>JAVHKY010000001.1:8022500-9313913 GCA_035079385.1 Aspidiotus rigidus
ATTATTACGCGGGGTGTACTCGCGAATTTCCGAATCACCCACGGGGTAGAGATTTTCTAATTATTAATTATATTAATTATTTAATTATTTAATTATTTATTCATTTATTTAATCATTTAATTAAATAATTATTTAATTATTTATTTATTTATTTATTTATTTATTCATTTATTTATTTATTTATTTATTATTAATTATTATTATTACGCGGGGTGTACTCGCGAATTTCTGAATCACCCACGGGGTAGAGATTTCTCTTGACGGGGGGGGGGGAGGGGGGGTGTACTCGCGAGTTTCAAAATCGGGGTCCGGCGAGAGAAAAGACATGGAACATGTCAAAAGATAATTTTCCTTCCTTTCTATTTTAAAACGGGTCTTATATAAAGGCTAGTTTTACACGTGGAGTTTTTACCAAACCGACTTTTAGGGAATGGTTTGTCTGAGTGTGTCACATGGAAATCTGAGCTAGACCTCCCTTCTTCTAGACATGACTTCAAACATTGCATCCTCAACTCAGAGATTCTAGTTCACATTTTTGAACAGGGTTTGTATTTTTCACCAATCGTTTGTCATGATGTAAATCGTTGTATTTATTCAGAGATTCCACTCTGAGTACATTTTTATCAGCTTTGGTTTCTTCGACGTGATTTCAAAAATATCCTGCATATCGCGGGCATCAGATCGAGTCGCTCGGAGTAATCGCAACTCGCGCACGCGATATTTTCTCTCTTGCGTTGGAGGTTTCTTTAGAAGTCTGGAATATATTATATAAAAGTCAAATGGACTTACATGTACTCGATATTACTTTGATTTGTAGGTCCATCCGGCCACATAGAATAACAAGCTACCCTTTGGTCGCCATTTTCGTAAGTCTGCGTCTCTATTGTGAAAGTAAGAAAGTTTGGTAAGGCCAATAGTATAGCCAAAATCCAAATGATAGTGACGATAGTGAGAGCTCTACGTAAACGCATCCGCGGCCTTAACGGATACATAATAGCGATATATCTGAAACACAAAAATGATACCAGAAAATAAAGTACTGTGTACATAATAGTCTAGCACATCAGAATAAATTGATGAGACTGTACGAGAAAATGAAATAATTACGTAGAACATGATTAACCTGTAACTAGATGACCTGTGCTGCTCCGCAGCATTAGTATAATATTGATGATATAATTCAACCATGACACCTGGACAGGAGAAATATATTTTTATAGGTGGAATATATCCATATAAGAAATGTAATTGATGAAACCGCGTTTTAATGTTTTGGGAATTCGTAAAGGGAGGCTAAGTTGATCAAGGAGTGATAGCGGATCGGAGGGTATAAAAAATCAGCCCGACCCGTTCAGTAGAAGTCCCTGGCAAATTGGAAAAGGGTGTTCGTTTTCATTTCACAAATATCCCCTTATTCGTACAGGAAAAAATCGCGTTTCGATTTTTTGAAAATTTGTATACAGAAAACTCTTATTTTAAACGTATTGAGCTAGAACATATCGAAATTACCCGTCATATGAATGGCGACAACGCTAAGGCGCTCAATAGCTTTACACCTGATGAGGGGTTGATTGAACTAGTTTATGAGTATATGATTCACATCGTGATGACTATAGCTAGTTCAGTCCTATTTGAATTTCTCCGGAACGTCCTTCCTGCTTTTATGGGCCTCAATGTGGGCAAGATTTTGACGGTGCACCCAATCTCCGCAATATGGGCAACGCGAGTGGTTAGACGTCAGTCTTAGAAAACACAATCATCATCTTATAGTGAACAGCTGTGAAATTAAAAGTCGCAAGTGCTGTAAAATGCAACTGAATACTCTCCTGGATTTTTTATTCCGTTTCGTTTTTCAAGTTACAGATATAAAATGGAACATTTTTATTAGTACGACCCAATAAAACAAGAAAACATTTAGCGCACGGTGATCGCATGTATGGATATACATGTAGACTACCCATAAATAACTTACGACACATCAGTTACAACAATAACTCAACGATACCGATGCTTTACAGCATTAATTTTTACCGCATTCAGCAGCAGAAGAGAAAACGACTGAGAGGGTTGCGAAGATAGTAAAAAATAAAATGAAAACAGAATACAGATAATGCCTCGTATGATGTTTTTTATTTTCGAACATATTTAGACGGTAGAGCTTATAAGTGTATACCGATATTTTTTTTCTTTTTCTGTCCAGGGTAGTTACCGGTAAATCTTTTATGCAATGCTTTCCTTTGGGGGATTAATTTGATCATGATGGAGTATTGTCCTTAAAATGTGCTGCTTCCCTTGATCTTAGTATCAATTACTCGTATAATACGAAAAAAAAACAGCCTCCTGAACAATGTAATCACGTTTGACTGCAAAAGATGAGAGAGGGACGAGAGAGGAAGAACAAAACCGACCAATAAGATGACAGTATATAGGTTGAAGAGTGAACCAATCACGACGCAGTAGTTCTACATAAGAACTGATGTTCAAAACCTGTTTCTCCAGTAGCGATACAAGTGATGATGGGGTAGCACCCGACAGTAATCTTGTAAGCTGAATCAATAAAGTAGAATGTACGCTTAAGGTCTTTTCAATTGCTACACTGGTCAAGCACAATACATATTGTAATTCTCGATAAGCCTCACTTTATAATTATCACCACCAATTCGATCTGCTAGGACGAGTAGTGAAGTTTTCAAAGAAACAAAATCTACAAATCCACCAAGAATTGGATGACGGGGAAGGGGACGTTAACAGTACATCGACAACAGATTGACGCGACAAATGAGTCGACCAGTGCAGTGTCGGCTAGATATCAACGTCGGTGAACGTTGTTTCAAAGTTTGAATGGAGGATGTCCATATCACATGGATGTCGATTCAAAGTCCAAGAGACTGGATATGAACATTATTTCGACATCGATCAGAGAGGTTGACTCGAAATCGACTACAAATTTACAGCACTAATCACTCAAACCAGCTCAACAAATCTATCTCCCTGAATCAAACCACTTTTTGAATGCACCCAGTCCCAAAGTTGCAAATTTTTGATGGCGGATGAAAGTACAGTATAGACTTCAACCAGTTTAAACCTCTTTGTGACGTCATCATCACCCGTTGAATCTGATTTTGACGTCATCAGGCTTGTAAGGGGATTATCATCCGTTGAGTTCACTTGTAACGCTATCAAGCTTGTGACGTCATCAACATCCCTCTCTTTTCCTATTTTGGATTAGTAGATTTTGGAATTAAGTTGCAAGTATCTTCTGGCGTTCAGAAATTCGTTTCCAAGGTCTGAAAATGTCCGTCTCTTGCATAAGGAAAGTTCTAGAAATAAACGCGTTGCACTGGTGGCAGTAGAAATAATCAGAGCTGTTTGTAATCTCCCCCCTGCAGTGAAGGAGATACTCCCATCATCCCACGATGCTGATACCGTTTACGAAAAATTTCAAGTTCAACTTAGGTGATTGACGTAATATTTGTATTGGGATTCATTGTATGTTGCTTTCTTTTTAACAGGGAACCTGTTTTAGGGGGGGTTTCTTGAGAAATTGTCTGTGTGCCGTCCGGCCAAAAACTTGGAAAAATGTCGACTGCTATCATACATAGCTTGGAGGACGAAATTTTTTCAAGTCCCCCTCTTATCATATATAACTCGAGAGTCAGAATTTTTCCAAGTTTCCCTCCTATCATATAGAGCTAATGGGTCGAAATTTTTGAAAGTACCCCTCCTATCACATGAAGCTTGAGAGTGAAAATTAGCTCGGAGGTCGAAATTTCTCCAAGTCCTCCTCATATCATACATAGCTCGAGAGTCTAAATTTTTCCAAGTCCCCCTCCTATCATATATAGCTCGAGATTTGAGAAAAATTTAGACTCTCGAACTATTTTATACTAGGCTATAGCACTAGACAACAATTGAAAATTGTTTGAAAATTGCTGAAGTGAGATACGTTGTATCTCGAAGTATTTTTTGCGCTGATTTCAGAACCGTTTTTCGTTTTTTGATAGGAGGTCGCGTTTTCTTGTTATTACTTTGTTTAGTAAAGTTGCCGCGCATCGTCGCGAGACGAAGCGTTCTTTATCGAGCTTCGATCAACGATATAGCAGTATCAAATCAACGCTCGATAAGGAACGCTTCGTCTCGCGACGACGCGCGGCAACTTTACTAAACAAAGTGATAACAAGAAAACATGACCTCCTATTGGAAAACGGTTCTGAAACCAGCGCAAAAAATACCTCCAGATACAACCTATCTCACTTCAGCAATTTTCAAAAAACTTTTAATTGTAGCCGAGTGATAGCACGTCTAGACCTTCTTTATTCTAGTTTTATCCAGGTCTTGGCTTCCTAGAATTTTTCAAGTCCCTCTCCCATCATATATATAGCTGGGAGATTGAAATTTTTCCAAGTCCACTTCCTATCATATAAAGCTCGAGAGTCAAGAAAAATCTAGACTCTCGAACTATTTCGTACTAGGCTTATACCGTAGTATAGGTGTAGGCCATTCTTTATACTAGCTTTATACCAGGTCTAGGCTTCTTTGAATATTTAATACCAAAACAAATTTGACTCATAAAACAGGTTCCCTGTTTTTTCTCACGGGTTGATTACTATTTCAATAATATTCTCTTTCTCGCCCGTCGATGGTTCATCAACCGAAAGCGCTTGCGCAAAATTGTATCATTTACAAGCTGAAATACCCGTCCGTCGGACGGACGACAAACAATGTATAAGTTGCTCAGGACGGTTCTTTGAAGAAGTTTTCAATTTACTTTAAAATAACTGAGAGAATGACAGAATACTCAAAGAGTAGAGTAAACGAGAAACTAATTACAAAGACCGCAAATATAAAGGAGAAGATGCGAGATCTTTCGGTTAACAAACCATCATCGGGCAAAGTTAAAACGCCACTGACCCAGATACGACTCATGAAACAGAATACCAACGAGATCAGGATTGAACGAGCGAGCCCTCGCGAGGTGACTCAAACTCGTAGACCAATTCAACTAAACCTTCGTCGGGAAAATACCTGTTGAGTACGGTAACATCGTCTCTGTTCAGATGACGCACTATTTCGATATTTTCCAACGCAACGCGCTTGAAGTAAGAATTCTCCTTGTGGAGAAGGGTAGCCGAACCTTCCTTGAAACTATGACCACTGGAGACAAGGTGGTCCGCAAAGGCCGAATCACCCAAATTACCTTTCTTCCAGGCCTTAAGGTGATCCTCTACTCGAATTCCAAGCTGGCGACCCGTCTCGCCTATATATACGCCGTTACAATCCTTGCACACCAATTTGTACACCCCGCTCCTCTCTCCCCGCGGGATGGGGTCCTTTGGCCTAACAAAAAAAATGTGCCCCATCAAAGCAAGCATTTTGTTTGTACCTCATTACGCCGAGTTGATTAAACGGCTAATTCGTAAAAACTTGTCCGTGACGCTAACCATTAGCTTAAGTTTGAGCAAAGATATACCCATTGTGCATTGTTTAAACTTGATTGAATTTGTAACTTGGTCATATTGTAGTTATTAAATTTTCTGGCATAGCCAAATAAATGAAAATCATGTTCCATGTCTTTCATATTTTATCAGTCATCATGAAATATTTCAGTCTAGGCTTCTACTAGGTCAAGTGTTCGTGAGATATTATTCGTTTACCCCTTTACCTATCTTGGCGTCGTATAAGTCTTGTATGAGAAATATTTTGAGGTAATTGTGGGTGTTCTATATTTTGAGATATCAACTTTCGGTGGGGCGAACGAGCGATCTCGCTGTTGTATTGGAATGGTATGAGAAAATTCAAGTCTTTTTTGAGAAATATGAGGTAGCGCGAACTCGCTCCGCTCGTTCGCCCCCTGTCTCGCTGTTGTATTGGAATGGTATGAGACAATTCAAGTCTAGGGGACTTGGAAAAATTTCGACTATCCAGCCCTATATGATAGGAAGAGGGACTTAAAAAACTTCACCTATCTTGGCGTCGTATAAGTCATCTATGAGAAATATGAGGTAGCGCGAACTCGCTCCGCTCGTTCGCCCCCTGTCTCCCTGTTGTATTGGAATGGTATGTGACAATTCAAGTGTAGGGGACTTGGAAAAATTTCGACTATCCAGCCTTTATTTATTTAATTGTTTAATTATTCAATTATTTAAATATTTAATTATTTAATTATTTAATATTATTTATTTATTTATTTATTTATTTATTTATTTATTTATTATTAATTCTTCTACTAGGTCAAGTGTTCGTGAGATATTATTCGTTTACCCCTTTACCTATCTTGGCGTCGTATAAGTCTTGTATGAGAAATATTTTGAGGTAATTGTGGGTGTTTTATATTTTGAGGTATCAACTTTCGGTGGGGCGAACGAGCGATCTCGCTGTTGTATTGGAATGGTATGAGGAAATTCAAGTCTTTTTTGAGAAATATGAGGTAGCGCGAACTCGCTCCGCTCGTTCGCCCCCTGTCTCGCTGTTGTATTGGAATGGTATGAGACAATTCAAGTCTAGGGGACTTGGAAAAATTTCGACTATCCAGCCCTATATGATAGGAAGAGGGACTTAAAAAACTTCACCTATCTTGGCGTCGTATAAGTCATCTATGAGAAATATGAGGTAGCGCGAACTCGCTCCGCTCGTTCGCCCCCTGTCTCCCTGTTGTATTGGAATGGTATGTGACAATTCAAGTGTAGGGGACTTGGAAAAATTTCGACTATCCAGCCTTTATTTATTTAATTGTTTAATTATTCAATTATTTAAATATTTAATTATTTAATTATTTAATATTATTTATTTATTTATTTATTTATTATTAATTCTTGTACTAGGTCAAGTGTTCGTGAGATATTATTCGTTTACCCCTTTACCTATCTTGGCGTCGTATAAGTCTTGTATGAGAAATATTTTGAGGTAATTGTGGGTGTTTTATATTTTGAGGTATCAACTTTCGGTGGGGCGAACGAGCGATCTCGCTGTTGTATTGGAATGGTTTGAGAAAATTCAAGTCTTCTTTGAGAAATATGAGGTAGCGCGAACTCGCTCCGCTCGTTCGCCCCCTGTCTCGCTGTTGTATTGGAATGGTATGAGACAATTCAAGTCTAGGGGACTTGGAAAAATTTCGACTATCCAGCCATATATGATACGAAGAGGGACTTAGGAAATTTTCTAATTATCAATTATATTAATTATTTAATTATTTAATTATTTAATTATATTAAATATTTATATATTTATTTATTTAATTATTTAATTATTTAATTATTTAATTATTTAATTATTTAATTATTTAATTATTTAATTATTTAATTATTTAATTATTTAATTATTTAATTATTTAATTATTTATTTATTTAATTATTTAATTATTTATTTATTTATTTATTTATTTATTTATTTATTATTGATTATTATTATTACGCGGGGTGTACTCGCGAATTTCTGAATCACCCACTGGGTAGAGATTTCTCTTCACGGGGGGGGGGGGGGGGGGTGTACTCGCGAGTTTCAAAATCGGGGTCTGGCGAGAGAAAAGACATGGAACATGTCAAATCATCCAAGGGGTAGAGATTTTCTAATTATTAATTATATTAATTATTTAATTTTTTATTTATTTAATTATTTAATTATATTAATTATTTAAATATTTTTTTATTTATTTATTTAATTATTTAATAATTAATTAATTAATTATTTATTATTATTACGCGGGGTGTACTCGCGAATTTCTGCATCACCCAAGGGGTAGAGATTTACTAATTATTAATTATATTGATTATTTAATTATTTATTCATTTATTTATTTAATTAATGATTTAATTATTTAATATTTAATTAATTAATTAATTAATTATTTATTATTATTACGCGGGTGTACTCGCGAATTTCTGAATCACCCACGGGGTAGAGATTTTCTAATTATTAATTATATTAATTATTTAATTATTTAATTATTTATCTATTTAATTATTTAATTATTTAATTATTTATTTATTTAATTATTTATTTATTTATTTATTTATTTATTTATTTATTTATTATTGATTATTATTATTACGCGGGGTGTACTCGCGAATTTCTGAATCACCCACTGGGTAGAGATTTCTCTTGACGGGGGGGGGGGGGGGGCTGTACTCGCGAGTTTCAAAATCGGGGTCTGGCGAGAGAAAAGACATGGAACATGTCAAAACCTTTCACAGTAGTGAGGTTATAAAAAGCAGGCCTGAAGCCAAAGGGGCGGAGGACACGAGTCAGCTTGGATGAAAACTCACCCAAAAACGGGAGCTTGATCCAACGTAATCTCTTATCATTATTACCACTCAGATGGCGGGGGAGGGAAGTGGTAGAATCAAGGCCCTTCCTCGTAAGTTTTTTACGGACCATACCAAAGGCCCATACTATGCAGTATATGGGTGACCTACTTGTAAAGTTCAACATTCCTCATAACGAGATACAGGAATTTTTTGGCCTCCTTAATGCGTGCTGGTCCCCTAACTTCTGTAAGTTCAATGGGAAATTTTACGAGTTTCCTAAGGAGGTAGGAATCCCCATCGGCTCTCCTTTGGGCTCTCTCGTTTCGGAGATATTTATGTCCAGATTTGAGGTTGACTTGTTTTCCTCTAGCCAAGTGCTACTGAGTCACATCCATTACTAGCATCGATATGTGGACGATATATTATGTGCGTGGACCGGTCCTCAAGAGCTCCTTGGTGAGTTTCTTCAGTATCTGAATAAAATGTATCCCTCCATAAAATTCACTACAGAAATTGGAGGTTCTTCCATAAACTTTCTGGATCTCACTATCTCTGATAGAGATGAGGACCATGAATTTGCGATATTCAGGAAGGATACTTCGACCGATACAGTTGTCCACGGATCGTCCATCTGTCCATTCTCTCATAAGATCGCTGCCTTCAATAGTTATATTCATCGACTGACTAGCATTCCGCTAAGTCAACCAGCTTTCCAAAAGGAGCTGGCGACCATTAAGCACTTGGCCGCTGTGAATGAGGTCAACTTGGACATTGACCGTATGGTCCGTAAAAAACTTACGAGGAAGGGCCTTGATTCTACCACTTCCCTCCCCCGCGATCTGAGTGGTAATAATAATAAGAGATTACGTTGGATCAAGCTCCCGTTTTTGGGTGAGTTTTCATCCAAGCTGACTCGTGTCCTCCGCCCCTTTGGCTTCAGGCCTGCTTTTTATAACCTCACTACTTTGAAGGGTTTGTTTGTTAGGCGATCTTAAGTCAATCCGATAGCGATGTCAGCATTCAGTTCATTTCAAGTAAGAATTGATGCGGACTGTATATTTCATCTGCGAGTAGCAGCGCCACAGAACAGACATAACGTCACTTAGTACAACAAATTGACTTGCAAATCTATCAAAAATTTAGAGCTGCTCAAACTGCTGACTCCAAGTTGCGACTTGAGATTCAGGCACGTACATACCTGTATTTTGAGAGAATGTAAGAGAAAATTGAGTTCCACCACATAACAGAAATATATCGTTCAACATTTTTGAAGCGAGGATTCTCCTGTACCGGTATTTCTCATTGCTGAACAAGATATCGTTTTCCGTGTTCTAATATCACGCCGCAATTATTGTACACATAGACTCATAGCTACGTGCCGCGGATTGTTAGAGAACTGTGTTCCATTTCGCGACAAAAATTTTCACGTGCAACAGTATCGAAAAAAATCAACTTTTCAGATTTACACATATGTTAGTGTGATTTTAAGAATCGTTGAAATTTTATTCCATTTTCTACTTGTTCGTATTTTTATTCTATTTATCCTACTTGAATAAACTTCAAGACAGAAATGAAGATAGGTACAAATAATAAGATAAAGAAAAAGGGATGATCCCTCAATCGTGAATCATTTCAGCGTCCGTGAACAATATCATTCGTGACCATTAATAATGTTCTCTGTCTGCATGGTTGGACACTGTCACGATCGTGGTTTACGAAGATGAACGATTTTTGTCCCCTTTCTCTTACTGATGTGACTTGAGCCTGTCTAAATTTAAGTTTACGGTTGTGGCCGTTCTACTATAATATTATGGTGTAATAGACTTTCAAAAGATGTATTAACAAGGTAGCGCTATCATCGATGAAGAATACGATTTTTTTTTTTTTTTTTTTGTTACGGCACGGAAATATATTATTATGATTTAAAAATTTTATTTTAGGTTTCTGTCGTATAATTTGTTGGGACTTGAAGACAAGAAAGGATTACGATTAACAATGCGATTCATTCTTCCCGCGATAATGATACGAATAAAGTACCTATCTCTCATATCGTATATTATTCGATTAAAGTAGGCGCATTCATATATTTTGGAATTTTTCGTCACTGAAGGAAAAAAGATAACTCGTTTTTAAAGTCGGAAAGATTTCTAAAATTTAAAATCTCGCGATAAATATCGAGCTCTCATTTGCATTTTTCTCACGTATTGTTTTTTTTTTTTCAGTAATCTTGGAAAAAACCTACAAAGACGGAGTAGGTAGGCCTATACGTGTTTCGGTCGTTCGTATTTCTCTAAAATCTAATTATCGAAAGATCTTCGTCATCGTAAGGAATCGGAGCAAAGTACAATCTATATTACACTGAATGCAGTTCCCTGACTCGCTCAAGTAAGGAATCAGCGAAAGAAATTCTTAGTCGAGAAAAATGCGGGTAAAAACTAACAAAATTATGCGTACACCCATCATATACATGAGTGAATTTCTGAATTCAAGTGACGCTACTCCTTTAGACAGATTCAGTTTTCTTTCGTACTACCGGAAAATTCGGAACGTCATTGTAATCGAAGTGAATATGTTATCACTATATCTTTCTTAAAAAGATTCCTGTCCTTCTCCGTTTATACGAGCTTCTCAAATTACACAAATCCAATAAGACCTGTTGTATCTTTTGTATCTGCGTATCTGCCACTTCCTATTGTTTGGTAAAATTCCTTGACTTGTTCTCCTCTTCATGTGTGAATTTTATGTCCCCGTAATCAGTTAAAAAAATTTGTGGAGCTCAGTACCTGCATAAAGAATAAACTCTATTTTGGTGTCTTTTCTTGTCGTTGGCCTTTCTGCTCACGTCCCCCTTCCTCCGACCCTTGAGGATATTGAACACTTGTTGACTGAAAATGAGATCCCTAGCACCTTCATCTCCGTAATCACGCTTCTGAAAACTTGCCTATCCCCTAATATTTGCCAATTCAATAGACTCGGTTCTCGCATCGGCTCGCTCATCGCTGAGGTATTTATGGCTAGATTCGAGGAAGAGGGAATTAGTAATTACTATGAAATTAGACGAAATTCTTCAATAAAATATATAATAAATTATTAAAATATAATTATTATTATTAAATCATAACAAAAACGAATAATAAATATATAAATTCATAAAAATAATAATTTATTAATTAATATGTATTAATATTTTTATATGTATATTACGTGCAAATTTCCAAAATTGTACAAAGTCCAAAATTTCAAAAAATATTTGAAGGTTTAAAGACTACAATTCTTATTTTAACGAACCCATCACCATCAAATTTTGCACACTTTTAATGGTTTCCTATTTCCACCACATACCTCAGTTTTAGTTCAGTTGATGGAGTAGAAGGTCGTAAAAAGGCTTCCAACTGTTTTAGAAACAATTTTGAGATAGTTTTTAACCTATTTACTACCTTCTACTCCATCAACCGAGCTAAAACTGAGGTGTATGGTGGAAATAGGGGACCATTGAAAGTATGCAAAATTTGAAGGTGATGGGTTCGTTAAAATTAGAATTGCAGTCTTTAAACCTTGGAGTATTTTTTGAAATTTCGGACTTTTCGGACTTGTACAAGTAATTGATAAAATTTTACCATTAGTTTAATAGTGATAATAATTTTTTGATAAGATGAATTAGGTTCAATATCTTCTTATTAATTATTATTTTATTTTTTTAAATTGAATTTCAAATTTATTAAAAAATTTATAATAATATCATGTTGAAAAAATAATGATCTTATTTAAATTTTAACCAATAATTATAATTATTATTATTATCAATATGATTTTTATTCTTACAATTGGAGGATTGTATTAAAGAAGTTCAATGATATAAATTTATTAGATTTTTGGTAATTTTAATTTTCTTATTATTACAATTTTAATTGAAAAATAAATAAAATATTAATGTTAATTATATTTAAAATAAATCAGCCGTCAAGTGAAGCTTTGTATTGAAAAGCATCTTGAAGCTTTGGAAAAAGGCCATTCTGACAAATATATTGTTATTTCTCACCTACTTGAATGGTAATTCCTTTGAAAGAGGGAACAAAGATCATTTAAACGATACTGCCAATGAATATGTTTCTCAAATGTTTTGAGACATCACAGAGTAGTCTTTGAGAACTTTGAGTTGTCGTGAATTTGAGACAGATTTTCCAATTGAGAGAGTAGAAAATTGAATAGTGTTCACTCTGTAAATTCAGAAAAGGCTTTGTCCAAAGAAACGTGTTCGACGGAATATTTGTAATACTTGAGTATTGCCATACCTCCAATGCCTCCTCTTCCCAAAGTCCATACCTCTCCAGTCATACCCTTCTGGAATGTGGGCTTAGATTGTGCTGCCCTTTTCCGAGTTTGTACTATAAAAGAAGCTTCATATTGTTGTATTTGTCTTTCTTGTTATAAGAGCTATACATCTAGAGCTAATGTTTGGTGATCAGTTCTTACAAGCTCTTATCCAGTTTCCCTCATGGAGAGGTGTATTCTATTTTGTTGTCTCAGATAATGATCGGAATTTCGCCTTTACCCAACCACTTGTTGGCAAAAAGGTAGAGCTCGATGACCCAAAAATTAATGATTTCTCGAATTGATTCGGTTCTCCAAATTATGACCAAAGACATCAAACGACGACATACTCAAAGGAGTAAAACAGACGGTGTAATTTAATTAATGCCACAGAAATACAAAATACACCGGAGCGCTTTCGATTAAAGAACCATTGTCAACAGGTGACATGAAAGCAACTGAACCAATACCGGCTGGCAACAAATACTACCGAGGAAATCATGACTGAACTAGCGAGTCATCACGATGTGAATCATACTCATAAACTAGTTCAACCAACCCCTCATAAGGTATGTACCTGTTGAGCACATTTAGGTTGTCGTTATTCAGATGGCGAATAATTTCAATATGTTCTAACGCGGTACGTTTGAAAACCGAGGACTCTCTATGGAGAAGGGACTCGGATCCCTCTTTGAAACTATGGCCAGTGGTAATAAGATGGTCCGCAAATACCGAATCACCCAATTTCTTCTTTTCCTACGCCTTCCTATGCTCATCTATTCTAATTTTGAGCTGACGTCCAGTCTCACCTATGTAGATTCCATTACAGTCATTACACTCCATTTTGTAAACCCCACTTCTTTCGACCAGTGGGATGGGGTCCTTCAGCTTAACGAACAGACTTCTTACAGTGTTAAAATTGTAATACACTGGGCGAAACCCAAATGGGTGGAGGACACGACCTAACTGGGAAGAGAATTTTCCCAAAAAGGGAAGCCTGATCCAACGTTTTCTACTGTCAGACGCTGGATTGTGGGGGAGGGAGGTAGTGGAATCAAGGCTTTTCCGAGTCAATTTTCTATGGACCATCAAGTCAATATCCAAGCTGACCTCATTCACTCTGGCCAAGTGCTTTATAGTCAAAAGCTCCTGTTGAAAAGCGAGGTGACCCAATGGAATACATTTGAGTCATTCTACTCTGTGAAGAATTCGGTCTCTCTGGCTGATAAGCTTAAAGATGACATTCTTCCGCCTGATTCTACCCTATGCTCTTTTGACGTAGTCGGCTTATTTCCGAGTATCCCTAGAGCTACTGCCATGCAGCATATGGGAGACCTCTTTGTCCAATCTAATATCAATTTACTCAATATTTGTTGGTCTCCCAATTTTTGCAAATTTGAAGGGAAATTTTTCGAGTTTCCAGAGAAGGTAGGTATCCCTATTGGCTCTCCTCTGGGTTCCCTCATTTCGGAGGTTTTCATGTCTAAATTTGAGCTCGATCTTTTTTCCTCTGGTCAGGGGCTTTTGGGTCATATACATTATTGGCACAGGTATGTTGATGATGTGTTGTGCATGTGGACCGGTCACCGAGATCTCCTTTTGGAGTTTCTTAGGTATCTCAATAGTTTGTACCCTTCCATCAAATTCACGTTGAAAGTAGGCGGTTCATCTATAAATTTTTTGGACCTTACTATCTCTAATAGAGAAGGTGTCCATGAATTCGCCATATATAGAAAAGAGACCTCGACTGATATTACCGTCCAAGGAAGATCTTTTCGCCCTGTTGCCCACAAAATTGCCGCTTTTAACTTATATCCACCGGTTGACTAGTATTCCAATGGGTCACCTCGCTTTTCAACAGGAGCTTTTGACTATAAAGCACTTCGCCAGAGTGAATGAGGTCAGCTTAGATATTGACTTGATGGTCCATATAACATTGACTCGGAAAAACCTTGATTCCACTACCTCCCTCCCCCGCAATCCGGCGTCTGACAGTAGAAAACGTTGGATCAGGCTCCCCTTTTTGGGAAAATTCTCTTCCCAGTTAGGTCGTGTCCTCCGCCCATTTGGGTTTCTCCCAGTGTATTACAATTTTAACACTGTAAGAAGTCTGTTCGTTAAGCTGAAGGACCCCATTACACTGGTCGAAAGAAGTGGGGTTTACAAAATGGAGTGTAATGACTGTAATGGAATCTACATAGGTGAGACTGGACGTCAGCTCAAAATTAGAATAGATGAGCATAGGAAGGCGTGGGAAAAGAAGAAATTGGGTGATTCGGCATTTGCGGACCATCTTATTACCACTGGCCATAGTTTCAAAGAGGGATCCGAGTCCCTTCTCCATAGAGAGTCCTCGGTTTTCAAACGTACCGCGTTAGAACATATTGAAATTATTCGCCATCTGAATAACGACAACCTAAATGTGCTCAACAGATACATACCTGATGAGGGGTTGATTGAACTAGTTTATGAGTATGATTCACATTGCGATGACTCGCTAGTTCAGTCATGATTTCCTCGGTAGTATTTGTTGCCAGCCGGTGTTGGTTCAGTTGCTTTCATGTCACCCGTTGACAATGGTTCTTTAATCGAAAGCGCTCCGGTGTATTTTGTATTTCTGTGGCTTTAATTAAATTACTCCGTCTGTTTTACTCCTTTGAGTATGTCGTCGTTTAATGATTTCTCATTGTCGAATGGTATAAATTGGCATTTCATAACATCCTACCAACCTTGGCAGGGTAGAGCCTATGAGAGACTCATTGTAATTGAAAAGAACTCCTAATTGCTGAGCGTTCTTGGCAAGCGTATTGTTGATCTGTCCAATCTCATGTCTAGTGGAAGATAATGTTAACAGCCATATTTTAACGTACCTACATCTTACCCGATGAAATTGTACCGCCACTTACATTTAATACATTCCTATGTCCGGCTCACACTGACTGTGGTACTCAGCTTCAAATATCCTTCGTGATGTCTCATCCAGTGCCTCACAACTTATTGTTGGCTCTAAGAGGACAGATCAAATAATGGAGATCTTCCGCTCCCAATCTTACAGTCACTATTTGTTATTATTCCGAGACAGCTATAGATGTACTTACCCAGCTCTAAAAGAATTTGCTTAGTTTACACCTAGAGTGGGAGAGACTGTGATTATTCATGATGACCGCTGTCTCTCACGGGCCAAGTGGTCCCTAGGTATAATTCAAACCTTAGAAGGCAGGAAAGCCCGAGCATAAGTACATGTCATTGATTGGGTTGCCACCAATAAAGTCCTTTGGGATGATCCTAATGCTCTGCATAGGACAAAAGTCATCCAGAAATCTCTGGGAGTAGCTTCCATTGCCTTCTTTAATCATAATTTGATTGAAAATTCAAAGGTATTTATGTACTCACTCCGCTTCAGAACACATCCCTAACTCTCTTATGAGATGGTTTACAAGGAGAAGAAACAACAAATTTGGGACTTCGAGCGTAATTTTATGTCAGAAATCTCTACCTACAAGCTCACTTTGGAGAAGGAAAGTTTTTTATACCTAATCTTTCTGAACGATTTCTTCAGAAGTGAATATAATGTCGCGGTAACAGAAAAATTCAGTTTCTTTCTCATCTCCGTTATTTTATTCAACGCTTGAATTTTTCCAACAGGCGTCATTGTCATTTTTCCCGCATGTTCATTACGTTGTGCTACGGGTATGGTAACAGCTTTCCAAGTCGTGAAACTTACATACTCGTAATGTGTTCTGTTATGGTCATACAGACTATTGATGTTTTCGGCATATTGAATATTCGATGTACCTTTTCAGTACCATTTCGTTTCCAATAATGTCACCAGAAACCAAAAATTGGTTCATTTCCATATCCTATATTATGGCGGTTACGCGAGGCTTCGTCAACTCTTATAGAGATTCATTCAGGTTTACAAACCAGTATATTTGTCGTACAAGAGTCGAGTAAGGCGTTGCAGCGTGTTAGAAGAGAAGTATGATAAACTTATTATACAAATTACAGAATACCGGATTATCGAAGAAAATGATTCTTCGGTCGTGGGAATGACATCGAGAAGGAAAATAGAAGACAATAGGTACCGGTATACATATAGCGAAAACGGTAGAAAAGCTGTAAATCTGAATGCGTATCGCGTCCGACGAAGCAATCTACCTTTTCTAAATTTGAAATGCGGATTATACGTTGAGGTTTTAGAGGCGCGAATATCGCACCCTCAAGTTTGGTTTACGTCTCAAATATGTGCCCAAATTTGTAGCATTGCATCGTACAAGATTGAGAAGTACTGCACATAATTTTTATTGAAATCATAGGCTTTCGAATCTTCCACAGAAGTTTTTTTTTCGCGCCTCTTCTCTCGCTGTACCTGCTCATAAATTAATTGGTTACAGACGACGGTAATTTTTAATTCGACGTTCTACGTTTAGCAACTGCGTAGCCGTAGGCTACAGAAACTGCCGTTACTCGGTAAAATTGCGGAGACAAATTTGATTTTCATTTTGTAAACGCGGTGACGGAGAAAATTACGACGTTACGACTTTATTTGTTTCCATAATCTACCGACCCTTCTGAAAAGTTATACAATAAAATCACATTAGAGTATTGATATTCGCGCACAGTTCCCGCGAATTGGCAGGCTTTTCGCTCATTTTTCCGTTACCGTGCCAGATTTCTTTCCCCTTTTAGTCTTAGCTTATACGATGAAGTGTTTTTGATGAGCTGGAAAAGAAAAATTCAGGGTATAGGTGAAGCGATACGGACGCGTGAAGGTAGTGTGATCTATCGAGATATCCTTGAAAAATTCGCATTATTAGTCATTTTTGTCTCTTCACCTCTCTTCTTTCATAAAAATCTGAAACATCAGGGTAAAATTCAATTTTTCGTTTTTCTCTCCAAAAAGAAGACTGAGTCGCCATGCGCCTCATTATCCAAATGTCCTGTTGTTTTTTTTCTCCTCCTTGATTGTAAAATTACGGAAATTTATACTTCATTTTGTTTTGAAAGATCTTTAGCTTTTTTTTTTCTATCAAAATCTAGAACCCGAGACATCTAGATTTTATCTGTATCATGATCTGGGAACCAAAAGATCCCTACTAAGTTCTGGAACCTGAAAGATTTAGTTTCTTTTCGCCTGCCATGACCCAACTTGCAAAAGTATCTCCACAAATAATCGTAATATGAGTTACAGTCATACAAATCCAAAAAGTTCAACTTCCAGAGTGAATTTTATGGAGAGGTATTGGCTATTTAAATATTATGGAAAAAACTCACTCAGGAATTCTGCAGGGCCGGTCCACGAGCAAAAATGTTGTGATCATTCAAAAGCACCTGTCCCGAAGATGACAAATCAATCTCAAATTTGGATATAAACGCTTTTCTGAAATACGTGAGCCCAAATTAGACTGATCTGTTCAGCTTGTCGCTGGTAAACTGGATAAAGTGATTCAATTTCATCTAAAAAATACCCATCTCCATAAGAAATGTACAGGGCAAAATCGCGTTTCAATATTCCTCAAGAACGTTTTAAGTGAAGCGGCTGCTGATCCTTAATGGTTCAGCTGGTGTGCTAAACGAACAAATTAAAGAAACTCAGCAAATTGGTTGAGTAGAACGGTCTGACCACTGGGCCAGACGGACTGTCATCATACAGTTATTTTTGAAAGTTTTTTCATACATAAGATTTAACATAACAAATACAACGGAGGAAAAGAAAAAGGATAGAAGGTACCAATGTTCAAGTTCATGCCTCGCTCACTGCTGGGTCAATATCTAAGTTGACCTTCTTCACTCTGGCCAAGTGCTTCATAGTCAACAACTCCTTCTGGAAGGCAGACTGATTTAACAGAATACTGATCAGCCGATGGATTAAGCTGTTGAAAGCAGCGAATTTGTGAGCGACTTGGCAGAAAGATTCACCCATGTTTGATTGAACTAAAAGATCTCCCATACGTTGGATGGCAGTTGCTTTAGGTGTATTAAAAAATAAGCCGACTACATCAAAAGAACATAGGATCGACCTTGGGGGAAGAATATCATCTTTAAGCTTACCAGCCAAGGAAATCGAATTCTTCACAGAAGAGGGTGACTCAAAATCTACTCTAAATTGGAACCAACGGTCCAAGAATTTCGCTAGGAAGTACGTGGGAAAAGACACAAAGGAAACGACAGGACGCATCGGAGTATCTTTCTTCTGGACCTTAGGCAGCCCGTATAAGAGGGGAGGCACAGGGTTGTGTTCAATAAGCAATATTTTTAGCGAGGGAGTTTTGATAATAAATTCGCAACTGTTAATCACACGTCTAACTTCTTTCACGTGTTTAGGAAGATTGAAACGGTCATTTTCCTTTGCACCATACTGACCGATAACGTCATAGACCTTGAAGACGTAAGAGGACTTCTCCATTACTACAATGGCATTACCTTTGTCAGCCTTCGTAATGATTAAGCTCTCCTTTCTGACCCTCCTCTTTATCGCTTTGATCACCTCAATTGCAAAATTGTTTATGCGACGGAAGGGGGTATTGCAGACAAGGGCGGCGCAATTTTTTGGGGTATTAAACCCAGGTCCAATTTTCATAGCTAGGTCAGCAACAACATTAGCCAAAGCATCAGCATTATTGAAAGGAGGTAACTCGAACTTTAAACCTTTCTCTAGGAAATTCGACTCATCGTTATTGAACTCAACCTGACTGCGATCTATAATAATACGCGGCGGGTACTTTTGGACAACACTGACGTCAGTTTTCACTTCCTAGACAGCGGAGGCATTCAAAGGCTCTAGCCGGGTAAAAATGGTGATCCGGCCTTAGTCGGGAATCTCCATTCAACTATCGGAAGTTGTTGGGGATGGAATAAAACTCATATTTCTACATTTTCAGCCACCTAAATCTATTCTATCCTCCGTAACATTTAAAAATATATATTTTACTATAAAAATTATACAGCTCGTTATTTTCAATAAATCCTCTTGTGCTTTGGAAGGAAAATGAATCATCTCAAGGCCCATTCATAATAATTTTTTCGAACTGAAAAAAAAAAATTCAATATAAAATGCATATTTTTTTAATAAAAATTTTTTTAAAGTATGTTGTTACAGAGGACCCAAGCTGGAAAAAATATACATCAAGTATTGGACGGACACCTAAAACATATATTTTTTTCATAATTTTTGAAGGAGTGGAAGAGAAATACAAAAAAATCCACTTTTTCAATCTGGAGAATCCTGAATTTTGGTATTTCGTTCATTGATAAGGTCAATTCTTGTGTAAACACGTCCGCTGAGATTGTAAAAAATATGAAATCCTCCAGTCGCTGGAACGCTCCGGAAATAGTAAAAAATCGAGAAGCGCGGAGCCGAAGACGACGCGACGTTATACGCGAGACTCGGCAACGACTGAACACCGCGTCGTACCGCGTCGTGTTCGAGTGTTGCACCCCTGTTACGTATACGAGCGGAGCGCGTATTCAAGGTACAGAAAGGCGCGAGACTGCTGACGCGTATTGCCCCGTTTACAAACCTTAATTTTTGGGGGTCTTCCACTCCTTCAAAAATTCTGAAAAAAATATATATTTTAGGTGACCGTCCAATACTTCATATATATTTTTTCCAGCTTGGATCCTCTGTAACAACATACTTTTAAAAAATGTTTATTAAACAAATATGTATTTTATATGGAATTGTTTTTTCAGTTCGAAAAAATTATCATGAATGGCCCTTGAGATAATTGATTTTCCTTCCAAAGCACAAGAGGATTTATTGAAAATTACGTGCTGTATAATTTTTATAGTAAAATATACATTTTTAAATATCACGGAGGATAGAATAGATTTAGGTGGCTAAAATTCCATCCCCAACAACTTCCGATAGTTGTATTGGAGATTCCCGACTAAGGCCGGATCACCATTGTTACTCGGCTAGAGCCTTTTGATTTTTCTTACGTTTTGACTTAGGCTCAAAAACACGACATTTAACATCGACAGCCTGAATAAATAGATCCAACTCACCCGGGTGGAGTAAACGGGAAAGCTTAGAATGGACCAGCAGAAACATTCAGCCTCCCGTGCTTGCAGTAGTTGGTTTAGTTGCTTTCATGTCTCTGTTGACAATAGTTTTTTAATCGAAAGCGCTCGGTGTTTTTCAATATTTTTGTGGTTACATAGCAATCTACTCCCCGTTTTACTCTTTTGACGCCTCCCTTCGGTACGTGTGACCATAATTCGGAAAATCGTATTAATGCTACAGGAGTTTTGACTTTCGAACCGTAGTATATGATAAGAGAAAGACTTGGAAAAATTTTTACTTTCAGGTTATAAACACTTGATACAAGGAACTCGGAAAAACGTAGACTCTGAATTTTCAATGCCAAAACCAGTTCGACCAATAGAACAGGTTCCCTGCGCTTCTCGTTCAACCAACAAAACAGATAGCAGGTTCTTCGCTAAAAATGCCATAAAATATAGAGGTCTTCTTCTGGGTTTTCAGTGAAGGAAGATGAAACCTATTTTGTCAACAAAATTAGCTCACGGTAATTTAGATAGAACGAGATTATGGCAACGCGTACTTCTAACCAATTAAAATCAAAGTTGAAAGAAATTACATCATTTTCGAGAGAAATAATAATAAAATACTTTTACATATCAAGTTTTTCTTTATTTGAAAAATTGATTTATTCTCAAGAGGCCAATAGTGACTTTTTTAAATGTAATTCGATTTATGAAGCTGTCATAAAAAAAATCTTAAGCGTCCCGACATATCGATCGTAAAAAGGAGTATATTTCAATTTAAGGAAATGACCAAAATCATCTTCCTTGAGTTCTTATAGGAGTTTTCTTGTGACAGATCGTTGTGAGATATCCCAAGAAAATCTCTTGAAAAGTCTAAAAAATATATCGATATATTTTTTATGTTTTGAGATGACTTTGACGAATTTTTTTTATTCGTTTGTGTGTCGCATGTGCAGCACCGCCCGCGTCATCCATAATGGAGTAGGTGTGGGTTGCGTATTGTTTCCTCCAACACCGGAATCGACCCTTCGGGTATATAACTTCAGTGAAGGAGGAATCTCCTACGCGAACCCCCTCTCCTACTCGGCAACTGCCAAGTTGCTTTGGCAACCGCCAAGCTGCGATGCCCCCCTGGCACGCACAAAAAGAACAGCACTAGAGAACACTCACATCACAAAAACGACACCATCACATCACGTCAGGCGTAGTAAGTCGCTGTTGCGTGAATCTCACTGTATGGTGCTCGTTAGACATATTCGTATGAACAGTGAACGTATCGTAGTAAGTTCACCGGAATAGAAGACGCGGAGCAACCATATAAATGCGAGATTCTTTCAACAACTATAAAGGCCCTAACAATCCGGATGGTATCCTTCTTCCTCTTCTTCCTGCAGATCTGGATGTTGATGGTACACAGGTGTTGAGTAGGCCATAGCGTGGTTCTGCATTTGCCTATTCCATTCCTGGTCCATCTTCCTCTTCATGATGGTGGCCGCAAATGCAGACACCTGGTTCCATGCTTCTTCGGAACCTAGCATGGTGGGTACCAGGCTACTCGGGTCGAGCGCTTCATCTACCCCGATCTCTTGAAGAGACCGACTAAGCTCGTCCCGCTCACGCCTCACACTCAAATAAGGTGTGTTGTGGTCCGTCATCCCGCCCTTGGTTACAGTGCGAACACGTTGCCTGCTCAACTTTCCTTAACTTCTCGTGAAGGTACTTGTTGAAGCAGCCATAGCCGCTTAGCACCTGCGTCAGGTGAAAGTTCAGCTGACCATGGTGTCGGTTCATCCACTCATCAAGGTCGCGTATTAGCACACGGGTTGTCCATGTACCCAGCTCACTCTGGGCAATTCTTGCTTTCCACTTTACAAGCAAGGAGCGCCTGGCCTCCTGCTTGACCCGTAAAGCTTCTCGGTTGGTCGTCGTTCTCTTCTTTCCTCAGCAAGGAGCTCGATTGGTGGTGAACGTGGTAATACACAAAGGGCCTCTGTCGAGACAGTGCGGTAGGCACTAACACACCTTAGCGCAGCTCTTCGTTGGATCATTACCATATCTCTTCTTCGGTATGGTATCTTCATGCAGTCGGCTCATACTGGCGCACCGTATAGGAGGATCGACAAGGCGGTGCTCATCATGATCCTTCTCCCTGCTTCTCTCGGTCCTCCCAGGTTCCTCATAAGGCGGCTTAGGTATCCAACTACCCGGCCCGCCTTTTCCGCTGCCATCAGGAAATGGTGCCTGAAGCGCAGCGTTGAGTCAAACCAGATGCCCAGGTATTTCATTTGCTTCTTGATTTCAATTTCCACACCTCGCAGGCGAAAGGTGGGTGGCTTGAACTTCCGACGGGTCGTGAATAAAATGGCCTCCGTCTTACTTGCTGCTAGTTCAAGTCCAGCCGACTCGATCCAACGCGTCACATCCTCTAGGGCCCGGTTTACACTGCTCTCCACCGCTACAGTTGTTTCGGCGGTGCATACCACCAGGGTGTCATCCGCATAGCAGATAAGCTTAACCCCCGGTGGCAGCTTCACCTTAAAGATTCCGTTAAATGCGACGCACCACAAAAGCGTCCCAAGGACCGACCCCTGCGGCACCCCACAAGTAACAGGGCGCTTTATTGTACCAGCAGACGTCTCTGCTTGGATTTCACGGCAGCTAAGATAGCTGCTGATCATCCTGAGCAGGTATGCGGGCACTCCTGCGTTCACAAGAGCTTCCAATATCATCTTCCATGGAACTGAATTGAACGCATTTCTTATGTCGAGGCTGACGGCTGCGCAAAACTGACGCATATCAATTGCTGGCTTGGCTATCCTCTTCAGCCGGATCCCAGCATCTGATGTGCAGCGTCCAGTTTGAAAACCGTACTGGCTATCAGAGATTATATCTCTTTCCTTCAGATAGCTCTCCAAACGATTGACTATCACTCTTTCTAGAAGTTTCCCAACATTGTCTAGCAGACAAAGTGGACGATAAGAGGATGGTAGACCAGGTGGTTTATCCTTCTTATCGATCAACGCTAGCCTGGCTTTCTTTCATCGCACAGGGAACAGTCCCCCAACAATTGCCGCATTGAATGTATCAACAAGCAGTGCTGGGTCAACTGAATGTCTGGCGCTCCAGACAGGATTTGGAATCTTATCCGGGCCTGGAGCCTTCCAATACTTACCCCGCAGTCTATTGACTGCTGCATCAACCTCCTCGGTGCCTAGGAGGGATATACCATCCTCTTCTACTATTGGTAGCGTTACCATTGGTGGTGGCTGCTGTGGGAACAAGCCATCAATGATTTGACCCACAACATCCGGCTCCATTCGGCTCATTGCTGAGAGGCCTTTTAGCTTCTTCAGCACTAACTTATAAGGATTCCCAAACGGGTCGTCATCTGCCATCTCACATAGCTCTCGCCATGCAGCATTCTTGCTGTCCTTGATGGCCCTCTTCAGCCTTTTACGAGCCAGCTGGTATTCAGGTGCAACCGCCCGCGCCCCTTCGCGGCCACTACTACGCTGGTATATCTGGCGCTGACGGTTGCACTCTTTTCTCAATTCGGCAATCTTGTTGGTCCACCAGTAAACAGCCCTCCTCTTCTTTGGTGGACCTTGCCTGACTTTGACGAATTAAAAAATGGCTTTTCTCCTAATCAATTTTTCGGATGCTTAAGGGGAGTTTTCTTGTGACGGATCACAATTTGAAAAACGAGTGTAAAGCAAATGAAATCAGCGCAAAAAATATGTAATTCTTCTTGTGTAGCTCAATTGTCTAAAGTCGCAGCCCATGAAACGGGGTGATGCGAGCCAACTCAGACCGACAGAATCTTTCTCGTGTTTTCGTTCATCTTATGAGTTTCGTCCTATACTTTTTTTTAAAAGCGTATATTTACGCCCGAATGGGTTTCCTCCGTGTATCAGATGCACACATATTCACAGATTGTGTACTGATACAATGTTACTTACGAATTACAACAGTCCCATCATTTATTCCGACGATCTATTTTTATGAAAAAGCGAGAAAATAATATACAATATCAGGAGGCTATCGCAAACTGAATGATTATAAAATTATATTTTTAATAGCGAGTATAATATTTAATGCAGAAAATTTAGGCGGTAAAAAATGAAAGATGATAATCGACGAAAGCGGAGAAGAGTTTTTTTTTTAACCCGTTTAAACGGATGAAAGATTTTCAAGGAGATCGTAAAAAATTTTACGTAACTGCAAACAGGTAACTGCTTGGTAAAAGTCATTGCTCTTCTTTCTAGATATGAAAATGGGAAGAAAACTCAATTCAACAAGCGCACTGCGTGATAAAAGTCGCGGCCGATTCGAAGCTCAAAACTGATAACGGAAACTACAAAAAAGAGTCGACAAATCAGAAGAGACGAGGAAAAAAAGTCCTTATAATACAGAATTTGTAAAAAAAAAAAAAAAAAAATGATCCATAAGCACTGTCGTCTTCAACAGTCGATTAACTCTAACTATCACGTGATATCTTTCAGTATCTCATCAGTGAATACCAAAAACTTGAGTGGCTGAACGCCTATCAACATAAGTTTGTTTTGAAGAATGGAACGAGGTTTCGATTTCGGAAGCCCAACTTTCCAAAGACCGCTCAGAATTGGTTGAAATTATTGATTAGTACAATTTTTAACTTCTAAATAAACAGTCTACTATCAACAACCTCATCGCTGTCCCTGTCCAAATTATTTTCCCTCTCCGTCGGCTCCTTAGGTTTTTTGTTTGTTTCACAGAGTTCGGAACGGCATACTAAATTCGTCATCACTCATCACACGTCTTCGAGTATGGAAGAAACTTTATTGGGCAGTCTCGCATGAAGAGTATTCGAACTTTTAAACCCTTTTTTCTGGTAAAAAATCGCAATTCTCTGAACTTCCTCTGAACACTGACCGAATCACCTGTATTTCGCAATTATCGAAACAACAATTAATGGAAAGAGAAGAGTTGGAAATACGAACGAAAGGAAAAAAGACAATAGAACGCGTTGAAAATGAATGACGAGTTTAAACCTTGAGCAAACAGGGAGCGACTTCAAATAAAATAACGAAACGTCACAACTGATAAAGTAGTTTGGCTGGAAGAAATCTGAAATAAAGAGAATAGGTATATTTTAGAAAGAGAAAAGATTTCAACGGGTCGAGTGTTATGCTTGATTTTCGAGATCTTATATTCTGCTAAATTTATTTCGCCGAGAAGCCCGTTAAAATATAATTGCACTCGTTGAATTTCGTCAAGGTGACGGATGTAATAGAGACGAATTTCTATAAGAAAAAAATACGAAAACAGAGTAGGCGCAAATTGCACGTTGCCGCTTTCTCAGATAAAAATGATTTACTGTAGGTAAAGGTAGCAAAATTCAAAAAATAAGAAAACTTACAGCGAGATAGTATAGATCTAATTAGCGAAATTGAAACATTATTAAAAAGACTAGCACTGGATCATTAAGCGCGGATGGTACAACTATATATTTTGTCGGCCACGAGCCCCTACAATTTGTCCTTTATACAGGGTGAAAAAAGTAATTTCCAGTCAGAAGATAGTCTTCAAAATGAAATTTGAAAAGGCAGTTACGGCACCTGACGAAGAGGGTTGAATTTTGGCTACCAATTATGTGAAATAATATTAAAAAGTATTGTGTAAGATTTAAATAGAAGAAATTCAGTTTCAATTTCAACTGGATTTGCGTATCGAAGTTTCACAGTGATGAACATAGGACTCCGAGGATTCTTGAATCGTTACACCGAATTTAGGTCAGAAACTAATTTGAGATTCACTTTTGATTAAAAACAGGCAAGTGAAGACTGAAAATAATGATTTATATGCACAGCTTTCCAACAAATGGATCAAAAGCGATTTATAATTCAATATATTAAGTAATTTGAATTAGGCTTTGCACAAACAAATGGTATGCTAAGGGGATGAAAAATTCACATTGGGCGTCTATGGACCGAGTTGGAAAGTGAGTTTTAGGTCTTAAACTTCGGAGGCGTGAGAATTTTTTCTCATAAAGAAGTTTCTCGAAAGGGGGAAATAGAAAGTCCAAGGATACCACATTATTTCAGGAAAATATTCCGGCAATTCCGGCAACTGCTGGTAGATGCCTGGGACTCTGGCAAGAGAGGGGTGGACTGATAAGAATCCGACCAACTAGCTTTATGTTTATCGAGTGGGAAACTTGAAACAATTTTAACTTTCGAGATTTATATTATGTGTGAGTAAGAACGCAAGCTGTTTTCACGACCATTTTGCATAGGTAGCGTTGCACTAAAACTCGCACATAAGAATCCAAGCGTCATAACGCGAGTGTGAATTGATTTAGCGTGAAAATACTGTGTAAATACGTGATTTTGTGTCATCAGTGACGTAGGAACAAAGTTCATTTAATGTGCCTTTGAGTCGTACACATTGATAGACCATCACGCCACAAAGGATTGGGTGTTAGGGAAAATGGAATGCCTGCGAGTCAAGTTGTCGAACCTCTGAACTCAAGGGTAAACGATCAGTTTAGCATAGGCGAGATGTAAGAACGCCAGCCGTTCTCAAGTTGAAAGCATTGGCAGAGTATTGCAGCCAGTTGAAAGCCGAAAGTCGAATTCAGCTGAATTATTACTGATAAGAGAGAATGTGAAAGCCAGTTTTATCCAAACCTTTGTAAGCCAAAAACGAAAATAAGCCAATTTTTTCAGTTTTTTTTTCTTTTTTTGTAGCTTTAGTTCATTTTTTCAACCCTCTAGGTCAGACTGGCTTTGCCAAAGAACTGACGAAGATAAGAAAGATTGGTTTTGGTTCAGTTCAGCTGTTCAGCCGTTCAGCGTAGAAGCCTACATTGCGGTCATCCAATGGTCCACAAGTATGACAAAGCTCCAATTCTACTGATCATTTCACCTGATCTCATTTTTTTATAACATTGATTAGTTGAACCTAAATTAGGGCGAGCTCAATTATTCCAAAAGCTAAAAGCCAAAACGCAAAGTTGAAATTTTGACCGCAATATTCTGAGTTTTGCATCAAAACTTGCAGATACGAGAGATGCGAAACAACCTTCACATCAACAACAAAAATGATAATTTTTTTGACATGTTCCATGTCTTTTCTCTCGCCAGACCCCGATTTTGAAACTCGCGAGTACACCCCCCCCCCCCCCCCCCCCGTCAAGAGAAATCTCTACCCAGTGGGTGATTCAGAAATTCGCGAGTACACCCCGCGTAATAATAATAATCAATAATAAATAAATAAATAAATAAATAAATAAATAAATAATTAAATAATTAAATAATTATTTAATTAAATAATTAAATAATTATTAATTAGAAAATCTCTACCCCGTGGGTGATTCAGAAATTCGCGCGTACACCCCGCGTAATAATAATAAATAAATAATTAATTAATTAATAAAAAATTAAATAATTAAATAATTAAATAAATAAATAATTAAATAATTAATTAATATAATTAATAATTAGTAAATCTCTACCCCTTGGGTGATTCAGAAATTCGCGAGTACACCCCGGGTAATAATAATAAAAATTACGGCTTCCTTAACGAAGTTAAACGAGGAACGCAGGGAACCTGTTATTATGATTCGAATGAGATTTGGTATTGAAAATTCAAGGAAGCCTAGATCATATATAGCTCGACAGTCGACATTTTTCCAAGTCCCCCTTCTATCATATATGGCTCGAGAGTCAAAATTTTTCTAAGTCCCTCTTCTATCATATATAGCTCGAGAGTCGAAATTTTTCTAAGTTCCCCTCCTATCATCTATAGCTCGAGAGTCGAAATTTTTTCTAAGTCCCCCTCCTATCATATATAGCTCGAGAGTCGAAATTTTTCCAAGTCCCTCTCCTATCATATATGGCTCGAGAGTCGAAATTTTTCTAAGTTCCCCTCCTATCAACTGTAGCTCGAGAGTCGAAATTTTTTCCAAGTCCCCCTCCTATCATATATAGCTCGAGAGTCGAAATTTTTTCTAAGTCCCCCTCCTATCATATATAGCTCGAGAGTCGAAATTTTTCCAAGTCCCTCTCCTATCATATATGACTCGAGGGTCGAAATTTTTCTAAGTTTTTCGCTGGACGGCGCACGGCGGACGGCGGACGGCGGACGGCGGACGGCAGATTTCTCAAATAGCCCCCCATAAAACAGGTTCCCTGTTAATAATTAATTAATTAATTAATTAATAATTAAATAAATAAATAATTAAATAATTAAATAAATAAATAATTAAATAATTAAATAATTAAATAATTAAATAAATAAATAATTAAATAATTAATATAAATAATATAATTAAATAATCAAATAAATAAATAAATAAATAATTGAATAATTAAATAATAAAATAAATAAATAATTAAATAATTAATATAATTGATAATTAGAAAATTTTCTAAGTCCCTCTTCCTATCATATATGGCTGGATAGTCGAAATTTTTCCAAGTCCCCTAGACTTGAATTGTCTCATACCATTCCAATACAACAGCGAGGCCGCTCGTTCGCCCTACCTCATATTTCTCATAGAAGACTTGAATTTTCTCATACCATTCCAATACAACAGCGAGATCGCTCGTTCGCCCCACCGAAAGTTGATACCTCAAAATATAGAACACCCACAATTACCTCAAAATATTTCTCATACAAGACTTATACGACGCCAAGATAGGTAAAGGGGTAAATGAATAATATCTCACGAACGCTTGACCTAGTAGAAGAATTAATAATAAATAAATAAATGAATAAATAAATAAATAAATGAATAATATTAAATAATTAAATAATTGAATAATTGAATAATTAAAAAATTGAATAATTAAATAATTAAAAATTAAATAATTAAATAATTGAATAATTGAATAATTAAATAATTGAATAAATAAATAATTGAATAATTAAATAATTAAAAATTAAATAATTAAATAATTGAATAATTGAATAATTAAATAATTAAATAAATAAAGGCTGAATAGTCGAAATTTTTCCAAGTCCCCTAGACTTGAATTGTCTCATACCATACCAATACAACACCGAGACAGGGGGCGAACGAGCGGAGCGAGTTCGCGCTACCTCATATTTCTCAAAAAAGATTTGAATTTTCTCATACCATTCCAATACAACAGCGAGATCGCTCGTTCGCCCCACCGAAAGTTAATACCTCAAAATATAGAACACCCACAATTACCTCAAAATATTTCTCATACAAGACTTATACGACGCCAAGATAGGTAAAGGGGTAAACGAATAATATCTCACGAACACTTGACCTAGTACAAGAATTAATAATAAATAAATAAATAAATAAATAAATAATATTAAATAATTAAATATTTATATATTTAAATAATTGAATAATTAAACAATTAAATAAATAAAGGCTGGATAGTCGAAATTTTTCCAAGTCCCCTACACTTGAATTTTCACATACCATTCCAATACAACAGCGAGACAGGGGGCGAACGAGCGGAGCGAGTTCGCGCTACCTCATATTTCTCATAGATGACTTATACGACGCCATGATAGGTAAAGTTTTTTAAGTCCTTCTTCCTATCATATATGGCTGGATAGTCGAAATTTTTCCAAGTCCCCTAGACTTGAATTGTCTCATACCATTCCAATACAACAGCGAGACAGGGGGCGAACGAGCGGAGCGAGTTCGCGCTACCCTATATTTCTCAAAAAAGACTTGAATTTTCTCATACCATTCCAATACAACAGCGAGATCGCTCGTTCGCCCCACCGAAAGTTGATACCTCAAAATATAGAACACCCACAATTACCTCAAAATATTTCTCATACAAGACTTATACGACGCCAAGATAGGTAAAGGGGTAAACGAATAATATCTCACGAACACTTGACCTAGTAGAAGCCTAGACTGAAATATTTCATGATGACTGATAAAATATAAAAGACATGGAACATGATTTTCATTTATTTGGCTATGCCAGAAAATTTTTTTTTTTTTAATTTGCAGTTTCTATAGAAAGGGGTATTTTTTTGGTCTAGTCAAATTTGAGTTTGATACATTGATAGAAAGAAGATAAAATTTACAATGAAATGAGCTGTCCAAGAGTTTTTTATGTGCAGTATCTACTCAGATACCACCTGCTCAAAGTTAATTTTCAAATAAGTTTGTTCGGAGATTCAAAAGTTAATATAACTTTGTAAAATCATATCATTGAGAAAAAAAAATTGATTCTGTGGTAGATAAAAGGTTCTTGGAGGTTGGAGATGAATGAATATCAAACGCTTAACTTGATACATAAGCTGAAGAAAAAACCAAAAAAAAACATTTAACCAATGTTGGGAAATTGCACTTCAAAGTTATTATCACAGACAAAAAGTTGGGATATGTCACAGATGATCAACTACAGATAAATATAATTTTATAAATTCCAGAGGCTTCTTCTGATCTTGAAAAGATCATCATGTGAAAGCTCATACTCCATCAAAGCCTCAATAATGATGATTTTGACCAAACTTTTTACTATTGCAATTACTGAAAAATTAGGTGACCGACAAAGATACCCCTTTTTATAGGAACTGCCACTGATATCGCGTATCGCTAATCCACCGTCTGAGGCGGTAACGAGCCTCCAAAGTAGGCAAGTTTCCTTAGCCCCGTCTTGGCGTAGAAATAGGCGTGCATACCTAGATTAATAATTATGAGAAGGGGAATTGCAAGGCGAATATTGAAACATAGTACAAATTTTTGTTACTTTTGTTCGGTCATATAGTTGTGACTCTTTCATACGATAGAGAGGCATTTTTAAAAATAATTTTTCAAAACCAAACAGAAATAAACTTTAAAATATGATATTCAAAAGCATGCTTCGAATTGAAATAATTTTAATTATAGACCTCGAAAGTTCCATTTCCTTGACCAATACGGCATTAAAATTCCACTCAGACTTGGTAGAATGATCAATACTCCCCGAAGACTTCGTTATAGTTCATTTGAGCGAAGTTTCCTCGCGATCCCTCTTCATGTAATTTGAAATCAAACGAAAATATACAGCAGTAGTTTAAGCATCCCGTGAGATAAAGCAATTTGCGACCGATTAAACTCATTTTAAGTCGTTTGCCACACGTTTGACAGTGTTTTCAAGCATTCGAAAAGGAAACAATCCTCTAATAATATCGATGGTTCATTTTCAATACGTTCGACGTTGTATCACAAAGCGCATACTAAATAATCTCGTTTCTGTTTTCCACGTATATCTCTCAATAAGGGATAAGTAGGCTACGTAGGGAGTCGTTGGTGGTGTGTGGGTTCCACTCATGCGAATCGCGAAACGTATTTTCAATTTAACGCGTCGTTTGTAAGAACCATAATTAACGATTTTCATTCATTCGCGTCTCGTTCCTTTTCTTCGTCGAGCATATAACGTGAAGAAGACAAGTGTGCGCCGTAATTTCGAGTACGACCAATCTACACGAAGTTAATAATTCTTCCAAGATTTTCTGACACTGAAGGGAGTCGAAGTTTGTATAACAGTTATTTTACGAAGAAAATGTTCAGAAGGTATGAGAAGAAGGGATTAAAACATGTAATGCGAGCAGGCCGCCCTACGGCGTCAACCCAGACACAAAAAATAAGGATTAATTACGTGACTGTCTCCCGCCCAGCATGGTATGTCTGTCTACTCTCTATATGAATTGACTGTCCTTTTTATAATTGAGTTCTTTCAACAATTGTGGTGGACTGAAAAAAAAACAAAAATGGTATTTTTAAAATCCAAATGTATTAGTTTGTTTTGAGCGGCAACAAATTTTGCGCTTCCAATCTCGAGATCAGTGTAGTGATAGGAAAATTTGATGATTTCAAGAAGAGTATGGCCAAGCATTTTAAAAAATCTAAATTACGAGATATTTGCCGACATAACACCAAGTTCTTGAAGCTCCTTTGAAATTTGTTGAAAAAATCTGACCGCGTCTTCTTGAATGTTTGGCCGCCCCATTGATTGGTACCATATTGATTATACCGAAGATTTGGTCGAGACGGTCAAGACCCTTTGTTATGAGGAATCCATATCCCCTAAGAAGCCAAATGTGAACACATACATGCGTATCATAATACACATTGTAATCCAGACCTATTACAGGTACAATTACCTTATATTAACGGTGTCCTCAAGGATATGAGCCATGTTATGAGATTTGGTAGTGAATCCTAGGCACGTAACAATTTTAAACACACTCTGCGGGTCAAAAGAACTGAATTTAATAGATTGAAATGCATCAACACAAACGTCAGGTTGAGAAATCATAAACAGAGAAGGGAACCAAATAAAATTAAATCAAAAGTAAATTTAAAATTTAGAAAACTAATTAAGGTCAATTTGAAAAATAACTAGGTCAGAGACTCTCCGCGGTTTTTGTATTACAATTTTTGCACTGATTTTCTTTAATTCTCACATTCTTTTATAAATTTCTTATTTTCCTAGTTCGCTTCATTTTAAATTCACGTCTGACCTTAGTAAAATCGGAAGACAAAAAGTGAATGTCATATTATCAGAAATTGACGACATCATGAGCTGATGACGTCACAAGTGACCTTTACCTAAAAGATTTGAAAAATTTGGACCTTTGCTTGGTATAAATATTTCTCAGGGCTGGGGGCGGCGAATCTGAAATTTCTGTCATAAAATCGTAAAACAAAAGTGAGTGTGATGTCACAAATTGATAACGTGATGACCATAACTGACCTTGACCTACTTCGACGACTTGAACGAAGTTTGACCTTTGCTTGACATAAACATAATTATCTTGGAGCTAGGGGTCTATCTGAAATTTGTATCACAAAATTGCGAGACAAACATGAATTTCATGACAAAAATTCATGACATCATGAGCCAATGACGACACAAATGACGTTTACCTACTTTAAGGACTTCAAAAATTCAGACCTTTGCTTGATATAAATATATGTCTTAGGGCTGCGGGCTATCTTAAATTTGTGTCATGAAATTGTAGTCACAAATTGATGACATAAGTAACCTTGACCGACTTTGGCAACTAAGGCTCGCGGTCTATCTGAAATTCGCATCGCGTCCCAGAATTGCAAGACGAAAATGACGTCACAAGCTGATGACATCATTGAGTAACCTTGATCTACTTCAGGGATTTGAAGAAATTTTAACCTTTGCTAGATATGATATGTCTTAAGGCTGTGGCTTGTGTGAAATTTGCGTCGCATAATTGCATGACAAAAGTGAAAATTGATGACGTGAAGAGTTAAAGACGTCATGAGTGACCTTCATTTGCTTTAGGTACTTGAAAAATTTTGACCTGTGCTCAATATGGATGTGCTTCAAGGTTGATGGTCTATCTGAAATTTGTGTCGCGTCACAGAATTGCAAGACAAAAATGACGTCATGAGTGGTCTTGACCTACGACTCAAATTCGAACTTTTCGAACTTTTATATTATATAGTATAATCGATGTTATTATGACAAACAAAATCCGAGAATTTCTTGGCTTGAATTAACAAATTTTGAATTATTAAAGAAAAGGCACGACATCCTTGCTCCAATATTTTTTTGGAAAGAAGAATCCCTAGTAATTTTTCCTACTGACTTTCTCCTTCTCCTGGGAAACATGACTGCACCAAAATATGACAGAGGGATGTAAGAACCCCAATAGAAGCTGGATAAGTAATTCCCAGCTAGCTTGTAATAATGTTCTATTAGGCACAATGTACTACTTAACTCTCGTGAAGGACGGAATAGTTCTAACAGGACTTGAGTCACCATTCGCCTCAGTATCCGGGTCTCTTGGTTTTTTTCTCATTGACTGTTACAAGATGGAAATTTATTTTTCAATTTTTTTCTCAGATCTGGAGCTTCTTTTCCTACCAGAGATGTGAATCTCAAGAGATCTAGATTTTTTCTATGGCGAGATCTGGAAATCATGAGATCCGCATCTTTGTACTACTCAGATCTGAAACTTGAGAGACTTGATACATACGGTAGGTATGTTACCATTATTGAAGTATCGAGAAGAAGGAATTTTTAAAATAAAATCACAGGTGACACCGAATAATAAGTAATACGAGCAGTATTAATCAAACGATATACATTATCCTCAATATTGATGTTCAAAGACTACCTTGGTCACTCTTGACGAAGACTGTACGAGAAATAAAATTTGCTAGGCGAAAATAAAATCTCAAGAAACAGAAAATTCGGCTTCACAGAGCAGTGGCGCGCTAGCGTCGCCACCTCACACGCATCCTACAGTTGATAAGAACAACCAATAGCATTAGTGAGAAATAACGTCCGCTGGATGTCAGCCTTTCCGGTGTCAAGACCAAATGTATAACAACACATTTTTTCGGTGAGAATTTTTTTTTTTTCGCAATTGCGTAGGGGCTTACAGAAAAAAGAAGCGATCATGGGTCAAATTTCCGATGCCAAACCGTATTTTGTTTTCCTGAGATTTGCTGACATTTATAGTTTTGAAAATTGCTCCCTACAAGTATTATTTATACAATTATACTCACAATCTTTTTCACTGTCCTTTTGTAATTACTAACGAGTCTCAATGTCAGGTTCAAATTGATTTTGATATTTAGATAATGGTGTTCAAACTATAGGACTTCTTAGATTTCGGTATTCATTAGTTTTTTTTTTTTTTTTTCACACAATACCAAGGTTTTTTCAAGTCATTCTTTCGTACACCGATACATCTTTCATCTCAGATAAAATCGCGAATTTGTATGATCTTCTCAGACCATAATTATCAATACCTCTGAAATTCTTCCCCTCTTCACCATTTTCTCTAGTGTTTTCCTTATTGAAGTCCGAGTAATTTGATATAGGGCGATCAAGGAAGATGACAATTTTTCTCTAAATTAAAGGTAATTGCGGATGCAGAAAAATGTTTATTTGTCTAGACTCACTATCAGCATCGCTCAAGACATCGCAGTCCTACACCAAATTGGAAATTTCAAATGATCGTTTCAGTCTAGTTCTTCTTGGTTAGTTTTCAATATTTTTATAGCGTCTCTGTGGAATTACTTTTTCTTCATTTTTCGTTAGTTACGTACGTTTATATACGCATCACATTGAACGATACGATGATGGAAAGAGAAACTACTTAATGCAAAGTGATAATTCTAAAAACAAGGAAGAGCACAACGAAGAAGAATGATTGTCATTTATTCTTGACAATAAGAAAAATAAAACGACAAGAAGAGGAATGGATTTATCATAAGGAAAGTACAAGAAAACTAAAAGTGAAAATAATGGACTTGTTTTTATATATCACCCTTCCGTGATATGTTTTGGCGACAAATCCACATTCCGTCTTTCGGGTCACTTACTAGATTACCGCGTAAAACGAAGTCACAACGCGCAATTTGGTGAATGCGCTTTCAGAGTATTATATTCACTCAAAATTTGGTATTTTATGGAGAAAAAAAAAAGCTGCGAGAATCAATGGCAATCAATTGATTGATACGTATACGAAATTTTATTCTCCTGTTCAGGTCGGTATCAAGCAGGAAGTATAATAAAATGGTAACCATATCAATGGTTTTCAAATACTTCATCCCGACGCGGTCTAGGTGTACCGCGGAACGAGGCTACTTTCTTCCAATTTTCAGATAAATTGGCATTTTCCTACGCGGAACCGTCCTTTCCAGTAAATGGTACCTACACCGGTCGAAAAGAAGAAACTTGAAGTTGAAAAGTCAGCCCGCACGAACTTCTCCTCTCTTATTAAAGTTTTATCGTGACTACATTTAGGTGTAGAAATTAGCATAAGAAACGGAAGCGGACCGGAAAAAGAACAAACTTCTAAATATGCAACATTTGTCGACACCTTGAGACAACGTGATTTTTATTCTTCATAAGGAAGGAAAAAACTAAATATTTTGGTCACTAAAAGGTAAATTTCAGTCATGGATCCGGCTTTGAGAGACTGATAGTACAACGGTAGCTTATGCAGCAGATATTGAGCTGAGAATTTATCATCTGTGTTTGTGTGAAAGGCCTTATATTCGTTCGAGTTGAGAAAATATGAAAACTTGAATATCAGCTTACTATTTTTCATTACTATAAATTACATTTAACCTCAGTCGTTGATGGTGCCACTGTGGTTTGTCGTAACAAAACGACATTCGCTTTTTGTATAGATACAGAATTTTCAAAATAAAGTGGGAAAAAAGCCTATTAAATTTTCTTACTTCGTATTTCGGCCTAGCCGTACAAAAGTTTTTCATAGTTAACAGGACTTACATAATAAATACAGCGGATGTTGAAAAGTACTTCAACTTTTATAAGGTTTAATCCAGCGAATATAGTGGGTACTTATTTTAGAACGAAGTGTGTGTAGGAATATCATCACGTCATGTCATCTAATGAGAACAAATATTCGAGTGAGTATGAGTTGAGGATGAGTTTGTATTCATATACTTGACCAGTATTATTTATACCGTAACGAACGAAAAACTTGAAAAGTTCTTGAACAAATGGTCGCGTAAATTATACGCGTTAGAATTAGGCAATATAATCTCACGAATTTCCTTCCGATGAAGATAACTTTTTGGGAGAAAACTTTAGAATAATTATACCAAGATTGAACTGAACATGGAAGACTTCGAAAATTAATTTTCTGAGATGAGAGATCGAAAAATGTTACTCTTCATCATTGGATATTTCTTTTCATTCGATTCGTAAGATAGAGTCGTCCGAATATGACTGAGATTTTCAAGGTAGACGATATTATTGGACCATACATACATATTTGTAAATCTTATGATTATTGATATTATCTGATCAATTAACGGTACCTCATTTTCGAAGTAGGTACCAAAGCCAGGGGTGCTAACTCAAAATTCCAGAAGTCCCTGAACTAGGTCAGAATCTCTTCTCCTCAGATACCAATTTGCACCTTCGAAATTTTCTTCAAATCCTGAAGTAAGTCGATGCCCTTCTTCCTCGGATGCTTGATTTTTAAAATAAGTCGGAGTTCCTCAACCCACCGGATGGCTGGTGTACGGTTTTCCTAAATGAACTCCCATCAAACAGGTCTCCGTTCAAAGGCTTGGAAGAATTTCGAACTTCGAGTCCTTTGCAGGAAGAAAATGGGAAATAAAATTTCTAGTTATCGTTCACATATAATATGATTGATTAAACTCGTAGTCCGGGAGGTAGACGATTTGACCTCGCATTTCATGTTAAAATCATGAAATTTGGAACGAACATTTAGGACACTTGAACTAAAAATTTGAGCCATGGGTCTAAAGTCCATAGGGGCCCCATAATGGCGGATTGCCTAACTGGAAGGAGTTTTTGCATATAAATGACCAAAATATTTCTTTTCGTTCGCAATTTATGTGGATTCTTATGTAATTCGGACCGACAAATTCGAAAAAAATTATCAACAAATTATTCCGACATTTTAGGGCCGTCGACGGGCTGATCCCCTAAAATAGAAGTAAAATCGAAGTGACATATTTCAACAAATTTTCACGAATATCCCATAAAATTTTCCGTAGAATTCGGAAAAAATAATAAAAAAATTCCTGGAGGTCTGTGAGAGGGGGTAAGAGGACTGAACACCCCAAAACTCGAAGTAAGAAATAGACGTTTTTGAAAACATTCAAACGGATTTTCGTGTGAAATTTACGGTAAAATTCAGAAAGAATCCTGATAAAGATCTCATAGCTCTTCGAGGGGGCCGGGGAACATGAACTTCTTTGGGAAGAGTTGTAAAATTGTAGAATTACATTTTTATAACTCATGTAGACTGCATTTTTTGTTGGTTTAAAAGTGTCTATTTGCGGACTTCATTTCAATCTTCCGTCCTCTTCAAATTTGGCGCCCATTTCATATCAATTATTTATTTTATTAATTCTATTCATGGCGGCGAGGTTAAGTTAGGTTTCGATTCCATCCACCCATGATTCTCTCCTACAGCCCTGTCTACGCGCGGTATATCAGGGTTTCCACGTGTGGGGCAGTGTCTGAAGAAGAATCAAAAATTGCCAGATCCGAAAGAATGGGGCTGGAAGCGAGCGGCTGATGGAATACTTTGGGAAACTTTATAGACCCTTCAGCCACCTGCTTATTATGGCATTGAACATTCTCGTGAAATGCGGCTGCCAGAAATTTGTACTTGCGCATTATACAATTGTCGTCAGGTTTGAAATAATATACTGTATTAAGGAATTTATTGAAGTATTTTATATTGTTTGTAATATTTCAAAGTATGTCTATTTCACGTTCTATGTAACAGGAAATTCTACATAATATTTTATGAAAGTTCAAGTATGGAAATGTAGTTGAACAACTTCTGTTCCAAGACGTTTATATTCCTCCCGGCCCCCTCGAAGAGCCATGAGATTTTTTTCTGGATTCTTTCTGAATTGCACGGTAAAGAATCCGTTTGAATGTTTTCAAAAACGCCTATTTTTTACTTCGAGTTTTGGGTGTTTCAGTCCTCTTACCACCTCTCAGAGACCTCTGGGAATTTTTTGACTATTTTTTCCGAACTCTACGGTAAATTCTACATAAGAATTTGTTGAAAAAAAAAAAAAAAAAAAACTATCACTTTTTAGGGTTTGTGCCCTCTTTAACCCCCTCCACAGGCCCCACGAATTTTTTCACTATTTTTCCCGGATTTCGCGCTAAATTCTATTTCGGAACCCGTTAAGGTTTTTCCAAAAAACACAAAATATTCTTTCCTCAATTTTTTTTTTTTTTTTTTGGGGGGGGTGAGGCCCCTGGGCCCTCTGGACGGTCGGAGAATTTTTTTAGTATTTTTCCCAAATTCTACGGAAAGAGTATAGCCGGGTAAAATAGGTGATTTGGCCCCCGAGCCGAATTTCAAAAATAGGTGTTGGGAAATGTTTGTAGAGCTAAAAAAAAAATTTTTACCGTTTATTGGGCCCCTATGGGGTTTGGACCGTGGCGCCATGACTCAGATTTTTCGTTCAAGTGTCCTAAACGTTCGTTCCAAATTTCATAATTTTAACATGAAATGCAAGGTTAAACGCATAATTTGCACTAAGCCGCCGGACTATCGGAAGAATTTCCAACTCCTTCCGCAGACCGATAGTGGAATATTGGAACGCGAAAACATATCCAGCTTGGATAACTACGTGAGTAGAGGACTTTCATACTCTTGGATAAGACTCGCAGCTCGTGGAGTCTTCTTCATCAACGACTGACTATTCGATGGAATTTTTCGATTCCGATTAGAATTGATAAGAATCGATTATGTGGTTGAAATTCTTCCCGAGTCCCCCCGATATAGATGGATAGCTTGATTATTGAAAATAAAAGAAGGACTTGTCCAGACGAGTATATCATAAAGAAAATGATGAACTTCAAAGTACTTTCGTCTTGAATAATTTAATAGTACGAAAGTTTTGTCGATCCTGAAGAAGAACGTTTGCACGTTCGAAACGTCGATCTTCGTACTATTAAATTATTTAAGACGAAAGTGCTTTGAAGTTAATTATTTTCTTTTTGGTTATTGAAATTTTTCCAAATTCTTCTCCTCGTATACTGTGACCCGCACAAAACAGATTCCATGTTGAAAATTTTACTTTGAAGTTATACGTATACATTTTGTTAGCCTAACGAACAACCAAACAAGACTTAGAAGAATTTTGAGCTGTAGGCTCGATATTACAATTACTTACACTACGACAGGCTGCGCCCCTTCTCGTTGTCGACACTTGAAGCCTTTCATGTTTAACTGGAGTAACATCCCCCGGAACATTTTCAATGTCACATTAAAGCTATAAATCGAACACTAGTATAATATTCCCTAATGGGTTCTCTTTATTAATATAACTCAGGTGTCTTCACCATAATTTACATGAAAATAAAAATTATCCCGTTTTTCCGTTAAAAATTAAATTTATGAACCGATCGATGAAGTGGGATGGAAAAAATAACTTCATTTTAGTCTCCCTGAATAAGTAATCAACTGAAGTTGGAGTAAGAACGCATTGTTGGGTTATATATTTTTTCGAGGAGTTTTTCTTCAATTTTTTTTTTTTTTTTATTCGCTCGCCAATTATGTATTCTTCGGAAATAGGGATAATTGTATTCTACGCAGAGAAGATAATAAGCGTGAAACAAGGAAATAGAGGAACAATATAAAAAAGAGGAAGAGGAAAGTGAAAGAAACGCCCACTGTAGTAGTTGAATACACAGAATAAGTTTGTCCGTATAAGAATTACGTAGCAGCTTTTGTCGAACATTTTTGACGTGACCACACTAAAGCTATATAATCTCTGGGATCTACAAGTTCGTTTTTTGCTTCTTCGAATTTACTAAATGAGATAAATTAAGGAAATGGGATTAAATAAACAATAATCCGGTATTCATTCCCGTTATCCGGATTGGTTTTTCTCTCCTTTAAAATATTAATTTGCTGTAATTGCAGTACGCAGATTTCCCTATCTTTTTTTTTTTTTTTTTTTAATCCTATTGCCTCTATTTTTAATTGAAGCTGATTTTTCAAATTGACTATTCGCCGGCGCGTTTGTCATTATTCAATTTACAAAACTCTTTATGAAATACCTGATCCGTTTGCGATACACCAATTCCGATTTTAAAGCAACTGCATCTAAATAATGACAAAACGCGTGCTTGTTATTACGTATTCAGTTTATAGTCAATTGATCGTTGTAAAAACAAAGGGATGAGAGGGTGAATAAATAATAACGTTGTGCAATAAAAGGAAACTGATGAAACCGTAGCCAGAATAGAAAAAAGTCATCACCACGGCTACCTAGTTTGCGGTCAGCCGAGCGATAGAAAGTTAATTAAAAACAAATTCTAAATTGATAATGACCGCATGCACCTTCTGGCTCAAAAAATCATTCAGTAATAGAGGTACCGTAGTAATTAAAATAAGGTAATTTTGAGAGTAAAAAAAAAAAAAAGCGAGACAGAGTCGCGTCGCTATGTGCCTCAGTATCCGGGTCTCTCAGTTTTTCTTTCTCTCCTCGACTGCAAGAAAACAGAGATTCAACATCTGGAGTTTTTTTTCTTCGCCGAGATCTAGAGTTCACAAGATCTTGATTTTTTCTGTGTTAAAATCTGGAAACCAAAAGATCCGCATCCTCTTGTCCCACTCAGATCTAGAACCCGAGAAATTTGATTCCTTTTTGCCTGTCAAGATCCAACATGCCAAAGTACCCCTAACGATAATCGTAACACAGCTATTTTATTAGGATTGTGACAGAATTGCGGTGGCGGTCGAAGTAAATTTTGTTGTTAATGGAATATAAAAAACACTAGCGTCTGTTGCGTCGTCGCTACGCGTCGACGATAGCCGCTAGCAAGGTGAGCATCAATTTTAAAATAAAAAAACAATTTCTTTCGATGACAAATTTATGAAAAAAAAATGAATCGAACCGGCGCGGTAATTAACCACAAAAAAATGAGACTGGTAAAAGAGGGCCCCCCATGAACAGATACAAGTATTTTGTTTTGTGGATTTTAAATTGCTTCTCTTCAGAAAAAAGAAAATTGCTCATAAGAACTTTCTTATTTTGAAACAAGCTGAACTCCTGCACATTCTTTTGTCCACATATAAGGGCACAAAAATTTTGCTTACTTTAACCAAACCCTATTTTAAGAGTCACAATTTAAAAATAAAAAAACAAAAAGAAAAAACAGATTGCTAACCCTATTTTGAATGAGCATAAGTTTTACTTCAGTTGCATTTAAAACAGAACAAAAAAAATATTGCTCACCTTAACCAAACCCTATTTTAAAGTAATTTCTATAGCATTCAGGGATTTAGTGAATCAATTTAAAAAAAAAAAAAAAAAAATGGGATTGGTTGTAGAAGAGTATTGAAACAAAGAGCAAAATTTAATTCAGAATAGCTCCTTCAAACTCAATAGTCACACTCAATGGCAATGGTTTTGAAATTGACTACCACACCTGTAATCATTTTGCAGCTTCACAATTCATGGGTTAGAGTGATGCTAAGGGCTGTGGCGTGCTAAGTTCATGGGTTTTACAAGAGCATAAAACATACAAATGTGCATTCGCGCGTATTGTATTTTACTGTTTTTACAATTATAAAATAGTACTTTGGTTGCACTAAAAAAAAAAAAAAAAAAAAAAAAAAAAAAGCTGCTAGACCATAACCACAAAACCAAACTCGGAATTAATTTTAATTAATTCATTCATTACAAATACTTATTACATTTATTGCATTTGTGGGCAATTATACCGCAGTATCTCCTCCTAAGCTGCATAGGTGAAAGTTCAAGATCATCGCATTACTTTTTGGATAATGACTAATGAGTAACAAAAAAATGATTAATTAAATGAAAATTTAAATAAAAAACGAACGAGAATTGATGATCCACGTCGGTGAAAGACGAAATGAAATTTTCTGCCATAGCCAAATAAATGAAGATCATGTTTCATGTCTCTTACATTTTATCAGTTATCTTGCAATATTATTTTAGTCTAAGCTTCTACTAAGTCAAGTGTTTGTGAGATATTACTCGTTTGCCCCCTTACCTTTCTTGGCGTCGTATAAGTCTTGTATGAGAAATATTTTAAGCTATCGCCTTTCTTGGGGCTCACTCACTCCGCTCGTTCGGCCTCTTTCTTGGTCTCTGTCTCGGTTTAGCATAAGTCTGATATAAAATATTTTGAGGTATCGCCTTTCGCGGGCTTACTCGCGGACGCGGGGTTTTTTCGTAAATTTCTGAATCACCTACGGGGTAGAGATGTGCACGCGCACGCGCACGCGGGTTGTACTCGCAAATTCCTTAATCACTTATCGGGTAGAGATTTGCACGCGCACGGCCTCTCTTGACGGGGAAGGAGGGGGGGGGGTGTACTCGCGAATTTCAAAATCGGGGTCCGGTGAGAGAAAAGACATGAAACATGTCAAAATTAGTTAAATTTGTCAAATGACGCACTTGCCAACATTTTCCGGAGTTTCTGGCATTTGCTGGAGTTGCTAGTGTCTTCCAACTTTTGAAGGGGGAATACTCAAATGAGTAAAAAGGCGTCAAAACTGCAAGAAATCACAGGTAAAGCCACCGAGAACTTTTGGTTAAACAACCATTATCAAAGCGTGAAAGAAGGAAAGCGACTGAATCCAATGTCTATAAGAACAGAGAATATCCAACAAGGTCAAGATTGAACCAGCAAGTCATCAAAATGTGAATCATTTTTTTTAGAGTAATTTAATCAATCCTGACGGTGACATTGTTACTACTGTATTTCGATGTGGACTAATTTTAATGTTTCCAAGAGCTACATGTTTGAAGTACAAACTCTCTTTATGGAGGATGACTTCCGACCCCTCTTTAAATCTGTGACCGCTTTTCATTTAATGATCGGCGAAGGCTGACTCTCCCATGTTAGCTTTCTCCCACGTCTTTTTATACTCGACCACTCTGATTCGGAGTTGGTGGCCAGGCATCCCTCTTTACAAATTACCCTACATACGCCACTCCTCCCAGCCATTGGAATTGCGAGTCTTCTGATTTAAAACATAAACTTTTGACCGTAGAAGAGTGATGAGAATAGCCTGCCGGAATCCGGAAGGGTGGAGCACACGACCTAACTGCAAGGAAAACTTACTCAGAAAACGGAGCCCAATCCAACGTTTTCTACTACCATTGTGCAATTCCTGATGGAGGGAGGTTGTGGAGTCGAGGCATTTTCTCGTAAACTTTCTCCGAACCATAAGATCAGAGTACCTTGTGGAAAGCAACCTGACTCAAAGGGTTGTGAGTCAGTCGATAGATTAAACTGTTGGACGTAACAATCTTGTGGGCAACGGGATAGAATGACGGACCCCTACGTGGATTACAACATCGATCGATATGTTTTTCTTATAAATATCAAACCCGTGGACGCAGAATCTAATAGAGATGGGAAAGTCTACGAAGTTTATTGAGGAGCCACCAAGGTAAATTTTATGGGAGGTATTGGCTACTTAAATATCCAAGAAATTCACTAAGGAGTTATGCAGGACCGGTCTACGTACACAAAACGTCGTCACCATATCTGTTCCAATAGTAGATGTGACTAAAAAATACCCGACCCGAGGAGAATACATCAAGTTCCAATTTGGCCATAAACACCTCTGAAATAAGGTAGTTCAAGGGAGAACCAATGAGGATCCCCACTTCCTCGGGGAACTCGAAAAATTTCCCATCAAATTTGCAAAAATTTGGGGACCAACAGACATTTAGAAGGTCAAATAGTTCCTCCAATACTCATGAGGAGCACCAGATTTAATAGACAGTCACCCTTACATTGTATAGCGGTGGGCTCGGGGTTGTTTTGGAATAAACCAACGACATCAAAGGAACATAAAGTCGAACCCGGAGGAAGACTTACATACGCCAGAGAGCCGGAGTTCTTCACTGAGTAAAAAGAGTCGAATTCAATACGTGATTTAGGAGTATGCAGATGAAGATACAAACCAAACGACCGGTCGAATTGGGGCAAGCGCGGATTTACGGAGGGGATAAGGGAAATATCATCATCGAGCGTCCACTGCTCATGTCTGAGCACTTAGTGATCCAATTCCTACCACCATTCCCCGCCAGTCTATCTCCTTCCAAAACCTCAATAAAGGCTGAAATTACGCGATTTAACAAAAGATTGTTGAACGATGGAATATCCCCACCCAAAGTGTGCCCCTTAATACGCGTTTGTGTCCTTTTTATATACTTTGGGCCGTCCATAAAGAAAGGGAGGTACAGGATTAGATTCCAAGATGGCTTTCTTTACATCATTTTATAGAAATTTAGACGCCTTTGGAGTTTTTACTTTCTCAACTTTTTAAAATCCTCAAATTTTCTCTTCCACGCGTAAAATTTTATACTTGAGGGTCATGGCGAACTCGTAGGGGTTTTCAAATACTCCAAAAAGTTTTGAATTTCTTACATCGAGCGGATTTTTCAAATTCTGATTGAATGCGGCCTTTTGTCACTTGCATTACTTTCGTAATACGGTCGTACCTACCTAAGCCTATTTCTGCTGACGTTTAGCTTTTAGAAAATTATGGTCGGCATTACAATCCGCCGTATACAGTTTTCGTAATATGTAAAAGGGTTACCGATCCTTTCGTGGCTACTATAATTCATAACGCGAAGCATATTGGACTTAAGTCTTGCAGCTCTGTTTCCCTGTCCACATTTTCTAATTTGCGAATTCCGAATAGAGATTAATTTTGGATATAAACAGAAGTGACTGTATAGTGACTCGTATATACGTGTATAACGAAGCAAACAGGATCCTATAAGCTGAGAGAAGGAAGCCGGTAGCAAGCTCGAAAGGATCTTCATGCGTTTTATTTTCCTTATTGTAAACGTGACCAGAATACGAAGTTCGACGTCATTTTCCATAAATCGTACGCGGCACAATGTTACTTCACACTTTTTCTCTCTCGTTTCTCTGTTTAACTGGGTCCAAAACACGGTGTACAACAATTTTAATTACACCGTTCATTGCGGACGCGAGGTGTGATGTATTTTACCGAATTAAAAGAGAAATTATCGATAACCGAGAAAGAAGTTCATTCATCCAAACCTATTCTAACCTGGAGCATTGTACCAACATTTTCTTGTTCTATTTTAAAAAGGTTCTGTAAAGAGTACAAACATCATTCAGAATCAAGTAGAACGATAGAAAGGAAATTCAATCAAGTTTCGAGTGAAGAATTTGTAGTATTCTTTGATGACGTGTAAGAATATTGCCTCGAGTTTCTTAATTGTTCTGAGGCGGAAATTAGACCATCGATATTAAAGCCATAAAAGTGCAATTAAATTACAAAATACCTACTTTAATTTCGGATGAAAACAGAAAATAAATGCTGTCTGTAAGGAGACAAACGTAACAATCTCAATTTTAGAGCTTTCTCTATTTTTTTTTTTTTTTTAATTACACAGGACTGCGTTAATGAGTATCACTCAGATTCACGATGGGTATATTTTAGTGATCTTTATCCTCACCGTTAACAGCCATGTCAACTTTTTTTTTTTTTTCCAATTTACGTAAGACCTATGCTAAGTTGGCGCCACCAACGTCAAAGTTGACAATGTCATGAAATTATCGGACCTCTTAATGAGTGAGTGAGGTGTAAATAGAGCACTGATATTGAAAAAGGGGTTTTTCAATTGTACAAATCTACTTTATTAGTTGCTTATGTCAGTGAGGTTCCGTTGAGGCAGTCACGAATTGATGACGTCATCAAGGTTAGGGTTGAGAATATCAAAGATTGATGACGTCATAAAAGTGTACATGATATTATATCTCGAGGTAAGGGTAATGACTTCACAAAAGTATATAGATCTTGAAGTTACCATTGATAATGTCACGGGTTAATGATGTCATCAATCTTAGGGTTCAGGACTTCATAGGTTAATGACTTTGGTATATGTGTCCTAGGGGTTTGAGGTGATAATGTTACAAGTTGATGACGTCATCGAGGTTAGGGATGATGACTTCATAAATAGTGTATGCTGTAATGTCTCAAGGTTGAGAGTATTAGAGACTTGAACAAATTTCGACCTTTGCTTGACATAAATATGTTTTAAGGTTGGGGGTTCACCTGAAATTAGCTTCACAAAATCACAAGACAAAGTGAATGTCATATTAGAAATTGATGACATCATGAGCTGATGACGTCACAAAAGATTTCATCTATTTTAGTGACTTGAAGAATGTTGACCTTTGCTTTACATAAATATGTCTCAGAGCTGGGAGTCCATCTGAAATTTGTATCATAAAGTCGTAACACAAAAAAAAGTTAAGATGTGACGTCATTAAGCTCAAGATTGAGAGCATCTGATGTTGATGATGTCATAAAGACTCCCAAGCCTTGAGACACATCCATATCGTTCAAAGGTCAAAATTTTTCAAGTCTCTATGGCAAATGAAGGTCACTCGTGACGGCATCAGCTCATGACATTATCAATGTCTGACATGACGTTCACTTTTGTCATGCAATTTTGTGACCTAAATTTTACATAGACTCCCAGCCTTATCTATTATATAAAGAGAAGTTGCAAAATCGCAAATCCATTTAACTTTATTCCTATTTCACCTACAAACTTGGAATTTGTTTCCATTGCTTTAGCTTGCCTGGGAGAAGGTTTATGCGTAATAAATTTGAAGTTACGAAATCAGGCGAATGGCGTGTAGTATATATCTTTGTGCTTGGCGGGGGGGAGGGGGACATGAATGATTCAAGAGATGAAAAATCTGTATCATTCATTAATTTATTGATTGAAAATGATAAGCAATCATTTTTGTTGACGTTCATCAAAAATTAATATGCGCTAGGCAATCATTTTTGGAAAATGGTTCTTTTTAACCGGAGAAGTTTTGAATACCCATACTATGAGTAATCGAATAGTGTAGGGTTACGATGAAGATTTTGCTTAGCAATTATCTGAAGAAGTGGTGGTTGTCTTTCATTATTTCAAATTTAACGTGAGGACTAAGAAAAGAAAAACAATTCGCGTCAATTTCGAAAATTCAATATCGATGTCACGGATGTCTCACTTTATTGCAATCTAATTGGAATGCCAAAACGCAAGAAGGCAAATCTCGGGCGGTTGGCGAACAAAGGGCAGAGGGCTCGTGTCAATTCCGAAATTTTGACATCAGAAAATAATGTGGAAAATGATTGTCAGAACGATAATAGTCCATTCATTAGGTAAATTATTGAGAAAGAATATACCAGTATAAGTTCAATTGGAAATCTGGCAATTACGTGCACATTTTGTGATGGCAAATTTTTTGAAACTGAAAATCAAAATTTCTGCTGCGGGAGTGGTAAGATTAAGTTACCTGATTTACCCTCAATGCCGGATCTTCTTCAAAAACTATTAGACGGAAGGGATAATAGATCTCATTTTCTTAGTGCTTTCAATGACTTCTCTAGGGTGTAGTGAAGTTCCAAACATATTTACAACTTTCAAAATTTTTAGTGTATCTTTATATAGGAAGTCATTTACCTCCTCCAACAATCCACAAAAAATGACAAATTTTTCAGCATACACCCAGAAAGAAGAATGCACAAAGGATCTTCTAAAAAGACGGCATCCAACTATCAGAGAAGGTATTAAGAACGAGATTGAAAGTGTAAAACAAAATATCAACGATAAAAAAAATGAAATTGAAAAATTGGGAATTAATAGAATTAGATTAGAAATTGAACTAAAAAAATACTAATGATAAATAAATAATTATCAAGAATTTTGAAGATAATTTGAAATTTTATAATATTTAGCGGGCTTACGGCTTGTGATACCTATATATTTATGTCGAGCAAAGGTTGAAATTCGTTCAAATTTCTTATCTAGGTCAAGGTAACTCATAGTCATGACGTCATCAGGTTGTGGCGTCATCATCATCGATTTGTGACATCACTTTGGTCTCGCGAAGGACCGTTTGTTAATCAGGTGAGGTAATTTTAACAGGGAACCCGTTTTATGTTTTTTTTTTTGAGAAATTTGCCGTGCGCCGTCCAGCAAAAAACGTGGAAAAATTTCGACTCTAGACAAATTTAGACTCTCAAACTATATTATACTAGGCTTATAGTAGGTCTAGGCGTTCTTTATACTAGCTTTATCTAGGCCTAGGCTTCCTTGAATTCTCAATACCAATACCCATTTGACTCATAAAACAGGTTCCCTACGTTCCTCGTTTAACTTCGTTAAGGAAGCCGTCGTTTTTTCAAAGTCCGTCTCCTATCATATTATATAGTTTGGAAGGTCAAAATTTTAACAGGAAACCTGTTCTGTGTGGGGATTTTTGAGAAACTTACCGTGCGCCATCTGCCGTACGGCCAAAATGACGTCATTAGATCGTGACTTCACAGGGTTAGAGGTTGAAATTCTGAGAGGGAAGGGGTCTATGGGAGGTTTTTCGAAAAATTTGCCGTGTGCCGCCCAAATCACGTCATCAGGTCGTGATGTCACATGATCGGAGGTCGACATTTCAAGAGGAACCTGTTCTATCAGGGGTCTTTTAAAAACTTTGCCGTCCATCGTCCGGACAAAATGACGTCATCAGATTGTGACCTCACAGGGTCGGGGTCGAATGGCGTCAACAGTTCGCAACGTCACAGGGTAGGGCCGGATGAAGTCATCAGATCGTGACGTCACAGGATCGTAGGTCGAAAATTTTCCAGGTCCCTCTCCTATCATATATAGTTCGGAAGTTCAAAATTTTAACAGGGGACCTGTTCTAAGTACGGATATTTAAAAAACTTACCGTGCGCCGTCTGCCGTACGGCCAAAATGACGCCATTAGATCGTGACGTCACAGGGTTGGGGTGGAATGACGTCATCAGATTGCGACGTCGCAGGGTAGGGGTCGGAAGAAGTTATCAAATTATGACGTCACAGGGTTAGAGGTTGAAATTCTGGGAGGGAATCAGTTCCATGGGAGGTTTTTCGAAAAATTTGCCGCGTGCCGCCCAAATCACGTCATCACATCGTGACGTCACCAAGCAGGGTCTCATGAAGTCATCAGGTCGTGACGTCTTACGGTCGGAGGTCGAAATTGTAAGAGAAACCTGTTCTATCAGGGGTCTTTTAAGAACTTTGCCGTCCACCGTCCGGACAAAATGACGTCATCAAATCGTGACATTACAGTTTCGGGTCTAATGACGTAATCAAATCGCAACGTCACAGGGTAGGGCCGGATAAAGTCATCAGACCGTGTCGTCACAAGATCGGAGGTCGAAATTTCTCGAAGTCCATCTCTTATCATATATAGTTTGGAAGGTCAACATTTTAACAGGAAACCTGTTGTATGGGGAAGAATGTTTCAAGTCCCCTTCCTACCATATTCAACGGACTCAGAGAAATTTCAGATTCTTGAAATTTCATTTTCAATCCTCACTACTAAAACCAATTCGACCCACAGAACAGGTTCCTTGCGTTCCTCGTTTAACGTTGTTAAGGAAGCCGTCGGTTTTTGTGTTCTTTTGGCACCCCTGATTTGATGAAATATTGTGAGATTCAACTTGACCAGCATAAGACTATTCAAAATCTTCATTTTTGTAGTAAATATGTTGAACTGCGTTTGATTGCTTTTGATACTTTATTCCGGCTTTTTTTCTCACAATTTTAAACACACATACACCTTACACAAAAAGGTGTACAGAAAAAACGACGCGTTTCGAACGTCTTCGTTCTTCATCAAATTTAGATAAACAGAGCAAAAATTGATCAAACATGATTTGCAGTCATATTTATGTTTAATGTGATGATGTCACAAGTTCATGACGTCATTAAGAGTGATCGCGATGATGTCACGGATTGATAATATCAGTAAGGTTAAGGTTGAGAGCGCCACAGGTTGATGACATAATCAAGGTTAGAGATGATGACGTCCTCGAGAGAGATTGCGATGACGTCACAGATTGATAACGTCAATCATGCGTCAGTAAGGTTGAAGACGTCACTGGTCGATGACGTTACAAAAGTGTGTACGTCTCAAGTGAGTACAAGCTTTTAGTGTAACAGATTTCATCCAAGTCCCACTCTTCTATCGACTCGATGGTTGTAATTTTTTCAAAGCTCCCTTTCCGATACACGAGAAGCGGAAAAAAGGGGAAAAAATAGGAAAACGTTTCTCTATAAGATCCGTTTTTATGGAAAGTCAGAGCTCAAATTTTGTTCAAGTCTTGGGCCATACATTTTTCCAAGCTTTTGATAACGTCACTATTCAAACGCATATATTCTTTTGAAGAATGTTCTCGAAACAAGAACAAGGAATTCGGTTACCGCACCTACGTCCCAGCATCTCTCCATCCTCCCCTTAACATCTTTGATGATAAAGCTATGCTCCTTTCTATTTTTCATGACTTTCTCGAACACACTCTCTTACCTTGCGACGACTCACTTTCTGTATCGCATTTTACCTATACCACCTATTCACTTCGAATCAGTCAGCCCCATCAATGAAAGTACAAGAATAAAGATTGAAAAGAAAAAAAAAAGGAACAGATTTTGTTACCCAATTCCATTTGGAAGCTGAGAGCTATTTATCCTTGGGGAAAAGATATTTTGAAACGTGTTCTGTTTGTCATACGAAATTCGGGAAAGAAAAGAAAACGAAACATAAATAAGTACTTGAAAATGTGTAATGACGTTGAAGAAAAGTACAAGAGCGTTTTAAATGGATAAAGGTGATGAAAACGGATTTAGAAGAACGATCTTGTGTACTTGAATACAAGTCCTAATAACAATTAAATCGTATCGCTGAAATCATAAAGAAATCTAAAAGTATATTACGCTCTTTATGTGCGCTATACTTGAAAAGAAAAATATTACGCTCGTTAATAATTTGAAAAATGTTGTATGATTTGTGTGCCTGCTCCAAATGACAACGCTAGTCTTTTATTTTCGTAATTTTTTTTCTTTCGCTTCGTCGTGAATAGGAGTTCCTCGATATAATTCAATATCACGAGTCACTTACTGAAGCATTTCATTTCCCGTCCTAGTAGAATGATTTTCAATAGAGCATCAAGGACGTCATCAATATAGGGGTATAATTCATACGAAATTTATAGTTTTTGACATTCTCGTTGACATCAACGACGATAGAAAGTATGTGCAGAAAAAATTGATGAAGCGATTGAAACCATCTTCTGGCCCATAAGTACGCTCATTAGTTAAGATAACGATAGTAGATAAGAGTCGTGTTTCCATTGAAACGCGATCACCAGACAAAAGTACGAGTATCTTGTTGGTCATTCTCTTCCGTATTGTGCATCGTTAACGGTCATTCTTCCCCATCAAATATCATTATCGAAGAACTTCTTTTTGTTTTATTTATTCATTTACAGCTATGCGACTGCTCAAAACGGGTCATCAGCTCGCGTTAATTTGTCTGTACAATACTTGATTATTGAATTATGTATTGTTTCAACCGAGTTCTGTAAAAGCCGACCAAGCTACAAGCCAACGATCCATGGAATAAGATCTATCGCACAAGTACAAGAAACCCTGTCCTCCAAACTGTAAGCTTGTCGCTTGGTCAGCTTCTATATAGAACTCGGTTTATTCATCATTAGAGTAGTTGAAGGTAATATTTGAAACGGTAGGTAGGTGGTTGAGGGAGTGGTTTCAGAGTTGTTGAACAATGCGGAGGTTATAGATGAGGAAACGTTATAGGCAGAACGTTGGTTTTGGAGGAAAGGACATGAGAAGAGATGTTAATTTGTAAGATTGTCTAAAGGGTAGAAGTTACATAACGGAGGTTGTGAAGACCTGGGAGAAGGTGAGAGCGGATGAGTCGAGTATGGCCAATCCGGTGAGGATGACTTCCTCATGGCGGTAGTTCCGATTTGAAAATGACCAAGGGATAGGGAGGTTTTTGATTGATCTCAGTCCGTTGTAAGGTCGACTTCTCCAGATGTCGGGCCAAGAAGTTTGGATTTTAGAGCGGTAATAGTTTTTAAATTTGTATGCTGGTGAATGGGTTGGGTCGTTAATTTTCGGTAGTAGGGCTTAGTTTTTGGCCGCACAGTCAACGTTTTCATGATAAGAGTGTGGAATGAATTTTCAGGAGCATCGAATCGAAGAAGCATTGAACATCTTGTTGTTGAACACTCGATGAAGTCTTGAAAAAAAATCTGGTCTATCAGAAACTCTCAAATATCTAAGAATGAAAAAGATATACAAGTGAGAGAGCTTTGAAAACGAGAGATCTGACTAGATAAAGCTTAATTTTGTGAGCTTACAAAGTTCAGCTACGATGACTTTTTAGGGTTGAAAAGAGAAAAACGATAGAAATTTGATACAAAAGTTTTGGAATTTTGTAACCTGACTAATTACGAGAAAATGACCTATTTTTCTTCTGAAAATAAGAGAAATCTTGATTTGTAAAAGTGGAGAATTTTTGGAGCCTTTAAAAGTGAAGAAAATTGAATGAAAAGTTCAGGAATCCATAACTGTCCTAGAACATGAAACTTGAGTAATTTTGTGAATTGATTAAGAGTGCTGAAATATGAGTGAAAAAGTAAAAACTTTGACAGCTCTTAGCACATAAATAGGAACATGAGGATTGATGAAAAGTGAAGAAAAAACGAGAAAAAAAGGTTTAATTAATGATTTATTGGGGTAATTTAAAAAAGATTATTTTAGAAAATATTAAAAAAACAGGTGAAAATGTTGTAAAAAAACTGTTCTTATGACAAAAATAGAGGATGGTGTAAAAAAATATGGATACAAAAACAGTGAAAAAAGTGATAAAAAATTGGTAAAAGTTGATTTAATAAGTGATTTATCGGAATAATTTCAAAAAAGATTATTTTAGAAAATATTTAAAAAAATAGGTGAAAATGTTGTAAAAAACTGTTTCCATGACAAAAATAGAAAATGGTGTAAAAAATATGTGTACAAAAAACAGTGAAAAATGTTGTAAAAAAGAGGTAAAAAGATGTCTGTCCTAAAGTGTCCCAGAACACACATTATATATCTACTCTAGGCAAGGTCCACCAAAGAAGAGGAGGCTTGTTTACTGGTGGACCAACAAGAATTTTGCGATAGTATCATGCGATGGTGCTTAGAACATTATCGACTCCCACAAGAATACACAGGGAACATCTCGATCATGTGTTAGTATTTCAAAATGAGAAATAAATAAGGAATTCAACGTTGATAATCAAGATCTGGAAGATCTCAAGTATTTGAGAATGTATTTTTCGTTTCTCACTTTATTCTTCTATTCAAATATGAGCAAATAATCGAATTCAATTTTTCTTCTTATGGAAAAGTCCGTGTAAAAAAAGTTTGTTTACTTTCCCTAAGCACCCCCAACGATGCTGTGACGTAGGCGTGAACGAAGAGGATACCAGCTGGCTCGCAAAAGACTGAAGAAGGCCATCAAGGACAGCAAGAGTGCTGCATGGCAAGAGCTATGTGAGATGGCAGATGACGACCCGTTTGGGAAGCCTTATAAGTTAGTGCTGAACTAAAAGGCCTCTCAGCAATGAGCCGAATGGAGTCGGATGTTGTGGGTCGAATCATTGATGGCTTGTTCCCACAGCAGCCACCACCAAGCCACCACCAATGGTAACGTTACCAATAGTAGAAGAGGATGGTATATCCCTCCTAGGTACCGAGGAGGTGGATGCAGCAGTCAATAGACTGCGGGGTAAGTATTGGAAGGCTCCGGGTCCGGATGAGATTCCAAATCCAGTCTGGAGCGCCATACATTCAGTTGACCCGGCACTGCTTGTTGATACATTCAATGCGGCAGTTGCTGGGGGACTGTTCCCTGTGCGATGGAAGAAAGCCAGGCTAGCGTTGATCGATAAGAAGGATAAACCACCTGGTCTACCATCCTCTTAGCGTCCACTTTGTTTGCTAGACAATGTTGGGAAACTTCTAGAAAGAGTGATAGCCAATCGTTTGGAGAGCTATCTGAAGGAAAGAGATATAATCTCTGATAGCCAGTACGGTTTTGAAACTGGACGCTGCACATCAGATGCTGGGATCCGGCTGAAGAAGATAGCCGAGTCAGCGATTGATATGCGTCAGTTTTGCGCAGCCGTCAGCCTCGACACAAGAAATGCGTTCAATTCAGTTCCATGGAAGATGATATTGGAAGCTCTTGTGAACGCAGGAGTGCCCGCATACCTGCTCAGGATGATCAGCAGCTATCTTAGCTGCCGTAAAATCCAAGCAGAGACGTCTGCTGGTACAGTAAAGCGCCCTGTTACTTGTGGGCTGCCGCAGGGGTCGGTCCTTGGGCCGCTTTTGTGGTGCGTCGCATTTAACGGAATCTTTAAGGTGAAGCTGCCACCGTGGGTTAAGCTTATCTGCTATGCGGATGACACCCTGGTGGTATGCACCGCCGAAACAACTGTAGCGGTGGAGAGCAGTGTAAACCGGGCCCTAGAGGATGTGACGCGATGGATCGAGTCGGCTGGACTTGAACTAGCAGCAAGTAAGACGGAGGCCATTTTATTCACGACCCGTCGGAAGTTCAAGCCACCCACCTTTCACCTGCGAGGTGTGGAAATTGAAACCAAGAAGCAAATAAAATACCTGGGCATCTGGTTTGACTCAACGCTGAGCTTCAGGCACCATTTCCTGATGGCAGCGGAAAAGGCGGGCCGGGTAGTTGGATACCTAAGCCGCCTGATGAGGAACCTAGGAGGACCGCGAGAAGCAGGGAGAAGGATCATGATGAGCACCGCCTTGTCGATCCTCCTATACGGTGCGCCAGTATGGGCCGACTGCATGAAGATACCATACCAAAGAAGAGAGATGGTAAAGATCCAACGAAGAGCTGCGCTAAGGTGTGTTAGTGCCTATCGCACTGTCTCGACGGAGGCTCTTTGTGTATTACCACGTTCACCACCAATCGAGCTCCTTGCTGAGGAGAGAGCGGTGGTGTTCGAAGCAAAGAAGAGGATGACGACCAACCAAGAAGCTTTACGGGTCAAGTAGGAGGCCAGGCGCTCCTTGCTTGTAAGGTGGAAAGCAAGAATTGCCCAGAGTGAGCTGGGTACATGGACAACCCGTGTGCTAATACGCGACCTTGACGAGTGAATGAACCGACACCATGGTCAGCTGAACTTTCACCTGACGCAGGTGCTAAGCGGCCATGGCTGCTTCAACAAGTACCTTCACGAGAAGTTAAGGAAAGTTGAGCAGGCAACGTGTTCGCACTGTAACCAAGGGCGGGATGACGGACCACAACACACCTTATTTGAGTGTGAGGCGTGAGCGGGACGAGCTTAGTCGGTCTCTTCAAGAGATCGGGGTAGATGAACCGCTCGACCCGAGTAGCCTGGTACCCACCATGCTAGGTTCCGAAGAAGCATGGAACCAGGTGTCTGCATTTGCGGCCACCGTCATGAAGAGAAAGATGGACCAGGAATGGAATAGGCAAATGCAGAACCACGCTATGGCCTACTCAACACCTGTGTACCATCAACATCCAGATCTGCAGGAAGAAGAGGACCAAGATCTTCCCTGAAGAGAGAAGAAGATGAAGAAACTCCAACAGTGACCTACTGTATTGTGTAGTGTGGTGGTGTTCGTTGTTGTGAGTGTTCTTATGTTTTTGTGCGTGCCGGGGGGGCACTGCAGCTTGGCGGTTGCCAAAGCAACTTGGCAGTTGCCGAGTAGAAGAGGGGGTTCGCCTAGGAGTTTCCTCCTTCACTGAAGTTATACCCGAAAGGGTCGATCCCGGTGTTGGAGGAAACAATATTAAATGCATACGCAACCCGCGCCTACTCCATAATGGATGACGGGCGGTGCTGCACATGCGACACACAAGCGATACCATGTTTTTACCTGTAGTGAAGGCTAAATTTACGATAGCAGTCCAACATAGAAGCGATATTTCGATAAAATTGAGATCAATAAATGAGATTGATAAATCAATATAATTGAGAACGTTGTGTCTTTATTAATTTGAATTTCTTTATACGCCCAACGATATCAATGTTTTTCCGCGAAGTGGAAAAATTTACTCAAATTTAACATGTTGTCGGAAATCTTGCATTTTCGCTAAATAATTGCACGATTTTATCGACTTCGACTCGTGGTCGAATGTCAGGAACAGAGTTCATTGAACTGTCATGGAAATTATATTGAGTTCGCTTTACGCGATGCTTTCTCGATTACGAAGAGTTTGTAACTGAAAACTGAAGATCGAAATGTCGGACGAAAATCCTGTTAGCACATATTTTCTCATTCCTACAACGGCAAATCAAGTGAGTACTTCTTCGATCTTTATATCAACGAGTTATTCTGGTTTGACCCTCCCTGTAGGCTTCTATAAATATTATCTACGTAAAATTTCCTCACTCTCTATGAGACTGACGGATAGTGTATTTTCTCTGTCCGGCTGGTACACCGATTTGAGAAGAAACATCGAGTAGCAATGCGATATCCGGATCTAAGATTTCAAATTTGTATTTCTTCAAAATGATTTCTTTTTCCAATAAATTTTGTAACTTCACCTGAATCTCTGCGAACGTTATTTGACTAGATTTTAGCACGCTTCCATTCTTACGCGTACTCTTGCTGAAGGAAAAGCTTTGGGTCAACTCAAATAACTTATTTTCCCGAAACATGTATATGTGTGACCTGCGATGAGAAAAGGATACTCAGCACCCACTGACAGGAACACCATTTCTCTCTCATTAGATGTCCGATCAGAGAGAAATGGTGTTCCTGCGGCAATGGGCAATGAGCATCCTTTTCTCATCGCAGGTCACATGTCTTTGGACTGGGGGTCAGTCAGAAATCTGTGTAACGTGACATTTGATGACGTCATCAGTGACGACCTACTTTAGAAACTTTCGACCTTTAACCTTCATTACACTAGGTCTAACATACAGTACAGTGAAAGGAACCAGAGCTAAAATTCTGGATTACGAGAATCCTTGCCTTCTCTTATTATTTTCAATGTTTCTCGTACGAGTTAATTTTTCAATGAGAACTCAGTATCTCATTGATACTCGTAGATAGAGTAAATCTTCACTTTCAAGTACATACTCGGAAGAAGGAAAGTAGAGACGAAAAAAGAGGGGAGAATGACGTCGGAATAAAACTATTGTGAAGGTGCGGCTCTCGTCTGGCAATTTATTTCCCATTCTTTTTTCCTTTCGAGCTCCCACCGGCCTTTAGCTACCTTTTTCTGGGGTGTTTAATTGATATGAGATACGTTCAGAAAAGATCTCACCTAGCCTAAATTTAGTATTGCTAAGTATAACCATCCCCGCTTTGGAAAATTTGGTATCTACTTTCTGATTCTGATCTGTAGGTTTCAGTGTGCTTCCAAAGCTACATTATGTGGTTTTTGGGCTTCCTCTCCTAATTATTAAAGGAAAAAATAATTTTTATTTATTTAACGAGCCTAAAGCTGCTCTAAGACCATCAGCTCGGAACACAAGAATAATATAAAAAACTAATGCTGGAAGAAGAGGAATGAAAATTAATGTAGTGTAGAGGTATAAAATGGACAGTTAATTTGTATGAAAGGAATTTTACATGGAATCAAGTAATGACATAATTTGAGCTGTATGAAAGAAGGAAGAAAGAGATGATATGGAAAATGAGTATGTAGCTGATTTAGATGTACGATAATAGAGTTAGACTGTTTACAGTAGAGGAAGATGAAGGATTTTATCGATAGCAGAGTGTCTATCGGTCAAGTAAGTCAAGTAAATCAAGTGAAAGTCAAGTATCTTCATTAACGGTCAAGTAAAAATGGGAAAAATGATAAAATCTGTTGAAAAAGGCAAAAGAAAACTCTTGGGTTCTCTAACGGAGTTGAATGAGGGGTGATAGGGGACCTGTTTTTTGGGGCAGGTGGGATCCGAAAAATGTAGATTGTGACGTCATAGACCCCGCCCTAAGCTATATATGATAGGAGGGGACTTGGAGGAGGACTTGGAAGATTGCCGAGCTCCGAGCTTTGCCGGAGGACGGACGTTTTTTGTGACCTCCCGCCCCCCCCCCGATAAAACAGGTTGCCTGTTAAAACAGTATTTTTAGCCAATTTGACTTTTTTTTTAGCGGGAGTTTTTTGGAAACAACCTCCGCTTTCCGGCCAGCCGGCAAAGCTAAGCGCACTTCCAAGTCCCTCTCCTATCATATATAGCTTGTGGGCAGGGCCTGTGACGTCACTGTTTCATAACGTTATAGGTCAGCCTTGTGACGGCATAATCTGATGACGTCATGGATCCATTTTTTCAAGTTCCTCTCGAGTCCGAGACTGTGACGTCCCAATTTGGTGACTTTCTACGTCAACCTTGTGACGGCACAATCTGATGACGTCACAGATCAATTTTTTTCGAGTTGCCCTTCCTATTATATACAGTTTTAAAGTCCGGGACTGTGACGTCACATATTGATGACTTCATACTTCAACCCTGTGACGTCACAATTTGATGACGTCTTCAGCCTTTTTAAAGTTCCTCCCCTACTATGTTTAGCTACAAAGTCCGGGACTGTGACATCACAATCTACATTTTTCAGATCCCTTGTGCGCCATAAAACAGGTTTCCTGCCACCCCTCGTTTAACTTTGTTAAAGAACTCTTAAGGTTTTAGCGGGGAACCCGCTATCCATTTTGTTAGGAGATTAGATCCTCAGAAAACGTCCGCGTCCGCAGGTTAGGTTAGGTTACGGGACTTAGAAGAATTTCAAGTCTCGAGCTATATATAATAGGGGGGGGGGGGGACTTGGAAGCATTTTGACTTTCGAGCTACCGTCCGCCGTCCAACCAAAAACTTGGAAATATTTTGAGACTCGAGCTATATATGATAGGAGGGGGACTTAGAAGAATTTCGAGTCTTGAGCTATATATGATAGAAGGGGGACTTAGAAGAATTTCAAGTCTTGAGATATATATGATAGGAGGGGGACTTAGAAGAATTTCGAGTCTCGAGCTATATATGATAGGAGGGGGACTTAGAAGAATTGTGACTTCCGAGCTATATATGATAGAAGGGGGACTTAGAAGAATTTCGACTCTCGAGCTATATATGATACGAGGGAATGTAGAATGATAATTTCGATTTGAATTATATGACAAGATTATCAACTCAGTTCCACACCACCTGAGAGGTCGAGTTAAGGAATTGCGGGTTCCCCGCTGCCATTGCAACGTCTGCAATGGCTTCTAATTTTTTTTTCTTGCTCGTTAACTCGTTTACTTTCAAAAAAGGTCAAGTAGATGTCAAGTATTTTAAGAATTTCCTTCCAGTAGACACCCTGGATAGTCTCATACACACTCCACGTGAGTAATAAAAACCTGATTTTATGGGAGAGCATTTATTTGAAAGTTTTTTGTAGGTTTCACATAAGTTTCACGCTTCCTATGGCCTTCTTCTCACTTCATTTCTCAATTTAAGGAATGTAATTTACACTGTCAACATTCAGGAACCTGTGAGGTGTAAAAAGAATTTTGTCACAATTTGCTAGGTTATAAATCCTCCGTTCCTTGGATTGAGTACTCACTTATCACCTTTGGTTCGCGGAATTTATTCGAAACTAATGCACTCAGTACCTTTGGCTTGTGAAAATATTTGATACAAATGCACTTTTAATACTTGGGGAGGTACATGATTGTCCTCGGCCCTCCCCAGGTAGAGTTTCGAGATAGGTCTAACATACAGTACAGTAGTAGATTAGGCTTATACTAACGAGGTCTAACACTTAGCATGTTTTAGTAATCATTAGGCTACTATAGTAGGTTTAGCCTTCACCATATAGGCCTAATATACCTATAATATGCTAGACTTATACTAGACTAAGAAGGAGGGCAAACGAGCGGAGCGAGTGAGCCCCAAAAACTAATTAGCTTAAAATATTGTTTACTACACCTATTTTCTTATTTTGTTACAACCTTTTTGTCATTTATTTGGTTATACGATTTACTTATCACAGGGAAAATTTGATTTCAACTGCATAACCGGTAGAAATCGAAAACTTTGGATTAACCGAATCAGACATTACCGCTAATGGTTTGTTCCATGAAGGTACGATGAAAAAGAAGAAGGTCTTAACACGACATTACTACAACATTCTCGCACGAGGTTTTTCACGTATTCAATACTTAACCCTACAGTAATTTGTGACGTCAAGTGATAGCGTTTTCCAACTCCGACGCTTAATGCAAAAAAAGACTGTACCTATCCGGATGAAATTTTTTTTAGGCGGAAATGACGAAGATTGAAGCAGCAAAGTACCCAGCGTACACATCTTCCATTCTAATCGATTCCCCATGTTCTAGTTCAGAATACTCACATATTATTAATTTCATGGTCTTTGGGTTTAAATTGACATCAGTGAAGGAAAGTGGCGCGTAGGTACCTTTTTTGAATGTATTGGTAGAGTGTAGTTTAGCTTTTTGTTGTTGGCCATTCGTTGCTTTTAGAAATTCTTCTTTTTTCATTTATATAACTCGTACTTACACGTACTTATTCCTGAATCCAAGTACAGAACGTTAATTTCTCATAGGAATACCTATGTTGAAAATTTCGAGCGTATTCTTAGACATGTTGAGATACGTAAGTATACATATGAAAACGAAAGGTCCCCATTTTCAATGATAAATTATGCGAATACTTCTTAAAGGCACTTTTTTGATTTTTTTCTCGCGCTCTTATACATCAATGACGACAATAAAATATCAAGAAAATTGATTTTTAAAACTAAACTGTAGAGTTATCCATGAAAATGCGAACATAGACTACAACGTTCATTTGTATAATTACGCTAAAATTCTTATTCACCTCATGAATAATAAAATATTTTCATTTTAATGCCAGATATTTTCAATATCTGTGTCGCAGTATTCATCTGATATTATTGTTAGATTTTGAAAGATAAAACTTATTTACGCCAATGGGTAGGCGTTTAACTTGAAGTGCGCTGCCAATTCTAGACGAAAAGAACTCTCGTCGGAAAAAATCGACGTTAATAAATTGAAAACTACATTTCCATAACTTTTAAAGATATTTCAAAAAAAAAAAAAAATAAGCGAGTAAACAAAAAGTCTATAAAGAGTACAATGCCACTCGCTTTTATATAAAAAGGGTTAATGACGAATTTGTCGAGCCCATATGTACGATTGGTAATTAATCTATTGTACATATTACGTCATAATGTTTGACTAGAAGATTACGGTATCCATTCATCCTGGATTAAAAGCAATCAAACGCTAATACTATCACTACCGGTCACTAACGAGTTTGTGATAAGTTTCCTACGCAGAATATCAGTAATTTTGCATTAACGAAACGACAAAACGCGCATAATATGATACTCATCAATATCTGATTAACGCGGAATGTAAACACCACAAAGTGCTTCGAAAAGCACACAATCCGAATCTGTTTTATTTTATATGGAAGTTTTCTTCCAACAAAATCAGAAAAATGATTATTATGTGCGAAAGATTGGCTTTGAAATATTATGGCTATAATATGACCCTTTGCGATGGCGTACGGTACAAGAATTCTTATCGCGCGATACTTTCGGGGTAAAATTTCTTAGGCTGAACGGACGTGTAATCGGTTTGGACAGTTTTGCGCCAAATAACGCTTCATTAAAAGAAAATATCGCGAAAAACGTTGGAAAGGTTCGCTAACAAATGGTACTTCATACGTCTGAAGTGAACTTGCCGCCCATCGACGTTTTCGTAAAATTAATAGAGGTCGGTTTCGAGTACACGAGGTTCATACCGAGAGAAGAGTTTCAAACCAACTCTCCAATACTTGTCAGTTTCCACATTGTAAATCACTCGAACAATAGTTTTTCTCCCGTCCATCGCTCATTGATATTTAATGTCATTAGATAGAGTGAAGTTGGTGTGTACTCTTACCGAAGCAGAAGATACAAATCTACCGTCTGTTGGACCTTCACTTGGAACAGTATGAGGGGTACATCAGGGAGGAATATTATAAATCTTTTAGCAAGGAATATGCTTCAGCCGAAATTGTTCCGTAGAAGTATTTTTAGACATCAGGCAAATTCTGAGTTACAAAAAATTATCAATCCTTAACGCCACGCGCCATCTCACCATTTCTTGTGCACAACATCAAGGAGGCGAGAAAGTAGCAGGCGATTCTAGAATAGCGGAAAACTGAATAAAAGTACCCATTGACAGAATTTTTGGGATGGCAAGACCCACGAAATTCGTCATAGAGGGTGTGGAGGATGGACCTTCGTGAAATGATGCTAAGCAGATGCTTCGATTCCCCTGAATTCAAATATATGTGTTACAGTTGAAACCCGAAATCAGTAAATTCTAAAATTCACTAGTCAAAACTAGTTGCCACCAATGACTTTAGTCAGAACTAGTTTTGACTAGTTAATTCTAGAATAAAAAAAAATGTTTGAATTCATCAGTAAATTCTAGTTATGACTGAAATGAATTGAAATTGTTCGAGTTCAAAAGGTGATGGTGTTTCCAGACATACTTCGGCCAAATTGATAGATATTTGGTAATTCTGTTCAACTTTGAGGATAAGTAGCTCACACTGGGATGAAATATACGAAAAAGTTCTAAATTTTTCTTCCTTAATTCACACATTCTATTTTCTCTGCTTCCTTTTCCATTCTTTCCCTGAAATTCCTAGCTACTTCACCTTTCAATTGCTCAACATTGCAATGCTCTCTCTTTTCCGTTGCTCGTTTTTCAATCTTCTTTAATCGTATGCGCCAGTCAGCAACTAGTAATATGTGGTCCGAATTGCAATCGGCGGATGGGTACGTTCGACAATTTGTGACGGCATTTCGAAATCTTTCATTTATTAAAATATAGTCGATTTGGTTACGAATTTGATCGCCTGGGCTCTTCCAGGTATACAGCCTTCGGGCGTGCTGTTGGAACTGCGTATTACAAATTACCATGTTCTTTTCCCTTGTGAATTCGTCTAGTCTATCTCCACGCTCGTTTCTAGTTCTTAATCCGTATTCTCCAATGTGGCTGCCGCTTTTTCCACGTCCGATTTTGGCATTAAAGTCTCCTAGGACGAAAACTAAACCGTCGAATCTCGCTTTTCTGAGTACAAGGCTCACTTCCTCGTAAAATTTCTCCAGCACTTGCTCGTCACTGTCACATGTTGGAGCATAGACTTGAATTACTGTAATTGTCTTTGGCATTACATTAATTTTTATCATTATTACTCTATCTGAGATTGGGAGAATCTCGTCGATCGCTTCGCTTAGTTTCTTCTCTACTAGTAACCCGACAAATGTGAAGAACACCGAACCATAAGTCTGATAAGCCATTTTACTAAACTCTTGCTGGCAATAATTAATCGAAGGATCGAAGGAAAGATTGATAAATACCTGGATGCAACTCAGTTTGGCTTCCGAAGGAAAAGAGGCACCAGAGACGCTATATCGCTATTTAAGCTGATAATACAAAGGATGCTGGGAGTCAACAGAAAACTGTATGTAGGCTTTATTGACTACGAGAAAGCCTTCGACAAGGTTCAACATGCAAAGCTCATAGAAACACTACAAAAGTACAAAATTGACAGAGAGGACATCAAGCTATTGCAAACGCTGTATTGGAAGCAGACAGCCAACATCAGGATAGGAAAGAGCACATCAGAAAATCATTGCAGTGTCGCAAGAGGAGTGAGGCAAGGATGCCCAATATCCCCACAGTTATTCAACATGCATGCTGAAGAAATATCAAGACACCCTAAATTTGCAAAGATGGGAGTCAAAATACACGGCGAAAGAGTCAATAGTATATGCTATGCAGACGACAGGGTTGTGCTAGCAGAAACGCCACAGCAGTTGCAAAATATGATCACGAGGTTGAATAAGGAAGGCAAAAAAGTGGGGATGAAGATTAACGTCGACAAAACAAAGGTGATGAAAATACAGAGAAATAAAGATGATAAAGAGGTACGAATATTTGTAGATGGAAAAAGAGTAGAGCAAGTGGCGAAATTTAAATATCTTCGAGTAACCATAACGGAAGATGGAAAAGACGACGAAGAAATCAAAACCAGAATAGCCATGACAAAAAACGCGTACTACAACCTAGAGAGAGTCCTGAAAAGTAAAAATATGACAATAGAACTTAGACTGCGGATAATGAGATGTTACATCTGGTCAATCGTGAGGTATGCGTCAGAGAGCTGGATTGTCAACAAGTGGGTGGAGAAAAGAATAAATGCATTAGAGATGTGGCTGTACCGTCGAATGTGCCGCATTCCGTGGACCGACAAAGTTACCAACGACGAGGTGCTCGACAGAGTGGGCGTTGAACGGAAGCAGCTGCTGGAAGCAATACTGGAGAGTAAAAGGAAATACCTCGGGAACAAAATTAAGAATGACGAATTATTCAATCGAATAGTCAATGGCAAAATAACGGGGAAACCGCCACGAGGAAGAAGACGCCACAGTTCGTTAAGCGGAATAGAACTATAATTGTAAACTGTGTATTATGAATATGTCGAGGGCAACCTCTAATTGTATGGAGAAGCCTACTAAATAAATAATAATAAATAAAATAATTCACACATTAAACCGCATATCATACGAATTCGTCGGCCTATAAACGTTACAAGAGCAAATCTAACAGTGACTAATTGACGCACACCATTCAAGTACAAACGAGCTTTGTAAAAAACAAAAATTCAAGGGTGTTGGAGGCTGGAGGCACTTTGTCTCTGGAAGTACCTTGCCTTCGTCTCCAATGAGGCGAAGATGGTGAGGATTTAAACCAAGATGTTGGAGGCTGGAGCATTTTGCCTCCGGAGGTACCTTGCTTCCACCGAGAGGCTTGGAGATGCTTCCAAAGACCCCTTAGGAGGCACTTTTTTCAACAGTATTCTATTCCTCGAAACCTCATTCAACCACTTTGATGCTAGCGCTGCTCGGTTCGGAGAAAAGCCGAAGTTTTAAATACACCTTCTGAGTATCATCTGTCATCTGGCAACACTGGTAGGCCAATACGCTACATCTGGTCACACTGATCAACATTACAAGTGCCTTCGGAGGCGTCTCCAAAGACGTCTTTGGTTTCTTCGACAGTGCCTCCGGAGGCATTTTCTCCAATCTCAGTAATTGCGCTGGAGGCATTTGGAAATACTTCCAGAGACATACTTTGGAGGTCAGAAGACGCCTCCAAACGTGTCCACTGGAGGCAACCGGAGTCGGAGAGTCATTTTCTGTATTTGTTCCGGACGCCTCTAAAAAAAATATGCCTCCAACACCCTTGATAAAAATGCAATTATACATTTGTACTAGGGAAGAAATTCATTTTACTGATTGGATTCACCCTTCTTGTTTTCGCTAGTTAAAACTAGTTTTCCCTGACAATCATAATTTCTTCTCTATTTCACTTTTTACTAGTCAAAACTAGTTTTACCTGAAATTATTCAAGTTAAAACTAGCTCCAACGCTGAGGGTCACGGTAAATTCTAGAGTTAACTAGTCGAAACTAGTTCTGACTAAAGTCATTTGTGGCAACTAGTTTTGACTAGTGAATTTTAGAATTTACTGATTTCGGGTTTTAACTGTAACATATGTATGTCATTACAGTACTTTCAATATCCGACTGCAAGAAATGACTCAGACAAATCAAAAATCTCACCATTAACCTTTTTTTTGCGGAGAATACATGAGAGGCTCGACTTTTAGTTCTGAGACCGACAGCATTGCCAAAATGGAATTCTCAATATGGAGTGGCGGATGAATGTATATGATACATCGGCGTTTATTGAACTTTAGAAGTGTCCATTGTGGAGAGCAGGACGTACCAAAAAGTCCTCAATTTTGAGTATTTTTCAGGTTTTTGTAAATTTTTCATACATTTTGATATCTTCACCGAATTTGAGGAATCTTGAAGCATCAAGAACTGCGGATATTATGACTAGAAATTTGGAATAGTAAACCGGTACGTGATTTAGCCCTCTGCTCCCCCTAGTGAGCATCTAGGAAGCTATTTATGATTTCTTCCAGTAGAATGACGAATCACAAAAAGGGCCTATCAATCAAGGAAGTATGAAGAGTGGTGTGATGGGTATTGATGCCACAAGATATCATAAGAATGGAAGGTATTCGCAATTTTCACAGATTAGCGACAAGGGTTGGATTTTGGTGGCACCATCCCTTTCACAAAATAAGGGTAAGCAACATCAGCGTTCTTGAAGTTGATTTCATGAACTTAGACTACCCTGAATACACATATGATATCATTTTCAACATCCGACCGCCAGAAAAACCCAAATTAAAAAGGTGGATTTTGATAAGGTCGGTTTTTCACCCATTATTTCTTGAAGAACAGCTAGTCTAGAATTTAGTCAGTTCTGAACCAAAATTTCAGACAGAATTCAAAAAATACTTTGAGCTGTTGACCAATTCTCTGGTACTCTGTAAAACTAAATAACTGTCTAGAAACTTGAAAATAAAATGATGCAATGTTTGAATTTTTCAACAGTCATCATCCAAGACTGGCTACCTAACCCAGAAAAAATTCTGCAAAAATTCCAAAATGTTTTCAATGGCCCCAATGTCCCATAAAGGGTTACAAATACAGTTTACAACACGGCACATTATAGAGGTATTGACACAACGAAAAATTTCTGTCGCACAAATTGTGTTAATTCATACGGAATTCCGCTACGCTCGCAGCGATCGTTTGAATACCTTCCACACCCCACCTGTGTCGGAACCTTACCGGAGGTACCCTAATATTGACGAAATTTTCGTGGGTTGTAAAAGGTGAAGAAATTCACCTAAGAAGATAATTTTTTTTTAAATAAGTAGAGCATGGTTAGTTGTCTATTCGTACCTAGTTTCAGATTTTTAGGTTAATACCTGATTCCTCTACGAATTTTTAAAAATTGATGAATTTACATTACCTAGTATTCATGTAGTTTTCACGCTTAGTAATACCTTGCAACGCTCCTAGCGTAGATTATATCAACTGACACAACTCAGGCGACAGTAACAAACACGGCTAATATACGTTCGTGTCAATACCTCTATAATGTACCGTGGTTTACAACTATTGAACATTAAAATTTAAAAATGTTATTTTCTATGGATTTCCATAGGAAGTCCAATGCAAAATTTGAGGAAAATATCCAAAAAATTCTTTGAGTCAATGTCTTACAAAAGATCTGAAGAGAGGTACAAAACTTAAGAAAATAAAAATGATGATACGTTATTAGCTTTGATTGGTTTTTTTGCAAAATTCAATCTAGCTTCTAAGAAAATCTCTCAAAAAATTTGCCAACTCCCTTTCAAAATCTTTTTACGGTCCTACAAACGCACAATAAGAAGTCTAAAATGCACAAAAATGAAAATTCAGTTAGCCTTTCATCAGTAGTAATATCCCCTGTTTGGTACACCTTGTGACTCGGTACACTTGGAACAAAGTCGATTGGTGGTCGATTTTGGTCGCTCTTTGCGACTAAGGACAACCAAAATCACCAATTCCGGCCAAAATTGACCACCAATCAACTTTGTACTAAGTGTACCAAGTCACAAGGTGTACTGAATAGGGGACATTACTACTTGCGCATCCTTATTAATGAGGGAAAAAATGTAATGTTTACCAGACAGAAGTAGGGTTGAGGTGTATTTCACAGCATTGAGTGGTGGATTTCAACGGCAAAAAGCAGATTTTTGTCCTTATTGGACAACACGAAGAAAGTATAATTTTATCTATTAATTAATCCACTTTCACCATATTATTCACTTACTAGTTACTACCTGTAAATGTTATTTTACTATAATTAAACCTATTTTCATATTTTATTTCAACTTTCTTAGCCCTAGTGCATTTTTATAGAATTCTAAAAAAAAAAAAAAAAAAAAAAAAAAAACTGTGCCGTGATACTCTGTAGTTCATAAGTTATCTCTTGCATGTACAATGTTTCTCTCTCTAATTTATTTTTGCTTATCTCATAAGGTTTGTTATTGATACTATTTGCTATTGGTTCTTGTTGTTGTAATACTAAGAAGTCTTCTTGATACATTTTATTATAATTGTGTATTTTTAGAAAGAACAGCTTTTTATACCCTTGAAACAATTGTTTTTGATAACTGGGTGGTAAGTACTAGTTTAGTTCAATAACAACTCATAATCTGTTTGCTCCAATAATTATTATGAAATCCTATAAAAAACAATTATAACTTGCTAAAAAATATCTCGATTTCATGAAGTACTAGCGTTTTGAGGTTGCTTACCCTAGAAAAGCTAGCAGGGGGGTGGTAGCCAGTTTTGGGGGTAGCTAGTTGAGGTAGGGGAATGACTGGGATGATTGGGATTTTTTAATCTTATTGACATAGCCAATCATGTACAGAAAGGTGACCAATCCAAACTACTCTGAACCATAAGAAGTGCAACCAATGGAAATGTACATAGCGACGGATGTCAAACACAGTGTTTTTTTTTTGTTCCACCTTCCATCTAAGTTATGTAAATTCCGACATTCTCATAATAAAAGTATATAATTATTTAGAGAAATGCCCTCTGACTGAATTATCTACTCCTGTTCATTTTCCTGATCCATTTTCCCTGGAATACTGGGCCCAGAATTCAGTCGTAGAGGAAGATATCCTTATTTTAATGTGAGTCTGCGATCTTACTCGTTCATTAGCGAAAAAAAAAAAAAAAAAAAAAGTGGATTTGAATCACAGAATAGCGAAAATAAAAATTGAATGTATGTGCTTCATTTTGTCTAATTTGTCGAAAAAAAAGGTGGATTTGAATCACAGTTTTCTGTAACTACTTTTGCCATTCTACTGGGGCTTACTATATGCTCATTAGGCAGGTGGAGGAGAGGGCTGAGTCACCTAAGGGTTTATCATTTTCATTCTCAAGTCATCATCTGCAGTTCTTAATGCTTCAAGATTCGTCAAAATTGGCACAGATATACTTGAAAAACGTGAAAAATACTGAAGAGCTTTGTAGCATCTCCTTTCCCCCATAATAGAGATTTATAATGCTTGAAAAACGCTATTTTACCTCCTCTACTCGAATAACATAATGGAAATCCGATTTTGTACGATGCATTCTGTCAACCAGGCATGCACTGAAGAAGGAGCTCTTTGAGCTCAGACAATGAATTGGCTCATCCTGGTTTTCATATTACTATTTCGAGGCTGAGCTTATTTACAAAGAGCATTATTATTCAATTACGATATGAACAAGCTCAATACAATAGAAGCACATCTTTTGATTATTATTAATAAACTCTTATTATAAAGTTCTAGAAGTGCATTGGAGACCCACTATATCCACTGCAGACCCCCGCAGAATACGGAGACCTAAAAATTTATCTGGCCTTGCGTTCAGTTCGAAGAGTACAAGCTGTAGTTTCTTGCCTCTCGAAAGCAAAGTTAAAAAAAAAAAAAAAATCTTCGCTGGAGTTGAACCAAATTGAGCCGCGAATTTTATAAAACTTGTACTTCTCTCGTCCCTGCAATAAAATTGAACAGAGTTTGTAAGATAGAAAGACTCGCCGAAATGAGATTTTGACCTGAAAACTTGCTAAATGGATTGTGATTCAAAGGTAAAAAGTTATTTGGAATTTTGCTACCTCTTTGGCTCCTCCCCCTAAAAATCCCAGCTCGCAAACAGGTTTAAATAAAGGTTTAAAATTGCTTCCATATATTTTTTGAAAAAAACTTGTTGGATTTGCTTATAGACTAAGTTATATTTCAATTGTTTTTTTTTTTTTCGGATCCCCAAGGCCAATAAACTATACACAAGTATGATGAAGAATTATAATATTTTTATTACAAATAATTGACCTTCGAGGTTTTGCGAGCGGCCAAATAGATAGTTTCCAAAAGCGAAAAAATTAATACAGCTAAGAACCTCCTTTAATAGCATTTTTCGAGAACATATATAAAACTGAACCGAAGGTTGAGCGCGATAATTTCCAACTTTTGCGACTCTCCACATCTATAAGGCTCATTTTTCTCAATTTAAAAAAATTCTGATCATAATGAAGTACTGTTCATCAACTTTCAACTTCACGTTAAGAAAGTGAAAAAGCGCCTACATTATTTCTTTCTCCCATCTTCTCGATATTATTTTTTACTTTTTCATGAACTTCTTCCAAGTTGTTTCGCGTAACACGAAAACACAATTTAAAATATTTCGTCATCGTTTTCACCGGAATAAAATTAATAAACGAACTTCGCAGTACAATACGTTACCCACCACGAATTATTGTTATTATTATTATTCAGACTGCATTCGTTTTCGACGGGGTGCGTTGAAAAGTTTTGGTATAGAGTCTACGGGTTGAAAACGAAAAGTGAAGGGCGCGCTAATCTCATGATGTAAGAATGTAAGCAGAAAGCCTAAATATAACACCGTGAACTGAGAAGAAAAAAAAATCAAAAATCTATTTAAAATGAGAAATGGAAAGAAAGATGCCTCGGTTAGTTCTAAATTCGCATTGATGACGTAAACTTTAGAAAATGTAACGTTTACCGGTTACGAGAAGAAGGAAATTGAATATCAATCATTTTGATATCATTGTTTATTTGCATTCAATTCCACCTATTCGTGAGAAGAATACTGCAAAAATAATTTTTCGAAAGGTAGCTTAGGAGCAAAAAAACAAAAAAAAAAAAAGTGAAAACAATAAATATAAATTTTTATAAAATAATTTAATACCCTCCGTTTTTTTCTTCTTTCTGTTTTTGAAAGGAATGAAATAGCTGCTAGAAAAATTCCATACGAGTTTGTTTTTTCCAATTCGTAATTCGGGCGAGTAGCGTCCACCGAGTTTACGCTTTTGACAATATGAAAAGAATGAAAAACCCGAAATAGAAAATTTAGTTAGGCTACTTCTGTTTTTATCTTATTTTGCTGCGGAAAAGGAAATTCATCGAGTTTAATAAGGAGAAATTTTTGGATAGACGTGTTCTAAGGACGTAACGGAAATGAAAGAGAGAAGAAATATGACGAAAAAATCTCCAGCCCAGGAAGGAAGATTCTTCCGCCATATTTCTTCTTTTTCTCGTTGTGTTTATTATGCCAAGCTGATATTCAATTATCGACCTTTCTCGGTTAAGTAGAAAAAATTAGATTTTTCATACGTGACGATAATCTTGAGTCTTACGCCGGTATAAGAGCGCGACTTCTCTTTCTTTAAGTAGAACAGAAGTTTCCTAGAATACAACAATCCCATTTCATTTATTTAATTTTTTCCCACCATTTTTATTAATCTTAACTAAAAGCAAACTCAGTTCGAACGCTAATTCCTTCGTCTTCATTTTTCCATGCATACGTATGAAATCACTTTACACTTTGGGATTTGAAAAAATGACCCCATAAGCTCCACCACTTTCTTCTTCCCGTGATTCATGTTTGTACAAACACGAAATTTTCATATCAAATTTTGATATCTCAATAAACTAAACTAGAAATTTCAAAAGATGAAAGAATACAAGAAAATATGAAAGGATGAGCACGCTGTAAGATATGAAATGACGCTCAACAATGCCGCAACCTTTCCCCAACATTACTTTACTTATCGTTAAAATTCTAAGTTTTCGTACTTACAATGTGTCTATCTTTCAAGAAATAAAAACTTTTCGTTATTTAAAGATGTTGTTTTAGCGATTGAGGTATAAAATTTATTATTCCTAAAAAATTGAATCAAGTTCATTCTCCCATACGTAGGTGTATATACTGCACTGTTTTTTCAGTAGACTCTTGTGAACTTAATTTAGATATCTCACTGAGGAAGAAACAGTATTCGGGTTCATTCCCCGACCTTCCCTTAGTAAAAAAAATGTAGAAATCGAGCTGAATGACCGAAAAATGTTGGGAATCATCTACTTAATTCAACTACTCTTTCTTACACTTGAATTGTTTAGGAATCATAAAAGTCCGTAAAGATTTCAACCACATAGAAACCACGATGGAAAGACAGTTTTTATTTATTTATTTATGAAATTTTTCTACATAAAAATATTATCACACATGAAAGAATGGTAGGAAGTTAATTATTGCATAATTCTGAAATATATTTGCAAACTCAAAAAGAGAATTAAACCTACTCTTTCGCGCATCCCCCTAAATCGTCTAAACTTATTATTGTTGAAATGTTCACACAATAAAAATTTCAGGCGGTTTCTAAGATGATATCCGTTAAATTTATCACGACGAAATTCTGACGAATTCGCCTTCAGCGTTAGGTAGGCTATCAAATACGCACCCATCAGTGTTTTCATCGTCTCAGCGAGGTGTTCGAGTAATCGACGAAGAAGAAAGGGCGTTTGTACGTTTGGTTGTCTGTCACCTAACAGCGAAGGCGAATTCAACAATCATATCATGACACTCTCGGTGAGATTTTTTCTGACTGAAAGGGCACATTGTACCAACGAAAAATAACAACAACAATAAATGGCATTTTATACAGCGTGGAAAATGCTTTTAAAATTACTTTCAAGTGCTTTTATATAATCGAGGAGAAAATCTCTTCGTTTGGTAACGTAACAGATACTATACCGAAAATGATTTTCTCGATGAAAGTACGAAGAGAGTGAAGGGATGAAGAAATTACCTATTCGTTCTAAAAAAATGATCATTATCGAAGCGTGAAACCGAATGGACAAGAAAGGTAGGTAACTAAATAATGGTTGAAAAGCGAAAAGTGAAAACGTTAATCGATAGGAAATTTTAATTATGAAGAGAGTGAGCGCAAAATATACGATTATTTTGAGAATATATGTATACGAAACACGCCGTCGTTGGAACGAATTTAAATTTAACTCGTATTAAATACACGAGGTGATAGCTATGCGATCATTCTACATCAGAAATTGAAAACACATTTCATTTTAAGAAAAATATTCATAAATAAGATAATACACGAGTGAAGATATTCCGAAGAAATTTCATTTTAAGGAGAAGGAGGAAAAAAAAAGAAAAAGAAATGAAAAAGAGATAATCACCAGACGTACCTATTAACTCATTATTTTTTCCAATAATTGTACCGATTTTAGTACGCAATAAAAGTATAAAATATTTATTACATTTGTAAAACATAAAAGTATTTTCCAATCATCCAAAAATTCAGTACTGATACTTTGGTAATATTAAAATTATGTTTACGTGCGCGAGTAGGAATAAGAGGAGTGATTCTACCTTTACGAAATAGTTTTTCTCTCTCTCTCTCTCTCTCTCTCTCTCTCTCTCTCTCTCTCTCTCTCTCTCTCTCTCTCTCTCTCTCTCTCTCTCTCTGTTCTAATCTACATATTAACCACAAATTTGTAGCTGCTTCCAATAACTGCAATTTAGCGCAATAAGAAGCATTAGTAAAATTACAGTGTTTTGAAGGGAGGAAGGTTCACATTAAATAATAGTTTTTATAGTTTCCAAGAACTTTAGAGTTCAGGATGATTTAACAAAAGAGTGCCGCGAGGAGAATTGAATAATTGCAATTAAGTATGAATGGTGATGGCGGTTTGCAGATGAGAATCGATTTTTCTTTAATCGATCTACATATTTATTTTGGTACCAAGTTGATAATCGAACATTGATAACCGCTGTGATCTGAGATACAGGATACATTTGGTTAGGTATCCGGCAGGAGTTTGAACAACTTTATTACAGCTTTGTCCTGTATAGTACAAAGTTGAACTGACATATCTTCGAAACGACGATATAAATGGAATGAGACTTCTGTTAGCCTTTCAGTAGGCGGCGATACCAAAAGTAATATTCTCCAAATTGTGGTTTTGAAGATACATACGTCAATTCAACTTTGTACGGCTATGGTACGTCAGAGGCGGTAAATCATTACAATTGATCTTGAGAGAGAATAACAAAGACAAGAGAAAATCAACTCGACAGTGACGAATGAGGAAAGAAGTAATCATCAGAGGATTGAATCTACAGCAGAACAATATCAATTAATAAATAGGAATCAAAGCGCCAAAATATTTCTCCGTAATGTATAATCCATAAATTTTCCAATTTGATTCGCAACCGAAGTATTGAGTACTTATCAATTTTATCATTGTCTATGAATGATAATAAAGCCAATAATCAATGAATTATTGAGAATAGAAATTCAATAGTCAACTCGTCCAACAAACTGATTTATAAGTAGGTATTTGAGAGTTGATTGTATCCATGCTTTGGGTATCAAACTCCATAATTATAGAATTTTACGATTAAAATAATGAAAAATTACTATTACCTCGGAATTATATCACGTGTCATTAATTGAAGCGTTTACTACCGTAGAAACTCTGATCATAAAAAGGAAAGAATCAAATTTCATCGAGCTTGATTATCAGGACAACTATGTGCAGGTGGCAACAACTGGCACGCTAGTAGGTGCCTAGTGCTTAAAAAAGAAATCAAACATAGATGAATAATATAGGAAAGATAGATACGTTACAACTACTAGGCCTCTGGTTATTTCTCTCAGCTTACTTACTTGATAAATGAACCACTTTCTAGAACAATTTGGGAAGAGAACGGTTCATTTTTATACTTCACTCGTTCATTCATCACGACGTGACAAATCATAATAAATGGGTGATACATAGCAAACACGACTACTATAAGGAACTATATAAGATAGGTATGCTCAAGTGATAATAATCTCAATCTGGTTGATTAAGTCCGAGAGGAGCAGTTATTCAGCGTCTGATTGGTCTGATTCCCGAATAACTGCTCCTCCCGATACTTTATCAACCAGATTATTATCACTTGCGCATACCTATCTTATCATCACAATGGCAGACCTTTGACTATACTCTGTTCAAGTTAAGAAAGGGCTACCCAAGAAAGGGTATAAGTTCGTACTGTTTCGTACTATAGTCTGTCCCACGAGAGTTTGGTATTACAAATCACGGGGAACCCGCATTCCATTTGCATTCCGTAACGTAAAATAAGCGTGAGTGACGTGGGTTGCCTATCGTTTATAATACCAAACTCTCGTGGAACAGACTGTAATGCCCTAATGGTACAAACCAATGCAGAATGTTTGTACCATTTTGTACGAACTGCCGAAGTAACGTAACTTTCCACGTTCTTTTGGCCCTTTCTTAACTTGAACAGAGTATAAATACCTCTTAGGCCCGTCATACACCTGAGCTACGCCACGCAAACTACGTAGAGTCCGCGCTGCACAGTAAATGGAGCGTCACAGACTACTCTGCCGTACAAATAATGTTTGACGAACGTGCAGGTATTGAATTCCGCAAAAAGGTTGTTAAAAGTGATGTAGGACCATTTTCCCTAATTGTAGACACTGCACGTTCGTCAAACATTATTTGCACGGCAGTAACGTAGCCCGGGATATTTCACGGTGATATATCCCGGGCTACGTAGCTCGAGCTACTAAGGGGGACTGCAGGTATGCGCACCTTAAATGTAAACAACGAAAATGAAGAAAAATGAAGAGGTTGCACCATCGATTACTGGACAAAAAATGAAAATTACGTAAAATCGCGTTGTTTAATTGGAAAACTGAAAGCAGAATTGAATTCAGCTTTAAAAAATACACGAAATTGGACTATTTAAACTCAGAATATTTTCAATTTTTATTTTTTTGTTCGGTGCAACCTCTTCATTTTTCTTCATTTTCGTTGTTTACATTTAAGATGCGCATACCTGCAGTGCCTTAGAGCTACGTAGTTCGCGTGGCGTAGCTCAGGTGTGTGACGGGCTATGGACTGAGCTTCGTCCATATACTGCAATGTTAAAGGAGCGTTCCGCTGGGGTACTGATAGAGCGCGTTAAAGTGGTAATTTTGTACAGAAAAACCTTCACTATAGTCTGTTCACGTTGAGAGAGGATAGAAGAGCGTACCTCGAGAACGGAACGCTCCAGGTAATTTTAATCTACCGTTCCATTCTCGAGACACGTACTTCTATCCCTTCTTAACGTGGATAGAGTATAACTAACACTCCTAGTAACTTAGACCATACAACAGATAGACCAAGCATAGTAATGAATCTTTGAACGGAGGACATGATAAGGATACACATGAGAAAATAAGGAGGGTGTACGGTGCGTTTCACTGCTCCGCGCGTTCACCCGCGTTGCCTTCATTGAGGTCCAGTCCCCCTTATTTTCTTATCAAATCTTCCGTTCAACGCATTGTACACGCTTATATGGCCGATGCTTGGTCTATCTGTTGTATGGTCTAAGCCTAGTAAGTGGACGCACAGCGGACAATATACATTATAACCTCTAAATGACGGACATATATTAGACGCAGATAAGGGAAAAATGCGATTTTCCATGAATGGAATGCTTTGTCGAGCATTTTTTAACCAATTGATAGCAAGTGAGTTGCAGGGTGGGTGAAATAATTGCACACTTTTCTGGAGCATGAATTAATCATGTGTTGATACGAACGTGAAGTAAAAATGAGTTCTAAAAGGAAATATTTATTTCTGGTGGAAAAAATTGAAATTTGAAATATTTATGACGAGGAAAAGTTGAGGTATAGGACACTCACAGAAAGAGTCAAGAATAAATTTGGTGTTGGAAAGACACAGGTTGCCAAATAAATAATCAAGAATGCCGAAGAAATTCAAAATTTATGGACTGCAAATGGTAATGAAGACAGATAAAAAGAATAAAGCTACAAAAAACATCTACGCTTGTGGTCAATGAAACAGTTTACCATCAGTGGTTCTCTTCTGTATGTGCTAAAAATATATCCGTCAATGGTCCTTATGGTGTACGGGGTTTTCGAATCGAGAATAGGTCGCTGGCCGTGACTAGCAAACGTCAGAAAAATAGCGCGATAGGAACATCAAAATCGTCGATAAAGTAAACATCAATGAAATCATAACATGCAACGAGGCGTTGGCCAGGGCCTATTAGCGAGATATATAAGGAACACCACCGGGGCATCGTAGTCAATCACCATAGAGAAGAAGAATATTAACGTAATTCCGCGTCGTTGTGTAATTAGTCCGTTTAATCGCGAGTTTTTGTCCGGTCGTTTCATAATTAAAAATCTATCTCAAAAAAACCTAAACTGTCCAGTATTCGTGATGGAACGTTATTCAGCAGATTCATCTCGACCAGGCCCATCTGGTCAGCATCATAATTGGCCTGGTCAGCATCATAGTCCTATACTACAGGAAAAGGCGAGAACGGTGAGCGAGCATCTAAACATTACAGATTTTAAGGCATCTAACGGCTGGCTCGAAAAGTTCAATAAAGTAATTTTTCCAAAATTCTCTACAACGGGCACTTTCTCATTTACTCCCACTAAGTAGACACTCCCCTATAGCGGACAATTGCTTCAGTCCCGTCGATGTCCGCTGTATGGAGGTTTTACTACTCAATTCAGTTGTAGATACAAAATAAAATGTATGGATGTGGAACACTCTTGAAAAAAAAAAAAAAAAACTGCAACGCGCTCTATCGAGACTGCATTAAATTTGTTTCTGCAATTTCAGTCCCTCCATTACTGTGGCCTATCCATTTCTGTACTCAAGGACTTCCCAAAAATTAAAACTCAAGACCATTTCCAAAGTTAGCATCGCTGATAACGCATCTATTCTCACCAATGTGAACAAAGGTGGCAGGTGTCCGTTTGTAGGATGAAGATATGCGAGAGGCAATATTTCTGTAATGGTACCATGCTTTGAGCGTACTAAATGCTGATATAATTCTACATCAATAACGCAGAACTTTGCCGTGCAAAGTCAAATTGACGTATCTGCAAAACTACAGCTAGGAGATCAAGGCTTTTGATATCACGAAAATCTTTTCGCTTCCAATCCTTTTTCCTTGTCCCTATTTTTCATCCACCTCGTAACAGGTTGACAAAAATGTTCAACGAACATAGTAGTAAATTATCTAAATGACCTCCCTTCAATGACCGTTTATGCTTTTCTCTCCCCCTCCTCCTCCTTATTCTATGCAAGTGCGCCCTTTTTCTACATGGTTTATGTATGTCACTGTTGTAGTGGGTAGGATTTCATATTCACGTACTGGTAGTCTCTACTGACAGAGATTTTTTATGGTTTTCCAAATTTTTATACCGATGTAGGTACGCATAGATCAATAAGGACGATCTGGCAGATTCCTTCTAGATACTTAATTCATTAATTTATCCGTGTAAGGTGTCGGGAAGTGTAATGAACCAGTTTAATTTTATTACTAAAGAAAAATTCTTTTCGCTGTACAACGCGGCGGCGCGGCGTAACTACATAGAAGTTTTCCGAGAAGTGAATAGGTCTTGTCAATTTGACCATCTTATTTAAAAACGCCATTTTTTTAAGCAAGGAAATATTTCTTAACTGGAATGAAGAAAATTTGAATAACATCGACTATGGAGGTAATCTTTCGAGTTTATTCAGTCTACGCGCTTCCTTCTTTCTGTTCGTAGTCATCATTTTCGTATTATAGTCTTGTTTCTTTCGTATCTTTCTTCCCTCCGCACTGTGTGTCCATTCTTTTAAAAGTATCTAATCAAATTGAAATATGATCTAGATAGGCAAACTGAAAATAAAAAGTATTTTTTTTTTTGATAAAATCGCAAATCTTTGATGTAAAAATTCATTCAAAGTTTGTAGAAGGGCACTTCGAATTACGCTATAGAGCATTTTTTGGAAAAAATGTAGGAAAAAGATGATCTCAGGAGTGCTTCCGGCTGTAGTAAACATAAAACCGATACGTACATTAGCTAACTTTTCGAACGAATAAAAAAACTATAAAAAACCGAACATATTTACGCCGAAAAGGGGGTTCTTGTTTTGCAATTTGCAATAAGTTTGCCCAAAAAGATGGTAGGGATAGTAATGTAGCTGACACTGTTTTCTTTAACTCTACGTAAAAACAAGGCGATAATAGAACCCAGCGGCTCCGCAAACCAATTTGTCTGGCAAATAAAAATCTGAATCAATCAGTCAATCTTGCTACAGTTGAAAAATAGTAATGATTTCAAATTTTGTAGACGCCACAAAAAGGATATTGTATATTTTCTTTTTTTAAGAAAAAATGAAAGAAAACTTGTACCGTTAAAAACTTGTTTTTTTTTTTCAAGATTTTTCATAGCCACGTTGAAGCTCCCATTTCTTTGATTTCGGTACTTTTAAAAGACATTAGAAATGGTTATTCGATATAAATTGTGTAAAAAAAAAATACTCAAATTCTTCTGCTTTATATTAGCTTTGTACATACTAGGTTTAGGCTTCCTTTATACTAGGCTATACTAGGAAGCCCGTACTAGTTTATACTAGCTCTACACTGTGAGCTTGCGATGTTAAGCCTATATCCGCTCGTACTACTGCTTTATGGAGTTCTGAGTTCTCGTCGCGCTGCGCCTGTGAAAATAAATCGTCTAAGGCTATCAGTCTGTTTTTGATGCTGGAAGTTTAAACTTACTATGCCTCTTCCACCATTATTTCGCGGTAATGTCTTGTCTTCCAATGTCAGAGTTCGGATGTAATATTTTATTTTTAGGTAATAGCGTTCTCACGTTCCTCACCAGGCTTTCCAATTCCATCGATGACCAATTGATGATGCCCAGAGGATACGTTACAACGGGGATGGAGTAGACATTTATTGCCTTCACTATGTTTTTACTGTTAAGACCTGTGTTTCAATCTGTTTCTTTCTTAATGTGCATCTCTTCATTATCTCATCCTTCATCAACTGCAGCTCGGTCCTTCTGTTCTGCTCAATTCCTAGATATCTGTAAGTTTCTAATAGTTCCATCTCCCTGATATTCTTTTCGGGTCCATGTCCCCAGTCCCCCACCTCAAAATTGTGTATAAATTTCCTCAAAAATCGTATCGTTTGTGCTCATTTGTGCACAACATTTTATCGTTTGTGCACTCATCCTTCCTCCGCGATAAGGAAAAGAGTGAGGGGGGCCAAGGACACGAAAGCCCCCCCCCCAATTTTGAGTTTTTTAAATTTTTTTCAATGTAATCGAATGGGCATCGTTTGTACACGTTTTTGCACATGGTTTCGTCATTTGTGCACTCACCTTTTCTCTGTAATAAGAGAAATAGCGTGGGGGGGGGGGCAGGGACACAACAGCCCTCCATTTTGAATTTTTAAATTTTTTTCAGAGTTATCGGATGTGCATAGTTTGTGCACGTTTGTGCTCAACATTTTATCGTTTGTGCAATTGCCTTTTTTCGGTAATAGGGAAAATTGTGCGGGGGGGGGGGCAGGGACACAGCAGCTTTTAATTAAAATTATATGAATTTTTTTCAAGGTTTTGTTTCGCGCATCGTTTGTGCACGTTTGTGCACTCTTTTTTCCTAGAAAATATAATGCGGGGACAGGGATATGACGCTCGCTTATATGGTACTACATCGGAATAAATATACGTATCTCGTATAATAATCATTATTTTTCAGATGAGGACATACCGTTATTTTCACTTCAAATTCCCATTTGACGAGCCTTTGTAGACAATTGCGGACGAAAAATATTCTTTTACGCATAAATTTTTCCTTGAGGTCACGCCTAACATTTCATCTCCGTCCAACATTTTTTCTTTCAGATGTCAAAATAAACATAATTCTTCGGCAACTTACTGTGTACTCGAATAAGCCCATTCAGACTACCCTGAATTTTTTAGTTCTACTTAATTATGTATTTCTCATTGACTAGTTGTGGTACAAATCATTAATTTTTTTATGTTCCAAAGACTGAACAACTATGCACATACGATAACTCTAAAAAAAAAAATTCAAAAATTCAAAATGAGGGGGCTGTCTTGTCCCCGGCCCCCCACGCTATTTCTCTTATTACAGGGAAAAGTTGAGTGCACAAATGACGAAATCATGTGTACAAACGTGCACAAACGATGCCCATTCGATTACATAGAAAAAAATTTCAAAAACTCAAAATAGGGGTCTGTCGTGTCCCTGGCCCCCCTCACTCTTTTCTTTATCGCGGAAGAAGGATGAATGCACAAAAGATAAAATGTTGTGCACAACTGAGCACAAACTATGCACAGAAATTTATGCAAAATTTTGAGGTGGAGGGGGCCGGGGACATGGACCCATTATTTTCAGTGTTCCATTCTCCCGGGCTGTCAATGTCAGGCGTTCCATCTTCACGAGTATGCGACATTTGTCTAGTCCAAATTGTATTTTTATAACATCTAGGTGATTGGTATTTTCTAAAGAGTGAGTGAGAGTGATGACTCGATTTAATGAGTTTTAATGTGTGAGAAGAAAAGTCGTGTACTACTCAAGCTACTGCGCGAGTGTCTTTCACCATACTTCTGGCCCATAAGAAAATTGATCAATATGTTGGTATATCTAGACGATAAATTAGAAATCCCAATCTTACAAAGGTTTATAACAAATAGGTATATAAGTAGGTACGTAAGAAAATTTTTTCATTAACCAAGCAGGGGTGTACATATTATTTAAAAATAATCAAATGACAAAAATATAAATCACAAGCAAGATTCAACACGTGCTACCAAATAATAAACGCTCGCCTATCTGAATCGTCTTTTTCTTTCACAACGTAATATAATTTCTATGAGTTCAAAACAATTGTGTTGGAGAGTCATCTCTTTATTTTGTCAAGTTTATGATCATTGTCTTCAAGATGGGCTACGATGGGCTATGAAAGCAGAACCATTAACTAGAAGGGAACTCTCGCGCTATTTGAAATAAGAAGTGATGGAACGTCCAGTATGACCTATATAATCAGTGTCGCAGTCATCGCACTTTAATAGATAAACACCACTCCTTCAGGAGACAGAGAGAAGGTCCTTACACTAGAGATACTGCGAATGACGTATAAATAAAGGATAGGTAAGACTGAAAATCTTACATTACAGGCATCATAAACATGAGCATACTCTACTAACCTGAGCAAATAACGATTACGACAATGCGAACTCAAAGATGGTGCGAAGTTTTTCAAGTGGAGATTCGCGGTAGAAGAACACTACATAATTGAGTAGCTACAATATTCGTCCCTTCCTATCACGTTTTCCGTTAGTTCGGTGAAGCATGAATCGACTTGTACGTAGATAAATCGTAAACCCGTTTTACGACGCATTTTATCGAAACACGCTCAACATTTGTTCACGTTAAAAGCGAGATTGAAATTTTATGCAATATATTCTCAATCTTTATTGTTCGTCGGTTCTGAGATGTGGAATGAATGCACGCCAAAATTCGCGCAATCGTCATATCAGACGACAGCGAATAAGGAAGAATAAAAATGTTTAGGTAGGTACTTGTCGAAAAAATCGGTACGACATTTCGTCATACGGTATCCGTTTCAATTATTATGCAATACTGGCGAGTCGTAAAACTTTTTGAAAATCGTTCTCACTTTGCTCACCGGTAAACGTGAAAGTCGTTCATTTCGGGATAACACCTGAAAAGGAAGACGAGCACAAGCAATAACGAGTCAAATTAAATGAAGCGTGCAGTCAGTCGACTGATGATGGTGGCTGGAAAACGTTCTAAGAAGACGGATGATATTACCGAAAGTTGACGACGACGACGCTACAGTTTCTATAATGCTACAGCTTATTTGTTTTCCTCTTCGCATTCATTCATTGCGGGACGATAGAGCATATAGCGTAGGCTGAAGATATTTATCTTTACAATTCGTAAAGGAAGGTTCCATTCGATCTCATTTTCTCTTATACCATCGAGTTTTTCTCATACTTTTTGAAAACTTATTCAATGCGGAAGGAAGTTTCTGATGATTTAATCCGTTACAGCGGTTTCGAAAACCGCCCAGAAGACGTACTATACAACATCGGACACAAATTGAACGTAGCAATTTTGTCAAATTTGTAGGCTAGATTGGTTCACGTATAGAGTCGTATTTTCCACTTAAATTAGTCACCTTTTTTCTCGGAACGCAATCGTTAATGATGCTGTCGATCGGTGAACGACTTTGTGCGCTCCGTCGTCGTTGAAAAATTAACCCCGTTGAGGAAAAAGGTCGTACTTTTCTAGCCATTTCTCTCGAACTATACGGTCAGAATAGGAAAATTGGCAAATAACTGTCGATGTGCGTTTGTGTGGGTTTAAGTACTCTTAAGCGTACTGGTGATCATACGTAGGATAAAAGAAATTTTTATGGGTTCTCTGCCCTGCACGACTATTTGCGGATGGAGCTTTTTGTAAAATCCCTTTATTAAGACCCTTTGTATTCAGTTTTCGTTGATTCGGGAAATCTATCGGAATTTTTCGATTACTTTATCTACCCGTTATTATGCATACGTGATAAACAGTATAATTTGAAAATTTGCGTAACCCGCTTCTATGTGTAGTTTTAGCTGGTGCTATTTTTTTTTTTTTTTTTTTTTGTCAACGTCGAACAAATATATTGAGAGCACTTATCTTAATATTTATTATATCTTCTGAAAAAGTGCTTAGTGATCATATTAATAATAATCTTATTTATCTATATCATACCGTATTATGTACAATCACATTCCTAAGAGAGCGCAGCTTTTGGTTAGATGATTTATAAAACGTTGATTGAGTGCAAAATGAAAAGGCTCGGACCTCGACAATTTTTCAAGTCTCCCATAGCTCGGTAGTCGGTGTATATAACCTGAATGATAGCTTTTTCAAGTAACTACCTATGCAATGCTTCATGCACCAATTGACTTGGCTCCTTCAACGAGCCAGATATGCAATGTTTCAAAGACCATAAGACTTAGAATCCTTCTAAGCAGGTATTTTAAGTTACCCTCGTGCCATATATAGCTCGGAGATCGGATATAGCTTGAAAGATAGCCCCTTCAAGTAACTAGATATGTAATGTTTCATACACCAATTGACTTGGCTCCTTCAACAAGCAAGATATGCAACGCTTCAAACATAGACTCACAATCCTTTTAAGATATTTTAAGTCACCGTCGTATCATATTATATAGCTTAGAGATTGGTGTATTAAGGATGGACCAGAAAGATGTTACCAGTTAAGTGGGAGTTTGCGCTAAATCTGTCGTAGCGCGAAAACGCGAAACGTTAGACGTATACTTTAAATGTACGAATTTTGTATCTCAATTTTATCTTCAATTTGAGCCAGATCCGAAATTTCGACGACTTTTCTGAGCCGAGTTATGGACCAAAATGTGACAAAAATTCACCAAATCACCAGGGTTCCCAAAATAGGGCTGGAAAATTAATTGATTTATATTGGGCTGAATTTCAAAAATTTTAATAATCAAATTATTGTTTCTTAAGTGAATTTGGACGGGGAAAACGAGAAAAATAGTAACAAAATCCTAAGAAGCACCAAAATGAGTTAATAGGCCCAAAACGGTAAAAACTTCCCCAAATTGGAAAATTGTTTAAACTTTTGAATTGTAATTCGATTTTCGAATGGAATTTCGCGCTGAGTCTAAAAAAATGCTTAAAAAGCTCTTCGAAGCACCAAAAAGGGGTTAATGGGCCCAAAAAGAGCCAAAATTTTCCCAATTGGAAGATCGTTCAAACTTTCAAATTTTTATTCTATTTTCAAGTGGACTTTCTCGCTGAGTCCAAAAAAAATGATTAAAAAATACTTCGAAGCACCAAAAAGGGGTTAATGGGCCCAAACAGAGCTAAACTTTTCCCAAATTGGAAAATTGTTCAATCAAACTTTCAAATTTTAATTCGATTTTCGAGTGGACTTTCGCACTGAGTCCGAAAAAAATGCTTAAAAAATACTTCGGAGCACCAAAATAAGATAATGGACTCAAAGGGAATCAAAATTCCTCCAAGATGAAAATTTGCGTAATCTTCAATAGTTGTTTTCAATTCTGAAGTAAAATTTAGCGCAGAGTCCGAGAATAATAATGAAATGGCCATAGATGATCTCCAAAATGAAAAATTAAAATTTTTTTTCATTCTGCAGTAAAATTGTTGATTCAGGGGATGGAAGGAATGTCGACAAGTTCGTCTGCCGTTGAGTGCTTGCGGAGTGGGAGATCGACTAGCGTCCGGTGACAGACCCGAAAGAGAAAATTGCGGAAATTCTCCTCATTTGGGGATTAGGGGGAGACGACAAATGCATCTTCCGTTGAAGGTTCGCAGTGAGAGATCGACTAGGGCCCTGCGTATGATCAAAGCGGGAAGAAGTGCGAAAACTCTCGTTGTTTCAGTCAAAGGACGGAAAGTTGGTCTTCTATTACGTGCTTGCGATGAGAGATTAACTGACGCCCCACCTGTGAACGAAGCGGGCTAAAGTGCAAAGACTCCTTGATTCAGGTAATGGGAGGATACCGCAAATTCGGTATTGCTCGTGATGTGCGATCAGCTACAGCTCAGTCTTTGATTGAGGCAGACGAAAACCCGGGATTTCTCGGGGCTTCACCCGGCGGAGGGAATGATACTGTCAAGCTCGACTTTCGTCATGAGCGCGCGGGAAGAGAACGATCAAGACCCCGTGTAAGACAAAGGCAGGCGAATGATCCCTGCGTTCAACATAGATCGACTGCGGCCCCGTGTATGATCAAGGTGGGTGCTTCCTCAAAAACTCGTGTATTTTCTTGCCAAGGAGAGAATGATACCAACGACTTTGTTTTCCGTTACACGCTCGCGGTAAAAGATCGATTGAGGCCCCGTCCGTGTATTATAAAAGCGGGTGCTTCCGCAAAAACACCTGTTGTTTCTTGCCAAGTTGAGTTCGACAGTTTTTTTGTCAACTCAGCACACAATTTTACCCTAGAATCAAGAAAAACTTTGAAGTTTAGGCGATTTTTTCGTTTTGGAGAAATGTTGACCCTTTTTGGTCCCATTAACCCATTTCGGTGCTTTGTAGTATTTTTTAACTATTTTATTCAGATTTAGCGCTAAATTTTACTCCAGGATCGGGGAACACTTTAAAGATGACGCGATTCTTTCAATCAGGAAAATTGTTTTTCGATAATTCACAACTTTGGGAACCCCTCCTGTAAAATTTCGGCACATTTTGGTCCATAACTCGGCTCAGAAAAGTCGTAGGAACATTGGATATGGCTCAAATTAAAGATCAAATTGAGATACAAAATTCGTACACTTAAACTATACGTCTTTCGGTTTGAATTTTCGCGCTACGACAGATTTAGCGCAAACTCCCATTTAACTGGTAAGATCTTTCTAGTCCACCCCGTATAGCCTGAAAGATAGCCCCTTCAAATAACTAGATATGCAATACTTCATACACCAAGTCCCCCTCCCGTAATTATAGTTCGGACGTTGAAACTTTTGTAAGTTTACCTCCTATTGTATATAGATTCGAAGCTCGGGCCTGTGACGTCACAATTTGATAACTTTTTTCAGGGTTCTCCCTAACTGCAGTGTCTTTTGTATAACTTCAAAAATAATTGAAATACGACTGGTACGTCAAAATTTTTCAGATCCCCTTGCCCCATAAAACAGGTTCCTTGCCACCCCTCTTTGAACTCCGTTAAAGAACCCGTGAGTTTTTTTCGAGTCTTCCTCCTATTGTATATTATGGCTCAAAAATGGAAATTTTTTCAAGTCCCTTTCTTCTCAAATTTTATGATTCAAGAGTCGACATTTCTCCAAGTAGAGAGAGTGAGCATGGGTAGAGCACAAATACAAGCAGCACCAGTGGATGTGTTCAACTGTGAGAGAAACTGAATAAGCTAGAGTACTGCATTGCTACAAGAGATGAGACGAAAGATCCAGTTTTCAGGCGCTTAAGATGAGGGATGAAGAGTGTAAGATGAAAAATACAAGAGTATGTAGCATTCGAATTATCAGTGGTGAGAATAAAGGGGGAATTTCTCAAACGGTGATTGGTTATGGAATCTTGGATTTTCTTCGTTTCCCGTAGACGAAAATTTTGAACTTACATATCAACTAAGAATGATTAATGAGGATTTAGACTCTTCCACCTTTCCTCGACTGAACTGGGTACATAAATAAGAAACCATAGCAATCTGTGAATTTTGCTGTGCACACGTAATAGTTACCTATTGCAGTTTTTATGTGTACATAGAATTAACATTCTTAATCTCCGTTTTCAAATAAAGTATTTAGCGCGTTCACTTCTGCTAATAAGATGAAAAATTATTCATTTTAGAACTCAGTCAAAGATCAAACACCATTTTTTGGAAAATAAAAATATTTTTACATTTCAATTCCACCTTTGAGATTTGAGAATGCCAACAAGTACAGTCATGTTTAAAAAAAAAGGTAATTTTTACTAAGAACCTGTTGCGTTTGTGTATTTAAGTAGAAGAAAATATTAAATTTTTTGTTCATTTCCAAAGGCGATGTGGCACTATCCGTAGCTGGTACAATTTACATATAAGCATCGCATCATATTGGAGTTGAAGTTGCTCGATTCTTCCGTACGTTCAATCTTCCATAGAAAGAGGGAACAAAATTTTAGAGATGCGAGATACAATTTCTGTATGCACGGTTATTTTGAAGTCAGAAATATTTAGCGAACTAAATTTGCATACCTTCATATCGTAATAAGGAAAATAATACTCGTTAAATTCTGAAAAGTAAAAGAGAAACCATGTAGTATAGTAGGTATACCTACCGTACAACGAAATAGAAGAATAATCTCCGAGCATCTTTCGATAAAGATTTTCCGCTTTTAGGTACGTCGCTACAGAACCATGCGTTTAAAACGAGAAAAGTACAGGTAACAATATCAATATTTCCTGAGACTCGTTAATCTTCGATCACGCATAAATTTACGCATCAGATGTTTGTTCATAGTTATCATACAATTTACGAAAAAATTTGGTCTTAGCAAATATATATACACTAGGTACCTACTGAAAGTGCGAAATCGTACAAAAGAATGAGGACACAGTATGACATCATATACGCGCAGAAATGTGGCCCGGGGGAAGGTTCAGAATTTCTTCACGAACGTATCCCTTTAAAACATTTACTAGAACAGCTTCTATACCACTTTTGTCCTTGAGGGTTGCAGAACTATCGAGAGAAAAGGACCGACGATGATAAATTTTCTATTTCTTCGACGACTAGCAAATTACTGGATCCAAATTAGAATAATGTGAAGCATATTAATATTATGCTAATTTTCTAGATGGAGTGAAATGTATACTGCACAATATTTTTATTTTTATTTTTAATGAAATTGAGAAGAAAAATTATTGTTATTCATAATTATATTCAATGCGTCCGTCCTACTCGAAAAAGCCTCTCCCCATTGAAACTTTATACACGCGAAGACCTTACTAAAATTTACATCTCCATCCTTACTTCTTTCAAGTTGATAGAAAGCTTGTGTGAATATTTGTATAAGTGTATTTATTCAATGGAAAATAAATTCGTCTGGCAATGTTTGTAAATTGAAAAAAAAAAAATATATATGAAGAAATAATTTTCTCGTTCTACCTTCGACGTTTCTGCACGAAGCATATGGCAAAATAAAGTGATTTTTCACTCGGATATGATTGATGTGTACTCCGTCTGAGTAACTGAGGTCATGAATTTTTTCAGGCGTAGTTCCATCGTCGTTATCTCTTTTCTAACCCTTATTATGACATGTCGCGCTGATCAAACATACGAGTACGAACCACAATTTGCCGAGGACCTACTGAAAGAGGAACACGGTGAAATACTATTCTCATGCATGGTAAGCAGTGGGTTGTGGTCTATTAATATGTATCTGAAGAAAAGTCTAATAATCGAGTGGTGAAATTTTTTCCAGCTTTTTCGTCACGGCGATCGCAATCCTGTTGGTACCTATCCTACAAATCCTCACGCCGAAGTCTTCCGTCAAGCTGGACGTGCACGATTGACGCAGGTTTTTAATTGATTCTCATTATTTTCTCTCTAGGAGCAATAATACTATGAAGCGTTCGGAGAATGTGATTATGATTTTCCTTCTTAGGACGGAAAAGAACGAGCATTCAGATTGGGCATTTGGGCTCGTAAACGCTATGCGAATCTAATCCAGGATAAACCTTATCGAGCTGATCTACTCAATGTAATGAGTTCGGATACCGATAGAACCATTAGCAGTGCGCAACTATTCCTGGCCGGTCTCTTCCCCCCTAAAGACGAAAGAGAACTCTGGAACAAAGATTTACCTTGGCAACCTATACCCGTGTACTCCATCCCAAGTAAAGTTGATAGGGTAAGTCGAACCTGGTAGTATTCAAGATAAATACAAGAAACTGTTCAGAAATATTTTGCACTCCACGGGAGAGTACTTACAGGATCTATTACCGGGGGACTTTCTTGGAATGGGCTTGTAACCTATTTCAAGGACTTGGACAAATGTTTGAAGATCAACTATAAGTATTCGAGAACTTGGACGAGAAGAAGAGAGAAAGAATATAAGGGTAGGGGCATGGAAAAGAATTTGGGTCGACTTTCGAGCTATGAAGGAATATGTCTGAGCTAGATAACAGAAAAGCCCAAGGTAGGTGGAAGGATGTTGAAAATTTTTTGAGGAGCGAGAATTCTAACCTATTTTAGAGACTATGGAAAATTTCTAAAAAGACGTAGGACCGAGAGAGGACTTCAAAAATGAGACTCGGAGGAAATTCGACTTGATTTTGAGCCTAGCAGCAAAAGGGGTGAGAGCTGCAAGTTTTTTCTAAAAAGTTAAGGATGCGTTAAATATTTTCCCTCGCAATGAAAAGTTTGTTCCAGAGTGGTTTGTAGTTATTTGAGTCATTCTAAAAGTTTTAGCTTCGAGCCATCTCTAGCTTTATTAATGGAATTTCCGGCCAGTAACCCGCTGTTTTTTTAATGATCGCGTCTAGATCACGACGTCATCAAGGAATTCTTCTGTGAAATACTCACAGAAGCGAACATTGACTCCTTTAAAGGGTAGAGGACATGGTTTTGAGCTTCGTTCAGGAAAGAAGGTTAGATAAGTCCGACAGAATAAGGTTCCCAAGTGATTTAAAGCTCCGAGTCCAGAACAGGGGATGGGATTTTACACTGTCTTTAGGGTGCATTCTCGGGGGACCTTGAAAAAGTTCGAGTACTATAAGCTTGACAAAAAAGAGAGAGGTCTAAAAAATATTTTCTAACCATAATATACTTTTTTTAAATGTAAAACTTTGAGTCGTGATTATTTCCGTCATAGTTGCTCCGGCCAGAGTCATATTGCGCTCAGTACAATATAGAAGTCGAACGTATAAAACGAAATTCAAGAATGGTCGATTTCAATGAGTCGTACATCGAGTTGTACGATTACATAGAAGAGTACGCCAAAATCAAGATACCGAGAGACGACATCATAATGTCCATTAATAAAGCGTCTGAATTTTATGATAATTTATACGTTCAGGTGGGTGCCGACAAACACGAAATAAAACTGTCTGAGAATTTATCTATTTTTGTAAAATCATCGACCATACAATATCAATTGACTTACAGTTTGATAAATCCAGACCTTAGATTGTCTCTTTTCTTACGAGACCTTCGGAAAATTTCTCAATAATAACGTATAATTATGTTTTTATCACAGGAACAAATGAATTTGGAACATCCTACGTGGGTAACGGAAATTTATCCATGGCCTTTACGATACATATCGATATTGTATTTTAAATTTCATACTCTTACTCCAAAAATGAGACGTCTGAAATCAGGTATAATTTTTTTTTTTCACAGCTCCATGTGTAAGCTATCATTTTTAAAAAAAGTTCAATGTGCAGGGCCTTTACTAAATCATATTATCGAGGAATTCAAGAAAAAAAGTGATAACCCACAATCTCGAAAAATTTTCCAAATATATTCTTGCCACGATGCTACTCTAATCGGACTTATGGATACACTAGGCGTTTATGACGAGACAAAAGCGCATTATAGTGCATCAATTTTGGTGGAGTTGCGATTATTGTACAAGACTTACATAGTCACAGTAAGTTCAATTGGACAAATCCTCTCAGATAATAGGAACTTGTAATCAAGAGAGTCTCAAATGTATGATTTTTGAATTTGCAAAGTAGTACAGGTAAATAAGAGGACACAGTTCGGAAGAGCTTGGGTTCTGTTAAGCACGGTGAATAAAAACACGGAGTGAGTGAGAAAAATCCTCAGTTTAAGCTGATAGAGGGAAAATGATTACAGGGGGGAGGGTGAATATTTATGAGACAAAGGAAATCTGTATCTAATAATAGGTATGATTTTGATGGAGCTCTCATTTTCCCCAAAAGAAAAGAAATGTCCGTTAGACCTACAGGTTCGTCATGCGAACTTGCTCTCACACCACTTTATATCACTTCAGAGGCGCTCTTTAAAGCTTTGTGTACACGGTAATAACAGTGCCACCGCTAAGATGCTCTGCTGTTTTTGTTACTGGCAACTCCGAATTCTATCTGCGAGTTATGCGCAACGTTACTCACATAAACGCGTGTGTTCTTGCATATTTACGCTCTCCTCTTGCTTGATGGATTAGAAGTGATAAATTTAATTAATTGGAGGTTCAAAGGTACTTAGGCCTTCCTGAACTTGTAACAGTAAGAAATTAACCTAAATTTGGAAAAATTATTTTCGGATAGTCCACGAAATGAAAATACAAAGCAGTTCAAAACATAGACGGTAGGTAAAGAGGGACTATTCCGTTTGTCTCGCATTCATAACTTCACTCCTCGTTATAACGCTCGAAACAGTCAAAATTATTTATATGCGGTCACAATTCATCCGCTCGTGTAGGAAGTTTGGGTCATAAGTCACAAAAACGACAACAAAGCTGATAGATTCGTACGTCATGTGTTACGAAAAAGGATTTTGAAATTTTTTCTCTCCAGAATCGTATCACATCAGATGAATGAGAAAGTGTAGCTCGTAATTGATGATTGAAAAGGCTGGTTTGACTACAATTATTCTATCAGGGTGAATTCGTCGTCAAGCTAAATACTCGAAGGAACTTTTCGTAATAGTTGTAGGTAGGTACGAAGTGAATATTTAGTCGAGAAATTTCATTTTCGAGGGTTCAAAATGGAAAGATATATAAAATCAACATTAGGTACCGCATATTTTCACTTGAGATTCATTAATTTCAAGCAAATCACGGTTTGAATAATTGATTTAGTCCTGATGTATTGGAGTGAAAATTGAATCTCGCAATACGTAATAACGAGCAAGTTGAAAATGCAAAAAATTTTTGTATGGTAGGGGGTCGACGAATGAAACTATTCGTACCTTGCCGTTGTGAGCAACCGATAAGCGTTTTCAAACTTTGTCGAAGTTTTCTGTGTTCTTTCTTTCTCTCAAAATGACTTTTTTGAGATAGAATTTATAAGATCTTCTCTGTGACGACCGATTTCTAAAAATTTTCTTCTGGTAAAACGAGAAGTACGTATGTCACATATTCGGTGACAGAGAAAGTGCGATTTGGGTTAGACAACGAGTGTATCGTACGATATTTTTTGCCAAAATTACAAAAAGAAAATTCAAACGATTCTTGAGCTTCTCAAAGTGTACCTACAGCTTTAAGCTTACGCCATTCTCTTGATTTTAATTTTATCAGAATAGTGCACCACGCCGTCTTCATCACGATCAATTGTGAAAAAAAATAATTCTTACTTGCCAATAAAGGTGAATTTAGGTTGAAATTTATCAGCCTAGAATCAAGACTTTAAGAATAATTGAGACTTAAAAATGATCGATACACTACCCATCAACTTGATAATCTCGTATAGATTATATTCTATTTGGAAATAGAGACATGAGGAATATTGCCATCAATAAGCCCCTCATAAATTTATGCCCATTTGTCTCGGCTTGAGCAAAATAACTTTTAGACAGTTGAAAATTGCGTATTTCGATGCCTGGTTAGTGTCAAAAACCTTACAAGAAAAAACATTCGTGCTCCACCTTTTCCTCGCATTACAATTCTCTTTAGGGTATTAATTTCGAAAATCGATTCTTCACGTTTATGTTGTTCGCGTGCATCTTTGGAAAGAAATGTTTAGAACGCGGTTGTTTCTGGTAAAACGTTTTAAAAATGATCTGCACACACTATTGGCGAAGCCTAAACTTCCCTTTTGGGGATTCGTCTCTAGTTTCTGTGCGGTTCGTGCGTTCGACTTTTCTGTAATTATTTCCAAGTTTTTCTGATCCTTTTGTCTTCTTCTTTTTTTGTAAGTATCGAGGACTACATCCACCTTCGAAAATATTTTCTTGCCAACATGACCCATGAAAAAAATGAAATAAAAACAAAAATTCCAACCGGAAGAAAATTATAGGTAAAACATAGTAGGATGATATTGATTTGCTTGGAAGGATCGGTTATGAGAGAAGTTGAAATTTTATTAAGAACTACCCGGAATTTTGTTAATGACGCGAAGTTCTTTATTTGTAAGATATACCTAGATACTCTACTGTACACAAGGCTGTCAACTATGAAAAGAGGAATATTGTGGTTAACCAATATTATAAGCGTCCTTTACAGCCACATGTATGTTAAAAATCTTGATATGTGAATGTATGTCTTTGGGCTGAGGTTCAGTCAAAAATCTGAGTCACGTAACATTTCATGACGTCATCAATGATCTTAACCTACTCTAGACGCTTGAGAAATGTCGCCTTTTAGCCTTCACTATGCTAGACCTAACTTACAGTATATTAGGCTTATTCTAGGCTGCTATAGTAGGTTTATCCTTCATTACATAGACTAATATACGGTGTACAGTCCCCGAAAACTAGTAAGCTTAACTTTCAGTATACGAGACTTATACTAGACTAAGAATTGGGACGAACATGCGAAAGCAGCCCAGTATACAATCGATATATCGATACAATAGAAACAAGGTCGATATATAAGTAAAAACTCGCCGTTTCTCTCACGGAGTTGAATGAGAGATGCAGGGAACTTGTTCTACGAGAAATGGGAGCATTGATAATAGAAAATTTTTGTTTTAACAGGGAACCTGTTTTATGGGGGGCTTTTTGAGAAATTTGCCGTGCGCCGTTCGCCGTGTGCCGTCCAGCGAAAAACTTGGAAAAATTTCGACTCTCGAGCCATATGTGATATGAGGGGGACTTGGAGAAATTCCGACTCTCGAGCCATATATGATAGGAGGGGGAGTTGGAAAAATTTCGAATCTCGAGCCATATATGATAGGAGGGGGACTTGGAAAAATTTCAACTCTCGAGCTATATAATGATAGGAAAGGGAGTTGGAAAAATTTCGACTCTCGAGCCATATATGATATGAGGGAGACTTGGAAAAATTTCGACCCTCGAGCTATATATGATAGGAGGGGGAGTTGGAAAAATTTCGACCCTCGAGCTATATATGATAGGAGGGGCAGTTGGAAAAATTTCGACTCTCGAGCTATATATGATAGGAGGGGGAGATGGAAAAATTTCGACTCTCGAGCCATATGTGATATGAGGGGGACTTGGAGAAATTCCGACTCTCGAGCCATATATGATAGGAGGGGGAGATGGAAAAATTTCGAATCTCGAGCCATATATGATAGGAGGGGGACTTGGAAAAATTTCAACTCTCGAGCTATATAATGATAGGAAAGGGAGTTGGAAAAATTTCGACTCTCGAGCCATATATGATATGAGGGAGACTTGGAAAAATTTCGACCCTCGAGCTATATATGATAGGAGGGGGAGTTGGAAAAATTTCGACTCTCGAGCCATATATGATATGAGGGAGACTTGGAAAAATTTCGACCCTCGAGATATATATGATAGGAGGGGGAGTTGGAAAAATTTCGACCCTCGAGCTATATATGATAGGAGGGGGACTTGGAAAAATTTCGACTCTCGAGCTATATATATGATAGGAGGGGGAATTGGAAAAATTTCGACTCTCGAGTCATATATGATAGGAGGGGGACTTGGAAAAATTTCGACTCTCGAGCTACCTTGAGATTCGAGAAAAATTTGAACTATCAAATTATATTATACTAGGCTTATAGTAGGTCTATGCCTTCTTTATATTAGCTTTATCTGGGTCTAGGCTTCCTTGAATTTTCAATACCAAATCCATTTGACTCATAAAACAGGTTCCCTGCGTTCCTCGTTTGACTTCGTTAAGGAAGCCGTCGTTTTTCCTGGTAATAATGATGGGATTGGGACATAGAGAAATTTCGACATATGATAGGGGGAAGGGATTGCGAGGGATTCTTCCCGGCCCATACTTAGAAGGCGGCTGGCAACCTTTTTTTTTTTTTTTAGTAAATAACTCCTGATAGAACAAGTTTCCTGTTAAAACGCCCAAAGACATATACACAATTCAATGTTTTTCCATAGAGTGAAGAAATGGTGCCGTTTCAATATGCGCTCTACCATACCATGCGTGTTCTCCTACTACGTATGCGTTCTACCGATGTATAATTTTAGTTTCAATGTGCGTTCTACCGTACTGTAAGCCTGTTAGCGTTGCCCAGGAGACATCACGAGGAGGTGTGTCCAGGTGAGATTGGAACATGTGGACGGGAAGACCTCTCTTCTTCTTCTTCATAATCGAGATTTTCCCCGGCAGTCTATGCCTCGACGAAGGCCGAAGACCCAAGGTCCGTCAACTCTTCTTCCGTGGTTCCAATTGTTCTCCACACACGCATCCTCGTCCTCGCTGTTTGCTACAAAATCCCCATCCAGAAGACGACCGCGATTGTATTTGTGCCGACCAACAAATCTAGTGGTGCATTGCTGGTACATGTTAATTTATTTGCATACCAACCTCCTTTGCAGGCGGGCATGTAGAACACACATATGCATGTAGAACGTATATTGAAACTGAAACATGCTGGTAGAGCGCATATTGAAACGGCACCGGAGAAATTTACTTTTTTTCGGTGTATAGAAATGAATTATTATAAATATCAATGAAATCCAAATGAATTTTCATTTAGGTATCATACAGAAATATGGAAGATGCCACTCCTCAACTGTTGGAGATTCCCGGCTGCCCAAGTCCATGCTCCTTAGACGATTTCATTGAAGTGACCAAACCAGTCATCCCGGAAGATATAGAGAGTGAATGCGACACTGCTGATCCAGATTATAACACCATTCTCTATTAATAATAAAGAGTTGAATGGTTTTAGGTAGATTCGAAAAATTACTAAGAGACCGTAGTTTAATATGAATCATTCTTTTTGTATCATCTTGGTACCTACAACCGATATGTGATCTGTTATCATCATTAGTTCAGTACTCAATGAGTACAAACCGTAACTTTATTGTAATAAATTTTTTTTTTTTGCACCTCGAATAAAAACATTTTCCTAGATGATGAGTTATTCGTGGATTCATAAGGTCATGCTGTAGAATTTTTTTGATGATGAAGTTCTATTTATTATTTCATCAAGTATAATATTCCTCTTGAAACGTAGTGAGCTACCATGGCGAATGAGAAAAAGCTAGTGGTTTATTGCGGCATAAATCGGCTTCAACAAGTTATCTTATACCTACGTCTTGATATCGAGATGTTCGACTTACTTATTTGTTAGAGGTGTTTCACCAGTTGACTTAACAAAGAATATTATTGTTCTTTGCATAGAATTGAGACGTCGCAAGTAACAAGGTAAATATTATTATCATGAATCTTCAGTTCAGTCTGAAGAAGTGAGTACTCAATGAGTACAAAAAGTAACTTTATTGTAATCGAATTTTTTACTATTTTCAAAACTGTCTGCACTGTTCAATGTAAATTCGACTCGTTCTTACTGATTCCCATATGATTTTAAAAATTTATTTTACTTTACACATTAACTTGCTATTCTTTGCAGGTGACGAGGTGAACGTATTTCGAGTCATGATGGTTGTGTTAGAATGGAGTTTTGCCTTCATAATTTACAGCAATTTTGTTGCGGTAAAATCAAATCCTCTCGTCATGAGACTAGTGTCTTCAAGTATACCTATAGCCAATCATGCTGGAAAAATTATTCGCGATATCATGGGAAAAGGAAAATTAGAAAATGTTATCCATAAAGTAAAAACTTCCATTCCTCAAAATTTCCATACTTAATAGTGCCTAATTGAAAATTTATATTCATTTTTAACAGGGACTCCAAGGTTATCAAACTGAAGCTGATCGTCGTGCGCATCAACTTATTGTTTGTTCTTTGTTGCGTCAATTTCCAAAAATTAAAATTATTGGAGAGGAGGAAGGGTGCGAACGCGATAAAGACAACGATAATACTATCAGCGAAAAAGACGAATCAGTTTTGACTGAAGGGTGCCCCAAAGATTTACTGGATGTAGATGATGATCAAGTCATAGTTCAACTCAATTATAGGGTTATAATTATATTAAATGCGTTATTATGACTGAAACAGATCTACTTTTCTAATATAGGTCACTATATGGGTAGATCCTCTGGATGGAACACGCGAATATATAAAGGGTAAGTACCTCACCAATTTAGTCTCATGTCTGAGAAAATAATCGTCATCATCAATATTAATTGCGTGTTATTCTATTTAAAGGCTTTCTGGACCATGTAACTGTTCTAATTGGAATAGCGGTTGGAGACAGAGCAGTAGCTGGGGTAATTCATCAGCCATATTATGGTTACAAGGAGAGAGAAGATTGCGGTAGAACTGTATGAGGCGTTGTAGGGCTTGGAACATACGGTCACACTCCTCAACAGTTACCGGTGGATCGTTTAATTCTGACAACTACGCGGTGGCTTTCTAACAAATTGGTTCAAGAAGCCATCCGCTCGTTGAAACCTGATGAAGTGTTGAGTGTTGGTGGTGGCGGTTATAAAGTATGTGGAATCATTGTGCAAATTCACTACTTATCATCAGAAAACCAAAAATTGTTTTTAATTATGCGCTTTAAAATACAGATTCTTCTATTATTGGAAGGAAAAGCGCATGCCTGCATTTTTGCCACCGCTAATAGCAACAGGTGGGATACGTGTGCCCCAGAAGCGATATTACATGCGGCAGGTGGTTTTTTTACTGATATGTACGGTAATTGTTATTCCTATAACAAAGAAACAGATTTGCAGAACAAAGAAGGGGCTTTTGCAACAACTCGAAAAGAAGATCATGGCAAACTTTTGAATTCAATATCAGATATCGTAATCAAAGCAAACTTTGAAGATCTACTCCAAAAAGTATAAAACGTTGCCATAATTCTGTAACTTCACATACTATTTGCTACCAGCTTGTAACTTGAGGTCGTTCACCTCAGGTTATTGACTTTTTCAGCGAATTTCAACTGGTAAGCAAAATATATTTAAAATGGAATAGCGTACTCCTATGATTCAATATAGAAATAAAGCAGCTCTCCGGCTATTGTTTGACAATTTCAAACCAAAAATACAAAAATTCGAGAATGTTACAACGTTTCTACTCCCCTTTTTTGCTTTGCTGATTTTTCAAAAATTTGAGGAGCTCTTCCAACAGTGACTTACAACGAAAAAATCGGCATAGTTGTCATTGTAGTAAAAAGGCTACCCGGCAAAGAGTGAGTATCTTAATTTTCATCAAAAACGGAGAAAAGATGAAAAATGGAGTCAATTCTTTCAGAGCGCAGGGGTGGATCCAGAAGAGAAGAGTCCTTGGATTTTTTTCATAAAAAAATATTCAAAATTGCATCTTCTACTTTTTTTCATTCCATTTGAGAGGGTTTCGAAGTGAACTTGGATTTTTCAACCGAGAAACATTTTCCCTAATTTTTTCCCTCCTCATATAGATTTCTTTCTGAACTATTTTCTTATTGTTTTGATGGAGGAGAGAAAGACGCTTTGGATCTGCCTCTGTGGCGGGTTGCAAATATTTTTCGAATTACATTATGTTTATGTCTACAATGGTTGTTTACGAGAAGTAAACCCCAATAATAATCAATGTTGGAGAGGGTTTAGTAGAGAATGCATATCCAGCAAATAAAAAGAAAAAGCGCGCAAGTTTAAAGAGAGAGCAGGAGGACGGTATCTGATTCCATTCTCGAGCACTCTAATCGCCGCTGATGGGTCAATTCGTTCGTGAATGGTACTTCAGGAACATTCAATGCCCACTAGAATGTTAGCTTTTAGAATGGGTATTCAGTCGGTGCTCTGTGTAAAAATTGATTATCGGATTAAAGAATAGGAGCGTTTTGACGCGCACTTATCAGAGTCATTTACCAAACAAATTACTGGTATTATAGCCGGCGAAGCAATCAAAAAATTCAATTTAAAAACTACCAAGGCTCGCAAAAGTAAACAGGCTGATTTCATTCTATCCTCGGATAAAATGGAATCTCCACTTGATACCCTCGAATTTGAAAAGGTAGGAAATGTATCCTCAAGATACAATATCACCGTATAAAGAACGCGCAATGTGAAAGCACGCTTACCGGCATGTAAAAATAAAAAACAAAGGATTATCAAGCGACTCAAACAGTGGTAGACGAGAAACATCGGAGGATATGGCTGGAAACGAGAGAGCCAGAAAATCTCGGGAGTGATCTTTATCTTCATTACTATGCTTACACGTGTCGAATATTTTTGATAGTGTTGTTTCCGATGACCTGAGAAAAAATTCCAATTTCAAAAATAGAACTAGTCGAGCAATTAAATTCAAACGGAAAATTTATTAATCATTGCAAAACATACTTGAACGTTTTACACCAAAGTCATATCGCTGCACTTGAATTAGAATTTGTGTCAAAGGAAGGACGCCTAGTACGGAGAAACTGTTGAGAATCATTTTTTCAGAAAGAGTCAAGGAGGGATGCGGGGTGAATTAACAATGACAAAATCCCAGAAATATTATTCTATTGCGTCTAAATAAATCTGGTTACGTTTTTCAATGAAGAAGAGCCATATCTTCGAATATAAATTGCTGTAGGATAAGGTTCATAACGTACGAGTGTGAATTCAGGTCGATGTGAAGACCGAGACGCCTACAACTGGCTATACGCGATGTAGACGAAGATAGAAGGTAAGATCAGTACGACTAAAGAAAAAAAAAAAGATACCTATCATACTGTTTGGTACCATATTTGACGACAAATTGTACGTTTCTTTCGTGAAATTACTTTCACAAATCCACTCGTGTTTTTATACAACTTTCGCAAAAAGCTTCCATCGAAACACAAGCGTATAATTCTCATTGAGCGTACTTTTATCGCTATCCTCTCGGTTGGTGTACGAGAAATAAGATCTTGTTCAAAAAAATGAATATATAAATTCGCGCATTCGTTATTTCCATCGAAGGTATGATTTGATTGGTTTCGAAAAATGCTAGCACGTGTAATTCTGATTTACATTCTAATGCACTCGCAATTCCTGAATTTCTGCATATTTTTCCCTTCTTTTCGGATACAAATTCTACGAGCTAGTCTCTTTTTTGTATAACAATATGCAAAACCATCAATTATAGCTCGACATCAATTTTACGACAGAAAACGAAAAGTAAAAAAGTGAAAGATTTCTTCGCCTCTTTATCGGCGTTCAAAATTTCGTCAGTCGAACTTCCAAATTTCCGCATCACGTAAATAAGTAGAGTCACCGCGACAACGACGCACACGGAGTCCTGTTTCTTAGCCTAGTTGAAGCCTAATATACTGTACGTTACTAACCAGCGGACACCTGGACTCACTCCTGACATTCGCTTCCCAGTTTAGGAAGCTCGAGAGCAAGGTGTTTGAAAAGAGGTGTGCTCAGCTCAATGTAAACAAAAAGGCGCTACATCAGCCAATCTCCATTTAAAACAATGTAAAAACGGAACCGGTTGAAGTCACTCGGTTCCACGTCCCATGCATTTTTAAATGTGCGTGCGGGTTGCGTTTTGTTTACAAACGAACTGAGCACACCTCTTTTCAAACACCTTGGCTCGAGAGCAGGTAAAATGGACATCCATTTTGTTTGTAACTTACTGACAGCTGACGGCTTTATTACGTGAGAAAAGCGCAGGCGTGTCTGACACTCATCTTGTTTTCCAATATCAACCAAGGGGGTGCTAAATTCATTTTACAAACAAAATGGATGTCCATTTTACCCGCTCTCGAGCTCCTCACCCAGTCTTGAGTACTTCTAAACAGGCTATTCAACTGAAAAGAATACACCTAACTATGAAGCAGGAAGGAGTGAGTGGGATACAGAAACGTTACAGTTTAACCCTTCCTTCCTTCTTCAAAGCTATTTAACTGACGTTGTTTCTTAAGAGTAGTATAAGCTTTGTATTGTACATGTCAGGCTACCTTTTTAGCCTTCTTTTGGGCGGGGGGGGGGGATCCATTCCGGACTTACCGGTGGGTGAAGTTTATGATAAAATGACAGCTTACGATTCCATTTACATTGATCTCTTGTACAGGGAAGTTTGCCGTACAATGACCTCGCGATCTAATAGTTTATTTTGAATCATCCTTCCCCCTAATAAGCAGCATTCATCTTACGATTTTCCAGCCAGAGTGGGGAGGAGTGAGACGTGTTAATTTTATCGTTTCTTTTCCATTTCTTTGTGATCATTCTTATCAACGATTTTCACCTATTTCAGTTCGCTCTACCTTCCAGAATTCCATTACAGTCTTCTGTAAGTAGAGCCCTATAAATACGAGTGAGGACATGGACCGCCATATTTAGTCGTTACGTCATCATTATTTTCACAGTCTCCTATTCTAACGACTGATAACAGTAGTTGATCATGATTTGAAAATAATAAGAGAACGTATGAGACTAAGTGCCGAAGGAAAATGCAAGACTCAACGCTATTGAGACATACAACATAGCTTAACTAATCGCACAAATTCCTCATCTGAATAGGGAGCTATGGAGATAAATGATAACGTAACGACTAAATATGGCGGACCGTGTCCTCATTCGTATTTATAGGGCTCTACTGTAAGTACTCTCAATGCGCCTTTTCCCGCCATTCTAGAACTTCTGGAAGTTCCTTAGCAAGTCGAGTTCAATTAATTGCCCTAACATACCGTCAATATACAATAAGTTAGGCTAGAGATGGGTTCACTCGTTTGCCCACCGCCATCGCAACGAGTATGCCTCATAAACTGTCCAACAGGTGGATTCTCTCTCTCTCAGCTCTAGTATACTAGAAGAAACATACAATGTATGTTAGGCTAACTAGCTCATCCTGCTTCCTCTATATATCATGCAGGCTTCTTCAGGTCAAATACTACGTCCTAGGTAAATTTTGTCCAGTCCGTAACTATCAAGGTCATCGATAACGTCATAGTAACAAAACTGTGACGGATTCTCCAAGCCTGGTTCAAGTCTTATAAGCATGATGTAACGAAACTATACGGCTCTTTGTAATCGGTTTTCCAAGAGCATAGTCATACAAGCATATATAAAATGCTAAATGAAGGTATGAAAAGTTAAGGCCCTGCGAACTCTCATAAACCCTCCACAATAAGTGGATTTGACTACATTTGACTCAGTTTTGATATCAAACAAAATTTCTAATAATTCAAATTATATTTTTTGCTAGAAAAATATAACATCGAAGTTCAATAAGAGTTGATATTAGAAAGAGTGAAAAATCGTGAGTTTTCAAAATTCTCCCCCAATTTTAGAATTTACGATCAAATCTAAATGTCTAGATTTCTATCGAGAATTTTGGACTCGAAAAATTGAATTTGTGTTTGCAAAAAAATTTCAAAAAAATATTCGTCAATCTCATCAGTATTGCTGTTGAAAATGATGGAGAAGAAAATTTTTTACCTTGATAATTTTTTTTCACATTAAGCTTGGCGAGTTCATCGTTCTCTCAGTTTTGAAGATGGACTACGTATTTGGGCAAAAGAATTATTTATTGGAGTGAGATAATATTCTAAATAAACAGCTTTGACGAGAGGTAAAAGGAGAAGATACTTCAAGCGCGGTTCATTAGAAAACTGAAAGTCTGATACTATACTACTTTTAGCGTTTCTCATTAATTCTGATGCGCGTCAAATTCCTAATTTTTCACGTAGCCCCATGCTCTTTTTTTTTTTCTCTCTCTCGCTATACATTAACGTGAGAAAATTCTTGAAAATTTTTATTGTAACCACTTTCTACTGGGTTTGTAATAAGTAGTCAAATAGTGAGTGTTGTGATGTGTTTCAGTTTCAAAAACTTTAAAACTTGCAAGTGTAAGATAGGAAAGTAATTTTCGATAAGAAGTCAGAAAAAGATTCAAATGTTCTTCGTCGTTTTAATAAATTGTCACCTTCTATATACAGTTCTTCCATTTTTCTCACCATTGTCATCATCATTAAAAAATTCTCATATTTTTCGTTGCCACTTTCGAAATAGGAGGCAACACTTCAGCACGAATGTATCTCGTGAGTCCTCGTTGGCTCTCTACTTACAATAATAATTCGAGTATACAAATTAGTTCTGATAAATGCGCTTTAAATAGTACGAAAATTTCAAGTACAATTTCGAGTCTCTAACTCGCAGCAAATAACATAGCTAACGAGGTACAAAATTCGCGGTAAGACAGTATTTGTTAAAGGTGGTTAGAAATATATTGGCTGCCTTTAGAGCAAATGTATCAAATAGACGAATGCTCGTATTTATTATCGAGAAGTCAGTAAAGAAAACACGGGTCACTGGAGTACACTCCTACTTGAAGGAATATTCTGATATTCATACGAATGAAAAGAATGATTTTGACCGAGAGGATAAGAGTTTTTACGACATGAGAACTGAAATTCGCGTAGTCTATACAGCCCACATCCCACCGTAAGACGAATAGAAACATCGAAAGGATCAAAAATACGACGAAATATCCTTGTATACTCGAGAAATCGTTTTTCTTTTCGTCGCGTGTTTTTCTTTCTTTTTTTCTCCTCTTTATTTTTTTTTTCTCTCATCTAACCCTCTCGTCTAACATTACCTTTCAGGGAGAGTTAGCGCGCAAAATTTATAATCGAACACTCTCATACCCAACAAATTTACTGTGGCTATCGGATGCAGAAGGGGCTCGCAAGAACTTTTCTCGCCCACGCGCGCTATTGATAACGATTCATTGCGGAAAATACTCGTAGTACCGATGTATTTTAGAGCCTATGCTTTACAGAAGAACTGTGCGTGGATTAAGAACTATACACAACTTATTTCGAGAGTTTTTCTGTATCTTCGAACGTAATCGTAACTGCCTCCCACCCTATAAAGAAACTTCGATTGAGTTGCGGATCTTGATTTCGAGATAATGCGACTGCGATCGGTAGAAAATATACGAGTACATTTAATTCAAATTAAGTTTAGATAAACTTAACGATCCAACATTTACGTAAATAAGTGGAGAACAGAATGAGCAAATTATAACGATATATATGTCGTAGCCACTTGGCGTAATCAGACAATACACGAAATGACCACTTTTTTTTGGCCATTTCGCGACACGCAGGCAGATGATGTAATTGTACGCAAGTTCACATAAAATGACTGGCATTACTTGAACAGGCAGTCAGTTCGCGGAATGCAGAGAAGTAGTTGAGCAGTTACTGAAATGATTGAACATCATTCTACATACATAAGTATTTTATAATGTATTATTACTAAATTACTGTACGATAATTGTCATGAAAATAGGTTGGTACATACAATTATTATTAAACATTGAGTAGTGTTCAATTTTAAAAAAACAACTGTGCTTGAGGAGCTATTTATTGATACATGTCAAATTACTATGGCACCTGCTATTACAGAGTACATTATTTGCAAAACAAGTACTCTTCTTTGTACTGCACTGACGTCTAGTTGCTTTGCAGTTACATTTTAAAAACCCTTGACCACCACTACAGCGATTAACAGCTTTCCTCAAAGAGAGTACCGTACTCTGGTCAACTGCATCTATTGTTAACAGGCTGCTCTTTGCTGGGATCAACGTTTCAGCTCCATAGTACCCCTTAAATACACCTTGTTCGCAACCAACCTGGAAAACATCATTCTTTTTTGCGAGGATGACGCCAACCAAGTTTGGAGGATCAGAAGGACCTCTATCAACTTTTGACAGTGGAACCACGACAGTGTCTCTTATGTTATAAATTTGAAGGTACTTATCTTCTGACACGGTTTTCATTTTTTCTGCTGCTAACTTGATACGCTTGCGAGTATCCTCTCGTTCGCCTGAAATTTTTGCAGCGTGAGTGCACAAAGGGTACACCTCACCTCCGTCGCACGCGGCATGATATTCACGAGAACATTCCACGCATGCAAGTACTTCGTCTGTCACCTTCATCTCTTGGAAACATACGCAACACGGTTTTTCTCTTGGGCACGCGGTGTCTTCTACATTCTCGCTACTTAACAGATCTTCGTCATTTTTGGCTGCATTCAGACCCTCGTGTGTTGTTGAAAAGGCATTAAGATCATCTTCACCAGTTAACGTGCAACTGACAACGGAATACAAAACCATACAACGATTCGACTGAATAATGACTGTGAAATAATGACTGTGATACGAATTGACCAGGTAGCTCGTTGCAGTACTTGAAATGACCGTCAGTTCCTGTTATGCCTGTCAATTCATGTCCTTTACATCTTCTGCCCGCATTACATGAAATGCCCGCCATTTCGTGTATTGTCTGATTACGCCAAGTGGCTACGACATATACATGAAATTTTTTAATTTTTCCTAAAGCTGTGGTAATACTCGTAGATTAGTTACACTTTTATTTTTCTATTTTTTATTTTGATTAACGATAAAATCGCTTACTTTTTTTATACATAATTCTTAGCCTAATATTGGTCCAGTACACTATTATATTAGACTGAGTGGCTCAATTCTTGATTATCCCAAATTTCTGGCATCCTTTAATGCTATCTCCCGCCGCTCCATCCACTTATGAATTGTATTCACGCTCTCATTTCCACCTTCTATGCAAATTCCATCCCAATATTCTTCATCTGGGAATTCAGCTCCAACGGCATCCCAGAAAACGAAGAAAATCGTTATTGAGGCCAAACAAACAATCGGTCAACGATCATTAATTCTTCCCTCCCGCTCCGACCATCTTAAACACATTAACAAACAAATACGTCAATCGAGCCTGGTTCTAACCACAAATCTCACTCAAAGAAGCTAGCCCAAATTGGAAATAATACTCTCATCTTTTGACACACATGAACTACTATCAATTCAATAACGACTTAAATCTTTTGGTTACAACGCTTCATAACTCCGATCCTAGCTCATTCTTTATCAACGTTTTCGTTCCAACAAATTTTAAGTCAAGTTGAGGTAAATTCCGAATCTCAAGAAATTTTCCAATCATTTACTCAACAATTTCCAATTTTTACTGACGGATCGAAAAATCAACAAGAAGTAAGAATGGCATTCTGGATCCCTCCATTCTAATCCACTGCGTTTTTTCACTACCCAACTTCACTTCAGTCTTCCATGCAGAACAAATGGCTGTATTTCAAGAAATACCTTATAACTCCGAATTCTCACCTGGCAGAAATCCCGGGTTGCTTGGCCACAACCTTCCAGGCGTTGGCAATGCTACCTGGTTGCTGCCAACAACCTCCCGGGAATTAGCAATCATATAGCAGCAACTCAGGGGTTGCTGGAAACAACCTTCTCAGCGCCCGGGAGGTTGTTAACAGCAACGAATATCTCATTGCCAAGGCCCAGAAGGTTGTTGCCAGTAACCCCGGGGTTTTTGCTAGGTCATTGCCAACGTCCCGGTGTCCGGGAAGCTGTTGACATGAACCCTTAGTAGGGTCTCTCAGTAAAAATGTCCGCAGTTCATCATCCTTCCGGCAGATTGTGGTTTTTGAGAGGAAGGGAGCTTAAACCTATTTTGGAAATTTGGAAAAAATTCGTTTACAGAGCTACACTTATGCCTCGTGAGACTTGAAAAATTTTTGATTCTGAGCCAAAACCATTTTTTTTTTTGTCCTTCGGGTATTTTTCCAGAGAAACCTACTTACCTGTCTGAATTGTGGTTCTCGAGGGAGAGAAGGCTCTGACCTACTTTGGAGACTTCAAAAAATTTCAACCGCAGAAATGTAATTAGAACAACAAATACTCCAGAATGAGTAAATGAAAGAAGAAAGATGCAAAAGCCGCAGAGATAAAACAACACAAAGTACCGCAAGAACTTTCGGCTAAGAAGCCATCAACGGGCGGAGAATAGAAAGCGACTGACGGAGAAACAGTCGACAACAGAAAACAACGGTGAGATCATGATTGAACTAACGACTCCTCGCGATGTGAGTCATACTCATAAATTAGTTCAATCAATCCCTCGTCCGGAATATACCTGTTAAGTACGGTCACATTGTCGCTGTTCAGATGGCGGATGATCTCGATATTTTCCAACGCCATTCGTTTGAAATACGATCTTTCTCCATGGAAGAGGGTCTCTGACCCCTCTCTGAAACCGTGGCCACAGGTGATTAAATGGTCTACGAAGGCCGATTCTCCCAAGTTGCCCTTTTTTCCAGGCTTTCAAGTGCTCAGCCACTCTTATTTGTAGCTGGCGACCAGTCTCACCTAGGTAGATCCCGTCATAGTCGTTACATCTTATACTTAAACCCCACTTCTCTGTAATGGTGGTATAGGGTCCTTCAGTCTAACGAACAGTCCTTTTATTGTATTGAGATTATAGAAAACCGGCCGGAAACCAAAGGGCCGAAGGACGCGACTCAAATCGGACGAAAACTTTCCCAGGTAGGAGAGCTTAATCCAACGCTTTCTGCCTTCACGGCTCCCTTCCCGAGGGAGGGAAGTAGTAGAATCAAGGCATTGCCGCGTAATCTTCCTACGGACCATCAGGTCAATGTCTAGGTTGACCTCATTCACTCGAGCCAAGTACTTTATAGTGCGAAGTTCTTTCTGAAGGGCTGTTTGACTCAAAGGGATGTTAGTGAGTCGGTGGATGAAACTATTAAAAGCAACTATTTTGTAGGCGACAGGGTAGAATGACGCGCCGTGGACAACAATATCGGTCGAAGTATCTTTTCTGTATATTGTGAACTCGTGGGCTCCACCTCTTTCGGAGATGGTAAGGTCCAACAAGTTGATAGTAGAATTACCGACCTCCAAAGTAAATTTTATGGAGGGGTACTGAGCATTTAGATACTTAAGAAACTCACCAAGGAGTTCTTGGGGACCTGTTCACGCACATAGCACGTCATCTACATATCTGTGCCAATAGTGGACATGATTTAAGAATGACTGGCCCGAGGAAAAGAGGTCAGCCTCAAATTTCGACATGAAGACCTCCGAAACAAGGGAGCCCAACGGGGATCCAATGGGGATGCCCACTTCCTCCGGGAATTCGAAATATTTATCATTAAACTTACAAAAATTAGGGGACCAGGAGACGTTGAGTAAATCGAAAAACTCCTGCAACTCTTCATGAGGAGTATTAAATTTAACAAGAAGGTCGCCTAAATATTGGACAATGGCCGCTCTTGCGATGTTCGGAAATAGACCGACCATGTTGAAGGAGCATAAAATAGTACCCGGAAGGAGTACTTCATCTTTGAGCCGATTGGCCAAGGAGACTGAATTTTTGACGGAGTAAGGAGACTCGTATTCAATATGATATTTAAACCAACGGTCCAGGTATTTGGTGAGCGAGTAAGCGGGGGAGGAGACGTAAAATACAACAGGCCGCATGGGAGAATTGGCCTTATGAACTTTCGTCGACTGTTTCTCTGTCAGTCGCTTTCTATTCCCCGCCCGTTGATGGTTTCTTAGCCGAAAGTTCTTGCGGCACTTTGTGCTGTTCAGTTTCGCGATAGCACTCGTACTGTGAAGACGTGAACGTGCAAAGTACGCTTATCGAAAGAATAATTCGTAACCCGTTTTTGAGTACCTTTATTCTCGTTGAGTTCCGGCGTGTTCGCGCTTGCTCTAGCAGCCGGCAACTGATGTGAATCACGGACCTAACATGGGTACCCCCTCCTGGCAGGAGGTTCCAAAAACCCAAAACCGGTCATCAAAACGTCCGCTATCGTCACCTGAAGATAGCCTGAGTCTGCACAAAACGAAGAATCGCTTTGCCATCTTCAACAGCGATAACAACAAAGAAGAGTGTCAACTCGAAGAAAATGCCAGCCAACCTAAGCAACCTCCTAAGAAGAAGAAGGAAGAGGACTGTAAGCCCCCTCCGATTCTAGTGCAAGGTATACTCAATATCAAAGAGTTCATCAAGGCTATTGAAACCGTGATCAAGAAAGAAGAGTACAAATACGTCGTCACAAACGGTAAGACCGTTAAATTAAACATTACTAGCGTAGAAAATTATCGAAAAGTTATCGCATATCTGAGAGATAACAGTATTCTTTGTCATACGTTCACTCCAAGAAATGAAAAACCGTTCCGAATAGTACTGAAGGGTATGCACCCGTCAACCGATACTAACGAAATGAAAGAAGAACTAAAGAAGATAGGCCACGAAGTAGTGGGAGAAATAATTAATGCGACCAGCCAAAAAACTAAGAAACCCATCCCCTTGCATTTTATTAACTTAAAACGAAGCGTCAACAACCCGGAAATATTCAACGAAGAATATTTATTGAATTGTCGAATTCGTGTTGAAAATATTAAGCCCACGAGAGATATCCCCCAGTGTCACCGCTGTCAAGCATACGGGCATACAAAAAATAATTGCTATCAGTTACCAAGGTGTGTCAAATGTGGAGATGACCACATTACAGCAAACTGTAAAAAATCGCCTGAAGCACCGCCCAAGTGTATCCACTGCGATGGTTCTCATCCAGCTAACTATAAAGGCTGTGAAGTCTACAAAAAAATAAAGAAAAGTAAGAATAATCTGCAGCGACGCGAAGTGCAGGTTAAAACACGACCCGCTAATAGAACAGATGAAGTAGACTACGAAGATAAAAAAGAATGTAGGCCTACAGATAAGGTAACAATACAGGTCACCGAACCAGTTGAAAACAAACAGAAAAACTCGTGCTCAACAGCACATTCTGAAATAAAGGAAAATAAACTCGAAAGGTTGATAGAAAAACAGACCACATTAATTGATAAATTATTCCAGCAAATGAGTACACTGATAACTCTGCTAACGCAAGTCATCGCCAAAATGACAAATTAATGCCGTTTAAAATAGCATTATGGAATGCCAATGGTGTGGCAGGTCATATCCAAGAACTTAAGTTATTCTTGTCTAATCGTTATATTGATGTGCTGTTAATCAGCGAATCCCATCTCACTCCCAGTACCAGAATATCGATTCCTGGTTACGATGTATATAGTACCCCTCACCCATCTGGTAGAGCGAGAGGCGGAACTGCTGTACTCATACGAAGTAATAGCAGACACCACCAGATTGAAAGTGTCCAAACTGAACACATCCAAGCAACAATTATTACAGTCTACATTGATGAACGGAAGATCAACATTGCTGCAGTATATTGTCCACCTCGTTCACAAATCAAAGAAGAGCAATTTGGTCAATTGTTGAAACAATTAGGAAATTATTTTATTGCAGGAGGGGACTGGAATGCAAAACACCAACATTGGGGCTCTAGACTCGACACTACAAGAGGAAGAGAGCTAAAGAAAGCAATTGACAAATATGGATGTAACTCTATCTCCACTGGTGAGCCGACCTATTGGCCAACAGATAATACAAAAATTCCAGACCTCCTCGACTTTTATATAACAAAAGGAATTTCAGAAAACTACATTGAAGTTGAAGGCTGCCTTGACTTGAGCTACGATCATTCGCCTGTCCTGATGACGGTTAGCAAAACCATAATCAATAAAGAGAAAGGATGTAAATTAAGCAATTCCAAAACAGACTGGAACTCATACAAAACTTATATAGAACAGAATGTTAATATGAGACAGTCGTTAAAAACAGAAGCAGAAATTGAAGAAGCTATAAATTATGTAACGCAGCTTATTCAAACGGCAGCTTGGCTCTCAACTCCAAGGGACTCGCAGATTGATGTTGGAGGAACTAAGAGAAATTACCCAACGATTGTAAGGAAAAAACTTGCAGAGAAAAGAAGGTTGAGAAGAGTGTGGCAAACAAGCCGCCTACCATCAGACAAAACAATGCTGAATAGAGTAACGAAAGAACTGAAGGAGTTGCTTAGTAAAATAAGAAATGAAACTTTCAAATCCTACATCACGAGCCTCACAGCAACTGATACCAGCGACTACTCCTTATGGAAGATTACTAAAAGCCTCAGGCGACCTCGGCTACCAGTACCACCCATAAGAAGAGGCGATGGAAGTTGGGCCAGAACGGAAGAGGAGAAAGCAAATACATTTGCTAGCTACTTGGAAGAAGTGTTCCAACCAAACCCAGGAGTCAATGATCCTGAAATCGCTGAAGTAATAGCTAGCTCAGCTGCTGATACTACCAAAATACTACCAACATCTCCAAAAGAAGTTATAGGGATTGTAAAAAAGCTCCGGACTCGGAAGGCTCCAGGATATGACCTTATCACTTCTAGATTACTGCAAGAGTTACCTCGTAAAGCAACTGTACTGATTACATCAATATTCAACGCAGCAATAAGAAAACAGTACTTTCCGCAGCTATGGAAAGTATCACAAATTCTGGTAATTTTAAAACCAGGCAAGCCCCCAAACGAACCCACATCTTATAGGCCAATAAGCCTGCTTCCAGTACTATCAAAGGTGTTTGAAAAAATCATACTCAACCGAATGAAGCCGATTCTAGAGATGAAGAACACAATCCCAGATCATCAATTTGGCTTCAGAGAAGAACATAGTACAACCCAGCAAGTGCATAGAATAGTACATTCAATTGGAGAATCCATGGAAAAAAAGGAATACTGTGCAGCTGCATTCCTTGATGTAGAAAAGGCTTTTGATCGTGTTTGGCACGATGGCCTGATGTATAAAGTCAAAAAAAATTTTCCAGAACCGCTCTGTCAACTACTACAATCATACATTAGTCATCGCTTATTCCAAGTCAAGTTTGGTGAGACGATTACAGAGCTGCATAATATCCAGGCAAGTGTGCCACAAGGCTCTGTCCTTGGACCAGTGCTGTACTCCATATTTACAGCTGATATACCAGAACCGGAAGATGTGAGGATTGCCACATTCGCTGACGACACAGCTATATTATCTACCCATCGTGATAAGAACACAGCTAGCCTACAACTACAAAATGCACTGCATGAATTAGAGCAATGGACCGAGAAATGGCGAATTAAGGTCAACACTAATAAATCTGCCCAAGTTACCTACGGTACCAGACACGGAAATTGTCCCCCAGTAACAATGAATGGAGAATTCATCCCGTCCAGAGATTCAGCCAAGTACTTAGGGTTAACATTAGACCGCAGAATCACATGGAAGGAACACATTAAAAATAAGAAGAATGAAATCAACGCGCGGTTCCACAAATTCTACTGGCTAATAGGTAGAAACTCTCAACTTTCATTTGAAAATAAGCTACTAGTATATAAAGCTATTTTCAAACCAGTGTGGCTATATGCAGCTGAAGTATGGGGCACAGCGAGCAACAGCAACATCGAGATAATACAGCGGATCCAGAATAAAATTCTAACAGCCATTGTTTCGCCTCCATGGTTCACAAAAACGTCTGAAATCCATGAATATACTGGTTTACCATATGTGAAAGAAGAAATCTCCCGACAAGCTGAAAAACACCGGCAACGACTGGACGTTCACTCCAACCCATTAGCGATAAATCTCCTCGATAACAGCCTGGAGATCAGGAGACTCCAAAGGAAGAGGATATTGGATTTATAGAATTGTAAAGGCTCGTAATACGTTAATGTAAATATTAATAGTAGTCGTCACTCCAGTGGGAGTGAACTGACTGAAAAGTTAAAATTAAAGTAAGATGTTATAAATACCAATAAATGTACTCTGTACAGATCGTGGTAAATAAATAAATAAAATGATAAAAAAAAAAAAAAAAAAAAACTTTGTGCTGTTTTATCTCTGCGGCTTTTGCATCTTTCTTCTTTCATTTACTCATTCTGGAGTAGTTGTTGTTCTAATTATGTCAGGCCGTAACCTGGAGGAACGAATCAATTCGCAGAAATGTAGTTGGTTCTAACCCACAGAAGGGATTTTTAACCTTTGACCTCTGAATATGATTATAGGACTTGGAAAAATATGGGTTCCGAATAGTGGGTTTTGAAGGGACGGAGCCATTACTTGTTCTAGGGACTTGGAAAAATTCCAACCGTAGAAGTCTACTTGGTTTCGATCTACTGTTAGGCCGCTCTATTTTAGGGATTTGTAGAAATTTTCACTTCGACCTCCTGTATACGACTATAGAACTTGAAAAAACATCGACTTTGGAGCAATGCACATAAGAAGGAGACTAAATTGAGGAGGGGATTAACCTACTAGAGTACTTACTCTTTAATTGCCTCTTGTAGAGGGTAGTTTATAGTGCAGATCAATATACCAAAAAATTTAGGTAAGAAATAGATGAGAAATACTCTTAAATTTTCTACACATCTTGTGTCTAATTTTGCTGACAACCTCGTGCTCAAATTCCATCTCATGAAAGGAGCGAAAAATTGTATCTCACTGTCCCCTTCTTAAGAAGTTCTATCAAAATAAACTGGGTCTCTCATCATGAAACTCGTAAAATTTCTGCATCAGTCTACGCGACCAGTAATTATTCGTTCATTCATACTTATTATCGTGGAACGTGGGTTACAAGAAATTTGAAGCCAATACTATAAAAATAATAGGTCAATGCATCATACTGTGAAGACAATTTGGAAATAGTCCTCTCCTCTAAAGAAAGATTCGTCTGCAGAAAAAATATTCTATCATAATTTGTAACAGTGTTAATTCTACCTCGACACGTTAGTAAAATGAATCTTGCACTTTCATCTTCTTATTTTTTGTTGCGCATCCAATCGTAAGAATTATATATAAGTATAATATGTTGTGTGTTACGAGATTTTTTTTTTCTTATTTTTTTCTTTCTTTTTTATTCACCGTTAAAGGCACTGTTGACAAAAAAAAATATATATATATATGTTCACGCTCATCGTATGAGTTACGATGTTATATTAATAGACTAGAAAACGAGAATATTAAAGAGGCCTGCGAATAAGCGTATAAAAAGTAGAATGTGTCCAAAAAAATAATAGAGAAATGCTCGTTTCCGGGCAGCGTTCAATCATTGTTATACTTTTTTGCTGGAGCGTATCACGCTACGAACATGATTGTCTAATTATGGAAAATAATAAAACACTTACCTATCTGTCGCCACAGCAGTAAGGGTGAATACGCTAGCGCAGATTGACAACACAGCCACAAATTGACTAATCTTGCAGTAAAGGTTACCGAAAGCCCAATGACGGGTTAACATGTACGCGTAATTGAACGTCACATTCAGAGTGGAGACCATCGTGTCGGCGAATGCCAAATTTACGAGAAATATATTCGTGACTGTTCTCATACGTTTGTGGTGGCATACTATCCATATAACGATCAAATTACCACCTGTAGCTACCACGACCATTGGCAGAAATAAAGAATTCCAAAGTAGCTTCTCCCATAGCACTAGTTCGAACCTTTCGGCGTAATCGGTATCGTTGCTGGACTGACTTAAATTCTGCTCCAATAAAGAGAGAGTTGCACTGTCATTCAAGTAGATTGGTTCCGTGGTATACATACTCCTTCTTCTTCCCTGATATGCTGATGTGCGGACGTGATATGAGAGTCGCCACCGAGGGAGGAAAATGAGCGGATACTACTGTAGCGGTTTCATGAGTGATTAGTTCTTTTGTCCTGCAACCACAAATTTAGACAAAAATTATTAATTTAATAACAATTTTCAAGATGTTGGATAGTTGGCGCTGCTTTATGCTCTCCTCTAGGGATACAACTGGTAATTAACGAATTTTTTACCCCATCATTGAGCCTCGGTACTACGAATAGAGTTTTAGACTTGGAGTGGGTGGGACGATCACGGTGAATATGAATTAGATGGTATTGTAGAAATAGTTGGATCGGAAGTAGTTCATCGTACTAATGATTTTCTTATGATAGTTTGAGAGGTGATTTGTGATGCAGGGACAGACAGAACGGTGAAGTCTGGTGCTTCCGACAGCCGGGCAAGAGAGGAAGGTCGTCAACATTGAAGTATGGGCTGAAAGGAGTCAGAGGGGTGAAAAGAGAAAATAGTACGAGTAAGTGAGACGGTTACGGCCTATCCTTAGGATAACTTCTTGGGAAAAACGGTTTGAAGTAGATCATGGAATTAGAGATTTTCAAATAGACAGGAGAGAGGACCAGAAACCATGCCAGGAGGAGAGAATGAGGGAGCAGTTATAGGATTTCAGATCATACTAGGAGGAGGGATCACTTATGGAAAGTGAACGCTGCTTTGCGACAAGGTCCCTGCGTCATTTTCTTCAAGGTCAATGTGTCCCGGTATCCAGAGAAAAAAGATGTAGGTGAGAAAGAATTAAACGAGCGCTTAAAAATGCGAGGATTTTCTGGACAATAGGATTGGTAGAATGAAGATCTTGGATAGCAAGTAAGGATAAGAGAAAATTAGACCATAGTAGAGCTGGAGAAGGAGGTTACGGCTACAGCCGGTACGTGGGTGTGATATATAAGTGTTTGAGAATATTCAAATAATTTAGGTATTTCGCTTTTGAAACTCTGATATTGGTGGTCCAGAAGGTTTCGCAGTTGAAGGGAACCTTGCAGAGGATCAATTAGGAAGTCTGTAAACGCAGATAAGGAAAAGACATAAGGTGTAATTATCTTTTTTGGAATACAACCGTGACTGTTTTCTTGCCTTAAAATCAAAATGCACGGTTAGTTGACCATTTGAAGATTTTGTCGGGGGTCAATTGGAGTAGTCTTGTTGCTCGTTGAAGAGTTACCGAAGTTACCCGCAAAGAAACATTTGGTAAGAGAAAAACTAATATGCACCGTTTATTAGGTCATCAATTACAAAGAGAGGAGCAATCTTTACTTCTTCTCGAAACACACGAGTACAGTTCTTAATGAGTTGGCGAAAGAACTTTTGGTCTTGAATTTTAACCGCTAAAGACCTGTCATGGAGGGTTAAATTGGTGGAGATAGGGAAATCGCATCAAAGGCCAAAGGAGATGTAGTGACGCCAGACACGGGGAAACGTTTCGCAAAGGTCACGTATGGACAATTGTGTAGAATTTGAAGCGATAAATATTACTCCTTTACGAGTACTTACTTTGTCAAAATCTATATTCCGATGTGTGAATATTCAAGTAAACAAAATAGAAGAGATTTTTTAGACTTGAATGGTTCACCAAATTCAAGACAGCGTTTTCACCTCAGTGCTAAATATGTATAAACAGTGGGATAACGAAAAAAATCGAACTCTTTATAGCTAAGAAAACCCTTGAGCACGTCTAACTGATTAATTTAAAATTGATGAAGGATTTGGAAAAGGGGTAAAAAACGAAAGAAATTTGATATCAGAACTATCCATAATAATAGAAAATAATTGAGGTATTTGTAAGCCCACAGATTGGAGAGCGCACTATTTAAGAATACTTTAGACCCGGATCCTCCGGAAAGGACGTTACGAGTCTTTTGAGAGCATTGTAAACTGACAGTTTTGGGGTATGTTTTATTTTATTTTCGTGAATCTTTTTTCAGCCAAGAGCGTAAGTCCCAAGTTTCATAGAAGAAAACTCCTGGATTTTTTTCGCACATTTACTATCTATGTGCACACACATGAAATGACAAAGGCTAAGAAAAAAGTTATGTACACCATATTCGTTGAACACACGCTTTATAACGTTATTTCACATTATTTCACTTCATTTCGTTCTACCATCTTTGCTCATCTTCAGCTTTACCGCAATAGAAGTTCGTAGCTTCACCATGTCGTCCACGGAAGAACACCCGTTTACACAATGACTCTGTGAATCTATTCAACTTTCTACAGTTATAAACTAGGTAAATATGACGGTACTCAATTTTTCAAGCTACGTAAGAGCATAATACGGATGCTGAAGCTTTTTTTCCTCATTCCAATCTCTATACTCGTCGTCTTCGCTACCCAAATCCGTATAAGAATATGCCGTTGTTAACGTCTTCGAGTCTGTTTTTGATATACTTTTCGATGGCTTCAATTCGCTTCTCAATTAACAAACGGTAAATGCGAGAATGAAGATGAATTTACAAATACAATACGAGCAATTCAACTAAAACATGGAATGGCAATTATGGTACAAAAAATTACACAGCACAGAAGCTAACATGTCTCCTCTAAAGACACGTAGTGTAGCATTTTATACGCTTGCTTCCTACACTTCGATGTAATATATAGATTATATCGATTTTATCGATTATATTTAATTGATTCTATCGATTATAATATCGACTCTTGACACGTTCATCTTGATCATGATGACATCGTAGTAAGGTTTCCCTTTACCAGTATCTCGTAGTTTAGAATAAACCTCTAACAAGTTGGTGGGTGGGTTCATTCTTAGTCTTGTACAAGTGTAATATAATGAACTATTATATTAGAGGCTAAGTGACTCATGAGCTGCTCCTATTCTTGGCCATCTGCACAGGATACTTCATTTTAAGGCTGAATAGCTAACGAGCTCTCTCGCTCCGCTCATTCGCCCCCATTCACAGCCTAGATTTTTTCAATCTCCAAAGTAGGTCAAAATTACTCTTGACGTCATTAACCGTAACAAAAAAACGTGATGATTTAAGGAGGCAGGACGACTTAGTTGGCCCAACATACAGTTTATGAACCCCCAAGTATATTGTACGAGTACCTATGTCAAACCGAGTATGATCTAGTATACTGCAGGTTAGGCCTATGATAATGAAGGCAAAAGATGCCAGTACCAGAGTAGCGAACCGAAATTTTTCCAAGTCTCAACAGTAAATCAAAGTCACTGATGACGTCATCAAGCGTCATAAAATACCGTGGCCGTTTTTTGTGACGGTTTTTCGTAACGATTTTCGTTGGTATATTTTCAGCCAAAAAACTTTCGGAAAACCGTCACCAAACCGTGACGCAGTTTTTCAGAAGTAGTCCCGATCTTAAGAGCATATCAAATACTAAATTCAATCACTTTAAATTTATTTGACACGTTTTCATTGACTGAGCAGTTCAATCGAAGACTGACTCTTCTTAGCCCCCCGTAAAATACGAGTATAAAGTAGAAAAATCCAAAGCTAGACGAATGCACTGGCGCCGCTCCCATCATCAAAATTTCTTCAAGTCCCCCCCCCCCCCCCCAGAATCATGCATTTTTCCAAGTCTTGTAACCTAACCTAACTTAGATTAATTACGTCACGTCACAAGTTGATGACGCCATGCCTAAGTCTTGTTCTCAAGTTCCTCCTCATATGGAAGTGAAGTTCGATAATCGAAAATAGATTTCAAGTCTCTGGACATATCACCGAAAATGATGTCGTCATCACAGTCGGACGAGCTCGCGGAAATTTCCTGAGAATGTCCCCCAACAAAAAAGATAACAAGTTCCCCGCTAAAAACGCGGCTTTTATAGAAAATGACGATGAAAATCTTCTTAGAAAAAAAACTTGGGTTCCTCATGTATATCCTTAAAATATTACAAAAACTTTTTGATTATATTCTAACCGGATTTTAATACCTCACACGTTTTGAGTGAACGTTCACACGAAAAAGTACTGCTCCGGGAACTGCGACACCTCGGCCAAAATTTTTTGGCCCGCAAAATACGTCGAGGTTGGACTGGATTCTTGCATCAAGTCCCTGAACTATGGCGTTTTACGCGGTGACACGTAGATCGGAAGTTGATTTTTGAGATAAAGAATCGTTAACGGATATTCCTGCAATAGATAAAACAATTACGGTCGTATTCGGCGTCGCAATTCTCGAGGTATTAAAGAACTCAAGATCTTGAAAAGGTAAATTTTCAGTCTATTAATTATATTCACACTCGCGCGTATAGAGTAATCCGTTGAAACATTAATGGCAGGCGGTGTATTTAAACTCGTTGACACGGATTACGTACTTATATTATCAATTCTGTATGTTTGGCTCATGTTAAATCACAACTACTACCGGTACAGCCATAAAATACCGGGTACCATTACATAACATCGTACAGCAAAAGAACTGGAAAAAGTAGAATTGAAAAATCATAATACAAATTTTCTCGCGCTTGTTGACTATAATTGGGAAAATTCACAAGGATAACAGCAATGAAGATGAGCGACAAATTGAGACCAAAAAAAAAAAAATGATTGAAAAAAAACAAGAAAATTTTTTCCTTCGTACAAATTTTTGTGGCTAACTTATTCGAATTTATTGGTTTGAATTGAATTTATTATCCGACCGAAGTTGTATTGGTGTACCTATACACACCTTTAAATGTGTGAAAATGAAAAAAAACAAGTCATTTATAAAAAGACACAACGTAGACTAATTTATATTTTTGAAGTGGAAGCCGTTATCACATAATAACAAGATCCCGTCCGACCAAAACCTGATACTAATCGATGCAAAATTTTTTATGTCGTTTGTGCGCGATATTCTTTTTTCTCTCTCTCTCTCTCTCTCTCTCTCTCTCTCTCTCTCTCTCTGAATTGATAATTACGTACGGTACATTATTTTATACATCTAAGGATCGTATTTTTTTGTCAATTTGTCAGGTGGAGCGATCACGTATGATTGGCTTCCGTCTTCAGCTGTTCATCCCAAAAACTTTTCCTGTCAATTTATAGGTATTGTTAGGCGAATACTTACAGCTCGGTTTTGATACAAATACATGTGTGGTTGACACTTACGAGTGATAAATTTAAAACTTCTTACTGTACAGCTTTTTGTAACGCGCGTGTAGACCTCAGACATGGAGATTTGCACAAATATTATTGCGTGACAAAGTTCTTCGTAATTATTGTTTTCTACACTCTTGAGAATTAGGAATATAACACTAATACAAGGACTCGCTTAATGTTCGTTTCCTTTTCTTTCTCTCTCTTTCTATGTTTGTAATCAATTATTATTTTATCAGTGTCATCTGGAGAGTTATGAAAATAGATCTTATTAAGTTGTCTAGTTATACCGAGATGATAAAAAGAGACGTTTTACCAAGAAAAAAAAAGGAGATCACTGCAACGGCGGAATAGAATTGACGATTTCTTGGCCGTGCTTCAATTTTAACCAGGGACGAATTCATCGGCGATTAGCAAAAAAGAAGAACGAATAATTTCTTCAACTCGGGAATATTCATTTGTTTCGAATTGAAATTATTTCAAACAAATAATAATGGCTGGTATAATTTCTAAATTCTACATTTCCAGGTTCTTTTGCCATTGACTAATTTGTAATCTCGAGGTTTCAAATATTCGAGGTCATACAAACGACATCTCAGGTGTTAAAGTGCCGCCGATACATGGGTAATATTTTGACATAGAAAACTTTTTCTCATTGCTCTCAATCCTTCTCGATTATACTTGATCTTCACGGACGCCCTTCTTACAGATAGGTCCTCATATATGATAGAAGAGAGACTCAGAGAAACTTTGACTCGCAACCCGTGATGGAAGGGGGACTTATGGTGTTTGAAGCATTGCATACCTGGTTCATTGAAGGGGCAAAGCCGATTGGTGTACAAAGCATTGCATATCTAATTACTTGAATGGCCTCTCCTAATGCGGGTCATATAATGTATTATTTTCCAACCCATAGAACAGGTTCTCTACAATCTTCGTTCAACATCGTTAAGGGATCAGTCGTTTTTTTAAGTCCTCCTCCTATCGTATACTGTATAGCTCGATAGTGAAAATTTTTTCGAGTCCCCCTCCCTGTCATATACCGCCTAGAATGGAAATTTTTCCGAGTCCCTCTCCTATCAAATGTAGTTCGAGTGTGGACATTTTTTTCAAGATTTTCTCACCCCTCCCCCTCCTCCATAGAACAAGTTTCGTGTTAACATTCTGACCTCTGAGCTATATATGATAGGAGGGGCACTTGCAATTGAATACTCAAGGTGTACTTCGCTCGAAGAATCGAGCATTAAAAACATGGTAGCCAGTTTCAATTTTTTGATACATCGAGGTAGCGGCGGTATAGAAGTAGAATTGAAATTTTGTCCACACACTTTTTATTTTACTTTGAAATCATCAAAAAATTCGTCTATTTTCGGACTGTGTAAAATTTTTTTGGACCAAAAATTAGGATTTCTGTTCCCACACCGCCTTCCATTGAACCTTTCTGTGCATCATTTCCGAAGATCAAAACGATTCGTCGGAAAATGGAGCTTTGAGGTTTTCTTTTAGGAAGTCATTCCTTGTCATTCGTTACAAGGACTACCCGCTCACGCCCGACAAGCATACCGAACTTTGCAGGATATTTGGGGATGTATATGCAACTTATCGTACACCATTTCGGGGTTTCCCAACGGGCGAAGCACACCCTTAAGCTGTATCTGATGCAGGGGGGGGGGCTTGGACTTTTGAGCTTAAATTCTCACTGTGGTAAGGCACAAAGTTTAACCTTAATTTATGGAAAAAGTATGAACGAAGAAACCCCCGTAAAACAGGTTCCCTGTTTGCCTCGATTAACACAGTTAATGAAGGTATCCCCGAGCAGCTGACGAGTTTTTTCTGGCCCATAAAAGAGGCGATAGAAGCTTTTCTAAATTTTCTATATCTAAGAATGATTTCACGTAAGCACACGACGTTCAAGTTGACGATCAGTTTCCCTTACGTAAACTGCCGAACAATCACTACACGCAATACTGGTCATAACACTGTATTCTTGTTATACTGCCGATATAATGAGGAACGAGATGAATAAAATATTTTACGCAGGGCGATATTTTGACTTCATCATAAAATTTTGCGCTACTTAGACTCACTCGCACGAGTATGTCACATCTCTTTATTATCCGCGAGAAGAGAATCGATTGACCGAAACCGGTCGTGTTACAGAAATAAACTTTTTACGATTCGTGTAATTTCGCGTCTTACTTATCTACTTCATAGATCTACACAGCTGGTGTACAGTTTGAGTTTAGACATTTTTCCAATTTCGCGGGTTTCCATTTTCTAGGAGCCAGGTTTCCTGTATTAGGAGAATACTTCAATAAATTTTTTATGAAAGGTGATGCTATAATCTTATTTCGGAGATGAGATTCATTTCATTCTCAAGGATTCGGCCAAGTGCCCAAAGTTATCCCCAAGTTCACCTTCTTTTTCCCCGATATAAATTCGAACGGTATCGACATTTGACCTCGGTATTCATATTCAACAATTTTCTTATTTTTCGTCAGCGTACCAATCCGTCCATTGCGCTATATATCCAAGACACAAATAAAATTTATGGAAATATATACCCTCCCCCCACCGAAGAAAAGAGCAAACTTGGAATGAAAATGTCGATAAAAAGGGAAAAGAAAGTTGGACATTTTTTCCATAGAAAAATTTCAAGTACTGTGTCCCAAAATTCTCTCCCAGATCAGCTCCCCGCTCCTCAATGGAGTATCCACAAAAGCAAATATTTTTTTCGGTCAATTCTTGTTTACGCCATTGTATCAGTTTAGTACTTACCAACAACACTAACTAAAATAAACGAGCCCATCGTCTCCTACCTCAAAGTAAAAATACATATACTTTCATATTTTATTTTTAATAGACAAAAATTCAGATAGCCTACTTTGTTTCATAATTATAGAAATAAAGTTAGGATTACCTTTCATCAGTTTTGAAAACGAAACTTAGCGTAGTTTCATTTCTTCTAAAATTATGGGGCTTTTGCCAAAAAACTTCATTAATTTGCAAGTTTGTCAAGCATTTACAACGACCGTGGTTCCGTGCGGGTTAACGAGCATTTTCGAACTTTTGTTTCGAAAGAGATTGCAGTATAAAATAATTCCACCTAAAACCTACCTCGTAAAGGTCCACTAAAAGTTTTCTTCATTCATTTTAATCGTAAATGTACAAGTATGATCACATTCGAGATTATTCAGGGAAAGAAATTCTTTACATATCTCTCTTCTCGAGAACCGCGTTCATGAACCTAATCTCGTTACACAGACTCCTCCAACATGTTTCCTTTTATACAAAATTTCATTGTTGAACGGTAAACACCCTAACATCATTTTGGAACACATGACAGATTTCTACATTCGTGAAATGGAGAGGTAATTCACGCATAAAGAATCTACGAGATCTTAACCGTACTTTCGTTACCTACGAGTATTTTTATTGCCCTTGTGATTCTTAGATTGTTCCGTTGACAATTTAACTATTTTGCAGAAAAGTAGCACGCTCTACAGGTGAACTGCAATCATCTCATTTCACGACACTGCTTCTCCTAACAGATATGGAAAAGGATATCTATCAATACGTCTATCAAGAATTGTCTTGTTTTTTATTGTAACGAGCTTTAAAACAACTAATAGGTTATTAGCTCGACGTATACAGTATGCTTATATAATATAGTTACGAGAATAATTATATAGTAAGTTAGGATAAAGCAGTTTTGGATACGAGTAAAGAAAGATGAGGAAGAGTCAAGTAAGGGTACAGTGGAATGTGGGTGAGGAGTAAAGAAAAGTTTGTGTAAATGTTTTTAAAGTGTAGTAATTATTTGAGTATTTTTATTTAGTATAGTTGTGGGTGTTATATGTGAGAATAAAAGTCAGTAAATTTGAGGTATTGTAGAGTACAGGATATGGTGTCGGAGTTGTTTTTGAGTGCTCGAGTGAAGGAGGAGGGTGTTTTGGTGGAATCGCGGAGAGCTAAAAGGTGGGGGCAAGTAAAAAAAATGTTCGACTGTTAGATTGTCTTGGTGACAGTGGGGGCAAGAGGGAGGGGTTGGGATATTGCTTTTTGACTCGTACATTTTATATGAATCAAAAATACTCAATGGTGACCGTAAATCGACTCAAAATCGACTGCAGCTCCTTTTCACCTCCGACACTCACTAACGATTCGTCGCTGTCGTGGACTTCTGGTATTATAAATTGATGTTGACTGAAATTCATCGACGTCGGGTTTGGGTCGATTATCCGTCACCGTCACTCATCGGCAAAAAACTTGCAATCGAGTGCTACGGGATTTTTTTTTCGAAAATCTGCATAATTTTTTTCTTTTTAAAAGTGAAATGTATAGATTTTTACGGATTTGCTCTCTTCGGTATTACTCGTACACGGATTTTTCTAAACACAGTTGCCGCACATAAATTGAAAACAAAATTTTTTTCATTAAAAAAAATATTTCTCTCAAATTTGAAAACGTGTTTTCTTGATTTAAAAAATATTCTTCCCAATAAAAACATGTTTCTGTAATATCTAAAAAAAGTAAAATCGTTAAAATAAAAAGGAAAAATTGGCTTTTATTTCCACTTTATTGCCAAAAATACACATCAGATGACACACGCATACAATTAGTTCTGTCTTTTTCAATATGAATTTCTACCAAAAAGTATAGAAAACGAAAGTTATAGCTGTCGAAATCTGCTTTCCAGTAAGCCAGAAAATTGGGTAATAGGTAGCCCTGATGATGATCACCTTTATATTCCACATACCGGTACTTTTAAGGCTTTCAAAATAACGAGCAACTTTCCGGGTAGTGCCCGTGCTCATTTTTTTATCTGTCACTTTCGCCCGCTTGCCCGCAACCCGTCATTTTTAATTGATGCGTTGCCCGCTGCCCGTTATGCACAGCCCGCCCGTTCATTTGCAAGCGAGCAGAAACACGTGTCAGAAGGCAAAAATTTTAATACATATTATTTTAATAATCACTGGGTCCAGAGGGCATAAGAATGTTCTGCAGAAAAGAATCTTTCAGTGATGTTGGAGAGTCCTTCTTCTTCGTATTGTTAGTTCATGATTGAAGCAATCTACATCATAAGAAAAGAAAGAAAGAAAAAAAAGACAAGGGTCCCGTTGCACGAGATCTTAGGAGGGTCGGCTAATCTCTTCTTTTTGAATCTTGATTACAAGCTCTTTAGATGATTGCCCAAACAACAAATGTATTAATCCTCGAATCTCGATGTGAGATAAACCGGGATGGTGATCAGTGCAGATTGAATCTTGTGGATCACAGATCTCAGATTCTAGACAATGATCATTGCCAGAAATGTCCGATGCCCCTTAATAGCTCATCGACTGTAATCTTAATTTATCGGAGAAAATACAAATACAATGACAGAATGAGATCCTTGTATTCATTCACTAGAGATTGACTAAAGTTCAATGGGCTTAATGGCATAGGTTGCTTGATCACCCTTGCAGTAGCGCTATCTGGTGAAGGTTTAATCGCTTATTTTGGATTTTTTCAGAACTTTTTGCATCACCTTCCTGTCACAATCTGTTGATCAGAGAGTACGCCTTCAGATAGCGCATCACTCGTTGTATTTCGGGAATAGAATTTTAGAATCGAAAAATTTATAAAATGAAACAGTCATAGACAATTTGCTATACTTAGTAAAATTGTTTTACTTTATAAATTTTTTTTGTGATGTATCGCAGCGTTGAAGAACGCTCCCGCGCTATCTTAGAGTCAAGGTCAAAACTGAGTCCCACTTGGTATTAAGCTTCAATGTTGATTGAAGACCAATGTCAACGTTGATTCGACCATTTCTGCACTGAACCACGGTTTTCGTTATCTAATTACTCGTATTACTACAAACTCTTTCTGCGAGTAGCGAAGTCACGAACCACCCAAAACGCTTCACGGGGGGGGGGCAGTATCTCAACTCCAGATCAATTCAAAGTAGACCAGCATAATTATATATATATTCTCAGTTGACTAAAAATAGACTAAATAAGCAGATTTTCTTCGTGGTCTTAGTTTTAGATTCATAATTGACTCAAAAGAGCAATTCATTTCAGGTCGATAAAAACATTTGGCGAAGTCAGCTCAAAATCGACCCAAAATTAACGTGGCAAATGAGTTGAAAGGTAGTCGACATTTGTCGACTGCGTGATATTGACGATTGCGTTGATTTCGAGTGTATTATTCGAGAAGGTTTCAGAATCAAGCTCAAAAATGAGTCAACTTCTGGCAACAGATTTTAATTCGAACTGAAAATTGACAACGAAATGGCGTCAATTTGACCACTGCTGCCATACAAAATAGAATTGACGTATCTGCATATTGACGATCAGCAAAAAAGGGTATTTTTTCTAGTGTTGAACCCTCGAAGGATCTCTTTTCTGCAGATTGTAAGTATGCAGATACGTCCATTCTACTTTGTACGCCAGACTGGTACACTGATTAAAAATAAGAGGTTATGGCCTTCATTATATAATTAGACTTCACATTCTATCTCCAAGTCGCGAAGTGACCAAACAAACAGAATGAAGATTGAAAATCGTGTAATTGACGCAATCGAGCAGCCAATTTCTCGTCAATAAGAAAATTTGGAGAAGTCGACTCGAAATCAACACCAGATCGATGTCGATTTGAAATCGACCAGCGTACAGGACCAGAGAGATCGACTTGAAATCAACCTGAAGTCAACAAGACAAACATAAGTACCGACTTCGTGAGAGGCGGGAGCACGTTACTTTTTGCCCATCTTCCCCAATAATTTTTCAATTCTTGATAAAAGAAAGATAATCTACATGTTATTTTGTTCGTAATCTTCCCCGCCCTCCCAATAATTTTCTGAAATCGGCGCTATTGGTGAAAAATAAGTCGAAATGGAATAGACCAATGTCAACTCCATATCGAACCTGATGTCAATAATGACACAAGGTCGACTTCAGTGACACATCGACGCAATTTATACCAAGACTTTCGAAAAGGTATATTCTGGGTCAATTTGAACTCGATATTCGGCCGACGCGACGCTGGTTTTCGTCATGCAATTAAAGAAATTTTCCTCCGAGAAGATGGACATTACGAGTCAGGTAAGAGAGAGAGAGAGGAAAAACGAATACAGGCACGTAAATTCGGCTTTCTTCATATCGACGATCGATTAATCGTATTTTCTCTTGTTGATTTCGAGATTAGTAAACTTGAAAGCACTCCTTCCTAACAAAAACGTGTCAAAGGTTTTTTCTTCAGAAATTTTTTTCATTTTACCTACTTTTGACATGTATATGTCTTTGGGCTGGGGGTCAGTCAGAAATCAACGTAACATAACGTGACACTTTATGACGTTGTTAATGACCTTGACCTACTTCCGGGACATGGAAAAATTTCGATCTTTAGCCTTCATTATTCTAGGCCTAATATAAAATATACTAGACTTATACTAGGTTATAATACCTATAAATTATTTTAAGTTTTATAAAGAAGTATGCTAGACCAATAATGAAGAAAAAAGGAACCTATTATGGCAGCCGGGTATAGAATCGATATATCGATATAATCGAAATTGATATATCTTTATTTTGTATTTCCTTGCAAACGCCCGAAGACATGTACATGATTTGATGTTTTTCCATAAAGTGGAGAAATTTATTTCAACTTTTTTGTTCTTTCATTGACGTCACACAGAAGACAAGAAGAATCTTGAATGCCTTACGGTCACGATCTCGATTTACATAATTTCCCTTTAATTTGGGACTTTTGTGAGAAAATAGTTGGATTCGAAAGAGACGACCTGTCTAGACTAATATCATTCACTCATTCGGCGGTTTATTTTGAACTCGTGTTCAGAGTCGTAAATAAAATATTTATGAATTGTTTTTGAGCAAATAATTATTTTCTCTTCATACAGACACTGCTTCTATGTACAATTAACTTATTAATCGAAATTTCAAGGCTTCAAAACAATTCTTTCCGTAAAAATTTATCAATATTGCAAACGGGACAAATTACTCCCGTTTTATTTTCTTAAAAATACGTTTAATGCGTTGGAAATCTTCGAATGATCAAAATTGAAAGACTAAGTACTTTCCGTTTATCACAATAAATCTTCAAGAACACTTCTCGTTCGTTCGCGTTGTAGTGCATTATAGACGGTGGCCTCCCTTCATTTATTATTTGCAGAAACTATAAATACTGTCTTTCCCTACTTCTCTTTCTTAGAATAAACTAATTCCGATGTTCTGCAATTCAAATGGCGGGATTTTATTTGGCGATTCACGTAAATTTTTCATTCCGATAAAGCGCACCGGTCTGCTCTGTGTTTTATAGAATTCGGCCACAAAATACCTCGCATACATACAATATCCCTTTTATTCAATCCGCCAGAATATTTTTTCCGTCAATTTTAGTCTCGTTGGTTTCCTTCTCATTTTCTTTAATCTGATTACGTTACTCGCAAGCAAAGTATAGCAGAAGCACTTATATTAAGCACCATAAAAGAGGTTGGCCGGAGAATGTTGTTAAGATCATTTGCATTCGAAAGGTCTGCGCCATAGTTGCTGAACGCAAAATTTAGAACTGTATATACTAATCGTATTAGTATATACTGCTTGTATAATTAGTTTCTAACATACTTATACGTTTTAAGGACGTACCTACCTACTTGATTTCAGCTTACGATGTTATAACTCTTATCAACTTCGAAAGCTCGTTGATGATGAGGAAGACTTTCGATGTAGGTATTTAGAAACCTACGGATACACGCGCAAAAGGGTCTACGGTTTCTGAGATGTGAGCGCGAAAAATCGTAATTATGACCGTCTTATATATAACACAAATACACAAAATCACCATAATTACACTAAAAGGTGGTTGAGAAAGAACTGCCCGCTGTCTTTCTGTGAAATTGTGGTCGTGAGAAAGAGTAGTCTCTGACTCAATTGAGGGACTTGAAAAATTTTTATATTCAACCTATAAAATAATATACAGTTCATCGGGAGATGGACTACAAACAATTTCTTCCGTGTTACATATATGAGAGGGAGGGTATCTTCCAAAAATGTCGACCATTTAGTTACATGAAAGGGAGGTGCATCGTGGTTTAAGAGGCGGCAGGTCTTTCCTACTTCAGGGACTTTGAAATGCTCGACTTTCGAGCTATATATATTTGGAGGGAACAATTTTGACCAAATAATTGATCCTAATCAGCAGAAAATTTGGAGCCCCCTCCCCCACCCTCGTTTATCAAAGTCGAAAAATCTTCTCTGTTCGCCCCATTGTGAGTATTCGAGAGAGTAGGAAGTCACCTTAGCTATTCAGGTGAGCGAGTTCGAAGTAAACGCACATCTAAAGAATGAAACCGTACCGGTATTGAACTTCTCATCTTCGTGGCCATATTTCTAGATTAATGTCTCTTAATATTATTTTATTCTAATTAACCGCGGTTGTGTAATCAAACGTGACATTGACACTGATTCAAAGACGTTGTAACCAATCGAACGATCAATTCTATAGCTCGATTACGGTTCTTACGTTGAATAATGCTTAAACGACCTGGCTTAAGATCAAATTTTTCATCTAGGTGAGCATATTCCTTCTAAGATGGTCCGGAGAGTGAAAATCCTGGCACAGACTAATCTCTTTACCCGAAGGTACAATCTTATTTCTACGTTTCATTCTAACCTTTTTTCATGTATTTCATCCTCCCCCTTAAATTACGTAGGCCTATGCTTGTAAATTAAATTTTATTATTCGAAATCCGGGCTTAGGAAAATGGATTGTTGCGGAGTTATAAGTTATGGGTGAGTGGGTGTAGCCACCATTTCCTTGACGCACAAAAACGTATTCGTCCTCGTCAAATCAAAAAACGAAAGTAATCCCTCAATATACCTCTTATCAATTATGATCAGCGAACTGTCACGAGCGGACGAAAAATTTTCGCTCTTTCCCTCGCGCAAAGGTTGGTATATTTATCGATCATCGTATCAAATTATTCTGGAAGTGGTAATTCATCTTCTGATGTTTATTTATAATCTGTTTCCTTTCATTCGTATCTTTTTTTTTCGTAATTTCTTGCGGTTATCTAACTTTGGTAGGTACTTTGTCAATTTCCATTTGTTTCATATAATAAACTCATAGGCACTCATATTTGAATGAAAAATATTCCCTCTCTCCAAAAATCAAAATTCAACATCTATTTCGACAAACACAAATTTCATAGGTCTCGGTTCTGTAAACTCAAGCATTGCTTACGCTTCAAAGATGATAATACGCTACCTAAAGAGTTCACTGAACAGAAAGGAAAAAGACATCCTTTAATCCTAGTATATTTTAAGAAATGTTAATTCATTTGTATACGGGCTAAGTTAATGTGAGGCACAGCAAAAGACTCAGTTTCTTGATCGGTTCTACGTATTTTAATTTATTCCTTACTTATTGCTTTAACCGCTTCTGTTGAAAAACTTTCGTCAGCCTTCTCTTTGCTCTTCAACTTATTTACCATCCTTTCACCACTAGTCTTTGACGTGTTAGCATTGCAACTTGACTCATTTACGCGAATGTAAAACCGTCGTTTATACGTATTTGATGTTGTTTTAACCATTGAAAGACACTCATTCGATTGAGCTGAGATTTTCTCAACAATTAGCCTACTTGTATTTCCTGCGAGCGTCTGAAGCAAAAAATATTTTGCGCTTGTATTTCATTTCGTCTTATTCGTTCAACAATGTTTCCAAATTCCACCCGCAAGATGGCGGTACGACTGGATGTGAGGGAGAGGAAGTAGAGTATGATATGCGGGTCACGATAGGGTCCGCAGAGAAAAAGCCATACGAATAGACCGCGGAAAGAAAAAAGGCGAGTGGTTTAGAAAGTTATATGACAGATTTCAGAGGTGGCGTATAGAGAATCTTGAAGTTTGCAGGTAAATATGGACGATTAATATCAGCGTTGGATTGTACTCGTACATGTTGAGGGGGATAGCGTAAGTGATACGACTTCGAATTTTGGAGCTACTTTTAAAATATTGAAAGATGAGAACGTTCATAAATTTCTCTTAAAAAGGATTTGAAAATTCCAAGAAGGTTGGATCACTCCAGGTAAAGAGGGAGATAGGTGAAGAGAAGGAGGCAATAGCTGATAGAGGAATTTCAAGTTTCTGACGGAGGGGGAGGAGAGCTCAAGATTGGGACGTAGATGTAAAATTGCGATCATGACCTGATATGAAGAAGAGCGAATTTTTCGATTTCGATAGTCGACCACTGTCCCCTTAGCAAAATTTTTGCAATTCTCAAAGCTAAAAATGACTGTGGTTCAAGGATCAAAATTTTCTGAAGGCCGACTTGGCCCTTCTCCTCCCTCTTTAGGAGTCCAGAGCTCGAAATTCTTTCCGAGCACTAAGATCATCTCAAGGTTAAAAATGACACACTACAGCCCCCTCCCTCCCCCCCCCAAAAAAAAACAACAGGTTCTGTGTTAAAATTGTGTGCTTAGGCCCTCATAGAAACGAGGGGTTACCTTCGAAAAGAGACCATCCACATCCGGGTCGTGAAATTGGAAAAATATTTGCTTAAACTTATACAGGGAAAAAACTTTATATATATGCGCAGCCCGGGAGCTCATAATTTTGCCATCACTGCATTCAATTCAAACTTTATTCTTTTTTCAAACCTTAAAACGTCTACTGCACGGGAGGCGATTCTACGAGCCACGTTGCCACAACTAGTATTCCGGACTGTCAACTGCTCGGAAGATTGGGATCTGCTCTTGGAAAACCCGTCACGGTTCTTTGGCGGTCTTTCTACTGGAAGCATGTTTTATTGGGGGTTTTTTCGGAAAAAACGTTCGTCGTCCGGCCAGCAAAGCTCGGAGCTCGAAAATTTTCTGAGTCCCTCGGAGGTCGAAATTTCTTTAAGTACTCCTCCTATGACATATAGCTTGGGGGCGGGGCCTGTGACTTGACAATTTGATGACGTCATAATCAGATGATGTCATAGATCACTTTTTTTTAATTCCCCCCCCCCCTATTATATTTTTTTATAGCTCCAAAGTCCGGGCCTGTGACGTCACAATTTGATGACGTCGTATGTCAGCCTTGTGACGTCACAATCTACATGTTTCAGATCCCACGTGTCCCCTAAAACAGGTTCTCTGCCACCCCTCGTTTAACTCCATTAGAAAACCCGTAAATTTTTTGTCATGCTTAATGACATCATCAGTGACCTTGATTTACTTAAGGGATCTCCCTAATATGTAAAATACTAAGGCCATACAGAGAGAGAGAGAGAGAGAGAGAGAGAGAGGGCAGGGAGAGAAGGCAGGGAGTTGTTTGATGTCATGAACCTGGGCTTATACTCGGTCTGTACTATTAGACTGCTCAAGCGAACAAGCAGGGTGAGTGAGCACGTAAACTATTCAACCCGAATACTAGGTTCATACTAAACTAAGAAATACTATGACGTCATAATGGCTGAGATGGACAAGTCTATATATTAGATAGGATTGATTCTTACTTAATGTAAGTAAAACCGAAGTCTTGCGTCATGTCATTTGACTTCTTTATCTTTCATTCTCATAATATTTCCCCCTCTTTAATCTTCTTTCCAGATCATTTCCGTCATCTCTTTGTTTGTGCGAAGGAGTTTCGTACTTTCTCCGAACCCAAACGCTAATTCATAAATTTGAATCCGCGCGGCCGTATATAACACCCCTCTGACTCTGATTGATCTTGACCTATATACTCTGATGACATCCTGGGGAGGTGTATGTCAGAGACTCAGAGTGAGTATCGGCGGGTGGGGGATCTAAATTATAAACTTCCGTCCCCGGGGAGGCCATTGATCTTGACCTCACGTCGCGTCGTGGTCCTGATTCGGATTAACCTTGACCTACCAAGGTATAGACTGGATATAGTTGATAGCTTGTTACCCTTAAGGATCTAGGGTAGGTATCCATGTCCAGTTTGTCAATATATGATTATTTATAATTTATAAACAACCGGGAGACCTTCCTTTAACGTCCACGAGAAATATTCCTAGAATCTATTCTTTTTGAGATGGAGATGAGCGAGTAAACCATTCAGAGTCATTGCCTTGAGATAATGATGACATCATAACTGGTATGAGACGTAGAACATGACTTTTTTTCTTTTGCGATGCAGAAAAGTTTTTCAAAGTCTGAATAAGGAATGTGAATCTACATTTTTTTTCGTTTGCCGGCGAGTCGAAAAATCGTAAATTTTATACGTTGAAATAATTTTGGCATATTTCTGGGGCAATTATATCGTCAGAAGGGCAGTCGATCTTATGACTAGAATAAGGTGTACCATTTTTGTCCTAGCTTAAATTTCTATAAAAGGTTCTCATCTAAAAGCCAGTATTTAAAAAAATACATCCAGAAAATCATTTTTTTGGCGTGATTTTTAGGTGTGGAGGTGGCGCTACATCGGAAAATAGGGTTTTTCTCCTCATTGTAAGTCTGCAAAGTTCTTTTCTTCTTATTTGGTCTTTCTAAATACAATTTATTGGTGAAGAAAATTCGATTAGGAAAGGGAAAATTTGTATCACTCAATGCGTTACAAGGAGATTTTCGACTGTACAAATTTTTCCTGTTTTATTTCTTAAAATATTCTGTGCGCATTTCAAATAACAACCAGTCACAGGTCGTTGAAACATTTTCTCTTATGCCAGATGCGTTTATTTTAATTATTAGTACCTAAGCTTAATAAGTAATATAAGCTTTACCAAGTTACAGCTATAGGCTTGACGTTATTTCAAACATTCTCCTCTTCTCGTGACTCTGAAGATAAATCTATTACCCGGACGAGTCGTTTAGATAATTTAATCGTGACCGATGAATGTCTATCCTACTCTAATTTTTTTCTTCCAATTAACCGGACAGGAAACACGAAAAAGTGTAAAATGTTTTACTTCTGCATTAATACTGGTGGAGTGACTGCGATAGTCATTTTATTTTCACTTCATTCATCATGAATTTCGTCTTCAACTATAAAATTCAATTTTCGAACGCGATCGAGAAATGTAAAAAGATATCAAACTTTTTCATATGAAATTGTTTTTCTGATAAAGTACCTACAAGTAGAAACGTGCTTTTAATGAATGGGTCTTAAGTGCGATCTAGCATCATTTTTTCCATACGCATTCCTTTCATAGACTTCATTCTGGTAACCAGTAATTTTACAAAATCTTATCTTTTCGTAATTTTCCATTCTTTTGAACGTGAGTATTTTGATTCGACAGTATAATATTTCGAAAATGACTTTTATTTTTTTTTCCTTGAGGAACTGTTAGGTACGGTTTTAAGGCAGAAAAAAGAGAAAGAAAAATGGGCGACGTCGTACAAGTTTTCGTTAACAACCGGGAAAAAAGTAAGTGTACCCATTTACGAAACGTGCGGTTGTAGAATTCTTATCATCAAATTTCAAAAAATATTTTGACTTCATTATTCTACGAGTACCTACGTAATTTGAGCTCGAGCGAGAGAGGCTTGTGCGTTCACAATTAATTAGTATATGACCACATAACAACCCGTTTTCTTTTACCCCGAACGTCGGTGAGTTTCTATAAAATAACGGTCAACTCGAAAAATAACCCGAATAAAAAAAAGAAATTCATTAAATACATTTATAAACACGATGATAATCATTAGATAATTGGATTATAGTTGGTACAGACGTTCGACGAATACAAAATGAGGTCGATTTTTCTCCCTTAATTTGTCGATTTTTCCGAAGATGAACAGCGAGGTAGAAAAGAAAAAGGCTTATTTCTGTAACCAATTTCATCGCGCAAAAAATGAACAATATTTACAAGTATAATGTAATCATATTTTCTTCTCGTTAATTCAGTGGTCAAATTAAGATCGTTTTTTCAGTTGTTTTAATAACCACGTCACGTCTTCGTCGAGAGAGTTTACGGGAAGTATTCAATTTAGATTGTTTCTGAAAAAAGGCACTTACACATAAATATTTTCTGTTGATCGTCGCGAGCAATTTTATCGACTGCAATGTTAATCGTCTTTGTCATTACCGGTATATTTTTTTCAAAATTTGTATGCAAGCAGAGCATGCAGAATACACACCTTCTGCAGTAGTAAGCCCCTTTTCTGCTGCAAATATCAGACACTTTTTGTCTTGATCTGTGTAGACCAGCGGTCCTCAACGGGTCGGGTCGATCGCCAGCGTTCTCGAGCAATTATCAAAAAAAAAATAAGATCAATGTCTCAAATTCTTGATAAAGATTAAAAATCGAGTGTACGAGAACATAAGAATATTCACGTGTTTTCGATGATTCATAATTTGAAGCGTGAATATACTGTGGTATTGTGTGAAAATTAACGAGTACCATTCTAATTTCTATCATTTTTGTAATGCAAGTTTTAATAATTCATACCTATCATGTTTCCTCCTACTCCTTTTTTTTTTTTTTTTTTTCGGTCGATAGTGGAACATTTGGAAATTTTGAAAGTTGATCGTGGCTCAAAAAAGTTGAGTACCGCTGGTGTAGACTGTAGAAAATGTCTGGTCTACAGCAGAATAATTGTGATGCACAACAGACTGCCTTCTGCAGCAGCTATTAGGAGAGTACTTCCTGTATGAGTGCAAAAGTATAAAAGATGGCATCGTCTTACAGATCTGTAGGTATAAAATATGGCCTTTTGAAGCAAATATGTGAAGGGCACTGCTTATAAATGTATACAGAAGATTAAAGTTCACTAACGGAAAAAAAAAAACCGTTTAAAAAATCATTTTTTCCATTTTTTCGAAAAACATTCTCGAGAGAAAACTACCAATCTAATCGGACAATATAGTTATGTAATAACCACAACAATTTTACGTAGGGTAGCGTTGCACTAACACTCACAGATGAAAATTCAAGTCGCAAGCTCATAAGCAGCCGATAGCATAGCGCCGCGCTGGAGTCTATTAAAGTAGAGCATATATTGCCGTGTACACAAGTGTCCAAATGGTGCCCTATAAACCGACGTAAGGACAAGTTTGTATGACAAACCTCTGAATCTTACATGGAAGACTTTACCATCACTCATCCATGTATTATATGTACCATTAATTGTAAGTCCGTCTTTCTCATTTTGGCTTATATTATCTAAGCCTACCAACTTTGTCAGCGAGTATTAAAGTTACTCCATTGTAATCCACGATTCTTACTTCCACCAAATTGTAAACTGCAGAGGAAAATAATTTCTGCCTGACTACTGGGACAGAAACTTAAATTTTTATGCGACTCACTATAGTAGAATAAAAAGTCTGCATCTGCTGTAGGACGAGAAAACGATGAAGTCTGCATCTGTAGTAAGGCAGAAAACTGAATTCTCAAGCTACACCCTTAAGCAGAATATGAAATATAATTAGAAATACAATTCAAATAGCTGCGAATCATTACATAAAATAGTTTCTATAAATTTCAATTTTCGAGCTGCATTTTTTAGCAGAATATAAAGTCTTCACCTGCAGTGAAACAGAAACAAGATTTATAAAAGCTGCGTACAGATATAGAGAATAATTCCTGTACGTTGGTAGGGCAGAGAATAAAATTTTTAAGCTGCTTTTTGAAGCAGAATTAAAACTCTGCATCTTCAATGGTACAAAAAAATTGCATAGTCTACTACCTACGGTCTGCAGCAATGTTAACAAGATCAGCATTGCAGAAGTGCAGAAAGTTCTTGAGTCTTGCAACAGAGCGTTGCAAATTTTCTGACTGCTAGCGGAAAATGAGCAGAATATGGGAAAGAATCACCTCTAGGGAGGAAGTGGCAAGCTGATTTTTGCGGTCCTAGCTCCTTCATAAAATACGAATCAACAATATTGGTATCAATTTCATATATTTCGATTCTCCCGAAAACAAATATTATATCACTTTCAAAATCCGACCGCAAGAAGTGCTTCAAATTTCAAATTGAAAAGGAGGACTTTCCATAAAGCTAATTTTTCGACTATTTAGAATTCAAACATAGATTTTGAAACACGAATTCTTAATCCAGACTTTAGTGAGCTCTTAAGTGCAATTCAGCAAAGCATTTTGAGAAACACGCTGCAAACATTCTAGGCTCTGTGATGCTTCGGAAAGTTCGACGACTGTCCAGAGCGATTTTCAAACTGTTATAACAAACTTTCTGACGATTCTTGTCCAAGAGCAGCTACCTAATTATTCAAGTTGGAAAAAATATTGCAAAGAAATGGCTAAATATTCAAACCAAAACTCCTGAAATAAAAATAAGGGTATGCTATCGTCTTCTACGAATTCCTATGAAAAATCCAACGCAAAATCTGGGTATTATATTGAAAACATCTCTCAGGCCCCCTCAAAGGCTTGAATGCCCTACAAAGTATACAAAGAGAAGTCCAAAACTCCCATTCCTGTAGGAAAATTTGACCTAGCGTCTAGGGAAATCTCTCAAACAAATTTCTAAAACCTGTTCAAAGTCTTACATCCCTATAAACGTTCAAAAGTAAAAATGTGAAATAATATTACCATCTCCTTCAAACTACTAAAAACGAGAGGGAGGACCTAAAAACTTCTTTGAAGGTCCTTGCAAAATCTTCGCTGTCTTATAGAGGATTTTTTGGGGGAGTCGAAAGCTAATAACTTTGAAAGTTTTGTTTCGTTCTTCGAATACCTTGAAGGTCATTATAGACCTTGAAAAGGCACGTCAAAACGTCCAAACAGTTCATCTCGGTTATTTTCAAATTTCTAAACCGTTTTTGAGCTCTCCAGAAGGATTTTTTGAGCGCGTTTCTTAAATTCTACGTTGAAGTGTACTTCATAGTTCGCTAAATTCTAATTAGAAATTCGTTTTGCAAAGAATATTTGTATTTTTGAACTCTAAATAGAGGCGAAACCCTGGCCTTATTCAATTCCGCCTTCTCAAATTAAAATTTGGAGCACTCCTTGCGTTCGAATGTTGAAAGTAAAGACATATTTGAATTCAAGAAAGTCAAAAAACATAAAATCGACCTCAAGAACGCTAATATTGCCTAACCCCTTTCACAAAGAGGCTAGTGCCATAAAAGTCCACCCCATGTATTCCCCGCGGAAAAGTTCGAGGGGCCTCTTATCTAAAACAATTTGCCTTGTCGTCATCGCTCATAATAACCAATTTTTATGCTCCTTCGCATTGTCCGCAACTACGTCACCCGGCGCTTATATTTTTTTCTTTCGTCTCCTAATTCATTTCAGTCAGATGTCTAAGAAAGAAAGAAAGAGGAAGAGGGAGGGTGTAATACTGAATGAATATCCGAGAATGTTAATATTCTTGCCAAGGGTTTCCAGTACAAAGAAAGAAGGAAAAAAAAAGGCTACAGCTTTACAACATCGCAACTTCGGAATGCATTTATTTTTCTCTCATTCTTTTTTCAAAACTCAGTTAAGTTACTTACTTCTACAAAATTTCTTTACACTGAATTTACAGTCTCAATACAAAAGTTTTTCACAAGAAAGAAGGAGAAGAAAAAAAAACGATTCGCCAGTTCGAAATTGAGTCATTAGTACAATTTTACTGTTATGGTTAGTTTATCATTACTAAGATCAACGATTTTTAGAAATCTACCAAGCCATTGCGATTCAGGGGTGCCAAGATGATATACCAACAAACGTTTCAATTTCCAATATAGAACGGCGAGGTGATATTTTACACCGTTTTCGTGCTCCACTCTAATTGTTCGCAATAGTTGACGACTTGACGTAGTTCCTCATAATGTCCCATAAGGTTTTAAGCCTCTAAAACTATTCTCGAATTCATAATCCAGGAACAATCATCGAGAATAGGTACCTATTTTGTTTTCATAAATCATTCTTACAGTTTTTCAGGAAATCTGAAAGTTCGGAAAATTTTTTCATTACGAGTGAGTAGGTATGCGAAACATCATCATATACACAAGATCTCTATAAGAAATCCGTCGCGGCTTACAAATAGTATGTGATATTTCATCGTCAAATGTTGCGACGAAAATCTCGCAGACATAAATTATATATTTTCCCGCAAGTACCACAACACGAGCACACATCGTAGTGCGATAATCTTCGAGTCTCGCAAATTTTCCTAGCCCTACACCACTCATACTGTACGGAATGTTGATTTGCATTGCGCGCCAGGATAGGCTTGTCGAAAACACTATATATCATCAAAGGCATCGATAAAAATAACAAAAGCACTCAAATCGAGAAATCCCACGCGAGTCGGTAAATTGAAGAAAACTCTAACCTAGGCGGCTCTGCTTTATGAATGTTGTTACACAAAGACGTTTATTATTTTTGAATTCAATCGCTTCGAGCCAGAAAAGTGAAAAAGAGAGCGATTTTCAAGCAAATTTTTCGTCCGAACTGACTTTATTTTACTCTATCTGCTTTTTAGGCAATTGTTTTTGTCTTTTTATTTCTACAAAATTATGATGAAGAAAAAATTAGATATCGCGAAATATAATACTGCGTCTCTAAGGACCAATGAATTTTCGTTTTTTCTTTTTTTTTTTGATGCATAGAATTCAACGAAAAATTGAGTAGGAGGCTTTTTAAAATTCCGTTATTTTTTTTCCTCTATCGTGAATAATACAATTATACACATATTTTTTTAGTTATAATTTTTCAATATTTTCGAGTAGTGGTCGCAAATTGAGGATGTTTTAACATATCGATCTATTATGATAATATCGGTGAAGCTCTTCTCATAATACACTTCTCAACCCCTCAGATTTACAGCCAAATGAAAACGCAAAAAACTGATCCACCGATACGGTCCGTCGTAGCGTTCTTACACATCTCCTACACACAAATTGGCTCGCTACCTCAGCAAATAGTGATGCTTGATGACATTATATTCCTTAAAATACTTTACTTTAAATTCGGTTGAATTCGCCAACACCTTGAAGTGTGAAAACTTGTATCCTTTGATGCCTCGAACATGTTTACGAACATCCCTCCACAAGAAACCATATCAACATCATGTACGGAATATTACTCAATAATGGTCTCCATGCCGACATTGTCAGGGAATTTCGACATCTCATTGAAACATGCTTGAAACGGAATGTATGTAGCTTCCACCTATGAATTTTTTGATGGACTCCCGATGGGGAACCCACTCTCCCCTAAAGTGGCAGTGGTATTCACGGCCGAACTTGAAGCTGATATTCTCGATAATCTTCACTCCCCACATCATGAAATGCTTTCGCTGCCTGGATGATGTCTTTCACGTGTGGAGTGAAACGACTTATTAACTAAAGGACTTTTTAAACCTCATCAATTCGTACCATCCATCCGAGCATTTCACACTTGAAGTTGGTGGGAAATCGTTAAACTTTCTGGACCTGACCGTCTCTCTTGTAGAAATCAATGGTGAGCTTGCTCTCCGCTTTCAAATATTTCGAAAACCCACGAGAACAGGACTCACCATCAATGGCTCTCTCTCCACCCACACTCTCACATCCGAGCCGCTCGTACTTCAATGATACACAAACTCACTTCCATACCCAAGGACAACTCCAATGAGGAACTGGAGACTACAAAACACATCGCCGCCAAGAACGACGTTCTCAAAAACTCCCATCACTAGCCTCACTTCTTCTGACCTCACTACCAAAAAAAGAATCAAATGGGCCAGATTAGACTTCCTAGGCAACATCTGTTATCAAACCTCACATTTTTTGAGACTCCCGTGCTACCGTGCTACCGATCTGCCTTCTGCATTCGTTAAGCCCTTTTTCCACCCTGAAAGATAAACTTCCTCCCTGTGAGAAGAGTGGGATAATCATGCAGCATCTCTTGTGGCCTTGGCCTTCCATGTATATCGGACAACTTATGACGAATTGGGGGCTTATGAGAGAAATATTCATTACAGTGTCTCCATTTTTAATAATCTACGTGACTTCGTAACAAAAACATGAAATCGAGGTTTGTAGCCAGGCCATAATTCCAAAGAGGGCAAATGGATTTCTGGCATCGTGGGAGGCGGGAAATGATATGTGTAACTATTTCCTACAAATTATGAAATGCGTGTTTTTTCAACTGAAGGGACATAACATGGTTGCTAGGAGACAATGGCCCTCGCTGCTCTCTGGCCACAACGCTGCTAAAAACATCGTTTTTGGTCAGAATAGCCAAAGAGCTTTTGCGATTACCCCACAGCTATAAGGTAAAAAGATATTGACATTTTCTTGAACTCACTGACTTATGATTTGTTGTAAGGTGAATCGGAACTTACCGCAAATATTTAAAAGATCGGACATTAGGAAAATGGATGTCATTCAGGTCGTTTTTCAGACTCTATTTTCGGTTAGAAAATATTTCTTGGAACATCGTTGTGAATCGAGAATTTTATTTTTTCCGATGCAAAACTCTCCGTAGGTAGAACCTGAAAAATAGAAAAAAATTCGTCGGCTTAGATAATATAAGGATACTGGAAATGATCGACAAACAGTAAAATATTGTAATCAAAAAAGAAAAAGTAAAACGAGCTCATCTGTCAGGGATTAAAATTTAACTCCAACACACGACAATAAGGAGGTAATGAATTGTGGCTGAAAGTTGATGACAGGGAGGTAAAAATATTTCGTCGTCGAGTACCGGTAGTAAAAATATTACCGAATCGTAAAGGTATTGGACTTATCGGTCTAATATTACAATAAATTTTACGATAAAGCATTGCGCAAACTAGGCCTATATTTCAAGTAGCTGAGATTCCATCTATATAAGAATTTTCGTTGACTCTTAAGCTATGCCAAATTCGATAAACATAGCTATCGTAATGAAGAACTTCTCTTTTACGGTCGCGTTTGCGAATATTTATCTTTAAACTTTTGAAGAAATTTAGAAAATCTCTAAAAAAGCTGATTCAACGTAAGATTATATAGATGATACCTACCTTTCATCAAAATTTACACCGTTATTTATTGATTTACCCGGGGCGCTACTCTTGAGAAGGGAAGCTTACGAAGATAGGAAATAATACAAATATTACTCTACAAAAAAGGTATGAAAATTGAAAATGTATAATTGAAAAATACACTCCAGTTATTTTGAAGAGGGACGATGAAAGAAAAACGTTGTTATTCGAAAAGTATACAGAATAAAAAAAAAAATCATAAAAAATAAAAGATCTTTCAGAAATTTTAGAAATTCTGCTCGCCTATTAGCATTAATTTTGAAAAGAATCTACGAGTCGAATTAATTAATTCGGTAGGTAGTCAGAAGACAAGAGCTTCTCAAAACATATTCAGTGAAAGGATAAAAGAGAAATTGAAAAACAAAAACGATGAAAGGTGGAATATTCGAATTCCCTTTGTTTTCAATTATGTGTTCCTCTTAGAAATTGTGATCGAATCACAAAAGTAATATCTAAACGTCATCATTGTTGGATGGACTTACAAACCAATCAAACTAATCCTTTTAGATACGGTTTGTACAACCAATAAACAGTATAGTTTTTTTTTTCCTTTGATTCTTTTGAGAAGAGATGAACAGAAGGAGCCGAAATTTTCGCGATGATTAATTTGTTGTTTTCATTGAAAAGGATTCATTTTTTTTCTATCGATTAAAATTCTTCATTTTAATTAATTTGGCTGTGAATATTTTTCAAAAAATCTTTCCCTCCTAATTTCATACAATCTTTTCCATAAGAATACAAAGCTTCGCGAAATATTTTGTAAAGTCTAGGTTGTAGGAGCGAAGGGCTTGAAGAAAGTGAGTTGATTCTTTGAAAAAGAAAGTTGCTGTAATGGAGGGTTTTACCCTTATGAGAGTGAGTGTTGATATGCTTAGCAATCTGTATTATCTGCATTATTCCTCAGTACATATGATGAAATATTTAATCATATTGTACGACACCGAACAGTAGATATCTTGTGAAGGCTCGCTCTGAACTTGATCTAGCATAGAAAAATTCCTATAATCCAACCCACACAAATTCCTATAATATTTAGCCCAGACAAATTCTTCTATCTTAGGTTGATAGCGTGACCAAAGTCGTATGGTTTAAGAGTTGAAATTTTCCAAGCCCCCCTGATCCCTTGTCCTATCATATACAGCTAGACCTATTTACTTCAGAAAATATTCGACATTTCCAAGTACCCCTCTCATCATCATAGTATAGCTTAAGAGTCCAAATTTTTCTAAGTCCCATAACCTAACCCAACTTAGGTCGATGACGTCGTCAAAGTCGGACACGCTTACGGATAGTTCCTTAGAATGTCCTCCAACAAGAGAGATAGTGGATTCCCTCCTAAAAAAGAGAGGGGACGTGACGTACAAACTAGAAAACTGGTTCGCGATTGTTGACACGACGAGGGAGGGCGACGCCAGCGAAGGAGTCGCCGCAGCTTTTTCGTTGTTATCTTATCTAATTAACCTAATGACTTTCGATACTCAATAATATCTTGGGGAAACGGTGTTTTCTTAGTGATGAAATTTCAGAAACGGAAAAAATTAATTATTGGCACATTGAAAAAGTGTCGCTCTACAGAAGAGGTTGCAGTAACATTAAACGTGTTGTAGCACACCATTTCGTGCACATTATTCTTTTCGGACTAAAATAAAATTTGTAACATCAGTATGGGACAATTAATTCATGAATAGCATTCTCGATTTGTTCAGAAACTAATCGGTCTGACGAATACTCGCATCAGTCAGTTGTGTGCCATATTCTGTGACCTCTTCTGTACCCCTGCCATTATGAACATTAGCTTATCAGTGGGCTGTTGAGAAGGTCAAGATCCTGAGAAAATCAGTGCAGACGGATTCGCAATGTCTTATAATGAATTAATCAATAGCGATACAAACAATAAATAAAAAATTTTTCTGGGCGTTCAAAGTCGAGTACCCGAGTATCCGAAGTGAGAGTACTTAAACATTATACGTAGGTAGCTCGAGAGTTGAAATGTTTTTCTAATCCAACTGCTTCATGAGGGTAGGTAACCAGTCTCATCAAATCTGCTCCCTAGGTCAAAACTATTTTCTCTTATTCGATGCTCCACGTGAGATGACTGGGCAATATCCTACTCGAAATCCGCTAACAATCTGAAATCTTATTATTTCCTCGTTCAACCTCTACTTCCGGCATTCCCTTGGTATAAACTTTTTAACGATATTCCCCGCTCCCTTATAGTTAAACTCAGCCGTCTTCGTTTTGGACACAATCGTCTCCCCACTCACTTGAAACGTTTAAATCTTTCCGAATCTGATATATGCCCCCTCCATCCAGACAATCCTTCTACAGGCGACATCAATTATTATCTTTTCGAATGTCCAGAAATATCCAACATTAGACAAATACTATACCCAGAAGCCATCAACCTACAATTCGCTACCCCACTCAGAGCCATCGACCTCCTATCATCAGAAAACCCTTCAATTTTGTCACACATTTTCAAATTCATCTCTGACCTACCTCCTTCCATCAACATTTAAATTCAATTTATTTTTTCCGTTTTTCCTTCGAGGTAAGGGCCAGTAACCATCCTCTTTCCAACCCTCTTTTCTTTTTCTTTTTTTTCTGACGTGGAACACGTCTTGTATATCGAGGAGGTATTTCTGAAAAATCGAGCATAATCGAGCGACAGATAAAAACGACAGATTTTCCATAGCATCCCATGTTAGGTAGCAACAGATTTTAGGTAGCTAAAAAGGTAGGCCCCTGGCGAGGCGCATAGACCATTTCGATTCTAAAGATAATCTCACTTTCTTTGAGTTTCTCCTTCACCTTCCTTCAAAGAGGTAGGGTAAGGGGAATAAATAAGAAATTTTGTAACTCGTTCAACAGAAAACAATCAGTGCGAACGTGCGCGCGCGTCCGTGCACATCTCTACCCTGTGGGTGTTTCAGAAATTTGCGAATACACCCCGCATGGTGAATTCAAAATTTGCGTGCGTCCGTGCAAATGACCTTGGGATAATTTAGAAATCCTGATCCCTACTCTGATTTCATAATTTGCGTGCGTATTCAGTTTGACTGAAAGTAAATCAATTGGGGGGGGGAGGGTTCAGGGGGGCTCTTTTTTATTATATGATTTACTTTCTTTAAATTCTAAAGAGAGATTAAATCATACTCTTTTAATACAAGAAATCAAACTCGGCCCCAGTCCTTACAACGGATTCCTATGTCGGAGTACCTTTTTTTTTTTTTTTGACATGTTCCATGTCTTTTCTCTCGCCGGACCCCGATTTTGAAACTCGCGAGTACCCCCCCCCCCCCCGTCAAGAGAAATCTCTACCCCGTGGGTGATTCAGAAATTCGCGAGTACACCCCGCGTAATAATAATAATTAATAATAAATAAATAAATAAATCAATAAATAAATAAATAATATTAAATAATTGAATAATTAATATAATTAATAATTAGAAAATTATATTAATTAATTAATTAATTAATTAATTAATTAATTAATAATTAAATAATTGAATGATTAAATAATTAAATAAATAAATAATTAAATAATTAATATAATTTATAATTAGAAAATCTCTACCCCGTGGGTGATTCAGAAATTCGCGAGTACACCCCGCGTAATAATAATAAATAATTAATTAATTAATAATTAAATAATTAAATAATTAAATAAATAAATAATTAAATAATTGATATAATTGATAATTAGAAAATTTTCCAAGTCCCTCTTCCTGTCATATATGGCTGGATAGTTGAAATTTTTCCAAGTCCCCTAGACTTGAATTGTCTCATACCATTCCAATACAACAGTGAGACAGGGGGCGAACGAGCGGAGCGAGTTCGCGATACCTCATATTTCTCACAGAACAAGACTAATACGACGCCAAGATAGGTAAAGGGGTAAACGAATAATATCTCACGAACACTTGACCTAGTAGAAGCCTAGAATTAAATATTTCAAGATGACTGATAAAATATAAAAGACATGGAACATGATTTTCATTTATTTGGCTATGCCAGAAAATTTTTTTTTTTTTTTTCAATACATTTATGCATGTGTATAATTTTTCCCCCCTATTCTTTTTTTTTTTTTTTATTGTTTGTGTTATTTTTTTGTTGTTGTTTTTTTTTATAATTTTTTCTGGTTGGATGTAATTAAAAAAAAAAAAAAAGTTTTCTCCAGACAGTGGACTGCAAGACACCAACAGTTTCATCCCCCCTCCCATCGAACAGGTTCTCTGGTAAAATTTCTCCCTCGCGTAAAATTGTAAGTAACTACAGTCTCATTTTTCTTGCGAAAACTTCCACGTGAGTTTTCGTTTAGGTGAGTTCAAGATCAATCTTGACCTTGGAGGACTCGAGCGGCACGCAAGAAAAAAGAGCGTTGAGACCTTTTCAACGAATAACCGAAAAAATCGAATTTGCTGTACAGGAAGCATCAATAATTTCTATAAGGGCGTACGTTTTGCGTTTTTCTTCTCGTTTCTCAGTTTTTACGTCCAAAAATATGCGTAATTTCACAAACATCAAGAAGTATTTCTATCAAAAGCCAGAAAAATTAGTTCGAATCCTTTTCATAGGCACATTTTCGTACGAGATGAATTCACCGCGTCAGGTTTCGTAGGTAGAATCCGCGAAACCCGAGAAAAGTATTTTAATATAAGTATTTCACCCCACCATAGGTACCTTTCATCAATATTCTTGCCGAGTTCGCGAAAATAATCGAAATATGATTTTTAAAAAGTAATAAAAGTAGGTCAAAGACAAACAGGTGATGCAAAATTGTATTTTTGACAAATACACAACCGATAAATTTTCCTCGGTGAATTTGAACGGAAAACTCGTTTTCGATTGAAACCTGTTGTTGATAAAAAAATTTCGTTCAAACTTACCGCCATGTGTTAATTCATCAATTGAAGTTTATAATTTTATACACGAAGCTTATTTCATGATTTCCGAATCCATCCCACATGATTTTTTGTTTTGAAAAAAACGCAGACGTGTGCAAAAATTTCTGTTTTTTTTTTCTAATTTCGAACACATTAAATTACCAACCTATTCTTCAAAGATATAAACCCGGTATTCATAAACGAAATTTTCTTTATTTCTCTCAATATATTATGCTATCGGTTTTTACGAACGTTCCTCCAACATAGATTATTGTTCAATCATTGGAAATGTTCCAGACATCCAAATAAAGCTCAGAATACCTAAGCAAGCTATTTTCATTTTTTAATGGCCTTGACGAGACAGAGGAAACTCGTCGAGTTTCTCTCCATATACCTCGATTATCAAGATGAAATTTTTTTGGACTGATATTCACATTTTTTTTTTTCAATTTTATGAGATCGCGACAAAATTTCATACGACGGTATAGGTCTATCAATAAATAAAATAAACATCGGTACCTAAATTCTTGAATGTAAACGTATATCTTTGATAAAATTATTCGGGCGAGTGTAATTAACTTTTAATGATTTACTGGACAAACTAGAGATTCGACGCATAAACTAGAATTTTTTTTTTCGACTCTTAAGATTAATTTATGGTTTATAATGGAATTCTCTCGCAGCCTGGACGATCGGAGTCTTTTTCAGGCCCTACTAAAAAATTCAAATAAATTTATAATGGTAAGGGTGAGAGTTCTACAGGAAAGTGAAGATGCACCTCTACACGGATACAAATTCTCTGTCCTCAATGAATAATCCAGTAAGTCAAATTTTCTTGAAAAAGGGCATCGATCTTGCAATTTTACATCGCCCCTGGTCACGAGCTACGATTATGAGAATAGTCATATTCATGATGAAGAGAATAAACAACGACTAGACGGAAGAAAAGGACAAACCACGGCTTCCTTAACGAAGTTAAACGAGGAACGCAGGGAACCTGTTTTATGAGTCAAATAGGATTTGGTATTGAAAATTCAAGGAAGCCTAGACCTAGATAAAGCTAGTATAAAGAAGGCCTAGATGTAAAATAAGCCTACTATAATGTAGTTTGAAAGTCCAAGTTTTTCTCAAATCTCGAGCTATTTATGATAGGAGGGAGACTTGGGAAAATTTGTCCCCTATCATATATAGCTCGAGAGTCAAAAGTTTTCCAAGTCCCTCTTCTATCATATATAGCTTCAGATTCGAAATTTTTTCTAAGTCCCTCTCCTATCATATATGGGTCGAGAGTCGAAATTTTTCCAAGTCCCCCTCCTATCATATATGGCTCGAGGGTCGAAATTTTAACAGGGAACCTGTTTTATGGGGGGCTATTTGAGAAATCTGCCGTGCGCCGTGCGCCGTCCAGCGAAAAACTTGGAAAAATTTCGACCCTCGAGCCTTATATGATAGAAGAGGGACTTGGAAAAAATTTCGACTCTCGAGCTATAGATGATAGGAGGGGGAGTTAGAAACATTTCGACTGTCGAGCTATATATGATAGAAGGGGGACTTAGAAAAATTTCGACTCTCGAGCTAGATATGATAGGAGGGGGACTTAGAAAAATAACAGGTTCCCTGCGTTCCTCGTTTAACTTCGTTAAGGAAGCCGTCATTTTTCCAAGTTTTTCGCTGGACGGCGGACGGCGCACGCCAGATTTCTCAAAAAGCCCCCCATAAAACAGGTTCCCTTTTAAAACTCGCGGATTCTTTGATGGAGTTAAACGAGTGGTGGCAGGGAACCTATTTTATGGGGCACGTGAGATCTGAACAATGTAGATTGTGACGTCACAAGGCTGACCGTCATCAAATTGTGACGTCACAGCCCCCCCCCCCCAAAGCTATATATAGGTATGATAGGAGGTCGCTGGAAAATTTTTCAAACTCGGAGTTTTGCCGGACGGCGGACGTTTTTTCCGCCTCCACCCTCGGGTTCCCTGTTAAAAGGATTCATTTACCACTCACTTTTAGGAATATGCTTTATAATCTATAATGTCGCGCTCTCCTTTCTTATATGAAGGTCTGTTTTTTGAAATCACCTTTAATGGTAAGTTTATTCATTTGTTGTTTGGGATCGGAACCAATTCGCAATACGAGTTGTCTAACGCTTCATTAGTACAGGGGGCGAGAATTGCAACGGTCTACAGATCCATTGTACTCGTACTTTCAAGCATTCAACATTCCTCGACTAATCAGTGTTGCCATCAAAGAAAGAAATTATCATTTTTCTTATTAGAGTAGTGGTCGTGGACGGAGTTTTCGTTCAGAGGGTGCCAACACGTCTCCGACTATACTCGACGCGATCAAGGGATTCAGAAGGCCAAAATGCATAAATATTAGTTAAAAGTGATGTATTTAAAATATTCGAAGTAGTCCATATTTAAGACGTCCTCTAACAAAAAACCCTTCAAGAATTGAGTTGAGCATTCGACTTATTCGAATTCATCTGTATCGTATGTAGTGACCTATTTTCTTTTTTAAAGAAAAAAGGAAATCAAAAAATTTCAAAATTTACCTACTAATTTGGCCAAATTAGCGTTTAAGGATTAATGCGAATCCTTGCCGTGTTGCCGTGATCTATTTTATCGTCCTTGTCTCACTCGCCTACACAAATGCTCGTCATTTCTTAACCGCAAATTCAAATTTTCAGTTGTTGTTGGTGCGACCGGTATTCGAGAAATTTGCATGATGTGATGGGGGAAAACGGAGCACCAACGATTTACCTAAATTAGAATTCCAAACGAGTTAGTCGGGTGCGAGGTGCAATAAAGACGACGAGAATACCACTCGCATCTGCATGTATACATATTATACGTATCTGTATAATGAAATTTAAGCTCCGCGTCATGATACGTAATTATCATATTGTCCCTCCACTTCTCTCCTCGGGCTTCGACTGAAAAATAAAAAAAAGTTGATAACAATAGTTTTCTCGATTCTCTATACATACCAACCCTCGCCGGCCTTATGCTTTTATTTTGACCGACTTCTGCGTTCGCCAAGACATCAACAATAATAGGTATTGTATGTCCGCGGTCTTGTAGAAGGCATCTCGTGTGCGAGTTTGAGTCTCACGGAATGAAATTTTATACTATACGCTATCAAATTATATAACAGAGCACAGGAATGTCTGAATTGGTCGTTACAGGTTAATTATTCTACTCGCGATCAGCAGTCACGCAAAACATTTCTCATTAATGCCTAGATTTTTATTTTCTAAATAGTTCGATACTAAAAATTGATACTCGTATCCTTCTTCCGCATTGTTGCCTATTCAGTATATTTGAAGTCATAAATTATCATCTCGAGCTCGCATACCCGAAAAACAAATTGGTAAAAAAAAAATGTTCTGTTTAATATTAGTCATCCTATATTGAAATCCCGTAATTTATGATTCGTCACTATAATATACGACGGTGTTTATAAAAATTGACTCCGGACACCGTGAACATCGCATTTTGTATTTTTCAGGAACCTTTTAGTTACAATTTTGAGTCGTCCGTGAAGAATGGCAAAAGTGAGTCCGACCTTGAGGATGAGATTTTTTTTCTCAGACTCTGTATAATCCTTATGTATAAAGTTTGAAACTTTTTTTCTAATTACTTATTCTCGTAGACTATCATATAATATCTTGAGAGCATTCCTTACGTTGTTTTTTTTTATTAAATTTCATACAAACTGTATTCGTAATTTTCCAATCACCTGTAGATGAGGCATTTAGTCAATAGTTGAAGTATTCATTTTTTATTCGATCACCATCATTGCAAATTTGTGTACTTAGTAGCCTACTTATATACGTCTCATTCTGACAGCGTTGACCATGATTTCTCATATATCGTACATTTCCTCTAACTTTGGAGCGAGTGCCTTCATTTATCCAGATCTGGTCTTATAATATTTATTTTGCGTTCTTATAATTACTAGAGAGCTACTGTGCGGAAGGATGGCCAAATGCAAATTAATCTCATGCGAAGTCGAAATTTGTTTTTTCGCAGGCAGTTAAAAATTAGTAACCGGTTTCATTCAAAATAAATATACGAATACAACTGAATCATAAAATCGTAACCAGATTGTTCGACAGTCGTACTGTTTAACCTAACTCGCCTTTGGTCACGTGATTCTCTTGTATGGACAAAAATATGAAGTAATTACGAAAATAAGCGACGAGCAGTTTCCAACCTTTATTATAATAATAAATAATTATACCCCAGCTTTACTCAAAATGAAACAACAACTCCGAGTTACGCCACGATCCATTAGCCCGAATAACCTGTGTTTTTAATGGTGCAAAAAATTTTCTTCCTCCCGAACTTAAATTCAATGTTTTTAGCTTATACGGCCCGTCGCACGCGCGGTGCTAATAAAAGCATTTTCTTCTTTTATGGTCATGTCTAACTGTTTCAGTTTTTCTCTTTTATCATTCGTCGGCTACAAAGAAACAAGGGGAATAGCGGAAATGTGAAATGTAATACAGCCGATATTATACAAATTTAGGAAAAATTTCACAGGCTCTGTGAAACCGGGCAATTTTCCGATTTTTTATCCAGAACGTCGCCGTTGTTTTGAATATAAACATTTCTCTGAATCCTCTCTTTCTAAGGACTGTTTTCTCCCTTTTTTGTTTTTCTGAAAGACCACAACAGGAGGTACGGCTTATGGAGTAGATCACACAAAAAATATTTATTTCACACATGCCCACCATCCGCCGTTTTTATAATTCCCAGAGGCAGGAGGTCTGACCTACCCTAAGAACTTCAAAAAATTTTGAAGGTGTTTATAGCTAATTTAAAGGGTGATATACTCAAACGAGTACAAAAATGACAAAAACCACAAGAAACATAGTTACAGCCGCCGAGCGCTTTCGGTTAAACAACCATCATCAAAGCGTGAACGAAAGAAAGCCACTGAACCCTACATCAACGAAAACAGAAGAAATCGCAACAGAGCCATTGAACCAGCAAGTCATCAAAATGTGAATCATTCCCATGGACTAATTCAATCAATCCATTATCAAAAATATACCTGTTTAAAAACGATGACGTCGTCACTATTTCGGTGACGAATAATTTTAATAGTTTCGAGGGCCATGCGTTTAAAATACAAATTCTCTCTTTGGAGGAGGACTTCAGACTCCTCTTTGAACATATGACCGCTCTCAATTAAATGATCGGCAGAGACTGACTCACCCAAGTTACGTTTCTTCCACGTTTTGTTATGGTCTTACCACTCTAATTTGGAGCTGGCGGCTAGTCATCCCTAAATATATTTCAGGGCAATTTTTGCAGGCTACGCTATGTATGCTGCTCCTTTCGGCCACGAGTAAACTTTCAACTGCATTAGGGTCGTAAAAGATCCAAAATGGTGGAGGGTACGACCCAATTGCAAGGAAAACTTGCCCAGAAAGGGGAGTCTAATCCAACGTTTTTTACTTTCCAGGTGTGAATCCCAGAGGAGGTAGGTAGCGGAGATCGTCACTAGTTCCTCCTGGGAAGCAGCTTGACTCAAGTGATATGTGTCAGTCGATGAATTGAGCTATTGAAAGTAGCAATCTTGTAGGCAATAGGGCAAGAGAACGACCCGTAGATTACAATATTGATCGAAGTTTCTTTCCTAAATACCAAACTCATGGACGCCGTTTCTAACAGAGATGGACAAATCCAAGAAGTTTATTGATAGACTACCAACTTCCAGAGTGAATTTTATGGAAGGGTTAATAGCTATTCAAACAGCAAGAAACTCACTAAGGAGTTCTGCAGGACCCACCCACGCTCAAAGAACGTCCTCTAAGTACCTACACATATGTCAATAGTACACGTGACTCAAGAACACCCCCGCCCGAGGAGAACATATCGATCTCAAATTTAGAAAGGAAGGGATACTTAAAGCGATTAGACATAAAGAGATTTTTACAAGAGCCACAAAAATCACGTAATTTCTGCGCCTCTTGTAAAAAACTCTTTGTGTTTACTCGTTTTGAGTACCCCTTCCTTTCGGTATGTCCGGCTATAATTTAAGAAATCGTCTCGATTCTCAAATTTAGACTTCTGAAATAAGCGAACCCAAGGGAGAACCAATAGAGATCCACACTTCCTCGAGGAACTGGAAAAATTTCCTATCAAATTTACAAAAGTTAGGGGACCAAGTTATAGCTGCTCAAGAATGACAGCGCTGACAAAATTCAGACTCTAAACTTTTCAATTTGTGGACCCAAGGTGGGAATGAGCTCTATATGCTGGGAGGCAATGTGAGACTTAGAATTTTTACAGATGGCTTAGTATATACCTTGTTATATGTTATTGATATGTAGCCTGGAGGTACATGCACATATCAAGATGAGCTTTATATGATGGGAGTTAATGAGGGATGGGAGTTGGAATTTTTACAGATGGCTTGGTATGTACTTAGTTTATATTATTAATATGTAGCCCATTAGTATTTTTGCTGTTAAGGAGGGATATGTACATACCAGAATGTGCTTTACATGTTGGGAGTTAATGGTGGACTTGGTTTATTCATAGATCGCTTAGTATAGACCTAGTTATATATTATCGATTATAGCCTGTTAATATATTATAATAAGATATGGGGGAGGGGGTACCCGTATACATCAGGAATTTTTAAAGATGTATGTACTTAGTTACTTGTTATGTTAATAATATTATATGATCTATTAGTATTTTTATGATCATGGAGGTACATATTGGAATGAGCTTTACATGATGAGTGTCAATTGGGATATGGAATATATTATGTTATCGATTATAGCCTATTAGTATATTTTTGATCCGGGAGGTACGTGTACCTGTATATGATGGGAGTAAATGGGGGACTTGGAATTTTTATATAGATGGTAAATAGTATGTACCTAGTTTATGCTACTGATATGTAGGCTACTAGTATTTTTGCAATCATGGAGGAATATGTACATGCCAGAATGAGGTTTATGTTGGAGGTTGATGATGGACTCGGTATATTTATAGATCTCTTAGTATAGACCTAGTTATATATCATCGATGATATAGCCTGTTAATATAGGTATCTAAGATCCATGAGGAGGGGGTATCCGTATATATCGGGATGAGCTCAATATGCTGAGAGGCAATGCGGGACTTGGATTTTTTAAAGATGTATGTACCTAGTTATAGCCTATCAGTATTTTTATGATCATGGAAAAGTACATATTGGAATGAGCCTTATGTGCTGGGAGGCAATATGGGACTTGGAATTGAGACAGATGGCCTAATATAGACCTAATCATGTGTCACTTGTATGGTAGGTGGGGAGACTTGGGAATATTTTCGAACATATAGATGTCTGCATGAGGATTGGACTTCGAAAAATATCAATTGTTCATTCAGTGTAATGCATGATTTTCAGTTTCAAGGCTGGATAAGCCTGTGTCTTATTAATGTGCGTGGATTGATGGGAGGGAAGGAAACTCGGAATTTTGACACATGGGCTAGTACGGACTTAATTATTTTCTACCTGTAGAGTATAGGGAGGGGAACTTCGAATTTTTTAATCGTAGGTATATCTATTGGGAATGGATTAAGAAAAATATCGAATGCATTTTTTTCCTAACAATGCAATGCATGACTTTCAGTTTTTGATGCATAATTTTCTATTCTTTATGCATGTTTTTCAATTTGTGGAACTAGATAAATTTTTGTTGTATAATACGCGTGATATTGTTTCTTAGTCTTTTTTGTCATTGTTGTTGATATCCCCGGTATGGTCGTTGTTGTGGCTGTCCTTCTTGTCGTTGTTCCTTTTCTTGTTCTGTTATTGCGTTGTCTTCGTTTTTCTTATTGCTGATGTTGTTGTTGTTGTTGTTGTTGTTGTTGTTGTCGTCGTTGTCGTTATCGTTATTGTTCGTGTGTCATTCTTTTTGTCGAGTCCTTCTTGTTCTGTTCTTGTTGTCCTTGTAATTCTTGGTATTACAGTAGGCCTGTTGTGACTTATTGTTGGAGTTGAGGGTTCATATGAATTGGATTCATTGCTCAGTTTTCTAAAAAGTCTTCTTTACAATACCTTGTTGGGTGTGTAATTGCTGATCTCTCAATTAATTTGTTCCTATTGGACTTAAAAAGATATCGACTGCTTATTTTTTTCCTAACAAGCATGATTTTCAGTTTTCAGGGCTAGATATATTTTTGTTGTGTTAATGTGCTTGAATATGATGGGAGGCAATTTTTATTTCTCAATAATCGTTTTATTGTTATTTATTTATTATTTTTTTTGCTTTATAACTTGCGTTCTCAAAATCAAGCCCACACAGGTGTTTCACTTTTTTGTAGGTGTCTTATAGGATGTTCTTCAAGTCTTCTTGTTTCAATTAAATCATCGTTGAAAAATTTTTTTCATTATTTTTTCTGTTTTTCGTTTTTAATAAGTTTTTACCATTTATATTGCATGTTTTTTTTTTCTTTTTTTAATTTCAAAAATAGTTAGGGTTATAACTGGCTTTGGTTTTTCCAGTTTAGGTCTACAGGGCGGGAAGTTCGAGCTACCTCCACGTGGTGCTTCCCGGGCAACAACGACAACGTGCAAAGAAATCTATTCCCACTGTGCAAGACGTATTGAAAATTGTCACGTCATCTTGTCTGCAAACCGTATCAAAATTCTAACAAGGAACTTGTTTATGGAGAGAGAGAGAGAGAGAGAGAGAGATGATTTGGAAAAAACATGCATTGTTAATCGAGGGGTCGTGGCTCCAAAAGAAGCAGGGTCTCCAGAGAATTTGCTGAAGCCGTATAATTTATCTCAGAGACTTTGCAAAATTTCAACTTTTCAGCTACTTACCTGTGATGGGATGGGGTGGGGGTCTTCGAAAGATTCTATCCTTTGGCTTGTGTATATGTATATTGGGAGAAGGGGGCTCTGTAAATTCTTACCATTGTGCCTCAAGTAAGGGAAAGGAGGGAGGAGTTTTAGATAAATTCAGACCATTAAGTCGTGTGAATTAGGAGCGAGACTTTGAAAAATTTTGAGAGGAGACCATGAAAAGAACATACGACCACTGAACTGTATAGATCATAATGGTCTAGATTTGAAAAATATTCATGGGTGCAGGAGGGAATTCGGAAAGAGATTTCGACCAATAAATTGATTCTATAATTAATTATTTAAATTGAACAATTCAATAAATAATGAAAATGGGGCGTCACAAAACTGTAAACGAATTTAATAATCTGCGTTTTAAATAGATGTTCAAGAAATATCGAAGACTTACCTTTGCGAATTTATAATCATATAACCTTACGGGGTACCAGACATATGGCAAGACTATAATTTAATATTCTTGTCAATTTTTGCACAGTGGGAACTCAAATATTTTTTAGCACGTTGCTGATGGCTAACGCTCCGCAGGGACAGGTGGAAAGCCTGGGCTTTCGCAAGACTTTTTAACGGGAACTTGTTCGATACTGTCATTTATTCCATGTTTTTTTCTTTTTTAAAGTATTCAGATAGTCAAACTTGGAAAAAACCAAATTGTTGACTGTGTATTATTAATAAGTTGGAGAAAGTAATTTCACACTGAAATTGGCCAATTTTTATACCCTTTAATACACGCCACAAATATATTGTGTCATCAGAAGTGTATAGAGACCAACTGATTGGATTTTTGTCCGTTTTGGAGAATATCGCTGTAAACCTAGATAATTTACAATTAAGTATATATCTTCATTCCAGATACTGATAGGACTAAGTTGACTAGCTTCCTATTCTCGGCGAAAAGAAACTACCAGGAAAACACGAAAAGAGAACCAACCACCAAATTTTCAAGTTGATTCCATTGAATTTTTACGTTGGTATAAAATAGGTTCCCTATACTTCCACAGTGAATATACTTCATCGAACAAACCCCGAAAGCTCGCGAGTTTTTTAATCTTATAATCAAAGTTTAATCAATCTCCGTGTAAGGAAGAGAAATAGACAGGTATTAATGGAAAATACAATTTTGGAGTGTTTTGAGCTTAACGCGAGTCTTAAGAGCTCTTCGATAGTACTTACTGGGCTCTTATGATAGCGTAACAACAGATTGTATTTTAATAAACCAAAATCAAATTACAAAGCCTCTAATCTTCAATCTTACTCGTACCTCGTGATAGACGTGTACGTTTATTAAAATAGAGAAGGAAAATTAGTTATTCGTATAATTTCATACTCAGGCTTATAACGGTAGCGGTGAAAAGTGATATCGTATCAAAAGACATCGAAGATTCCTGATTTACGAAAAAAAAAAAGAAAAATGTAAGCTGCATATTAAGCGAATCTTTATTTTATAGAGCAGGAAAACAAAAACAACTTTCTTTGATAGGGAAAAAGAAAAAGAAGAGAAGAAACGAAAAACATTATTTCCTGAGTTTCATGAAAGTTATCGTCTTTCGCGTCGTTCATTTGCTTTTCTCCGTCGCTGTAATAAAATTGTAAAGTAAAGAAACCGCGTGAATTTCCCTTTAATGCTTCAGTGCAGATACTTTTTTTCCCCTGAAACGTTGACCCGAAAAGCGTGCAGAAAATCCGTGTACAGCGACTTCAGAAATTCGTAATGTAAAACTTTTTGTATTGGAACTGACTTTTCGACATTGACTGATAAATTTCTATCGAATAATCATTTACTTACCGGGTAAGTAGGGAAATACCCGTTACTTTCTCGTGAGCGAAATCTCGGTGCCAGATTTGAAATGTAAAATGCTTCGAATTGGCATAATTACCCGGAAACGTTTTCTAATAGACAGGTAATGATGGTCGATAAAGGTTAAATCAATATGGCGATTTTGGATTACGACACATTTTTTTTTGTGTGTGTGACTGGTTGATTTCATTCATCTTCGAAATACCGACAAATTCTGTTTGAAAACACTTAGAGGTTCCCCATCTACGCTTCGAGAAATTGTAATTACTTATGTATATTTTTTCAAATGTAAGTGGTGCCTGTACTTTTTTTTTTGTACCTAGTACTTCTGTATATGTGTATGCTCGCCTTGTAAGGAACCGAGTGTAACAAGTTGCTTGCATGTACTGTAGCTAGCTAAGCTACTGTTACAAGATACAATCTACGTCGATGATCAAATTAAATACCGTACAATAGGTACCTAGTCTTATCTACTGAACGTATGTCACAAGATTTTTGATTTTGCATTAGACTAATCATTAGGAGTACCGCTACCAATTATTGCGCGGAATTGCTGGAAATTACGTAAGTTTTATTTATATTCACTTTCCTTGTCCTTCAGTCACTCCATTAGTTTCTCCTTTTTCCGACAAAATCATTTTTAACTGCAGCGGCGATATTTATTTCTCCAAATGTTGAATTATGAAATTAGAGGGAAATGAAGGAAATTAATATTGCCAGCTACGTACGACTTTTTAATTTAGGTCCCTAAATGTATATCCAAGGGCGACGACAAGGCGAACAAGATGGAGCCCTCATTAGATCAAGGTTGACAATTTGTCATTTTTTTCTGTTAATAGTTTTCATTTTCCATTCTCTTCTCTTGACCTTTGTTCTATTTCATTGTCTTCCAAATGCTTTCTTGGAAAAACTGATGAATGCTAGTAACTTTTTTAATTCCCAGGAAATTAGAAAAGAGCTCGCTCAGTAAGTAATGTTAACGATTACTATCTTTAACTTTCAAAGCTGACGTAAAATCATCATGCCAAAATGATAGATAGCTGATAGAAGTGGTCTGGGACCTCCCCCTCGTGCAGTATACCTAGAGATGGCGACTGATCTTTCTGGTGATAAATTTCTCCAGGCTCTAATCACGAGGGCTACACATCTTTTAATTGTATTGGACAAAGGTCGTAGTTTCATGTTTTTGGAATCCCTGGTTAGCCAAAAAGTGGAACTTACAGACCGTAATGTCGACAAGTTCTAGACTATCTCACGGTGTCATTGATCGACTGGATCACCGTGGACAGGGACCATGCATTGGTGCGAATTGTTGACTGGGTCGCTACCAACAAGAGAGTCTCAATCCCAACCCTCCATCTCCAAACAGTTGAATGATTAAAAAATAGTCGCAAGGTCGGTAAGTGTATTGTACCCCTTGAAACTTCCTCCTGGAGTACAGGCAGATTCGATCTTCTATCCGACAGCTCCCAAGGTCACTCGTGTGGGTTCAGGTGTGTTGGCAATATCACCGTGGAAATTATAATATAACAGTAATGATGATGTTAATTAGAGAAGAGTATAATACAAGACGTATGACAGGGACCATCTTTGTCCATAAGGTGAGACATTTAGTTTTGTCCATAAAAACTTAATTATATCCTACGCCTGGGTAGAGGAGTGTGGTGTCGTATATTGCTATTCTTGACTTTTAAAACTGACGGAATCAGCTGTCAACATGATAGATGCAGGTATCTAAAAGTTAGGTTAAACATATGTATGAGATAAAGGTTCTATTGCAGTTGATTCCTCTTTTGCACCATTCTACTTGAAGTGGGGATTCCCGGACATTCCTCCGAATCCGTTTCCCCGAATACTCACTTCCCAAAAAACAAAACACCCGAATATTGAATAAAATTTTTTCGGACGTTATACGAGAAAATTTTATTTCATATTCTCGACTGTCTGATATATTATGTCCTACAGATTTTGAATTGTCCATGACTCTGTTTTCATTCTTCTAAGTAAGTACCGTATTGCTGAGCAAACCCTTAAATGCGTTTTTGTAGGTCAGTCCATTTGCTTTCGGAGAGTTTTCACGCTTCTATCTAGAGCTAACTCTCAAACATACGTCTCGGTATAGCTTTGCTTTTTATATTCTTCAAGTGCTTAAAACAAATCGGGGTGGTGTTTTCCCACAACTAGGTTTGTGTCAATTATACCATTTATCCGAGGCATTGTTAGTCCTGTACTTACAATAATCGTACGCATTGCAGTTGCACATTGATAGTCAGTTGAGTAGATTGATTATTTACCTACGTGCCTATGGAGCTGAACTTGAAAGACTCTCATTGAGCTTGGTTGGGTTTTGAATCTACATAACTAGTTATGATTGATGAATTATAAATTTATTATTAGATGGTCTTATCCGACTTTACTTTGCTGTAGTGGACTCTTTCACAGTGAATAAATCCCCAGGACAAGAATGACAAGGACGAGTCTTTGAATTTTTAGAGTTGGTCACGGTTTCAGGTTTTTCCGTGGGGGAGATTCCACCAAAAATTTAAAAAGATTCAAGTTCACGAAATAGATAGGTTTCCTACACTTTTCGATCAACGCAAAGCACGACTCATCACCACGAGCTGCACGATTAATCGCCAAATTGTTGATGTGAAAATACCTACATTAATTTCACCCTTTGATGTAGATTTTTTTCTGGACATATTATTCTCTTCACATTGCAAACAACTGAGAAAAAACTTTTGAACTTTTCGTCGAGTATAATACAAACAACAATCTGTATTTGGTTGCTTTGATTTTTCTAGTGAACACTACGCTATAGAGGGGTTATTTTAAATTTATTTCCAACGCTTTATGGCACATAAATACAATGGAACTAATTTAGGTATACTATTACCAAGTGAAGCGTTAATTAATTATACGTTTATTTCGAAAATTTTGAGAGAATATTTCAATTATTAATTTCAAAGAAACTATTTACACTTGTAGGCCTACATTAGGTCTATTATGTACAGAATTATATTACGTATGGCCTTTCACACTCTTCTGGGAATACGAGACATTTCTGGCCTTTATGAAACGAAAAATTTCTCGAAATATTAGTTGACGAATAATTCTACACGAACTTATCGACTAAATCATGAAATTAAAGAACAATTGCGGCTGTTAAAAAACCAAACGAACCGAGTATAATTATGCGACTGACATGGACGGGGTGGGTCAACGTCTTTGGCTCTATAGTCGAACACAATATAAGTGCCCGAAAATACTGATTCGGACAACGACGTCGACTTTATTTCATATAAATGTGCACGACATGTATTACCCAGATAAAGATGATAATGCGTTCAAATATCGAATAGTAAAGAGATGACCGCGCATCGATGGCAAAACGCCATCAAAAAGTTTACTTCGAATTAGCGCGGATCATTAACTCCATTAATGCGAATATTACATTAGTGTACGTGTGTAGATACAAGTTACAAAAAACGCGACCCTTTTCTTCTCAAAGGCAGCGTAACTTATTTTACAAATACGTGAACCTTGGGCTTCTATGGGAGGCCGATTCTCTCGGAAATATGCGTTTAATTATAATGAGTGTATTCGAATTTTGATTTTAATACCTTGATAATCACTTTGTTTCACTATCGTGAAAATATCTTACACGTACTTACGAGAAATTAGAACCAATTTGCGTAGATACGAAATTAATCGAAGCCATCTCAAATGAAATCCACCTTCTGCAAGATGTACCTATTAGAACGCCTTGTACATGATATTTTGTTCAAACAGGTGCACTCCTCAAATCATTTAGTTTTGAAATAGACTACGAACAAATAAAATTCTACGCTTCTTTTTGGGGCTCTTGCCTCCGGCAAGGCTAAAGCCCCTATGCAATTGCGAAAAAAAAAAAAAAAAAGTTCTCACCGGAAAAATGTGTTGTGACGTCACTCAAGTTATTCGAGATTTTATGTTTTGCATAGCAATTACCAAATTTCAGGACGTTTTTCACATTCTCTGTCTCTTGAGATTTTATTTTTGCCTGGCAAATTTTATTTCTCATACAGTCAGATGACCCAGATAGTCTTCGAACATCAATATTGATGATAATGTACAAATATATCGTTTGATTAGTACTGCACGTATACATATTCTGTATCACCTATGATTTTATCTTCAAGAAAGTTTCTTCTTCTCGATGCTCACAAAGATGCAGATCTCTTGGTTTCCAAATCTTGACATAGAAAAAATTGAGATCTCTTGAGCTCTACATTTTGGTAGGAAAAGAAACTTCAGATCTTTTGAAAAAAATTAAAAAAAAATTTCCGTCACGTAACAGTCATCAATTAGAAGAAAACTCGGCGCTCCGCACCTCACGAGGGGGGGGGCTTCGCCCCCTGGACCCCCATATTGGTTTACTTTCAGTCAAACTGAATAGATAAGGCGTGGAACACGTTCTTTGTTTCAAAATTTTCTGGCATAGGCAAATAAATAAAGATCATATTTCATATCTTTCTCAGTATATAAGACTATTTTGCGGTTGAATTTCTTATTTATTCCACCCACCCCAACTCCTTAGAGGAAGGAGAAGGAGAAGCTTCCTCGAGTTTCATATTATAATTTTACTTCTCTAATTGCGCTTATGGATTTAGATCTAGAAACTATGATTGTTGAGTATAAGTACCCTGGTAAAACTGAGTCCAAAAAAATTTCTGGCATAGCCAAATAAATGAAGATCATGTTTCATGTCTTTTATATTTTATCAGTGATCTTGAAATATTTTAGTCTAGGCTTCTACTAGGTCAAGTGTTCGTGATATATTACTCTTTTACCCCGTTACCTACCTTGGCGTCGTATAAGTCTTGTATGAGAAATATTTTGAGGTATCACCTATTGTATTCAATGGTATGAGAAAATTCAAGTCTTCTATGAGAAATGTGAGGTATCGCCTTTATGAGAAATATTTTGAGGTATCGACTTTCGTGGGGCTCACTCGCTCCGCTCGTTCGCCCTCTTTCTCGGCCCCTATCTCGGTTTAGCATAAGTCCGATATAAAATATTTTGGGCTTCCGCCTTTTGACCCCTTCCCTGTTGTAGATCTCGAAATTTTTCCAAGTCCCAAGGTCATTTGCACGGACGCATACACCTCGGACGCACGCAAATTATGAAATCAGGGTAGGGATCAGGATTTCGAAATTATCCCAAGGTCATTTGCACGGACGCACGCAAATTTTGAATTCACCATGCGGGGTGTACTCGCAAATTTCTGAATCACCCACGGGGTAGAGATGTGCACGGACGCACGCGCACGTTCGCACTGATTACTTTCTGTTGAACGAGTTACAAAATTTCTCATTTATTCCCCTTACCCCATCTCTTTGAAGGAAGGTGAAGGAGAAACTCAAAGAAAGTGAGATTATCTTTAGAATTGAAAAGGTCTATGCGCCTTGCCAGGGGGCCTACCTTTTTAGCTACCAAAAATCTGTTGCTACCTGAAATCTGTTGCTACCTAACATGGGGTGCTATGGAAAATCTGTCGTTTTTATCTGTCGCTCGATTATGCTTGATTTTTCAGAAATACCTCCTCGATATACAAGACGTGTTCCACTCAAAAAAGAACCAAGAGACCCGGATACTGAGGCGCATGGCGACTCGGGTCTTGTTTTCTACTTCTGAACATGATCACATGATATGAAGTAAGGACTTTTCAGGCAGTCAATCATGCTGAAGTTTAATTTAATGCTTGAGGTGAATTTAAAAAAAATTATCTCTCAAAGTCCATATATGGTAAACATTGATCCCCAGTTGAAGCTCGGGAATTAACTGAGAAAAAAGCAGGAACGAGAAAATCAACAGAACTTCAAAAGGAAGTTTCAAAGGTAGTTTTTCCCAGTTTTTCTCACTGAAGCGTTACTCATTGCTGGGCGTGGCTTTGTGCAAATTTGGTGTATCGAGCTATGGACGAGGAAGGGGATTTGGAAACATTCAATCTTTTAGGCTGTGTTTATGAGGAAGGAAACTTGAAAAAATTTCAACCACTTAATGTGTACTTAGGAACTCATAATACTGCATGTCAGATCTAGCATAAAGAAGGCTGTAGTAGTAGGAGGCCTAGTATACTGTATGATCGGCCAAGTACAATCAATGTTGAGGATACAGGTCCCAAAGCAAGTCCCTAAATTAGTGAAAATATATACTTAAGAGAGTAAAGAAATGCAAAATCCGAAGCGCTTTTGGTTGAAAACCCATCTTCAGCGAGAACAAGAAAGCAACTGACCCACTTTTGCATTTCTTTACTCTCTTGAGTGTATTTTCATTACGAATATCGTATTAATTCCCTAAATTAGCTCAAGGTCACTGATGACGTCATGCGTCTCACGAAATAGCCCTCGCAAAAAAACGTCTCGCCCATTTCTGACCTGCCCAAAGTCATATCGGTTCAGTTCAGCCGTTGAGCATAGAAGCTTGTCGTGCAGTCATACAATGGAGATGAACACAAACTGGAAAATGATACCCTCCACAAGTATGACAAAGCCCCAATATTCATGATCGTTCCATCTTGACTCCTATTTCTTCATACGTGTAACAATGATCAGCCGAAATTAACTGAATTAAGCCAGCTGAATATTTCTGAAAGCCAAAAGTCGGAGGCCAAATTTTTAAAAAGCTAAAATTGTTGGCTGAAATAATCTAGATTTCAGAAACCCATTCTCTCCTAAAGGAAAATCTTTAAAAGAAAAATATTCAACTTTTGAACTGACCCTTGTATAAGTTCCTTTCGCTGTGCGACTAAATCACGCTCTTGAGTTAAAATATCCATTATGTTTAATCATGAGATGAATTTTATACCTACTTCATTTTTTACTGAAGGTAGAATTAATCCTTATCAGTTTCATAACACTAATCTGTTGTTATTGAGATTTCAATTCTGAAAGAGTCTTGATAACTCGTGCCAGTCCGTACTGACTCATGAACAGTCAAGTGAAGATGTTTTTAGAAGTACTCTTTTTGCACTGAACACGTTTCCAATGGCTGATTTTCCATTACGTACAGTGAAACCTCCATACAGCGGACATCGACGGGACCGAAGGAATTGTCCGCTATAGGGGAGTGTCCGTTGAGAGAGGTGAAAATGAGAAAAACAAAATTTTTAGGAAAATTAAAGGATAATTGTAGCGAAAAATGGCCAATGGGTGTGTTCAGTCTGAGAAGTACTTCTAGGGACACCATCGCTAAATCTTATTCATTTCAAAGTTCTAAAATTGATGTCCTAGCTTTTCTACATTCTACTTTATTGAAAAATTTGTTTAATTTCAAACTAAAATTTTGTCTCATTCGTTTCAAGTCTAAATTTCTACTCTACCTTGCCTTGTATGAAGCACTCGTTTTTAGATCGGAATCTAAATTAAATGGGCGAGTACATGAACCCGCATATATGGGATGGATATACCAAATCCAGAGCTAATTATTACACTCTCTTCAATCAGACAACAATAATTGGGACAGAAATATAGAAATTTAGGTAATTTTCTACGGTTTATTACTTGTGGATGAGTTTGATGCATCAAATAAAGTGAGCAAATATGGTCTTGAATTATTTCGAAATACACGTAGTGGAAGACTGACGCCAAAATTCTTATCAAAGCTGTTCAAAAGTCAATGTTGAAAACTGACTAATAATCTTGTACAAGTTTGGCATAGAGAATTTAAAATTTCTAGATAAAATTTGTGCTTCGAGAACCATCATTACTGATGTAGTTTGGCAATGAGAAGATACGCGCTAAAGAACCGTCGCGTAGACTAGGAAGAAAGTGAAGCAAGAGATAGCGCCGAAAGAATTTAGCATGTTTTACAACGTTTCTTACTTTCGGACGGCGACAATGGAGGAAATTACAACGACAACAGCTGCGATTATAGAGGAAATCCGACTAAGTGCACGTTTTAATAATATAATATTTTAATGAAATTTTATAATAAGAAAGTTTTTAAAGACAATCAACAACAAAGGGTAAGTAGTAATTTTCAGCGGTCAAATTCTTCCGTCTTCTGATAAACGTTTAAGTTAAGTGCGACACATTTTTGTATCAATTTTCGAGATTTTCATTTTCTAACGATGAATAATTTTCAACGCTGATAGAAAACGGCTCTAAAGAGAAATTACTTATAACATAAACGATGTTCAGCAAGCTACAGCGATTATTTCAGAAGCCGTCACACGCACTCAGTCGTGAACCTTTTAAAGAGTGTTTATTTTATCGAATGAGAATGACTTCTGTAGTTTGTAATTGTTTCACCAATGCACTCGAAAATTAATTATTAAAACTCGCTCTTTTCAAATTTGTACGACGAAGGTTGTTTTGGTACATTCGATAATAAAAATTTCACTCTGAATTAAAGGATCACTAGAATTACTATTGAAATCAAAATTGATCCTCTATGTGGAAAGAGAAGGATAGAGCCAATCGAAAAGTGGTGACTACGTCACTCTGAGTTACTCTTGATTCTAAAATAATTATATTGGGTGACACAATCCTATTTACTAGTTAGAAAAGCTTGAAGCCTATATCAGAGGTGTCGAGATCCTTTTACTTCAATAAAAGAACCCCTTCAAACCTTGGTTCCTTAGAACCAAAAAAAAAATTTATAAGCAGCCTCCCGACACCCTTGTTAATTATATATAATACCAACCCAAACCAGCTCAAGGTCTAGAATGATGTCATCAGTTCCCGACTTCTTACTACTCCGAAAACATTTATTAGTTTGACAATGACTTAGGATACAGGTCCCCAAAGTAGCGAAAGTCGAAGATTTTCCAAGTCTTTGAAGTAGGTCAAGATCTTTTTGTGACGTCATTTTCATCTCGCGGTTCCGTCGAGAAGACGATTTCGGTTACGCCCCTAGTTTTAAGTCATTCTCAGCGGATCAATAAGAAGATTAAATAAACGCAAGACTGCACTAAAAGCCAGAGATAGAAAGCTTGAGCCATTAAGTTAAGTTAAGTCAATGTTTTGCCGTTTTTTGTTAAGCCAAAAGTCAGTCAATCGTTTTTTTCGTCATTAGCTTAAAGCCAAATATCAGCCGAATTCCAATTTCATTGGCTTAAAATAAAAGCGCTCAAGCCTGCGCACAACAAGAAAAAAAGTTGAAAGCGGGAAGCCGTGAAGCAGCCGGCAACCGGTAGCTGGCCATTTTATCTTAATAAATTAATATCAAACGCGAATCATAAATTATGATGAACCCACACCAAATTTCAAAATGACAAGAAAAGATGGCAAAGTTTTTCATTGGCTGAAGTTGAGCCAAACTATTGGTCTAATTGGACCCTATTTAGCCGAACCCAACCAAGCGACTTTACTATAATGGAGATTCTCCTTTTCGCCAGATCGTTATCATGTCGCTTGGTTGGGTTTGGCTAAAAAGGGTCCAATTAAGCCAATACATTGGCTCAAATTGGACCAATAGATTGGCTTAACTTCAGTCAAAAGCCAAACGTCAGAAGCTCATCCGTATTTTAATCCGTTATCCGCAATCAGCTCAAAGCTAGAAGCCAGTTTTAAGCCAATGACGATTGGTTTTCCATCCATGCTAAAAGCAACATTTGGAGCTCGTGAGCCATTGTAGATTATTCCAGGCTGTTCTGAGTCGAATACGAGCCAAATTACATAATTGCGGTGCTGAACGCACATTATTATTGGACTACCGCAGATTCATCGATGGACGCCCCCAGACAAGAGTGTATCACATTACGTAGGTTCATGGAAAATACCGTCGACTGTAGTTGGGAATCCTCAACTTCTCGTAGATGAGCTGAGCAACTAATGTATGGAGGCAAAGAGAGGGAGGAATACGAGTCTCTTTGTTCAATAGTTACGGAGATTGAAAATTTTTTTTTGTCAACGGCCAATATTCAACTCTATAGACAATCGCAGATTACGTAGAGAAGTAAATCCGCATGTTTCAATCGAATGAAATTTGAATGTTGTAAATAGAACTTGTCTCAACATTTTTTACGATTAAAACGGTTGCTATTGCTATTAAATCTATGGAATAGCTCAAATTTAGGGAAGACAAATTTTACAGCTATAGGATAGCGTGCAAGAGACTACCGGTATCGCGTACACACGTTTTTCTCAGTCGTAAAAAAGAGGGAAGTTGGACTAAAGAAAGAGTGAAATAATCGCAGTTAAGTTCAGCATACGTTGGCTTATACAAAAACTGTATTCACTCTCGCACTTATAGTTGTTGCAACGACAGAGTTATTTGTGTTGCTCCTTGATCAATTACTCATCGCAAAAACGTTAAGGTCGTTATTCCATTATTATAAAAAGATAAAGCGCTGTGTAAATGTTGACATTTTTAGCACCAACTCGCCCACAATAACGGTGCCAGACAAGTACCAACGATTATTTATGATGCATTCTCGTTTGCACTGATTTTCGGTACTGTATCCGTTGACTTTTTCCTGATGCTTAATCATTGTATTTATTTTTGAAATTCCGTACGACCCAAATAATAAGTAGGTAACTTTTAAAAATGACTCTTTTGTTTTACAGGACCGTTAATTGCTACAAAAAATGCTTAATAATGGTACGCCCTACAACGAGGTAAGGATATTTCATATATATATTATCTAATTTTAAATTATAGTTTATCATCTCGTGTGCGGCCCACTCTCATACAGAGGAATGGGTGCTTCTAAAATTTGCTACAATATCGGTCAGTAATAATGATTTCTTCTCTTTCCTAGCTACTTATGTCGAATAGTAGCTACTCCTTGTACACTTACATCCATTATCTCAATTTCTTAAACCTATGATACTTGTCCTCATCTATTTGTCCACTGACCAATTATCGGAGTCTATTGTGCTCATCGCCACAGAAGAAAAATATTCCATGTATCCAGCCTTCACCTACGTCCAGTAATCAAGATCGCAGCTGAGAAGGAAGGCCTCTCTACTGATGTCATGAGCCCCTAATACAACTCTAGTAAAAAGAAAATTACTGCTACGTTGAATAAAGAGAAACGGAAGAGTTCGTCCCCATGTTCATATAGAGCCCCACTACAAATTGACTCAGACTACGAACCTACCAGCAGCTTACATTATGTCTCAGGCCTTACTCCAAAACCCCTGAAAACTCTCTGTCCGTCTACGGAATCTCAATCTTTCTTCTAAAAATCCTTATCTTCAGGGTAGAAATGATGAGGGACTGCCTCCTAAAAATGAACTTAATTAAGTTCGAAATAACCCAATTTTTTTATAGTGCACACCTGTAATTTTTATTTTCATTTATTTCTCATGCTTGTTTGCGGCAAAAAAGAGCCTGCAATACATAGTCCTCGATTATCTCAATTTGAATATATTCAGAGCGAAGCATCGATGCAAGAATTCTTATTCCTCCAAGTACAACCCAAAAAATTCATCGACTCTTCCGAAGCTTATCAGACTTCATCAGGAAAGCTTTCCAAATAGCCGTTGTGGGTAGTAGCCTACTATGGGCTCAAAAACTTTCTTACATACAAAACTACCTACGTTTTTCTAAAAATAATTTTATCCCAGCCAAAAAAGTTCATATGTTGACTTGTAGATGTAATTTATCGTATAGTCTATTATCAGAATAATTCAACCCTCATTTTCAATGAGAAACGCAGGTCCAAATTATGCTTTTTATGAAGTCCTTTCATTTTCTATTTGCTGTTCCCAATTTTTTCATCATCTGTCGCTACTTTATTCACATGCCTCGACAAAATTTTCTCCCCTTAGTCTATAAAAAGAAAGCTTCATATTAGAAATCCATCTTTACCCCATTTTTCTCTAGATGACTTGTTCAAAATTTACTTCCTTGAACGAAAGCGAAAATTTCCCAGGATTTCCTTCTTCCCATTTCGTTTTTACTCGTCATCTCGTTTACTCACGCGCCATCATTTTTAACCTCTCTCTTAGCCTTCGTTGAGTACGATAACTTAATACCCAAACGTCCGACGAAGCCAAGCCCGACCAACTTGAGTCGCGTATATTCAGAAGACGTTTTTCATCCTTATAACTGTTAGAGGAACGTGCAGGTCACTCTACCGTACGGAAACCAAATTTGACATGATTTACGCTCCCATTTTACAGACTAAAAGAATTAAAAATCTGAAGCTCGGATGCGAGTAATTACCGCGGAACTCGAATGAAGACATCGCGAGTAGGGTAGTTCAGCTTTCGTAATTTCATTTTAATTTTGAAAAGTTTTTAGAGTGTTAGGGCGAATAACATTTTTGGAAAATGCCATTGCTTTAATATTACCATTTAGGTACACGAATTTCTCTTGATTCTTCTTTTAATAAACGTAAGTATTGCATTTAGTCGAGCGTATGATAACACTTTATTCACGCATAATTTCACCTTTCTAACAAAATCACCAAAATTTTATAAAGACTGACGTTTCGTTGTATTTTTATCGTTTTTCCTCTTCAATTTGTCGAATCTGCCCGGTTTTAGGGGGGGGGGGGAGGCAAGAAAACAGAGCAGAAGTGTACGTCTCCATTACCATAAAATTACAAAGTAAGTCCTGCGCTTATATGCCATGTATTTATACCGTTAACTAAATAGTTTTCGTTTTCGTCACTCTGAAAACTATAACCTATGGAAAATTCGTTAATGCGTAATTTAGGCTCAAAATCTTCATTGTTGCTCAGGAAAGTACTATTTTCTGATTCGCGATACAATCTTGGACGAGACATCCTACTATCGCTGATATTAGACGTTTCGTAGTCAGTTTCATTCATTCGTTTTAAATTTAAATGAAATTTTCAGATTGTATCATTCATCTCTTGAAATCCAATATTTCGCAACACTTTCCTTGTTCAATGTTGTGCCTAAGCTAAATGCGAAGATATCTATTTTCATTTTGTTTCAGTACCATAGATAGCGAAGGCCAATCATGCGAAAATAAGGAAAAATATATTCGTCGCTGGGGTTGTACTCGGCTTGACTATTCATTCAAGAGTTACAAATTATACGCATGGAGATAGGAAAAATGAGTACGTATCATTTATGCTTACTTCGACGACATTCCTCTCAAAAATCTCGAACCATTATGCATGAGGTGAATGAGTACCTCCGTAAACAATAAGAGACTATAAGCGGAGCATCTTTTAGTAATCTTGATTTCAACTTGTAATAAGAAAATATCTATTGCTTTATATCAACCCTCACTCGAGAGTCTCCAATTAGCCCTTCTTATGTACTTACGTTTGGCTCATGCCTTTAGGATCTTAGCCAAACCTCCTTCTTTTGACCTAGCCTAAATTGACTGAGCTTATACCTCCTTCATGTAGCTTATGTGCTCATACTTTTATAAACCCAACTGTTATTAAATTCTTGTACAGAAAACGTTGAGCTAATTTATCCCACCAGATGTCGCAGAGACGTATTTAATGTATTCTGATGGGAAAAAATTACTAATTCGCTTATAAGTATACGTATCTAGAAGAAAATTTCATGCTGACTAAATTTCTTTACTTTCTTTTTTTCCAAAATATTAAATACATACTTGTATTATGGAGAAAAATAAGATTTTAGTCTCAGATTCTTGCAAGGACCTGCGTCAAAATCTTATGCATCCAGACGCTTTCTGTACACAAAGAGGAACACTTTAAGTACCCTTGTGCGTTACCTAGCTCGTTCTTCTGAGTATACCGGGCGGGGCAGAAAGATGTTACCAGTTAAATGGGAGTTTGCGCTAAATCTGTCGTGGCGCAAAACCGCAAAACGTTAGACGTATAGTTTAAAGGTATGAATTTTGCATCTCAACTTTATCTTTAATTTGAGCCATATCCGAAGTTTCTACGACTTTTCTGAGCCGAGTTATGGACGAAAATGTGACAAAAATTGACCAATTTGCCAAGATTTCCAAAATAAGAAATTGAAAAGTCTCTCACTTCCAAGCTTCATAGGGTTATTTAGGTTTTTTTTTCGGAATCTGCGTTAAATTTCACTTTCAAATCGGATAAAATATGAAAGTTTGAACAATTTTTAATTTTTGACAATTATGGAAAATTGATCAATTTTTGGTACGTTTTCGTCCATAACTCGGCTCAGAAATTTCGTAGAAAAATGTGTAGGGGCGCAAATTGAAGATAAAATTGAGATACAAATTTCGTAGATTTAATGTGTGCACCTAACCTTTCGCGTTTTTGAGCTGGAGTGAATTTAGTTCAAACTCCCATTTAACTGGTAACATCTTTTTGCCCCACCCGGTACCGGTATCTTGACAAGTTCACGGCAACAAACACAACAACACCATTTCCGTGTTGTTGCGACGTCATATTTTCTAACCCCCAACTTATTAGACCCAATCTGTAGACTAATATCTTTTGCATGAGTCTGGAAGGATTCTAGCTGGTTATTTGATTTAATCATTTGTTCAATAAATTTTAATGGCTGTAAAAGCTTGAAAGAAAGTCAGAAGCTTCTATAATTAAGGACCTTTCTGTCAAAAGAGCATCCGCTCAGTGTATATCTTATGGGACAAACGCCCTTTTGACAGAAAGTTCTTCATATTTATGAATGACATGATATGAATATCTATCCTAGATTCCTAGGTATGTTCATTTTAAGAATACAAACACAGATGGACAGTTATCAAGACAAAGAGTAGGGAAATTTCAGCAATACTATGGTACCAATGGTAATGTCGCGCTACTAGCGGCGTGTAGAAGGATACTCTCAGTAGAGAAGACTAAAGTTGTTGCAAACCTAGCATAAATTCTATACTTACTACCAAATTTTGACTTTTGAGGGATACAATTTTTGCACTCTGTTCACATTAAGAAAGGATAGAGAGTAGTACAAAGTACGTACCTCGAGAACGAAACGGTAGATTTAAATTACTTGGAGCATTCTGTTTTTAAGGTATGTACTTTGTACTATTTTCTATCCTTTCGTAACGTGAACAGACTTTATGATGTCTGTCAGGGTTGAAGCAAAAGTAGCAAAAGTAAGGACCACATAAGACGCTATGCACAATAAGAATAGCCTGAATAATAGGACCGTCACTGTGAGGCACATTCTCGCTCGATATAAACAGAATACAGATACAACCTGTCACAAGAAACCGCCCCGTAGCGTCCTAAACATAATTTTACAGGAGCATGATTTCAACTTCAAAAGCAGATTATGGCGTCATTATGCGATCAATTTGGCTGAATAATTTGTCAGTTGTAGATTAATGATTCAAGAACACAATTCAATAGCGCTGTTTGTATTATTTGCGCGTTAATACTTTAAAAATTTTGAATTTAGTGAAAAAAGTGCTGGAGAATTGCCTAAAAAATTTCATCTTAGCTCCATTTTTTGACCCATGAACCCAAAATATGTAATGAAATGAAATTTGTGGGTCAGATTCATGCTCAGTGACCCAAAATTATCCCTGAAACTGAATTTCATCAAATTTAAAAAATTTTTCCAGAAGTTTCAAATTTTCCCCCAACTTTGAAGACCCCTAAGGTCTATAAATAAATTTTTGGAATTTTTTCATTACCACCATGTAAAAGAACGGGTAAAAGAGAGGGTAAAAGAGCGGGTTTCAATTCTAAATGAAAACCTCAAAAACGATTTTTGGCCTTTTGGGACGCTAAGAGGGGTTTTCTTGTGACAGATCACAGATGTTAAATTGGAAAAATTAAGTGGTGGTTGTGATGGTAGAGGTGGGTCCTATAAAATACCACCACCACTTGATATTTTGGATTCAACATCTGTTTACATTGCAAGCGAGAATACCTCCAGTGCCTTAGTCACCACATTAATAATTATCAAAAGAGGAGCAATTTAAGTACCTAGTAGGTATCCTAAGAGAATTTTTAAACATCAAATAAAAGTAGCGACAAAAAATAAACGAGAACGCATTCATATCTCTATCTCCACTAATACAGTATAATCTTTCTATAATTAATCAAAATTCAATATTCTCTTACGGCACGTACTGCTGCTGCTCCTCCAAGTTTATCAATATGGCAAGGGTCCTCTTCTTATCACGTGCGCATATCTTCTTATATAGTTCCTCAGCAAAAGTACCTGTAATTATGTATTCAATTCGGACCGGGCATATTGTAGGATCGCTAGCGTCGCCTATGTAAAATGCCTAGAAAGTACTGATGAGCGAACGGTGATCATGACTTGAAACCAAAGGCAATTTTTTAGTTTTTCTTAAATTTCTCCAAAAATAATGAATTTAGGCGTGTACTCGTAAGGAACAAAATTGAAGAGTGGAAAATTTTCTTTCAGATGATCATATTTTTGAGAGATTTTAAAAAATTCAAAAATTTTGCGCAATGCTAGCGCTGCCTGGTCCGAATAGTTACCTATTTTTATGTTGCAATCATTGCGAGCCAACCATCCAACCCAATTCTCATAAAAATTCATAGAGAACCTTTCGATCATACTATGACAATATTGACATCTAAAAATGAGAAATAAACAAGGAACCAAAGGTTCATATTTGGAATTCAGAAGTTCTCAATTGTTCAAAAATGCATCTTTGTTTCCGTATTTATATCTTCTTTATAATATCAATTTTTTAATTCTTCTCTTATGGTAAAGCTTATGGTAGTGGTAGAGCCCTGAGATCTTCAGCAATGGCTGGCACCAAGCCGCAGGAAGCAGCCTGTTCATTACGTCAAAGAGGAAACACTCTTATCAGCTGGTATAAGAAAGCGGCCAGAAAGCGGCCCACAGGGCCAATGAACAAGAGCAACCTTTTAGAGTAATGTTGATGGCCGGGATCCTTATCTAGAATTCTAAACAATATCTTGACAATTTCTGCTTGCTTCTGTTTTTAGAACTATTATTATAGTTTATAGGTATTGCGAGTATCTATATCTTCTCTTACAGTTTGCCGTTCATAGTCGCATTATTGTTGCGTATCTATTATCTACAACAATTTGAAGATTTAGTTTAACAAATTGCATCATCAAGTAAGCCTCCAGGTACCTAAATTACTCTTACTGCTTTATATCTTTGATTGTGAATACAAGAAGTACCTATCTCGCTAAGCTAAAGTCGATACGAGAGATCAAGCTAAAGTTGACCACAATGCGATATGGAATCTCCAAAACGACCTTACGCAAAATGTACGTCTTTAGTAAGACCATACTTCTGAAAACGTACCTACACAATGCGTTCTGGAAATGAAAATCTTCGGTTTGCGTTGTAGCTGTTTCAATAAATGATATGAAATAATTAACTACAAAGCTTCCTAAAATTATGAGTCAAGGTACCAAAACACCTTCTGTATGTACGGATGAAGAATTTTGAGAGTTAGGTCACTCAAATATTCATAGATCCGAAGTGAGGCTACCAAAAACACCTGAACAAGGAGATGATGCATTGAAAATTCTAGAACGGGAAGATGAAGTAGAAGGAACACCTGAAGAGGAAAATGTTACCGGTGATATGTCAGGTAAGAAGGCAAAGAAAAAGAAGCAGAGAATTTGCTACGTGATACGCCAATAGACAGATACTCCTATACATCCATTCTTCATGTCGCGGATTCGTGCATTATAATTATTGTGGACAGCAAAATGTCGACTCGAGAATATTATTCTCAGCAGGTGTCAAGGAACAAAGAAAATTACACGTCTACAATAGGAAGCCAGATGTGGCTCGCAAAATATCAGCTTAAAAATGCTCTAGAATTTGATTTTTAATTTCCCATCGGTTGCATCTTGGTAATAAGCAATTAAATATTATGGGAGTTGGTAGTGCTGACAATGATCACCTTTACGTTCCATGCTTTTTAAATGGGTAAATTCTGATGAAAAAAGCTGATTGACTGTAATTATTTTTTGGAGAAAATACAATTACTAAATTTGAAATCTGTATCATCAAGATTTGATCAAAAAAAAAAAATAAACCTTTAGATCATGTTAATTCTCTTATACTTACTTAGCGACTGATTAAAGTTAATTAAATTGGCGTGATGAGGTAACTTGTATTTCATTGCCCTTGCAGTAGCAATGTTTAGTGGAGGTTTAATCCCTTATTTGTGATTTGAGAACGCGTTGTGGTTAATTGATTTCTGTTGTTAAGGGAGCCAGAACGCAAAGTGGCTATTCTAATTTCCAGAATGCATTGTGCGTGTTTTCTCAAACACCCAAAATTCAAATTTTGGTTTAATGTCGATGTGGAAATTCCGTGGTGCGTTGTGGTCAATTTTTTCACTCATTGAGCGATTTTTTTAATTGCGCCTAACATAATTATTTATTTCACGTACTAATTTTTCATAGGTAATTCATAAGTTATAGGCCTTCTATACCTTGTTACAGGTACCAATGGCATCTCACGAGAATGTTACACCAGTAAATGAAATGCTTGAGAAAGAAGAGAAAAAAGTACAAAAATTTGCACAGTGAATTTCTTTTATGTGAGTGACTTACAATCATATTGATCCATCTTTCTTTTAGGTCAACTTAGATGACAATAATTTCTCCGCATTTGCCATAGAGAATGATCATTTATTAGCTCCTCAATTACTTAATTTGAACGTTGAAGAAAATTGTGGCATCATCTCTCCTGTAACAGTGAGTGTATCGTTATTTTATCATAATTGTAAGTTACCTAGTATGTTTATACAAATTTTGCTATCACTATAGAAATTGTCGGTATCTGGCAGTGATGCGGGTAAGAACGACGGAAACGATGAATCTAATGTGAAACTCTCTGAAGAGCAAAACCCAACAATTCTTATTCAAGGAACAGAAAATATTGCCAACATTTCTGAGAAAACTGAAGTAAATACTTTACTAGTATACCTACGCCAATCCTACATGTCAATAGTATGTTTATACAAATTTTGCTATCACTATAGAAATTGTCGGTATCTGGCAGTGATGCGGGTAAGAACGATGGAAAGGATGAATCTAATGTGATACTTTCTGAAGAGCAAAACCCAACTATTCTTATTCAAGGAACAGAAAATATTGCCAACATTTCTGAGAAAACTGAAGTAGATACTCTACTAGTATACCTACGCCAATCCTATATGTCAATAGTATGTTTATACAAATTTTGCTATCACTACCTATAGAAATTGTCGGTATCTAGCAGTGATGCGGGTAAGAACGACGGAAACGATGAATCTAATGTGAAACTCTCTGAAGAGCAAAACCCAACAATTCTTATTCAAGGAACAGAAAATATTGCCAACATTTCTGAGAAAACTGAAGTAGATACTCTACTAGTATACCTACGCCAATCCTATATGTCAATGATGAATATTCTTCTTAAATCCCTCTCTTTTCTTTGTTTTTCCATATTCAGCTATTGCTCATAGATGTTCTTGATATACTTGACAAAGTAACCTGCCACAATTTGTTGGATTCCTTAGAGAAATTCAAGCACTTGGAAATTGATAGTCTTGCCAGTCTAAGAGCAATAGTAGATTTGATCTTTCAAAAAGTAAGTCAATACAATATGATTTTTATAATTAATTTAAACTTATTCTCTACTAATCCAACTAGCATTTGTTGATGAGGAACATTATTCTAGATTTGAACAAGAAATAATTTTGACGTTAGATTACAGTAGTGATTACATGAAGTCTTGGAAAAAAATATTTTGCAACGAATTCATCAATGAAAGAATAAAATATTTGTTAAAAGATTATCAAGTTGATAGTAACCTATTCAGTAGTGACTCTACACCCATATTTTGATTAATGCAATAATACCAGGTTTGGAAGCAAAGGAATATTTGTTTACCAGCTTAATTACCAATTGAATGATTAATTCTATTGTATTTTGTATGTAAAGAACACACAACATCATTGCCGTGCATTTATATATACCATTAGAATTAAAATATATTTCTTTTCAAATAACTTATTGAATTGAATTTCTATGAAAAAATCATAAGAATGTATGTAATTGAGTTTAAATTAATTCTCTTCAATTTGAGACTGCTTTCAAGTTTCTTTTTTGCTGACAAATTTTCTCATCATCATTTAAAAGAAGATGCACATGGCTTGTTGCCCAATAAGCTTTTGCAATATTGCCTCCCAGGTAATCACATCATATTTTTGTTATTGGATTTGATTAGTCTTCAGTTTGATTATCTTTAAACTGTCTCTTCATTCCGTATTTTTTTGTTTTTTGTTTTTTTTTTCTACATTATCTGTGTAGTAATTATAATAATTATTAGTACTATTTATTGCAAATGAATTTCAGGCTATGTATGATGATGCATCTCAATGTGAATTGTACGTCAAAATATGTGAGGAAAGACATAACTTTCTAGTTAACAACACAAAAGTAACCTTCAGAACACTTCTACTCAACAAATGTCAAGATTATTTTGAAAATCTCCTAACTAACTCAGTGGAAAAAAAGGTAGAGCAGAGAGACAAGTACCAGTATATCAATTAATGGGTATTGGTAGTAGATTAAGTGTTAGATAGGTTATATATAAGCGGCAACTGGTAATAAGCAACTAGCAACTGAGCAATAGAAACTGAAAAATTGGTTTTGGTTGCTGTGTTAGTTTGTTCCTTGCAATTTCTTACTCCAATTATTATTAGCGTTTGATAACCAATGTAAACAACATTTTTTGCTGCACCTATAAAGAGAGGTTGAAAAGTTTTTCTGAGAGTCTAATGAGTCTTCAATATTATTACAGAGCAAAATTGAAGGCATAGAAAAGTCACTTCTGAAAAAACTACAATTGGAATATGGGGACGAAAAGATTGTGGTTCGTGAACAGTTTGCTGGTATATGCAGATTGATTGATGAGCTTTTCAGAGCAAGAATGTTGACTCCAAAAATAATAGTAACTTGTATGCATTCTCTTCTAAGGGAACCTGAAGATTTACGGTTGAAATGTGTACTCAAAATACTGACTAGAAGCGGCAAAATCATAGATGAAAAGGTAAGTTGTTAGTATGAGCAAATATAACCATCAGTAATATAAATGCTTAGAATTAAATATGATGGGTGACTGTCATAATGATGTGAGTGATAATGATATTACAGCCACAGTGGGACTTATTTGAGTTACAATGTAGTAAAAAATTGTCTAGTTCTTGAAACAATTTCTTTGCAGTGTCCCACCTTTTTCAACCCAATCTTCCAAGAGTTGACAAGAATTGCAAGTATCAAGTCACCAGAAATATCGTCTTATGTTCGATCGTTGATTTGGGATACAATTGACTTGAGGAGAAATAAGTGGATACCTAGAATTGAGTTGAAGAGAAAATAACAGCGTAAAAATTGCATACGTCATTTGTCATTCCTTTTTTTCTCTGAATTTCTTTTTTTTTTTTTTTTTTTATTTCAAAACTTTTGTAAGTTGATCAGTTTTTGAGAAAATTGATTTCCGTTTTTTATTTTATTATTCTGACATTATACAAATAGATATACGTATACTTGAGTAAAGGTACATTTTATTATTACGACGTAGATATTTCTTAATATTACCTCCATTACCAACTTTTTACGTTCATTGTAGTTATATTTGATTAATCTGTTCAAAAAGTTGTATTACTGGAACTACTTTTTTTCAACAAAGAGTCACATTTGTATTTGAATTAAGTGAAGACATTGGTATTCATATTACTTTCCATATTATACGTTTTTTACAAAGTGTGATGAGTACGGTTGGAAATAGAGAGATACTCTTAATTACAAATTATAATTCTTCAATTGTAACATTCTTGATCATCAAACAAACGTGGTCTAATTATGAATGGATGAAATTTTAGGGTTTTTTTTTTTTTTTTGCTTAATATCAAGTGAGTAAGTTCAAAGTTTCTACTTCTTGTAACCATTTTCGAGGCGAATTTTTATGTAAACGACATGAATTATTGCACGAACTCTCTTACTGATAACAAGTACATCTTGAATCACTCATTATTTACCAGCATCATTGTTTATCAGTTTTAATGATTGTTGCGTACAATGTCGCAAAAAGTTTACTATCGCTTCAAGAATTTCAATCTTTATCATCTTTTAGCATTTTATTGACCTCCCCAAATGTTTGTTTTTTATCATCGACTTTGTAGGCCGAAAAATAACGTTGAAAATACCTACTCGTCTTACTATTTGCGAGAAGGGATCAAGATCCACTTCTATAACACTACTGAACAGCATCTTATGAACATCTATCTAAGAAGTTTCTGAAAGTATTTTTCACGCTGAACACTATGCCGTTGACTGTTTTTCGCTATCACATTGGAGTCTTGAGTAATTCGCGTTTGAAAATTCAAAAATTGCCGAAAACTGTACCTACTTCCAAAATGCAATACCACGTAGTAAAAACAGAATACTGAGGTATGTTCAACCACATAAAAATGTAGTTTTAACCTTGCTATATAACATATTTACAATTTAGAATAATCGCTCAATTCTTCAAGCAGATATGAACGATATTTGTACAAGACTATTTTCAGCTTTGAACGCGGGGCAATGTACGACGCAGAATCGCGTGTTTCCCCGCATTTGAAGGTGAAAATAGTCTTGTACAATATTGTTCATAACTGCTCGAAGAATTGTGCGATTATTCTTGATCTTAAATATGTTATAGAGTACCGGTAAGGTTCAAACTACATTTTCGTGCTGTGGAACATACCGCATTATTCTGTTTTTGATATGATATCGTGTTACACAGCGTAGTTTTTGGCGATTTTTTAATTTTCAAACGCAAATTACTCGGAACTCCGATGTGATAGCGAAAAACGGTCAACGGCATAGTGTTCAGCGTAAAAAATACTTCTAGGAACTCCTTAGATAGTTCATGTTCATTCAAAAAATTTGAAATTTGTTCAGTAGTGTAATGGATCTATATGAATCATTATTATTGATATCCACCCTCTGTAATAAACTAGCCCAATATTAAAATTAAACGTAAATTTTTCAATTTTCCTCAATTGACCAGAGAGCGATTTTTGAAATAGCTTGCCGTGGTGTGGAATACATCAGTTTGTACAAATCTGAGGGACTCAATATCGTTCTAATCTCAGGTTCTGATGAAAATGAAGGACATCAAAAATTTTTAGACTTCTCGTAGCCTAATATGAAAAGACAAATTAGAAAATAATCCCATTTTTCATTTTCACACTAGGATCCAACTACTTGTTTTCTCTTTTTATAAACGTTTTTCATTCACAAATTCTTAATTGTCTATTTTTTTTTCCTAATCATTTTGGGGCCAAAGAACTTTATAAATATTCATTTTGTTGTTCAAGTTTATGAATTTTTCCTCAACCAGGTGGATACCTAACGTAAAATGTATTTTATTGAATTGATGAGTTTTTTCATTTCTTTACTTGGAGTGAAAAAAATCTACTACAAGTGTCAGTTGTAGGTACGTTGTATGAAAATTTTCTCTTTAAATTAAGGCCACCTACTTATAAAAAGGGAAGCTCGAAGGACGCGATATATGAGAATGTACACCGGGAATAAATGTGTTTTTTATTTTTCTTCTTTCTAGACCTAGTGTAATAGAAGTGTGTAATGTAGCGGTAGATACATAGTAATATACTTTCTCGTCGCGTCTTGGAGTTATGTACAGTTCAGTAAATTCTCGAACGAACGCTAGCAAATGTTGACATCATCACACTCGAACTGTGCTCTCGAACATCAAGCGTCCGCAAAAACGAATACATTTACAGGTTTACTTTTCAGGCAAAAATAATGTGAGGAAAATTGAAAGTCGAATTTTCTATTATTTGGGGTATTTGCCAGAGTGCTTTTTTCCAAAGCTTTATATCATTACTAACGAATCTAAACGATTTTATTCTTCTATCCCGATTGTCGGGAAATATTCACGTATATTTTTAATGTTTAGTACGATGCCATTTTCCGTTCTGCTCTAATACGTTCCAACTTTTTTGAATTTCTTACCATACAGCTAAGGAATTATCGAAATACGGCACTCGATGCAGTACGAACAGTGGTTCGAGAGCGAAAATATTATTTTCTTTCAATCTGTTACGTTGTCTGTCAAGTGTCTTAGCCGCGTGAGATCCTAATATTTACAAATAGCACGACAAATAAAATCGATTTTTTTTTTTTCAAAAAAAACTTCTTTAATCAATTGTCGTGATTTTTTCGAACCATTTTTATCACCTATTAATTTTTTTTGCGAACTTTTCTCGAGTTGCCATTTACCTAGTTCTCAGGGGTCAGATTTGGTTGGTTTTGAAAAGTTTAGCGGAAGGTCCTCGGAGACATTTCTTCAGAGGATATGAAAGGTGTTGGAAGATCTTTTTCTCAAAGGTATACGCATGATCGAGGAAGATTATTCCGAGGAGGAGAAGTTGTGATGTCGTGTACATCGCTGTACAAAATTTAGCCACAAATTCTGTTCACAAAGTGCGATCGAAGGGTATATAATTCCCGTTATCTCTTTTGCTTTATTTCCTGCAACAAGTCTCATGCTCATACGTACATTTCCGTTTTTCATAACTGACGTCATTCTTATTTCTTTTCTTTTTTACAATATTTCAGTTACCTACTTTCGAAAACTTTTTACAATTCCAGTGTTCTCAAATTAGGTCTTTGGACTTCTCTTCAAACAAAAAATTGATTTCCGCACAACTTTGTGGCTCTATAGAAAGTTGTTTCCCCCTCCCCCTCCTTTCTGAATAATACTCAAGTCATTGATTTAGAAATTCTTAATAGTCAAAATCTGGGATTTGTAAATGAATTTCTTTCGAATTTAATTTAAAGGTATAAGCCACAGTATACCGTATTTATCGTAGTATCATTTCTTGTAAGAAAAAAAAAAACTCAAATTCGTATTTTTTACAAATCTAGGCCCTTCTACAGAGGCCAAGTTTTTGTCTTATTTAGATGAAACTCGTGTGTCACGCCTCCTCTAGATTTCTTATAGTCTGCAAAATTACGTTGTAAAAATATACCATCTCGGTCGTAGCTGTTTTCATTACTTACTTCAAAGTTCGTTGTACCCGCATTTAGACATTTTCTTCTGCTTCAAATCGAGAAACAGAAGAAATTAAGGCGAACTTTTTAAGAAAAAGCGGGAAACGGAAACGTAGGTACTTAATTTTGAAAATGATCCTAGAATTTTGGTATCAGATGCAAAATATATGAAAAAGAAAAATGGTATTCAGCAGATGTAATGTTTATGTAATACTGTACTTCAATAAGTTCAGCGAGAATAGAAAGTTATAGCTTCGGCGTATTTTCACAATTAGGCCACCAAGTTTGAACCATCTTTCTTTTTCGTCTTTTCGGCTTATTTACCCTGGGGGACGTTATATCACGACGACGATCGAAATGAGCGAGAAAACTACGATATTTAGCCCACATTGAAACTATCAAGATAAAAATTTAACCTAGTAGAAATGGTACGCCGCGCCGGGTGTTTCCTAAAGTTTTTCTGCTTTCTTTTCAGTGCTCGCGGGTAAGTTTGTCTATGTAACGACCGAATCGGGCACTAAGAAATTTGACCCGAGAAGAACCATCAGAAATTATGAACTACCCAATTACATGGCAATTATCGCACTCTCGGCTTGCTGCAACTATGTTCGAAATAAAATTGAAAATTGCGATTTTTTGGTGTTCTGTATACTGAAAAATTTTTATGAAGTATGTCCTTTTGAGAAAACGTGGGCCGTCTGTCTGGAATCATTTGGCTGGCCGAAGGAAGAAAGTAAAAGTTTTTGCTCGGCCTTGACTTATTTTCTTGACCTCCGAAAGATGTTGAACGTTATCATGCGGACAGCCCAAAGAACGCAATTCGAACGAATCTTCAACTCTCGGGTCGTCAGTATTTCGAAAGAATGATTTGACCTGCATCAATGAAGCTTACATACGAATATAAGAATTGAAGAGGAAATATGATTCTTGTGAACGTCCGATCTTCCTTTATAATGAGGATTCCGCTTCAACTTTAAAGACATTTAGTATACTTTTTGATTCGTAAACAATCTGACAAGCGGGAGAAAAAACTTTGAAATACTTCTTTGATGAAAACTTGAAATAATTTTCAATGGTAAGGCCATAAGCAGGCCAAAAGAAGGAGTCTAGATTGATTTTTTGATCGATAGAAAACCTTATCATGAAAAATTTGAAAATTTCTGTTACGTAGTAAAGTTACAAACGTCTATAGCTCTATAGAAATATGTAAATCTTTATGACTGGATTTTGATGGTGTACGATTATATCAACCTCTATGCAATTCCCTCCTTCTTCCTCCTGTCCTTTATAAACAATCTCATGATGGTAGAAAATTAATTTAAAATCAGGAAGAGGAGGGAGAAATTTTGACAGATTTCATTACAAACAATAATTTTATTTACCTGTGGACATATTTTTATTTCTTTACTGACAATCCCTGATATTAAAATTTGCGAACCTCCTCTCCCCACCTATCATCCCGAGACGTCCGACTTGGAAACAAGCACCCCGCGGGCGAGGTGTGACGAGGGTCGGCTATTTGTGACTGATAAGAAAAATATCCATTGAGATTGACACCACAAGGTGCAGGAAAATAAAAATGATAGAATCTTTGTGCGCTAAAACCACAGAGTAGCTAAAACCCAACCTAGACAGTACCTAGGTCCAAGTACAATTAAAATTGAATTGAGGATTACTAAGCTAGGATATCACATTCACTATCAATTTTTGATCATTCAATTTCCTACATTTTTATTTTTAATTATTCATTTCATATCCCCATCGCATTGTAAGACATTCCCAATCAATTGTATTCAATTTCACTCATAAACCAATTTCAAGAATTCACATCACATCTTCTTGATTCTATTTGTGAAAGCTAACATTCAACAATTGATAAGCAATAACCTGAAGTAACCCAACACTGATATTACACCCTTCATACAATTGTCATTTTCGTCATGAGATAAGGATAATAATAGGTAACACAAATCGTAAAATCGCAGAATTGAAATCCTTGATTAATTAATAAAAGTACTATCACAAATACTTCATTTGTCTACTCAAAACCCAACAATGTAAATATCATACTACCTTTGTAGTCAACTTCAAAGTAGGTACTTAGAACTAAGTAGGTACAAATTGAAATTCAAAATTGAATCGCGGATCCCAATTCACAAAGCTGGGATACCGCATTTGAGGACTTATCTGTACAAAAGGCGTCCGTTTGACGGACGCCCTTTCTGCGGAGACCTCGATTTTCGTGCGTTTCAGATCATAAACTATCTTTTATATATTTTTTTTTTTTTTTTTCAAACCCACAATTTTTTCCATCTCAGCAAGAAGGGCGTCCGTTGACATATTTTCAATGATCTCTACTTTGTTTGTTTCTGGATGTATTCAAAATATGATTATCTGTTGAATCTTTTTATTGAAACAGTATAAAACAGTACTGATAAGCGATAAGGCACGTAAAAAGGTAAACGTAGAAAGAGTAGAAGGCTCGGTGTGTACAAATAGGAGAAGGGGTAACACAGAAAATCTAACACTCCTCCTCACCGAGCACTACGTATAAAGTAAAAAAGTACATGCAAAAAAAAACAAACATACCAAAAAAAACATGCAAAAAAAAAATACAAATAGAACAAAAAATCAAGACATACGTAAAATATCACGAAAATAGAGAAATTTATTCTGACTCAAGCTTTTTGTAAAAACGTCTCCTAATTGTTTTTCGGAAGGAACATATAAAAGTTTAATAAATCCGTTAAGAACCAACTCTTTAATATATCTAAAACGAATGTCTATGTGTTTCGAACGTTTAGAATTTATTGGGTTACTCATCAGACTGATAACCGACTGATTGTCTTCTAGAATAGTAATAGGTGTTTCAATTTTAACGCTGAAGTCACTGAGAAGATTGAGAAGCCAAAATAGTGTGTCGTGCACAAAGATAGAAAACGAAACAAATTCGGACTCGGTAGAGCTAAGCGTTATGCAGGACTGTTTTTTTGAACTCCAACAAACAACGTTCCCATACAGCCTCACAACATGTCCTGAAACGGACTTTCGATCATTCGCATCTGACGCCCAATCCGCGTCCACATTGCACACCAAGGCCGGACACTGCTCTCGTTGAAAAACCAAACCCAGATCAATTGTTGTCTTCAAATATTTAAGGATTCGCTTGAGGTGTTCGAAGTGTGTGTGCGAGTATCCATTCATGAAACGTGACAAGTAGTTGACCGCGAATGAAATGTCTGGTCTGCTACTGATAGCGATGTAAAGCAAACAACCAATGAGTTCTCTGTACGGTAGCTGTGGATCAGATTCTTTAGCGAGTGTGAGGTGAAGGTCCTTCTCCATAGGCGAATAGATTGGCTTTGAATTCTTCATACCAAAACGTTCAATGACCTTCAGAATCAGGTCTTTCTGTTTCAGAATCATGACATTTTTTTCTTTGACGTACTCTATATCTAGGCTTAAAAAACGACGAGCATGGCCCAAATCTTTTACTTTAAAGCGCTTAGTAATTCTGGATTTAAAATCACAAACTAAAGATTCAGAATTTGATGCTATAAGCAGGTCATCTACATAAATTAAGACGAAGATGACCTTTGAATTTTCAGTTTTGAAAAACATACAAAAATCAAAATCTGATCGTGTGAATTTAAGATCATTAACTAAAAAATCGTTAACGCATTTATTCCAGAGCTTGGGCGAAATCTTCAGGCCATATATAGCCTTTTTTAATCGGCAAACATAATCCTTTCCCTCACTGAAACCGGGAGGTTGTTCCATAAACACCTCAGTTTCAAGATTACCGTGCAGGAAGGCGTTAGAGACGTCAATATGTTGAAGAGCCAATCCTTGCTCCACCACTATCGATAATAGACATTTCACAGTCGTCATATTGACCACCGGAGAGTAATAATTTTCATCATTAATCGACTGATCACACCCGACTGCGACTAACCTGGCTTTCAATTTGTCTGGTTTCTCCTTGAGGACCCATTTGGAGCGCAAAACCTCCATTTCTGGTGTTCTTTCAACGAGAGACCATACCTTGTGCTCTTTCATTGAAACCATTTCTTCTTTCATGGCTCCTTTCCACCTATCACTTTCTTCACCTGTCAACAAATTTTCAGTTAACAGAGCTTCACAATATTTGAGTGATACCTAAAAATCTCTAAGATACTCAGGAAGTTTGGTCATTCGTTTCGGTCGTCCAGTATGCTGTTGAGATTTCTCCTCAATTGTTCCTCCAATTCCTTAAATGACTTCCTTCTCCTGTTCGTTGTTGTCGTCAGGTCTTTGCGGACGTATGGTTTGCTGTTCTCCTGCGCGCGATAAAGAAACATTTAAATCGTAAAAAACATCTTTAAACAATCGTTTCTCATAAAACACAATATTTCGCGCTAAGAAGATCTCATTGGTCTCTGGATCAAGTAGGCGATAACCATTTGGCGAATAACCAACATGAATACCAAATCTAGACCGTTCATCCAGCTTCCCATCACGTTTCTCCTGTGGGATGTGAGCATACGCCACACAACCAAATGCTTTCAATTTTGTGTAGTCAATCTTCTTACCATACCAAAGATTGGCTGGTATACCGTTGTTGCTCGAACATGGACTGCGATTTAATGTATAGTTGGCACACAAGACTGCTTCACTCCAGTAAGATTTATCTAAACCTGCATCAATGAGCATAGTTCTAGCGCGATCTAAAAGACTACGGTTTAGTCTCTCAGCTTTTCCTCCCATTGGTTTATTATACGCGATAGTATTCAAAAAAGTTATACCTTTACGTTTACAGAAATTTATGGTCTGAGAATTCACGTATTCTGTGCCGTTATCGGATAAAAAAGACACTATCTTCGAATTGAAACGCGACGATGCAAGGGCTTCGTACTCACAAAATTTTTCAAAAACTTCACTTTTCTTTTTAAGTGGAAAAACGATCGCAAAATGAGTGAAAACATCTAAGAAGGTTAAAAAATATCTATACCCGACGTAACACCCGTACAATTCTTCAATAGAGCACACATCCGACACAATTAACTCCAAAGGACGCGAACATTTATTTTCACTAGGTTTATACGGTAACTGAGTTTGTTTACCTGGAATACACGAATCGCAAATATCGGGAACGGGACCGCTAAAATTTATTAGACCCTTTGACTTGAGCTGAAGCATGGATGCCTTATTCAAATGTCCAAGTCGACGATGCACAACTTCGTAGTCAGCTGTTTCAGTGACCAACGCTTCTGATTTTTGGACACCAAATTTGATGAAAAAAAGATCATCTCTCGTTTCACCCAAAGCAATAGTTTCTCCTCCTGACGTACGTAAGTCAACTCCACCATATGTGAAACATACCTCGACTTTTTCTCTTGTAATTCGGCAGACGCTCAACAAATGTCGACGTAAATTTGGCACATAAAGTACATCCTTGAACGTGATTAAAAATCCAAGATTACTGACCAACTTTAAGATACCGCTGTGTGTTGCGTAAACAATTCTATTATCAGCCAAAATAACTGGGTGAGGTTTTTGAAGCTTTTCGCGCGACCAGAAAGCAGAATCGTCGTTGACCATCGCGTACAACCAAAGTCGGAAACAAACTCTATCTCCACTTCAAAGACCGAATCGCATTTATTAAATGCTGACGAAGAATCAGCTGCGAAGGCAAACGAACGAAAAATATTTGATTCGCTGGTCAGCTGATTTTCTCCACCCGACTGATTAGCCGCAAACGCAAACGAACTAGCAGTATTTGACGTGTTCGCTACCTGAGCTTCGCCAAACTTTTTATTATCTGAGGAAGAGGTTTTTTTCTTATCGATTCTTTCTTGTTTCTTCTTGGCGTAACAATGGGATTCAAGGTGGCCGTTCTTAAAACAAAACCCACATTTGAACTTGGCTTTATATTTCTCTTTGGAAAAAAACGCAGTTGAATTGACTGTTTCCTTCTTTTTAACTGACGACGGATTATTTTCATCTTTCCTTTTTAACTGATAGTCGAGTAGACAGCCTTTGACCATCTCCAATGAAAGAAGGTCGTCCTTCTTTATTTCCCCAAACGTAGAAATTACAGACGCAAAATCGGACGGCATCATTGACAGCAAAAAAACAACTGCTTCCAAATCTTTAATAACGCCGCCACTAACTCTTATCTCGGCAATGATGTCGTCGTACTCTTTGAAAAAGATATTTAAATCTTTCTCGCCATCATACCTTAAATTCGCTAATTTTCTACGTAAGTAGGCATGTTGTAGATAACTGCAGCGTTGGAAAGTCGTTTGCAGTTTCTTCCAAATCTCGTAAGCCGTAGCTGTACTTGGGGCGTAATGCAGAAACCCGTCACTCAGATTTTCAACAATAACTTTCTTGGCTTTAGCATTGCCTTGGATCCACAAATCCTTCTTCTTATCGTCGTCGGAACCTTCTTCATCCACGTATCGATGTAGCAGTTCTGCTTGTAGCTCGATATACACTCGCGTCCTCCACGAAAGATAGTTCGACCCGTCGAATCTTTTAATTCGCGACACGTTGATCATCACTTATAAATCTTATGCTTGATCACGTAAAAAAAATCGAAATCATAGGAGAAAAAAAAAAAAGACGCACAAAGAGTAGTGAGAAAAAAAAAGAAGATTACCGAATTTCGTAAGCTGAGCCCATAATCTGTTGAACCTTTTTATTGAAACAGTATAAAACAGTACTGATAAGCGATAAGGCACGTAAAAAGGTAAACGTAGAAAGAGTAGAAGGCTCGTAGAAAGAGTAGAAGGCTCGGTGTGTACAAATAGGAGAAGGGGTAACACAGAAAATCTAACATTATCGTTTCTTATAGAAGAAGAGTTGCTCTTCAATTTTCATCCTTACCATTTTTTTGATTAAACTCGTTGTTGCGGAGATATTTTGAACTGAAACTTCAAACTGATTTTTCTGTAATGAATTTTTCTTCATGGACGCCCTTTGTACAGATAGGTCCTCATTTGCGATTCATGATCAACTTTTAAGTCATTCTGTTCCCTACTTTTTTATTCGCGCAATTATTCATTTCAGTTTCCCGTAGGGAAAGCATGGAACCAAGAAGCTTGTCTTCCGTTGTAAACTCGCAATGAAAAATTAGCCAGAGTGCCTCTATCGATGGAAGCGGGCAAGAGTGTGATCATTCTTGTTGTGTCCGTCGAAAGAGTGAATTTTCAGGGAAGATCGTCATCCGTTGTAAACTGACGGTGAAAAAATAGCTACGGTGCCTAAAAATGATTCATTTTACAGTATTTAAATGAATTTTGAGCATTTTAAGAATTAAATTGATGTTACTCGAAGGAAACGCAACGTAGAGTTGAAAAAATATAACTGAAACATTTTGAAAAGCACCAAAATGGGTTGATGGGCTCAAAAAGGATAAAAATTTCCCAAAAGCAAAAAATCGCTCGAACTTGTAAACTTTACTCAATTCTTAGGTGAAATTTAGATTAGATTCCGGAAAAAATTATTTAAAAATTCTGAACAGCACCCAAATGGTTCAATATGACCAACAATATTTCTTCAAAACAGGAAATTGTTCAGGTTTTCGAAAAAAAAGAACGTGTCCAAAACTGAACAAACATTTCTTCTGTTGTATTCTGGCTGTGAAAGATCAGCTAGGGCAATGTATTTGATCGAAGAAGGCAATTTGTAAAGTTTCTCATAGTTCCATGCGATGGAGGAAACAATACTGAGAAGCTTCTCTGTTGATAGCTAGCAGGGAAAGATTGGCTGAAGTCCCTACCTGAATCAAAAAGGAAAAATGTGCCCCAATTCTCGTTTTGTTAGCTTGTAGGGAGAATGTGACCGAAAGGCTAGTCTACTGTTGAATGCTCCCGAAAAGAAGTCGGTGAATGCCTTGCAGGCGAACATTCAGGTACTCGTTGTTTTCGCGACAATGGAAGGTACAGAAGGTACAGTACCGAGCAGTACTCGCGGTGAGAGGTCAGGTGAAGCCCCTTGCATGAACCAAACGGAAAATGCACGAGTTGCTCGTTATTTCAAGCGATGAACAGAAAATTACCGAGAAACTAGCGTCCCGTTGTGAGCTCGCCGTGAGAAATCGGCTAAAGCCAGGCACTTGATCAAAGCAGGCACATGCACAATGATTCCTTGTTGTTCCAAGCGAAGGAGGTAGTTTTACAAAGAAGATCGTCCTTCTTATGAGCTCACAATGAAAGATTGGCTAGGTTCTCGCGTACGATAGAAGCAGGCAAGTGCACGGAAGTAGCTCGTTGTTTCAGGCGGTGAATGGATTATGACCGAAAAGATCGTCATCCGTTGTTGGGTTGTGGTGAGAGATCGGTTAAAGCACCACATATGATCGAAGCGGGAACTTTAGCCGATCTCTCACCAAAAACTTAGACCAGAGGATGATCTTCTCGGTAACTTTCCTGCCATCGCCTAGAATAACGAGGAATTCTCATCCAGCTCTGACCGTACGTGGGACTTGAGCTGATCTCTCATCGCGAGCTAACAACGGAGGACGATCTTCTTGACAACATTTCCTCCACAGTTGGGAATAACGAGGAATTAGCTGTCTTGCATTTACCCCGGAAACCTGGCTAATATCGAACAATGAGTGCAAAAAGACAGAAGACGAGTTTGCGGAATGTTTGACCATTTTTTTAAAACTTGACTTTAGATTTTCCTAGAGAATTCAGTGATACTTGAAATTCTGAACAATTTTTCGTTTTGTGGGAATTTTGATCCTTTTTTTTGTGCCCATTGACCCATTTTGTTGCTTTCCAGAGTTTTTTATTAATTTTTTCCGGACTCTACGCTGAATTTCGCTTGGGAATTAAGTAGTTTGAATGTTTGAGCAATTTTTTGCTTCGGAGATTTATTTCCCTTTTTGAAACCATTCACCCCAAGACTAGCCAATTTCTTATTGCGAGTTCAAAACGGAAGACGATCTTCCTGAAAATTCCTTCTATCCGCTGGCACAACAACAATGATCGCACGCTTACCTGTTTTCATAGATTAAGAGGCACTGTAGCCAGAGTTCAAAACGGAAGACGATCTTCCCTAAGAATTCACTCTCGCGGCTGACACAACGAGAGTGATTGCACTCTTACCCGTTTCCGTCGCTAGAGGCACCATAGCCAATTTTTCACCGCGAGTTTACAACAGAAGATAAGCTTCTTGATACCACGCTCTCCATCGCCTGAAACAACGAGTGTTTTCGCCCTTCCACCCACTATGATCATATGCGGGCCTTATTCGATTATCACGCGAGCACTCTTTCCACTCAAACCTTGATTTCACAAGTTAATTGATTATATTTGAAAGTTGGAGCAATTTTCCAACTTGAAGGAATTTTGATCCTCTTTGGGCCCGTACATCCATTTTGAAGCTTCGTAGGGTGATTTGGGTGATTTTTTCGGACTCAACACAAAATTTTACTTCAGAATTCTACTAAATTTTCGAAGATCACGCAATTTTTCAATTTGGGGGAATTTTGACCCTCTTTGGGCCCGTACATCCTTTTTGAAGCTTCGTAGGGTGATTTGGGTGATTTTTTCGGACTCAGCGCGAAATTTTAATTCTGAATTGTACAGAATTTCAAAGATTAGACAATTTTTTAAAACAGAATCATGTTTTCTTTTGATAATTGAACACTTTGGGAACCCCTGTAGCAAAATTTCGGTACATTTTGGTCCACAATTCGGCTCAGAAAAGACGTAGAAACTTCGTATTTGGCGCAAATTAAAGATAAAATTGGGATGCGAATTTCGTAGATTTGAAGTAGGTATACATCTAACGTTTCGCGTTTTTGCGCTACGACAGATTTAACGCAAACTCCCATTTAACTGGTAACATCTTTTGGCCTCACCCTGTATATGATGGGAAGGGAACTTTGAATAATTTCATCTGAACTTTCGAGCTACATATGATGGGAGTGGGCTGGAAATAGCTTCGACTCTCGAGCAATATTCCAAAAGGGCGGGTTTCCAATCTACTTTTGGAACTTGGAAAAATTTTTAGATAATTAATGACTACCTATTTGGCTATCCGAAAAAAAAAGGAAACCCAAACGTCTTAAGAGAACGACGGCTTCTTTCCTTAAAAAATTAAGTTAAATGGGGAACGCAGAGAACCTGTTTTAATGGTCAAATTGGTTTTGATAATCGATTTCGAAATTAAAGTTTCAGAGAATCTAAATTTTTCTTACTCCTCTTCTGTCATTATGAATTGAAATTCAACATTTTTCCAAGTCTCTCATCTACTTTCTTCGGTCAAAGACAATGACCATTAATGACCTGACCAAGTAGAATAGGACCCAACACTGAGCCCCGCGGACATCCGCAGCAAAGCTCCCTGTGTTGTTTCCATTCCCATTGTGTACATATTTGTTCTCAATATAGGTCTTGATCAGTTTGACTAGCTGGCTAGCTAGGACCCTATGAGCACCATTTTAGTGTGTATGGCCATGATACGTGGTCAAATACACCAGCAATAGAGCTCTTCGCCTAAATCATATTGCATACTCGTTTGCCTGATTCTTATCCTAATGGTACTCTGTTTACATTGGTCTTATGGCAGGGAAATAAGTATGCTATTAACCTGTTATTGCATACTCAATTCTCCTGCCTTAAGACCAATGTAAAGCAAATACCATTACGATAAGAATCAGGCAAACAAGTATGCAATATGATATAGAGATGAAGCCCTATATCAAGAGAAGTCATTCGTAGTAAGAAGAGAACAACAAGAAAACAGCGTAAGAAACTGTGATTCCCTGATTGCGTCTTTAAAGTATACAGCATCAATATAAATTCTTAGAATTATCGATAATATAAATATATATCCCGCAGCAGAATAGGGTATATAGATTCATACAATGAGCTTACTCGTAAAAAAATTATAAGCAAAGTTTCCTCATTCAACAGCTTACATCTTTCTCGAATGAATAAACGTTCGTCTAATCAGCTTAATGAATGACCCGAATAAACTTCGTCCACATTCTCAGTGTTATTCAAAAGAAAAATGAAACGTCGTAAAATAAATAAAGGTCAGAAAAGTTTGTAAAAAGATCATAAAATAACATCACTCTGATAAAAGAAGCATTCTTCGATGCTATAATACATTCCCAACAGCTAGAGTACGAGTACCTACTTGAATGACGCAAAAAGAACAGATCATGACTGGAAAAATAATGTTTGAAAAAATGTAATTAACTATCGTGCAAGAGTTCAACTTGAAAGCTCTTCCTACATGGAAATACGTCCTCTCTCGCCTTTTTAAATTTCAACAAATAGAAAGCGTACGACGCTGACGAGAACGAGGTAAAAACATGTTTTTTCCTTGTCTTTTTGGCTAGCCGTAAAAACATTTAATTACCGCACATTAGTCACCTGACGTATTTTCCCGCGATTTTCATCCTCTCTGTTGCATTTTTTGCATTCTCTTTTACGTAGACGATGATAACACTGTACCATATTTTCCACCTTGAAGTTTAATCAGAATATACGCTCACATTCTACACTCGAATACGATGAATACTCGTATGATTTCTCTCCTTTTTTTTCGCCCTCAACTAATTGAATAAAAATTACCCACCCAGATTTTCCTCGTGCGTCTTTGGTTATCTAAATATAGGCCAAAAATTCACGTAGGCTTTCTACGTGATGTTTTTTTTTTTTTTTTTTTTTATTAGAGCAAAATTTTGGAAAGCACGTACAATCGTTATTCAAAATTTCCGAATGCGAACTAACGTCAATAGTGGGTGACTCATTACTATTGCTTCATTGATCTTCGAAAAGTTTTACCATCTTGTTTCGCTGATCTCGTTTCTTCGCAACAATTTTCGGTCATAAAAAAGTACAGCATCTAAAATTATGATAATATGTGATACTGGTATTATAATTACCAATGAAGTGTTTGACTCGTAAAGAAATTGGTGACCATTTTAACAGCTATTTGTATACAGTGTGTACTCGTATATATTTGACTCGCTAGTGATTTTCATTCGTAATAAATTGGTGTCTCGTCATCGGAGAGTGAAAATGTTGATTTGTCAATTAGGGAGTAGTTCTATAGCATCGTGTTTCTCGTGAAATTAACGTCACCAATTGTTCGAAAGTTTATATTTTGTTTACCGAGAAAATTGCGACTCGAGCAAATGTGAACCGACTACACGTTTTTCTTATAAACAGTTCATTGTCGCGGGCAAAAGATTTTGGAAATGATTTTGCTTGAGACAAGATCAAAGCCGTTGATATTGCTGTGGATAAAAATAATAATTTTTACTCAAATGATAAAAAAAAGAATAAAATAATTAGAACAAACAATCAATAAAAGTGACATGAACAAGCCGTTGAAAAAAGTGCAGGAATTTCTAAAAAAACTAGATATACTATGTACATGGAGGTACTGCCCGATTCAATGTTTGCTGCAATTATGTCAGAACGACGCCTTTTTCGTAAGTCTTTTTCTACATCAGGATGTACAATTTGTTGAAGGCCTACCCTATGACGTCATCAGGGGAATCGAAGTTTCCTTATTTCACACCCCTCTTCGCCATTTCATATTGAGGAAAAACGACCACTTTCTTAAACGTTGTTAAATGAGGAACGCAGGGAGTCTGTTCTACGAGTTGAAAAATAATGCATTATAATATGACTCACATTAGGCTAGCCCCTTCAAGTAACTAGACATGCAATGCTTTGTACACCAATTGGCGTAGCCCCTTCAATGAGTCAGATATGCAATCCTTCAAACACCATAAGTCCCCCCTTCTATCATATATTACAGATCGTAATTCGAAATTTCTACGTGTCCCACCTACCATATAGTTATATAGATCGAGGGTGAAAATTTTTCCAAGTCCCCCTCCTATTATTATACAGCTCGAGAGTCTAAATTTTTTCAAGTTTTTTGCCGGACGGCGCAAAGTAAATTTCTCAAAAAACCATCCATAGAACAAGTTCCCTGTAGAAATTGAATATTTTCGCCTTTGTTTCTCGCATTACGCCACAATTGTCAAAAAATTTCTGCATTGAAGTTAGGTCAAGGCCACGTTTATAAGATTGTTGAAAATTTTATTATCAAAAATTGCGATCATGTAAATCCTTCAGCTCGTCGGCTAGTTAGCGTAACATACAGAATTTTAGGTTTATACAAAGCTAAGAAATACTGTTGGAGAGGAACGTTACCATGACGTCATCATGATCGACGTATCAAAAGTCGATATACCTATAATTGGTTGAGTCGATTCAATGTGATCGATGAAATCGATATGATGTATCAATATAAAATGGTGTGTCATATACTTACATCAAAGTACAGAAGGAAGCAAGCATAAAAAATACCACACTATGTCTCTGGAGGACATGTTAGCTCTTGTGACTTTTTTCTGTATACGTAAGCCTTCACTTCTTTTTTAATTTTCTCCGTACTTTTTCTGTACCTATTCTTTGTATATTATTTTGGTATTTTCTATATTATACTTTTTCCGTATTTTGTACTTTTTCTTCATTTTTTCGTATTTCCTCTGTACTTTTTTCGTCGTACTTTGTCCATATTTTTCCGTTTTTAACAAGGAACCTGTTTTATGGGCGGCGTTTTGAGAAATTTGCCGTCCGCCGTGCGCCGTCCAACAAAAAACGTGGAAAAATTTCGACTCTCGAGCCATATGATAGGAGGGGGACTTGGAAAAAATTTCGAGTTTGGAGCTATTATGATAGGAGAGGGACTTGGAGAAATTTCGACTCTCGAGCTATATATGGTAGGAGGGGACCTAAAAAAATCTCAATTCTCGTGCTGTACATGATAGAAGGCGGGACTTGGAAAAAATTTCCACTTTGGAGCTATCATGTATTATAGCTCGAGAGTCGAAATTGTTTTCAAGTCCCCCTCCTATCGTACAAGAAAAATTTCAACTCTCGAACTATTATATTGAGGTATAAGTGGTACTTACCACTTTCCTCTATTATTACACGCTCACTCATAAAGATACGTGCCGTACCGACTATGACGGATCAACCGGATATTCTTGGCTGTCTCTTTAAGTCAAACAATGTTTCTTACCTCGGTAATGATAGTTTGATAAGAAGTTCAGTCATCGAATATCAAGTTAACGGTTGAGAAATATAGTCTCAACCGTTCTAGTACTCAACACTATATTATACTAGGCTTATAGTAGGTCTAAGGTCTTCTTTGTACTAGCTTTATCTAGGTCTAGGCTTCCTTGATTTCTCAATACCAAATCCCATATGACTCATAAAACAGGTTCCCTGCGTTCCTCGTTTCACGAGTCTTCCACCAGCTTCAATCATACTCAGGGCCTTAATCGAACTAAGCTCAATTTCGCAAGAGAATCGAATAAAATATGAAAATTTGAGCGATCATTCAACTTGTGAATATGTGGAATCTCTTGAGGTCGTTTCACTAAATTTGGAGCTTTGTTAGATAATTTTCGGGTTATTTTTCCGGACTCAGCGTGAAATTTCACTAGTAAATTGTACAACATTTTGATGATGAAGCAATTTTTTTGTTCGGGGAAATTTTGACCCTCTTTGGGGCCGTGCATCCATTTTCTGGCTTCGTCAGGTGATTTGGGTGATTTTTTCGGACTCAGCACAAAATTTTACTTCAGAATTCTACAACATTTTTGAAGATCACACAATTTTTTTATTTGGGGGAATTTTGACCCTCTTTGGGCCCGTACATCCATTTTGAAGCTTCGTCAGGTGATTTGGGTGATCTTTTCGAACTCAGCGCAAAATTTTACTGAAGAATTGAATAAAATTAGCAATTTTCCAACTTCGGGACATTTTGACCCTTTTTGGGCTCATTAACCCATTTTTGTGCTTCGCAGTATTTTGTGATCATTTTTTTCGTTTTCCCCGTAAAATTTCACTTCAGGAACAGTAATTTAATAATCGGAATGTTCGAAATTCAGCTCAATGCTGTAAATTAATCAATTTTCAAGCCCTATTCTGGGAACCCTGACAGATTGTTGAATTTTCGGCACATTTTGGTCCGTACTCGGCTCAGAGAAGACGTAGAAACTTCCTATTTGGCGCAAATTGAAGATAAAATTGAGATGCGAATTTCGTAGCTTTGAAGTATACATCTAACGTCTCGCGTTTTTGTGCTACAACAGATTTAGAGCCAAGTCCCATTTAACTGGTAACACCTTTTGGCCTCACCCTGTATAGCTCGGAAGTCAAAATTGTTTCCAAGTTCATCTCCTGCCACGTGTGAAAAATCTACAAGTTCCGTTCTCACCATACTAGTAAAAATATCTTGAAAGTTGAAATATTTTTTTGACATATTTCATGTCTTTAATATAAGCTCCCCTCTAATTCTAAAATTTCCACACGCGTGCGAGTGTATGTTTGCGTGCGCGTGCGCATATAACTTCGGGATTTGGAAAAATTTTGCTTTTAGTTCGACCCGTAGGCTAAATCCTAAAATTGCGTGCCCGGCGTTTATGATCTTAAGACTCTAGCCCACTAAAATGAATTTACGAAATGTGGTCTCTAAGGAGGATCATCCCGATTTCGTGGATTCGTACCAGAAGGAATCGTAATATACCATGTGAAAGCTGGAACAAGAAATAAAAGTTCTTAAAATTTTAATTGCCGCGTTTTCGAACATTATTCAACTTTTCTCTTTCACTTCACTCTTTTGTAAAAGCCTATAGAATTCTCTTTTCGGTTAAATGAAGTCAAGCCACCCCCAAAATAAGAAAAGTTCATATTTAGAGTAAGTTATTGTTTAAAAGTTGTTGAACTGCCAAAGGATACGGCGTTCAACTAAAATAACTACTGTACATAATTACTGTCGGCGTACAAACGAAGCTAGGTAATTGGAATGCTGGTGAGATTGCGGAGATAGGGAATTATACTCATGTTTGAGCACGTAAAGCCTACCATGTATTAAGTTGTAAGTGATTTAGAAAATTTCATCGTTTGAAAACGGCTAAAGGCTGTCTAAATACTGTACTAGAGATTTGGGAAAAGTTTCAACTTTTCTTTTTTTCAGTCTGTCTGTTATTTCTCTGTAATCAAGTTGTTTAATTTTGGACAGTTGGATTCAGTTGTGAAGCGGTCAAAAAAAAATACGTCCGTTATGAACGCTTTTTAGGCCTCATCGTAAACGTGGTTATGGTCTATCGTTTTCTGGAGCACCGCATTATATTCAACGCAAAAGAAAACGGGTGCTATAGAACGGAAAACAGATACAACGGAAAAATGAGTCTGAGTAAAGTACTGACGGAAGATAATATTTATGTAAGGGGGTTTCATTAATGAACACACAATACCTACATAAATTTTTGGCCATTCTTTGACTATTACATCTAGTCCGATACGACGTCCCGTGCATACCAATTTAAAAATATCATTCTGTCTATCTTATTACAAAAACTAGAAAATTCCATTATTTTGCTTTCACGATTTTCAAAAGAGAAACTTTTGACGTAACTGTTACTGATTGTGTTGAAAATTACATCGATATATATTGTGATACACATGTGAAGTCTTTATTACAAACAAATAGGATTTTAAAAAGACCTAAGCTTTTTCAGGACACCTTCATATTCTCTTCATTTGCAAAGGTCGAAGAGACACTCACGAAAATAATCAACTAGCTCAAACCTCTTTGCCACAGCGGACGGCGGACGTTCATTCCGACCTCCTCTCCCCGATAAAATAAGTTCCCTACCTTTGCCGAATTCTCGGATTTGTGTTCGACGCGGTCAAAAATGATAATGTACGTGCCTAGCTTCTATCAAACGTCAGGCCCTAGCAGCGCTTATAGCCAAAATGGAAAAACAGAAAAATGTACCAGCCGCAAATTCGCAAAATTTTCTTGGCTCTCTGACAAAGGCTAGCCCTGCAATTTAATACAGCTGGGCATATACCAAAAGATTCGGAAGAGACAAATACCTGGTTCTGTTGTCCTCAGCAGGAAATAACAACGCCACTCTTGTATTACCTCCCGGCCAAATGAAATTCTCCTGGTGGGAAACAAACATCTCCCCGGGATATACATCCTTACTGAACTCTCCCTGTTCTCTAGAAAATTTTTCCGACAGTTCCAAGTTGGGGTGGCCACGGCAAGACGTGCCCGTGGGTCGTGGATTTCCGACGAACGCAAGCCTCACATCAATCAGCTTGAACTCTCGGCTGCCCTATTTGGACAAAAATCCTTCACAAAAGAACGCTCAGACAATAACATCTTGCTCCGCAAAGCTAATACGACAGCGATAGCCTATATTAACCGCATGGGAGGCATCCAATTCCCGCACCTCAATGAAATTACCTTCCAAATCTGGCAATTCCGTGAAATGTCAAAAATAAGTGCTTTTGCCTCCTATATTGACTCAACAAAAAACTCAATAGCCGACGGGGAGTCGCGAAAATTGGATATTGAAACGGAGTACGAATTATGCGGGAGCACCTATAACACAATTTAGTCCAACTTATTTAAATGAAATAACGAGGCTTTTCCCGCACCGTTTTTTATTAAAAGATCGTGACGTTTCGGCCCAGCTAGTGGCCTTTATCAAACGATCCTTGCACGCGAAAAATTCGTCCACCTTCACCTAGTCCAACTTAGGCACCCCGGAAGTCGATATCTTTGCATTACGAAAGAAATCTAAATGCAAACGTTATTTTTTCTGGAAACCCGACCCAGGATCAGAAGTGATTGATGCCTTCACCGTCACCGGGTCCAATATGGAATTCTATGCTTTCCCTCCTTTCACTATGATCTTAAGGACCTTACAGAAAATGATAGACTATAGAGCAGAAGGAATTATAAAGGAGTTGTGGAGAGGTACAAGCACGTAACGGAACACACAAAAAGAGCTACAGAAAATACAAAACTGAAACAATTAAAGTTTATTCGGAAAACAACCGACGGGCACAAGTAGAATTTTTTTTTTTTTTTAGCGGGGAATCCGCTATCTATTTTGTTAGGAGATTACATCCTCAGAAAACGTCCGCGTCCGCAGGTTAGGTTAGGTTACGGGACTTAGAAGAATTTCAAGTCTCGAGCTATATATGATAGGAGGGGGACTTGAAAGAATTTCGAGTCTCGTGCTATATATGATAGGAGGGGGACTTGGAAGAATTTTGAGTCTCGAGCTATATATGATAGGAGGGGGACTTAGAAGAATTTCGAGTCTCGAGCTATATATGTTAGGGGGGGGGGGACTTAGAAGAATTTCACGTCTCGTGCTATATATGATAGGAGGGGGACTTGGAAGAATCTCGAGTCCCGAGCTATATATGAAAGGAGGGGGACTTGGAAGAATTTCACGTCTCGAGCTATATATGATAGGAGGGAGACTTAGAAGAATTTCACGTCTCGAGACTCGAGCCATATATGATAGGAGGGGGACTTAGAAGAATTTCGAGTCTCGAGCTATATATGTTAGGAGGGGGGGGGGAGTTAGAAGAATTTCACGTCTCGTGCTATATATGATAGGAGGGGGACTTGGAAGAATCTCGAGTCCCGAGCTATATATGAAAGGAGGGGGACTTGGAAGAATTTCGAGTCTCGAGCTATATATGATAGGAGGGAGACTTAGAAGAATTTCACGTCTCGAGACTCGAGCCATATATGATAGGAGGGGGACTTGGAAGAATTTCGAGTCTCGAGCTATATATGATAGGAGGGAGACTTAGAAGAATTTCACGTCTCGTGCTATATATGATAGGAGGGGGACTTGGAAGAATCTCGAGTCCCGAGCTATATATGATAGGAGGGGGACTTGGAAGAATCTCGAGTCCCGAGCTATATATGAAAGGAGGGGGACTTGGAAGAATCTCGAGTCTCGAGCTATATATGATAGGAGGGAGACTTAGAAGAATTTCACGTCTCGAGACTCGAGCCATATATGATAGGAGGGGGACTTCGAAGAATTTCGAGTCTCGAGCTATATATGTTAGGGGGGGGACTTAGAAGAATTTCACGTCTCGTGCTATATATGATAGGAGGGGGACTTGGAAGAATCTCGAGTCCCGAGCTATATATGATAGGAGGGGGACTTGGAAGAATCTCGAGTCCCGAGCTATATATGAGAGGAGGGGGACTTAGAAGAATTTCGAGTCTCGAGCTATATATGATAGGAGGGAGACTTAGAAGTATTTCACGTCTCGAGACTCGAGCCATATATGATAGGAGGGGGACTTAGAAGAATTTCGAGTCTCGAGCTATATATGATAGGAGGGGGGGGGGGAGTTAGAAGAATTTCACGTCTCGTGCTATATATGATAGGAGGGGGACTTGGAAGAATTTCGAGTCTCGAGCTATATATGATAGGAGGGGGACTTGGAAGAATTTCGAGTCTCGAGCTATATATGATAGGAGGGAGACTTAGAAGAATTTCGAGTCTCGAGCTATATATGATAGGAGGGGGACTTGGAAGAATTTTGAGTCTCGAGCTATATATGTTAGGGGGGGGACTTAGAAGAATTTCACGTCTCGTGCTATATATGATAGGAGGGGGACTTGGAAGAATCTCGAGTCCCGAGCTATATATGATAGGAGGGGGACTTGGAAGAATTTCGAGTCCCGAGTTATATATGAAAGGAGGGGGACTTGGAAGAATTTCGAGTCTCGAGCTATATATGATAGGAGGGAGACTTAGAAGAATTTCACGTCTCGTGCTATATATGATAGGAGGGGGACTTGGAAGAATCTCGAGTCCCGAGCTATATATGATAGGAGGGAGACTTAGAAGAATTTCACGTCTCGAGACTCGAGCCATATATGATAGGAGGGGGACTTCGAAGAATTTCGAGTCTCGAGCTATATATGTTAGGGGGGGGACTTAGAAGAATTTCACGTCTCGTGCTATATATGATAGGAGGGGGACTTGGAAGAATCTCGAGTCCCGAGCTATATATGATAGGAGGGGGACTTGGAAGAATCTCGAGTCCCGAGCTATATATGAGAGGAGGGGGACTTAGAAGAATTTCGAGTCTCGAGCTATATATGAGAGGAGGGGGACTTAGAAGAATTTCGAGTCTCGAGCTATATATGATAGGAGGGAGACTTAGAAGTATTTCACGTCTCGAGACTCGAGCCATATATGATAGGAGGGGGACTTAGAAGAATTTCGAGTCTCGAGCTATATATGATAGGAGGGGGGGGGGGGGAGTTAGAAGAATTTCACGTCTCGTGCTATATATGATAGGAGGGGGACTTGGAAGAATCTCGAGTCCCGAGCTATATATGATAGGAGGGGGACTTAGAAGAATTTCACGTCTCGAGACTCGAGCCATATATGATAGGAGGGGGACTTAGAAGAATTTCGAGTCTCGAGCTATATATGATAGGAGGGGGACTTAGAAGAATTTCACGTCTCGAGACTCGAGCCATATATGATAGGAGGGGGACTTGGAAGAATTTCACGTCTCTAGCTATATATGATAGGAGGGAGACTTAGAAGAATTTCACGTCTCGAGACTCGAGCCATATATGATAGGAGGGGGACTTAGAAGAATTTCGAGTCTCGAGCTATATATGTTAGGAGGGGGGGGGGAGTTAGAAGAATTTCACGTCTCGTGCTATATATGATAGGAGGGGGACTTGGAAGAATCTCGAGTCCCGAGCTATATATGATAGGAGGGGGCCTTGGAAGAATCTCGAGTCCCGAGCTATATATGAAAGGAGGGGGACTTGGAAGAATCTCGAGTCTCGAGCTATATATGATAGGAGGGAGACTTAGAAGAATTTCACGTCTCGAGACTCGAGCCATATATGATAGGAGGGGGACTTCGAAGAATTTCGAGTCTCGAGCTATATATGTTAGGGGGGGGGACTTAGAAGAATTTCACGTCTCGTGCTATATATGATAGGAGGGGGACTTGGAAGAATCTCGAGTCCCGAGCTATATATGATAGGAGGGGGACTTGGAAGAATCTCGAGTCCCGAGCTATATATGAGAGGAGGGGGACTTAGAAGAATTTCGAGTCTCGAGCTATATATGATAGGAGGGAGACTTAGAAGTATTTCACGTCTCGAGACTCGAGCCATATATGATAGGAGGGGGACTTAGAAGAATTTCGAGTCTCGAGCTATATATGATAGGAGGGGGGGGGGAGTTAGAAGAATTTCACGTCTCGTGCTATATATGATAGGAGGGGGACTTGGAAGAATTTCGAGTCTCGAGCTATATATGATAGGAGGGGGACTTGGAAGAATTTCGAGTCTCGAGCTATATATGATAGGAGGGAGACTTAGAAGAATTTCGAGTCTCGAGCTATATATGATAGGAGGGGGACTTGGAAGAATTTTGAGTCTCGAGCTATATATGATAGGAGGGGGACTTAGAAGAATTTCGAGTCTCGAGCTATATATGTTCGGGGGGGGGGGGGACTTAGAAGAATTTCACGTCTCGTGCTATATATGATAGGAGGGGGACTGGGAAGAATCTCGAGTCCCGAGCTATATATGATAGGAGGGGGACTTAGAAGAATTTCACGTCTCGAGACTCGAGCCATATATGATAGGAGGGGGACTTAGAAGAATTTCGAGTCTCGAGCTATATATGATAGGAGGGGGACTTAGAAGAATATCGAGTCTCGAGCTATATATGATAGGAGGGAGACTTAGAAGAATTTCACGTCTCGAGACTCGAGCCATATATGATAGGAGGGGGACTTAGAAGAATTTCGAGTCTCGAGCTATATATGTTAGGAGGGGGGGGGGACTTAGAAGAATTTGGAGTCTCGAGCTATATATGATAGGAGGGGGACTTAGAAGAATATCGAGTCTCGAGCTATATATGATAGGAGGGAGACTTAGAAGAATTTCACGTCTCGAGACTCGAGCCATATATGATAGGAGGGGGACTTAAAAGAATTTCGAGTCTCGAGCTATATATGATAGGAGGGGGACTTAGAAGAATTTCGATTCTCGAGCTATATATGATAGGAGGGAGACTTAGAAGAATTTCACGTCTCGAGACTCGAGCCATATATGATAGGAGGGGGACTTAGAAGAATTTCGAGTCTCGAGCTATATATGATAGGAGGGGGACTTAGAAGAATTTCGAGTCTCGAGCTATATATGTTAGGGGGGGGGAGTTAGAAGAATTTCACGTCTCGTGCTATATATGATAGGAGGGGGACTTGGAAGAATTTCGAGTCTCGAGCTATATATGATAGGAGGGGGACTTGGAAGAATTTCGAGTCTCGAGCTATATATGATAGGAGGGAGACTTAGAAGAATTTCGAGTCTCGAGCTATATATGATAGGAGGGGGACTTAGAAGAATTTCAAGTCTCGAGCTATATATAATAGGGGGGGGGGGGGACTTGGAAGAATTTTGACTTTCGAACTATATATGATAGAAGGGGGACTTGGAAGAATCCCGACTCTCGAGCTATATGTGATAGGAGGGAATGTAGAATGATAATTTCGATTTGAATTATATGACAAGATTATCAACTCAGTTCCACACCACCTGAGAGGTCGAGTTAAGGAATTGCGGGTTCCCCGCTGCCATTGCAACGTCTGCAATGGCTTCTAATTTTTTTTTTTTAAATAGAATAAAAGAGTAGATCGCAACAGAAAGCCAAAAAACCCGACGGAACCGAGAACGGATGATTAAAGGCGAAAAGCTAGAACGACCAACCAACCAAAGGAGGATGGTCGAAAAAATAAGAAAAAGTTCGAAAAAAAAAAAACAAAATTTGAGAAACATAAAAAATGAAAAGTAGTCAAAACAAAAGGTCAAAAAAGGGGTAAAAACAAAGAAAAACTAAAAGTAATACAGGGGGAGGTCGGTATAAAACTGAAGAAACAGAAAAGCGAGCTGTAGCGAATTTGTAATGAGTCGACCGGTTTCGATCGTGCGCGGACGATCATCATCAGGACGGAAATGAAGCGAAACGGTAGCCAGAGTGTATGAGAAGAGAAACGAACAGCCGCGATAATCTCTACCTCTTCTAGTCGATTCATATTATATCCTTTTGTACAGGTGTGAAGAAGGGAGGAAGATTTATTTGCACAATTATGACCTGTCTCGAGACAGTGTGCAGCGAAAGCGGATTGATTTACAACTTTGTTAGTGTAGGCTTGCTTAGGTATGTTCTTGGAGGCGCAGGCGAAGTTTTCTGCCAGTTTGACCAAGATATTCCGCATCACAATCCCCGCATTCCAGCTTATAAATCCCAGATTTTTGAGAAGGAGGAACAGGGTCCTTAAGACGAATTAGATTTGCGGTTGTGGTGAGGGGGTAGAACCCTGTCCTGTATCCGTATCTTCTCAGAATAGAGGATAATTTCTCAGAAGGAGTTCCCAAGAACGGCAACCGCATCCATTTGTCTTTAGTGCGGGAAGAGGAGGGCTGCGTTTAAATACGATTTTCAGCCAACAATGTGTGGAGACGCTTACGGCGGATTAGGCGATGAGTGTCAACCTTCAAGTCGTTTATTTGAGCTATTCTGCTAATTTGTCTAGCTTCTAGAACTTGAGCCTCTGGAGTCGGAGGGAGGTGGACTAGACGATGTATGGCAGAATTTATTGCCGCTAATTTGTGCGCCGCAGGGTGATAGGAGGATGCGTGGATAGATACTCCAGTAAAGGTTGGCTTTCTGTAGACTGCAAATTTGGCCTGAAGAACGTTGAGAGACTCAGTGAGTGTAATTGAAAGGTCGAGGTAGTCGATACTGTTGCTTCCTACTTCCACCGTGAAGGAAATAGCAGGATGGTAGGTGTTGAGCGTATCCAAAAATGAGTGAAGATCCGCCAGCGAACCATACCAAACGCAAAGGACATCATCGACGTACCTGGACCAAAACCGGATATCACGTGGTGCGGAATCAGTGTCCAGGATGTCAGTTTCGAGACGACTCATGAAGAGATCTGCGACGAGCATGGAGAGGGATCCTCCCATAGGGAGGCCGTCAGGACATTTGAAAGTCTTTCTTCGAAATACACAGATGTTGTTTTTCAAGCAAGCAGTGATAAGATATTCGAATTCTTTGATTATATCAGGCTGTATGTGTTAATCGGCTAAAAGTTCCACCATGATCTCGATAGTACGTTCGACCGGAATTTTAGTGAACATACTTGTTACATCAAAGGAGGCGAGGATTGTACCTTGAAGAAACTTTTTTCCATGTAACTTATTGGTCAAGTCATGAGAACTTTTGACGGTATATTTAGGTGCAAATTCGACCGTTGCGCGGAACCAGGATAGTATGCGACGACTGGCCGCATGGGATAGCCTTCTTTATGCAGTTTTACTTGGCCATAGAGTTTCGGAAGGGAAGGATTCATTACAAGTAGATCGCGTTTTTCTATTGCGATCTACTCTTTTCTTTTATTTAAAAAAAAAAAAAAAAAATTCTACTTGTGCCCGTTGGTTGTTTCCCAAATAAACTTTAATTCTTTCAGTTCTGTATTTGCTGTAGCTCTTTTTGTGTGTTCCGTTACGCTCCACAACTCCTTTATACAATGGCTCGTACTCACGAGGAGAATATTCTATTCAGAAGGAATTATACTAGTTCCAAACTGGCCGGATCAGCCGTGGTTCTCAATTGTCTCCTTTCTTCCGGAAGTACTACAGTTGATTCAAAGTCCTGTCTGCTCCGTTTGTCATCTGAGTGGGGATTGCTCTGAGCGCTTCGAATATCTACATGTTGTTCTGCTTCGCGGAGGCATGAAATACAATTGTACAATTGAACGAACTTACCTGGTGAAGTTCAATTGAAATTGTATGAGGGTCTCCTCCAAGCAGAACACTCCCTCCGCTTCCTATTTCCTTTGGAACAGCCCTCCCCGCGTTTCATCCTCACAGCAATCGTTTACTCTGAAGAATGAAGTCCAACGTGGTTGATATGGTAAGGGTGGAAACGCACCTTGGACAATTTCTTTCTCGCTTTAAAAGTGTGGCTGCACTGCACTCACGTCAGATGCTACATGTTGTTCTGCTTGGAGGAGGCCCTCATACAATTTCAATTGAACTTCACCAGGTGAGTTCGTTCAATTGTACAATTAAAATATCCTGTGAGACATACAGCGTGAGGGGGCGTCCATAAATTACGTGAGGCAATTTTTGTAATTTTTCAACCCCCTCCCCCCCTTGGTGAGATATCGTGAGATTTGACTTGACCCCCTCCCCTTTTCTTATCACGCGTGAGATTTTCCGAAATGTGTATTTTAACAAGGAAGCTGTTTTATGGGGAGCTTTTTGAGAAATTTGCCGTGCGCCGTCCAGCAAAAAACTTGAAAAAATTTCGACTCTCGAGCTATATATGATAGGAGGGGGACGTAGACAAATTTCGACTCTCAAGCTATGTATGATATGAAAGGGACTTGGAAAAATTTCAACTCTCGAGCTATCATATATAGCTGGAGATTCGAGAAAAACGACGGCTTCCTTAACGAAGTTAAACGAGGAACGCAGGGAACCTGTTTTATGAGTCGAATGGGATTTGGTATTGAAAATTCAAGGAAGCCTAGACCTAGATAAAGATAGTATAAAGAAGGCCTAGACAGGCCCGTAGCTACGGGGGGGCAAATGGGTCAACGACCCCCCTGGGATTTTATTTTGACCCACCCCCCCCCCCTATGAAAAATGATGAAAATGTGCTTCTTCGTCGCAAAAAATGACTACAGAAACAAAATAAGTTTTAATAATCGTAATTGATGAATCATAAAAGAAGTAGCTTAGTCGTATCATATAACAAGTTCATACTTGGAAAAGAGATTTAGGATTAGTGCGATAAAAAAGCGGCACGCGTAGTGATAGAATAGAAAATCAGGCACGAGTACGTACATGCAACAGCAACCGAAACGACGTCTCGGCGAGTTTGAATTAGTTGGTGATTTTTCAATTTTTTATAAATACTTATTCCTCATGGATCGTTTTGTAATAACAAAAAAAAAAAAAAAAACAGTGTATGACGAGTGTGAGCCGCCAGCCACCCCTACTACCTTTCAAGCTACAAAAACTAGGAAATCTTCGGACGAAATTGTTGTAGAGATTGAAAATGCAAGGTTCTCGTCACATTCTATCAATCGTATTCGCCTACCAACCAGCATATTCAAAAACAGATGGAAGGAGTTTTCGAAATCAGTGGTATGACCAATTCGAATGGCTTGAGTATCACCCGCAGAAGGATGTGTGTTTTTGTTTTCCGTGTCGTGCTTTTGGAACAGTCGAGACAAAAGAGAAGGCATTTACTGATGTAGGCTTTAGAAATTGGAAGAAAGCTGCAGATAAGGAACGAGGTTTCTCCAAGCATGAGAGTACTCAGGCTCACAAAACCTGTATGGCAAAATGGATTGAGCAGCAGTTACGTCAGAGGAATGATGCGGAAATCAGTACTTTAGTTAATGAGAGTGTATTGGCGAAAAATCGGTATTATATGAAGACTGTATTCGATATCATAAAATTTCTAGTCGTCAACGAATTGCCATTAAGAGGTTCGTACGATAAAGATAAAAAATGTGAGACAGGTTTATTCTGCGCTCTGTTTCAATACACCCTGGAAAAAGATCCGATGCTGAAAGAATGCGTTAAATTAATTCCCAAAAATGCTGTATACACATCTCCTCAAGTACAGAATGAGATAATAAATATAATGTCTGATACTGTAACGAAGAAAATAGCTGACGAAGTCAATTCTGCCGATGTGCCCTTTTATTCCTTGATGGCTGACGGTACTCGTGATTGCAATAATGGTGAAGCGATTTCAATTGCATTGCGTTACGTTCTAAATGGCGCTCTCAAGGAATCGATATTAAGCATAGAAGAAGCTGAGAAACTTGATGCTGCCTATTTGTCTGATTTAATTATAGAGACTTTGAAAAGGAACAACGTAAAAGTGGGTAATATGTTGAGTCAATGTTATGACGGTGCTGCCGTCATGCGTGGGGACAAAGGGGGTGTTCAAACATTGATCCAAGAAAAATTAAAACGTAAAATTCCCTACCTCCATTGTTTCAACCATCAATTACATTTGATAGTAATTGCACTCATCTCCGCCATAACCGATGTTCGCCAATTTTTTGATTATTGTCGTTTAATTCATAAAATTTTTAGTACTTTTAAATTTAAGTCGTTCTATGATGGTCACTCCACGGCTCGTTTATTAGAGACCAGATGGACGGGTCATTTAAATACAATTAAGATAATTTATAATAATTATGAAAACATGTTGACCGCTCTATCTACTGCGGTATTGAACAATGGCGGAGTGTTGGATGGAGATGCAGTCGTTGAATGCAGTGGATTACTTACGATTATGAAAACTCAGAAATTTCGATTCATACTACGTACTATGCTGAAACTGCTGTCCATAATTGAACCTGCCGACAAGATATTACAATCACGAGAAAGCGGTCTGGTCCATGGTATTCCAGTTATAAAATCGGTGTATGCTTCTCTCAAAGAACAAAGATCAGATGAGGTCTTCAGCTTCATTTTACAAGAGAGTAAAGACTTACTGCCGGATACTTCTAATCCTGATGAGGGTGATGGTGATGATGGAGACGGACATGTAAGGAGGAAGAGGAAAGTAAATCCGAGTAGTAGGCTTTCTGATTTCGTCGTAATGAGTAGTTGTGGCAGTAGATTGAAGGATGGGAATTATTTTAAACAAATGTACTTTGAAATATTTGACGTCACAATCGTAGAATTTGAAAACAGGTTCTTTCAAGATGATCCTTTAATCACAGCCATCGATAAAGTCGGCAAATTTAATTTCAATTTCGAAAGTGGTACCAAAAATTCACAAATAATGGATGATTTACAAATTTTTACCAACTTTAATATCATATTACCTTCTATTGAAGAATTGATTTGCGTACATAAGTTGTTCAGTAATAATAATATTAAGCCGGAAAATTACTTGAAAGAACTTTTCAAGTACAAGGAAGCTTTTAATGATACATATAAGTTTTTCGCTAGCGTAGCTATATTCGCGTGCAGTTCAGCTGTATGTGAGTCCGTTTTCAGCACCTTAAGTAGAGTTTTGACGCCCTACCGACGAAGTATGTTATTTAATCGCGAAGCCAATTTAACCGTTTTAGCTCACGAAAAGGATTACTTAAAATCCATCACGGACGATGCATTCCTAAGAATTTTCAATTGTAGTAAAAAAAGAAATTTACAATTATTTTGAATAATTTATCTGAAATTTTCCACGAATGTTTTTTACATACATATTACACACGTACTCAAGCGCAACGAAAAATGTGTCATTATTTCTCCATTGTTAGTTCCTTACACCCATAATCCATATTTATCATTTATTCTTGCCCCATCTTGTCCCCCCTAGAAAAATTTCTAGCTACGGGCCTGGGCCTAGAACTACTATAAGCTTATCATAATATAGTTTGAGAATCTGAATTTTTCTCGCTCGAGAGTCGAAATTTTTCCAAGTCCCCCTCCTATCATATATGGCTCGAAGTCCCTCTCCTATCATATATAGCTCGAGAGTCGAAATTTTAACAGGGAACCTGTTTTATGGGGGGCTATTTGAGAAATCTGCCGTCCGCCGTCCGCCGTCCAGCGAAAAACATAGAAAAATTTCGACCCTCGAGCCATATATGATAGGAGAGGGACTTAGAAAAATTTCGACTCTCGAGCTATATATGATAGGAGGGGGACTTAGAAAAATTTCGACTCTCGAGCTATATATGATAGAAGGGGGACTTAGAAAAATTTCGACTCTCGAGCCATATATGATAGGAGAGGGACTTAGAAAAATTTCGACTCTCGAGCTATATATGATAGAAGGGGGACTTGGAAAAATTTCGACTCTCGAGCTATATATGATAGGAGGGGGACTTGGAAAAATTTCGACTCTCGAGCTATATATGATAGGAGGGGGACTTGGAAAAAATTTCGACTCTCGAGCTATATATGATAGGAGGGGGACTTGGGAAAATTTCGACTCTCGAGCTATATATGATAGAAGGGGGACTTGGAAAAATTTCGACTCTCGAGCCATATATGATAGGAGAGGGACTTAGAAAAATTTCGACTCTCGAGCTATATATGATAGGAGGGGGACTTAGAAAAAATTTCGACTCTCGAGCTATATATGATAGGCGGGGGACTTAGAAAAATTTCGACTCTCGAGCTATGTATGATAGAAGGGGGACTTAAAAAAATTTCGACTCTCGAGCCATATATGATAGGAGGGGGACTTGGAAAAATTTCGACTCTCGAGCTATATATGATAGGAGGGGGACTTAGAAAAATTTCGACTCTCGAGCTATAGATGATAGGAGGGGGACTTAGAAAAATTTCGACTCTCGAGCTATATATGATAGGAGGGGGACTTAGAAAAATTTCGACTCTCGAGCTATATATGATAGAAGGGGGACTTAGAAAAATTTCGACTCTCGAGCCATATATGATAGGAGAGGGACTTAGAAAAATTTCGACTGTCGAGCTATATATGATAGAAGGGGGACTTAGAAAAATTTCGACTCTCGAGCTATATATGATAGGAGGGGGACTTGGAAAAATTTCGACTCTCGAGCTATATATGATAGGAGGGGGACTTGGAAAAAATTTCGACTCTCGAGCTATATATGATAGGAGGGGGACTTGGAAAAATTTCGACTCTCGAGCTATATATGATAGAAGGGGGACTTGGAAAAATTTCGACTCTCGAGCCATATATGATAGGAGAGGGACTTAGAAAAATTTCGACTCTCGAGCTATATATGATAGGAGGGGGACTTAGAAAAAATTTCGACTCTCGAGCTATATATGATAGGAGGGGGACTTAGAAAAATTTCGACTCTCGAGCTATGTATGATAGAAGGGGGACTTAAAAAAATTTCGACTCTCGAGCCATATATGATAGGAGGGGGACTTGGAAAAATTTCGACTCTCGAGCTATATATGATAGGAGGGGGACTTAGAAAAAATTTCGACTCTCGAGCTATATATGATAGGAGGGGGACTTAGAAAAATTTCGACTCTCGAGCTATGTATGATAGAAGGGGGACTTAAAAAAATTTCGACTCTCGAGCCATATATGATAGGAGGGGGACTTGGAAAAATGTCGACTCTCGAGCTATATATGATAGGAGGGGGACTTAGAAAAAATTTCGACTCTCGAGCTATATATGATAGAAGGGGGACTTAGAAAAATTTCGACTCTCGAGCTATATATGATAGGAGAGGGACTTAGAAAAATCTCGACTGTCGAGCTATATATGATCTAGGCTTCCTTGAATTTTCAATACCAAATCTCATTCGAATCATAAAACAGGTTCCCTGCGTTCCTCGTTTAACTTCGTTAAGGAAGCCGTCATTTTTTCCAAGTCCCTCTCCTATCATATGTGGCTCGAGGATCGAAATTTTTCTAAGTCCCTCTCCTATCATATATGGCTCGAGGGTCGAAATTTTTCTAAGTTTTTCGCTGGACAGCGCACGGCGGACGGCGCACGCCAGATTTCTCAAATAGCCCCCCATAAAACAGGTTCCCTGTTAAAAATTTAGACTCTCAAACTTTATTATACTAGGCTTATAGTAGGTCTAGACCTTCTTTATACTAGCTTTATCTAGGTCTAGGCTTCCTTAAATTTTCAATACCAAATTCCATTTTATTCATAAAACAGGTTCCCGGCGGTCCTCGTTTAACTTTGTTAAGGAAGCCGTCGTTTTTGCTTTAAATACGTTTATCTGTGCTTAGTTGCGTTTATCTATTAAAAAAACATAATTTTCTTGATCACATATTATACCTATTTAAAAAGGACTAATTTTTATTAAATGTAAGCCAGTTTAGCAATATTTTAAAATGTATTTGTGTGAGAAAAAAATTACGTGAGATTCGTCGGCACCTCCTCCCCCCCCCAAAAAAAAAAAAAAAAAAAAAAATGCCTCACGTAATTTATGGACGCTCCCTAATCTTGTTAGCAAAGGATCTTCTTGTCGATTAGGACTTTATGTTCTTGAGTAGCGTACAAATATTGGTGAAATAAACTAATGCTATTACAACATCTCGGTGGTAGAATGAGTTTTCTTGCAGCTCAACTCGATTTTATAAATCGATCTCTTTTCGCTAACGAGTTTGGCTGTCCCGCGAGTTCAAATTGCGAACGGCTAGTCTTCGTTCTGCGAAAGGTATTATATTACAGAAGCACACATAATTCTTAGACTTAATATTCTATCATTCTGATGTATGCATAAAGTTTGAAAAAAAAAAAAAAACGCTCGCACTATATTTTCTCAAATTTGATGTATAATACCTCTGAAGAGTAATCTCTGAGTGTAAATCTTGGCGAGTATTCCTACATTTAATTTAAACACGAATATCGGCAACATAAAAATCCAAAATAATTGCGAAAAGTTGGAAATAGAATTTGTTCTCACTTCAGGACGAATAAAAAAGACTTCTAAAATCACCACGTTCACATATCGTATTGTTGAGAACTGTCAGTCAACGTATGCCGGCGGTATACAATACGTAAGTTTCATTCAACTTTCACACACTTTTTATGCACGCGTACTCGTGTAAACATCGTAAAACGTTGAAACATTGTACGAAAAGCTCAACGACTCCCGAATGAACGAGTAACACCAACTTTTAATGTGTTTTTAAAGAAAGAAGAAAAATGGGTCTAAGAGGGAAAAAATATACTGATGAGAAAACGACGGAGAAATATTCGATTAATCAACATTTAATTTCGCCTTTATTTTACACGCACCACTTAGAAAATGTGTCTTCGTGAACATAAGCGGTAAGTAGTAATTTTTCAAAGTATACTCAACTTTAATAGTAATTACGGTTGATGAAAATTAAAAGTAATGTACGCGAGCGAATTCTAAATATAATACGGAATGTGTAAAGACCGGTATAAAATTAAATCTTTCTACGGCTTCTTAATTAATTGAAAGTGATAAAAATTCTGCAATTGTAGTTTCGCTAACGCTAATTGGAAAGTTATTTCAGGAAACAATTTAGAAGGTTGATTTAGACAGAAAAAGAATATAATTGTTATTTTGCGATTATGGTGCAGTTTTATGCGGCCAATATACAGAAAATGATAGCTTATTTGTATAAGGAAACTGCGTATACCTGCCGAAAGAATAAGAAGTGAAATGGCAAAAATTAGGAATAATAATTATCATTACGAACTCGGCGAAGTAAATTCTCCATACAGACGAAAAAATTAATGCAACATAGGTATAGGTAGCGCTTGAATTACTAGTTTTTAAATCGTGTGCAGAACAACACCTTTCCTTTCGTACAGGTAGGTCTTAAATATCAACATAAGAGTGTAAAGTACACCATTACAACGTCGACCTTCATCTTGTTTTTATCGTCGAAAATTCTTCATTGTGCAGGCAGTAAAAGTATCTCATATTTTTTAGCCGTAATTGAAAATTTCATTCATAGAGTTAACGATCTCCATACATAAATTATCGTGATCGAATTAAGAAAGAGTGAGGCAAAGGTGTACGTCTAAAGTTTTAATCCTGTCGATGAAACCAAAGTACGCGACCATTTAATTTCAGTTAAAACAAACGTACACGTTGTTCGAAAACGAATAAATTACAAAAAGAAAAATAGTACGAATAAAATATTGTTAAAAAATATAGGTACTCGTAATCGTGTTTGTTGATCGTCTGACTATCACGAATATGAAACGGCGAGACCGAGAGAGTCCAGACTTCCATTGACGAAGAAATATACTGAAAATAAACCGTTTAAGAAATTATTATAAAACCATTAGATTATTGTCGTGGCTTTATTTACCCCCTGTGAGAACTTGTTCGTGGAGAGGCGTTATCGTGAGTTATATTCATTAAAAAATTATGCAAGCTGGGTGATTTTCAATACGACAGTACGTAAATGAAAAACACACTTATCCGAGCTTATTATATACCGAGGAACGAGTTTTCATAAAATATCTTCAATATGTTACTCGTTTATCAGAGAGTGGTCTGAGCGATTTACATACTCGTTACAGTGCGACGATATCAATTGGTTTAATTTTTTATGGGGAAGGGACGTATGAGCGAGAAACACAGCGCCGTACGCTAGGAAAGAGCCTTGGCTTCTACCTATCTTTCGAGTGTAGTCCGTACAAAATAATTTTGGAAATAAGAATGATCAATTATTTCCAGATTATACGAGTGTGATATGGACTAAAATTCAAAAAATTCTATTTTTAATTCTGTTATTTAACATCAAAAGATTACCGTAACCCATCAGACATCGTTATACCTATAAATTTCCAACTTATTGTCACTATTACACATGAAATAAGTAAATTGTCTTCCTGAAAAAGATCTGAAAAGATCTATTGATTAAATCTGATAAAATTATTTAATTGAATGAGAATTACAAAATCATCGTGTTTTAGAGGGTAAATGATCGTATCCAGACTGAAAAAGTGGAAGATTTTACAATATTTTGAGGTTTCAAGGGAGAGTTGAGCATCTTAATACTGATACCAGAATTCATGTAAAAAAAAAGGTTTACAACTTCTTTTAAAAATTGATCTACCTAAACTTGCATTTTGGTATGACTCAATGACTGTTTGTCCCAGCCTGCCATGTACATATTACGTAACTCGATAGTCATTTCCAAGTATTTTAACGAGTATATCTTATCATATGACACTTTTTGGACAGCCCCTACCCCACCCCCCAAACCGCAGTCTGATATTTAAAGCTCAAAGTAGGTTCTAGGGTTCCCGCCCATTTTCACGCATACCTTTTCCCGTACAGCCTCCAACTGTCTCAGATCAAAATCTTCCCAAGCTTGTTACTAGGCAACCTGTTTTATCGGTGGGGTTTTTCGGGGAAAACGTCCGCCGTCCGACCGGCCGGCAATGCTTGGAGCTCGAACATTTCTTAATTCTTCCACCTATCCTAATATACATTATTGGTGGTCGATATAAATAGCATGAAAGATAGCCCCCTTCGAGTAACTAGATGTGCAATGCTTCATACACCAACTGACTTAGCCCCTTCTATGAACCAGATATGCAATGCTTCGAACACCAAAAGACAAAACGTCCTACTAAGATATTCTAAGTCCTCGTATCATCATCAATTTGCTTGGCCCCTTCAATGAGCTAGATATGCAACGCTTCAAACATCATAAAATAGCCCCTTCAATTAACTAGGTATGCAATACTTCATACATCAATTTTCTTGGCCCCTTCAATGAGCTAGATATGCAACGCTTCGAACATTATAAAATAGCCCCTTCAATTAACTAGGTATGCAATACTTCATACATCAATTTGCTTAGCCACTTCAATGAGCTAGATATGCAACGCTTCAAACATCATAAAATAGCCCCTTCAATTAACTAGGTATGCAATACTTCGTACATCAATTTGCTTCGCCCTTCAATGAGCTAGATATGCAACGCTTCAAACATCATAAAAATAGCCCCTTCAATTAACTAGGTATGCAATACTTCCTCTAAGTCCGTCTCCTATCCCTATCATATACAGCTTTCTATTTTTCAGATCCTACGTGCCCCATACAACAGGTTCCCTGCTAACCCTCGTTAAACACCATTGAAGAACCCGTGAGTTCTGTGCATTTTCATATATACACTTGATATTTAAACTATTTTTCTTAGGCCCCCCACCCCATTTATGCAGCTCGAAAATGAAATTTTAACTGGAAACCTGGTGCATATTTTTTCTCTTTTAAATTTGGCGTCCTCGTGCGTCGTTGGGCAAAAACTGACCTACCTTTATCTAATTAGACACCAGGGTTTTCTTACCCATCCAGCTATGTAGAGGTAAGGACACGAGGGAAAATTTTACTTTCAAGCTATATTATAATTATGATAGGTAGGGGACTTGACAGAATTTGCAGAAGTTCATATTGAAACTTGTCTTCTTGCTATGTGCATCACTTGACAAAAACGCAGCGGTTCTCAAACTTTTGGAGACAGCAGCCCCCTTTCAATGACTTCTTCCTTTCCACGACCCCTTTAGAAAAACATTATTCTTAAATATAAGTAAATTTAATAAAAACCATCATTCTCTGAAAGTTTTTCAGCCCCCAGTTTGAGAACTAGGTACTGACTTATGCAAAGGAAGGCAAGAAAGAACAGGATAGAGGATTTGGCTCAGCACACACGACGTCGCATTATACAACGTGTCTTGGATTGTCACTGCGTATGGGAGCGCTGGTTGTGATCGAGCTACATACTTCAGAGTGTCTTGGTTAGGCGGGTGCGCATGCTTGGAAGTAGTTGGCCCAGTAAGCACTGATCGAGAGGCCGATCCGTTCGAATCCGTTCGCACCGTCACAGCTCTGTCAGAACATTTCCGGGACCGAACTTTTTGGGCGTCCCAGTACAGCCTATTCTTTCGTTGTCGGGACTTGACGTACCTATATCCGTCTATAATTAACATTGTCCCTACTAATTACGCCATTTTCACTCAACCGAAGTGCGTTTGATAAACCGCTCATTGAAGTATACTGGTCCGTTACTTACTTCCTTACAGGTGTACCAGAAGTACGTATATGCCAGGAAGGGTTGGGTTAGGTTTGATAATTTTTTGCAGAAAATAATTGTCGCGCGAGAAATTTATCGGGTAAAAAACTGTCGGGTCTTTTCTTTCGGGTTCTTTCTACCAAATCATTTTGACTCGAAAATAATCTCAGTATTTTGTGTCCAATTTATATCATTTGTGCCAACAATCTCAAAATTTCTACCCTACCTCTTCCCCGGTAGCTCTAATTCTCTTATTGAAGGATCATCCTCTCCTATCGCTAAAAAAAACAAAGTCTAATTTGTGCCAATTTGCACCTCTAATTTCAGAATCCGTGCCCCGCCCTTACCTTCTATAGAACTCGTTGAAGTAAGAAGCAACTCCCCCGAATTAAAAATAAGAGGCCTAATTTGTACCTTTCATTGTGCGATCAATTTTACGATCAACAAGTATTTCCCCTGCTAAACCTCCCTTCCTATGAGGGTAGCCCCTCTCTCAAAAAAAAATTTGAGATGATAGAGGTCTAAAAACATATTTCCAGTACGTGCCATCATTTTTGGAATTTAAGCCTCCTCTCTACCCAGTATGCAGTTTCTTGAAGTTATGGTACCCCTCTAAGAGTAGTAAGGTCCATAGAGCCAGCCAGCCCCTTCCCCTGTATGGCTCAGAATTACCCCTGAACAGGTTTGATCATATTTTGTGCTGAGAGATTGACTATGGTACCATTGAAAATGGACTACAACCCTGCATTAGGCGAAGCGCGCAAATATGCGGAAATTATCGTTGTGTCAGGCAATGGAAGGGATATTACCAAGGAGCTGGTTTTCAGTTGTGGACTTGAGATGAGAAATCGACTGCATCCCCACACATAATTGGAGCGGGAAAATGTGCGGTAGTTCTTGTTGTGTTAGGCGACAGAGAGAATATAAACTTAAAAAGTGATTCCTCGCCTGTTATGAACTCGTGGCAAGAAATTTTTGCACCGGGTTCAGATTAGGGAGGGACAGTATGTGGAGATTCTCGTTCTTGACAAACGGAGCGAACTTCTTTCCCTTACATACCATAACGACAATTGCCGTTGCTCTCTCTGAGAGCAACCGGCAGCGAAGCTGATTTCTTCCTTTGATTTCATAATAGAAGAGGAGCTCTCGGTATAATATTCACATTCACCCGCCTACTACAACCAGAATGTTCAAGGGCTTATCCTCTTTGATCTGGAAACAATATTTCTCTTTGTGATTGAGTTACAGGACGAGGTAAGAAGTAAATGTGTCTACTCTTGCCATGCACAACGAGAAATTTCGTCTATTTGCCCACTTCCATTGTACGCGAAGTTGTAGTCGATCTCATCCACGACTGAAGATCGATTCCAAAACCCATTCCAAAGCAATAAGAATGATTATTCCTACCGAAGATTAGGAATACGATTCATCTTATAGTTCCAGGCAAAACGAAAATTGTGTTTTCATGAGTATATAACTCGATTTATTGGTACTTCAACCAAGCAGGAAAAGGTTTTGAGAACTGCACGTACTTCTGATTGAAAGTAATTCAAAATGAAATGCTTCGATTGACTTCTAGAGAGAGGATTTTGATGGGTACGTAAAGTTGTAATTTACTTATTCATCCAAAAGTGATAAGAATTTCTGCCTCATTGTATGGGTGCTGCAAAATATTTAGGACAGAAATTTCGAGAATCGGAAATATAGTTTGAACTTTATCACTCGTCATCAGTAGTGCTTCCTTTAAGAAGCTGTTTTACCTGTTATGCGCTCTGTCGTTATAGCGAAGTTTCGCGCTAGATAAGATTTTTTCCAAAACATAAAATTCTGTCTTTTATTCTCAATATTACTGCGAATAAAATAAATATGTTTAATTTTCTGCAAATAATTTGGAATTTATCACTCAAATTAAAAGAAGTTATTGGGAGCCAAAAAAAGTTGTAGATTAAAAAGAAGGAGGGGGAAAAAAACGACGATCGGTTTCGGGTTAGTCGGTCGTAAAGTATAATAATATGTAAAAGTACCATCTAACACTTTATTTTTAAAAATAAACTCATTTGCACCGCATAAAATCTCGTCTATAGTGTACCTACGAATGTGTGATGCACGAATATAACTTATTTTTATTATTTCTTAAGCACTCGTAAATAATCTGTTATGTAAAATAGTTTCGTCGGAAGAACGTACGGGACGGAGAACTCGAATGCGCGTATTGATCCTTCAAAATCATTATTACCTGTTTTAGTCTTTTCTCGTTTCTCCTCAATTTCCTGGATGGAAATCATATGCTAATTGTGTTTGTATTCGTATCATCGTGAAATGGTTTCGTCAGACCATAAATTAAAAACCATACACTGCACAAGTGCACTCGCTAACGAAACTTAATGTTCCCTCATTGCGATCAATTTTACTCATTTTCACTTATAACTTTGCGAAAGCAACTTTGTTCGTAAATTCGAATTCGAGAGCAAAACATAAGAGGCGCGCTATACATATAAATGACGTTCATTAAAATATTCTAAGGTGACAAAAAATTTAAATACGAACATCAGGGGTGGAGGAATGTAATCCAAAGAGGGGCTGTAGTGCGAAGGTCGTACGGCAATCGCTCGATCAACGCTTCGAAATTATTCTCACCTATGATAATTATTAGGAACTGGTTATTAGGTACTATTTTACGTCACTCTTCTTCTTCTTTCAAAAACTATTTAGTATTTTTAACGGCCTATTAGCGGTACTCTTGAATGTACGTCTACTTTCAATGTCAATTTCAAGTTTAGACGTTCGAAAGTTTTAATTTAAAAAAATTAATTCGTCGGCGAACGCGCTAGAACAAAATTTCTACTCTCGTACTACGCGATTATGAACGACGAGACCAGAGGAATTTCGTTGAATGAAATTTTTTTTTGCGAAACTACGGCCGAGCGTTTTCGTAAGCCATTCATAAACACGCAGAGCAAAAAATTATCAATAGAGGAGGGCACGAGAAATGGGATTGCATTGTTCGCTAGTAAAAAATGTCAACCCTTTATCAAATTTTCGGTCTTTTGTAATACGTGATGTTTAGGCGTATATTATACGTCGATCGTGGTTCACTAATACCATAAAAGTCCGAAAAGCGTCGTTGTTGAACGAAAACGAAAACAATCTGTGGAAGAGAAAGAGAGAGAAGGAAAAACTAAGTTTCGGGCGCGACAAATATTTTCCTATTTTCAGAATACATTATAAAGTCTTATATTATGAAAATATACCATAACGACGTAAATTTTAATAGAGAAAGATAAGAAATGTTTTCACTTAAAATTGTTTTGCATTTTATTTTGTAATGAGACATATCAGATTACGACCGGGTGATACTTTAGTTTTGAAATTTCAATATATTTTACATTGAAAGAAGGGCGGGTGCGACTCGATTGAAATCGCATTGATTTTTGCGGCTAAAATTTTTTCACTATGTACTTATCTTTTGTAGTCTCGCGACCGGTAGTTGAACTAGAGACGGCATCTTCGAATATGACGTCAGCAATTGGTGCTCTAGGTATTCACCATTGAAGAATTATTCAGACTTCTCTCCTTGAATTGCACTCTGCGGGCAAATCTATACAAATCGTTTTCAAATTTTCTCCTCGAATTAACAGCGCCGTGATGTCAGGAAAGGCAATCGGCAACATGAAGGGTAAAGATTTGTGTGACTAAATTTTTTAAACCATGGAGTAAGCGGGGCCTTTGATCCTTGGATTGTTTCAGATATTCCGGGCTAGTGTACAATACTATCATCAGTCGATTCAATCGACTGCCGAAGTTCTAAACAGAAGTAGAACAATTTCGTCATTTGAACGTCAATTGAGGCACTTTGAGTGAGTCAACCTCTACGGAAGGCACGACTTTGGGACTTGGATTATGTCAGTAATTTCTGGCTAGTGTACAATAAATGAAGATAATGGGTGCGGGCGTTCACAAGGAATCATATTGATAAGGAAGGAAGAGGAATATGACGAAAAACGACGGCTTCCTTAACGGAGTTAAACGAGGAACACAGGGAACCTGTTGTATGGGTCAAATTAGTCTCAGTATTTGAAATTGCATTCGGAATTCAAGTCTCAACGAGTCTACATTTTAACAGGGAACCTGCTTTATGGGGTATTTTGGAAAAATTTGCCGCATGCCCTCCACCTTGCGATGTTCAGCGAAAACTGATTTACCCTAATAAAGGATTTGGACTTGGGAAAAATTTCGACTTTCGAATAATAATATACAATATGATAGAAGAGGGGCGTATAAAAATGTCGACTTTCAAGCCATAATGAATGATAGGAAGAGGACTTGAAAAAAAACATTCCGATTTTCGAGACATAATATATGACAGCAGAGAGACTTTGAATTCTCAATACCGAAATCAATACGACTCATAGAACAGGTTCCCTGCGATCCTATAACTTCGTTGAGGAAACCGTCGTTTTTCTAGGACCCTCTCCTATTATATAATACAACTCAAGAGTCAACATTTTTTGAAGTCCCTTTGCTGTCACATATCACGGCTTGAGAGTCGAAATTTTTCCCTTTCTACCATATATCATGGCTTAAAAGTCTACATTTCTTCAAGTTCTAATCCTCCATTAGGATAGATCAGTTTTCGCCGGGCAAATTTTTAAAATAACCCCGATTTAAAATTTCCTGGCCCAAGCAGGAATTGAATTTGCCACTTCTCGTTTTCATGACAAGTTCGATTCCCGCTCAGGCTGGAGATTTTTTCGTCATAAGCCCTCTTCACGGCGTATTCATAGTATTCGGATACAATACTATCGTTTAGGGTGAACAACCGCTAGGAGCGCTACGATCGACAAAACTGTGAACGGAGTCAATAAAATTTTCTTACTTAAATGTTTACAAGGAACCTGTTCTATGGGTTTTTGTTTGAAAAATTTGCCTTCCAATGTCTGGCCAAAATGGACTTGGAAAAATTTTGCTTCTATTTATTTTATTTCATTTCATTTTATTTATTTATTATTTAATTTATTTAATTTATTTAATTTATTTAATTTATTTAATTTATTTAATTTATTTAATTTATTTTATTGATTTTATTTATTTTATTTATTTTATTTTATTTATTTTATTTATTTATTTAGTTTCTTTCTTTCTTTCTTTATATGATAGAAGAAGATTTGGGAAATTGGTGTTTTCTTAATTCAGTTCCACTCCACCCTAGAGGTCGAATTGATTGTGCGTTTTTTTTTTATAGTGGTTTCCCCAATAGGTCTATTAACCTCATTAGGTACTAAAACAAATTCGACCCATAAGATAGGTGTGGCCTCGGGGCTTGATTTTATATTTTCAGAGATTTATGGCCAGAATACAATACTAGGGCTTTTGACCGTTTTTTTTTTTTTTTTCGGTCAACTCTCAGATTAACTCTCAGAAATTCTTTTTTTAACGGTTAAAGGTCAAAAAGGTCAAACGGTCAAATTTGGGCCTGAATAACGGTTATAACTGTTATAACCAAAAAATTTCGGTCAACCTATAAATTCGAAAAATTCACAATAATAATCGTGAAAAATTCCATACCTAAACCATTTTCCGTAATTAATCTTTGATCTTTTAATCACATTCTGAGAAATATATAGAGAGAGAAACTGAAACAAAGTGTGTGAAGATTGCTTTCCACAGTGAGAGGATGGGGGAGGGATAAAATTCCGCTATCATCAATCTTTCAATCATCATGAAAAAAAGAGTAAAACTGAAAAAAGTATTGTGCAGGTCGCATTCTACAGTGAGGATGTGGCGGGGGGGGGGAGGACAAAAAACTTCCAGTTTTTGGATATCTATTGGGGAAAATACAAAATTGTTGGGTTTCAATTAGTGTGATTCTTTTGGAAAGCAGAAGTATATGATGGAGAAACTTGACCATTATCTCATTCTGACCGTCATTATTTCGGTCACCATAACTGTTATGACCGTTTTGAGAGTTATTATATCGGTTAATAACTCTCATGAAACTAGTCACAATTTTGTAAAACGGTTATCGGTCAATGGGTCAAAAGTGATACTTTTTTTTTCGGTCACAGAAAATAACTGTTAAATAACTGTTAAATTCCAAGCCCTATACAATACCATAATTTGGGCTGATCAACCACTAGGTTCGCTACAATCGACAAAATTGTAAACAGAATGAAGACAGTTTTCCCGTTTGAATGTTTTTGAGGTATCTCAGATGAGTCGACCCGTAGTACAGGGGTGGCATTCAGGCTTGGATTATTTCAGAGATTTCTGACTAGTGACTAGTCTGCAATACCATAATTCGAGGCCGATCAACCGCTAGGAGCGCTATAATCAACGCCATTAAACAGGAAAATTGAGAAATTTGTACAGCGAAAATTTTCCTACAATTCATCTTTTCATGAAAATTGATTTTGATCAATTTAATTATCCCAGTTTTGTTATGCACAAAACTAGAGCTGACCAGTCCAAACTCTTAGCTAAGGGGTCCCGCGCCTAGTATATGTACAGTTTGTGGTAACGCTAGCCTAGTTTTGTTTCCTAGTGACATGATAGGCGGTATGAAATTATTATTATTATCCCTGGTCCCATGTTCAATCCCCCAACCCCTTCCACAAACCAATCATTTGGAAGAATAAACAAAAAATAAAAAAATAAAAAATAAATGAATAGATATTATAATAATAATTACAGATACCTATATTATGGAGGCCATTTGATCAAAGGGATTTATTGATCATTTTGAAAAACAGATTGTAATGTTTGAAATGAAGTAATGAATTCTGTTGTCCCAAAAAATTTTTATTTTCCTTTGAAACATGATGAGAATTTCATACTTCTTTCCCACTTGAAATTTTCTTCCCAAAACTGTTTGTAAAACTAAATTGAAGGAAATGTCAATAAAGTACTCATGAAGATTCCCCTTGTAAACCTCCAGAAGTGTCTCAACAGAGAGAATGGGTATTCAATCCCTCCTCATTCTAGATATATTGTGTCAGTTGTTTGTGGTTTCAGTAAGTGAATGTTAAAGATAGGTTCAATATTGTTCAAAGCCGAAAATTCATTTCCTTTCCAAACGCTTATGTACGTTTTATCATAAAATCTTGGGAATTCTAATAAATCGATATACATCATTATATTATTTCTCTGTCCAAATATTTTTTCAAATAATTCGAACTTTCTCAATATAAATTAGGGTTAAGAACTGTCCGAACAAACCTCAGATTCTATCGAACATGATAATACCGATTGTAATATAGATTTATATAGCGAAATTATCGACTTATTAATACATCGATTTCTGTACCAAAATATCGATTTATTAATTTATAGTCTAGGTCAAGGCCATTCATGATGTCATTTTCGTCTCGCGATTTCAAGATACAAATTTTAGTTGGACTCTCAGATCCATATCAAAGAGTTGGTGAGAATTCTGAAGAAAAAAGTACAAAGGTTATTCTAAATGAGTGGAAAATTTTCGATCTCGAAATTCTTAAAGATTGATCATCATAGGTACCTAGTGTGAGCACGAGTACATATTATGTAGGTATAGCCCTTACTGCAAAGTCGTGAATACGTTCCGTGCTTGGTTCAATCAACACGATCGACCACAAGGCGGAAATTTTCCCTATACTCGTATATTTATCTTCCTTTTTTTTGTACTCTTCTTCTCTATCTGTCTGTTCATCCCTCCTAACCCCTCTCTCGCGTTTTCTCTTCCTTATCCACGAAGGTGAATGATATCATTCAACACTATTTTCTTGGACGAGGAATAACAAACAAAGTACCGGTAACAGCTGAGAAAAGAAAAAAAGGTAAAACTATTTCCAGTAACTATTTTCTTCACTGCACTGTTGATACCGCATGCCACAACATAAGTATTCTTTGACTTCGAGCACTAAAGGCTACCTCTATTACTCGTATAACGTGTTTAAGAAGAAGCGTGTAGCAGAAAACGATTACTTTTTCCTAAAGGAAGGTAGAATTTTGATTGATGATACAACAAATGTTATTCTGATATAACTCGAACATGCGGCAACAAATTCAAGACAATCGTTTAAGTGGTCGAGAGGAGTTTGCGAACCTATACGAATGCACGAGTACGAATTATTCATAGCTCTACCTACGTAAATGTGGTCAAAATTCTTTCTGCCTTCTTGATAATAAACTTTATTTTTCACCATGACGAATAACGTAGAACTTTTGAAAATTCGATATAAAATTATATTCTTTCTCCCGGGGTGAAGAGTTCTTTCAAACGACTGTAGGCTCTCGCCGAAGAATATAAAAAATTTAGATGTGGTTTTTTGAATGTTTGTTGTTTAGTCTCTATTTTCATACGAGGCATTGTTCATTTTCTGCCCCAAGCGCCGAATACAATTTTTAGAACTTTATATAGTGACGAATTTCTATGAACACCTCATCTTTCATTTGAGTTTATTGAGTTGTAGAAAAACACCGAATCAGATTCGTAAATCGTAGCAGCTCCTTATAACAACTTAGTCCTTAGGAAAGTTGATATTTAATATCATTGGCATTGCGTCGTCACGTCCAACCACGAATGAGTAAAAAGATGGATGGTTTATGGCATATTTAATATTTTTTATGGAGATGCAGAAGGCAGCGACATCTTTATCACCATCATTTTTTCGTACCATGAAATGAATTGATGAAATCTTTTTTATACTTATTAATATCACAGCAAGGTTTGAAAAGCCTTGAATTAGAGCTGGGCCTACATGGCATTTCATTAGATCATCAACCTTTGACTGAAGTGAACTTGAAAAACTCTCAGTTCGTTTTTCCGCTGCTCGAGGGTTGGTCTCATCAATTACTATAATTACAACAAGCAGGAAACCTGTTTCATAAAGATCTGCAACTCTCTTCCCTACCACTTTAGCAGTATCATTTTACTTTTCCTTCTTCTTTTTCTGCCTCTAATCTGAGTTCCTGAGATAGGTCGGAACCTTCTCCTCTCATTGTACTCCTGCACATTTCCTTTCTTCTTCTTCTCACGACCCCTTTCAAAGCACGCAAGTTAATAAACGGTATTTCTACCATCGAAACTCAGCTCAAATTTCCTCCTCTCATAATCTAGAGTGTGTCCACTTTCTAAAAAATTTACGGGTTCCTTAACGGAGTCAAACGAGGGCTGGCACGGAACCTGTTTTATTGGGCACGTGGGATCAGAAAATGTGGAGTGTGACTTCACAGGCCCGGACTTTGGAACTATATATAATAGGAGGTTAATTTTAAAGAAAGTGATCTATGACGTCATCAAACTGTGACGTCACTGGCTCCGCCCTTGAGCTATATATGATAGGAGTGGGACTTCGAAAATTTTCAAGCTCCGAGCTTTGCCAGCCGGACGACGGACGTTTTTTCCGAAAAACCCCCGGATAAAACAGGTTCCCTGTTAAAAACTCATAAGTTTTTTAACGCACGGGTTCTTTAACGGAGTTAAACGAGGGAACATAGAAAACCTATTTCATGGGACACATGGGACCTGAAAATTGTCAATGTACGAGATCTATGACGTCATCAAATTGTGACGTCACAGGCCCAAACTTTGGAGCTATATGTAATAGGAGGGGACTGGGAAAAATTTTGACCTCCAAGCTATTATGATTTGACCTCCGAGTTATACATGATAAAGGGAGACATGGATGGGTCTTATAGTGTTTGAAGCGTTGTATATCTATAATTTAATGACGTAATGAACTGGCACTATCAACCACATATAAACACATTTTATTTTTCGCTACGTTTCAATCGCATAGCGATCATCTTCAGGCGAAATAGATCATTTCGCCTGAAGATGATCGCTATGCGATTGAAAAGTAGCGAAAAATAAAATGTGTTTATATGTGGTTGATAGTGCCAGTTCATTACGTCATTAAATTATAATTTAAATTTTTAACCACGGTTAATCCTACGTTCAAATCAGTTGTATATCTAGTTCACGCTATAGACACCGACCATCGAGTCATATATGATAGAAGGGGGACTTGGAAAATTTTCAAGCTCCGAGCTTTTTTGGCCGGCCGGTTTCCGAAAAACCTCCCAATAAAATAGTGTCTCTGTTAAAAGAAAAAAAACTAGAAGACCGGGAAAAGTCAGGGAATTTTATAAGACCTGGAGAATTCAGGTCAATTTTGGGAAAAGACAGGGAATTTTTTGGATGAAACAAAATTTATAAAGGAGATCTTTATCAGGGAACCTGTTTTATCGAGGGGTTTTTCGGAAAAAACGTCCCCCTGCCCGCCGACAAAGTCCCCAAGCATAACGTTATTAATTATAAACGCGATAGATAGCGAAAAGTTTCGTACAATGTACGCACTGGTAATTCACAAAATCTAGTCACCTTCTCCTGTCAATTCCTGTATTTTTTCCTCACGTACTTTTATTTCTTATTACTTTCTCATTTGCGTGTCTTGTTTAGTTTCATCTTACACTCAGCCTCATGAAGAACACTGGATGTGTTCGAAACGTCGCTGAATAAATCAAAGTGCAAGAAGAGCTTTCGTATTTTTATTTCATAATCTCGGAGATCGAAATTTTTCCAAGTCCTCTTATCATAATTAAAAAGCTGGGAGGACAGAGCCTATGACGTCACTCTTTTGATGACTTCATAGATCAGTTTTTTTAAAGTTCCCCTCCTATTAGATATCGCTCCAAAGTCCGGGTCTGTGACGTCATAATTTGATGACGACATAGATCAGCCTTGTGACGTCACAATCTACAGTTTTCAGATCTCACGTGCCCGACAAAACAGGTTCCCTGCCAACCCTCCTTTAACTCGGTAAAGAGTCCGTGAGTTTTTGTTTTTTTTTACTGTTAAATCTAAACAATATAAGAGGATAACACTGAAAACTTTTCTCCTGAGAAACTTTGAAAAGTCAGAGAATTTCATTTTAGAGAACAAGTGGCTCTGACTTTATCCTTTCTATTTTCTGTTCATCGTTCTGTCCCTTCTTCTCCTTCTCCTTCTGCTCTTTTTCTGTTAGGTTCCCTGTTGAGAGTTTTCAACCATGCCCCTGTGGACATTCTTCTGGCCAGAGGAGATAACAATATTACGACAAAATGGACTTTAGATACCTTCTTGAAGGAATGTTCTAGAATCTAAATGAAATAAAAGAAGTTGTACTGGACAAGACCAGCCATCGAATATTTAGGAAGCAGCCTCTCAACGAAATAACAGGTGTTCCAAAATTGAAAAATTATGTAAAATGAGAAATAACCTCTGTTAAATTCATTCGACGACAACGTTTTTACGAAAAAAAAAAAAAAAAATAGAATAACAATAAATAATAAAATTGTTATGTAAAAATATAGTATACCTCGAGTAGAATAAAAAATTAGTGAGAAGAAACGTGCCTAAATTCATTTTGAGTACGGTACATGTAAGAAGTCGAGCCGAACAAAGCTTAAGAAAGACATTGAAGAAGTCAACTCCATGATGCCTGTCTCTCATATAACGAGGCTCACTTAACTGAGAAAGTGTCACTTGACTGAAAATGAAACTGGGACGATTTTTTTTTTTATTATAAGCAAAGCTACAACTTGTGTCTTTAATTTTTCTACGTATATATCCGTCTTCCTTCCGAGCGAGTCTCTTCCTTTTCCCCCCCTATCCCTTTGTTAGCAATTTAAAAGCCCTAAACGTTAGAGAAATCTAAAGTTTTTATCGCGCTTCTTTCCACGTGATTGAAAAGAAATTAATAAAATGAATGTTCATCCTTTCTCTTCTTCAAACTTTCCAGATTGTCGAGCAAAATTGATAATAATGAAGTTTTTGCTTTGAATCTAATTTTAGGTAATGAACGTGTTTTTCTGCATCGAATGACTCAATCAAGTTTTTTTTTTTTTTTGATCTCACATAAAATTTTCGCTTCATGTTATCGATTCATCGACATTTACCTAAAGACAAAAATAATGCACGTATAGGGTGTAAATTGCTGAAAAGAAATAGAACATAATGGCATATCGTTATCATAATTTAGAAAGCAGGATCGACCAATAACTCGGTTTCCTATAGGAAAGCTTCTAGCCCTCCTACTCGAGTAGATAAGAAAATATTGCAAGTTTTTAAAATTTTTATTTCCTATCCCTAAAGTGTACTACTTTTACTAAATTTTTTCGGCTTTCAAATTGAGGGAACTGAGCTTTCGATGAACCGTCTTGGTAATGCTTGGTAAGTCGACATGAAAACTCGATTCAATCAATCTTCAAATTGTAACGCATAATTTCGTATCTGAAATCTCTTATTTTTCTACTCGTATCAATCGACAAAAATATTATAATACGAATTTTTCTAATCGAAATTCATGAACGTCTAATCTCACTGATAATCGAGCAAAATATTTTGCTGTGGTTGAAGGAGCCGTAAATTTGAAAAGACAACAATCGTTTATGAAATTAGGAATGACCATAAGTCCTCTAAAAGTACTCCAGAAAGTCCAAATAATTAAATTTTGTCCCGATAAATTTTACGCGATAGAAATCTTGTCTAAAGAGGAAAGAATGAAACTTTAAAAAATACCATTCGAGTTTTCTAATTTTTTAAAATCTGTTTCTAAAAGCGACATCATTATTACGTGTGTTTTCGAGGAGTATTCGCGCTTTTGTTTCATTACCCTTGTAATGTAATTTTAAAAACACAATTTTAAATCATATTGCAATAAAATTGCAACATAAGAAGCGCTCGTATTTCTTAATTAATGTGATTTTTAATCTTTATTTAATAGGTACCCACACAAACACACACTCGGAAATCGGAGAATGAGTGGTTTTTTCCCCTCGGAAGATTTATAACTCGCGAAATCGTAAGAGAAAAATTATATCCTACTAGGAAGAATCCATTGTGCGCGTTATAATATGAGAAAGGCGCATATAAGAGATAGAATATTGAATAAATTATAGTACAGCCCTTTAGAATCAGTATGCCGTCAGGTATATGTATAGCAAGAGTCTCGTTAAACAGCCCTCGATAATATATGAGATTATTCCTTATCGTAGTCAGAATTAGGCCTATTTTCTTTTATACGTAAACAACAACACATGGTGGACACATTTTCAGATTCTTTCTACAATGACTTCAATCCTATAGAAATATTGGGCTCAAAAAATTATTTAAGAACAGCAAGTTGGGAGATAGCTAGCTACAGCAGGTGCATCCAAACTGTGTCCCTTCTCCAGTAGGTTATACGAAAAATAGTAATTTAAATAAGCTGCTAAATAATTTCGGCTTTCAATATGATTTCAAAGTAAGAAATGTCATCTAAGTTACACCTTTCCATATTAAATTGGAAAATTTCGTACGCATCCCAGAGATGTTATTCAATTCAGGAGTGAAATTATTAACAGCAGACCCGCTCGACTCTCATTATTGCCGCCAAGTTTTCCAGAGAAAAAAATATGTTTATAAGATTCTGTCTGCTGAACATTATTTTCTGCCTTCGAAGTTTGCGACGTAATCAGGGGCTCTTTAAGGATGGAATTCTGTACAGAATACATCAAAGGAAATACAATTTTTATTTCGTAATTATTTTTCTCTCTTTTTTTTTCCATCAGTTTATTTACGTCTTCATTCTTTCTTTCTTTTTATTTTCTCCAGAATCAAGCGACTGTAAATATTTTTTTGAAAACAAGGAAAAAATTGGGAGTCGTGTCAATCGTGCTGAAATTTTTTCTTATTCATTGTAAAACTGTGTAAATTAGAGGTTCCTACATTCATATTATATACATAATTCTAATATAAACTGTTGTTCCTCTTTTTCTATCTCTTTCTTCGAAGTGCTATTTTATGATTTATAATGAAATTTGCGTCATTTAATTGATTGTATTTTTATGATTTTATACTCACATTACGGAAATAAGAGCGAAAATACTAAGATAGGCTATTAGACATTAAAAGTGCCGTTCATTTCACGAAATATAATGAAAAATTTTTATATGCTGTTGAGGAGAAGTTACTCTATGTTTTTCCTACAATCCTGTACACCTTCGTCCTTCATATATGAGTTAGCAGTCATTTATCTAGAGACATTAATTTTGAAGTTCCACTGATGAAGTAGGTATTTCTCTGTAAGATTTTTTTTTTTTTTTTTTTTTCGTTCGTCTGCTCCTACTGTCGTTGTACCCTACGTCAACAGATTTCCTTTGAGAAATATGGAGTTAGAAATGAAACGGACAACACGAAAAAGTGAGTAATTTTTGTAGTCCGTATTCAGAGCCTACTTCAGTAAGAGTTAATAATGAAACACTTCAATAGAAAAAAAAAAGGAAAAAAAAACTGTTTCAACTGTTGAAATTTTAATTATTGAGCGACGCTTACATTTATAAAAGGACAAACTGAGCTACTTTTTTTTTCTGTCCTAAGTAGAATTTGTTTTTTTTTCGAACTGCTATCCTCTTGTTTTCATGCGCCTTATTTATAAATTTATTCACGTACAGTACGTTCTTTCCTAAACAGACTCTCCTTTTTTTTCTTCAGTATAGACAGATATGCCCAACCCACGATCCGCGAAGATCCCGCTGTAAAAGTAGATAAATATTATAAAAGAGACAAAAAAATTTGTCAGTCACTAAACATCTGGCTTTATTGGCCCGCTTCATTTTATGATGTTTTTCATGCTACCTGTCTTATCTACGAGTAGCGGAGACACGTCTTAAATGAGGTGAATAGGAAACCTGTTTCATGGCGGGGGGTGTTGATTTGGCATTTATCTGAATATTAGGTCAGTATTTTGTCATCTTGAGGATCAAGCAGTCGTTGTGTTTTGCCCGACATCACTTCACGAGTGAGTTCTCTAATAAATCAAACCCTGCCTCATATGAATAACTTGAAATTGAAGTTTTTTGAAGTCTCTTTCCAATATATGTACATTTATAGCTCCAAAGTCAACATTTTTTCAAGTCTACAGTCACATATAGAGACCTAAATCAAAATTTTTAGAAGTCTCCAAAATAGGTCGGCGCAAGTCCGTACAGTAGATCAAAATTTGCGGGTTTTTTAGCGGAGTTAGACGAGGGGAGACAGGGGAACCTGTTTTATGGGGCATGTATATGATACGAGGAAGACTTACAATACCTTAGAAGTCCGTTCTGAGTCGTATGGTGTTTGAAGAGATGCATATCTGCCTCATTGAAGGGGCTCAGCCAATTGATGTATGAAGCTTTGCATATCTAGTCACTCGAAGGGGCTGTCTTTCAGGCTATATATACACCGACCACCGAGCTATATGCCGGATGGCAGACGACGGGCGTTTTTTCCGAAAAATAGCCCCTGGTTCCCTGCTGAAACCATGCAAAGATACCTCTTCAGTCAAAATTTTCTCACGTCCCCAAAGGAGATATGAGTCATATTATACCGCTTTTCCCGTGCAAGAAATTTATTTTCGAAGTCTGAGTCGTTGCCCCTTCAACACAATTCGAAACCCACACATTTCCAAATTTTACAGTCATATGTCGAGACCGGATTCTTTGGCATTTCGCACTTTTTTTTCCTTCAGAGCGCAATCGATTGGAATAAAAATGAAAATTAAATCATGATAAATGAGAAGCAAAAAAAATTCTATTTTACAGGAAAATGTCGAAATCAGCAAAAATCTTAGTTTTCCCACAGAATTGAGAAAAATTATGAAGTCGGCAATGATGAGAGTGAAAAATTTTACCTGTAGCAAGAGATGGTCCAGACACCTGAAGAAGAAACTTATAAAAACGTTTATACTGCACTGTGGGATGAAACGCAAATCTAGCTGGACAAAAATCTATTTTTAGATTTCGTTCATCAAATAGGTCGATTCTTATGTAAAATCGTCCGCCGAGTTCCAAAAAAATGGTCAAAAAATTCTCCAGTCGCTGAAACGTTCTGAAAATGGTGAAACATCGAGAAAATCCACCCTGGAGAACCGTGGTTTTTCGTATTTCATTCATCGATTAGGTCGATTCTTATGTAAAATCGTCTGCCGAGTTCAAAAAATTGACAAAAAATCGTCCAGTCGCTGGAATGTTCTGGAAATGTTGAAACATCGAGAAAATCCAGCCTGGAGAACCGTGGTTTTTCTGATTTCATTCATCGATTAGGTCAATTCTTATGTAAAATCATCCGCCGAGCTCAAAAAAATTGACAAAAATTTCTCCAGTCGCTGGAATGTTCTGGAAATGGTGAAACATCGAGAAAATCCAACCTGGAGAACCGTGGTTTTTCGTATTTTATTCATCGATTAGGTCGATTCTTATGTAAAATCGTCTGCCGAGTTCAAAAAATTGACAAAAAATCCTCCAGTCGCTGGAATGTTCTGGAAATGTTGAAACATCGAGAAAATCCAGCCTGGAGAACCGTGGTTTTTCTGATTTCATTCATCGATTAGGTCAATTCTTATGTAAAATCGTCCGCCGAACTCAAAAAAATTGACAAAAATTTCTCCAGTCGCTGGAATGTTCTGGAAATGGTGAAACATGGAGAAAATCCAGCCTGGAGAACCATGGTTTTTCATATTTCATTCATCGATTAGGTCAATTCTTATGTTAAATCATCCGCCGAGCTCAAAAAAAATTGACAAAAATTTCTCCAGTCGCTGGAATGTTCTGGAAATGATAAAAAATTGAGAAAGTCCACTTTTTGGACAAGAAATTCTCCAGTCGCTGGAATGTTCTGGAAATGATGAAACATCGAGAAAATCCAGCCTGGAGAACCGTGCTTTTTCGTATTTCATTCATCGATTACGTCGATTCTAATGTAAAATCGTCCGCCGAGTTCAAAAAAATTGACAAACAATTCTCCAGTCGCTGGAATGCTCTAATGTTCTGGAAATGGTGAAACATCGAGAAAATCCAGCCTGGAGAAACGTGGTTTTTCGTATTTCATTCATCGATTAGGTCGATTCTTATGTAAAATCATCTGCCGAGTTCAAAAAAAATTGACAAAAAATTCTCCAGTCGCTGGCATGTTCTGGAAATGGTGAAACATCGAGAAGATCCAGCCTGGAGAACCGTGGTTTTTCGTATTTCATTCATCGATTAGGTCGATTCTTATGTAAAATCGTCTGCCGAGTTCAAAAAATTGACAAAAAATCCTCCAGTCGCTGGCATGTTCTGGAAATGTTGAAACATCGAGGAAATCCAGCCTGGAGAACCATGGTTTTTCATATTTCATTCATCGATTAGGTCAATTCTTATGTTAAATCATCCGCCGAGTTCAAAAAAAATTGACAAAAAATTCTCCAGTCGCTGGCATGTTCTGGAAATGGTGAAACATCGAGAAAATCCAGCCTGGAGAACCATGGTTTTTCATATTTCATTCATCGATTAGGTCAATTCTTATGTTAAATCATCCGCCGAGCTCAAAAAAAATTGACAAAAATTTCTCCAGTCGCTGGAATGTTCTGGAAATGGTGAAGCATCGAGAAAATCCAGCCTGGAGAACCGTGGTTTTTCATATTTCATTCATCGATGAGGTCGATTCTTATGTAAAATCGTCCGCCGAGTTAAAAAAAAATTGACAAAAATTTCTCCGGTCGCTGGAATGTTCTAATGTTCTGGAAATGGTGAAACATCGAGAAAATTCAGCCTGGAGAACCGTGGTTTTTCTGATTTCATTCATCGATTAGGTCAATTCTTATGTAAAATCATCCGCCGAACTCAAAAAAATTGACAAAAATTTCTCCAGTCGCTGGAATGTTCTGGAAATGGTGAAACATCGAGAAAATCCAGCCTGGAGAACCATGGTTTTTCATATTTCATTCATCGATTAGGTCAATTCTTATGTTAAATCATCCGCCGAGCTCAAAAAAAATTGACAAAAATTTCTCCAGTCGCTGGAATGTTCTGGAAATGATAAAAAATTGAGAAAGTCCACTTTTTGGACAAGAAATTCTCCAGTCGCTGGAATGTTCTGGAAATGGTGAAACATCGAGAAAATTCAGCCTGGAGAACCGTATTTTTTCTTAGGTATTTCATTCATCGATTAGGTTGATTCTTATGTAAAATTGTCCGCCGAGTTCAAAAAAAATTGACAAAAAATTCTCCAGTCGCTGGAATGTTCTGGAAATGATGAAAAATCGAGAAAATCCACTTTTTCAACCTGAAGAATCCTGGAATTTTGGTGTTTTGTTCATAGAATAGGTCAATTCTTATGTAAACACGTCCGCCGAGATCGAAAAAATTAGTCAAAAAATTCTCCAGTCGATGGAACGATCTAGAAATACAAAAAAAATCGAGAAAATAGACTTTCTCAAACTGGAGGATTCTGATTCTTTGTATTTTGATTTTTTATAAGGTGAATTCTTATATAAACATGTCCCACGAGATCAAAAAAATTATTCAAAGAATTCTCCAGTCGGTGGAACGATCTAGAAATAAAGAAAAATTGATAAAATATACTTTTTTAACCTGGAGAATACTGAAGATTAGTATTTCGTTCATTGATGAGGTCAATTCTTGTAAACAGGTCCGCCAAGTTCGTAAAAAATATTAAATAAATCTTCCAGTCGTGGAACACTCTGGAGATATTAAAAAATCGAGGAGTGCGAAGTCAAAGCGAAGACGACGTGACGTTATTGGCGAGACTCGGCAACCGTTTACAAACCTCAATTTTTGGTAATCTTCCACCCTTTCAAAAATTCTGAAAAAAATATATGTTTTGGTGACTGTCCAATACTTCATATATATTTTTTCCAGCTTGGGCCCTCTGTAACAACATACTTGAAAAAAATTTTTCAATTAAAAAATACGCATTTTATGTGGAATTTTCTTTTTTTTTTTTTTCGCTCGAAAGATTATCATGAATGGCCCTTGAGGTGATACATTTTCCTTCCAAAACACGATTTTGCACAAGAGGATTCACTGAAAATTACGAGCTGTAGAATTTTTATAATACCTAAAATATATATTTTTAAATATCGCAGAGGATAGAATAGGCTTAGGTGGCTGAAAATTTGGAAATAAGAGTTTCATTCTATCCCCAACAACTTCCGATAGTTGAATTGGAGATTCCCGACTAAAGCCGAATCACCAATATTACCCGGCTAGAGCCTTTCTGGCTCAAATTAAAACTAAAAATTTTCTTCTGAAACAGTAGTGCTGAAGATACAACCGAATTTCATCTCAAAACTTATCAACGAAAAAACTCAATTTCCATGGAACAGTAGAATGGTATTTTATAACGCTTGCCAGGTATAAGTCACCAAATGTTAGTCGAAACTCAAGAACCGGCGGATGGAATTCGGATAAAGTTTGGATCCGTGGCGATAGCGGTCGCCCTACAGCACAGAATTGGGAACGATATGGAGAGCATTCACGGGTCAAAACTGACTGGTGACCAAGGAAGGTTGAAAGTCATGAACATGAGATAAAGTTTGATTGAAAAATGAAGAACTTTGACCACCAAAATTAATTCTCAGTTGACGAACCTAACGCGTCCTATTTCTAGCACCATCAAAGTCTTCAGAAGGGGTGCCTCTATGCAAGGCAATAGCTAAATCAGGTAATTTTCGTCGAATCATTTTCATCGAAGACGAGTGAATGGACTGAGAAAAGCGAATAATTTTCACTTTTTTTCCAATGCCGACTGTTGCCAAATTTTCAAACTTTAGTACCGAAAGTCACTGGTCTCCATGCCGGAAAGTCCGGTCTCTAGTCACAGAGACAGAAGTTTGAGATTTTCCCAGTCTTGTTATCATATACGGATCAAAGCTCGAAATTTTCAAGTCCCTAAAATAGGTCAGAACCACTCAGGAACTACAATTTAGCCGGCTGAGTAGGTCTCCCCAGGGGAAACACCCAAGATGTATGACCATGACTTGGGCTCGGAATCGAGAATTTTCGAAGTCCCTCGTCATAAATTTTCAAATCTCTAAAGTAAGTCAGAGTCCCCGACTTCTCGGGAACCACGATTTTCCGGAAGGATAGCGAATGTTGTCACCAAGACTCTCATAAAAAAGGTTCTCTGTTGAAAATGTCATCCTTCTCAAGCTGGAGTTTACTGATGAATTCTAGTTTAATATGATAAGAAGGAATGTAAATGTACAGATATTTTTCCGAACGCAATTAGCCAAGTAATTGATTATCGGAATCTCAAACTTCATTCCCCACAATTTTCATCAATTTCCGCCCCTGGCTTCTAACTCTGAATTGATACGGCTGGTCGAAACCCTTTGTACAAAAATGAGAACTTTCATAATACACATATTCGAACGCCGACTTGATGTAGCCTAAATTACTTTCAATCGCCGTTTCTTTCTCTTTTCTCTTATAGGCTAGGTATTCATACTCGTAATATTCGAAAATGAATCAAACGGAGCCGATCTCTTTTCATGAGAACACATTTTTACTAAAGAGTCACAAGCAGAAATCGTCTTTGTACACAAATTTTCAAATAGACACATTTACTCGTATGTACAAAATATTTTCGTCGTCAAAAATCCTCTCTCTTGAATCCATTTTAATTTGTTCGAAAAACTTGAGCAATTCGAAAGCTCGAGAAGATTTCTGCTATTGAATGAAATTCTTTGAAAGAATGAAAGTCATTACGAAGCCATTTTCAATTCCTCATGGTAGTAGACTTATTCTTAATTTTAATTACCGGATTCGCGAATTTAATTATGTTGATTAATTTTCTCGTCGTACTCTAGATCTTGTTCCTTTTGTATTTTCAATATTTTCGTTTCATTACAAATATATAACCCTCTTAGTCAGTCATCTACGATGCATTTAGTGAAAATGGAACTATAAATTCGCAGAGAAATTTCCTTATAATAGTAATTTGGAAAGGGATGTTTTTGTTTGAATCAATTTTCATAAAAGTTTTGCAAATTGTGATGAAAAAGCGCGAGCTTTTGAAAGGCGAGTGTATTGAATACTTACGTAATTAGAACACGCTTATGGAATGATATTAAAGTTTTCCCACGTCATGATTTAGAAAAAAAAAAAAACACTAGTTGAAAGGAGTCAGCTTAAGAATGATAATTCGCCCATTACGTTACTTTGTTTATTGAAATTTCGTCTGTAGATTAAAAACTTCCGGAAATGATTGAATATAATTACACCTGTTGCGATTCATCTTCACGCCCGCGTAAACATCCTGTAGATTAAAACTTTTCCTAAGCTGTTTTCATTTCTCGTCAATTCTCTCTCATAAATTATGATGAAAATTTATTAAATGGGACATAAACTTGTGAAAATTTCTACTCTCAAGTGTTAGGTCTATATATGAAATAAAAAAGAAAGAAAGCTCTCCTTTTTTTTTTGTTAAAAATCTTCAACTCTTCTAGGTCGAGGTACTTGGGTCGACTCTCCCCCGCCATCCAGCAGCGTAGATAAGAGTTCCCCGTGAGGAAGGGTAAGGGGATTCTTCAGCAAAACTGGAACTAGTCTTGAAAAAATCGCCACGATTTTGTTACTATGAAGCCATTAAAGAAACGAATACGTTCTTTTAAGTTACGGTTATCCATAATAGCGAAAGAAAGAATACTCAGAAGGACAAGTAAACAATGCAAACCGCAAAAAAAATTAAAACGAGGAGCGCTTTCGGTTAATAAACCAAGATTAAGGAGGGAGATCTAATGGTCACTAAGGCTGAGAAGGGCAATGCTGTTGTGGTGATGGAGAAATCCGCTATGCTTCTAAGGTCCACGAAGTGCTCTAGTAGTATGGTGCTAAATAGAGTGAGGACTTCAGCTTTCCTAAGCATGTTAAAGAAGTTATGAGTGTCATCAACAAATGTGAGGCAATTATCAAAACTCCAGCTATGAAGAAACCCTCCTTTTTACTGACCCCACGCCCCCCCTTCACGGGTTGCCTAAAGTGCATGAGAATAAAATACCCCGATTCGACCCGTGGTTTCATTAATTTCCTCTCCTACCTACCTCCTTGCTGAATTCCTGGACCTTTGGTTCAAACATCGCATTGATTTTGAATCGCCTCATTCGGTCTCGAACTCGGCCTCTTTAACTGACTTCCTGAAGGAACGACCTGCTGCTCGTTTGATATTGTTGGTTTGTTCCCGAATATTCCTAAGGCTGCTACTATCCAGCGTATGGGTGAGCTACTTGTCAAAGCCAACATTCTTCACAATGAGCTTCAAGAATTTTTTGATCTCCTGAATATTTGCTGGTCCCCCAACTATTGTAAATTCGAAAGGAAATTTTTCGATTTCCCTGTTGAAGTAGGAATTCTTATTGGCCGAAATATAGGTCCATGTCTAAGTTTGAACTTGACCTCTTTTCCTCGAACCATGTGTTACTTAATCATATATACCATTAGCACAGGTACGTTGATGACGTTCTATGCACGTGGACTGGTCTTCCAGACCTCCTTGGTGAGTTTCTGAGGTATCTCAATTCTTGTTGACCTTCCATAAAATTTACCTTGGAAATAGGGGGATCTTCCATTAACTTTATGGATTTATCGATATCTGTAATAGACGGTATCCATGAGTTTGGAATATACAGGAAAGATACTACGACCGATGTTTTAGTCCACGGAGCTTCATTCTGTCCTCTTGCTCGTAAGATGGCTGCTTTTAATAGCCTAGTTCACAGATTGACTCGTATTCTTTTGAGTCAGACTACCTTCAAGAAAGAATTACTCACAATAAAACACCTGGCCAATAGGGTCAATGTCGACGTTAACATGGTGGTTCGGAGGAAACGTACGAATAGCATTCTTCATTCCACCACCTCCCTCCCTCCCTCCCTCAAGACACAATCCATGATCGTCGTATGCATTGGATCAGTCTCCCTTTCCCCTCCAATTGGGTCGGACCCTCCGCCCGTTTGGTTTCAGACCAGCTTTTTACAATCCTACCACTGTTAAGCTGAAGGATCAGGAACGTAACTTAAGAGTTTTTAATGTCAAAGCTATTAGCATCAACCGCTCGAGATTGGGGACACCCTTTGTTCCCTCTCTCCTCACAACTTAAATCAAAGTCGAGTTTTAGAGCAGTTTCTAATGTGGTTCAAGGCGATTAGGCTCTTTAGCTCTCTCCTTTCACCATTTGTTGGTCATTTAAGTTTCAAAGTCGAAATCTTTGCACCAGCTCCCTCTCCTCCTACCATACCTTGGTCTCGTTCCAAAATGGTCCCTGAATTAGATCAAGGTCGTCATCATTTCCAAATCCCAAGGTCACAGTCGAGCGGAGGCGCGTGAAGACATTCATACAGGAAATAGGTTAGAAAACACTCACCTACCCTACTAAAGGAGTTGGACTTGGAAAAATTTCGACATTTGGACCGTATTAAATGATACGAGAGGGGCTTGAAAGGATTACTCGGAAAAATTTAGACTCTTCGAGATTTTAATTCCGAATTCAATTTTCATATAATATAAAATCATAATAATATATAGTTCGATGGTGAGATTTTTTTTCAACTCCCCTATATAGCTTAAAACTGGATCATTTCCAAGTCCGGGGCTAGGAAAGATGTTGACTTCCAAACTACATATGGTAGAAGACAGGAGGAAATTTCGACAAGCAGTAATATCAATTGCAGGACGATTTAAAAGATACGAAATGTAGGTTCCCTGTGTTCCTCATTCAACTTCACTCTCCTTTCTCCCATAAGAAACAGAATGGAGACGATTTTCATCGTATATTATCAATTTCGGAGCCAAAAATTTTCACTAAAGTTAGTAGAAAGTGTAACCGTGTAGAATTATACGGTTTATCGGGTGTTTTTTTTATCTACCTTATCGTATAGATATCTCGGTAAATTTACAATTTCTGCAATTGCAGCAAGAAACCTTGAATGAGGTAAAATTCGAGTTGGGTATCTTGTTTGTAAAATACCTGCATTGATACGTTATGGGACTAATCGACTATCAAAAATTTGTTTCCCTTATTTGTTGAATCTCACCTACAGATAGGATCTGTCTGATTAGATTTTAGTTTTTCTACTTCATTGGCTAGGTATATCTTGCGAGACCAATTCTTCGGAAATTTCTCTTTTCTGATTTTATCTTGCACTTTTCTCAGTATTTCTCTTTGAATATGACTTGAATTTGTTACGATCCACAAGTTGAAGTGAAATCGAGTAGAACTATCTGATCTAGATTAGATACCTATTTATATTATTTGTCCACACGTTCTGTCATATTGTTTTTAACGAGGAACCCGCTATCTCTTTTGTTGGATAGAAGAAAAATTTTCGCAAGCGCGTCCGACTTTGATGACGTCGTGAACCTAAGTTAGGTAAGGTAATTTTTGACTCTCGGTGAGGATGTGAGGAGAACTTGAGAAATTTCAACCTTCGTACTCTACATAATAGAAGGAGAACTATGAAAAATGTTGACTTTCGAGCTATATAATGATGATATGGGACAAGGTCGAGCTCATCAGCGTCCGACTTTGGACCAGGGGGGGACTTGGAAAATGTCAGTTACCCGACTTCTGTGACATAGTTATTGTCCAAGGACTTGAAATATTTTCGATCATCGAGCTATTCTTATTTATGAAAGAACGTGAGTATGACGTCATTAACTTTTGAAGTCATCGACCTAGGTTAGAAGAACTTATCTAGGCTAGATATTTGTCTAGCTTAAATTATAAGAGTTTTTCTAGGCTAGATCAAGTTCAGAGACAGTCTTCGGGAGTTTGTACAACATGATGAATATTTCATCGTATATAGTTTTAGTACAGACGGTATAGATTGCTGAGCATATCAATATTCACTCTCATACAGCTCAAGCCTCCCTTACAGCAGTAGGATAAACTCACTCTCTTTAAGCGTCCCGAGCTCGCTTAAACATAATATTACAGAAAACGAAAATAGGACAAGCTGTGTTCCACGTGACCGCGAAGCTTCCAGGTACTCCGCCGCCAATGCAAAGTTTACATTGAGCTCCAAATGTTTTTACTTGAAATACTGATTTCATTTGAGTTTCCGAAAAATTCAAGTATGATTTCACTTTCCTCATTAGCTACTTCCTCCTATTTCCTTCCTTCATTATCTTCCAAGGTTGATACAATATTCATAGGAAAGTTTAATAGTAATTAGAAAGAAAGCAGGATTATAAAACAATAAAAAACGCGCAAATTTAGGGGTCGCCAAGACCATTTCGCCATCGCTACTGAAATGTACAAAATTGAATGATTGAGTACAAATTTTTAGTCTTCATCAAGTGTGCTGCGAGACTATCTTGGCGATTTCATTCTTAATTGTCATTTTTTCGTGTATAAATAATTGATAGTGGTTCATATGTAGTTGATTTGAGATGTCTCAGAAGACGAGAATATCATTTTCAATTTGGACTAGCTTCTTTGAGTGAGATTTGAGGTTAGACCAACCAGTGAACCAGGTTCGGGTACGATATATTTGTTTGTTAATGCGTTTGGAAAGGTTGAAGCGCGAGGGAAGGATTGAGGGGAGGGGTTGACGGATGGGTGATTGGTTGCTTCTTTGGCTTCGATATCGATTTTTTTCGTTCTTCAAGATCTCTTTGTCCCAGATGAAGAATCTTGGGATAAGTGGTGGTGGGAACGTCAATACAATATTTATGAGTGCATCAGAGGAATAGCAACTGAAGATAGCATTAAGAGATGCCAGGAATCGGAGGAGATAAAAAATTGAGTCACTCAGTCTAATATAAAGTAGACTATAGACTAATACTAGACTAAGAATAACGTATAGGAAAAAGTGATTGTGAAGCTCTCTTTTTTACCGACTTTCCTAGCTCGAGAAGTGAGGTATTACGTCTGTAACAAAATTGACAAGAGGAGGAAGCAGTGAATTTTCTCGACGCTTTTGTGGCCCTACATTATTTTCAGGCTGAAAAAAATTCTTTATATGGGCTTAAATAGAAATTTTTTTCCGCGGATCTTCTCCAAAACTACTGGATGGGTTTTTCAAGACTTAGACAAGTTATAGTCTCATATCTGAAGGTGGGCACCAACAATTTTTTCGAGGACTAATTGACAGTAATTCCTTAGCGCGTTTCCAATTGAGTTAATACGATTTTGTATAGGTTACGCTTAATCATATTGAAATAAGAATACTCAGCGGAGTAATTTAAATATATAAATTTGCAAAGACCGCAGAAACAGCTGTTAGAGCCCCGTAGCAGGGTGGACAGGGGGGAGGAGGGAGTCGATTTTCTGGAGGCGTTTCGTAAGTTTTAGATGACTCCTAGCCTAAATTAAAATGAAATTCAGGTTTCCTTATTGGATTATGGGCACTTTTACTCTGTTATCAGTTGATGTGACGTCATGGTGATAGAATTTATAAATTGAGTTTCATTGTTCATTCTACTTGGCTTGATTGACAGGTCATTGGCATTTAATCTAAAGAGAGGAGTGACTCCCTCAATGAATTTCGTATTGTAAGAGGAAAAGTCGTGTATTACACGCGCGACTTCGTGAGTGTTTATATGTTATCAGTATGTGTATTGTGATGAAGAATCTTTTATTTAACAGGTTCATTCTTGGTGCATTCTTAACAAAGGGTTCATATTAGTCATATTATTCGATAGTGAAAGCCTTGAGTTTGAATGATTGAGGGCAACTTTTTGGTCTTCATGAAGTGTGCTGCGAGACTCTTAGTGACTTCATTCCTAAATTTATTATTGATTTATTCATCATTTTTCGTGTATAGTAGTTTATAGCTGATTTGATTAAAGAATACTCAAAGAGTAATCGAAAAGACTGATTGCAAAGACCGCAGATAAACAGATGAAGATGCGAGATCTCTCGGTTAACATACCATCATCGGGCAAAGTTAGAACGCCACTAACCCAGGTGCGACTCCTAAAACAGAATACCAACGAGATCAAGATTGAACGAGCGAGCCTTCGCGAGGTGACTCAAGCTCGTAGACCAATTCAACTAAACTTTCGTCGGGAAAATACCTGTTGAGTACGGTAACATCATCACTGTTTAGATGACGCACTATTTCAATATTTTTTAGCGCAATACGCTGAAAGTAAGATCTCTCTTTTTGGAGGAGGGTAGCTGACCCTTCCTTGAAACCATGACCGCTGGAGACAAGGTGGTCCGCAAAGCCCGAATCACCTAAATTTGTTTTTCTCCAGGCCTTGAGGTGTTCCTCCACTCGAATTCTGAGCTGGCGACCTGTCTCATCTATGTATACGCCGTTACAGTCCTTGCACTCCAATCTGTATACCCCACTCCTCTCTCCCCGCGGGATGGGGTCCTTTAGCCTAACGAACAAACCCTTCACCGTAGTGAGATTATAAAGGGCAGGTCTGAAACCAAAGGGGCGGAGGATACGAGTCAGCTTGGGAGCTTGATCCAACGTAGTTTTTTATTATCATTATTACAACTGGGATCGCGGGGGAGGGAGGAGGTAGAATTAAGGCCCCTCCTCGTAAGCTTTTTACGGACCATACGGTCAATGTCCAAGTTGACCTCATTCACAGCGGCCAAGTGCTTAATGGTCGCAAGCTCCTTTTGGAAAGCTGGCTGACTCAGCGGATTGCTGGTGAGTCGATGAATATAACAATTAAAGGCAGCGATCTTATGAGAAAATGAACAGAAGGACGATCCGTGGACAACTGTCGTTGGTATTCTGTTAGTCGCGTCTGGGCTAGTGGCGTTCTAACTTTGCCTGATGATGGTTTGTTAACCGAAAGATCTCGCATCTTTTGTTTATCTGCGGTCATTGCAATCAGTCTTTTCGATTACTCTTTGAGTATTCTGTAATTAAGATGGAATATTATTTTCAATTGCCGTTTTTCATCTTTCTATATTTTTATTTTTTCATTTTATTTTTTTATTTTTTTGAAATTAGGAAGTTTTTTTTCTCTTTTTTTCTAGAAAGAAGTAGTTTGTCATTAACGCACGTTTTTTCATTCGGGGTCATGTTCTGTATTGGTCATTATTGATGATAATTCCAAACATCGTTTCAAACATAAATAATATTAACACCGTTGAGAGAATTTCTCATTTTTTTCGAATGATTAAAATAAAATTTAGGTTCTTTATTCTTGGATTATAGACCTGATCAGTTTCATTTTTTTATTTTTTTTTTTCATTGTTATTACTCATACTCGTTAGTGAAAACTTCGAGTTTGAATAAATTGAGAACAAGTTTTTGGTCTTCATCAAGTGTGCTGCGAGACTCTTGGGGACTTATTCTTAAGTTTATAATGATTTATACGTATCATTTTTCGTTTATTTTCAGAAAAAAATTTATCTCCTTTTGTCAAGCTCACTTTTTTTATTTTTTATTAGTCGTACTCGATAGTGAAAACCTTGAGTTTGAATGATTAAGGATAATGTTTTTAATCTTCATCAAGTGTGCTGCAAGACTCTCTTGGTGGCTTCACTCTTAAATTTCATTCTTTCGTGTATACCTAATTGATAATATTTGTGACCCTGACAACGATAAGGGATCTGAAGTCGGAAAAAAAATTTTGGTGATGGGGGTCTCAAAAATGCTCGGATAATATTCTGTAAAAAAACAGAAAAAATTTTTTTCCGATTTTAGGTCCCTTATCATTGTCAGGGTCACATTTTTTATTATTATGAATGTTTTTTTTTAAATACTTCTTCGATCAAATTGAGCGAGAGATTGTCAACTTATCTCTCCCCTCACCCTCTCCCAATTATCTTGACACTTCTTCATTAATACTTCCTTCTAGATTCTCTCTTTCATGGAAGACTGACTCAAATGCTTGGACATAATCAAATAAAGGTACGTTGAGTTTCTACTTTTTTGTATCTTCTTTTTCAATTATCCTTACCTCCTTTTCCCCACACACGAGAGACCCTGCCTCCCTCAAACAAGTCCTTAGAAAAATCAGTAACGATTTCTAATATTTCTTCTCGATTGTGCACAATTTTACCCTAGCCTAAAAATAAAACTAAGCGCTTTTCAATCGCTTGGAAATTATTCTGTTCTTATACACCCATTTTTTCATCAATCCAGTGAATGGATCTCGAATCCTGTGTACCTGAATAGGCCAGGATCTCATATTTCTACAATCACATTCACATTCCTTCTAAAAAACGTAAGTGTTCTTGGTCGTTACACTTACCCAAATTCAGTGATCAGTTCTTAAGATTCCATTGACCGACGGCCATAATCACAAACGTTTCAACGCGAACAGACAGGTTTAGGTTCAATCGATTAATTCAATAAATATTGCAGAAATAAATTCACCATCGCTGCACTGCACCAAGACACAGATACGGAAGAAATAAAATTATTAAGGGTAATATTGAATTATGTATTATTAATTTTTTCGTCGCTAAATTTCTTTCGTAAGTATCGCGAACAATAATTCACGTAGACGCACGAAAAAAGAAAAAAATCATAAAAATATCGAATTTAATTACTGCGACATATTCTTCACGCGCACCAACTGAAGGGGATTATGTAAACCGGAATAATTGATTCTTGGGGAAAAAAACAAAAAATCCTAGATATACGTAAGGAGTACGGCGACGACTACGGTGTACGTAAAAAAAGACGCAACGCTGCTTCTGTCTTACTTAGCGTAAAAGATCGTACCCCGGACCCGACGACGGTTCAACGTGTACTAAAGATTTGAAAATTCGTAACGAGCGTCGACTGACTCTCGTCGAAAGATATTATGAAAAACGAACAGCGTCAAAAACGATATTACGTACACACTACAATATTAAACGCGATGCTCGTTGATTCTCAGTCGCGTTCACTGCCGCTCGCCGTCGTCATCCTTCTGTCGTCCGTCTCATCATTTATCCGGGTGCCGTAACGAAACGCTCGTAATATACTTAATCCGCGAGAATTTGCGACGACAGTAAAATATGCGTGGGGTATAATTACGGAAAAAGTCGGAAGCGATTCCGCGAGAAATTGTCGGGTGTGAAGAAAATTCGTTGCTCGCGAAGACGATTTCCTCCAGTACATTAATCAGGAGTGGCGAGGAACCTGTTCCATGGGTGCGAAGTTTGGAGACTAGAATGTGAAGATCACCTCGTTTGTGATAAATGGGAATCAGAGTACAAAATTTTCAAAGACTACCGCCTCATTAACGCGGCCATATAAAGTACTTATTCCCCATAGAATTAGAAATCGTCTTTCTATTAGCGTTGAACACCCATGAGTGACTCGAATTGTATAACTTATTTTCTTCTTGTTTTTATATTTTCAACGGGGGAACCTGTTCTACGAGGGGGTTATTTCGAAAAATTTGACGAGCGCCTTTTGATATCCAATCAGAACCAAAATGGTCCAAGTCCAACATTATTTGCAAAAAGGTTCAAGTCTCCACCTATCATATTATATAGCTCGGACTGGACTTGAAAAAATTTCGACTCTCGAGCCATAATATATGATAGGAGAAGGACTTGGAAAAATTTCGACTATCGGATTATGTATGATAGGAAAGCGACTGAGGAAAATTTGGTTTTCAAGCCATAATATCTGATAAGTGGGGGACGAAGAAATTCCTTAACGATGTTAAACGAGGAACGCGGGGAACCTAATCTATAGGTTGAGAAAAATACATTATACGACCCGCATTAGGGTAGCCCCTTCAAGTAACTGGATATGCAATGCTTTGTACACCATCAAACGACGACATACTCAAAGGCGTAAAACAGACGGAGTAATTTAATTAAAGCCACAGAAATACAAAATACACCGGAGCGCTTTCGATTAAAGAACGGGTGACATGAAAGCAACTGAACCAACACCGGCCGGCAACAAACACTGCCGAGGAAATCATGACTGAACTAGCGAGTCGTCACAATGTGAATCACACTCATAAACTAGTTCAATCAACCCCTCGTCAGGTATGTACCTGTTGAGCACATTTAGGTTGTCGTTATTCAGATGGCGAATAATTTCAATATGTTCTAACGCGGTACGCTTGAAAACCGAGGACTCTCTATGGAGAAGGGACTCGGATCCCTCTTTGAAACTATGGCCAGTGGTGATAAGATGGTCCGCAAATGCCGAATCACCCAATTTCTTCTTTTCCCACGCCTTCCTATACTCATCTATTCTAATTTTCAGCTGACGTCCAGTCTCACCTATTTAGATTCCATTACAGTCATTACACTCCATTTTGTAAACCCCCATTCTTTCGACCAGTGGGATGGGGTCCTTCAGCTTAACGAACAGACTTTTTACAGTGTTAAGATTGTAATACACTGGGCGAAACCCAAATGGGCGGAGGACGCGACCTAACTGGGAAGAGAATTTCCCTAAAAAGGGAAGCCTGATCCAACGTTTTCTAGTGTCAGACGCTGGATTGCGGGGGAGGGAGGTAGTGGAATCAAGGCTTTTCCAAGTCAATTTTCTATGGACCATCAAGTCAATATCTAAGCTGACCTCATTGACTCTGGCCAAATGCTTTATAGTCAAAAGCTCCTGTTGAAAAGCGAAGTGACCCAATGGAATACTAGTCTACCGGTGGATATAACTATTAAAACCGGCAATTTTGTGGGCAACAAGGCAGAAAGATCTACCGTGGACAGTAATATCGGTCGAAGTATCTTTTCTATATATGGCGAATTCATGGGCACCTTCTCTATTAGAGATAGTAAGGGCCAAAAAATTTATAGATGTGTCGTGATCCAAGAACCATCGGCATACCTAGCTAAGCTAAATTTAACTGCTTCCGCTCTGTCGAAGGATGAGCATTGTTAACAGGGAACCTGTTTTATGGGGGGCTATTTGAGAAATCTGGCGTCCGCCGTGCGCCGTCCGCCGTCCGCCGTCCGCCGTGCGCCGTGCGCCGTCCAGCGAAAAACTTAGAAAAATTTCGACCCTCGAGCCATATATGATAGGAGAGGGACTTAGAAAAATTTCGACTCTCAAGCTATATATGATAGGAGGGGGACTTAGAAAAAATTTCGACTCTCGAGCTATAGACGATAGGAGGGGAACTTAGAAAAATTTCGACTCTCGAGCCATATATGATAGGAGAGGGACTTGGAAAAATTTTGACTCTCGAGCTATATATGATAGGAGGGGGACTTAGAAAAAATGTCGACTCTCGAGCTATAGATGATAGGAGGGGGACTTGGAAAAATTTCGACTCTCGAGCTATATATGATAGAAGAGGGACTTGGAAAAATTTCGACTCTCGAGCTATATATGATAGAAGGGGGACTTAGAAAAATTTCGACTCTCGAGCTATATATGATAGAAGAGGGACTTAGAAAAATTTCGACTCTCGAGCCATATATGATAGAAGGGGGACTTGGAAAAATTTCGACTCTCGAGCCATATATGATAGGAGAGGGACTTTCGACTCTCGAGCTATATATGATAGGAGGGGAACTTAGAAAAATTTCGACTCTCGAGCCATATATGATAGAAGGGGGACTTAGAAAAATTTCGACTCTCGAGCTATATATGATAGAAGAGGGACTTAGAAAAATTTCGACTCTCGAGCCATATATGATAGAAGGGGGACTTAGAAAAATTTCGACTCTCGAGCTATATATGATAGAAGAGGGACTTAGAAAAATTTCGACTCTCGAGCCATATATGATAGAAGGGGGACTTAGAAAAATTTCGACTCTCGAGCCATATATGATAGAAGGGGGACTTAGAAAAATTTCGACTCTGGAGCCATATATGATAGGAGAGGGACTTAGAAAAATTTCGACTCTCGAGCTATATATGATAGAAGGGGGACTTGGAAAAATTTCGACTCTCGAGCTATATATGATAGAAGGGGGACTTAGAAAAATTTCGACTCTGGAGCCATATATGATAGGAGAGGGACTTAGAAAAATTTCGACTCTCGAGCTATATATGATAGAAGGGGGACTTAGAAAAATTTCGACTCTCGAGCCATATATGATAGAAGGGGGACTTAGAAAAATTTCGACTCTGGAGCCATATATGATAGGAGAGGGACTTAGAAAAATTTCGACTCTCGAGCTATATATGATAGAAGGGGGACTTGGAAAAATTTCGACTCTCGAGCTATATATGATCTAGGCTTCCTTGAATTTTCAATACCAAATCTCATTCGAATCATAAAACAGGTTCCCTGCGTTCCTCGTTTAACTTCGTTAAGGAAGCCGTAATTTTTTCCTATGTTCGAGAGTGTAAGAAAAGAAAGCTACGAAGATCGGAGGTCTCCTAACTCACAGTCCCACCTGGAAATTCAACATCCCCGGACAGGGCGTGGTAACCTTGCTCCAATCCTCGGGGTGGACCTGCCTCAATACGGACAGACCAAAACTCCCCTACACGATTGCCACCAAGCAAGGCGCAGTGCACAAATGCTACTAACTCACACGACCGGCTAGCTCGCGGTACTAGAGCATGTCCAGTTCAGGGACGTGAAATCACCAGGATGGACATGTGCACATAAAAACAAAATTTAGGCTAGATAGGGTTAGATTTCTCAGTAATCTTAGGACGAATAATCGAATAGAATTCCGACACATTGACGAGAGGTATCAATTAGAGGCAAAGGAGATAAGAAATATCACCACACTCCCAACCCAAACACGAAGAGAAAACTAAAAAAAAACTATCGAATTTTCCCCTCCCCCTTCTCTTACATCTGAGTGAGTGTCAAGGCATCACGCTTCGCAATACGAAGACTGCATTCCGTCTAACAATTCATTTCATATTCCCATTCCCTCTTCTAAATATACCATCATCACAACAAGACGAAAAATTTCATCCGGAATCTCTAATCAATTTCATATCGCTCCGGAACGTGCTCATTTCAGATAAGTGATAACGACTCCCAACTCGGTGTAACTGAGTAATTCGTAAATAATTACACTAACCTACGATATACGAAATGCTTATTTATTAAAAAATAACGATACTTCAGAATTATTTAGGCGTCTGGAGAATAATTCGAAAATCTTCTCGTCGCTACCGCCGATGGTCGGGCTGTGGTCAACTGAAGCACGTGGCGAAACAACTCCGGAAGATTGCAAAACCAACCGTTTCCTTATCTGTTATTGTTGAAGGAGCAGATAATACGACTCCGGAACGAAATAACGTTTTTATCACAAGCCGAAAGAATAAAAATCTTCTTCGATTAATTTACTAATTAAATAGTTTAACCAAACTCTGGATAATGAAAATTCGCAGAATTCGCGACTTCACTTTATAAGCTAAATTATCACTTTTAGATTTTGACCAATATATTAATTGATTGGCTTTAGTAATTTACTCTGCGAACATCAACGCGTGCATCTTGCATTCGCAATCGCGTTGAAGTGTTTCATTCAACCACCACCCGGTCCGTCGGCGACAGCGGCGAGAGACTTGGGAAAATCCCATATAGCAGTGCGTACAGCGATAGTACAAATCTGGCCTATCACAGATGAACCGCCTACTTCCAACGTGAATTTGATGGAAGGATACAAAGTGTTGAGGTACCTAAGAAACTCCAAAAGGAGATCTCGGTGACCAGTCCACATGAGTAGAGGGGTAATGTATGTTCTAGAACAGTTCTTGATTTCTAAGACAGTTCTGGATTTCTAAGACATTTCTGGATTTCTAGGACAGTTCTAGATTTGTAGGGCAGTTCTGGATTTCTAAGACATTTCTGGATTTCTAGGACAGTTCTGGATTTTATGGCTTTCTAGGACAGTTCTGGATATCTAGGACAGTTATGAATTTCTCACTTTTTTACTCATTTTTCTTCACTTTTAATCGATTCACAAAACTACTCAAGTTCCATGTTCTAGGACAGTTATAGATTCCTGAACTTTTCATTCAATTTTCTTTACTTTTGAAGGCTCCAAAAATTCTTCACTTTTACATACCAATTTTCAGTACGCTCAACACTTTTATTTTGCCAAAAAACGTAACCAGATTTTCTTGTTCAATTAATTGTTCTCATCCAATTTTTTTTCAAGCAACTTTTCTATTTAAAAATTTATTCAATATAAATGGAGGTTTATGAAGGTTCTTCTGTTGGATTAAATGAATTTGATTTCAAAAATATTATACCATAAGTATTTTAAAGATCCAGTTGCAAGATTAAGACCAAAATATGAAACATTGATGGATCCCTTATCAGATAAAATTCATCGTTTACCTGAAGATAAAAGAATAAAATATAGTAAATTCATGATGAATATTATCGCTCATTTAAGCGCTTTATCAAGAATTATTGAAAAAGAAATAAAAAAATCTAAACCTACCTTGTGATGATTTTGAATCTAATGTTGAGATAAATTATATAGAAAATTAATCCTCTTCTGAGTCAATATCTGATTCAAAATCATCCTCTCTTATTGGTGATTTTTCACAGTTATTAATATGTGTATCTATCTTTCTATCTTTTTCTCTTATTCTCTCTCTTACCCTATCTCTACATTTATTGTAACATTCTTCATATTCTTCTTCATATATCTTCCTTTTCGGAAATTCAATTATTATTTATATAGAAAAATTCCAATAATCATTTTAAAAAAAAGGTTGACTAAATTTAGAACTTATTGTCATATACTTGTTAAAAGATGAGAAAGAAAATACATTAAATTTATAATAAATATCATCACCACGCAAGTATTTTATTTGGAATTATTGAAAAAGAAATAAAAGATTGTGAAAGTAATACTTCCCATCACAATTTATAGAAAGTGATGTTGAAATAACTTATATTTCTAGTATAAAAAAAATAATCACTATTTATTCATTTATCTATTTTCTGTTCCCTGATCAGATTTATTTCCCGAGTTATTTACATTCTCAAGCAAAGCTTGAGCGGCTCTGTCGAGATTATTACAAGATGTGCTAGCTGATAGTGAGCTGTCATCTGGTTCATTGATTATCTCTATATCTGGTTCATTCCCTGATTCATATCCCAGATCAGCTTCAGGTTGTGGATCATAAAATCAAATATCATCTAAAAGTGGACTACCACCAAAAAACATGATTTCCAGATTCTTAATTGCTCTTATAACTTCCATATACTCTTCAGGATTTTCTTCAAAATTAACCTCATAGACGTCCATATTTTTTATGTTTATAAACATCTGTAGACTAGATTTGCTTATATTTTTATACTTTTTCTTCAATAACTCCATTTTTATTGAGATTTTTTAAATGATGAATAAAATTATTTTTTTCTACATTGACCTTTTAATGGCCCCAAGGTAATGTATCAGTTTCATCTTGAGTTTATCATCAAATGCAGTTAATCCTCTTTTGTTCTGCTCAATGGTATAAATATTATGTCTTATACTCCTGATCATCTTCTGTTTAATAGTCTTAGTTATTTTCTTTTCTAAACACATCTTATAATCATTATGAGTTATCTGATTTCTAACAATATTTTTCTTTACCCCTTTAGCTTTCTTCATTTCATCATCATTTGATGCAAATGCTTTATTAGAATATAATTTTGACGCTAGTCCTATGAATTCCTCTAAAATTTTCCCATTTATCTCATCTTTAAACTTACCTAATACCTTTTTATTAACTTGTGGTAAGTCATAAATATTATCTTTCTTATAATCTGATGTATCAAATTCATCAATCATACCTTTCATATCCTCATAGAAATCTTTTGTTTTTATAGAAATGATCAATGAATTTGTGTCAGTATATAATAATTTTATTCTATCTCCATATCTGTCTTTTAGTCTAAGTTATAATAGAAATCATACATCAATGTTTTTGAAATATCTAAAATAGCTACTCCCACATAAATTGGTTGGTTGAATTTAATCATTGTTCTTTTCATTTGTACAGCTGCAAGATTTTTCCCAAAATATGTTGATTTCTCAAAATTAGGCTTTGAAACATACTTAGTATATTTATTACCTTCTGAAATTAATTTTATATCCACATGCTTCCTAACATTCATCATAGTTCTTTCAAAAACAGAATTATTCATTAATTTAAAGAAATCCTTTTCAAAATCATTTTTACCTAGCTTTTTTTCTCAATTCTGTATTCTTTTCAATGTATATCTTCATCCAATCGGATTGATCAAATTTTATAACTCTATGATTGTATTTTCTCCAATTTTAATCCCGCTTTCAGAGCTTGTTTAAGATTTAAATAATGAAGAACATATTTCTTTTTATCATATAATGTAGTGAATAATTTTGGAAGTTGATTATTATCAATTACATTTTCTGGACAATAAGGTAGATCGGAATGTTTATCATGTAATTCCTTTGGGTATTTTAAATCTACTTCAAAAAGATATCCAAGTTTCTGATCATCTTTCATTTTCATAATTCTTTCTGCATCAAAATATTCTGGATTCCTCCATTCAAACCCACCATATGGTAGATGTTTACACATAGCCCATCCATATAAATTATTAGCATCTAAATATTGAATAAATATAGAATCCTTAGTTTTATCAAATTTCTTTCCCATATATTTATTATCAGCCTTTGCATATCTATTTGAACATTGAGAAATTCCTCCTCGTTTAGCCCTTTCAAACATTAATAACATATCTACATCAGTTAATAATTCCAACTTTTGTTTAGTAGTTTTCAGCATATAATCCCAAGCAAATCCAGGAGTGGTGTAATACCAAACTGGATCTAATTTATATATTTTGAGAGATGTTTCCCTAAAATTTTCCATAATATCAGTTAGTGAGAGTACATCTATTGTATTGTATAACATTGTGAATTCTTTCATATTTTTAATATTAAAATACTTCCAAATTTCTTGCGCATAATGATATTCTCCATCATCAACATGCTCATCATTTAATAGATTATAAAAGTTTTCTTTCGAGGGTAATTTTGTTTCATTATACTTTTCTAATGAATTCATATAATCATATGGATAAGCTAATTTTTTACTTAATAATTTGAATAAACACTTTCTTTCCATTTCAGATAGGTTTTTAGGTACTTTTTCATTAAACCATTTCTTCAAATTTTTAAAGTGACACCTCTTCAAATTTTTAGCCAATTCAGATAGCGAGCTTGATAAGAATTTATATGAATCTAAGAATCTCAACTCAATATTGTAATTAATTATTTCATCTTTTGCATTTGTAAAACCTGAATCATACTCTACAATTTTAGAAAATGATATATATTTTTCCTCATTGTTTGGAATTAATTTGATGTTATCATAATCCTCTCCAAATTCTCTGACAAATAAATGTGCATCATACCCAGAGAAATTATGAAAATAAATAGGAATAAATCGAGGAACTCTATAATTAAGATTACAATTACTATGAGCTGCTCCTCTATATTCACCAGTTAAATGATCATGATCTCGAACTTTTATTTTATTTACTATTCATTATGATATTCAAATTTTACCTTTTCTACCAGTTCTGATAATTTATTATACAGCTCTTTTTTTCTATCTTCATCCACAGGATAAACCTGCTTTGCTGGTGCATCTTCAATCTTTAATCCACAGGATAAATCCTGCTCATGCAGGGTGCATAAAATACTACAAATAATATCAATTCTTTTATTCAATATTCTTATATCTTTCTCAATCATGGGAGGATTATCTTCAAGTTTTCTTTCACAGATATGACATTTTTTAGCATTTTTAAATTCTATTTTTTGTGTCTCGGATAATTCTTTCATTTTCATTTTCTTATCTAAATGTTCCCTAGCAATAGAAATTACATCTTCTTTTAATTTTTCATACAATTTCTTTGGAGCGTCTAATCCAAAATATTCAAATAGATTTTCTTGAATTTCTCCATTAGCATACTTAATATAATACACAAAACTAATTGGAAAATGCTTCTAAAGCTTAATTGTATAAGATTCATATTTCTCAACTTCTTCTTTAGTTTTATTCAATTTTTGACTTAGTTTTTCTATCTTAGCATTCAATTCATTTGCTTTCTTAAGCTTCCTATAAGACTTTCAAAATCACCGTATATTGCAAATGGTACCTTCATTGAATGCTTATAATTTTTAAATTCAACAATATTATCAGCTTTATTAGGTAGAATTACTTTTGCAGGTTTATTGAGTCCACAATAACTCTTATGATCCAATAATATTTTCTCACATGGAAAACTGCTTACACACATTTTACAAGGATATTTCTTTTTACAATTTTTTGTAACTTGTCTCCCAACTAATTTCCATAAATCTTTAATTAGACAATAATGAGCATTTCTATTATTATCTTTTAAAAATAATAAATCAATGTGATTTTCTTTTTCATCTTTAGTTATATCTGATAAAGGATAGATTTTATATTGATTATTATGATGATATATGTTAATTGATAATCCTCCTTTGATCAAATTAAGCCTATTAACTCTATTTACAAATTTATTATTATCTTGAACTTTGATTGGAAATTCAATCCCTTTTAAAGCTTTATCAAAAATATATTCATAAGTATTGTTTATATTTACTCACTCTTTCTGGATGTTCATCAACTGGAAATATACCAGCTAAAATAGACCATAAATAACATTTATTATCTCGTTCATTCTTTACATTTACTATAGCTTTTTTACTTGCTAAGATTTTTGGGAGTTGAAAGAATGAACTAGCTCTTAATGGATCATATCTATTTATATTGATTCTAAAATTATCAATTGATGCTAAAACCCATTGTGACCCCTCTAAGTTTTCAGATATATTTTCATGTCTTCCCATTATGTAGTTGATAACATTATCATACATATTATCCATATTAGATTCAGGAAGAATTGTATAATTTTCCGTCTGTAAATGCATTGATTCAGTCTGGATGATTTCTGTTTGACCTCTTCTTTCATAGGTTGCAGTAACACAAAAATTAGCTCTAATTCCAACATGTTGTCTCAAATATTTTTTCAAGAGACCAAAAGTAGGTTTTTTCATGACACGTAAAAATTCTGTCAAATCTTGAATTCCCCATTCATTCTGAATTTCAAATTGTGCATGTCTACTTCTAAAATTTTCATCTACAAATCTAGGTCTAATTTTGTAATTATTTTGTGATAATAAAGTTGTATTTGCTTCAAATATATCTTCATTAAAATTGAATGGTGCACCAGTCAGCCAAGAATTAATTTCTTCATTATTTAGTTCAAAGGAAACTTCTAATTTTCTTTCATGAATTCTTGATTCTCCCAATTTTTGAATTAATATTTCATATAACTTATTTAATTTTTCTATTACCTCCTGTCCTCTAAAAACTACACAAATCCTATATTTTCTTAAATAGTATTAGGCCTATATTTGCCTTGTAGTTTTATTTACATATATATTGTGCGCTTTAAAAAACGGAATCCAGTGACCAATATTTGTATCTTGTCTTCTTGTTTCATTTCTTATAATGCTTATTGATATCTGATTTCTGTTATTCATTTTTGTGTAGAAGTTTTTTTATTTCTAATTTACCTATATAGAAAATTTTTTAATAACAAAATTATTTTTTCAAGAGATTAATTTAAAATTGATGTTAATACAGTGAGTTGCTGCTATCAAGTTCATTATTTACGAGTAATTTGGACCGCGTTGTTGAAATCGGAAAAATGATCTGCAGAGCTTCTTGGATAATTTTTTCTGGTTTCCTAAAACTTCACTTATGAAATCCTGTAAAAGTTTACAGAAAAAATATTGTACTCAATAGCTCGTGACTAATACTCAGAATGCATTTCAAGAGTCAGTACTAGGGTAATTTACACTATGTATACTATGGTGAACAGAATCAAGATTGTTCACAACTGCACTGATCGTAATGCTACATAAAAGTATTGAATGGAGAATGACGTGTCATGAAAAGTATCAACAGTATCACAGTTTATTTCTTCAAAATATCAGTCACATTAATGTAGGTACACAATTACACACAATGATCGTTAGGTATTTATACATAATCGAATCCGCGAGTATGGCAACTTTTAAAAGACAGCTAACTGGACTTATATGAAAAGAGCGATGTACAAAATATACGAGTGTAACTTAACATAGCCATCAAGCGTCTATCCTACACCAGGATGAATTTCCGACAAATGTACCACAGAGTCAGATAAAACTGTACAGAACCATTGACACACACGCAACTACAACTACCTTACAACGAGATCTCAATGCGATAGTTTCCTGGAGCAAGCTCAACCACTTGCCGGTCAATATAAAGAAATGTTCAGAGATAACTTTCAAAAAAAAAACTCATTAAAAAATGAATAAAATGAAATAAAAATAAAATAATAATTAGACGCGTGTACACGTCAAAATATAATTGTGCGCCTGCACAGCATTAGCATAGCAATCCACAAATGATTTTACGTCGTCAAAGAATCGCAAAAATTTGAATCGGTAACTGAATGCATCAAATTTAAAAGACATTGTCTGATAGTGTTTTTATCAAAATTTTCCAAGACTTGATTGCCAATATGGGCCATGTTATTTCGATCATCACTATATTTTGTGATCTCTGCAACTAAATTATCAAAATCCTTTTGAGATATGCCACAATACTCGCACAATAATTCAATAATTTCTGTGTTATGTGAAACACTCATCACGAACTTTTTTGTCACACTGGCGGCCTCACCCAGATAAATGGTCGATACTGCTATTTTCATATCCTAAAAGAAAAAAATTTGCCATCAACTTTTATGGAAAAGCTAACTTAATTATTACTCCTAATAGAATGTAATTTACCATCAAATCCATTTGGACGACGCGAAGTACGGATTCCAATCGTTGTATTCGGTTTTGTAGTGATTCATTCTGTGATGAAAAACAACAGGATGTAAAAAAATGTTGAAGAAGAAAAATGATACTCCTATACATATAATATTAAACTTCAAACGTTCGTTCACAGTAATATGAAAACCTATTCCCTAATAATTACAAAAAATGCTCATCATCATTGAAGATCAATACTTCCATTTTTCTGAGCCAGTGTTTAAGGTTCAATGATTCGAAATAAATTGACTGACAAACACGATCATAAAATTCGTGAATAGACGTACCACATCATCAGAACATTCAAGTTCTAAAAGTGAATTTGAAACATTTAATTACAGAAATGATATGGTTCTTGAGGATAGCTTATTCGAGAAAAAAAACGTATTGTTTTCTATCGAGTCTGAAAAGAACTCGTATTTTTTCTTTTTCACAATGCGTTCGAAAAAACTCGAAAAACGAATATTGAGTAGAAATAACATGAAAGGAGAACATTCTTACAAGTATCTGTTCAGAGTACGCAAATTCTTGTGTACGTACATCAACACATCAACGATCGCTCAGAAAATAACTGATGGGAATGTTCTCGTTACAGAAACTGATGTATTCGTCGACAATCTGATCCAATGTATTCACGGACATAAATTGTTACAACGAAAATAATGAACACGACAAAATCCATCAATTTATCGAGTCAAAATACTCAATTTCGAAACACTCAAAATTCTATTCGTACTACAAAAGCATAGAAGGCTTTTCCCTTGAATTCAACACGTAATTCGTATCACTTCAAGTTCCTTAATAAGATCAAAAAACGAATGTGGTACTCGTCAGCTGATTAGATACGAAGACCTATTAGTTCCCTTAATAAACTCGAAAATTCTCGCACAATTTCATCAGTGACGATCACTATCAATACTTGTATTCATTCGAAAAAAACAAACTCGTCATTACAACCTAACGAGCCTGATCACAAAAATTTTAGTATACTTTGGAAACCGTGGCAATAAAATCAGAAGAATATCATCAACAAACTGATCACCATGCTTATGTTGAATCAGCTAAGAAAGTATTTAAAACGCTCATTTTCTACAGAAAGAATATGGCTCTCAATACCTCATTCGAAAAGAACCCGTATTTTTGTTTTCTTGGAGATCCGGATCTGAAGAGAACAATTTTTTCCAGAATACTAATCCTACGAGCTCATTCCGACTAGTGCGGTCAATCACAGAGAAAACTACAAACTACGTTGACAAAATCAGAATATCATTGACAATGATTCACTTACATTGATGGCATCATTAGGTAGTTTCAAATTTGTCTGAAAAACTAATTCTAATCAACGAATGTTGGTCAATATTGAGTAGAGATAACGCGAAAGGAGAGCCTTCTTGGTAAGTTCCTGCGTAGGACTAAGATTCGGAAATTTCGCTAAATACTATGGAAACTATGTCAACAAAATGTTCACTTACTTCACTCGATGGATTATCTGTAGTGCTCGCGCTCGCAACTACGCCCTCGAGAGTGATGAGTTGAATCTCTTGGAAAAGGGCTTAAAATTTGGGTTACCCCCTCTTAATAATGCTGACACTTTGGCCAATGTCATTGCGGACCTCGAAATAAAAATTGGGCCTGGGGTCAATACTCAGAAAACTTGTGTTGCCCTTGTTCGTCATACCCCCCCTCCCTCGGATAAATGATCTTGCTTTGGAGGTGATTAAGAGGATTAAGAGGAAGGTCAGGGAGGAGGGCTTAACCATTACTAAGGCTGATAAAGGGAATGCCATTGTAGTTATGGAGAAGTCCTCCTATATCTCCAAGGTCTATGACGTTCTCGACCAGTGTGGTGCCAGGGTAAATGCGGATTTTAACTTTCCAAATCACGTTAAAGAAGTTAGACGTGTTATAAACAATAGCGAATTTCTTATCAAAACCCCTTCGCTTAAAAAATTTCTCCTTGAGCCCAACCCTGTGCCGCCCTTATTGTACGAGCTGCCTAAGGTTCATAAGAAGAATACTCCGATGCGGCCGGTCGTTTCCTTTGTGTCTTCCTCCACGTACTTCTTGGCAAAATTTTTGGACCGTTGGTTTAAATCTAGAGTAGAATTTGAGTCATCCTACTCTGTGAAGAATTCGGTCTCTCTGGCTGATAAGCTCAAAGACGACATTCTTCCGCCTGATTCTACCCTATGCTCTTTTGACGTAGTCGGCTTATTTCCGAGTATCCCTAAATCTACTGCCATGCAGCATACAGAAGACCTCTTGGTCCAATCTAATATCTGTCACGAAGAACTGACAGAATTTTTCAATTTACTCAATATTTGTTGGTCTCCCAATTTTTGCAAATTTGAAGGGAAATTTTTCGAATTTCCAGAGGAGGTAGGTATCCCTATTGGCTCTCCTCTGGGTTCCCTCATTTCGGAGGTTTTCATGTCTAAATTTGAGCTCGATCTTTTTTCCTCTGGCCAGGGGCTTTTGAGTCATATACATTATTGGCACAGGTATGTTGATGATGTCTTGTGCATGTGGACTGGTCACCGAGATCTCCTTTTGGAGTTTCTTAGGTATCTCAACACTTTGTATCCTTCCATCAAATTCACGTTGGAAGTAGGCGGTTTATCTATAAATTTTTTGGCTCTTACTGTCTCTCATAGAGAAGGTACCCATGAATTCGCCATATATAGAAAAGATACTTCGACCGATATTACTGTTCCACGGTAGATCTTTCTGCCTTGTTGCCCACAAAATTGCCGGTTTTAATAGTTATATCCACCGGTGGACTAGTATTCCATTGGGTCACTTCGCTTTTCAACAGGAGCTTTTGACTATAAAGCATTTGGCCAGAGTGAACGAGATCAGCTTGGATATTGACTTGATGGTCCATAGAAAATTGACTTGGAAAAGCCTTGATTCCACTACCTCCCTCCCCCGCAATCCAGCGTCTGACACTAGAAAACGTTGGATCAGGCTCCCCTTTTTAGGGAAATTCTCTTCCCAGTTAGGTCGCGTCCTCCGCCCATTTGGGTTTCGCCCAGTGTATTACAATCTTAACACTGTAAAAAGTCTGTTCGTTAAGCTGAAGGACCCCATCCCACTGGTCGAAAGAATGGGGGGTTTACAAAATGGAGTGTAATGACTGTAATGGAATCTACATAGGTGAGACTGGACGTCAGCTGAAAATTAGAATAGATGAGTATAGGAAGGCGTGGGAAAAGAAGACATTGGGTGATTCGGCATTTGCGGACCTTCTTATCACCACTGGCCATAGTTTCAAAGAGGGATCCGAGTCCCTCCTCCATAGAGAGTCCTCGGTTTTCAAGCGTACCGCGTTAGAACATATTGAAATTATTCGCCATCTGAATAACGACAACCTAAATGTGCTCAACAGGTACATACCTGACGAGGGGTTGATTGAACTAGTTTATGAGTGTGATTCACATTGTGACGACTCGCTAGTTCAGTCATGATTTCCTCGGCAGTGTTTGTTGCCGGCCGGTGTTGGTTCAGTTGCTTTCATGTCACCCGTTCTTTAATCGAAAGCGCTCCGGTGTATTTTGTATTTCTGTGGCTTTAATTAAATTACTCCGTCTGTTTTACTCCTTTGAGTACGTCGTCGTTTGTTGTTTTTGGTCATAATTTGGAGAACCGAATTAATTCTTTGTACACCAGTTGGCTTAGCCCCTTAAATGAGGCAGATATGCAAGGTTTCAAACACTATAAGTCCCTCACCTATCATGTCCCTCAGGGGACTTCGATAAACGGCGGCTTCCTTAACGAAGTTGAATGAGGAACGCAGGGAACCTGTTTTATGAGTTAAATTGAATTTGGTGTTGAGAATTCAAGGAAGCCTAGACCTAGTATAAAGCTAGTATAAAGAAGGCCTAGACCTTAAGACTAGTATCACATAGTTCGAGGGTACCTAAATCTTTCTCGACTCCCTACCTATACTCGTATATGCTAGGAGGGGGCTCGGAAAAAATTTTGACTCTCGAGTTATACAGTAAAACCTCCATTAACGGTCACCTCCGAAAAGCGGAACGGTCAAATTTCTTGGTCCCTTCGAGGGTTATGGAAAAAATACATTGTATCTCTAAATAGCGGTCACTCCATATAACTGTCACTTTTAGAAAGAAAAAGTAGTAATTTGACGAAAATCGCCAGTCGGAAGGAGAGAATAATCAAGTCAATACATTGTATATACTGTAGTACACACTTTGACAGGTAAAAAACTTACGGAAGAAAATGATGGATCATTCTTATCGAATTCGACCTCAGTTTTTATTCTGCTCTGTAACAAGACATCGCATTTTATGCGTCTAATCATGAGTTTGAAACGTAAACACTTCTCATTAAGCGAAAAATTCAAAATTTTACAATGTCAGGACGAAGAAAAATTGAGTGGACGAAGTCTAGCAGCTAAATTCAATATTGGAAGAACACAAACTATGGGTCAGCTGATGCTGGGAAAGGATGCCAGACTCGCTAGAATGCTGGCTTTATGATTCATGAAACACAGTTCAAGTTACTCATTAAGTTGTCGATTGAAATATAAAAATTCATCGAGAGAAAAAAAAAAACTTTTTAGGAAAGTTTTTCATCTTAAAACCGTATGCCTACCAATTACTTATTTTGCTGTTGTTTTGACCTTTCCATCGCTATGAATGTCATCTTTATGGGTTGCGATTGATACGTCTCATAATTTGATCTTACTTATAATTAACATTATCTTGGATCCGGTAGATTTTTATGGAAATTACTTCGTCTATCGCGTTGGTATTTTGAAATATCGAAGGAGTGACACTTTAATTGCAAAAAACGAATTTGATACGTATATGATTTGTAGGTGACGTAGAGATAAGAGTGATAAAATCGAGTCGGTACCTACTCTATTATGAATTTAATTTTACTCGATATTTATTTTATCTGATTCGATTTTTTGCGAATAGTCACTGTCGTCATACGAGAGATTTTTTGAATATGGATTAACGTCGCACGTAGTATTTTGATGAGTATTTTAAACAAGTTTTTAAAGATTTCCGTTTTTTGATTTTTACTGATATAATCAAACTGCCATGATCGACAAAGTAAAGTCCATTTACCTCCTCCGTCTGTGACAACTATCATCTTCAGCAAAAATCTTATTTTTTTCAATTAGGTACCTACTCCTTCAGATCAGCTGTCATAAATGTCCTCAACAGTACCGTGATACTTATCTCGTCACTTCGGTTTAGCAGTGGAGTAAGTGTTAACCTTGAAACTAAAAAGTCAGAATTCCATGGAGCGTATTATCAGCTATAAAAAACTTTGTAGAGAAGATAGTTTGTTTTTTCTTATTCAACAGCGGGATTAGAACGTCTTCATCTTCTAGTAAATAAAATATTGTATCGGACTTACGGGTCAAGTAGCGTCCAACTCGTTGCCCTCGAGTGTTCGCGGTTACGCCACTCTACCCAATGGCCTTTAAATTGATGAGTAAATTCGCACCGACAATGATATTAAGTCGCTATATTTGTCGGGTTCATTTTGACTCAAATACAGTCAAACCTCCCCTCTCCACCCTTCTTTCTGGTCTCTACTTTGTTGCATTCTACCCATTCGGTGACTTTGCTACTCGCAGACGGAGAGCGTACTCTTTATTATATACACCGAGGCCGCTCGAAAATCATAATTATACCTAAGCTTGACTAATGCACAGAATGCACATATGATACTCGACTTCGCGACTCAGCCACCGAACATTATTATTAGTTATTACATAAGGACCAAAGTTATTCGAATTAATAAATTTCTTTTTGATGATTTATTTTTTCACCTTTGTACACAGACCAAAAATTCCCAACTTCATGGAAATGGCCAGAATGACTTAGCATCTAACAAACGCACGAAAGTACTCAGAGTATCAAAAACATTGTGTACAAACTGGCAACAAAGCACACAGTCAGGGAATCTGATTGGCTTAGTGGCGTTCTCTCTGATGCTTGCCAAGTGTCAACGGTAAGTTATATTCTGGTCCGAGTATGCAGCATTTTCTTGGCTGGGTCGTACAAGGATGTTGGAGGCTTCATTTTTCTTAGAGTCCTTCACCTCTGGAACAAATACAGAAAATGACCCTCCGACTGCGGTTGCCTCCAGTGGACTCGTTTGGAGGTACCTTGTGACCTCCGAAGTGTGTCTCTTGAGGCACCTCCAAGTGCCTCCGGCGCAATTACGAAAATTAGAGAAAATACCTCTGGAGGCAGTGTCGGAGACGCCTCCGGAGGCACCTGTAACGTTGATCAGTGTATCGGCGAAACTGGCCTTCAGCTACAAATTAGAATTGCTGAACATAGGAAGGCGCGGACCATCTAATTACTAGCGGTCATAGTATTGAAGAGAAGTCCGAGGTCCTCCTCCATAGAGAAATCTCGTATCTTAAACGCATTGTGTTAGAACATACCGAAATTATCCGTCATTTGAGTAGCGACACCTGATGAGGGGTTCATTGAACTAGTTTATGAGTTTGATTCACATTGTGATGACTCGCTAATTCAGTCCTGATTTCCTTTGATGTTCTTATATTTCCAGTCGTAGTTGGTTTAGTTGCTTTCATGTCTCCGTTGACAATGGTTATTTAACCGAAAGCACTCCGGTGTTTTTCAATATTCCTATAGCTATAGTAAATTACTCCTAGTTTTAATCCTTTGAGTATGACTCCCTTCAGCATTTATTAAAAACTTTGGTTTTTATTCGAACCAAGCAACGCTAGCAACAAAGTGCCTCAATGAGGTTTCAAGGAATAGAATGCTGTTAAAAAAAAACCTTCGAAAGGGTCCTTGGAGGCACCTCTAAGCCTCCAGGTGAAAGTAAGGTACCTCCGGAGGCAAAATGTTCCAGCCTCCAACACCTTGGTTTAAATCCCCACTATAGCCGTTGGAGACGCTTCCAAGCCTCCAGTGAGCCTTCAAAATTTCAGCTAGCTTCCGCCCCACTCCTGCAGCCTCCAACACCCTTTGACTCGGTGAAAATGCTCCGGTTTTAAAGTTCCAAATCATAAAAAATTAAGCCACCAACTTAATGATACTCGTCTTCAAACGATTAACGTTAGACTGATAGATGATACGTATTAAATAATAATAATTACTTGATCGATTTCTGAACAAATTCCGAGGTTTCTCTCTGTCTTAGAATGGAATCCGCCGATTTGGGAAACATTTCCATCGATAGGGTATGCCAAGCATACTGGAAAAATATATATAGGTAGTGAAATTACGAGTTTTGTTAATGCGGGTAGTAAAATGGTACTTTCTGGAAAGAGTTTTCAAGAGCATCTACAAACTTCGATCTACCCAATCTGGTTCTTTTCGTCCTCCAATTTAGTCGCAATTTTAATTACTGTTTCGGGAAGAAAAAGAAAAACTAGAAAAAATATTACGCCTGAGCTAGAAAATAAAATGAGTCAATGTCATCTTTGCATTTGAAAATTTTCAGTCAACATTATTTTTTATCACCAAGAGTCGACTCAATTAATTTGATATGATCAATTGAATGAATCGAAAACAGAGGTTAATAGGACAAAATTAAAACATTTCCCACGGTCTTTGCGAGTCCATATTTTTATTAGAAAAGTGCTTAAAGACACGCCAAACACATATAATCGAAAGGGTAGGTACGCGATATAAAATTTCTCCTCCCTAATTTTAACTAGTACCGGTATCTGTACAGAATAATGTATACGGTATCTAATTCAATATTCAACGAAGAAGCTTCTGAAAATCAATCGGTTCGTTTGAGATGTAGAAATTTCTCAAACTAATAACATTAGTAAAACAACACTTCAGAATATTCGGTAGCGTGGGTATTTTGCTACTATTTCCGATTTTTAATATTTCTTCTTCTAGAGAATTGGGTTAAAGAATGGTCGATTTATGAGTAACCAAAACAAAGGCTCTAATAAATAATACCCCATTTAATGTTATTCATAAAATCCTTCATTTTGCCATCTTCGTGTTTGTACAGCCCAACTGTCAGCAAACTGGAACAATTTCAGTAGATAAGATATATTCCTTCTGGCGCACTTGCTCATTTTTCTAAAACAGAGTACAATTTACTCATTTTTCAACCTCTTTAAAAATCCTAGAAATGATCCAATTTTTCATCGTGAATATTTAGCTGTTTTTAAACTAAATATGAATCAATTCACCCTATTTTTCTTCCAAGCTAGTTCGAAAATTTCAGAGTTTTTGTATCAATTCTGCATCAATTTTATATCTTTTTACTAAAAATAAACCTCTCTCCGGGAGAGCTACTTTCCAATACTCATAAAAATGTAAGAAATTCAAATTTTTCCTTTGGGCGCACTTCCTCATTTCTCTAGCGCAGAGCACAATTTACTCATTTTTCAACCCCTCCAAAAAATCCTAGAAATCGTCCAATTTTTCAACGTTATAATTAGCTATTTTTAAACTAAATATGAACCAATTCACCCTATTTTTCTTCCAAGCTAGTTCGAAAATTTCAGAGTTTTTGTATCAATTCTGTATCAATTTTCTATATTTTTACCATAAATATAGGTATATCTCTCGTGAAAGCTACATTCCAACTCTCATAAAATACGAGAAATGTAAGAATTTTCCTTCTTGCGCACTTCCTCATTTCTCTAGCGCAGAGCACAATTTTCCCATTTTTCAACCTCTTTGAAAATCCTTGAAATCTTCCAATGTGTGAATATTTAGCTGTTTTTAAAACAAATATGAGAGATATTTCTTATGGCGCACTTAAACTTACTCATTTCTCTAGCACAGAGTAATACTTTTCCATTTTTTCATCCTCTATCTTCTAATTTGTGAATATTTAGCTGTTTTTAAAACAAATGAATCATTTCACCCTATTCTGTTCTGATATACTTACTCATTTCTTATATTTGCCACATTTCTGTCAAGTCAGGTTTCAAATTTTTTCATTTTTTGTATCAATTTTATGAGTACAGTGAAGCGTCCTGTAACAAAATATGAACCATTTGACCCTATTTTTCTTCCTTGCTACTTTGAGGTTTTGTATCATTTCTGCATCAATTTTCTATATTTTTAGCATAAATGAATCTTTTTTGTGAGAGCTACATTCCAACACTCCTAAAATACAAGAAAATCAAATTTTTTGTTCTAGAGCACCTCAAACGCAACGGCTTTTTGACCGATATTTTAAGTGATTTTGATCCATTGTTTAACCAAACTTTTAAAAATAAAAATTGAATATTTTAGTTTATTTCTTCGTTTTATGTGACATTTTTATAACTTTTACACAGATATTTTTCTGACGCATTGTGAGACTATTTCGTTATATTATTTTCTTCAATTTTAGTTGATTTTATTAGCTTTTTATGGTCTGACGCACTTGCAGATTTCTCTAACGCAGAACACAACTTTCTCATTTTTTCAACCTCTCAAAAACCTAGAAATCATCAATTTTTCACTCTTTCCACCGTAGAGTAGAATATTTTATCGGACCGGGCAAATAACAACAACAACATTATTCTAATTTCTTCAGAGTTGTTTGAAAGTTACTCATTTAAAAGAGAATTTCAAGTACTTTCAACTTTGTTCTGTACACTTTTTTCTTAAATTCATTATTTTATGTTGAAATTTTGAAAAACTACAAAACTACACTTACTCCCATGATTCAATCACCCTTTCCTTATCAGTAATTTTCCCACCTTTTTCATATAAATTATATAGATATAATTTTACATGAGCAACACTAGCGCTTCTACAATATTCCCAGTCCAAAGTCGCCGCTGTTTGTTTCGACTTCGACTTATCATCATTGACTATATATTACTTCGTAACCCAGACGTACAGTCCTATTGTTATAAGCGGTGTCGTTTTCTTGGATTACGTTGGATACGAATAACAGATCGCGCCAGATGTCAAGACGTAGGTGTAACAGAGAGGGAACGATGTTCAGCGATGCTTTTTCTCTTTTACTCTACTGGTTAACACGCAGCGCACTCACGTTGTCGTTTCCAGCAAAACGACACCGTTCATAACAATAGGACTGTACGTCTGGTTAATGTATAGTCAATGTTATCATATAGCATCTATCGAAAATTTTCGACTTTAGCTATCACTAAATACTAACACATCGACAATCAAATGACGTCAGCATTGAATTATAAGCCTTTCGCTCCAACGCTTTAGCAATTATTTATAATTGACCACTGAAATAATTAATCCTCGTCAAGGGGGCGTCCTTAAATTACGTGAGGCGATTTTTATGATTTTACGACCCCTCCTCCCCCCTTGGTGAGATATTGTGAGATTTGCCTTGACCCCCTCCCTCCCTCTTTTATCTCGCGTGAGATTTTCTGAAATGTGTATTTTTGCTTTAAATACGTTTATCTGTGCTTAATCGCGTTTATCTATTAAAAAAACGTAATTTTCTCGATCACATTTTATACCTAAGTTATTCAAAAAAAACTAGTTTTCATTAAATCTAAGCCAGTTCAGCAATATTTTAGAATGTATTTGTGTGAGATTTGTCGGCCTCCCCCTCTCCCTCACGTGAGTTTTGGTGAGACTTGGCTGGAACCCCTCCCCCCCAAAAATGCCTCACGTAATTTATGGACGCCCCCCAAATAAATAATTTTCTTTCAAAAGGGAAAAAATAATTATTTTCCTCGTTGTAAATTGTATTATTCGTACACACGCTTCCACTGGCGCGCTCTGCTGACAGTGAACTGAAACAACGAATCTATCTACGTTCCCCGATCCACGGCCAATAATAATGGAACGTCTTTCTCAACGATTTACAGTTTTCACTAGTTATAATCAGAGTTGTTATAATTTACGCTCTATTTTTTCACATCATCTTTGTTGAAAGTTGAATGCGAAAACGTGCCTTCTTGGAATATAATTCTTCGTGAATATCCTTTTTTCGTCTTATTATGCGTATGTAATGTTCATCAGCGAAGATTTCAACAACTCTTACGAAGAAGACATAAAAATCGAAGAAATTGCATTTCACTATTATTACAATCCATCCAAGTGGACAAAGGAAGAAAGTATGATCATGAGTACAGAAATTATACTATGTTGAGTAGTTTCAATAATAATTCATACGAGCATATTTTCTAGATACAAAGTCATCCCATTTGTGCGACCGAATAGTTGATCAGGCTCCGTTTAACAGTGTAATAGAACGGGGCATAATAACGTCGTTTAGCTTTTTCTTGGATCAGGAATTTCTTGTGAGCAATGACAACCAATTCCCGAATCAGCCAGTTATACCTGCCAACTGGCGAAATAATATTCAGGTTATCATCGATGGAAGCATCGCTAATTATTTCTTGCGCAAACGCAATCAAACTTACCTACTGACTGTGTCGTACTCTTCTATTACTCGGATAGTGAACGTACACGTGAAAGTAAGTTTATGAAAGTAAATAAATTCGTCTACGAAGGTAAATATTTCATATTATGTTCATTTTCAGCATATAACCGTAAATCATAGGCCATACACCGTTGATTATCGCGAAGCCGACTTGTTTGCACTCTCGGACGCGGACCATCGTATTGCATACGCGCTACATTTTATTGACATGTGCACGAGAGAATTCAAAAACCTGTAAGTTCTAAAACGAATATCCCTAATTATCTGTGTTCTAAAAACGAATAATAATAATGTATTCTTCCTTCGACAGGGTTCAGAAGGCAGTAGAAGATAAGCCGCCAACGGCGCAAAGAACACCTTTACATTGAAATATTTATTAACGTGTATTTATATTTAAAAAAATACACTGTTCACCGAAATCCACGTCTATTACCGGTAACAGTCTAATTGTAAATTATACTTTTCTGCGTTTTTCATGAAAACAAAATAATGAGATTGAAAGGCTAAATTGTAAGGATAACGTAATCACGGTTGTAATCTTAACATAGGAAACATCACATGAGAATCGAAAAACAAAATGTACCAACAACAGCCATGACGAAGTATCACTCTAAAATACATCAGTTATAGGAGATTGAAAGGCTGAATTGTCGTAAGGATAACATAATTTTAACCTAGGAAACATCACGCGAGAATCGAAAGAAAAAACGTAATAATAATAACAGTCATGACCACGGGATTGACGTAGTAATACTCAAAGGAACAGTAATACAAGATTCGAAAACTGAATGGTTACAACGAAAACATAATCGACAGGAAAAACAAGAGTAAATTATCAGATGTGGTCGGATTTACGCGGTCGTCCTCTCTTCTTCGGTGCGAGACACATCTTCGCCGTACATTCGTTCTTCTGTTATCCGTTCTCGTTCATCGAAGTACGTGCTTACACCTCTCTACGATGTAGGAAACGTAACAAAAAATAATAGTAAACTAAAGTTCGAAGAACTTATAGAAGTCTTGCCCTTCCTCTTCTTCCATTGTTACCTGCAGAAATAGTATGAATGAATCGTTGAATGACCGTGGATATCACAGATCGAGAGTGCGGAACATAAAATAATACCATACCTGTCAGATCCACCCATACGAGAAAAATGAGTGGAATAATCGAGAAAAACATGTATGTGTCAGCGCTCCAACTCGAGCGTTTTCATCATGAAAATATTGAAATAATAATAAGGACTATTAATATGATTCATCTAGTAAACAAGATGTATACTTTGACAAGATATTGTAAACTTTGTTTAAAATCGACTAACCAATCAATTGAGACAATAAAGGTTAGACCTTATTTAAAAAAAGAAATGAGTACATGTCCTCAATGTGAAACAACTCTTATTAGATTTGTGGATTGTTGTGAGCATGATGAGAAACTTAAATTTAATTGTTACAAATGTAAAGCAGAAACTCAACATTCTAGGAGCAAATTTGGAACACTTCTTTGGTGTACAATGTGTGGACACGTAATAAAGCAATATTTTTACATCATTTATTAAACTATACAAAATGACAAAAATGTATGAAAATTCTTTACTTTTTAAATTTATTTTAAAATTGACATAAATTGTGTGCAAATTGATATAAAATGTATGGAAATGTTTACTCTACTAAATTTTTTATAAATGATACAAATTGATATAAAATATATGAAAATTTTCAAGCCTCTGATTTTTTTTTCCAAACTGATACAAATTGTATGAAAATTGATATAAAATTGATCAAAATTCTTAACTCCTTAAATTTCTGTTGGAATTGATAACTTACAAATATTGATACAAAAATGTATGAAAATTCTTAACTCTTTGAATTTCCTTAAAAAATAATAATATAGTATACAAATTGTATGCAAAAATGTATGAAAATTCTTAACTCTGAGCTTCCTTAAAAAATAATAATATAGTATACAAATTGTATGCAAATTGATATAAAATGTATGAAAATTCTTGGCTCGTTAAATTTCTTCTAAAATTGTTACAAATTGTATGCAAGTTGATATAAAATGTATGAGACTTCTGAACTTCTTAAATTTCCTTAGAAAATGATAAGAATATTGTATACAAATTGATATAAAATGTATGAAAATTTTTAAACCTCTGAATTTCCTTCAGAACTGATACAAATTGTATAAAAATTGATATAAAATCAATCAAGATTCTTAACTTCTTAGATTTCTTCTAAAATTGATACAAATTGTATGCAAATTGATATAAAATCAATCAAAATTCTCGACTCCGTGAATTTCTGCTAGAATTGATACAAATTGTATACAAATTGATACAAAATGTATGCTAGAATGAAAAATTTGAATTTCTTACATTTTTATGAGCATTGGAAAGTAGCTCTCACAAGAGAGATTTATTTTAAGGTAAAAATATATAAAATTGATACAGAATTGATACAAAAACTTTGAAATTTTTGAACTGTCTTTGAAGAAAAATAGGGTGAATTTAGTTCAAAAACAGCTAAGTATACAGTTGAAAAATTTAAGAAATTTGATGACTTTTGTGAGGTTGAAAAATGGGTAAATTTTGCTCTGCGCTAGAGAAACAGGTTCTTGTGCTTCTTTTTGAGATTTTTAAAATTCAATGAAAAATGTGAAAAATTAGTCTCAAAATGAGAGAAACATATCCTTGCGCTTCTGTTTAGAATTTTTAAAATTATATGAAAAATGTGAAAAAAATAGTCTCAAAATGTTGAAAGTTAGCCCTCTGCGCTTCTTCTTAGGATTTTTTAAATTGAATGAAAAATGATAGAAATTAGTCTCTGTGCTTGACTGTGCTGGAAAAAATATCTTATATATGTTAAAAATTGATACAAAAATGATACAAAAGTTCTGAAATTTCCGATCTAACGGAGATAAGAAAAGAGTGAAACTATTCATTATTTACCACAAAAACATCAAAATAGACAGAGTGAAAAATGGAAGATTTCAAGGATTTTCAAAGAGGTTGAAAAATGGGAAAATTGTGCTCTGCGCTAGAGAAATGAGGAAGTGCGCAAGAAGGAAAATTCTTACATTTCTCGTATTTTATGAGAGTTGGAATGTAGCTTTCACGAGAGATATACCTATATTTATGGTAAAAATATAGAAAATTGATACAGAATTGATACAAAAAGTCTGAAATTTTCGAACTAGCTTGGAAGAAAAATAGGGTGAATTGGTTCATATTTAGTTTAAAAATAGCTAATTATAACGTTGAAAAATTGGACGATTTCTAGGATTTTTTGGAGGGGTTGAAAAATGAGTAAATTGTGCTCTGCGCTAGAGAAATGAGGAAGTGCGCCCAAAGGAAAAATTTGAATTTCTTACATTTTTATGAGTATTGGAAAGTAGCTCTCCCGGAGAGAGGTTTATTTTTAGTAAAAAGATATAAAATTGATGCAGAATTGATACAAAAACTCTGAAATTTTCGAACTAGCTTGGAAGAAAAATAGGGTGAATTGATTCATATTTAGTTTAAAAACAGCTAAATATTCACGATGAAAAATTGGATCATTTCTAGGATTTTTAAAGAGGTTGAAAATTGAGTAAATTGTACTCTGTTTTAGAAAAATGAGCAAGTGCGCCAGAAGGAATATATCTTATCTACTAATTTCTCGTGATGAAGATGGTCTAATAAAATAGGTGGTTCGTTAGACACTTGATTTCGTAATACTTAAAACTTTCTAGTTAGAGATCAAGTAACACGCAATAAATATTTAATGAAATTAATTTACCAATTTTATAAGCTACAAATCATACACCCTCGAAAATGAGGTATGGTAATCTTTATTTTCAACTCTTAATTTTCCGGTTTATATATCCGATAATATTTGGTCGCAGAATTTGCTATAAATCGTTGATGCGTTATCGGTATGCTTTTAAAACAGTACGTTTCTTCAATTTTTTGATATTTTATTGGCTTTTTGCCAACGACGCTGATTAATAATTATCCCAAAATTTCAAAATAATTACTTAAATTAATGAATTATCCCACGTAAATGATTTTCTATCTTGTCGGGGAGGGGGGGGGGCAGTATGTGTATAACGTAAACTTTTTAGGCTTGATTGGAGGGAAGATTTTTCCTAATTTATACTCTGCTCGTGTTCGTACCCGATAAACCAGATTGACCAAATATCTCAGTCGATTTTGAGTAAATGTTGACCAGAAATAGACTGAGCGGGCGCTCTGATCAGTGACAAAGATAGACCAATTTTTTCGGTCGATTTACTTCCGCTCTTCCCTACCATATTTAGACCACATTTAAACCAACTTAGACAAAATTTTGAATGAGAAAATTAGTTGATCTGTAGGTGATGTAGGCACCATAAAATGGTCTATCCTCAGTCATTGTCCATTCTTCCTCTGCAATTAACTATATTTTGACCATTCTTGACCAAAAAAACAGTCGATTTCTAGGGAACCCTGACGACATGAAATAGTTTCTCGTAGTCAATATTCAATCAGTGTCAACAGATCACCATAATTAGAATTCTTCTGACGAACAAGATTAGTCGATTTCTATTTTATTTAAATTTAATTTAGACAATTCCCACATCATTATTTAATTTTAAATTTAATTATTATAATTTAATTGATATACTAATAATAATTATTATTATTCTTTATCAATTTATTATTGATGGAATCACCAATTTAATTTGTGTTAATTTATTGTTTAAATCAATTTTTAAAAAATTATTTTTTAATAATTTTTTCATTTGTCATAAAAAAACCTAATAATTTTCTATTGATTGATTGTAAAATTGAACAAAAAAATGAAAAATATCATTCTAGTTCAATATGATCACAAGTTTTATATACAATATTATTTAAAATCATCGAAATTATTAAATAATTTTTATCAATTCTTATTTAAAGGATCAAATATTATATTAAATAAATTAAATGAGGTATAAAAAATTATTTAGTTTCATTTTTTTTACTTTTTTTATAGTGATTTTTATATAAATTATTATAAATATTTTTATCAAATAAATAATTCTAAGAAACAGAATTAATGATTTTAATTAAATAAACTATATCAAGAAAATTCAAATAAGATTTTTATTTTTTCAAAATAATATTATGAACTTTTTTAATAAGTTTAGAATTTAATTTCAAAAAATAAAATTGATATAAAATTATATTACAAAAAAAAAAAAAATATATATATATATTTATTAATTATTAATCCTGATGGAATTCCTTAAATTGAATATACAGTATAAATCTAATATTTTTATGATTAGTAGAATATTTTCATTTATTAACAATTTGATTATTAAGAATATTGATTTTAAATTTTGAATTTTATTTTAGATTTTATTTCAAATATCTTTATTTATCTGCGAGTTTGTAAGCAATATGACAGTTGATTCATTCCAAAGAAATCGACCGGAAATTTTGGGCAAAATTGAGTGACTGCGGTTTGCATGAGAATAGACCAAAAAAGAGAGTCAAAATATTGGTAGATGTTGAGGACAAATCGACTGAAAATGGACCAAGATATGTCCCAGGGATATCTGCCGAGAAATCGTCTGGAAATTTTGGTCAAAATTGAGTGAGTGACTGACTATGCGGCTTGCCCCATAAAACTCATTTTAAACCAAAAAAGAGAGTAGAAATATTGATGGATGTTGAGGAAAAATATACTCAAAATGGATCAAGGTATCTCCAAAAATATCTGCCCAGAAATCGACTAGAAATCTCAGTCAAAATTGAGTAATAAATACAATATTGATTTTAGACTAAGAAACGAGAAAAAATTCCATTCTGTATTGTCTATATAGCGACCAAAAATGGGTTGAAATGTGTATTCCGCATAGTGATCAAAAATTTAATAAAAAATTATGGTCAAAATTTAGTAGCAATAATATCAGACCAACAATCGACTGAAATGAATAGGCAAAATTTGGTGGATTTATCTCAAAAATTTACTAAAAATCAACCATTTTCTGATGGTACCATAATATTTGGTCTCTTTTTAGTCGTACGACCAGAAACCAACCAATACCGACCATATAGTGATGGTCGATTTGGTTTATCGGGTATACGACTTCATACCTACACTTTGATTCACAAATGTGCAGGGAGAGAAGCGGTGAAAGATTAGAAAGGTTTAAAACTTCCTCCAAATAATTCGTGGCGTAATAAGAAGAGATGTGGATGAGTCTCTCCTTGTTTTTGCCCTTTTCTCCTTAGAGTAGACAAATAAGAAAAAATTCTTAAAATAAGATTCATTAAAAAATATTTTTAGACAAAGGCTGCCTTCCTGTCACTGAAACAGTATTAGTGAAATTTGAATCATGATAAATGGGGCAATTACCAAATTTTGCCTAAAATCGGCTCGATGGAAAAATACTGAATTTTGAGCCAAAATTGGGCCAATTCTTTTCAAAGAATTCATAAATTTGGATCCGAAGCCAAGTAATATCAGAATTTGCGCTTAAGTGAGGCACTTTTGATTGAAAATTGATAAATTTTGACTTCTAAATTTGATAAGTTCGGGTGAAAAAAAAGTTAAGTGATACCTAACTAAAATGTATTTTTACGCATGATAAGACTCTTGATTTTGTTGTATCAATTAATCTGTACTCCAACTGAACCAGTTTGAAATTTTACCAGATAAATCTATTAGGCATGATTCATTTCATATTCACGCCAAATGTCTGGAAACTACACTGAATATTGAATTAAATGCAATAATAGTATTATGATTGATCTTTTCAGTATTATACAGATCAATTTTTTCTCCCTCTCTCTCATTATGCATAATATTTTACAGGTACTCGAAATATGAAGAAATTTCAAATCAGATTTATAAATAAACCTATAACTTAAGTTACTCATCTCGATAAGTCTGCATTAATGACCAAAAAAACATGAGTTTGATGATCTGTGGAAACATACGTAAATTCTTGGATAATTTTTTGTAAAACTAGCACTATACCTACGTGCATCTCCCATCATAATCTCAATAGTGATCGGCTTATCAATCCATTTTTATTACCTTGGCTCGATTGTGTGCAATTTACAAGTTAATGCTAACTCTTTACGAAAAATTTCTTCAATTCCCACGCAGTACCTATCGTAATGATCAAGAATTGTTATTTGATAACTTTATTAAATGTAGCGCCATTGCGGAACTGAAAAATAAAATAATTAAACCTAAGGAGCTTATATATCAATTAAAATTGAAACGGGCACGCTCATACACCGACGTGCTTGGGGTTGCGTTGATGATTTTCAGGAGGCAAAAATAGCGATAAAGTTTGATGAACTTAGGTACCTACATAAATGAAGAAATCGAGAATTATGCGGGCTATATTGTTCAAATATAAAAGTAAATATTTATACTGAAGGGACTCGCAAAAAATTTGCGATATTTTTCTCTCTTCTCGTTACATTGTAAGCTAGCGACGAATATATAGGTACCCTATACACAATAAAAAGTTGATATCGGTAACTCCGAATCAAAAAATATCGTAATAACACGATCATTAAAATCTGTCTAGCATCTGATAGCATAATAAAGATTCTTATAGTAGGCATCTAAAAAGTTTAAATAATGGTATTTAACACTTATAACGAAATGACGCTTATCCCAAATCGCCTATAAAAGGGACTTCATTTCATTATTTTACCTATAGAAATCTCTAAAAATTGTTAAAATGGTTCGCATTTGACTTACAAGGTCATTGAGACTGTAAATAGAAGATTAAAAGAAAAAGAAGCTTTTGCGAACATTTCGATTCACATTATAATGTGATTGAAAGAGTGCTTTGAACTCCGAGTTATTGTACCCAGAATTTCATTATAATATTATGAATTGAGAAATTTGACGAACTTTTTTCATAATATCATATTTTAATCTAAAATTTTCACTTACCGGTACCCTCTTTCTCCATTGATATTTTTTGTTCAGTCTTGTACTGATGATGCGAAAGTCCCTCTATATTTTGCAAAACCGGTCTGCAATAAAAATCTTTTCTTTGCGTTTCTGTATAAAGCTTATCGTTCACCCTTTCTCCAGGTCCTCCAGAATGAGCATGTTGAAATATTCAATCTAACTCTCAATTGCTCAAATTTAAAGACTGCTTGAATAAATTGTAGGTGTATACGTATTACAGTGAGTTACTATCAGGCAACTTTACATGGGATATTTTGACCTTTCAGCAGCGCCCTTTCTCATGATATGTCTACCTCATTTAAGTATACGGGCAGAGAGAGTATAGTCATGTTTGATAAGTTAATTATCATTTCAGCCCATTAACTGCTTTGACGCGGCTTGTAGTGTTGCTGGTTAATTTAATGAAAATCACTATAAAGAAATCAGTCCGTATAGGTACAACCAATTTGAACCAGCACCAGGCATACAATCAGCTGGTGTTTCCCCATAAGTTATAAAATTATAGTCTGCTAAACAGAAAGGAGACATAAATTAATCCAGGAGGGGAGGTAGCTCTTCTATCGGCTATACTGATGGTCGTTCTAACAGTAACTAGTGACCATTCCATCGGCTACTGGCAGCCGCTCTATCAGCTATTGGTAGCCGTTCTATTGCCTACTGGTGGAAGTTCTAACAATAACTGGTGGCCGCAAGAACTGTTCAAATTTTTGAGAGGCGACGACAGATGGTAAACGTTCGACGACTTCGAAACCCGCAAATTCAGTGTCTGGACCATAGTCATCAACAGAGGGAATTTACGGGAATTGAGATGCACATGCCCCCCCCCCTTTTTTTTTGAAAAGTTTGCAGTGTACGCAAACAGTGGGAATGTGCATTCGATTGAGCTACTACCAGTGCCACCTGAGGCGAAAACAATTCCACTTGGCCAATAAAGAAAACGTGGCACGTCGAGTAAAGACAAACGTACGTGCTCTCGTGATGGTACAATAAATTTTTGATCATAAAATGATTTTTTAGTTTTCAACTTATTTTATAATTGAAGCGTATGCCTTCTTTTGTTTATACTAATTTTTCGGGAAAAGTTTTGATTTTTCGTGATTTTTTTGTTTTTTTGTTTAATGTACTTTTTTTTATGTTTATGTACCATTTTTAATGTTCACTTTTTTTTTATGAAATGGTTCTTAATCGCTTAAAGACTTTTTTTTTTTCATTTTGTGCGAAAAAATCCCACCCGATTAAAATACAAGCATTATGAGCTTTCTTTTCTATTTTTTCCCATCAATATTGAATTCCCTGTTTGAAACTTTCATCAATATCTCATAAGAAGTTTACTTTTTATAAAAATGGTATACTAAAGGTTAAAAATAAAATACAGTGCTAGAAATACTTGACTTTTATTCAATTCCATCAAGTTTTTTTGAAACTCAGGCGAAATTATCGAGATAAATTTGTTTGTCCTCCACACGGGTCTTCCAGCAGATTATTTTACGAGATAAAAAACTTAGGTACATATATATACAAGACTATGTATGAAAAAGTTCACAATGGTCTAAAAAAATTTGAAGCTTTTCTCTCTACACCAATATAAAAGTTTTATCTGCATTCCTATCGTCAATAAAATCAACGCTATTTATGAACGATTGATAGAAAAAACTGAGTTAATTAAACCACTCGTTTGCAATAATTTGTGTAGTCAAAGGAGAAAAATACAGCGGGAAGCCAAAATTCAGTTGACTTTGGCTTTCAGCTTTCGGATTTCGGCTGGCTACAACACACTGATAAAAATAATTGGACGATTTTTATTATCAGTCTAAAACTATCAGCACGCGAATAAAATCAAGTACATTGTTTCAATGTTTCATTATACTGAAGTAATTAAGACCGACTTGGGTTTTATTTTTCATGTCCAAAATATTAGACTAATTTCTCTTCTATTCGCTCCTAATATTTCTACATTCCCTGAGAGTGATCTACGTTCACGAGTATGGTAGTACGGTCATCGTAAAACTGATGAAATAAGGGGAAAAAAATGAATCAATGTCTTTCACGTCGAAAATTATTACGGTAAAATCATGAATTCTGACGAAACGACAGAAGCTGTGATCGAAGAGGATTATTACGCTCGTTTGAATATACCGAGAGAGGTGAGAAATGTGTTAGGAAATTCAGAAAAAATGTGGTGCTCATTTATTTAATGGAGAATTCGCTTGACAGGCCACACAAGAGGAGATCATTTCGGCGTACCGACGATGGAGTAGATTTTATCATCCTGATAAACATATAGATGCTGAACAGAAGAAGAAGGCTGAGCTTCTTTTTAGTAGAATTAAACAAGCTTATGAAGGTATTTAGTCGTCTGGAAAAGTTGATTTTATTTTTATCAGTCGATAATCAACGAATGATTATGCTTCAGTGCTGAACGATCCTCATCAACGAGCAATCTACGATACCGTCGGAATCAAAGGATTGAAAACCGATGGGTGGGAAATCGTACAACGAACCAAAACGCCGTTGGAAATTAGAGAAGAATACGAACGACTAGCGAGGTAGGTCTAGTTTCCTCCGTGTGTCAATTCGTGTGAATCTTGGTGGTACTGATCATTATAATTTTAGAGAGAAAAATGAAAGACGATTACATCAACGTACTAATCCCAAAGGTGCTGTCGTAGTTAACATCAATGCTACCGATTTATTTACCCCCTACGAGGATGCCGCGATGTACGATTATATGTGAGTACCATTATGAGAGAATGATATGTACTTATGAAAAGTTCTTTGAAGTTGAGTGGATTTCAATTTTAGGGATAAATCATTTTTTCCGAGTATTGAAATCTCGGGATTATCGATTTCTCAGTCCATAGAAGCTCCATTAACTCGAAGAAATACATTGACCCTGGGCGGGGGTTTATCAACTCAGAATGGAACCGGTAAGTTTCAGTAACAGATGATTTTATAAACGTTACAGTCCAGAAATAATTAAATCTAAGGATATGATTATTAATGGAATTAGCTTTGATTTTTATAATGACAACAGGAGATATGTCACTGAATTTGTATATTATTCTTTTGAAACAGGTTCAGGTACGTTCTTCGTATCATGCAAACGATTACTACCAAGCAATAGTTGGATCGAGGGAGAATTTGCAGCTGGAAACGGTCCAGTTGTACACTTGAGATATTTTCGTTCTTTAACTCAAACTATCTTTAGTGATTTCGGGTTACAGTTCAAACATACTCCTAATGGAATCAGATGGGGCTTAGTTACAAGTGAGTGATTATTCTAATGAAAATTGAAGACTGATTATCCTCTCTCTATAAAATGTTTTTATGCTGCACAGATGTTGGAATGCCCTTAGATCGTCATACCCAAGGTTATATGACATGGCATGTAGGTCTCTCTCCAGCGATAACAACCATGGTTGTTCGAGATACCGATAAATCCCATACTGGCGTAGTATTTAGCTTAGGTATATCAAGTTCATTCGTTTCAATGAATCATACGTGGAAAATTAATAAAGTAGATCTAAAATTACGTATTTATTGCAAGTAAGGGGATGCACATGAGATATACAGAAGCGCAAAATATGACCTACGTAATTATTTTTATTTTGTCTTCATTTGACTTCAGAGTTGGTACAATTAATTCTCTTGTTGAATGTAGCGCAGAAAAAAAGGTTTCCGAACAAAGTTCCCTCTCAGCTGCTGTTTCTGTCGGTCTTCAGAGCGGCGTAACTCTGAAAATCAAGTAAGGATGATATAAAAGTTCATGCCATTGAAAAGATAGAACAAGAATATGAAAAAACAAGAATAGTGTATTTCAATTCCCATCCTTCGTAGAATTGTTAGAGCGCATCAGTCGTATTCATTTCCTATCCATTTAAGTGAAGAGCCGCAATTAATCCCTTCAGTGTACGCGGTAGTAACGCCTTTCGTAGTGTGGTTTGCAGTCAAGAAACTGGTCGTCGAGCCATTCATGAAAGAGCAAAAAGAGAAACAAATTGAAAGAACGCGAGAAATAAACAGAAATAAGTAAGCTGTTTGATTAAATTATTTTTATTATTTTTTGTTTCTAGTAGGTGATCCAGACGGTTTGTGATTTCAACTCACCCATCGTTAATTTCTAGAAAAAAACGACTTCCCAGTTTTCTACCCAAAAAATTATCTATATAGATTGTTTTTTGACTCCCTATCTGAATTTCGTGCTTTCCCTGAATATAAAACCAAATTTAGAGCACCCTTATAATAGAAAACCTGTAATTGAAGCTTTACAAATTATTTTATTAGAGATGGGATCGACCCAGCATTTTGAATATCTCCGGTTTAGATAAAATCATTCCGAGATATCACGCACAAACTTTGTAAGTACAATTTTTTTTTTGTTTAAAGAAGATATTTTGACGATTTCTTGTGAGCGAAATGAATCCTCCGTTGCAGAAAGAATTTGCACACTCTAACACCTAATCGAAAAGCTCGAATGTTCAAGTCAATCTCTGGGGTATCGCGAAAGTATCTCGCAACTCGTAAGACGGAAATCATAATCATGACTTCCTGAGATGCATAAAGAACATATTTCAGTCCTTGAAGGTTTCTTTTTAAAAGAATTCATTAGAAGAAACAAAACAATGAGGGCTGATAACATTTTTTTGCTTCCCAGTAAAATTAACATTTTTCAATTTGCAAGGTTTCTGCCTGATTCCTTCGATTCTATCAATTCTTGCAATTACAGAAACGTATCGGAACTATTTTTCGATTTATTTGAAAGTGGTATCAGGTATTCAAGAAATTATCTTAAATGTTGAAGAATTGCGGTATCTACAAAAATTTTTTCATTCGCCTCGTAAAATGAATTTTGAGAATCTATAGTTACTGACATCTCGTTTTTTTCAGAATGGAAGAGAAAAAACGAGAAGCTAGAGCTGCAGTAGATCTGATGCAGGCTTCTTATCAGAGGATACGAACAGAAGAAGAAGCCCGTAACGGGCTCATAATATTAAAAGCGATCTACGGAAAGAACGCCGATACGGTTACCAAACTTGAAAATCCTGCGCTCAGTCAATTGTATGAAATAATTGATGTCACTGTACCGCTACAATGCTTGGTGAAAAATTCGCAATTAGCTCTTCATAATATTTCGAAGGTGATTATTGAATCCGTATCTCTCGATCGATAATACACTCCTTAAAAGCTTTCGTGAATTTTCTTCCTCAGAGTCAGTTATCAGGGTTTTACGATCCGTGTGTTGGTGAAGATAAAGTGTTATTCGTTCAGTATTTATTTCATTCTCATTTGTGCGAAACTACCGTGAACGATAATGAAGCCCTTAGGATACCAAAACAAGGTTGTTGTTTTTTTTTTTTTTTCAATTTGTTGAATGGTTTTGATTTTGCAATCGATTAAAATGTGTAATTGATGTCGATTTATTGAATTTTTCCAGGTCACCGAGTAAATGTCACCTAGTTTCGAAGATCTTCGTAGTCATACTTTAAACCGTGATAGAAATAAATTGTTCTCTAATTGATTGCGTCATTTTCATTCGAATGTCACAGGAACGATTTGATGGTCGTAGAGAAGAGGAAAGAAAAGAAAGAGAAACAAAACATAGCATTATAATTATTCATAGTTAAAAAATTACTGACAATTTAGTGAACCGAAAGGGATACACTGAAAACAAATGAACGCTACATAGATCATCTCACAGATACAAGATGAGTTCGGGCTCTCAATTTGATAGATGTTCCTTCTCTGCTTGTTGTCGTTGGTATTCGAGCATTTTCTGGTAATCAGGGTGCTCCTCGGGTCCTGGTAATGGTTTTGGATTGAAAAGAATATCGCATGCTCTCAAGAAGCCCAAGGCACCGATAACTGCACTAAAAGACAGAAGGACATTCACACTACCACGGTGAACTTTATCGTAAAACAAGAGAACGTGACTTCGTTTCGGCATGCTTGAAAAGGGCGATTAATTCTATCAAAATGCGTACAAAAAGTTTGAAAAGGGGGTAAAAATCTACGAATAAACTGCGGATGAAAGAAACTTTTTCAACTTGAACTTTTATCAGTAGTTGACTATTGAGAAAAAAACAGCGATAGCGATTAATATTAAAATTAATTGGGCCGGTCATCCTCTAGAAGCGCTACGATAGGAAACACTGAACTAAATAACTGAACGATTGTTGTACTCTTGTACATTCAATCAAAGCCGATTCAATTCATTTGTTGTTCTAGAAAGACTGAAGAGTGCAGCACTGAAAAGTCGTTCACGACCTAAGCTAAGAGTGTTAGTTGCTCTCGGTTTGTTGAAATTTTGTTTTCATCCTCCACGGGGCCGGTCCCCACTCCCCAGAACTGAAGTTGCAGTTATTGTCATTCACTCATTCCAAAAGTAGACTGGTACTCAAAAAGATCACGTGCATTCTTGATGGTGGATACTGGATATCCCTCCGGAGTCTAGCATCTGAACGCAATGTAAAAATGATTAGCCGATGACCACCAATGTTGAAATATTAGTCAGCTAGGATGCAGATATTAAAACCACATTGGGTTTCCCATGACGGTAAGTGAAATTAACTTGATATCTCTATTTTCCGACTTCAAACTCAGTTGTCTCCCGATTTGTCGAATAATGATAATCTACCATTATTTTGGATAATTTGTGTGAGTTGACACCTTCCCGCGTTTTCCTTCCATGCGTAGGATTCTGCGGACTGAGACAAGAAAGTTCAAATGCAATAGAGGAAAATTTAGAACCAAACTGCTGTCGTCCGTTTCAGTTCCTTATGCTTTACAGACTGTCTCCAAGATAGAATAGGACTCTCTGACTCATTTTTTTTTGTTTCAGCTTGATTTCGTGTTTTAATTCCTGTTGTGTTTTTTCAGGGTTGCCCATATTTTGTGTCGATATACATCCTGATAATTCACGTTTCGTAACAGGAGGTCAAGGTAATACCAATATATTTCATTTCCAATCTAATTGATTACCGTAGAACCTCAAACCTATTTTTGAATCACGAATGTTTACAGGTACCGACTCTGGTCGTGTAGTCATCTGGAATTTTGATACTGTTTTAAACGAAGAGTCCGAATATGATGAGAACATCCCTAAAATGCTCTGTCAGATAGACAGTCATCTAGGTTGGTCGCTGCTCCAGGTTTCAAGACGTAAAATTCATTTTACTGAGTATTCTAAGTACTTTTTTATTTTTTTTAGCCTGTGTAAATTGTGTTCGATGGAGTAATTCGGGTAAATATTTAGCATCCGGAGGTGATGACAAACTCATTATGATTTGGTCGTTTGCGAAGTATCCTCAAGGTAGATTTCTATTTGCATAGTCTGAAATTGTATTCCAGTTGTGTGATTCTATAATCTCGATTTTTCAGGAAACACTGCTGTATTTAGTTCTAAAGGCAAAGTTAATGTTGAGACGTGGCGATGTACATCAACATTACGCGGCCATTCCGGTGATGTACTCGATATAGCTTGGTCTCGAGAAGATGTATGGCTCGCCACTGCTTCAGTTGATAACACCATAATTATATGGGATGCCTTCAAATTTCCTGGTAATGCTTAGTGTGGAGGAAATCTTCATATCCGCTCTAATCTTTTTGATTGATTGAAATAAAAAAGCACCTCGTGCTCCTAATGTTCGTATTTCGATTGATGAACACCAATATAGGACTTGCCAAAAACTTTTTCTACGTCTAGATTTAAGTATTAAGAAAATTTATCTCTTATTTCGACTCTCAACTATTTCTTTCATCTTACAGAGATTGTAACAGTATTGAAAGGTCATACTGGATTAGTTAAAGGAGTCAGCTGGGACCCGGTTGGCAAGTACTTATCGTCCCAGTCGGAAGACAAGTCTCTACGAGTATGGCGTACCGCTGATTGGCAGAGTGAAATCGTTGTTAAGGAGCCTTACAAAAATGTCAGTGACAGTAAAAATAGTTTCATTAGTGTTGTCATGGAAACTCGATTCTGATTAGTATACGTTATTATTTGGACCAGTGCGGGACGACAATGGCTTTGAGACACGATTGGTCTCCAGATGGGCAGTATCTTGTTTCCGCACATGCCATGAATAATTCCGGACCTACTGCTCGAATTATCGAGCGAGATGGTTGGAAGTATGATAAAGATTATGTGGGCCATCGTAAAGCTGTGAACTGCATTGTAAGTAATTTCATTGTGAGGTATTCTGGTAGAGAGGAACTCAAATTTTTAGACAGAAGTACATTGATTTCTGTTTCGTAAAATACAAGTTATATAATCAGCAGCATGTACTGTGATGTGAGAAATTTGCTACTCTTGCGTTTACTCGACTCGTTAGCAAAACTCTCGCTTCACTTTCATGATTTGCTAAATATTTTACGGTCATACGTAGAGTAGAATGTATCCGCAGTGTTCGTTCTTCATTTTTCAGAGATTTAGTAACAATATTGTCCAAAGACATATGAAGAAATCGCGTAAAGAATTACAAATGTGTTTTTGTGCTCTCGGCTCTCGAGACAATGGTGTATCCGTATGGACTACAGGATTTTTAAGGCCAATCGTAGTTGTGGAAAATTTGTTCTCGGGTCCTGTTCTCGATCTCTCGTGGTCTTCAGTCGGTCATGATTTATTAGCTTGCTCTTTCGACGGTACCGTAGCGTTATTGAAATTCGGGCGCAATGAAATCGGTCGACCGTTAAGTGCGCAGCAAAAAGTAAATCTCTCATTTTTGCTTGCTTAGAAATTTTAAATTGTACTTCAAACGAGAATTCATTATTATTTAGGATAATTTATTCGAAAAAGTATACGGTACCAAGACACTTGGACACCGTCAATCAAACGCGCTAATTATTGAGAATCCAAATCTGGAAAATCTGCCTGTTGAACTACCCAAAGTGTCTGTCGATAATAATGAATCAACCAGTAATGAAAAGAAAGAAAAGCAATCTACTCCGATGAAAACTTCGTTACCTATTAATAACAAACAAATCGAAACTCGCACCTCGGATGGCCGACGACGAATTACGCCGATATTTGTTGCTCCTGCACCGGACATCGGGTACGTTCGAGATTTTATTAAAAATTCTCCAATTCGTACTCTCTTTAATTTATCTTGCTGTAAAATCGTAGAGAAAATCCGACTCCATTCAAAGCCGTTTCGGTGACCTCAGTGCCGTTCTCTAGTACGTGTGAAGAAAAAAGTCGCATTATTGTCGAGAAACGAGATGATATCATTGTACAGCCTAACGTTACGAACTGTACTACAACCGCCAGTTCGAGTAAAATCGAAGATGAAAAGGTCGTGGATAGCAATCAAATCACGAAAAACGAGTGAGTAAGAATACTATCATCGAGTGTTGCTTTGGTGGTTGTCAAGTACTAATAATCAAATAGGAAAAAGGCTTGTCGCTACGGTATTTATTTTCCTCTACTTAGTAATGATGATGCGTATTTCAGTTCACCTACTGCGGTCTCTAGTTCAGTCATGAATCACAAATCGTGGAAACGATCTCTGGAATCGTCATTGACGGCGGTCGCTGCGAAGACTCCTCGAATAGCTAATACTCAAGATTTTCTCTCTTCAACGGGTGACAATAGAATGCCAGTGATTTTTCCGACAGAAGGACCTCCAAAAAATTTAGTTTTACTTCCCATGAAAATGGGTAAAAAAACTTCGATAATTGTAAGAGAACACTGTTTTTCTTCCTTGCACAAAACAACGCGAAAGATGTTGAAACTAACTTTGAATTTTGATACTACAATAGGTATCTGGAAATCGAAAAGCGTTAGTGTTGAACGAAATTACGCCAGGTGCTCGAGGAATTATGTCAAAGTTGAAGTTTACCGCTAATGATTCTCATTTATGGGAACATGTTTTTGGTATATTTTCATATCAGAAAATATTGGAATAATTGACAGGATTGAATTTCAATTCCTATGATTTTCTATGTTTAGGTTCGTTGATCATCGGGTGTGTCGCAAATAGTGACGTGATTGTGATAGCCTTGGAAAATCGCAAGATGTTTATCCTGGAGAATCGAAGTGGGAAACATACATTGCCTCCATTTATATTGCCAGCGGAAGCCAGTCATTTATCGTTAACAGACACTTATTTAATGTGCATCACTTGTACCGGACTTTTGAACGTCTGGAATATTGTTAAATTACGGGCTGTAATCTCGGAAAAATCTCTGTTACCAATATTATCTTCATCTCAAGGTAAAAATAGCTGTATTCGTATCGATCTAGGATTTTATTCGTAGACAAAGGGTAGTTTTCGGGGTCCGTTTGGTTCGTAAAGAAAAAACTTCAAAGTAACAAATCCTGCTAGCTGTATGCAGGTATTTCTGTAGAACTCGATTGTCGTCTTACACTCAAAATGTCATAACACTTTGCTTGTACGTCTTCAATAATGTTTCATTAGTCTCGCCTTTGCTTTTCTCTTGCCTTGTCTTTTTTATTGACGTACAATCAAGTTTTTATCCTATTTTTTCTTTCAGATATATTTGTGAACAAGAGCGTGATTAACGAAGATGGCATTCCTACACTAGCTCTATCTAATGGAAAATCTTACATGTACTCCATTGATCTTCAAACATGGTAAGACAAAAGTTATCTAATTTCTTTGTGCGTCTTTTCAAACTTTATTATTCTTTTTTTTTTTTTTTTTTTTTCAACCTCAAGGTTACAGTTGGGAGACAACACAGATGCTGTTGTCTGCAATTCAGTGCAGAAAATGCGGCAGAATATTTTCTCCACTAACGATCGAACAAACGCGAATTTCCCGTTACATAATTTACAAACGCAAAGGTACGTACAAGTCAAAACTCATAAGCTGTTTTTTTTTATTTACTATTTGAATGTATTATGTAATAACTTGTTTTCATTTCATATCCTTAGTTTCAACCTAAGTAGCAGTTCAAGATTGTTGCAAAATAAAGAAATAAATATCCAGTGTACGTACACATTTTTAGAACAACAGATGAGTGCTGCGCTAGTATTAAAATCAAGTCAAGAATTCAGACACTGGCTCTTGACTATGGTACAATTTTTATTGCAACAAGGTAAAGAAAAACAAAAATTAGTTTCACTTCATGTATTGATTTGCATATCTGAAAATAATGATTGAGCTGTATTAATGAATTCTTAGGAGAATTTTGGAGACTGCGTCTGATCTGCGAAGAACTTTTAGGGCCTTCTCATAAATATGCGAAAGACCCTGGAAAAATTTTGGTAGGTTTTTTCGAAGTATTTTTACCCGAGTCTCTCGTAAGATATTACAACATGTATGTACGTCATCAATTTTATGATATGTTTTCAGGAATTACCCAAACGAGATTTATTAAAAGATGTCCTGGCTGAAATAAGTTCCAATGTTCACGCGCAACGACTCTATACAGAATTTAGTGATCAATTGAATTCGTTGGAAAACCAGAACATGGAATGATCGTCAGATGCGCTATATTTTCAAAAAAGACTGATGTATCTACTTTTAATGTCAAAGTTCTCTTCATTATTTTTTACCGCTATTAGTTCCACAAGGCTCTGTTCTTCCTGTATTTTTATCTTTCAATGCATAATGTTACCAAATCATTGATTGCAAATATGTATATGATTTTCCCCAAATATGTACTACTAGAGAGTATTCGAAGTAATTGCCCCCAAAAAAAGGAAATATTTTAATAAATTTTTTTTAGGAAACTCGTTGATTTTAAATTTATCAATATTATATGTATTATGTTAGTAAGTTATTACAATATAGGAAAGTATGAAATACAAATTTTACGGAAATCAGTCGGAAATCTTCTGTAATAATAAAAAACTACATTGTCTGTTTTTATCATTTATCAAGCGAATAGCTTTTCGTCTAGGCGTGTGTTTTTGTTTTTTTCGTCGTATACCCACCTTCATGTGTTCGAGGAAATTTTGCTTAGCGAATTGGAAAAAATCGCTAGAAATCATATGCATTCCTATTTCGTCTCATACCCGCTATCCAAATTTGTAATTATTCATGTTCAAGGTGACTAAAAGTAGATAAAGTTTTTTTTGCATTGTACTCTTCTAATCCATTTTTTTTTTGAGAACTTCTAATTTGAACAAGATATTTTAAATTTTAATGACGTTACAATGTTCAGATTGGTTATTATAGGTAATGACACGACGCCATAATGGATCTTTTCTTCTGCATTGCCGTAAGAGCCTGTGTTAATTGAAAGGCAAATATCTCAATAAATATCGATTATTTCGAAAAAATGAAGAGAACTTAATTTGTTCCTCGTAACATTTCCAATCGGAAGAGGACATTTTCAGTTTTGTTTTAGACATAAAATTTTTCAACTTCTCTCACCGCACGCTAGAACGGCTAGTAAACGTAGTTTTCCCCGCTAAGCGTAGATCCATCATGGCGTTGTGTCATTACCTATACTTATAGAGCCTTAATTATACCACCGAGAAAAAATGAAGGACAGAATGAATTTTGGTAAGTGAAAGTAGAAGAGGGGAAAGGATGACAGAAATAATCTAGATCCTCGTTCATAACTCTAGCACGCCAAGTCGCGTATACGCCGCCCACGATGGCCTTGTGAGTAAATTGAGCTTAGTATGAAGTTGTCTCAAAACTATCTGATAAAGATAGGAAAACAATACATGAAAAGAGTTACTTCCACCAATTCCCGCGAGTTATTAATTCAATAATAACCTAATTTTCTACCTCTTCTCTGGCATGGGCAGGTGATCCTAAACAACACGCAGATGATTAGCTAGGTTTTAATGTTGAATTGAATTCGGATTCAAATATCGAACAGAAAATTTGGATGGAAATAGAATTCCAGGATTTTCAGGGGTGAAATCCAATCGTAATCGTTGTTAACTTTTAAATAATGTTTTTATACCAGAAAACATATATTCGTCCTTCAACAGATATCAAATGAAACTGCAGAAATCATCTGTATCGTCGGGGGTCTACAGACTGCTGCTTATCTACATCTCTTACAAGGCGCACCTTGATGATTTAATAAATTCGATCTAGATCTATATATTATATTGAACTCAACTCGATTAGCATCAGCCCGCGTAGACGGCTTAGCACTAGTAGGTAACCATTTATAATATTCTCGAGCCCAGTCGAATGATGAATAGGCTTCCACCTATTTGAAAATCAGAACAGCTTATTCACAGCCATTGTAGCTTATTTATAAATTACCAGTGAAGTGCCCTGAAACTCTCCTTGTTTTCGAGGATTTTCAAATTTGGTGGTGCTCAGTAATTTTCCGATTATCTTTTGATCAGTTTAAGCTGACATTGATTGAAATCTTAGAATCATGTTCAACAATATATGCTTTCTACTTTTGTGGCTCCTCTTTAACTATTGTCGCTTGTGAGTCACTTCACTATACTCTGTTCACGTTAAGGAAGGATAGAAGTACGTACCTCGAGAAAGGAACGCCGAAGGTAATTTTAATCTACCGTTCCGTTCTCAAGGTACGTACTTTCATCCTTTCTTAACGTGAACGGACTATAGCAGCTAGAAATTTGTGCAGAAAAGAGATCGGAGCGCGAAAGTAGCGCGCCATGGATCATTTTGCAGTTTGCGCAGTATCTTTTTCAAGTTTTTAACTTTCGACGATCTGGTAACCTTGATTGTAAGTGAACAATGACGTAAAACGAACAATGGTTAACATGTTGACTTGAAACGTATGCGAGCAACCAAAACATTAAAAACAGCTGATGAGCTGTAGGGTTACTTTATTTCATGTTTCCACTATTACTGCAACGTATCCGAACATCTTACACCAAGCATACAATAATTTTGAAGGTTCACTTAAGTTCTTTGCTGGATTTCTCGAATTTTCATCGCATCGAGTCGGCCACCAACCTCAGGCCGAAGTCTCTATAAATTTTGGGTTTCATCGAGCCTAATAATGCGTATGATATCGTCAACCCCAGGCTGTATGACATTTGATTCGTTCCCAAGAGTGAAAAGTCACTTCAACCTTTTTGGAGTACTATTTACAGTTAAATAGCAGATCAGATCTGATGTGTATGTTTCAATTCGCCACTATCTGAAACGATGCATCAAGATTTTGGTGAGTCAAGTTTATAATTTTCATCGAGATTTCTTATCCATCAGTCGTGTACATATCTGTCGTTGTCTACAGACAAAGGAAATGATGATTATCAATATACCAGTGTACCGAAACTCAACGTAAATCTGTCTCTTCGCCATGCAGTACAGCAAAATTATTGGGACTGTGGATTGTCATGTGTGGCCATGGTTTTACCTGCAAAAAAGATGAATCACTTTAACGCCAATAAAGAAGATATTATAGCTGAAGAAGGAATAGAATTCAGGTATGTATTGTACATACTATGCTCTATAATAGTTCATCATTTTCTTCGTCTCGTACAATATACTGTCGCTATAACAAACTATAATGTGATTCGTTTATTGTTTACCCCTAGCACATGGACTATTGACTTAGCCTATTTGCTGAAACGGTTCGACATTATCTTCAAATATTTCACGTCAATGCCTGGAATATGTCCCGTCTATTACCAGCATCGATACTACACGGCGAAATTGCCCGATGTAAGTTATTCGTCACATTAAATTATAAGCACCTGTCCTCGGGGTCCTATCTTGAAAATTTTTCTACAGCAAATTTGAATAAGACTAAGAGGGTTGCACGTACTTTGTAGCAAAAGTTTGAATGTATTTCAAAAGTATGCAGAGTTTCCATGAACTCTGCTTAATCGTAGTTTCAAGTTCTCTACTGAAATATTTTGATCTATTTTGTAGGACGAGAATCGAGTCATGAAGAAATTTGAAAATGCAAGAAGACACGGAATTTCGATGTATGTGAAATCCCTTCACGTTTCCGCCCTGATTCGTCACTTATGCGATTTTGGTCCAATAATCATTTTGACGAACGCGAACTTATTGACTTGCAACGTTTGTACGAGAGGAAGAGATGACTCAAATCCTCTAGCGGCATTTCAAGGCCATTATATTGTTCTCATCGGGTACTCGTTTAAAATGAATCAGATTTTGTACAAAAATCCATCCAGGAAACACGGTGAGATGTCAGATTATTCTTCTTCGTATTCCAAAGCAAGTGCGCATTATTACCTCGAGTCTTTTTTGCAGGTACGTGTAGGATGTCGTTTTCTCAACTGGATAAAGCACGACACAATTTTGGAACCGATGACGACGTTATTCTTATTTATAATGATACGTGAAGTTATAAACGAGTCTGTAAAGCGTTAGATTTAATTTCAAATAATTCCCTCTCTTTCACTATTACCATCGTTTAGGAGAAACGATAACAAAGATCTCAATTTTTTTTCCATATTCTTATTTAAAGGAACAATTTACAAACCTTTTCTGAGTATTATATCAATTTCCTAGTCCGCCTGGCAGTTTGGAATGAAATTAACGCCGTAAAGATTTTTATCTAACTGATCGAAGTTTTTATTCAATATACCTTCCGATTTTAAGACAAAAGTTGGGGATATTCGAACATGATTGTAAAGATGAAGTTAATTAATTGTTAATAAATATTTTTTTGATTCGTTACGACGTGCAAATTTTTTCACATTTCAGCTTCTTCGACCGGACAAAGCACGAGTTAAAAGATCTTCTCAAAGAAATCATGTATTTCTAAAATATTACATAAAATCACAAACATTCAAAAATTTCAATAAAAATTATTATAATTACGTAGAGGAACAAGAATATTTTCGAAGTCGCTCTTAAGCGTCGAGAGAATTTCTTTTTCTTCATCCAAATTCGTTTTCAAAATGTTGGGTTAATATTACTTTTTTTTTTCTTTTTTCTTTTAAATAAACAACTTGTTATACGAACAATTCATTAAACTTAAAACACAGAACATAATACGAAATTGATATTCGTACACTAAACGTTTTTCATTTCAATCGAATCGATATGAAGCAACTGAATTCTTTCCGTGAAATACCTCCCTCCCCTCCTTAAAACGTAATGAACTTTTGACATTCGATGCTTTTATTAGTAATACATTAGAGAACAGAAAACATCGAGAAAGATAAAAATGTTCGTCGCAGATTGAAGTGCGACAGGAAACTATTAAAATGATATTATTGACCGTGATAAGAAATCAAGCGCCTTGAATATGAGTCAAGCGACTGGTTCGGTTTTATTGCGCGGGGAAAATTTGACATTATAAAGCGTGCAGTTTTGAGAAAAAAAATAATAAAAACAAAGATAGAATTAACGAGTATTGTTTCTTCTATGCTAAGAAGGAAGGAGAAGAGCAGACAAACTTATAATAAACTTAAACATGATAAGATCGAGGGTGAATGGAATAAGTATCATACTTTTTCTTCATTCGCTATTTAAAATTGTCACCAACTTACAAACTAATGTAATAATACTAATTAACGTAGCAAACTCCACAAACTGGTAATCGGAACAAGTAAGCAATTTGATTTCTTAGTAGGTGTTTACAAAAAATTTGAACAGTTTTTGTTCAGGTCCAAAACGTACATCTACGTTCTGAGGACGACGAAATTGAAAAGCGCTCAATATTCATAAAATTGCACTGAAAGAAAAAAAAAAAAGAGAAAAAAAAAAGGAAAAAATTCGCGCACACTCTGGTATTACGAACAAATATTTAGTAAGTAAGTGCTAAAATAGAACCGCTCACGAAACTGCGGTCGAGTTTTCCCCACTTTTAACGTTGAACATTAAAAATATATAAAAATCAAGAACTAGAACACAGCTTTCTTTTTTGACGTGTTTTGAATTATAATACAAACATCACCATCAAACATAGTATACATAAAGTGCATTAATAGGAAAGAGAGAGGAAAAAAGAAAAGGTAAACACGAAGATTTCGCCTTTCGGTTAACTAGATTTTCCAGAAATTACCAAACCCTCTCGTCTCCTTTCCCAACCAATCATCACTCATAATTATACATATTGGTATATTCGTACTATTTTTATTGAATATACTACCCCAAAAATATCGTAATACCGCCTTAAATCACACAATAAAACAAAGGAAGAAGAAAAAAAAAACGCAACTAAATTAATAATCAAAACAAAATAAAATAACGCGTTCCAAGGTTATTATAAAAAATAATCTGAAAATGAAGGGAAAAAAGAAAAAAAAATATATAAATGCAACTCAAGAGATTAAATGATAAAAATAGTAATAATAATACGTAATACGTAATAATTATGAACTCGTAGACGATACGAGAAATAGAAACGATAAGTTATAATGATAAATTGATGATAATTATAGTGTCATTTTTAAATATAATTAAAAAGCAATAACCAAAATTTTCTGAAAGACCTTTTTTTTTCTTTCACGGACATTGAATATTATGTAATTAACCGATAAAAAATAAAAACGAAAATCAATTTTTAAAAAAATGGAAACGTATATACATTACACAGAATCAATATAATAAGAAAACAAGCGATCAGCATTGTGCAGAAACTAAGGTAACTAAAATTTGTTTTCCCTCAAGTGTAGCAAAAACAAAATTTTGTAAGAAGATATTCCGCTTCTTTTCCTCTTACTTTTGGAAATGAGGAGAAGAAAGAAAAAATATATTTACACAGTTTCATTTTTTTCACAAGATTTTTCGGTTTTTTCGAAAGTTTCTTCGGAGGTTTTTTCAGCATCCGCGGCTAATGCTTCACGTAAGGGCTCTACGCAACTGTTCGGGATTAGTGTGCCTAGAGGGTAAAACAATTATCAACGCCAAGTTATAAATAATAAATAGGAACTAGGAACAGAAACTAAGCATTAAATTAAAAGAACCGTGATGGGTACGCGCTCAGTTCAAACATAAATTATGATGAGTCATAATATCTTGGTGAATCCTGAACCATTTGAGCAAATGAAATTTAATACCGTCTTCTCAAACTTTTTTGCGGAGGCGTGAAGAACAATTTACATAATTGGAAGGTTAGTAAATTTGATGACATGCTGAATTGAGAATCATTTTCTATCGGCGAATATTACTTATCTAATATGGAGAAAACGTGATAGTAGATGGATAATCGATGGTTTCCAGCACGAACGCAAAATTAATCCAGCATGAATTTTTCGATATTTGGCAGACAGATACAATCTATTTATAGTTTCTTTGGTACGTTTCGCGATTCATTTGCACGTGATATTCATAGGAAAGGAAGTTCCGATAATGCGAGTGGACTCAATTATTGAAATACAGAAACCTCGCAGCTCGCTTCGTTCGCTACTCATGAGGTTTCTTTCATCAAGTACAATAATAGGTTCTCCGTTAGAGCTACGGAAGAAGATGATTTTTACTAACTAAAACTAAACTGTATTCTATTACTTACCCACTATCTTGTGCCCATCTGTAGTCTTCAAGCGAACAACTTGTAGTTTCGGACTGGCTCCGTGTTTCGCCGCTAATACATTTTCCACTCTAGTCCAAACACTCAACACCGAACCAGCGACTACATTGTATGTACGTCTACGCAAGCCTACTTCGCAATCGAGACCCAAACTCACGCTTTTACAATTACCGCGCCTAAAAAACAAGAATAATTATCAGCTCTTAAAAATCATCATTTTCAAAATTGCTTACGATACTTCATATTTTTTCAACGACTTTACTAAAATTCAGTCTTCTTTTTTCGAGAGGACAGAAATATTCGTCGAGGAAAATATCCCATCATTAACAAGGGTTGAAAAGCCGAAACATAAACTTCAACTACTGGTCTTAGTTCTTAATCTTGGGAAATAAACTTGTAGCTTCCACATTTCATCCAAATATTTCTTCCAGCTTTCAGCTTCCTACCTCTTGGGTCAGAAATCCTTCAGCTTTTGACTTTCTTCAGTTTTTTTCTATTTCTTATAATGGGGGCTCAATCCAACAGCCTCAACATAAGAAATACCTTCGACTCGATTCTTATGACAGAGAATATCGGACACCCTTGTGGACTCAGAAGCGCTCGCCCACCTGCTCAGGATGATCAGCGCTGCCGATAAATCAGAGCAGAGACGTCTGCTGGTACAATGAAGCGCCAAGTTATTGCCGCAGGGGTCGGTCCTTGGACCATTCTCGTGTAACGGGATCTTCAAGCTCCTATAGAGATGACACACTGCTGGTAAGCACAGCTGAAACAATTGTACGGGTGCAGAGCAGGGTAAAACAGGCTTTGGAGAAAAAGATGCATTAGGTCGAGTCGGTCAAACTAGAATTTGTAGTAGGAAAGACGGAAGCTCGAAGTTCAGTCCACCCACCTTTCGCGCGACCTTACAAGTGGATGAACAGGTCATGGCTGCTTGAAGGAAAGTTGAGCAGGCAACGGGTCCGTATTGCAATCAAGGGCGGGATGATGATGGACTACAGCACACATTATGTGAGTGTGAGTTGTGGAGACGTGAGCGGTGCAAGCTTAGCCAATATCACTGTAAGAGATTAGGGTCGGTCGACGAAGCGCTTACTCCGAGCAGCCTGGTCCGAAGAGGCCTGGAACCAGGTCTCTGCATTTGCTGCCCAATCATGAAGAAGATGGACGAAGAATGGAATAGGCAAATGCAGAGCCACGCTATGGCCTACTCAACACTTGTGTATCATCCACGTACAGACAACACGCTGTAGGAAGAAGGTCAAGCATACGGACATGAAGACAAAAGAAGCAGAGAGTCCGACAGTAATTTAGTGTAAGTGAGTCTGTGAGTGTGTTGAAGTTTGCGTGCCTGGAGTACTGCAACTCGACGCTTGTCAAGATGAGAGAGTTTTGTCAAGGAGATTCTTCCAACACCTAAGTTATACCCAAAAGGGTTGATAACGGGGTTGGAGGAAGCAAAATTAAAGCACACGCAAATTTCACGGATGGACGCTACACATGCAACACAAGCGGTGGATGCTCAATACCCGTCCTACCCTTTCACAATGGAGCAGAAAAGCCCAACAGATGACGCTCTTAGGTTTTAACGTCTTGAAGTTGAAATTCTTTAGCTTTCAGATTCAAACCTCCAGCTGCCAACTCTACTATTAACTCTGATTTTCCCCAACTTATGACAGTGAAGAACTGCCCAATTGATTTAATCAGCGTTCACCTATGTGAAGATTTATAATTCGATTTCAGCACTGTAATAAGATGGAAACATCTCATTTGGATAGATTTTTTTTTTTTTTTTTTGGGGGGGGGGGATTAATTTATTAGCACCCACAAATACGATTAGGTATTATCATCGACGATCAATCGAAATTTCGAAATTACCCAAATACCTATTCTTTTTAAAAACCTCACAATCAGGAAGAATGCCGATGGATCGTATTTAATGGCATTTCAAACGTGTGGAAAAACCCAACCACAAACATCAATACCGAAAATTTATCGTGTCTCCTCGATATCTTACCAATAAGCGTGTGAGCAAGTATTCTCAGATTTCGTATATTGTTCTTTCCACGATTTCTCCGCTTCAGAAGCGTCAACTTTCTTGTATTTCTTCTCCAGTTCGGCCAGAGTTTCTTGTCGTAACTACGCAATTTAAAAACGGCGTTCAGAAATATAAGTAATTTAATTCGAACAATACGCGACGAAACAGAACACGTCTTTCATACCTGCAGACCGGTGTTTGGTCGATACAGTATATAAAAATCTTGTTTGCTAGATCCATCGCTCTTTTTGCCATACTTTTCCGCGGAAGAGGCGATCGCTAAAATAGCCGTTTGTTTGTTATTACGAATCTACGACATAAATCATTCAATCGTGACCGAATTCAAAATCGCGAATATTTACTCCGGCTGATTTTATACATACTTGATGTGATAAATAGAAGCCCTCTTTCGGTCCGGTCAATTCAGAATATTTTGCCATAGCTTCGTCCCACGACATGCCTCTTTCCACGTGAACGATATGTAACTGCGTAGTAGCTACACCAGTCGTATGTTTTCTTAGGAACGAGAACATTTTTACGCGTCTTACATCTTCGCCAGCGGATCCCAAATCTTACAAGAAAAGTAAGAATTTTGTTCAACCATACTTTTTCAAATCGAAGAGGCCACGCGTTTTCCAAATAATACTCACCCAAAATTCCGAGATCGAATCGACCCGCTTTCTTAGCTTGCGTAATTACGGCGTGCAACGTGTCGGTAAAATATTTGAATAATCTATTCTGCAGATCTACTTTCATACCTAATATTCTATTTAAGAATTTACTCATATTATTAAAATCTTTATCGAGCATCAAGAACCCTCTGGCTGGATCTCCGTTGACCAATAATCCGACGCCCAGTAACGCTCCAGCAACATCTGTTTTAGTAAAAATAAAAACAACAATTTTATTCATCATTTGGAAGTCCTCTCGAGTCGCAACAGCCAGCACTTCGTATTTACCGGAAAAGAAATCTCCTTTGTAGTCTTTCGGAGGAGGAACTAAGGGAGGTCTCTCGATACCTACTATACCTCGCATCGTTGCTTCTAAAGCAGAACGACCATACTTATTGTCGATGTTAAATCTTGACAAATCTCGGGTTTCTGTCGCTCTTCTATCACCATGCGTAAGTGCTCCCTAAAATGCATGAAAAACGTTAGCTTTAGATGGTTGATCTTCCATACGTAGCAAATTTTTAATGGGATCAAGTACACTCAACACAGTACAATTCAACTTACCAAACTTTCCAAACGCTTAGCGACAATCGATGCGAATCTTCTTTCACCGGCGAGATCGGATATTAAAAATATATATTCTGGAGCGTTGACCTGATTACTACGATGTGTTCGCCCTTTAAAACAAAATCGATGATAAGAACGTTTCAAAAATCAGAATGTTTCACTAAATTTACTTATGCTTACCGAACTGCTGAATAGCTCGATCAGCACTCCAAGGCAGTTCTAATGTAATATGTACACGCCGACGTTGATTTTTTGCTCGTCTATCACTCTGTAACGAGATACCCGAGCTGGCCGCTTCCGAAATTATAGCCACATCTTTCTCTCCATCCATAAATCGTTGTTTTTCTGAAATTCATACAAACACATCTCGTATGTTCATCACTGGACAACGACGACGCTTCAACAGGTTTATAATCAAGACCTACCGGTTAAATTTAGGGTTTCAAGTGGTATATCTATTTCTGAGCGAGATTCGTATTGAATACCAGCGTCAGTTTGTACAACACGGCCTTTACGTCCGGTCATCTAGAGAAACACGAGAATAAATCAAATTACAGAGAATATATTCAAAGAACATCGTCGCCGTGCGAAATTTACATACTTCAGCAACATTTTCGGTACCACCTAATTCATCGATAAGCTGATCCAACGTATTTGGAGGCAATCGTTCGCCGAGAGCCTCAATTCTTTCGAGTAACTTCTCCTTCATCGAGCACGCCTGCTCAACGGCGTCTTTTGGCGGTCGATGCGTCGAAACAATTTTATTGTCTTTGAAACTTTTACCTCTGACCAACATATCGATCTTTTCTTGCGTCGTTGGCCTCTTTACTGGTTTCTTTTTACCGCCTTTTTTCGAATTGTTCTGTTTACTTTCCCATAGTATTTCTAGAAAATACCAGACACGATATAGTCGCGGTACCAGCGAGATGGATAAAGTACATTTATTATAAATCGTACCATCAGAATCAGTTCCACCGGAAAAATCACTACTTTCGTTTTCACTCAACTCGGACTCGCTGCTAGCTTGATCTGAACCGGACATTTTAAAATCAGAATCTTCCGAACGTTCGTCGGAGTCTGACGCGCTCGAGTCTTTGTGTTGACGTTTCGTTTTTGCTGCTGCTTGACGAGCTGTACAAAACGAACGTTCAGTAATAAGCAAACTTTACGAAATAGCGACGGAAATATACAAAATACTTACCTGATTTACGTTTGTTGCCGGATGAGCTGGATGGCTCGCAGTCGCCGTTCTCTTGTTTCATTTTTTTCGGATCAATGCCCAACAATTTATGAATACGGTGGCGATCAGGCGCTGGAAAATGCTTTTCCACGAGGGATTGAAGCACACCTCTGGAATATACGATAATTTTCACTTCACGTGCAAACGATAAACAAGAATTTTCTTCTCGACACGATCATAGTATATCGGAACTCACTTTGCTGTGGAGACGAAATCTGATAATTCACCGTCATCGCGTTCCAATTGTTCTAATGTTCGCGCTTCTCCAGTAGACTGCAAACCAATGACTACACATTTTCCACATTTTATCGCTTCCCTGTACAAAAACAAAAATACTTAAAACTCTCAATGAAGATAACAGCAAGTTTCCGATATCCCACAAGACCCAAAATCCGTCCAGAGAAAAGAATGTCAAACTTTTAGGATATTTTCTTTTTTCGGTGCTATAATTAGAAACATTTGCGAAGTGCACAACTTATTCGTTGATCATTGTAAATGCATAGTACACACTCGTCTCTTATTATCCTTCATCGGGAAGAAGTTTAAGGAGATTTGAATTGGAGCTTGAATAGTCACAAACTAAGCACCATAACAAATTTATGCATTATTTATTTTTTTTATTGTTGCACGTTGTGCACATTGTCTTTCGATTTTTTTTTACTGCGAGGAAGAAATTTAAGAAGAGACTAGAATATGAAATTGAGCAGTCTCAGAATGAGCACCAAAAGAAATTGAAGCATAACTTGTCAATAGGGAATGATGTAAGTCATGCACTCTTATTTTCATTTCTTGTCGAGGAAAAAGAGAGAAGGGATCAATGCAGGACAGACTTGGATCGTATAAGGAGTAGACCAAATCCTGTTGATACGAGAATATGATAAAAATATGACGATCACTGAATCTTGTTCACATTTTTCATGGGTAGTGTGAGTAAACCCTCGTCTCCTCTCTCCGTAGTCGACCACACTGCCGATAAAAATCGTAAACAAGGTCCAGTTATCCTTATTTTTACATCACATCTCCACCGGACTATTCATCATCCTATCTCTTTTACGGTCCAAGAGGACAGGGCAGAAGAATTAAAACTTCAAAAGCTTATAGAGACGCGAGTTGTGCACTGGTCTCATAACAATTACTTTAGCACACTACAAAATAGAGCAAAGCATTCTTTTGACTAAGGTAATCAGTTCGAAGTAAGAGCGCAATTACACTTTGAATCTTTGTGCTGGCTTACCTGGCTACTTCAACTGCGTGTTTAACTTTTGATGCTATGCATAAATACTTGAAAAATCGCTGATGAGCAGACCAGAATTGACCCCACATGGTTTTCTTCATTCGGTTTTCAGCGTCCATCAATTCGGCTGCTTCGGTAAATTTATTCATCAAATCAATCCACTAGAATAAAGAATTTCGGATGTAGTCGCATGGATTTTGCTTCCCACATCAGTGTCACGTAAAAACTAGCGAGAATTTACCAAATCCACGGAGTCGTCGTACATCTTGATGAACTCCTCATCTAATGGAACCTCTTCAACTTTGAAAGCTACACCGTGGAAACTTAACTGTCGGGCTATGTACATTCCTCGTAGTTTCATATCCATAGCGACAATTTCCATAGCTCCAACTCCTCTACAATAAGTAAACACAGAAATAATGAATTAGCGAATCATCAACAAGAATATTAGAGATTTCTGTCCTGTTCATCATTTAAAACTTCACACTTCCTCAGGTAGAACACACGACGCAACCCAAAACGTAGGTACTTTTCCGGTCTACATATATGCGTTGTGACCCTTCTAAGATTATGAAAAACAGCTGATCTAATCATGATACTTTTTGTCAATACCGAACGGCGACTAAAATCAGGTCGTTCTCTAGTCAATCTAAAGCTAGGATATTTCTCTATATTCCTCTCTCACCCTTCATTCCATTAAGGTAACAGTGAGCAAATACGTACCGCTTTTCGACAGCATTGATGAAATCCATGAATTCGGGAAACGGTGAACCTTCTCCCCACATGCCCAATCTCGTCATATACGCCATGTTCCGTGGTTCTGACGCGCCAGTAGCTGATGCGTAAACGACTCTCGCTTTAGGCAGCTGTTTTTGCAGTTCTAGTACCGTCAAACCTGTTTTTGTAGGCTTTGTAGAACCGACAGGACACAGATTCTTGGCTCGATGACATTCATCGAAAATAATCTACACATAGATAGGGATTCGAAACCACTAAAATAGTAAAAGCACATCTCTTGAATGTCAAACGTAAAAATCACAAAAACATACTGGTCCTTCAAAATCTTCACCGCACCACTGCAGCAACTGTTTCAATCTTGTTTTATATTTGCCACCGGACTGAGAAGACTCACCGATCAACGCGGAGTACGTAGAAAATATAACTCCTTTTTTAACGTTTCCATTTTGAGGAGAGGTGATTTTGGCATACTTAAACTGAAAATTGTAAAAAAGAGGACCTGATGAATCGAAAATCCGGATGGAAGAGTGTTTGATGAATTTCACTCATCTGTTACAGTTTTTAATATCCGTATTACAAGAAAAATGATACAAACCTTACTTAACGGATACACCTCTATTTTACCAGCACCGATATCGCTCAAATCACGCTCAGAATCGTACTTGAGATCATTCGAAACAGACACCCAAATAGCCTTCTTCCTTCCTTTTAAATAGTTTTCGAATATGACACCAGCAATCGTTCGACCTTTACCCACACCAGCACCGTCACCTGAAACCGACCGATGAAATGGGTAAATCGAGTCGACTAATGGGAAGACGTACGGGTCACAGATCAAGCTCCAACATACCGATAAGAAAACCAGCTCTTGAGCCGTCAGGTAATACTTGCTCGTGTTGCTGCGAAGCATAGGTAATCGCTTCTAACTGAAGGGCGGATAAGGCTCCCGAATTAATCGTACTTTCCGGGAGAGATAAGTCATACCAGACTTCAGTAGGCTCGACACTAGATAAGGAAGCTGTTTCTACAACCGGGTCAGGATGTTTTTTACCAAGTTTTACTGCAAGAATAAAAGGATTATCATCATCAAAACGTGAATTATCGACGATCAAATAGTAATCAAACTCAATTACATACACTTTGAAGGCATATAATCGGCGTACGTCTCCGCGACTCCCATTTCTTCATCATCGGCTTCTTCATCTTCTTCAGGTCTGACAGTAGGTTGTTGCTGCGACACAAAAGAAATATTTGAATGATAATCTTGTATTCAGTTTTAACACGTTCCAGATTTTTATAATTAATAATTTGCCTTTCCCATTTCGGGCATTTCCTTAAATGACTATACCAAATATAACTTTTAATTTTCTAATTCACGAATACTCTTCGTTCTCTATTCAGTCACGGATTAAAATTTTTTAGAATTTTAATGCCTAAATTCAAAAGTTTTAATTCCAAAACATTAAAAATCGAAGAAGATAGAATAGTGCCTAATTCTACAGAATTCGGAACCTTTGTATGACACAAACCTTCATATTATTCATCGTCCACAACTGGGACAACATTTTGCTGGACAGCTGCGACATATTGGCCCAGTTATTGAAATTCGGACCTTGTCCCAATAATTGGTTAAATAATACGTTGCCGTTTCCATGCATCAAGAAAGGATTCATAGCGGCTTGAAAACTGGGCGACATCATCATCGCGTTGACCATGGTATTGATGCCGTTAATATCCATTCCTTAAAGACAGTATAAACAATCATAAAATACTAAAACCACCCGAAAAACAAGTAAGAAGGGGAAGCAATTTCTAGAGATTTAAAATACCACTATTTTTTGGTAAATTCATAATCATGAATATCTTATAAAGGTAGGTCGCGATAAAAAAACTTTTTTTGAAAAGTATCATCCTATAACACTGGTTTGAGGAGCCAATATTACAAAAATTGTATTGAAACATAGTCCTTCGACTATACAAAATTGTAACGGTAACATATGTACGCTAAACACCTACGTCTTAGTGGGGGAGATAAAGTGGTGATAATTTCCTTGACCAAGGTCAAAGAATATGATAAATACAGAGCTGAGCAGATTGCAGAGAGACAGTTTCGCGTACTGGATAAAAAAAAATAAAAAAAAACACAGATATGATAACTATTTCCTGATCAGTGATAAAATTCTGCTTAGACGAATGTACAACCAATAATGATCGATAAGAAACATAGAAGATTTGTTTATTTTCAAGCATGAGAGAGAGAGAGACAGAAACGACAGACGAGAAAATCGGATACGGAGTTTTTGAACAACGAACTTCATAAGTGTACTCTAAACTCTCCACTTTTCAAGTACTTCAATCTCTTCGTCTCGTCCACGTTAATTTTCGTAATTCAGTTTTATTCATCTCAATTACATACGCAGTAACTCACCTGGCTGGAAAAATTGTGCCGGACTGAAACTCGTAGGAGGCATCGTTGGATAACTTTGCATGCCAGGCGCTCCATACATCATGGACGATGAAACCCCAGCAGGAAAATTGAAAAATTGCGGCGGTAACATCTGTCCCATATTTCCACCCAATCCTCCAAATTTCGTATTTGCATTCAACGATGGCTTCGACATCAGTTGTTCCAAGATGGCGCTCCCAGCATTATTCCGCTCTAGAATTTCAAGATTTCATGGATTTAGTACAAACGATACACATAATGAGCTTAAACATAAAGATTACAAAATTCGAGCCGAGTAGAAGAAAGGTCTCATGAATATGAATTTTTTCAATCATCTTTGCGGATGGATGAAGGGAGAAAGTACTAAAACAGTCCACCACTAATTGAATAATTCTCTCTTCAACAAGTTCTGAACTTCAAACCCAAGTATTACAACTTATCATGAAAACTGCTCAAGTAAAATACTCGTAGGATAAAGAATACCATAAATTACCTAAAATACTCCATTCTTTCCCTTCAGCTGATGTTGAATGAATGTTCGAATTACTGAAATTTTAAACGTCATACTGAAGACGAAATGAAGTTTTGAAAGATTAAGGACGAGAAAATTTAATTCATGTATGACGACACAAATTTGATATTGAAAACTACGTTTTAAGCTACGTTAATATTGTCACAATTTTAAAAATATTGAGTACAAAAATTCCACTTCGACTTTCTCGAATTAGTCAAGTTGTAACCAGGTGGGAGAATTTTATCGGACACCAAAACTATCCCCATAAAATGTACTGATTATAGAGTGAAACACGAAGAATAATGGAAAATTTACGTTCCTAGCGTGTACCTCATTGTACATCGTGATATTATAGTCTGATAATTTTTTCCTCAGTCTATTTCACCTTTCAGAAAATCTTCCTCACGCGAATACTGAAGGAAGTTTCTTTCAGATCAAAAAATGATGTTATAAAGAACACAACAAGAAACACATGGTCTAAAAATTGCTGAGCTATCTTAATAACTGCACCAACAGACGAATTTTAGAACAAATGTTGACTCATTTTCTTCCAGATATTATAGCAACATTCAAATAGATTCATCTTCCTCCGAACTTTCATAAAAGCCACAAGACAGGACTTCGGAACTAGAAGTAGCCCAAGAGCTCTCTAACACCAATATTACAACGCTTAAATCCGATTTCTAACGAAAGACTTGATGTAACTCACTAAGACAAACATTTATTTACGCTAGAGCTAGTGCTTAAGGTTGAAATATTACCTTCAACAGGCTTCACATTAGGTTTAACGTCATTATTGGGAGGTTCAACATTATTGAGTGATTCCGCAGGGACGACAGGCTCTACATTCTTGCTCTCAATTGTTTCGTCAATTTTCGGTTCCGGTTCCGTATCCGAATTCTTTTTAATCGTTTTTGCCGCTTCTAGATCTTTACCACCATCTACATTGAATTCGATCCAAAATAAATTCCATCGAACGACATGTTTCCGACTATCACTATATCATTTATTTATACATACCAGGGACTGACATTAAATCTGGATTCAATTCGTCGTCGTCAGCCGATGAATCACTGTCCGAGCTTTCTGGTTTCATGGCTTTTGATGCCTTTAATAAAGAAAAAACGATTTGTGAATTCGACTTTACCTTACACCAGACTGTACTCCACAATCTCACAAGTTCTTCGACTCGATATTCGTCTCACGATAAAATTCTATCATTAGGAACTAGCGATACGCCCGATAACTTTCAATTATTAGAAAATAATCGTTTAATATTCAAAATTTGAATGAATATCGCTCAATTCTACGATACCGCGGGTAACGTTGTAGCTGAGGAACGCTCAGACAAACGTATGAATACACGGGAGAAGGATTCGTGAAATGATAAAAATTTCGAACACTGAAGAATATAGATCCGTCGCGGCGTAACATTATTAAACATTTGTTCTGACGAGAATCGCAAAGACCAGAAGTCGAAAGAGATATACAGGTTTTTTACTTCGGAAAAACACAAAAAAGTGTCTTTCTCGTGAATTATTCACGAAATTTCATGCAAAAAAAATCAAAACAAAAGAATCTGAGCCTATGCCCAGAATAAAAGAATGTGTTTGTACTACAGATGGGGAATGTGGGCACTTAGAAACCAAATTTGAATACAGTAAACCTTCGTCTTCACTTACCGCTCTCGTCCGTCGAGGCATATTGCAAATTCACGGAGTTGCGGCAATTTAAATCAAATTTCAGAGAGGAAAAAAAATTCCGAGTACAGGTCATCCCGCCATATTGATATAACCTATCTACCGCTATCCCCACCAATCGGATTTTTCACTGTGAATATTATTTTTTTTTGTAGAATTTTTTTTTCGTATCTGACGCGTGGATGCCCTGCCTTTTGAAGTACACGGAAAATATCACAAGCATGAGTTGGTTTAGAGAAAAAGGGTTCTTGCCATTTACGTCATCGTGTATTGTGCATGTGAGCATCGTTCGTGACTTGATGCGAAATCATCCACTGCAAGAGCTTCTTTTCTCTGTACTAATTCGTTCATTGACTGCGCTTGTTTTACAACTCTTCCGAGCGCTAGTGTCTACTCGTTCGTGCTTTCATATCATTTCATTTCATGGTTTTCCGAAAATAATACAAAATTCAGTTGCAAACTTACCCAATTTTTCGAGCATAGGCTATAATGCATTGTATGAACGTTTTTATAAATTAAAATGAATTAAATATCGAATAACGTGATGTCTAATCTCATCTGAAAAACAAAATCTTGTTGATGAAAAATATTGCAATCTCATTTTGTTTGGCACGTTTTCAATTTTCAGGCCTAATAAAAAATATGTTCATTTCGAGTACACTTCATTTCACTTTTCATATGTAGGTTTACATAATGCTTGTAAGTATTATCATTCTTAGTTTTTCCTAAAATTGATGATTGGTCCCAAATTCACTTTTTTGAATCAATCTTTTCTTTTACAATTCATTTTAGACTTTTTTATGATCAATGTTCCCGATTTTTTTTTTTTCACCATAAAATTTCAACCTTGGAGAAAATAAGCCTTACGGCATGCAGTATTCATTATTTTATTTATTTATGTTCATCAGAGCCATAAAAATGAAAGAGAATAAGTTCAACGATCACGCTGTAGGATTTGTGAAACTTTCGTCGACTCACATAATTATTGGACATTAATGTATCGGAAGATGCTGAAAATCAATGAATTGAAAGAAAAAAAAATTAGCCTACGCTTGTAAGCTTATGAGTACGTTGTTGGATTAGAATTAGAGAACGAAAAAAAAACTTTTATAATTTTATTTGGCTTCTTCAAAACCTAATATTTATTAACTTACAAGAAATAAAGATGTAAACTAAGCTCAAGTAAAAAGAGTATAAAATAAGTAAATAATATAACCCACATCTTTTAAAAATAATTTATTCACGTGTACTCCGTCGCGTCGCACGTGTGTAAGTCGCAAATCGTAACAAAAACGATCTCAGATATAGTGTCATCTTATTGCACACTTTTAGTTTGCTCAGGATCTTCGGTATTTCTTGAATCGACCCCCACAAATCTGCCAATCACTTTGTTCACGTCTTCATATTTTCGTTGATGGAGGAAGTGCGATCCATGTTTGATGAAACTAATATGAAGGTTTTCTACTGAATTTTTCGCGTCCGCAAAATTAGACACATGAATGTAGGCATCGTTGTCTGTGTAGATCAGTAAACCTTTCGGCAATTCTACGTTCTCGGGCTTCTTTTTGATAGTGTACATAAGAGACAAGAGGTTCGCCCGATAATAATTTATCCCATATGTAAATGCTCCTACAACGGAAGAATGAAAATAAATATAGTTTCCATATAGGACCCTTGATTCCATGTCGACAGAACTTGTCAACATCATACCTGGTTTTCCAAATGTAAACTTGTAGGCTTCTTTATCACTGCTACTTGAGTTCCGGAACGTCAGATCAAAAAGTGCATAATCTTTCATGCTCAAATACAGCTCCGGTAGATACGGTAATTGAAAGAAGTAAATGTACCTGCGAAAATCATCTCAACAAAATTAAAGACTGGTCATGAATGACGGCGTACTCATGAAAAGCAAGGATTACTAGAGCAAAGCCAACCTGGCCTTCAAAGTATCTCATAAAATAAGAATGGCAACTAAAATATGTACACAAAACTGACAAAAAAATTATGCGTTAACCAAATTATTAAGTGGGATCGGAAGTTGCATTTTTAAAAATATTGACTAGGTAAGCAATTTTTCCTGGTTCGAATTGAAAAAGAAATTGCGAACTTTTTTTCTTTAAGAGAGGGAGGAAATATTCACTTAGTGCCCTATAAAATTTCTTTCTTTATGTAATGTTTATCACAAGTTTGAAAAAAAAAAAACAAACAAACTGAATGACACCCAAATGAGCAACAAGACCAATACGACTTCAAGAATGTATGATTATATGGCTCTTAATTTCGAAGCGCCATTAATTAATGACTTGATGCTATACTGATGAAAATATTTTATCGTTGTGAGGGGAAAATGACGGTCGGTTTTGGGGTAGTTGTAGCCAAGAGCGGCTCCTAGACACCAACTAAAGACAAATAGGCTTAATTGTACGTACCAAGAATGGAAAATCTGAATCCATTTTAGTTTTTTCGAAAATAATGGAGGCATATTCAACATGATATATCGCTCTATCATATCTGGATATTTTAATACGAAATACCATCCGATGATAGCTCCCCAATCATGAGCAACCAAAATGCAATTCTTCTTACCTAGTAAAAAAACAATGTACTATCGAAGTGAGGTAGTATTTCTACCTTGCTTGCAATTTATTTATTACTATAAGTGATACTTACCCAGTGCTTCAATAAGGTTCTTTACATCATTGACTACATACCGTAGTTTGTATTGGGATATTCCAGTCGGTTTCTCTGAGTCTCCATAGCCTCGAAGGTCGATAGCTACTGTCCTGTAAGCATATTTTTTTTATATCATTACAATTAGGTACTGTATCTGTAAGTCGCTTCGACTGCGATTTGAATATTGATGAAGAAAGAAATAAACTTGAACACTCTAATGAATACTCCCTCTCATACCACTAAGCAATATTATGATTTTATTGGCTGAAAAAGATTAATTTTTTCCCCCACTATTCTATTTCCAGAAATTCAATACTTTACTTTTTTCTTTCACTCTCAAATATATAGAGACCTACAAAACGTGAGATAAAACGAGAAAAATACCACAGCTACGTATCTAATACAATTAAGCAAAAAAGCAATAATATTTATATTTTGTTAAAGTTAGGAAGGTACCATAAAAGGTCGAAATTTCAGTCACTTAAATAAAGGGAAAACAAATTTTATTGAGTAAATTTGCAGTATTATCCAACTATTCAATCTTTGAGTAATAATGATAGGTATAAAATATAGTCAATTTTTTTTTTTTTTTTTTTGTTTCTTTCTCTATCAATGATAATATCAGTAAGTAAGTGGAAATAATTTCCTGGCTTAATTTTAGTAATCATTAGATTTATCATAAACAATTTCCAAGTACAACATTTTTCCTACATTATTATTCTATCATTTTTTTTGTTCATATTTATCAGCGAAATTTCACATGAAAATAATTGAATTAGTGGATTCTGATGACTTTTCTCATAAACTTGGAATTTTTGCAGTAAAATTTTAATTGCAAAAAATATATCCGCAAAAAAAGAGACTAAGAAACTCTAATATTCTTTTGAACTACATATATATATTTTTTTTTTGCGTTTCAATATTATACTTTGAAAATTCAATTTTTTTCTCCCAGGTTACTTCATGAATTTTATGCCTTTTTTATGGATTTTGCAGATTTTCCAGCTTTCAAATTCTGCATTCTCGCGGTTATCAATTATTTCAGTATTAAAAGAGTTACTTATTAAATTAAAATTGAAGTAAATTATAAATTAGGTATCGATGTTTAGTCGAAATTCATATTGTCAGTACACAGAGTGAAGCTACTTACCAATAATGCTCAGAAAAGTGTTTCATTTGATACCGCCATGAATACCAGAATTCGGGGAATCCATGCAGGAATAGCATAAGAGGTTTAGATCTATCTCCCTTCTCCACGTAATGTAGCTTGACATTCTGTTCAAAAATTTCAATAGTTTTAGCATATACTTATAGGTATTCTATAATATATAGAATGCCATTTCACGATAAGGAAAAGAAAGAAATTGATTTTGCGATTACTTCAAAAGAAATCTATTCAAATTCCAGAACACCCAACAAACTATCAGTCCACAAAATCTCATCTTAAACGTTGCGTTTTGAGATTGAAGATTTAAATTCAATATAATCGACTCAAGTTTGTTTCATGTCCTAGAGCATATTCCACGAATAGGAGAATAACAGTTCAAAAAAAATATTATTCTGTGAAATCAAACGAATGATTACTTCGAATAGAAGTGAGTAAATATGAGTAAATCAGAATTCTACTAATGTAAACCTAGTCCACGAGAATTTCTTTTGAAAATTGGCAGAAATAGGAAGTAGATCTTCACGATATTGACCTATTGATTAATTCTGATATTTCGACTTCACAAGAGTCATTGAGAAAAATTAATATTTTTCCCATTTTTTTCTCTCTTTATAAGTACGTCTACGATTCTGTTCTCCGTTTCAATTATCGTATTTCGGATTTAAAATTGTACCTAAGTTATAAGACTTCGAAATATAATAAGAAGAGAAAAAAATAATAAGGAAAAAACGAATCGATTGCGTACAAATAAAGGTTTGAAGAAATCAGTCAATTTAAACACGACAGTAAAATTATTCAAATGGAACTCCAAGCCTACTTCCATGAGTGCAAATATAAGTAAATATTTTTTCAAAGAGAAAAAGAAAATAATGAGCATTTAATATTTGTTTCAAATTTATACTGAGTTCTCAAAAATAGAATAAAAATTCTCAAAAAAGTAGGCTTTCGGACTCTACATGACGATGGTGCGCTAGCGTCGTTGTATACTGCCTGTTCCCCGCAACGTACCGCACGTTCCAATTTCTTATCAGAGTTAGGATAAAATCGGCTACATATCCTAACTTTGATAAAGAAATGTTGAGTGGTGTAGAGAGTCCGAGGTGTTTTCGAGGCATTCGTTAGTCGTGACTTTACCTAAAGAACTAAAAAATACTGCGAATATTTTTTTCCACGTAGGTATGCCCTCAAACCAATTGAATAATTGTAGGCCTACTCCTAAAAATGGGTGATCAAATATTGCGTCAAATTTTACTAGCAATCGAAATTCCTAAGTTAGAGAGAGATACCTATGAAATTTTTATGTAATAATTACAAGTTCGCTGTTCCTTTATACACTGAGAGAAGAGAATAGTCTTGGTGACAAGAAAGAAAGTGTTACAGCCGCCTTTTTTTTTTTTGTCAATTTGATCAGTTTTTTCGGTTATTTTAACTGTAAAATCTAGTCATAGTGAATAAAAATAGGTGACAAGTCTTAAGTTGACACTTTTTTTCTAGTCACCAAGACTATTATCTTCTCTCAGAGTGAATCGAAAAATTCCCCAACCGTTTTTGAGGAGGGAACAAAAAAGCAGAACGATTTTGAGCAAAGGTGCGTAAGAAAATTTCGTATAAATGACTCACTTTAATTTGAATATAACAATGTTCGCCGTATTCTGGATCGGTGAGGCAGGCAGGGGGCAGCTCTCTTCGTTTTGTGCTAAATAATCCAGAAGAGCCTTTGAACCAAAGATACGCCGTTTTAACGTACAGAAATACCAAAATAAATACGGCGATGGTGTACACTAAAGCGTATGTCGAAGAAACGACGATAATTTTTCTGAGTTCTCTCAACATTATTTTGATCACTCGAGTACGAACGGACGTCTCATCTACAACTGAACTCGATGATTGATGAACAGCAAAATATGGAGCAACAGCGATCAAATCAATGCGCTCAAAAATTTACGAGGAAGGGATAGAGATGCGTGACCACGTTCATGACTAATCATCAATGCCGCTGCGTCGATTAGGCAAACTCGCCCGTCTAGAAAATTCTCATATTTTACGTCACTTCGTCGGTAATAATAAACTCTCATAAGCTACTATGAGACAGAATTACCCTGGTTCAGCAAAGAATTCCTGATTAAATATGTTAGGTAGCCCGGAGAAAAGAGTAAATGAAGAAGTACTTACCAATGAGAGTAATACTTACCCAGGTTACATTTTTCAATAAGATCAAATTTTTCTCGGTCAGGTTACGAAGAGGTGGATGCAAAACAGATGTCGTGAAAAGTTTCGATCAAGAGACCGGAAAGGATATGAGGAGACCAAGAAGTACGGATAAAAGTTTATGGATAGAGGTTATTACATGGAAAAATCTCTGAGACTAGAACGTAAATTTTCAACTGTTATTTTGTCGAATAACAATTCACAGAATGTTGTTCTTCTCCAAGGACAGTGTAAATCTGTATATGCTGTAGTACATTTAGGTAATCAGTACATCTAGGTTTTCACGCGTTCACCGTGTTACGAGCGAGTTTTTTGCGGCTGGCCACCAAACAAGGGCAAATTTGAAAAAATTGTTTTCTCATCTTCACGCTTACGCTAATTTCAAAAACCTTACTTCGGGGTTCAAATCCTCCCAGCTCCACTTTTTTTTTTTTTTTTTTTTTTTTTTTTCAGTTTTCTTATATTTTTTCCTTACAATTTTCATTTGTACCCTTTTGATTTTATTTTTCCACAGAAGAAACCATAAGAAATTAATAGAATCGGACAAGTTTGAAAAAATTATTTTCTCATCTTCACGTTTACGCTACGGAGAAACCATAAAAAAAAAAGATACATTAAATTGTTTTTCCTTTGAATTTATTAGAACAAGGGTTCGAGTTGTGGCAACTAGAATTACAGAGCATATTTTTTGAGCGACAACCACAACGCGAAGATGAACAATTTTTTTTGCATGAGCAGCGAATAAATCCCTGCGTCATGTTGCTGACGGATACCATCGTCACAGCTTCACGTACAGATATTACTCCATCTTTTACCTCTTACCCATCTTCTAGATCCGATTCCTGTCCACGGTAGTAAGTCTCGTATCCCTGCCAATGCTCGCAACTTCACCATCATCGTTTCGGATGGGTATCGATGGACCAAAGGATCCGCGAATCAAGGCACATGAGATGCCAATAACACGAAACAAGTTTGTCGATCACAACGAAATTTGAGGTAGCATCAGAGATGGGAAGCCGGCACCAAAAAAAAGCGGCTCCAATCCCATTTTACTCGGAGCCAGGAGTCAAAATTGAGCTCTGGCTCCGGTATCCTGCTTTTCGAGAGCCGGCTTCGGTGTCAGGAAATTTGTCCGAGCAAAAATTGACCAACAGAAAAAAAAACACCGAAAATTGACCAACAGAAAAAAGTCAATTGAGGAACTAAGCAATGACGAAAGTTATCCACATGAAAATCATCAGTGCGGAAAAAGTCGTTTGAGAAATTGGGCAATAACGAAATTTTACAGTATTAAAGAAAAATTGAACTTTGTGTCACTCGTGATTGTACTGTCGATAAACTCGAATAAACCCAGGATGTTGAACATGATTACAGAAATCGAAAGTTCCTGTTACTGAATGGAGTACTCGTGTGTATTAACTACTGTAATTTTATCACACGCATATACCTATAGGAAGGAGTATGATGATAATATCACCATAAAATATGAAGTAATCCGTTTCGTTTAATCTTCGCTTTTGTACTCGTACTTAACAAAATTATTCGTAATCTCAGGGAAAGTCAAATTATTCACACGATTTTTTTCATGAAGAGGAGGTAAGGAACTATATAAGATAAGTGTGCGCAAGTGATAAGAATAGGGTCATCATCACACTGATAAAGTCGAAGGAGGAGCAATCTGAATAGTATCCTAAGAGAATTTTAAGCATCAAACATCGAATACAAGAATTTAAACTACAAAAATGAAGGAAATTCCCTAATTTCTTGTTTTCATCGATATAATCTTTCTAATTAACCAAAATTCAATGTTTCGACATTTAAATTTTTCTCACACGGCTTTCCTGAAATCTTATAAACTGCTCCTCCTTCGACTTTATCAACATGGCGATGATCCCTTTCTTATCACTTGCGCATACCTATCTTATATAGTTCCTTAGAGGAGGATGACGGCGTCGACAGTGGAGACGACTACTTCTTGACTTATCTAAGGGGTATCGCTCACAATCTCATTTATTAAGATTTGTACATTATGGAATACTTTTCTAATTTGGAACATTTCAATTTTCCATAATTTATACTTTTTCTAACGCCCAAATTTTGTAATATCTAAATTATTTCGTAATGTCCAAATTTCGCACGATTAAATGTCGCAAAATCTAAATTTCGCCACACTCAAATTTCGTACGTTCATTTTTCAGCAATCACAATTTTCTGTCGGTCAATTTTCGCTCGGACAAATTTCATGGACTCCCAGCTTCTACCTCGAGCTTGTGTTCTCACGTTTGTAGATGGTTGTGTGCGTCGCATATTGTGGTCTTCAGTTGCAATAAGACTTCTGTTCACGTGTCCTTACCTTATGAAACGTTAAATTTTCAACTACTTAGGTGACGGGTGAATTTCTGAGTTCGTATACCAAGAAAATCTTGGTTGGATGCGAGAGCATATTCAAAGAAAGCTTCATCGAAGTGAAATTCCAGTACATTTAGCATATTTTCCCAGTAAATACATAATCTGAGTCTCTTCTGAGGCACCCGTGAAAAACGATAACTTCATTGAGAGAGTTAAATAAAGAACCACGGAATCGGTTCTATGGGGCGAATTGATTTCAATATTGAAAATCGAATTCAAAATTAGGGTCCCGAAAAGTCGGGAATTTTTCTGAGTTCACTTCTGTCACAAGTGGCTCGATATTGAAACTTTTTCAAGTCCATCTCCTATCACACGTAGCACGAAAGTCGGAATTGTTCCAAGTCCTCCCCCCCCCCCTTTCATATTGTATAGCTCGATTTTCTAAATTTTTCCAAGTTAATCTTCTTCATTAGAGTAGATTAGTTTTTGCCGAGCGACGAACCGCGGACGGAAGAATGCCGATATTTTCAAGAAGACCCCCCCCCCCTCCATAGAACTGGTCCCCTTGTAAAACTACCTCTGGAGCCCTAGTTCAAAGAACTATTTGATCTCATCCAGCAGAATATCTTCTCCAGCACCAAACATTCAGAACACTGCATTCGTTGTGAACTCCATGTTGCTACCCACTATCTTTTGTGCCCCTCTTGATACCCGCACAATGGAGCTCTCTGGAAGCCCTCCGGCGGTCCCTTCGAAGCACTTTAAATACCCTTTGGGAGCTTTCGTAAAGCCCTCTCGATTCCCGCTAGCTGAAGCTCTCTTAAATCCTTTATGAAACCCTCCCTTATAGGTGCCCTTCTTTATCATACACAAGATACAAATTGGGAAAGTGGTATAAGTGAGACGTCAGACGCATCTCTCCTACTCGCACATAATGCGAGTACGCGAGACCACATACGAAAAAATTTACAACAAATGGTCGTCAGATGATTTCTCTACTATTGTTTGAGTCAAGGTCGACAGGAGGGAACGTCTAATATGGTAAACGATTACTCAGATTTTACTTGTATGTAGGGCTGAGAACACTTATTTTCTTTTCTAAGAGTTTTAGTTGTAAAGGTTCTTGAATTGAATTGTGGGATCCGGTTCTTTTCAGTTCCGGTTCCAGAACCCAATAGCGAGATCCGGTGCCTTTGGTTCCGGTTCCAGAACCCAATAGCGAGATCCGGTTCCTTTTGGTTCCAGTTCCAGAACCCGATAGCGAGATCCAGTTCCTTTGTTTCCGGTTCCAGAACCCAATGGCGAGATCCGGTTCTTTTTGGTTCCGGTTCCAGAACCCAATAGCGAGATCCGATTCCTTTTGGTTCTGGTTCCAAAACCCGATAGCAAGATCCGGTTCTTTTTGGTTCCGGTTCCAGAACCCAATAGCGAGATCCGGTGCCTTTTGGTTCCAGTTCCAGAACCCGATAGCGAGATCCGGTTCTTTTTGGTTCCGGTTCCAGAACCCAATAGCGAGATCCGATTCCTTTTGGTTCTGGTTCCAAAACCCGATAGCAAGATCCGGTTCTTTTTGGTTCCGGTTCCAGAACCCAATAGCGAGATCCGGTGCCTTTTGGTTCCAGTTCCAGAACCCGATAGCGAGATCCGGTTCTTTTTGGTTCCGGTTCCAGAACCCAATAGCGAGATCCGATTCCTTTTGGTTCTGGTTCCAAAACCCGATAGCAAGATCCGGTTCTTTTTGGTTCCGGTTCCAGAACCCAATAGCGAGATCCGGTGCCTTTTGGTTCCGGTTCCAGAACCCGATAGCGAGATCCGGTTCTTTTTGGTTCCGGTACCAGAACCCGATAGCGAGATCCGGTTCCTTTTTGGTTCCGGTTCCCGAACCCGATAGCGAGATCCAGTTCCTTTGGTTCCGGTTCCAGAACCCGATGGCGAGATCCGGTTTCTTTTTGGTTCCGGTTCCAGAACCCGATAGCGAGATCCAGTTCCTTTGGTTCCGGTTCCAGAACCCAATGGCGAGATCTGGTTCCTTTTAGTTCCAGTTCCAGAACCAGATAGCGAGATCCGGTTCCTTTTGGTTCCGGTTCCAGAACCCAATAGTGAGATCCGGTTCTTTTTGGTTCCGGTTCCAGAACCCAATAGCGAGATCCGGTTCCTTTTGGTTCTGGTTTCAGAACCAGATAGCAAGATCCGGTTCTTTTTTGTTCCGGTTCCAGAACCCGATAGCAAGATCCGGTTTCTTTTGTTTCCAAATATTTTTACATTGAATAGATACTCACGATTCCTCATTTTCATTGATTATGAGCATGATTTGTAGATCATTTCTTTGGGCCATTACATATAATTATTTACCTTGAATTTGAATACTTGGGAAATTGAGAACGTACGTCCAAGGTGGAAGGTCCGATAGTTCAACTCCCACTCACGAAAAATCCAAACGTTTCTATCAAGTATAAGGCATTGGTAGGCACCAATCGCCCGGACGTTTTTTTTTCTCAGCAGTTCCCTTTATAAAGGTTCTTGGGGGCTAAATTGAGGGATCCAGTTCCTTCGGTTCCGGTTCCAGAACCCAATAGAGAGATCCGGTTCCTTTTGGTTCCAGTTCCAGAACCCGATAGCGAGATCCAGTTCCTTTGGTTCCGGTTCCAGAACCCAATGGCGAGATCCGGTGCCTTTTGGTTCCAGTTCCAGAACCCGATAGCGAGATCCGGTTCTTTTTGGTTCCGGTTCCAGAACCCAATAGCGAGATCCGATTCCTTTTGGTTCTGGTTCCAAAACCCGATAGCAAGATCCGGTTCTTTTTGGTTCCGGTTCCAGAACCCAATAGCGAGATCCGGTGCCTTTTGGTTCCAGTTCCAGAACCCGATAGCGAGATCCGGTTCTTTTTGGTTCCGGTTCCAGAACCCAATAGCGAGATCCGATTCCTTTTGGTTCTGGTTCCAATACCCGATAGCAAGATCCGGTTCTTTTTGGTTCCGGTTCCAGAACCCAATAGCGAGATCCGGTGCCTTTTGGTTCCAGTTCCAGAACCCGATAGCGAGATCCGGTTCTTTTTGGTTCCGGTACCAGAACCCGATAGCGAGATCCAGTTCCTTTGGTTCCGGTTCCAGAACCCAATAGCGAGATCCGGTGCCTTTTGGTTCCGGTTCCAGAACCCGATAGCGAGATCCAGTTCCTTTGGTTCCGGTTCCAGAACCCGATAGCGAGATCCAGTTCCTTTGGTTCCGGTTCCAGAACCCAATGGCGAGATCTGGTTCCTTTTAGTTCCAGTTCTAGATCCAGATAGCGAGATCCGGTTCCTTTTGGTTCCGGTTCCAGAACCCAATAGCGAGATCCGGTTCTTTTTGGTTCCGGTTCCAGAACCCAATAGCGAGATCCGGTTCCTTTTGGTTCTGGTTTCAGAACCAGATAGCAAGATCCGGTTCTTTTTTGTTCCGGTTCCAGAACCCGATAGCAAGATCCGGTTTCTTTTGTTTCCAAATATTTTTACATTGAATAGATGCTCACGATTCCTCATTTTCATCGATTATGAGCATGATTTGTAGATCATTTCTTTGGGCCATTACATATAATTATTTACCTTGAATTTGAATACTTGGGAAATTGAGAACGTACGTCCAAGGTGGAAGGTCCGATAGTTCAACTCCCACTCACAAAAAATCCAAACGTTTCTATCAAGTATAAGGCATTGGTAGGCACCAATCGCCCGGACGTTTTTTTTTCTCAGCAGTTCCCTTTATAAAGGTTCTTGGGGGCTAAATTGAGGGATCCAGTTCCTTCGGTTCCGGTTCCAGAACCCAATAGAGAGATCCGGTTCCTTTTGGTTCCAGTTCCAGAACCTGATAGCGAGATCCAGTTCCTTTGGTTCCGGTTCCAGAACCCAATGGCGAGATCCGGTGCCTTTTGGTTCCGGTTCCAGAACCCAATAGTGAGATCCAGTTTCTTTCGGTTCCGGTTGCAGAATCCTAGAAATACGGGAGGAGAACCGCTTCCTGAAGCGGTATTCGGTTCCGGTTCTCAGCCATGCTTGTGTGTAAGAACGCACTTGTTCTCAGGACCATTTTGAACAAATAGCAGTGCACTAAACTTGCAGGTAGAATTTCGAGTTACAAGTAAGATAAGTAGCCAAGTGTGATAGTGCCAATGCTTAATGATTCAATGTTTCAACAGCGAACATGTACTATGGGGACTTTTTTGAAAAATTTACCGTGCGGCCAAAAACTTGAAAGAATTCCAACTCTCGAGCTAAACATGATAGGAGGGGGGCTTGGAAAAATTTCGACTCGCGAGCCCGTAATACCTATATGATAAAAAGGGGACTTAGGGTATTTCAAACATTGTATATCTGGCTCATTGAAGGGCCGAAGCCAACATGTCATTCTACGTCAAAAATTCTGAACTGAATGCAAATGCAGCCATCAGCTGTAGACCTAATCCTATTCTCATACAAGATGGAATCTGATTATATCTCTCCTCATAGTGTCTTAGAGGGTGAAAGTCATTTTTTTTTAGATACAACGGCATATAAGAATGAAGTAGTCAAATATTTATCTTTTCTAGTTTAAACCTACACTAGAGAGCGCCCTTGAAAGGGGGGATCAGAGAATTTATGTACGTTCATACATTGATTTTCAATCAACTGTTATTTTTTCAATATATCATTTATTGCTACAATTTTTTTTTATGTTGATGATACAGACTACAAAATTTATGCTTGTACCTATTTGCTTTAAAAAACAATATTCTATTAATTATGTTGCGTAAAATTTCTTCATTTAAAAAACATTGAACGAAAGGGTGAATATCGTTAGGGCTACCAACTCCCCAACTCCAAGTTTAAATCCCAAATTCCCAATACCTATATAGGCGGCGTAACTTGGAGTTTGCAATTTTGGTAGCCCTGCGTACAAAGGTGATCATGGTTCAATTTGTATATCTTCTAACAGTTTTTCAATTCTGTTTTCCAATTCAAGTATGAGCTTTAGAAAAAATGGTTTATTACAAAAAATGTTCGTTTCAGAATTCTCTACAACTTTGATTCTCACACTTTTCTTGAGTAAAAGTCATATAACTTCAGAAAATTCGTTTGGACTAACGCATGTATTCGGTCCATAAGAAAAAAATCCATGATCACGTTTGTAACTAGCGCTACCTAGGGTAGGTTACGCCGCCTATGGGGCCAGTTAAAGTCGATAGCGTTAAACTGAACTCGCAGATAAGATTCCGAGTTGCAAGTACATAATCAACTGGTGCTTGTCGATTGCGCCGCATAGACCCATGAGAAGAGATCACCCCTGAAGTACTGAAATGCATGGCAAACTCTCATATCTCCGAGTCCTACATATCAATACGTTCAGTCTGAGAAGGAGAAACGAGAGTCTAACTTTGTGAACGCTAGAAGGAAAAGCGATGAAGGGAAAAATAAATTTGAAGGCAATTGTGAGATGAAAATTGATGACTGGATAAATGTATTTTATTGGCAATATTTTTCTGTAATAAGCAGATTTAGCTTTAGAAAGGTAATTGAATTTATTTCTTACAAAAATGTTTAGGATCAGTTTAGGATTCGATGAGGACCCAGTTTTATGTGGCTTTCTTGGTCAAAACGTGCGGTACCTGGTGTCCGTCTTACAAGTTCCGACTTTTCATCTAGAAGCCAATGTCTGGAACTCTCACTGGGTTGAAGCCCCTGTACATTTCTTTATGGGAGGTGATAAAAAAAAAATGCACAAATAGGTTTGAAAATGGGCTCAAATCAAAGATAATTTCAACATGATTTTCTACAGAAATTTTTATCTGATGAGTTATTTTGTAAATAAAACTTTGAATCTAAATGGGACTGATAATATAAGCCACCCAGTGAAGTGACATCGCGTTCCCGACATTGCCTTTGAGGCTAGTGGGGCTTGAAAAAGTTTCGGCAAAAAATCAGGGAGGAGACTTGGGAGAATTTCAATCATCGAGCTTTCACACGAGGGGGGCAGAAATTTCAAGTATATATAAGAAAAAGGGGATCTAGAAAAATTTTGATCATCGATCTATGTATTGGACCGATCAACAAAATTCATCGCTTCAATCGATGCCACGAGCCGTCATCAAAGAAGTGTTCGAGAATATTCGTAAAAAAAATTATCTGAAGAAGTAAACTGCTGAACTGAAGTGGGGTACGGCCTAAGACCGGAGTAGGTACCGTCGACTTGATGACTGCGGATCCGACCAATCGCTGGTGTTATTTGCAAAACGCACAAGAGATTTTCCAGATATGTAATAGTCGTTGAAAAAATAAAAAGAGAAGAATATAGTTGTATTAATTTACCATCTGATGTAGTTCATGATACCCTTTCACAATGGAAAATATTGGCTATTCATTTCAATGTGTGACGCGCATCGATTTTTTTCTCCCATTCTAAATACATTAGGCTATTATTATTATATTTTTAACGCGAAATACACAAACGACGAAATATAGTAACAATACTTCTCTGTCATTATCTGCCGAGCAAAGTATTGTATTCGATACTTTTCTTGTTAGACGAATTTAGACTGATGCGTCTACTTCGATACTTTTATAGTACGCCAATTTTTGCTCTGCATATAAACCTACTTCTTGCTTCTGTATATTTTCGGTATGGTCCGTGAACTTGAAATCCATTTTTATCGTCTAGTCATCGGCAAGCCTAATCGTTTGATCGGCGGAAGAAAGGATATTTTCTTTTATTCGTATTAGCTGAATTTAATGGTTCGATATGACGGCTACGGACTGACGTACGGTACCGATACCCAAGACAAATATAGTATTGTGAAGGTTCTGGTCTTGTATTCGGGTACTGTCGGTCTACGCGAATTTAAAATACGAATGTATGGTCTTCGAAGTTGAATCCACTCATTGTTCGCGAGATTCGAGTCGTGAACTCGATGTGATTTTCGAGTATTGTGGGTGTGATCAGTGAGAATGTGCTTCTATATTCGAGCCAAAGTACAACAGAATGGTCGAAATAATATAAAGATGGTCAAATCGATATTTTTTAAAGGAAAAATTTTGCAAGTTCCAAACCTCTAAACATTTGGCATTATTTTACCATGATCTCGAAACAGGCCTGATCTATTTTTTGAAACAAGTGGGCTGCGAGAAATTTTTCAACTATGGCCGCACCTAATTCGCAACGAACGAAACTGCGAGACAAAACCTTCTTTCTGGTACAAACAATCAAGAGCTCCAAAATGTGGTGAATTAAAGAGTTGGTCCCAATCAGAGCAACAACAAGTATAGTCCCGGGCTGTGGTATAACTAGGATTGGGTTCTATCTGTGTAGAAATAGAAATTGTTTAAATAGAAGAGGCAAAAATATTCAACAGAGGATGTTGGGAAATGGCCTTGCCTCTTCTATGGTTGGTTAGACTATCAGATTCTGTCGTGAAAAAAAGACATGAGTCTATAGTTGGAAATTTGTTTTATAACTGCTTTTCGTCATGATCGTTGGTACTTTTCTCGATACTTAAGCAGCTACAGGCCTACTATGTACTTCTAGAACAGAAATTCTTCCAAGACTCGTCATCGGATAACGTTTGAAAATCAAACTTTTCCTTAGTTCCATTTTTGAGAGGCGCGGCGTAGGGTAGGGGGGGAAAAACTCATGGGTGCTTTAAAGGAGTTGAACGAGGGGTGGGACGTGGATCTGAAAAATCTACGACGTCATCGAATTGTGACGTCACGAGCCTGACTGATGACGTCATCAAATTGTGACGTCACAGACTTGGACTGTGGAACTACATATGGTAGGAGAAGGACATAGAAAAATTTCGACCTTCAAGCTATTTATGATGAGAGGGGGAAAACGAATCCGTTCCTTTAGGTTACGGCTTTCCATAATAAACGCGAAAGGACGAATACTCCGAAGGGAGAGTAAACAATGCAAACCGCAAAAAAAATAAACACGACGAGCGCTTTCGGTTAATAAACCATCTTCAAGCCTGAAATGAAAGCAACTGACGAACAGAAAAGAAGAGCAAGGTATTAAGATTATCCAAACCTGAAATCACGGCGTGAATCATAAACCAGTTCGATCAGACCATCTCCCGGAATGTACGAGTTGAGTACAGTGATACCGTCGGTGTTGAGATGACGCATTATCTCTATATGCTCGAGGGCGATGCGCTCCCGATAGGAATTCTCCTTATGGAGGGGCTTTTCGGATCCCTCGCGGAAGCTGTGGCCACTGTTCATTGAATGATCAGCAAAAGCTGACTCCCCTAAATGTCCCTTCTTCCAAGACTTCAGGTGCTCAGCTACTCTAACTTTCATTTGGCGGCTGGTCTCACCAATATAAAAGCCTCCACAATCCCCACATTCCAACTTGTAAACACGACTACTCTCATCAACAGGTATGGGGTCCTTCAGTCTCACAAACAACCTCTTGACTGTGGTAGGGTTGTAAAACGACGCCGACGGCTTCCTTAACGAAGTTAAACGAGGAACGCAGGGAACCTGTTTTATGAGTCAAATGAGATTTGGTATTGAAAATTCAAGGAAGCGTAGACCTATATAAAGCTAGTATAAAGAAGGCCTAGACCTACTACAAGCCTAGTATAATATAGTTCGAGAGTCTAACTTTTTCTCGAATCTCCACCTATATATGATAGCTGGAGAGTTGAAATTGTTCCAAGTCCCTTTCATATCATATATGGCTTGAGAGTCGAAATTTTCCAAGTCCCCCTCCTATCATATATAGCTTGAGAGTCGAATTTTTTTCAGTCTCTCTCCTATCATATATGGCTCGAGAGTCGAAACTCGAAATTTTTTCAGTCCCTCTCCTATCATATATGGCTCGAGAGTCGAAATTTTTTCTAAGGGCTCCTATCATATATAGCTTGAGAGTCGAAATTTTAACAGGGAGCCTGTTTTATGGGGGGCTTTTTGAGAAATTTGCCGTGTGCCATGCGCCGTCCGCCGTCCAGCGAAAAACTTAGAAAAATTTCGACTCTCGAGCCATATTATATGATAGGAGGGGGATTTGGAAAAAATTTCGACTCTCGAGCTATATATGATAGGAGGGGTACTTAGAAAAAATGTAGACTCTCGAGCTATCTATGATAGGAGGGGTACTTGGAAAAATTTCGACTCTCGAGCTATATATAATAGGGAGGGGAGGACTTAGAAAAAGGTCGACTCTCGAGCCATATATGATAGGCGGGGAGACTTGGAAAAATTTCGACTTTCGAGCTATATATGGTAGGAGGGGGACTCAGAAAAATTTTGACTTTCGAGCTATTTACGATAGGAGGGGACTTGGAAAAATTTCGACTTTCGAGCTATATGATAGGGAAGGGGATTTAGAAAAAGGTTGACTCTCGAGCCATATATGGTAGGGGGGAGACTGGGAAAAATTTCGACTTTCGAGCTATATATGATAGGGAAGGGGGACTTAGAAAAAGGTTGACTCTCGAGCCATATATGATAGGAAGGGGGGGGGGACTTAGAAAAAGGTCGACTCTCGAGCTATATATGATAGGAAGGGGGGGGGGGACTTAAAAAAGGTCGACTCTCGAGCCATATATGATAGGGGGGAGACTTGGAAAAATTTCGACTTTCGAGCTATATATGGTAGGAGGGGGACTCAGAAAAATTTCGACTTTCGAGCTATTTACGACAGGAGGGGACTTGGAAAAATTTCGACTTTCGAGCTATATATGATAGGGAGGGGGGACTTAGAAAAAGGTCGACTCTCGAGCCATATATGATAGGGGGGAGACTTGGAAAAATTTCGACTTTCGAGCTATATATGGTAGGAGGGGGACTCAGAAAAATTTCGACTTTCGAGCTATTTACGATAGGAGGGGACTTGGAAAAATTTCGACTTTCGAGCTATATGATAGGGAAGGGGATTTAGAAAAAGGTTGACTCTCGAGCCATATATGGTAGGGGGGAGACTTGGAAAAATTTCGACTTTCGAGCTATATATGGTAGGAGGGGGACTCAGAAAAATTTTGACTTTCGAGCTATTTACGATAGGAGGGGACTTGGAAAAATTTCGACTTTCGAGCTATATGATAGGGAAGGGGATTTAGAAAAAGGTTGACTCTCGAGCCATATATGGTAGGGGGGAGACTTGGAAAAATTTCGACTTTCGAGCTATATATGATAGGGAAGGGGGACTTAGAAAAAGGTTGACTCTCGAGCCATATATGATAGGAAGGGGGGGGGGGGGACTTAGAAAAAGGTCGACTCTCGAGCTATATATGATAGGAAGGGGGGGGGGGGACTTAGAAAAAGGTCGACTCTCGAGCCATATATGATAGGGGGGAGACTTGGAAAAATTTCGACTTTCGAGCTATATATGGTAGGAGGGGGACTCAGAAAAATTTCGACTTTCGAGCTATTTACGACAGGAGGGGACTTGGAAAAATTTCGACTTTCGAGCTATATATGATAGGGAGGGGGGACTTGGAAAAAGGTCGACTCTCGAGCCATATATGATAGGGGGGAGACTTGGAAAAATTTCGACTTTCGAGCTATATATGGTAGGAGGGGGACTCAGAAAAATTTCGACTTTCGAGCTATTAACGATAGGAGGGGACTTGGAAAAATTTCGACTTTCGAGCTATATATGATAGGGAGGGGGGACTTAGAAAATGGTCGACTCTCGAGCCATATATGATAGGGGGGAGACTTGGAAAAATTTCGACTTTCGAGCTATATATGGTAGGAGGGGGACTCGGAAAAATTTCGACTTTCGAGCTATTTACGATAGGAGGGGACTTGGAAAAATTTCGACTTTCGACCTATATATGATAGGAGGGGGACTTGGAAAAATTTCGATTCTCGAGCTATATATGATAGGAGGGGGACTTAGAAAAAATTTCGACTCCCGAGCTACCATATATAGCTCGAGATGGACAAATTTAGACTCTCAACCTATATTATACTAGGCTTATAGTAGGTCTAGGTGTTCTTTATACTAGCTTTATCTAGGCCTAGGCTTCCTTGCATTCTCAATACCAATACCCATTTGACTCATGAAACAGGTTCCCTACGTTCCTCGTTTGACTTCGTTAAGGAAGTTGAATTCAACGTTTGATATCAAGATCAAATTCAAATCTTCCTGCAACATCGTTAAAGAGGCCGTATCGTTTTCTTCTCTGGCCAATATATATCCTCACGCAAGTATATTAATCCAAAGGATTTGTAAAAGACTATTTTGAGAGAGGGGAGACCTCCCCATACATCGGAAGGCAACAAGTTCAGAAACCCCATCAAATACTGGGCTAGGTACGTAGATGGTATCTTAATCTTGTGGGCAGGCACTGATAGATAGGTGGATCAATTCTTTCTGAAAACGAATACGACAAATGAGAACATCAAATTCGCAGTAAAAAAAGGCAATGAGGCCAGCATCAACTGTTTGGATCTAACATTCATACTGGAGAACAACAGAGTGGAGTAAAAAATGTACAGGAAGCCAACGCACACCGTTCCCACCACCCAAGGTTCAAATTAGCGGCGATTCAGAACTACTACTCCCGAGCAATTTCTGTTCTGAAAAACATTGAAGAGAAGAGGAAAGAAATTGAGATAGTAAATCAGATCACTAGAGGAATGGTTGAGGGAGTCCTCAGGAAAATGGAAGCAAAGAAGGGAACCAAAGACAGCACCGTGAGAAGGTGCTCCGGATCGGTGCCATGCACATGAAAGTACACAGACAGCGGTTATGATTTGAGTGTGAGCGTCCATAAAAAACCACAATAAGCAACGACCAGATGAAGGAGAAGGACAAGGGAAGCTTGAGCGGAAAGTTCAAGTTCAGTTCCAAACAGGGCTCAGGCATCTATACATTTGTGAGGCTGGGAGAAAGTTCAACATTAAGAGAAAGGAGTATGAAACATCAAGGGAAAAAGAAGATGGGACATCACTGTTTGGCAAATACTGCAATGAAGGACAGCACAATCGTGAAAGACTATTTTAGGTCAAACATGTAGAAAACCATATGAAGGGAAGGAAAGTCTGGGAACAAATAGAGATTGCAAAAGCATGCGCAACCAGGAGAAAAGTCAACAATGTAATCAATTACAGAGTTCTTCGGAGGTCAATAGCTCCAATAAGCTCGAGCAAGTGCGGAGGAAATTTGAGGGTTGAGTCAGTACACGTGTACCTTTACTTCGAACGTCGATGATAAAAATTAAACGATCAGACTCTATTTCAAAGAAAATACGATGAAGCGTAACCTGTTCCATTTCGATTATCGATTTTTCAAATATATTGTAGCCTATAATAAATAAATTGTAGCAGCGAACATTTTTTATACTCGTAATACGCGTTAGGTATCACTTGTCAAAGAATATTTCTCACGTCTGGTGAATCCGTGGGAGTAAATCTTATAATCTATTCTTCTCATTTGGCGCTGAAACGAAGTTGTTTCTTGCTATACGGTTTACGAGCGATCTTTGAAACTATTTCTTAGGATGTATTTCGAAGATAATAGGTAGATTGTATTTCCATGCGAAAAATTTAGGATTCTCGTATTCCATCATATTTGAGCCTAAAAATTTAATATCCTATAAGTAACAATTGTTTTTGGTATGATTCAGATTTATAAAACTCGAAGAACTTCGGATAAAATCCAAAGGGGGGATTTGGAAAAATTTCTACCTCGAAGTTATAAATATGAAGAGTGAGACGTAGAAAAATGTTGACTTTCGAGCTACGAGAATTGAAACATTTTCGACTTTTGATTAAAGAATACGAATACCAATATACAGTAAGACTTGAAAAAAGTAGAAAATTTCTGTTTTTCCATTCATACCAGCCTTTTTCCTCTGACAAAAATCTCTAGTTTTGAGCTACTAAAAGTGGTATTGGCATCGAAGGTGAAGGTTTGCGTACGCAAATTTCTTCTTGCTCCAAGCCTGAAGTATACTGGTCTGGTTGGGGCCAGGTAAAAGAATTCGAATCCTTGCCGGGGCAAGGTCGGGCCAGGCAAAATAGAGGACCTGAGCATAAAATGTTGCACAATCTCAGGCCTGCTGACAGCCTCTTTGGAGTGCGCTCAACCCTCGTTTTTAATAGGAAACCTGTTTTATGGGGAGGTTTTTCGGCAAAAGTGTCCGCCGTCCAACCGGCCGGCATTTTCGAGGTCTTTCAAAGGCCGACCTCCTATCATAGCTCGTAGATCAAAAATTTTTTCAAGTCCCCCTCCTATAATAAACGCGAAAGGACAAATACTCCGAAGGGAGAGTAAATAATGTAAACCGTAGAAAAAATATACACGACGAGCGCTTTCGGTTAATAAACCATCAAGAAACTGGAAAATTATATGAGGGAGAAGTGGATAAGAACACAGTTGCAAAGATGGTATGGTAAATTTAATATTACGACTAGATGAAACCTTATGGTCCATTCGAGACTCTCCGGTATGCTCCTCCCCCTTGAGTTTGATTACTTTATGCGGGACGTCAAAGTAAAGTGTCGGAAGTTGAGGTGAACTTGAAGTAGAAGAAAAATAAGAAGTTGTCTTCCCTAATGAAGGTTAATGATGAGGTGGTTGAGGAAAGGGTGAGTGACGGTGTTGTCGTTCATGAATTCCATCTCCCCCTCTTAAATAATAGTCAGGTAGTGTTTAATAGTGACGTAATGGCCCTCCTTGAGAAAGGTTTGAAATTCAGTTTACCTCCCCTCAAGAAGGATGAAACCTTGGCAAATGTTGTTGCGGATCTTGCGGTTAAAATTGATCCTGGTTTTAATACCCAGAAAGTTTGTGCTGAATTAGTCCGTAATAACCCCCTCCCTCGCATGAGTAATAAATTGGGAGGAGTGATTCAAGGTTTGAAGAGGAAGATGAAAGAGGAAGATTTAATCGTCACTAAGGCTGACAAGGGCAATGCTGTTGTGGTGATGGAGAAGTCGGCCTATTTTTCTAAGGTCCATGAAGTCCTCCAGCAGTGTAGTGCTAAGAGAGTGAGGATTTCAGGTTTCCTAAGCACGTTAAAGAAGTTAGGAGTGTCATCAACAGGAGTGAGGCTATTATCAAAACTCCTGCTTTGAAAAAAACCCTCCTTTTTACTAACCCCACACCCCCCTTCACGGGTTGCCTAAAGTGCATAAGAACAATACCCCGATGCGACCCGTTATTTCTTTCGTCCCCTCCCCCACCTATCTCCTTGCCAAAATCCTGGACCGTTGGTTCAAAAATCGCATTGATTTTGAATCTCCTCATTCGGTCTTGAATTCGGCCTCTTTAACTGACGTTCTGAAAGGTGTGAGTCTTCCCCGGGGAACGACCATCTGTTCGTTTGTTCCCGAATATTTCTAAGGCTGCTACTATCCAGCGTATGGGTGAGCTACTCGTCAAAGCCAATATTCCTCACAATGAGCTTCACGAATTTTTCGATCTTTTGAATATTTGCTGGTCCCCCAACTACTGTAAATTTGAAGGAAAAAAAATTTTTCGAGTTTCCTGATGAAGTAGAGATCCCTATGGGATCATCTTTTAGGCTCTCTCATCTCCGAAATTTTCATGTCTAAGTTTGAACTTGACCTCTTTTCCTCAAACCAGGTGTTACTTAATCATATTCACTATTGGCACAGGTACGTTCTTGACGTTCTATGTACCTGGACTGGTCCCCCAGATCTCCTTGGTGAGTTTCTGAGGTATCTCAATTCCTGGTACCCTTCCATCAAATTTACGTTGGAAATAGGGGTATTTTCCATTAACTTTTTAAGAGGGAACCTGTTTTATGGGGGGCTTTTTGAGAAGTTTGGCGTGCGCCGTCTAGCAAAAAACTTGGAAAAATTTCGATTCTCGAGCCATATATGATAGGAGAGAGACTTGGAAAAATTTCGACTATCGCGCTGTATAATGCTTATAGTAGGTCTAGGCGTTCTTTATACTAGCTTTATGTAGGCCCGTGCTTCCTTGAATTCTCAATTCCAATACCCATTTAACTCCTAAAACACGTTCCCTGCGTTCCTCGTTTAACTTCGTTAAGGAATCCGTCATTTTTTCCAAGTTTCTTGCTGGACGGCGGACGGCGCACGGTAAATTTCTCAAAAAGCCCCCCATAAAACAGGTTCCCTGTTAAAATTGGAGTCTCTCAAACGTCAAAATTTTTATGAGTACTCTTCTTGTCATATAGAGCGCGATATTCGAAATTTTCTCAAGTCTAAGCTTTTTGCTGGTTGAAATTGACAAGTATATGTCTTCGACCTGGGGATTAGTCGGAAATTAGCGAGAGACGCACTTAAAACGTTATTGATAACGTCACCAATGACCTTGACCTAGAAAAGTTTACAAGAGGCGTAGTATGACTTTATGAAGGACCTTGACCTACTTCAAGGAGCTGTATAGATCATCTTAGGTTAAAAGCGTAGCCCAACACACGATGTACAAGACTTGTACTCAGCCACTCGGCCTAGCATATTTCGACTAAGAGACGTACTCTGTTTGATGGCGTCATAAAGCGAGTATCTTCTAGAGCCCCAAACTTAGGCCAGACCATGCTCAGCTTCGGAAATATCAATTTCCATATAGTGGGGAAATATTTCTTTACATGCATATATTTTGAGCTGAGGGTCAGCCGTAAATCTGTGAGACGCGTGTCACGTGCCAAGCTTCATAACGTCATCAATGACCTTAACCTACTTTATGAACTTGAAAAATTTCAACCCTTTTCAAACCTTCGTTGTACATAAGGTTTATACATAACAGAAAATTTGTTCGATTTCAGGACTCTTGTACTAAGATGAAACTGTCTTTGTCGTTCGAATTGTTTTTAGATTCCTTGACCTATGGTCAAATAGTCAAATTTATTCTTGCATAACATTTGTGAGTGTGAGACGATCGTAATCGAGTCTACCTATCGAGAATGTGAAACATGTTCCAAAAATTTATCTCTCTAAGAGCCTATCTAGTTCAATTCTGTTTAGAGGAACTCCTCAGCATGTGAATTTTTCTACGTATCTTCAGTTTGGAAAATATTTGTCTTTCGAGTTAGGTAATTTCTTTTCCCTCAACTTAACTTTCTCTGACAGCATTGAGCATGAGCTTCGGGAGCATTATGACGGGAAAATCTCGAATGCAGAGATCCCTAATCCGAAAAACAGTTCTGTTGATGGTGGCATAGACAAATTAAAGTCGAGAAACAAGTGGAAATAGTGTGTATCACTTCAATTCAGTCGCTTTAACCGAGCACAATAAAGGACCATGAACGTAAGAGATCCTGACGAGTAAGTGTAATAGTAAAATAATATGAAAAATTTAAAAGGCGAAACGTCTTGAACGCTTAAATAAACAAATCAGTCAAAGTTAACGCTCGAATAACAAAAAACTTGACACTTATAACTACCGGCAACGCGCACTCCTGTCAACATTTCGTAACCCCTATGTCGAATCGTCGAATCTTTCAGGGTGAACACCAAACAAATTACAACGAAAAGTTTAGTGATGAAGTGTGTTTGTATTATTGTAGTCGTAATTTTGTCACGCGTTTGGGACTGTACAATTTTTTGCACATTGTCGAGCCATTATTATAATTTTTTTTAATTCTGCAAATGAAAATGGTCTCCGGATTTGTGCAGAGTGTACTTCTTAATTTATGCGCCAACTATCCGCCGTCCAATAATACCGTCACGGAACCTCCACCATGGAAGTGGGGTGAGTTGAAGCCATTTAAAGGGTGTTTACTGAAAGTTGAAAATGAAAATTTATGCTTTTTGCATGCCATTTTCCATATACTTCATGCTCACAAATTCAACCAAATCTAAAAAAAGAAGAACAGGAAGAGAAAAAATTTGCCTGAATACTTTTTTAAAAATGCATACTATAATTTTAAAAAATTGCTAAAAATCTACTATTTGCATGCTTGCATGCTCACTCAAGCAAAAATTATGCTACTTGCATGTTTTGCATGCCAGTGGACACCCTGATTTAATATATTTAAACGATAGGTTAAAATTTTTCTGAGTCTTACCTTTTCCTATAATCTCGGCTCATCAGTGAAAGTTACCCTTTTTCCTTCTTCATAGAAGTTCCGAGATCTGAATTTTCCTTAGTTCCTCCTGTATAAGGATTCAGAATTCGAAATTTCTGCAAGTCTTACATCTCATATTTTCAGCCAATACGAGTGTCTTCCTCCTGATCTACACAAACTTAAAGGTCAACAATTTTCTCAGCTCCCTCCTCTTATGCAGCTCGAAAATCTAAAATTTCTAGTCCCAAGGCCAAGGTCCGAAGAACAAGAAAAGGAGAAACGAAGAAAAATCCCACATAAATGTCAAAAGTTCTTCATATAACTCCACATGAAAATCGATCGATCAGGTGCTCATTACGTAGCTGGCGTCTGTTTGCAGGCCTGGTCTCAGGCCTCCACCATATTTTGGTAAATAAAAAAAAACTTGTAAACGAATACTCATAAAAAGAATGTTTCTAGATTTGAAAAACACGTTTTTATTAATTGTGTAGTTTTCCGTGGTTACAAGAGTAGAATATTTTTAGTAGGCAAGATAGTCTTTAAATAATTAGGTTTTTCCGTGCATGGGTGAATTATTTCAAACAAAAATAATAATGTGCGGACAGAGCCTCGATTTATTCTTTTATTTGTTCCAAATATTATTCTTGTTAGAAGGAATTTTATCTTACACTATATGTTTGTGATTCCTACCTTAGTTAGAAGGCTGGCTTGTAAGCCTAATTTGCTCACAAAATAGTGGAGCCTCCACCTTCTACATCCCCTCCCCCAAGACAAACCTTCTAGTTTCGGGCTTGCTATTTGGATTAATGAACAACATGAATAATTATTGTTCTCCAATGAAATATTGGGAAAACAAGTAGTTTCTACTTTGAGAGTGTTACTCCACCTCAATTTTTTACCCCTCTATCAGTTGTTCCAGGCAGAGGAGCGCGAACAAATTTTCTACGTCCTGTTTCCTAATCCCTCTATCAGAAAAATACTAGTCTAAATCTGTGTCTGAAAATTGACGCTATTTCCAAGTTTCGTGTACAATTTCTAGTCTAATTCAAAAGTATATTTAAAAATGTAGAAAAAAAAAACTGTCATTCTAACGATTACTTCATTAACAGTATCAGAAGAAAAGAAAACGCTCGACAGCAATAGCAGTGATTTTCAGTGTACTTTGAGAACAAACGAGGATTTACGGAGACGCATACTGAGAGGAAAACGATTACGAGTCGGAACTTTACCAGTGTGTTATTTCAAATATTTACGTACAAAATACATCACCTCTACCTACGTAGGTAATAAATTATCTTTTTTTTTTCATACATTTCTCTCAATTAGGACCGGAAACCTTTGAGTTGGGTAACACAAGAGAACAGTACCTTAAAGGGACACGGTATTGCATTTGAGATACTCAATACGCTGAGCAACAAATTTGGATTCACCTACGATGTTCTCGTTCCGCCGAGAAAGACATTAATTAATGAAAAAGGCAGTATACTGAATATGCTCATAAGTAAAGTAAGTAAAACTCGAAAAAGAAGCGAATCCAACTGTTTCTACGATGAAATCAAAGGCGTGAAATTGTCCCAAGGTCAGCATTTCGCTGGTCAACTTCGAGGGGGGTCAGAGCATAATGAAATCGTCATTTCATTAAATAACATTGTATTTCCATCGATTAATTTGCGCCGCTTTTTGGCGAGGCGTTTTTTGTTCTTTGACGTGACAGCTCGAGAAGCTATGTCTGAAATAAATGTGTCATAAAGGTTTGTCCTACAATCTCAAGTACTTAATAAAAACGACTTTTTTGTACAGGAAATTGATATGGTAGCCGCTTTTATTCCAATTTTACCGAATTTGGAAAGCGAGTTACAATGGGGTATGCAGTTAACGCATTTCGAATACGTAGTTATGATGAAGAGACCAAAAGAATCAGCAACGGGTTCGGGTTTATTGGCACCTTTCGAAATAGAGGTATAATTAAATTTTTCAGTCGAGTAAATATCATTCATTGGGACCATTAATTCCTTCAAATAAATTTTAGGTATGGTTCCTAATACTCATATCATTAATCGTAGTGGGTCCAGTGATACACGGTACGATGAGACTACGTTCGAGAATTTGCGGTGACTCTAAAATTTATCCATTAACTTCGTGCGTGTGGTTCGTGTACGGAGCTCTTATGAAACAAGGTTCATCTTTGTCTCCCGACAACGGTAAATCAATACGATTACCAGCCTGTACAATAAATTTTCGAAGAATATTAAAGCCGAATTGAAAATCTCGCTGTTTAGATCCAACAAGAATAATGTTCGCTTCTTGGTGGTTGTTCATAATGATCCTTACTTCATTCTATACGGCTAATCTAACCGCATTTCTCACCCTCTCACGTTTTACTTTACCAGTCCAAAGCGTAGACGATATTGCGAATCCGATATATCGATGGGCAGCTCTTGAAGGAGGTGCTATCGAATATTTGGTCAAAGTAAGAAGATACTGACGAGTGTAATCAAAATCGCACTGGTTTACAAGTAGTAAAGATTTTCAAACTATGTACCGTAGAATGGCACTGATTTAGGATCATTGAGAAGATCTTGGACGAGTGGAAGGGGTACGTTCGTCAGTAATACGGATATTTCTGAAATTGAATCTCTAATATCGCAAGGTGAGAGTAGTTTAAAAACAAACGCATCTAAAATTGTAGTATAACACCTTCATCCTTTTTTTCTGTTTTCATGCTTAAAAGGAATTCTCTTGTTGCATGAGCGCAACTGGCTGAATTATTTCATGCTGAATATCGAAAGAGACGTGACAGATGAGAAAGAACGTTGCAAATACGTATTGACGAGTACGTCTTATTTAACACGATCATTATCGTTTGCTTTTCCGAAACACAGCATACTACCACATCTATTTAACGAAGAGTAAGGATTTTGAGTTTTAACAGAAGAAATATCTTCCAAGATACCATCAATAAGAACGATTTTCTTCTCTCCAGCATGCTGTTGTATACGGAGTCGGGGATTATTAAGCATCTCCTGACGAAGGATCTACCGGAAGCCGTAATATGTCCACTGAACTTAGGCAGTAAGGAAAGACAATTACGTAATTCCGATTTGTTCACGACGTACGCGATCGTTATCGTCGGCTTCATACTGGCATTCGCAGTATTTGCGTTTGAAATAACGCGAAAGTTATGCAACCGTCAACTGGGTCGACCTGACAAGAAAACTAAAAATACAACGAAAACGGTTAGATGGGCACGCGAACCAAAGTTAATGTGGTACTCGGATTTTTACTCAAAACCATTTCAAACAAATATATCATCGTCAAATGAGTTGGACCAACCGTTTTCATCCTACGTAAACAGGATTTTGTACCAACAGAAAAATTAACAAAACTGACGTAGAAGAAGATCAATGAGAGAAACGAAAGTTGCGGAATATTTCAGCTGAATTCAGTCAATAAATAGCTTATTGTTTTTCAATATTTAGTAATGGTACGAAGACAAATTTCAAAATTTAAATATATAAAATATTTACAGTTTCAACTATCGATAACCTCCGACGTGTCCATTTCTTCATCCGAGATATTTACATGAGAATCGTCAGTATCAGCTTCTTCAGTATCTAAGATGGCTTGAAGTTGATGTAGAGAAGCGACAAGGACGTGGAAATGCTTTCTTCTTGTTTCTATCTTCTTGTCTAACTCTTGTCGGAGCTCCTTTAACAGAAAATAAGAGTATAGAAAAATTAAGGGAAGAAATTGTAGACCTAACACGTTGATTTTCGTATACACATGTGTTCGAACTAAAGAAGATAACGGGACGAATAAAGAAAGGTAACAACATGCACAACATACAACAGAAGTTTCTGTCACACTTACATCCAATCGATTCAATTCTTTTCGCATCAATTCTAATTTCTTCATTGTTTCGGTTCTTTCGGGATGTTTGTCGATCACATTAGCAATAACTTCGTATTCAATATGATTCTTGCGGAATATTTTTGCCTTCTGCAATTCGTCTTTGGCATGTTGTATATCAACCTTAGATTTTTCTATTTCTCTCTTGATTTCATCTGCCAATTTATCATAGTTTGTTATTTCTTTCTCGTTCATCGCGGTGGAGATCTTGCATTTCTCGAACACGTACTCGCATTGAGACAACTGGCTCAAAAGTTGTTCCTGGACTAACTTACTGTTTGAAACGAAATAGAATGGTAATTCAAACAACTAAGGATCATACAGTCATAAAACACCTAGCTCGTAAAATGAGTGAGAATAGTTACATATCAGAGGCGGATTCGTTCGAATTATTACACCATTTAACGAATGTTTTCAACAGAAGCATTAGTCTACGATCATCGCCGGTTCCATCACCATCAATCAGAAGTCGACGCTTGATAACTTCCTCTGGAAGCATAAAATGATAAATATTAAATTGTCAACTAGGTTAAGGATTTACTTCTTCTTACCTTCAGTCATCATGTCGGCTAGCAGAAACTAAGATTAAGAAACGCCGGCCGAATAGAGAATTCTGACTTGAGAACTCAACCAGAGAAGAGATATTTATGATTGAAGCTCAATACATCCCGATCACAGATGATAGGAGGAACGGTAGGAATTTAAAAAATAATCTTTATTCCATTTATCTCATTCCCGGTTTCATCTTTCCAGTTTCCGAAGTATTGTTTGACTGCTGATGAGTGATGACTGATGAGTGAGTTCCGCGGTGGTTCCGCGTGAGCTCCGCAGATTTTTATTGATAATTATCGTTATTGAAGTCAGTTTCAGTCAACACCACCTAGAGAGAAGGCCTCGACACTGAACGCGAAAACAACGATGACGTCACGCTAAGTAGGCCATCCCATTTTGCCGTACAAAGTTGAATTGACGTATAAACAAATAACGAATACGAGAAAAAGAGGCTGTATCAAGTGTACTCATAAACTCTTTTCCTCGTATTCATTATCTGCATATACGTCAATTCAACTTTGTACGGCAGCATTCCTCGTACAGCGCGTAAATGGAGAGAAGCTTTTTCCATTTCATTTAAAGATAACTCGATAAATACTAATTTCAACGAAAAATTACAAGAGACAAAATATGTTCTCCATAAATTTTCTTTCCAGTCGTTGTATTTTCATATTTTTAGCATTAACCTATGCGCTTTATTTTTTTCATTTCCAAAAACAAAAATGCGCCGAGAAACGAGAATCTGTATATGGAACTGCGTTTCTCGGCGCATTTTCGAAAATAAAGAAAATAAAGCACGTACCTAGGTTAATGTTGAAATAATTATCAAAATACTACGACTGGAAAGAAAATTTAATGGAGAACATATTTTGTCACTTGTGATTTTTCGTTAAAATTAGTATTTTTATCGAGTTATCTTTAAATGAAGTAACAAAAACGGGTTATCACCATTGTCAAAGCATTAACAAAGATAAAAAAGATTGGTTCCAGTTCAGTTCAGCTGGTCCAACACCACCTAAAGAGAAGGCCTCGACACTGAAACCATGACGTACCACTTAGTAGTCAGTCAATATAATATGTGACCCTGATAATGATAAGGGACCTAAAGTCGTAAAAAGATTTTTTTGCATACCCAAATCGAAACTGAAACTTTCAATGGCGATTAACTCCACGAAAAGTACTGCTTTACTAATGAAGCGAAACGCTCGGTATGTAAAGGATTTTACAAGCCATGGCATGTAAAGAAGTCATGTTAGCTTGACGTCACTAGATGTCCGTTGTAAAATGTATCGTATATCTAGTATGTTATATGATCTATGATCGACTACAATCAGGAGAATCACTTCAAAGGAACATCTTCGAAAGTTTCAATTCGATTTGGGTATACAAAAAAGTGCATAACACGGCATAACTCGAAGTGTGTTTACATGTCTCGGACATTTGCTACACTCGCTGCGCTCGCTCCGCAAACTATTGTCCTCGCCATGTAAACACACACTTTCGAGCCATGCCGTGTAATATACTATTTTCTGTTTTTTTACATAATATTATTGGGGACGACCTACCGAGTATTTTGAGACCCCTATCGCAAAACTTTTTTTTTCCCGACTCTAGGTCCCTTATCGTTGTCAGGGTCACATATCATATTGACTGACTACTAAGTGGTACGTCATGGTTTCAGTGTCGAGGCCTTCTCTTTAGGTGGTGTTGGACCAGCTGAACTGAACTGGAACCAATCTTTTTTATCTTTGTTAATGCTTTGACAAAATCAGTCCAGCTTAAAGAGGGGAATGGTGGAACTTGAAATTTGAACACTTAAGCAGCGCTTTCTCCTATTTAGTAAGAAGCAAGAAAGCGAAAAAGACGGGTGGTATTTATCATTTAATTTCATCTTAATTTTATTTCATACATGCAGGATATGTTCTGACATTTTTTTCATTGACGTATAGCATCTATACCAAAATTTCGACCATTAAACTTGATTAAACCGTAGGTCCCCGTTGGTCAGCTAGTTAAAACACGGACAGGTAATAACCCGAGGTAGGTTTTGAATCCTTGCACGGCTGAGAAATTTCTCCAGCTTAATTCACTTCTCAGTATTTTTTTTCCTGAATTTTTTTCTATTTTTTATTTTGTTACGTATAGGTACCAAATTACAATTATACATTCATTACAATTAATATTTATCGTCAGTAAAAATTATTTTCATTTCTCAGGTATTCAACAAACTAATTTTTGTAATTCCGAAGCACTGTAGCTTGCTACAAAAAATTACTGTAGTACTTTAGGAAAAATAATAATCCGTGTAGTTTTTACTTGTCAGGAGAACTGTTGTAATAGTGAAGCGATAAGTAATATAACCAATGGGTGAAAGATATTTTGTGGAAGCGTTTGGGGAAACTTACTTTGGTTTTACAGTAAAATCTCTAATTTTGATCTTTTTTTACCTTCAAGTATGTAGAGAAATGGATGACTACTGCTTACTAAAAAGGCGATTCGTCACCTTTTTTTTTAGAGTTTATTTTCTCTCAATTTTTTCCAAGTGATACCTACATAAACTAAAAAAAAAAAACTCCTGTATTCATGATGTTTTATTAATTACTTATTGACCGAGCACATATGTACTTAAAAATGACATTGATTACTTATTTCTTTTTTTGTTTGGAAACGAAATCACGAAGTCAAACGACTGGTTTTTAAAGTAAACATCAATTTATCATTAGTAGCATTATGTACCGGTGTTTATAATGTCCATTTCTCCAGTAAGCTCAAGTTTGCTCCCATAGCATATGATTCCGAGACAGCCATCTGGACAACAACATTTATTTGAAGCAGGTCTACAAAACGACCAACGCCGAATACAAGTTGGCTCTTCAGTGCACGCTTTTACAGCGAGAAATAAGAACATGCAAAATGTATAAAAAAAGACGATAGAACGCATTCTGAATTTTTGTTTAAAATGCTGTAACTAAGATAAGTATAATAATTCGTATTCACACGCTAGTATGACCTGTACAGTTACCTATCTAGAATGTTTATGCAATCTTTTTGAACAGAGCGAAGTCTCGCGATGCAAAGTCAAGTACATACAGTTCAAATCATGAAATTTTCCGAGGAACTGCCATTGATACAGCATAATAATCTTCATGAATTATGAAGTTCCCTTTAAGATTCAAGTTCTGCTTCATTTCGCATACCTGCGTTTGGCTGCTAAATACACATTTTTGCAAATGATATTCCAGTTGCTAATAATTCACATAATAATATGTGCAAATTTTCATTCATCATCGTTCTATCTAACCGTTTGACGGTATTTTCGCTCACTACTATACTGCACTATCGACATTACCGCGAGACTTGGAGTATAATGCTGTGTTAGTGTCAAGTACGTCTCTTGACAGAAATGCAAAAGAAGAAATGAAGAGGAAGAAAGAGTAGGGACCAAATTTTTTTTTGAACGAACACAAAATGGTGAACACAAAACCACAATGTAGCGAAACTGCAAAGTATTTTGGAAGAGAAGGGTTTTCCTCAGGTAATTTTCAACGGGATATATAGTGAAAATTTCTATCATCAGTCGGCTACTTTGAATTCTTTTTACCTTATTTAAGAGCTTGATTTCAACTTTGTGCCATATTCACGGAGAGAAAATCTTTAAAAAATTTCGTTGATCTACTGAAAGTAGGCCTACCTATAGAAAAATGGTGTGATTTGAAAAAGTTTTATCCTCTGAAGGATTCAAAATATTTTCGAGTTCTTAACCCTGATAATTTTTAAAATTTTAAGCTTTCATAAAGGTGAGACTTGAAAAGGTTTCGTACACTGAACCGAGAGACTTGAAAAATTTCCACCGATCTCCTGAAAATACAAGAAGAAGGAAGACCTAAACACGTTACAAGTTTTGAATCCGTACAGAAGAAAAGATTTTATATAAGTTTACTTAGCTAAGCCCGGAGTGGTTCACAAACGTTGTCCTAAGTCGCTCCAGTTGCTCTCAAATGGGACCATTCAGCTGTGGAGAAGTAATCCTTAGAATTCACTAAAATCAAATTTCAAAATTTAGGTAGATAGGTATTTTTATAATTCGGTATAGAGTTCAAGATGCATGAATCTTTAATGATTATTCTCAACTTTTTTACCGACTTTTCGTTTTTTTTTTTTTTTTTTTTTCCTCTCTCTCAATGCAAAGTAGGCAGCACACATACGATTTATAACAATACAAACCGCATAATATTTACTTTCTGGTAGATAAGAATGATACTTGCTCGTGCGATGTACGGCGGTTTCTTGGGAGAAAAATTGGAAGCGATGACTCTTCGTTCGTTTAGAAGAAAATCACTGTTGATGTATCTTCTTTGTCACGAATACTAACGCAATACCTTGACATCAAAAGGATCATAAATGGTAAAGAGTTTTCATATAGATCTGTTTCTTAATATTTCGCGAGTATTTCGTGTTCTAGTGTTTTCATGCAGGTCTCGCGTGGCCTCCGCCGATTATTCGCAAAAATTGTACGAAGAGCAAAAATTATTTTGGTTTCTTGATGGGAAAGCAGGTAACGTTTAGGTATAGTAAGTTATTTAGGATATAGAGGTACGAGTAGAGATTATGATCGTTTCCTGACCCATATACCACAAAAACAAAAATAATGAACGATTGAAAGGTTTGAGTGATTAAATATTTGAACATTCGCTCACATCATCACTGAATGGAATCGAGGAAATTGGCAAAAAAAAAATCGTTGCATTTATAAAGATTCTCCTTATAATTAGGAGTTTTTTACGTAGCTTCCCGATTACGAGATAAAAAAAAACAACAATCCTTTTTCGGAATCACACTTTTTTCTTTTTCGCCCACCATATTAAAACGACTTGATATTGACTCATTTTCTCAATTGAATTTGGAAATCTATCACCTAGGATGATAAAACAAACACCCATTGTCCAGGAAGCAAAATTTAAGCTCGTACTTCTCAAGTATGCCTTCAAATAATTGTAGGCATGGTCTATTTTTCCCGAGATAATTTTCTGATTAAGATTTCCATATTTCTTTTTCAGCAGCGATTATCGGACTTGACCTATTCAAGCCAAGATCCTACCGACACTATGTTATTTGTGGTACTAACAGTTTTGTTAGTTTACTCGTTTTGTTTCATCTCCTCCGTGCATTGGTTCGAAGAAAAACTAAAATCTAAAATACAATAATATTAAGCGCCACAAACACCCCTTTTTTGAAATAAAGAGAAATCAAAGCGGCATTAGATTTGTTTATTTCTCGTACTGTACCAAAAAAAAATTGTACGTATTTCATAATTCTTATCATGTTTCAATAAACGATAATGTCTGATCATTTAAATGTCTTTTGAGTGGGAACTAGTGACATCACCAATAAATTCTTTCAGCTAATTACTCTCCCCACTTTCTACAGGAAATATAGGTACGGCAAAGTGCAAATTTTTTCAGAAACAATGCGTTTTTATGAAAAAAATGTAGAGAGTCAAAGTTGTTTGTCTTTGAATTTCCTATCCGATGAAGGTGATTTTGAATTTTTGGAATAAATGAAAATAAAACATTGATCTTATTTGATAAAAAATTACAACACAAATAAATTTCGTTCTCTGCTTACTTTTTTCATAAAAAATAAAAATGTATAGGTTTTGAGATGAAGCGAAAAATTTGCACTACGCCGCATGTTTCCTGGAGAAAGTAGAGAGAAGTTTGCCGCATGCCCATCTATACTGGGGTACCTACTAGGTCTGTAGCTCAGCATTTTGCGTAAATGGCGTGTCAAATGACTTCCTCTTTCTGTATCACTTCAGATATCAGACGAACAAAAAATCGTAGATCTCCCCTTTAAGTTAAGCAGCGGAAGAAAAAAGAGGTTACTGAAGGAAACAGAAAGAAGGTGATGCCACCTTGATTCGAAAAATGAAGAATTTCTATTTTCTTCCTCCAATCAAATCACTCAGCTATATATCGAGATGAATAAATAACACGTTCATAATATCTATTTAAGTTCATTTTTTAAGCCCAAAGAATTCTACATTTCTAATAATGAAGGAACACAAAGGCGCCAGCTTAGGTAATGGGTAAGCCGAAGCCAGCCATTAGCATAGCCGTTAGCCATTCAAATTGGAATTGTTAACGGCTAATATTGTCTCTTCCCCACACCTGACCCTCCATATTGGAGTGACCCGTCCCCTACTTTCAGCCGTCAACTTTTAGCTCTTAGCCGTTAGAGGTTCTATTTTGGCCCAAAATTAACTTCAATGAGACTGGGTTAGCCGTTAGCTGATAGCCAAAGCCAATCAATTAGAAGGGTTAGCTTTTAGCTAAGTTTTCAGCCAATACGATTGACTAAGCAACCTTGCACAAAGGAGACAGCTCATCACTTGCTCCACTAAGGAGGCTGACAAGCTTGCGCTTTAATTTGTCCTGTAATGAAGCCGTCAGCTGTCAGTAAGTTACAAACAAAGTGAAAACGGATGTCCATTTTACCTGCTCTCGAGCTCTTTGATGTGCGCTATAATACGGGAAGTTGGCAACGAGCAACGCGCAACGAGCAATTTTGAAACGGTACTGGTGTGTAAAAAACGAGCAACCGAATCAAACTCATTTGTTTTGGTTGCCCGTTTGCTCGTTCACGTTGCTCAGTTTGTTTCATTGTAGTGCAGACCACTGTAGCTCCACACGGTTGCCCCCAAAAGCTAGTTATACACATGCAGAGATAAGAAGTTTAAGCTTGCTTTGAACAGCTTTTAAGCGGATAAAAAGTCAGTCATTCACAGTTCATTAAGCGCAAAGCCAGTCAAAAAGAAAGCGCTGAATCCGCTCAATTAAGATATTCATTTTCCAAAAAAAAAAGAAAAAAAAAAAAAAAACTATATTTTAAATTGGAGGCTGGTATCCTCTACAAAAATAACGAAGCTCCAATTCTCCTGATTGTTTCAAACCAAGTTTTTTCAGAGACGAAAAGCCAAGACAGACACAAACTAGAGAATAGGGATCTTCCACCATTCCGACAGAGCCCCAATTCTCTTGTTTCAAGCTGGATTTACCCAGTCGTCGATGAAGTAAGATGAACACAAACTGGAGAATAGGTACTTCCGAAAGTACGACAAAGACCCAATTCTCCTGATTGTTCCAAGCTGAGTTTCTTGGTATAGTAAGAAAAAAAAACGGAAAACTGACGTACAATGCGATGAGACATAGAACACGTTCTTTATGTTTATTTGGCTTATACCAGGAAATTTTTTTGTAAATGAGTCGAATTGTTCTGTTCTCTTTGCTTGATGATGGCAGTTGTACCAGAAAACAAGTTCACAATTTGTAGTTTCTACTCTGTAATTTTTGTAGTTTGCATTTGATGATAAATATTTCAATTACAATTCACCCTGTTATACCTCCATGTTCAGTCAATAAGAGAGAAATAGAATTAAATTGAGATACGTATTAAAAAGTGATACAAATTCTTTATTTTAACAAAATAATGGTAAATCTAATGCACAAAAAGTACAATATATTCACATAACGAACTAAAATTTAGTTTGATTTTCTTCCACCAAGGCTACCTCATTTTCATATTTGAAAGAAGTAGGCTTGTTACGGTAATTATAAAAAAGAGAAAAACATTAGTAGGTAGTACATCGATGACTATATTATTAGTACAAAAAATGTTCTTTCACAAAATAATATAATTAGGAAATAACGATGAAGGTTTGATCTCATACATTCTTAAAATTTCAAAGATGTTTAGCAATGTATCGAATCACTAAACTCATAAATAAAATTAATGATAACGATGGTATTTGATTTTACAGAAACTTTCCAAGATTTTATAGAGAGTTTGAACCGCGCTGTCTACACACAAATATGCCAATAAATTTGAATGAATCTGGACTTTATTTTCAGGAATCTTATTTGTGCTCAAGTAACGCCACAAATGTGATGATTGACTTTCACTTTCAATGATAATTGTGAAAAATAATTTTAGCGAGAAGATGATACTGCGTTACAAGATATTCTAGACGTCATAAGTTATCAAACTTCACAGCTAAAAGTAAAACATCACCTTGGTTTATATCACTTCGACCGTAAGTCCAGAAAAACAGGCGATACACAACTCGCAACATTATTATCGACAATTAGTTTTGCAAAAACACATATTTTGAACTATTTCTCTGATTTCAATATCAAAACTTAAGTGGTAAAGTATAAATTAATAGAAAGAGAAATATTGAAGAAAATCAGTCCAATTATCATAGCTTTTCATTATAAAATAGAAGAAATTGGAATAAAAAATTATGACACACTCATAACCCAGGAACTGGAAATTGTGAAATCATCATTCTCTACCCTCTTACTCGCTATTCTCACCTTCCTCAACTTTGATATGATTTAAAAATTATTTTCCTCTTAATTAAATCAATTACATTATTTTCATAATAGTCCGTTATCACTGAGAGGATTTTAAAATCACAAACTCTTTGTTTTTAACGCAATTTTCCCCTATTCTTTCATTTTCTTTACAGGAATTAATGTAGCATATTTTTTACCTTTTCTATTATCTTCTTCGGATTTCTTTTCAGTCGTAGATGTCTTTTTCGTTTCTTTCTCTTCATCGTTAGAGGAGGTAATAGAATGACTGTTCTTATCAAATAACGGCTTAATCACAGGATTTACAAAGGTAACATCACCAGTACTCAAATTTTCTACACCATCAGAAGCAGCTGCGTTTACCTGAGGGCTTCTGGCATTATCGGTTGAAGTTTGACTTTCGCTTTTTGGCACACTAAAGAGGATTGCTCGTTTTTTGATCGGTTGCTCGGTCACGTTCATTCCTCTCGGTTGCGTCAAAAAATGAGTAATTTTAGGAGAAACGCTCTTTATCGAATCTGTTTTCTCTGTTTTTCTGAAAACAATAAGATAAAATTATTTGGTAAACACTTGAAAGATGAACTTTTACCCGAATAAAACACTACACTATAAATCAAATTGTTTTTGAAAAATACATCAATGAGAGTTCTGTATTTTAGACGTTTTTTTTACCCTGAATTCAAATATGGCCATGAGAAAGCTGAATGAGCTCGTCATTTTGAAAGTGTGCTGGGAAATAACTTTATCGTTCTTGAGAAGTGATTTTAGCTTATTTACGGCTTAAAACTTAGATAAAACTTGAGCTTACCACCCTTGGTGTTTTGTAAATATTTCGATTTTAACAGTAAGAGCTGACTTGACAGGTGAGGGCTGTATCGCAGCAAAAAATGGACTCATTTATCAATATTTTAGCAGTCGCAATGATTAAGGAAGTGGATGGACAGTAGGTAAAAAGCCTGTTATTTTTACATAAACGTCTCTTTTTAAAATCGAAAATTGGATACGAAAAACTTGAATAGTCTCTATAGATTCATCCAGAGCAATCGGTTTAAATTTAAATGCTCTCTCTCTCTGTGTGAACACGATGATATTGAATTATGTATCAGTCAAAATACCTATAGTTCCCAAATTTCTTCCTAAAAATCTGGGGATTGGGCTAATTTGAAAGGAAATTACAGGGGCTACAATTTTTGTTCTCTTCAATTTTTCATAAAAATAAGTAAAACTCGAGTTATCACGATAATTTAATTTTTAAAACTGCGCCGCTCAACGCGTTTGAACGGTTGGAACAACGCGCATACGCGTACGTCTGAGGTACCGCGAGAAGCAGTTTCAGTACTCGATAATGCCCGTTTTTTCCTAATTTTTTCGCCCCCTACTCCACCTCGAGGGCGTGAAATTTATTTAAAAACCCGACCCAAATGAAACAAAATTTAAAAAAAAATTCTAAATCGATAGGTGAAGGCGTTCGAAAGTTATGGACGTACATACAGATATATATACAGACAAACATTCTACTTTATATATTAGATAACAAGACTTTGAATAGGAAATTTACTTTTCTTGTTTAGCCAATAATTGTTTTTCTCTCTCCTCCGGCGTGAGCACTTTGACGAACTTCGTTAAAGAAATATGCTTTGGTGTCGTTGGAGTTATCGTTGGCGGTAGAGGAGAAGCAGTACTCGTCTGAGACTTTTCAACTGTATTCATTGGTTTTGATATCTTCTTAGGTTGATAATAGGCCGAAGTAACATAATTCCATGTATTCTCTAAGCTCGATAATTCTTCTAGACCATGTTCTCGTCGTATTTCGTCCTTTACATACCTACAAAAAGGCAGAGCGAGAGAAAGAGATGAACAAAACTCATCGATTTCAACTATCAGACGAAAAGAAAACGCGTGGAAATGAAAATTTTGGCATTTTTAAATGATACTTACCAACAGGCTTTTGCAGCATTCCAAGAGGCGATTTCTCGTAGTTTACGTTTCACACAAGATGGAGCCAAGTGGATTTCCTCGTTTTTACTGAGGACGTACTGGGGGAACTCAATGGCGAGATTTTTGGCGCTGTTCTTGTTTCCGTGTACTAATCGAATGAAGTCAGATACAACTACAAAGAACAAATCATTTTCTCAATCTGTTCGAGGTGCACGTTGAAAAATCAATAAGAACTTACATTGTTCGGGAAATTCAGTTTGATGTTTTGCTCTCATCGATGGTGATTTTTGCGTAGAACCAGAAAGTGTATTTTGCACATCCTGCTTACAAACAAAAGGAGCAAGCTCGAGATTGCAGATGCCTCGGAAGAAGAGCAGTAGGTTTTCAACGTCATTAGCTAGAAGTCGCGAGTGGAAAAAGGTGACGAATAAATAAAAAACAATGATCGTTCGAGTTGTATATGCATGAAAATTACTCACTTCCTTTCTGTACGCTATTACTTAACCAAGTACAACCATACGAACGTGATTTCAATTTATATGTTTTCTCTTTTAATTCAGCTTCAAATTCATTCTTCAATAAATTCAGTTTTGTTGTCTGAGAGTAAAAAACATTGACTAATTTAGTATACACATAATTTTTTTAGTATGATCTAATCGTCATACGAACTTGATCATTTCCTTCGTCATCTTGTGGAGCTTCTTCGTCACTTAGATAACCGTGAGGCACAAAAAAGTCATTATCAACTTCGTACTCGTGATCGGATTCTTTTTCATCGTCGGATCCGTGCAAACTTTCTCCTGGTTCTTCAACCCACTCTTCGTCTGAATCGACATCGTACTCGAAGAATTTCTGAATAAAAAACAATCTGAGGTGAATGTAAGTTTTTTTAGGGCACAGTACTAGTTCGGAATTCACTAACAGAATCGCATTTAAATGGAGTCTTGCCCGTGATAGATTTACTGCGTTTCCGCCAGGTACCCCAATACGCAGGGCGACGATTCTCGCAGAATTGAAGTAACTTACATCGGTAACGTGTTCGTATTTCGTTTCCTATCGAATTGCCTGAATATTTATTAATATCAAGAATTCATGAAAGTGGATACTTTCACAGCAGTCTTGAATGAAGGGAGGAGAGGGTTGTGAAAGAACGAAGAATACATTAATTTCTGCTCCTTTCGAACGAGCTTTAAACCTAGGACCTAGGTTCTAGGACGTACGTCCACCAGAAAAGAACGAATTTGGGTGTTTTTCGTTGTTTCATAATCCTTTCCACCCTTCATCAAGTCGCTTCAAAGATTAAAATTTAAAAAAAAGAGATTCATCTACTAACCATCTTTAAGGTCTTCTTCGTCATTCAGATTTGAAGGCCAAGTATTCTCGGAATGTCCTGGTTTGTAATCCACCGATTTTAGTTCGGCTAAATACGTACTGCTCCTATCTATTGAATCATTTTCTAGTAATATTTCATCGAGATAATTTTTCCTCTCAGGAGTCAAGCTAACTCTCGTAATATTTGCCACTTTCATATCTTCTTTCACCTGTCGAATGTGAGAAAAATTAGGATCGAAAATTCACTGGAATTGTCTGGAAATTGTAGTATTTTTGCTTACTTCGAAAGGCATGAAGAGGTTATTGACTGTTTTATTGCAAACCTCGATTGCTGCCTTTATTAAATTTGTTTTACTTTTGGTTACGAAAAAATTCTTAAAGTGAGCAGCTGTCTTTTCTTTTTTCCTTTTTTCTTGTTCTTCTTTGAGTCGGATTTCCTCGATTTTCTTCTGCTTCTCTTCTTCTTTCGCTTTCCTTTCCGCTTCTCTCTGTTTTCTCTTTTCTTCTTCCTTCATTTTACGCTCTTCTTCTCTTTGGCGTCTTTCTTCTTCTTTTTGCCGCTTTTCTTCTTCTTTTTGTCGCTTTTCTTCGTTTTTGGCTCTAAAATATGAACGAATATCAAAATTATCGTATCTACACGAGAAAAGAAAAGCAGATCAAATATCATTCCTTACTCTATCTCCGCTAGACGTTTCTTTTCTTTCGCCTCCTTTTCCTCCAATCGTTTTTGCTCTTTCTCCTGAAAATCAGATTATTGCAATAATTAGATAATATTATACACAACAGGACAAGAGTTATAGTAATTTTATCCATCGCATCTCAATACCCATAATAGTACATACTTGTTTCAATTTCTCGCGTTCTAATCTTCTGGCTTCTAATTCTTTTTTCTTTTGTAATTGTTTGGGAGTAAGTTTCTTAGTTTGAGCAAAGTCTTTATCCGAGTTCGATTCTGAGTCAGACTTGATTTCTTTCTCCGGCTTTTCGACATCCTGCAGAAATGTGTATGTTAGAAAACAGAAAAGAAAGAAGGCAAAAACTCGAAATCATGATCATGAATTACTTGTGATTGTTCCGAAGAGATCGACGAACTGACTTTTGAGCGTTTGACACTAGCAGGACTAGTAGGAACTTCGAATTTTACAGTATCACAGCTATGAGGTACATCAGGTAGAATTTCATCTTCGACGGATATCTGGCATGATGCAAGATTGATGAGGTAAGACAAAGATGTTCGAGGCGTTTGTTGATTAGAATAAAATGAACGCATTACCTCACGAGCGGGGCTATCGTTTAAATCTACAGATTTATTGGAAGAAATGTCTATCGAGTCACAAGTTTTTCGATTTTTCGTCTCTTCCTGTTGACTTGTATCGTCCTCGCGTTTTCGTTTCTTCGCAGGCGATGGGGAAGCAAATGGTAAAGTAACTGTAATTCATTAGATAACAAGCAAAATGAAAAGTCATTCAAAACGAACAAAATGAGAATGCTTTTATCATTTAAGAACCGCTTAAAACCACATTTTCAGCATTGTAACGTTGTAAATTGATTTATATACCTTGTTTCAGTTTTTTCTTGGGGATTTCACTCATTACTGCGGTCCGCGGCTACAAAAACAAAAATAATCGGACAATTAGTCGACAGTACCCATATCATCGTATCTGATGAAATGCAGAGAAATTGAGCATCATTTTGTTTTTATTTTTATGCAATCAATACCGAATCACTCACAGGTATGTTCTTGGATCGTTAACTATCACAAATACTAATAAAACAAGTTCTAATAGAGGAACATCTTCGAACTTCGAAATGGTACGATTCTACGAAATAAGTAATTGAATGAATTTATGAGGAATACCTACCCAACAAATATAATAATAACAATAATAAATAACGAGAGATACAGGAACAGGAACATAAAATAAACAACTGTACAGATAAATTTTTTCTTTATATTTCTTCGAAGAAACTTTGGGGAGATAAGGGCGCGAAAATCAGCATGTTCACAACCTTCGATCAAAGTTCACAATCAAGAATCCATAGATTTCGTCAAATTGGAGAAAGGGAAAATTGGTGAATAGTTACATAAAATAGCGCTAGGTAACGCTAGCAAACAAAGTTCCACTCACGCCAATAGCAATGAACTGAGCAGTTGAGCTCAAATGGGGAAAAACCAGTACCTCACGTTTGTTCGCGCAAATTTGTTCATCAGGGTGACCATAATGAGAATCCAAAAACTTTACCCCCTCACCGACGCTGCTACCACCAGGGGGGTTGGAACGTCTCTTAATTGTCAGTTTTTTCGATTTTCCTCGAAAACTATAGACTTTAGAGCAAAGATTCATTACTTCAAAATTATTCTACGTGAAATTTCCTTCAAAAGGAACCCCCAGACCAATATGTTTCAGTGAATGGAAGTCGTATAAAATTGCCTTGGATGATGGAAACAGAGAGGTCCAGGACGTGAATCTTGAGATCCCCTCCCCCTTTCCATGGAAAGGTTCATATAAAAGTAGAAATTTGAACAGAATAGTCACATTCTTCTTATTTCTACTCTTGAAAATGCCCCTTATGTATGAGAAATCCCTCCAACTCGTGAAGCTTGTATAACTTATTATTTGTCCGACGAGCTAACTCTTAGCTTTGTACACAGGCAGTCTGCTGTACGTTAGGCTGAGTGTCTCACGAGCTCGTTCTTGGCCTCGGACTTCCTTCTATTTTCGGTTACTAAGATAAGTACACGTAGTTTCAATATGATCAATATTTAGCAGGTAGTAGCCGAACAAAATGTTGAATATTCGATCGTTTTCTGGAATCTCACAAAGAATCAAAGTAAGATTTCCTCCTTTAAGTACTTTACAAATTTATTGTTCTATTTCATCTAGTAAAATAGTACATTATGCACTAAGGGAGAGACGTGATCTTTTCGGGAGGAGTCCGACCGATCACTTCACTCCCGTGATGCACACACTATTTTCTACCTCAAGTACGAAACAAGTGAACGTTGGTGGTTCATTGACACATTTTCTGATCTCAAAGATAGCTCTCCATACGTTCTATTGAGAATGAGAATTTACTACAGAGGAAGTGACGAAACTCGTCTCAACGATAACCAAACACCTACTTGAAAGTTGGAAACAATTGATTCATAATTGCCACAAGAAATTTTTTTCAAAACATTAGTCTTTTAGATAGTTATGGTTCATTTTACCTACATCCTCTCACATCGTACATAATATTGTTTACAAAATAAACCTTATCGGCAAATAAATCTACCTCAAGGGATGAACTTCATAAGAACAAAAAATCATGACGAAGTTCATCGAGTACAAAGATGGTTACCTATCTCATCCAACAACTTACTTACATAAATTCTTTCTTTGTCCTCAACATGGAACTTGAAGTAAAAAAATGAAAAGGAACACAAAAAAAATTTATTTCTCTTTATGTTTACGTAAGCTAGGTCGATCGAAAACTTGTTTGACACCCGCAGTTTGATTATTGTGGAATTTAACATTCTGAGCAGTTTCAGAAATCCAAGGTGAATCGAACTGCGTCGTGTCTTGGTCCACAAGATGGGTATATTTAGTTCTGCCGCTGCGACCAAAGTTCTTAACCTAAAGGTAAATAAAATAGATCAACGTCAAAAGAATAGGTGAAGTAAAATTTTAAAATAGATACTGTACGTACCTGCATGACTTTAGGTAGAATAGTTTTATCGAAATGATCATCCAATGTTGCGGTAGCAAAGTTCCTCTTGAAAATAGAATCGTCCTTATCCTAATTAAAAGGAAAACAAAAAAAAAGAAAGTAGAAATCGTTCGATTTTCTCGTACAGAACATTGAAATAGCAAAAGTAGCTATCTTATTTCACCAGATGATGGCAATATAATAGCGCTCTTACCAAATAGAAAGCACCCCGGTGGTAGTATTTCTGCATGAATTTATATTTTCCTTTAACGCTTTTATTTGTAACAACTTTAGGATTGACACGTTGTTCTTGTCGTCGTTCTTCCTCTGTGAGATTTCGCACTCTTTCAATTTCCAACAATTCTCTTTCTCGTCTGAAAACCATCGATTTTTATTTGAAAAACAGGACTTCCGAATAGTTTATCGTCACAAGCGATTTTACCCGTAGACATTATTCTATTTTAAAATTTAGAAAAAAATTGTCGTATTAGCAGCAATATTATACATACTGTTCACGTTCTTCTTTGTCTCGTTTATTTCTTTTCATTTCTCGCAATTTCCACGCCTCGTATTCTACTTCGTCATTTTCATCATCCGTGTTTACATCATCTATCGATCCTTCTTCTGTTTTGGCAGCTATTTGTTCTTTACGTATCTCCTCTTCAACTAACTAGAAAATATTGTTTTTCATGCTCATTTTTCAACTTGAACCAATGAAAATATCAGATTTATTTCGATTATAACTTACTTTTAATGTTTGACGGCGTCGATCTTCGGCCTTCTTCCTGGACTCTATCTCTTCTTGCTTCTTCTTTGCTGCTTCTTTCTCTCGCTCCATTATTGTCAACCTTTGTTTTTTGTGAGTGAATACTGGTTTTAGTCGAGCTTCCGCTTCTTCTTCAGAGTCTTTAATATAGAAAATGGCTTTAAGTTATCCATCAGAAAATTCAAGCCCCAATGCCGCAGAATGAACATTAAAGGAGAGGCGCTTTACTCTCAAGGAATAATGAAACGTTTTTATGTAAAGATTACCAGTATATTCTTCATACTCCGATGTTTCTTCTCCACTACCTTCGCTGGACATCATTCCTTCGTCTTCTTTCTCGAGAACTTCATTCTAGCAAAAATATGAAACCAAGTCATTTTCACCAATCATCATATTCTTGTTTCATTATCAAAATTACTTACGAGTTCGATTTTCTGCGTCAAAACCTTTTGCCGCAACATTTGTCGACGTCTTTCAATTTCTTCATCACTCATTTCCTCATTTTCTTCGTCATCTTGTTCATCTTCGCTAACTACCATTTTGTCGTCTTCTTCTTCAGAACTACTTTCAAGAATTTCTGGTTCATCGATTCGCCTAAATGCATATGGATAGTTTGGAAAAGTTTAGAAAGATTCACCTTTCATTTCAATTTTTGTTGAAAAACTTTCATACCTTCGTCGCACTTTCTCTTCTAAATCCTCTGGCTGTTCTGCCTCTTGCTGAACTTTTCTCGAAATAAGACGTTTCAATCGGGGATCATCAATTGCAAGAATTTTTTCGTGATGAGATGCAAGATCATCTGGCGGAGGAGACGATTCTTTCTGTTTTTGCACTTCAAGAAAATCTTCATCTTCTGATTCTTCATCACTGCTGGACGCGGGAGCGTATTCGGGTCTCTTACCAGAAACATACCGATGTACTTTGACTTTCTGCATAGAAACCTCACCTGCAAGAGACCAAACAATCGTGTTACTGACGAGAATTACGATATTTTCGGATTGTAGAGGGAAAAAAATCTTCCTTGATGAAGATACATTTCGTGACAGAAAGAAATATCAGCATACCTTTCTCATTGAGAATGGGTACGGCTCCAGCAGTACTCTGTATCGGTTCCATTGCTGGGTTGTTTGTAATTCGAGTCCTGGCAGTTAGTAATAATGGAAATAGAGCATTGGAATGAAAAATATTATTGCGAGTTACGATGAAGTCGAGCAAGTCGGATTTTAGACAAGAAAACGAAGCTTATCACTGAACACTCTGAGTGATAGGAAGAAGACGCCGTTGGAAAAAGCTAGTAGTTGTAAGCTATAAGCTCGCTTAAGTATCGTATGGCGTACGCGAAAAATTAAAAACCAGTTGTTCTCCAGGAGCACGGCTTCGCCGAGTCGTCGCATCTTCATTATTATAAAATGATGTAAAAAATAAAGATGTACATGGACATATATTTTTTTTTCCAATACCCGAATATACAGTACTCATCCGTGCCAACATTGCTATATAATTGATGATTGATTCTTTTGAGGTAAGAATAAAAATCTGTGGAAAGAAAGATAGTATTTGAGCAATAATAAGGTTAGTAGGCTACGTAGTATAGGTACCTAAAACATGTTGAAGAATTGAAAAATTTTGTTTAGTAGGTATACGGTTAGTAAAATTTAGATTTACATTATTCATTATAGATTAAACAGTAGCTATATACGGTAATTATTAATTAAAAATATGATTCAATAACTTTCATAGCAAAGAAGTTGGCGAAGGTGATCAAAACTAATATTATCAATCGCTATATATAGTGGAATACAATTACTGTGATTCAAGAACACGTTTCCTTGATGAAATCAACGAGTATTTTTGTAATTTTTCAGCCTCAAAATTACCGGTGTTACAACTACTTCTACATTTTTGATAGACTCAACAAACTACGGACTATTTTCATTGGTACAAGAACCAATAATAACGATTTCCATTATAAATTCGTGATTTTTCCTCCTAAATTACGCATTAGTCTTGCATGGTGTGAGTGATTGTTCATCAACGTAAGGAAAAAAATACCTAACCACTCTTTTTCTGGATGCTCATGGAACTTCAACGGACTATAATTCTATAATTACAAAGAACCAACAACGAAAATTGGAAATGAATCCGTGATTCTCTTTCCTCATAAAACAACTAACATCACTTTTTTTTTCTTATTCGGTCTTTTTAAAAAATTCAACAAATTGGAAGAGATGCTCAACACTCCTCTATTTTATCAATTAAACCCGTTCAAGAACCAGAAATAATTCGAATACAATTACAACTCTGTAATTTTACCATCCCAAAACTCAATTTTCGTCTATCCCGATTTAAAAATTTTTACCTAAATATAACAAGCAGAGAATATCTCATTCTGTATACATTTTCGTTTTAGCTCTTTACAATTAACGTCTATTTTCAGTTGAATGAATTTATAATTCTTAGAATTGTATTCATAAATTCATAAAAATGCAGTCGGAGTTTGAACAGAATCAAAATTGTACGTTCCTCTGACCTCTTGAAAGGATTTTACACGCGGTTTATAAAATAGAACAAATACAAATTTTCTATATAATGTACATGTGTAGTACTTAGAAAATGAACTTCAAATTTTCCAACAGGAAGCCTGGTTGATGAGGGATCATTTGGCAGAAATATTAAGAAGGAACCTGGTTTATCGGAGGGATGGTTTTTTCATCCAACTCGCCCGTTCAATGATCCAGATATGCAGTGCTTTAAACACCATAAGACTTAAACGTCCTTCTAAGGTATTCCAAGTTGGGCATATCATATCATATATAGCTCGGAGATTGGTATAGCCTGAAAGATAGTCCCTTCAAGTAAATAGATATGGTCTACTTTCTCTTAGTCCTCCTCCTATACCTATCATATACAGCTCTCTATTTTTCAGATCCCACGTGCCCCATGAAACAAGTACCCTGCCACTCCTTTTTCAACTCCGTCAAAGAATTCATTCTAACAAACTGTACTCTCGAGGGAAACCTACTTCAGAAACTTCTGTCATTTTATTCACTTCATGTAGACCCAGATTTTTATCCTAGGAAAGAAAAATGATTTACTGCATTTCACACAAATAAATAACATCGTTTTTATTATCAATAATAAAAAGATTAAGACTACACAATTCTGGACTGGACCTAATGTCAATTTTTGAAATGAGGTCATACAATTATTTTATTCTACATGAGTCAAATTCTAAACAAACAATCTCGATGAAGAATGACTGGCATTCACAATAAGAACAGGGTTTCCGAATTTAGAAGTGAAGAAATTGAAAAAAATTAAAGCAGAAGACACGATTATTGAAGAGCAATTTTTGACATCAATTGATGTTACCCAACGAAAGAAAAATTTTTGTCGTTCAGTGATCTTTCACATGAGGTTGAAGTAGTCCCGGTTACAAGTAACTCGAGAACCATTCTCAGATAATTACTACCATATTACGATCATGTACCCATTTCGAAACAATTCGGCGTAAAACTTAACGAAAATATAAAAAGGGAAAGTACCTACACCCGCAAGATATATTCATAATTCACGATTTTTTAAAATTGCGTAACACAGGATACATTATTTCAAGCGCTTGTTGCAGTTCCTCTCTAGATTTAGCGCCGGTGATTACAACTTTGCCATTCACAAATATAAGCATCACCGTTCTCGGTCGCATCAGCCTGTATATTAAAGCTGGAAATATTTCCGGCTCGTAACGGCTAAACTGAGAATGATTGTCGTTCAAGTCTTCCAATCGAATGGGGAACTTCAAATCGCACGTACCCAACATATTATTAAACCGAAAATCTTTCAACTGTACGTTGTTGCCGATTTTTTGAAGTATTCGGGCGAATTTACGCACTCCTAACGTAGCCAATGTCTCGTGCTTAGCGCCACAAACTACCATTTTACCTGTTGAAAACGCTAATGCGGTAACTTTTGGATCTAAAAGACGAAGCACAGCGCCAGGAAACCGTTTGGGGTTGTACTCGGATAACCGGAGACGATTATTTATGTCGGTCAGATTGAGAGTGCAACCAAGATCGACACTACAGACGATGTTATGCACTTGGATGGTGGGATGTGCATCTGTCGCGAGTGTACCGACCGTACCAATAGCAGGAATCAACTGCTTTTGAGGTACATTATCGGTGAATTCTTGAGCGGACATCTCAGTTTTGGGCGACGAACTTCAAATCAATAGAAAAAATTATTGAACATTTCGCGACACCTCGAGCAATAAATGGAAAATAAAGGCAACTGAGAAATTGCCACAACGATACATACCTAAAAATTGAGGAACTGAAGATTTTAACAACCAATATTAGTAACGCTATAGCATTAGTATCTATAATTTTAATATGGTTTTAAAGACGAAAACCTTCATTCCGTTCGGACGATAGGAATGCCTGGAATGGTGAGTGATGAAAATGATAACACGTGTAAATAACGATAACGTCATGAGAAACTCAGTGTGACAACTATGACAACACTGAATTACCAGTCAGACCACCAATTCGAGATCCGCAATTCGGATCAAATATTTGCGATCCGCTCCTATATCAGATCAGATGGTACTCTTCGGTATAATTTCAGCTGATCTCATATTGTAAACATGCAGACACAGTGTAGCCAAATATAATAAAAAATTCAATTCAGTAAATTTTGATTGAATCTCTGTTGTCCAAAAAAGAAGAAGAAGGAAAGCACTTTGTGTTTGTGAAGGTTTGATAAAATGAATAATACTGTTGATTTATTCATAAGTAAAGACTTTTAATGATATTTTCTTTTTTAAACTTATCAATTTTTCACGATTTATACTCCTTAGTTTTTATCTGACTGTTTTACTTCATTGTACGTTCGAAAATTCTGTTACTTTATAAGCTTAACCTCTTCATTAGTTCTGTAGTAGGTAGAGCTTTTCCATCTTTATTAATAACCATCATGTAATGTTCAGAACCACATGTTTCACAGACGTTCCACGAGTCTTCCTCAGAAACTCATGATGACTTCACTTCGTCTTCCACTTCAATCCTCCAAAGTAGCGTAACAATGAAGAGGATACTTTGACGTTGATATTGTAATGGTAAGAATCAGTAATTGGCGTGTGATACCATTTGAAAAACATAGAAAGTTGAAGTTCATCAATCATGCTTCCATTTTCTTCCTTTCCAGTATTTCTGATAACAACAAAATTGTTCACTCAATGAAGCTATAATGGATCCTTCGATGACCGCAAAAGAAGTTGACGTACGTAAGAGTGTATATGATATTATCATAAAGATGTTATAAAATTATAGAAGTAGTTGATTATTTGACTGCGTTATGATTTTCTCGGTTTGTCTAGACGTTTGCAGGTATTTTATTACTTAAGAACCACATAATGACTTGAAAAATTACTTCATTATTTATTTCCTTTAGCGTTAAACAAAGCAAACACATGAGTGCAAATTCTGAATTCCATGGACAATTCACTCTTTTTAATTTTTTTCTCTCTCTGAAATAACGAAATATTCACTCAAGAAATAGATATTTCCTTTTTTGATGTAATAATTATGATAAATTTTTCTGGATAAAGTAGATTACGTTTTCAGTCTCACGTATCTTACGGGTCATTTATGTGATTTACAGGGATCAATTACGTGGAAATTCGTTTTCATTGCAGCTGTATTTGTCATCACATTTGTCTCGAGTATTCTCCCTTTGAGAATAGTTTCCAATTTGAGAAACGTTTTGGACCCGGATAAAAGAGCTCAGTAAGTAGAACTAGATACTGGACTCGTCCCGTGATTTCGTTTGCAAAAATACTACCATGTTTTATGTATGCAGATATGTTCGGCTAGTGAGCGTTTTAAATTGCTTCGGAGGAGGAGTATTTTTCGGTACTGCATTCCTAGATTTGTTACCTAAAATAAAATCATTGATGAAGGATGTAAGTTTTCTATTCTGCATTACCTCCTGTTATCAACGTAAAAAATTCTAATTTACCAATTTTCAGGCCATTCCGAATACGCATTTTCCTTTCGCAGAATTTGTCGTAGCGTTCGGCTTTCTCATCATTTTAAGTGTTGAGCAAATAGCTATCGACTGTAAAGAACGTGCCAGCGATTGTAGAAGTCCAATTGAAAGGCTACAAACACGAAATGTTCAATTAGAAAGAGAAACACTCACTGTAAACGTACAAGTATGCTATGCGTTCATTTCATTTTCTCGCTCAACAAGTATCGCAAATACTATTCATGAGTAATAATGTGCAGGAAGAAGGGACAACAAGTAGCAAAAGTGCAACTTTGCAACCGCCAGAGGAAAATCCAAATAAGACCTCAAATTCAGTTTTCCATGTGCTCTTCCTTGTGGCTGCGTTATCGTTACACTCTCTGTTTGAAGGTTTGGCCATCGGTTTACTTCAATCGGTGGATGTAGTTTTAGAAATTTGTTTTGCCATTCTTATTCATAAGGTACGTACATATATCCGTAACTAGGCTTATTTTTAAAGGTTGACTCATACTAATGCAGTGAAATTATCGTTTTTAATAGGTGCCAGTGGCTTTCAGTATAGGGTTAACCTTAGTACAATGTGAATTGAGAATACCAGCTGTAATTCAGCTCAATTTATGGTTTAGTTTAATGTCGCCTCTCGGCGCTGGAATTGGTATGATTCTCTTAGCTCAGACTTCGATCAAACATTTTGACCTATTGAATGGTGTCCTCGTTGGACTGACAACTGGAACTTTCATTTTTATAATATTTTTTGAAATCTTACCGAGAGAATTAAAACAAGGTTGGTTACTTAAAAATTTTTCGTTCTTGTACAATTACTTTACAATTACAAAAATTCTGAATTCCCTGAATCCAGCAAAAGCCTGTTTTACGGAGGAAAAATAAAACTTTTTTGTATACCAAACATGGTAATAACAATATCACAAACTTTGAATCCAATACTGGCTGTTATTTCTTTTTTATTTTTTGTACGACCACAGAAAATGAAATATTGAAACAATTGTATTTGTGTTGACCACTTCGACGAAAACAATTAATCGATCTAGGCCTAATTAATGCGAATAAGAGACTTGATTGAAAATTGAGATGAATCGAGGAATGTAATTTTGGTCATGCAGGAAAGAAACAAAAGAACCTCCACGTCATTTACGATTTTTTTCCTGAGACCTTCAAATTATTATTATTATTATTAATGCGCTGACGTTGCAACGCAACGGACATTCTTTTCGACGTTAAAATTCTTTTTAGTTCTTCAGAATAAGCTAATATGAATAATAATAATAATAATACGCACCAAGAACTCAAAAATGAGAAATTGGCTGACGAGTACAATATTTTACAAAACGAATCGAAGAGAAGTTGAGTGGAGGCAAGGGTAGTCAATTTCTCATTTCACAATTTTGATTTGTACGATACATCACTGTAATAAAAGCTGTTGAGCCCGACATCAGGTCGTAAAGCATATCTCACAGCCCCATGTATAGTAAAAAAATAATTGTATATTATCATTACTTGTGTCCGATCTGCAAGAAAGAATATAATTAATTGAAGAGTTGCGTCTGACTTTGATGAAGAGGTATAATTGATTACGACTATCTGCGACACCAAACTAACCTTATACGTATGATTAATTGAACCTCAATTCAAAAATTTTTTCTATTTCCAGGAAAAGGACGAATATTGAATCTGCTGTTTACAATAGTTGGATTTTCATGCGTTTGTATCATTATTTTATTTGAAACGAAGCATCCTCTTCTTAATTTGAACTTCTGAGATTGTTATTACCACTACGACGTTGCGCAAATAAACATACATGACATTGGAGAAAGTTACCGGTTGCTTTTATATCTCTTTTCATTTTGAAATGCTCTTATTTTATGATAATCCTTCTTCTTCTTCTTCTTCTTCTTCTTCTTCTTCTTGTCTTTTTCATCTATTGTTGCAATAATGTATTTATTAAGAATCTATAAGATTCTGTAGCCGAATATATTCGGTCATAATTTTGTATAAGTGCGTGGCATTATTGATAAAAATGCCTAAAGTACTATCTGCTCAAACAATTGAGAATATTATAGTTATTTTTTTGTCTGTCGGATTGACGATCGTTCGCATTTTATTGTTTGTATTGTACATTTTTCTTTAAACCAGTTTTGTATGCGGTAATTTATTACTCGGAAAACAGTATTGTGATACTCATTTATTATTATTATTATTATTATTATTATTATTATTATTATTATTATTACTGTTGTTATTATCATTATTATTATTGTTTAATTTTTATCATTATTATTATTATTAATATAACTATAATTATTATTATAGGGTTTCAATTATTACAAGTAGTAATGACGGGTTTTCAACTCACTCACCCCATTCACTCATTTTCCTTCAAAAATGAATATCAATATCAAAGAAAATACACTTCAAAAAAAATATAATTTTTTAGAGCTCGTGTTCATTCAGAAAAAAATAATGTGATTATTTTACTCGTATTTCAGGCATTTTTTTAGAGAAATCATCTGTAATAATTTATTTAAAAATAGTAAGAGGGACCAAAGGAAAATAAAATAGTAAGGGGTACCAAAGAATTTCAGATATTTTTTGGGATTTGTAAATTTCTTCGGTTTCATTTAGGAAATCGTGCAGACAAAAATAATGCCCGTCATTAGACTCGACATTTACAACAGCGCCATTACAGATCGTTTTATATGCGAATATTAATACAGATAAGTGCAGTGATGATTTGAAATAACAAAATCAAGTTTAGATCCTAGTTTCTAGTTGACTTGTGCTCGTTTACTTACATTTACAATTTTGAAGTCTACATTCTACCGATAAGCCTCTAACGAAATGAACCGTACTGCTTATCATTTTTGTGATAAGCAATATACTAAAATTTGAAACCTAGCTCATTCTCATTATTATTTTGATGGAGTGGACTAAAATCTAGAGAATCAGAGAGAAGACTATCACACTGTACTGGAAAGTATTGGCCTGTACTCACAGCTTGAAGGCTTATTAAAAATTGTGGAAAAAATACTTATTATGTTTTTACATTCGTCCAAATGTTAAAGCTTCAACAGAGATGGTGAAGGCTGCGTGGGTGGTCATGTTAAGCTCATTACTCCAATGTATGGACACAAATTAGGTAATATTTACAGTGTTTACAAAGTTATTTCAAATGTGATTCCATGAGGTGGAGTTTTTCACATCTATGTTTCAGTTGTTGGGAATTCCTCGACTCAGATTAATGGAGAGAAAAATAATACGAGTAACTCAACGCAATCATCTGTTGAAAAATATGCCCATGTAAAAAACAAAGCGGAACGTTTTCTCAGTGAACTAGAACTTGCAAAACAGAATGGGAGCGAGTATCAACCAAACGTTATGGAATCGATGAATAAAAAATTCAAAGAAATGGTACCCGAACTACAACTCTATTTAAACGATATTGTTACGGACCTAGAGCACGGCGTTCTTAAAGATCAAAAGTTGATTGCTGAAGGAGAGGCTTGTTTGGAAAAGATGGAAGAATTTGAGAAGACCTGGGAAACCTTTATGAAAAATGAGTAATTGCAATGAAAAAAAAAGGCAAGCTGCTATTATTTTTTTTGTGTTTTTCATTGGCTCTTGATTTATGCAAGTTTAGAATACTTATTCACATGGAAATTTGTCCACATTACCTAATTATAGCTTCAACAAGAAATCATATTTGGCCATACCTATTGTCTTTTTTTCATCCGTTTACGTCCATTTCAATTAAGAAACCAAACTTAATGCGCGCAGAACTGATTATCTTTTTTTTCTGTCTTTTCTGTGAGACTATGAGAAGGAATTGAGTAAACGCGTTCACAAATTTTGAGGGTATATTCTACTTAGCCACAGTGGTGGTCCCAGGGGGAAGGCCTACCCTTTGGCCTGCCCAAAAGTTTTTTGTAGAAATTTTGTAGCACCAATTACAGAAATAAATACACCAAAGGGACCCCTTTTAAATCATCGGCCTACCTAGCAATTCACAGGCCTCCTGCTGGCCTACTTCGGGAAAAATTTCTGTAGCCGCCACTGCTTAGCCACTAACACATATAAAACACCCTGCAAACACACGAAAAGCCCCAATTTGCAGCCTGCCTGAAGCAAATCACGGGAAAGTATTCTGGAACACTGATTTCTGCTTGAAATTAGCTCCAAATCTCATAAAAGTTTGGAAAGTACTAAAATACGACTTTATCTTGACTGGATATTAGTTTATGATCGTTAGTTTTGTTCTTTTTTTACCCTACCATGAATTGAAGAAATTGATTTGTCGCACCTATCAGGTAGTTAGGCACCAAGGGGTAATATTTCCCGCAATAGAATCGCAAAAATTAAAATGATTTATGCAGGGCTGGCAGAACGGGAACGGAAACGGAAGATAACCAGTACTTTTCAGACTCCGGAACCGTAACGGGAACGAAACTTTATTTTCTGATTGATCGGGTACCGTTCCCGGGAACGGAACGGAACGTGAAAACTCAGAGAACGGATAATTGACGGGAACCGCTCTCTCGTTCAAAGTGAGAACGAGAACGGGACGGAAACGATAAAATTGTCACCGCTCTTTGTTCTTGTCCGGAGCTCGTTCATTTCGTTCCGGAGCCGGTTCATTTTGTTCCGGAGCTAGTTTTTTTGTTCCGGAGCCGGAACAGAGGACGGAACGGGAACAGAACGAGAACATTATTTTTAACCTGAGAACGGGAACGTATCGGGAACGGTATTCACAATTTCAGAAAGTGGGAACCAGAACAAAAACCGGGAACGGTTCTCCACTGCAAATTTGAGACCGGTTTGAAAACGGGAACCGTATAGATTGCTGGGAACGGGAACAGAACCGGAACACTTGTCAAAAAATACCGTTCTGCCAGCCCTGGATTTATATATCATGAACGAATTTGCTGTGTTCTAAAAACGTTTGACTTTAGGTCTACAAAATTTCATCAACTTTGATGCGGATTTCAAGGTACTTAGTATTCTTTGTCACTTCTTTTTATTCCCGCAGTAGCGTGTGACTTTGTCTTAGTAGATAGGTGAAGCATGGCCTTAAAGAGCCCAACTGGCGGTCCACAATACACACATCTCATGGGTTACAGTGTTGTTGTACCCATGTTACATAATAGAGGTATGGACACAGCACCAAAATCTTGTCCGCAGGTTTGTTGCAGCCTAGTCCAGGGTTAGTTAGCCAATCGTATTGGCTGAAAACTTGGCTAAAAGCTAACCTTTCAAATTGATTGGCTTCGGCTATCAGCTAAGCTAAGGGCTAACCCAATTTCATTGGCTAGCTGACAGTTTCCTAATTTTAGGCCAAAATAGAATGGCTAACGGCTAAGAGCTAAAAGCTAACGGCTGAAAGTGGGGGAGGGAGTCTTTCAAAAGTGGAGGGTTGAGGTGTGGGGAAGAGAAAATATTAACCGTTAGCAATTCCAATTTGAATGGCTAACAGCTAAGCTAATGGCTAACGTAATTTCATTAGCTAGCTCAAGGCTAGCTAATTTTGGATGAAAATTACTTGGCTAATGCCTAATAGCTTCGGCGTAGCTAAGCAGCCCTGCCTTAGTCGCAGCAAGGTCACAGCGCATCAAAATTACGCTACGTTTGTTGCAATCTAGGTCCAAGTTCCTTGCTTTCCACCACCACTGTTACATTACCGTAGGTACCCTATAGTACAAGCAATTTTTTGAAAAATTGTCAAAAATTGACAAAGTCACCTAAAACAATGGTTCTTTCTGAAATGTATAGCTTGTAATAAATTGTTTATTCGAGCCCAGTTTCAGCTTTCTACAATGATTCATTCTTTTCCTATGATTTTTTGAAAATCGCTAATTTTCTATGTGACTCTGTGTTGAACTAAGGAGCTTGAGAGCGGGTAAAATGGACAACCTTTTTATATATAACTTACTTTTTAGCTGACGGCTTCTCTACTGACTGTCTTTTTAGTAAAGAAAAACTTGACGGCGTGACTAGCGGCCCCGTGTGATTTTTCTATCATAATTGATGATGAGCCACTAGTCGCGCCGTCGAGTGTTTGTTTAACAAAAATAAAGTCAATAGAGAAGCCATCAGCTAAAAAGTATGTTACAAACAAAATGATGTCCACTTTACCTGCTCTCTAGCTCCCTAGTTAAACCCAAAATGTTCAAGACTAGGCATACAGCGAGATCTGGGAATTTGTTGAGAAATAACGACATATTGAGGGACAACAGTGTTTGTACAGCAAAGACGCTTGTATCCATAACTCGACTATTATGTTCCGTGGTTGTACCTAAGGAACAATAAAACAGGTATGATCGCACTGATCATAACATTGTGCGCAGGGATGGTCAAGTTCATGAACGCGTTCACTCGTTCATGTTCATTTTTTCAAAATGTACGTGAATGTAATGATGGAAAAATATGAACTGAATGTAATGAACGCCGTCCATTTCACTTTTTTAGATTTTTCCACCATGTTGAATGATAAGAATAGAATACTCGAAGAAAAGAAAGGTATTATGGGCGAGACGTGAAACTACTACACCAGGTACTATAATGGTGAGTAGAAGGTACAAGAAGCTGGAAAAGTTGAAATTCGAAAGTGAAATGAAGTACATATTATGATGAGACGATCGAGCAAGACGACAATAAACTGACAGAGAGAGACTCGTCATATTGGGATTTAAACTTAGAGTTGGGGAGTTGGTCCCTGACGATAATCACCCTTTCGTTCAATGCTTTTTAAATGAAGAAATTTCACGCACCATAATTGATAGGATATCGTTTTTTAAAGCAAATACAAGCATACATTTTGTAGTCCGTATCGTCAACATTGAATACAAAAAAAATTGTAGCAATAAAATGATATAATATTGAAAACATAACAGTTGATTGAAAATCAATGTATGAACGTACATAAATTCTCTGATTCACCCTTTCAGTAGCGCTCTCTAGTGTAAGTTTAAACCCCAATACGGTCAAAATTTGATAGGGCAGAAGTGCTATTGTATAGGGCTTTTCCATGTTGGCGCATTGCATACGTATTCTCCTATGTGTTATCGATTTGGTAGTATTTCTAACATTGCTCTTATGGCAAACTACTCCACGATGAAAATGAGTATGCAATCCAGCAACACCCATAAGAGCAATGTTAGAAATACTACCATTTCGATAACACGTAGGAGAATACGTATGCAATGCGCCGACATAGAAAAGCCCTATATAATACTGTTGTTAATTTCAAAGTCGCTTTCTCACAGAAGTCTAAGTGATATTCCGTTCAGTGCAAGGGTGGTAAGGTTAAGCTTTATTGAGTTTTGAGCCGTAAATGAGCTAAAGCGAAACCTTTTTTCATTCGCTTAATTAAGTGACTCAATAAGCAAAACATAAGCTTAAAACTTGAAACAGGCGAAAACATGTTGTTTCTGACGAAAACATGTTTTCTCTAACAAAAATATATGTTTTGTACTTTCAGCTTCAAGCTTTAAGCTCAAGTTTTAGGTCAAAACCCATAAGTCTTAAATAAGCTTTAAGTTTAAGCGAAAATAAATTTCATTTCAAGTTTAAGCCTTAAGCTTAAGCGAAAAGAAATTCTACTTTGAGTTTAAGCGTTAAGCGCTCAAACCTTAAAATCGAATCGCTGACCACCCTTGGTTCAGCGGGCTCCATTTATCAACACAGACCAATTATAATTCCCTCTCTCTCTCTCTCTCTCTCTCTCTCTCTCTCTCTCTCTCTCTCTCTCTCTCTCTCTCTCTCTCTCTCTCTCTCTCTCTCTCTCTCTCTCTCTCTCTCTCTCTCTCTCTCTCTCTCTCTCTCTCTCTCGCATTCCAGCCAGTATCACGCACGAGAATGGAGTTCACAAATTGTGGAGCAATGTTATTTAAATCGCTCCCCAATCTGCAATCCTCAATCCATAATCACGGCCTGCTCTGTACAAGTACAAGGCCGGAATGTAGAAAATGACAAGAAAGCGCAGTGGATTTATATCAGCGACGTTTTGGGGCGGTTCATGTTTGTTGGTGCGGTGTAACTGTAGGTGAACTATACCACACTTCACACCTTATCTGATTTTTAATTTTCAAACGATGATAACTCCTCTTGTACTGCACCAATTGTACTAAAATAGGGTTCAAAAAATAGAAAACCGTTTGATCTTCAAATTATATTTTTTACATTTTTTCCGAAAAGCCCGTTTTATTTGCGTATGAATCAAAATATTCAAATTTTAAAAGGGAACCTGTTCTTCGGGGTTTTTTTTTGAGAAATTCGCCGTGCGCCGTTCGCCAACCGGCGAAAAACATGGAAAAATTTCGACTCTCGAGCTATATATGATAGGAAGGGGACACCGATAATTTGACCTGAATGTGGCCGTAGCATATAGGATCAATAATTGGAATGGTCAGTCGTGAGAGAATGCATAGAAGACAATAGTAATGGATGGGATCCTCGGACCGAGGCTTGACGACGACAACGACGACAGTACATGTAGGTACTACTTAAACAGACCACAACGTTTCTTTGTTTTTTTTTGGGAATTTTGTGATGAATATGTTACAGTTAAAACCCGAAATCAGTAAATTCTAAAATTCACTAGTCAAAACTAGTTGCCACAAATGACTTTAGTCAGAACTAGTTTTGACTAGTTAATTCTAGAATAAAAAAATTGTTTGAATTCATCAGTAAATTCTAGTTATAACTGAAATGAATTGTAATTGTTCGAGTTCAAAAGGTGATGGTATTTCCAGACATACTTCGGCCAAATTGATAGATATTTGGTAGTTCTGCTCAACTTTGAGGATAAGTAGCTCACACTGGAATAAAATATACGAAAAAGTTCTAAATTTTTCTTCCTTAATTCACACATTAAACCGTACATCATACGAATTCGTCGGTCTATAAACGTTACAAGAGCAAACCTAACAGTGACTAATTGACGCACACCATTCAAGTACAAACAAGCTTTGTGAAAAATAAAAATTCAAGGGTGTTGGAGGCTGGAGGAATTTTGTCTCTGGAGGTACCTTGCCTCCGCCTCCAATGAGGCGAAGATGGTGAGGATTTAAACCAAGATGTTGGAGGCTGGGGCATTTTGCCTCCGGAGGTACCTTGCTTCCACCTACAGGCTTGGAGGTGCTTCCAAAGATCCTTTAGGAGGCACTTTTTTCAACAGTATTCTATTCCTCGAACCCTCATTCAGCCACTTTGATGCTAGCGCTGCTCGGTTCGGAGAAAAGCCAAAGTTTTAAATACACCTTGTGAGTATCATCTGTCATCTGGCAACACTGGTAGGCCAATACGCTACATCTGGTCACACTGATCAACGTTACAAGTGCCTTCGGAGGCGTCTCCAAAGACGTCTTCGGTTTCTTCGACAGTGCCTCCGGAGGCATTTTCTCCAATCTCAGTAATTGCGCTGGAGGCATTTTGAGGTACTTCCAGAGACATACTTTGGAGGTCAGAAGACGCCTCCAAACGTGTCCACTGGAGGCAACCGGAGTCGGAGAGTCATTTTCTGTATTCGTTCCGGAGGCCTCTAAAAAAAATTGCTCCAACACCCTTGATAAAAATGCAATTACATTTGTACTAGGGAAGAAATTCATTTTACTGATTGGATTCACCCTTCTTGTTTTCACTAGTTAAAACTAGTGTTCCCCGACAATCATAATTTCTTCTCTATTTCACTTTTTACTAGTCAATTCTAGTTTTCACTAGTAGAAACTAGTTTTACCTGAAATTATTTAAGTTGAAACTAGCTCCAACGCTGAGGGTCACGGTAAATTCTAGAGTTAACTAGTCGAAACTAGTTCTGACTAAAGTCATTTGTGGCAACTAGTTTTGACTAGTGAATTTTAGAATTTACTGATTTCGGGTTTTAACTGTAACAAATACAGGCTCTGTACGAATTTGAAATAAAAGAAATCAACAAATCTGGTTCAATGGGGCCAAGCCACATGCTGATTATATTTTTTCGGAAAGTTTCCTCCCCCCTGATCCGTCTCTTAATTGCATCATAATAATGTTTGAGGATGTTTATTTTCATGATCCCTGCATGGAACAAGTATAACCGCGTACTTAAATAAATAGGAATATTACTCGTATTTCCATATTACAATCTATTAGGCACTAAGTTGGATTTCCTATTTTTACGACCTCGAAAAGCGTCGGCTTCTACATGTTCTTTTATTCAGTGAGCGAAAAAGTTAAAGATTAAACGTTAACCGTTTATGTAAATTGAAAAAGTACACTATAAAGCAACGAGAGTGCTGATTACAGGTTCTCGCGTCGAAAATAGCAATATTTAAATGACTCCGCAAAACGTCGCGTCGCTATCGTCGTTTGTGTGATACGATGCGCTCGCTATATCAAATAACAATAATCATAAAGAAGATCGGGGACACGAATATTATTACCGGAACTTGAGGGACGATATTAGTGGAACGTCCCACGGGTCATTGTAAATTCAGCGTTTTCTTTGATGTGTGAGAGACGCCTCGTTGTTATTATTATCAGCAAGGTTAAACTCCCTTCCGATGGGGTTTCCATTTACACGTTACAGCGGCGCGGTTACGTTTCTGTATACACCCTTTGGCTTATTATCATCAACTACAGTTTCTTGATCAAGGCTCAGTTTTAGTTTTTCATTCGACATGGCGTGAAAAAAAAAAATCATTTCTGCTTAGTCGTCGTCATCTCTTTCCTTTTTCGCTCTTCTTGTCATTGCGCGTAAAGCAACGACCCTTAATCCGTTCTTTCGCCCCCATTAATTATACTTTTTCGCAAAATTCGCCGCCGAACCAGGCTTGTTAATATTAGTAAAAGACTCCTTGTACTTGAAGAAAAACAGGCGAAATCGGTGTGTAATGAAGCAGCAAACAAGTGGCGTTGCTTGTTTCCAACACGATTCAACTTAATGGCGTTCTTCGACTCGTGTTATATCATGACAAACGACAGCAAGCGTTGTACCATGCAAAATTCAATCTTTACCATTAATCACCGCCCTTTACACAGGCGTCAATAACCGAACAAATTTTCAATAATTTTTTCCATTCGAAATGACGTTCGTGTATTGACGCTGATGCATGACGGTGCTACGTCGCGTAGGCAATATCGTTTTTTCTATTATCATTATTATTTTTCCGCGTACAAAACACAAAAATCTAGGCCAAAATTACAAAAATGCTCTACCGGAAACAGTGATTCATTTCTGCGGTTTCTTTCATCTTGGAAGACTATACGCTTGTGTATTACACTGAACTGCCTTCTAGGTTTTTCCTGAAATCTCTATTTTTACAAAGAACAATTTTGGGGGCCAGAAGAAATAATTTAGATTTGAATGCATTGAAATTGATGGTATGAGCGATACTCGGTTTTACACTAAATAAATACATCCGAGAGAGCTTAAAGTAAAGTAAACTTTTTACTCAATCTAACTCAAAAATTAGCATAAAGCACTAAAGATTGTCGAGGTGAGATATTCTACTCCAAGGAAGAAATCGAAGGCAGTCTTAACTTATTGAAAAGTTAAAATCTTACTAATTATGGTGGATAAAATGTCGCACATGCACTCGCGCGTCAAGCAGCGTTTTAACTCGTTGCGTTGCCGCCACTCATATTCCGCTGTGACCGGAAACCTGCGCGACTCATACAAACGCTTTTTCACTTGTTTGGTCTAGCCAGGGCATGTGCTCCAAAGCCAGATCGAGAATACAATGCAATGTAGAGTCGTCTTTGATACTTAAACAATTGTCTTCGTCCTATCATCGGTATTTGAATATTTTTGGCCCATTCAGCCAAACAAAGTAACTTACAAAATATTTGACAACTATGCAAAGTCCGTATATAGCTCGAAAGTCGAAAATTTTCCGAGTCTCGTTATTCTTGAGCTAAGGCGGTATCTTCACCCGCTGTCCGTTGTTCTTCCGGCAAATTGTGGTTCCCGAGAGAGTTTAGCTCCGGACGTGATTTTTTTTTCTCTATAAAGCTTGGAGCCAAGTCTTCTTTCCCCCATATAGGAGTCAGAATTCAACGTTTTTTATAATCCTAATGGAAAACATTTTCAAAGTCACTTCGTGATGTCACAGTCTGAAAGCAAATAACCTTTCTCGAATATGAATGTATGTCCTTTCCCCTCTATTGGAATCTGAGCTTAAAATGAAAATCGGTTATTCATGTATCAAATTTAGTAATTTAATAATTTCTTTATTTTTATCAAACATTCTTTTATCATATTCACTGTAACACATACATAACTTGGAATTCAAAATTTTTCAAGTCTCAGAACTGGTCAGCGCCTTCGCCCCCTTGAAACCACAATTCCTTGTTCATAAATCAAAGTCTAAATTTTGATGTTTCAGTTTTTTTTTTTTGGGGGGGGGGAGTGGGTGATATCCGTCGGTCGGCGTTTTTTGATCTTGAGATGACTTTGAAACTTGGAAAAATGTTGACTTTTGAGTTAGAAGGAGGGAGGATATTTTTGATATGCGTGGGCGAGAAGAGCTTGGAAAGAAATCTCTACCTGTGATAGTAATAAATATATGACTAGAGAGACTTGAAGAAAATTTAATCACCATAAAACTAGGAAAGGAAGTTTTCCACCATAAAACTATCGATATGAGGGTGGTCGAAGAAATTTCGACTTTCAAGCTATACAGGTGAGGAGAACATATCAAAATTTTCCAGCAGACAATAAGCCCCTTATAAAAATATTTCGTTGTTAAAACACTGCGCTCGAAAGTTGGAGGTCACTCAACGGATCCCAGAAAAGTTACAGTATGTCTCAGGACTGAAACTTCTTTTTTTTTCTTCCTTCTGAAGTTGGTTGAAAAAGACAATCGTTTTTACTTACCGACGAGTTTTTTTCTAGAAGTTTTCAATAATGTAAAAGTAATTATTTGCTCCCGTGGGACAAAAAGTTATATTTTTGTACTAAGGGTGTATAACGTATTATTCTTGAAGAAAAGAATGGCATGATACAACCAATGAAGGGGGCGCAAAATATATGAGCGAAGGGGTTCGATGATGACTGAATACCCTAACCAAAGAAATTCTACCACACACACTTTTCCATAAACGAGTACTTGAAAAATACTAAGGTGAATAAGCCACTCGTAAAAGTCAATTCCAAAACTTAGGTCCACGATGGAAGAGTACGCATTAACTTACCTACCTACCTATATAACCCAAAATATTTTAATTGTTTTTGCGCAAGATCTGTGCTCTCTTGATTTTTGAATTCCGAGTTTCTTCGTAACACCAACACGACAGTAGTCATACAAATTTTCTTTATTGGACAGGGCTGTGGAAGAATCCCCTTCTAGATGTCGATATAGCACGTTTTTATTAAAAACAGATTCACCCAAAATTTTTGCTGATTATCACATATTCTCAGCCATATTTTGCATGTCTGAAGAGACCAAAGATGTGTAAAAGTAGACAAGAATGAAAAAGAGAGGATTGGGAATTTTTTAGGTATATTATAAAAATATACTCAATCGATCGACATGGCGCGCGCCATCTCTGGTATCCCTATACAGAAACGTTTGCGCATTTTCTGTGAACACAAAGTTGCGAGGACAGGTTTAGTAAAAGACATCAGACATCGTTCAATGTACCGAACTGGTCCGTAATTGGATTGTTTTCTCCTTGATCTTCGACCTTCCTGCATGTATTTTTCTACTTCTTGTTCTTTCTATCTATCAGTCGAAGTTTGAAAAAGCATACGTCCACTTTATACATACCGGTGTAATAGTACAGTTCGACCACGATCCCGCTATGGAATCTCAATTTCCTCGCAGCGATTCCCAGCGGATCGTCAACCATCATTAGCGGGTAAATAAAGAGTTGAACTGACGCGGCGCAGAATTTCAGTACAAACCACAAATTTTCATTCTTTCGTGATCGGCATTGATCATGATCCACGAATTTTTGAAAGTGAGATTCGAATCGCGCGCTCCGAACGAGAAAGGGTCGAAAAATTAATTAAAATGACGACGGATCCGAGGATTTATTGAATCAATGTTCGTAATAGACCTTGCGTTTTAGAACTCTTCATGCGCGCGAATAGCGCAAAGCCGCATAAGCGAAAAGATATATTATACGCGTCTATAAGTTCGAATAAAAAATTTTTCGAGACATAAAAATGACCCCCGTCCGAGCATGGTCTGCTCGTGTCTAGAGGCAAAATATAGAAACAATGGTACCATCTCTGTATATCATAACTCTGTTGCCGTCGATTAGAACTACCGAAGATGGCTGGACAGTCGAGTACGAGGAAAAAAAAAAAAAAGCTCATCGAACATCATCGCATGATCTATTACTTGTTTATACAGCGAAACGTAACCTCACGTTTTTATTTATTTTTCCAACATCACGATCAAACGCACCGAACGCCATTTTGTTTTTGAAGTCATTTAACTCTCATTTTCAACTCGCTGATCGGTGAGCAAGGTGCATCACTCGATTTGGCTGCGGAAAACAAATGTCCTCTGTTTTTTCTTTCCTTCCAATACGTTGAATTCATTTCTACATACGAGTAACATACACCTATACGTAGAATTTATTTTTCAAAAAGTCTTCTGCGTGTTCCTCGCTCTCCTCCTTACTCTAATGATAATAATGGTGGTGATGGTGACGATGATAAAATTACATATATGCCACACGTGGGTTACAAAAATATGTCTTTGTGTTCAGTTCGTTGCAGTAATTACTCAAATTCCCAATTTTTCAAAATTGTACAAGTCCTTCGATGTAATTTATTTTTGATATTTTCAATGTCTTTACTGACAACACCCTCCCCCCTCCTCCGTCGATTTCACGATTTGATGACGTTATATGGACTTGAGAAAATGTTCTGCCGGAGCCAAATTAGTAAATAAAGATCATTTTTATGTATTTTTATTATACGAAGCCTTCGAGTCAGCTACCAGTTCAATTAAGATCATTTAGTGCAGTGCTTTTAGCGGACGCGCTCTACAAAGGTGTCGTGCTCTATCCTTGAAAAAAGCGTGATCTACCACTCTACTAGCGTACGTGCTCTACCAATGTTTTACCTCTAACAAACGCGCTGTTTATCACGGAAATGCTGCTCGCGAGGACTGCAAAATTAATAGGATGAGCTGAGACAAAGGCCAGAGCTGAGTTGTGCTGTTTGCCAGGACGTTCTAATGGCAAACAAAGTAAAATGAAAGGCACCGATTCAAATTAACAAGGAAGGTCTAGTATTGCTTATTATACTTCATTTTTAGCCTAGTATTATGAAGGTTGCATAGTACTAGTTTATATTAGCTATCTAGATTTATACTAGTTCATTCAGCTGATTCTATACTAGTCCACTAGCTTTCTAGGTCTAATATTAGTTTATATCAGTAGTTCAGGCCTTTTCTAGTTTATTCAATTGATTCCATACTAGTATTAGGCCTATACTATGTCCTGTAGCTAGTTCTATACTACAAATCATACTAAAGGGCTTAGCTAGGATACTTACGTCCGCACGTACGACCCACCCCGTCTCATGCCAATAATATTTCACTTTCATTCTGACTCTATACTCAGCTCATACTAGGCTTGGCCTGCATTCAGTATACTAGAGATGATTTATACTGGGTTGAGAATGGGTACGAACGAGTGGAGCGAATGAGCTTGTGAGCCAATTTGTCTAATATGCATCGGTACTAACTCTTGCCGCACTAGAACAGGCTCGTGTTTTGAGAGGGTGCTACTCGAAATATTGTTGGCTGAATATAGAGAATAGCTTAATTCTATCTTTCAGGGCGTATCTAGGCTCGCCTTGCACTCGCCTGCAGCGCAGTTGCAGGGAGTGGGTATTCTCATGAAATCTTCCAATTCAGTTTTTAGCTAATTCCATTCGGTTCCAAAACTCACGGATTCTCTAACGAAGTTAAACGAGGGGTGGCAAGGAACATGTTTTATGGGAAACGTTGGATCAGAAAAATATAGATCGTGACGTCACAGGCCCCGCACCCTAAGCTTTGTATGATAGGAGCGAGACTTGAAAAATTTTCGAGGTCCGAGCTTTGCGGGCCAGCGGACGTGTTTTTTGCCTCCCCCCCACGATAAAACAGGTTCCCTGTTAAAATTCACAGTTTACAAAAAGCCAAAGCTGGATGAAATCAAAATATGGGGTGCAGTCAGAAAAATCCAATCTCAAGTCCGAAAATTTGTTGGGGAGGTTATTAGCAAAATTTGTAGAAGATAACGAAAGCTATCGAACATAAAAAAAAGTCACTAGGACAAAAAGTCGCTCTCGTACAACAATGTGAAGAAGGACATAATCCTCTTGAATTAGCGAAAAAAACCGCACCAGTCAGTCTCACACTATGCAACATTTAATTTTCGAAGGCTCGTTCGACCTGTTAGGAACGTTTTTAAGCTTGAAGATTAAGCTCATTGGGAAGCTCCTTGAAAATACTATTGAAATCGCTATTAAAAAGAAAACTTTTTTTTTCGGATTTTTCCCATTTTTTAAATTTTATTTAGCGACTTAAGGTTGGATTTGTCTGACTGCGGCTTATATATGTCATTATTTTACACTTTCTTTAAAATTCAAACCAAAAGAGAATATTGAGATAGGAACGGGGATGAAAGGTCTCGCTCGAAGTCTTGCTTGTACGTTTGCAACGGAGTTGTAGTTTTTAGAAAAATTTCTCTAACTCATCCAAATGACCGATACTAACCGATCAATGAAATCCCTAGATGAACTATCGAAATTATGAAAAGTGATAATCTGAATTGAGAAATCGGATCATAAAACGAATTCCCTGCTTGCCTGAATTCAAGTAGTTGATGAAAGAGACTGCGCGAACAGCAAACGAAGTATGAGCTGTGAGGTTTTATTTTGAATTCTTCATCAACTATTCATAACATACATGAACAAATTTCAAACTTTTAGAATGAACATCAACAATATATTTGCCCTTTTTGATGTCTTCCCTCGTTACTATACAATACTGCAATACTCACGTTCATTTCCCGTGCTTCATTGCGACAGGTAAATGTACCTTTTCGGACATTGAAATTTAGTGGCCCCATAAGATATGTTACGCGTCGCAATAAACCCCAGTAACTAAACGCATGAGTATCGCGCAGTAATGAGAGAAAAAGGCAGATGACATTGTATTCAGTTTCAAAAATATTTCTAAAAGTACCTTCAATAGGTCATCTTCATTCCAGAAGTTTGAATTTTCTTCGTGTGTGTAATAATTCGGTGAGTGAATAAATCTTTTATTTTGAGGGTACGCTTCATTGATGATCTTTTTCCTATGCTTTAGTGGCTGACCCTGAGTAAATTCCAATAATTATTTCACTTGTTACACTACAGAGAAAAATAAAGCTAAAAATAGTTGGAGCAAAAGACGACTACATTCATCAGATAGCAAAATTGTCAGTCTTTAATCGCTTTTACTTAGAATGTAAAGGTTCGCAAATTCACCCCCCCCCCCCCCGCGATTCGAATTTACTCGTATTCAAATTTGCCTCTCCATTGACGTTCCTGCCTTTTCCGTCCTCAGCCTCATTTTTCTATAATTTAATTTTTAACAAGGAACCTGTTTTATGAGAGGGTAGTTTGGAGAAAAATGCCGGGCACCGTCCGCCTGGCGATGGACGGCAAAACGTTGGACTTGAGAAAAATTTCTGACTCCGAGGTGATAGGTGGGAGACTTGAAAAAATGTCTACCTCTTAGCTATATATGATAGAAGGGGGACTTCAAAAAATTTCTACCTCGGAAATTTCTACCTCCGAGCTGATAGAACGGCAACTTAGAAAAATTTCTACCACCACGGGCTACATATGATGTAAGGGAACTTAAAAAAAACTCCGACCTTCAAAGTATATATGATGGTCAATAAGAAGATTTTTTGTGGTTAAAAAATTCTATTCGAAAAATAATGAAGCGACATTATTAACCACCAATTTTACTTTATACATAAATTTGCACAACGTTTCGATAGCATTGCTACCTTCTTCAGGTGCAGACATACATACGGTATAATAGGAAAGGGAGCTAGAAAAATTTCGTATTGCGAGCTATACATGATGGAGAGGGTGACTTTGAAAAATTTCTAGTTGTATATGATAGGTGTGGCCGATCTTTATCAAATAGAAAGAGGACTTGGAGAAACTTTGGAAGTCAAAGTGGACTGGGCTTACTGGAGAAACTACTAAAAGAAAAACGCGCCTCGAATTTGACCTGATGAGGAAAAACCATCAAGGTGGTGGGAACTGCATAGGAATGATAATGCACACTAATGACTCCCTCAAAACAGGTTCCCTGTTTGCCTCAATTAACAAAGTTGGTAAAGGCAATCCCAAGCAGCTCACCTTGTGAGCTGCGAGTTTTATTTTTAAGGAAAAAGAGGTATCATCTCTGAAGTTCAATTCTGTAGCTAAGCGCAATATTCTTTTGTATATGATCGTATCTGTACGGAGAGAAAAAAGTATTCGCTAAATCTGCATGTAAAAGTTTTATGAAATGTAACATGACCAGTAATAGAGCATAAAACTATACGTACTCGCCACTTACGACGCTTTTGAAAAAATGCTATCCATCTCCTAAACGCATATACACAAAATGAATATCGGAGTAGAATGCAGAAAGACGTATAGAGAAATATGAGGTCGCAGACAAGAAAGTAATAATCGAAGATGAGTCTCGGCTACATGCGCTATCTTAAATGTTACGGATAAGAGAGGTCGTTATCGACGTCGGTACGTAACTTATAATTATCGGATGTAAAACTCCGTACTTTCCTACTTTTTCCGTCACCGTGTAGTCTGTTTCTTTCTTTGTATAGGTATTATTTTGTAATGGCTCATTCAGCGTATCTAGAAAAAAATAAAAAAATACTGCTCACCTCTAGTTTACTGCCATTTTGACTTTGGCATTTTTATTATCCATTTGTCATAAAATAACTACTATGGACCGTGTGAAAATAAATGTCTCCTCTGTGAGCTTATTTCTTCTACTCTGGTCTTTGTCTACATACATCTACACTTGCATTTCATCCTCCAATACTGATGTTAACAAAGAAGGGCCGAAAAATCACTGTAGATTATTTTCAAACTGACTAAATTAGTGCAGGTAAGTCAGAAAGACAAGGAAAGATATACTTCTTGATCAAGGATTGGTGCACAAGAATGGAAGTAAAGTTGATGATGATCAATTGAAATGCATATTATCTTATGTACATAATGCACAGACAAGCTTGAGATTTTCGAGTACTCAAATGTTAAAATCTTCGAAACCTTTTGCAGAGCTCGGAACGTCAAACAAGTCTTTTTTCCTTGACAAAGCTTGAAGCTCAAAATTATTCTGAATATCTCCTTTTCTGTACCGCGAGTCGAAAAGAGTTCATGAAAATTATATACTAAGAAAAATTTCCTCTTATCTTGTGATCCGATATGGTCCTATATGGACGGAAAGAAAACAATAAAACAGATCCATCGCAGATCACGGCTTCCGTCACTTTTAAAAACGTTATTCTCGAAAATGTCCGAACATTCATAGACGAGATAATGCACCCAATAAAACTGAAACGATAACTTTTCGTCATTAAATTCATTTCGACGTTTAATGCTCTCTCCTCGTTGTCCGCGAGTGCAGTTTTCGTCAATTTCTACCGATTTTTATGAACTTTCTCAACCGTTCGGTGTAAAAATAGGTGTATCGTTATTTTTTTCAATAAATTATGTTTTCTCGAAAAAGAGAGGAAATAAAAAGAAGAATAGCGAGATCACACCTCACTTGTCTATACTGTGTACAAATATTAAACGGACCCTTTAGTATCAAAATGTGGTTGGTTCGAGGAACCTCCCAATTTATAAGATTCTGTATCAAAAGAGACGAGTATTAACTTTTACGATACGTCTTTAAACCTATTATTAACTTACAGAAATAAAAATATATTATTCTGTATTTATATTAAACTAAGTTTAGTTTTTAGCGAATACCGTTCTCGTATATACGTGGCCGATGAATTCTCGAGCAGAATGAGATGAGTATAGAAACGACAGTTATTATTTTAAAATTAGGTCGAAAATTTACTCGAAGAGAGGACAGGTCAATTATGAAAAGACAATGATGTATTGTGGTCATCTATTATGTGGGATTGTAGGTTCCTATCTACAGATATGACAAGAAGTTAATTTACTGGCTCAGATTGTGTCTTACGCGGTATCGACACAACCCTGAAAAGTATTATTAGTTTGCGATGAGGGGACACCGTTTCGGTTTTTGGGTTCAACTCTCGGCGATGTTGAGCGTCAACATGGTTGTGGCGGTTCGGAATTTTATCTGCCGACAAAAGCGATATTCTTTCTTCCTCTTCACGCCTACTAAAAATTATTTTTCCTTTTTGTTTTGCTTTCTTCGACATTAATTTTGAGGCGCAGATAATGAGCGAATTTGACGCAATATTTCGGCATTGAAGAATGATGACAACAAAAATAAATTGAGGCTTCTTGACTCCCGAATGTCTCCACCTGCTATATTTATAGGTTCAGTAAAACATCGATATAGATGAAATCTGAAAGGAAATGAAAACTGTTGCCATCCTAAATTTTTGCATATTTTTCAGTTAAGGAGGTTATTTGCAACCTAATTTTCAAATAACAAGATTATTCATTGTCGCAAAATTATGTTTGCATTGATAAATCTTGTTGGTACACATTTTACAAAGACAGCATATACTTTTTATCAATTTTTATTCGCTCATAATTAGAATTGGGATTTCCTGGTACTACTTATTTCCGTTGGTAAGTGGTAGGATTAAAAAAATGGAAGGTCTTTGCCTGTAAAAAGCCCGCTATGGAATTTGATGTTGCACGTTTTTGTCCGTTCCACCTCTTTTGCACATTTTTGTTCATTTTGCGTTTATGGACAGATTTGATACTTCTGAAGGATTTCATGACCGTATATTTGGTCAATTTTCAACATTCTCAGTCTTGTCTGGTTGTTCTTTGGTCAAATTAGGTCCTTCTCAGGCCTTTTTTTTGCTTGTGGTAATTTTTGTTGTCATCTTTGATTTTCGTCGTTGCTTCTTGTTCTGGGTCAACTATGCGGTCAATTTTGGTCGTTTGTTGGTCAATTTTTGTTTGGTTTGAGCCGTCTTCGATTGTTCTTCCTCATTTTTTAATCTATTGAAAGTTCCAGACCAGACGAAGTCATACTCAAGCGAGTAATACAATCGGAGTAATTTACACTATAGCCACAGAAATTTAACGACGCCGGAGCGCTTTCGATTAAACAATCATTGTTAACGGGGACTGGAAAGCGACTGAACAAACTCCGGCTGTAAACTAGAAACATACGAGGAAATCAGGATTGAACCAGCGAGTCATCACGACGTGAATCATACTCGTAAACTAGTTCAATCAACCCCTCATCAGGTATGGTCGTCGTTATTTAAATGACGGATTATTTCGATGTGTTCTAACACTTTTCGCTTCGAATACGCGTTTTCTCTATAGAGGAGGACCTCGGACCCCTCTTTAATGCTATGGCCGCTAGTGATTAGATGGTCCGCAAACGCCGATTCACCTATATTCTTCTTTTCCTACGCCTTCCTATGTTCAGCGATTCTAATTTTTAACTGACGGCCTGTCTCACCGATATAAATTCCGTTACAATCCTTACACTCAACTTTATACACACCACTCCTCTCGGCCAGTTGGATGGGGTCTTTTAGCCTAACCAATAAACTTTTTATGGTATTGGGGTTGTAATACACAGGCCGAAATCCGAAGGGGCGTAGGACACGACTCAATTGAGATGAAAACTGCCCCAAGAACGGAAGCCTTATCCAACGCTCTCTACTGTTTAGGGCCGTATTGCGGGGGAGGGAGGTGGTGGAATCGAGGCATTTTCGAGTAACTTTCCTTTGGATCATAAGGTCAATGTCTAAGTTCACTTATTCACTCTGGCCAAGTGCTTTATAGTTAATACCTCTTTTTGGAAGGCTGACTGATTGAGAGGAATACTAGTCAGTCGATGGATTAAGCTGTTAAATCCAGCATATTTATGGGCTACAGGGCAAAAAGATTTGCCGTGGACAGTAATATCGGTCGCAGTATCTTTCCTGTATATGGCGAATTCATGGATACCGTCTCTATTACAGATCGTCAAATCCAAGTAATTATAGATGCGCCACCGATTTCTAAAGTAAATTTTATAGAAGGATATTGATTATTTAGATACTGGAGAAACTCCAAGAGGAGCTCTCGGGGACCAGTCCACGTACACAACACATCGTCGACATACCTGTGCCAATAATAAATCTGATCTAAATACGCACTGCCAGAGGAGAACAAATCGAGCTCAAACTTAGACATAAAGACCTCCGAAATGAGAGAACCCAAAGGAGAACCGATGGGTATTCCAACCTCTTCAGGAAACTCAAAAAACTTGTTATCGAATTTGCAATAATTGGGAGACCAACAAATATTGAGGAGATTGAAAAATTCACCCAATTCTTCTTGGCGAACATTTGTTTGAATCAAAAGGTCTCCCATATGTTGCATGGCGGTTGCTCTGGGGATATTGGGGAACAGGCCGACCACATCAAATGAACACAGGGTCGATCCCAGCGGAAGAATATTATCCTTAAGCCTATCAGCCAAGGAGACCGAATTTTTCACCGAGTAAGGTGACTCATGGTCAACTCTCGATTTAAACCATCGGTCCACAAATTTCGCCAGAGCGTACGTGGGCGAGGACACAAAGGATACGACCGGACGCATCGGGTTATCTTTTTTTATGGACTTTTGGTAGCCCGTACAAGAGGGTAGGCACAGGGTTGGGCTCCAGGAGCAATCTTTTTAGCGAGGGAGTTTTAATAATAAATTCACACTCGTTTATCACACGTCTAACTTCTTTTACGTGTTTAGGAAAATTGAAACTGTCGTTTTCCTTAGCACCACACTGCCCGAGAACGTCATAGACCTTGGAAACGTAGGAGGACTTCTCCATCACGACAATGGCATTACTTTTGTCAGCCTTCGTGATGATTAAGCCCTCCTCCCTGACCCTCCTCTTTAATCCCTTAATCACCTCAATCGCGTAATTGTTTATGCGAGGGAGGGGGGTATTGCGGACAAGAGCAGCACAATTTTTTTGAGTATTAACCCCCGGTCCGATTTTCACCTCGAGGTCGGCAACAACATTAGCCAAGGCATTACTATTATTAAGAGGGGGTAATCCGAACTTCAACCCTTTCTCTAATAAATTCACCTCATCGCTACTGAACTCAACCTGACTGCAATTTATAATGCGCGGTTGGAAGTTTTGGATAACACTGACCTCAGGTCTCACTTCCTGGACAGCGGGGCCTTTTTCTGGAGGGAACAAAGTTTCTTATTTTTCTTCCTTTTTAATTTAGCTTCAAAACCGTTAATTGAAAGTTCTTGGTTAATTTTGGTCAATTTTGGTCACTTCCTGGTTGTTCTTTGTTGGTTTTAATAGGTAACCCTATGACCATTCGTGGATGTTTTTTATTCCATTCTGCCCGATTTCAAAGGTTTTGAATACTTTTGGTCGATGCAGGTCATTTACTGGTTATTTTTTCTCAATTTTGATGGTTTTCTGTCATTTTTGATCATTTTATGACGTGTTCATTGATTTGTGGTCAATTGTGATCACTTTTTGGTCGATTTTTGTAATTCATGTATCTACTGCATGTGCTTAGATTTTTATTACACGTTCTTGATTTTTGTTGCATATTTTTGTCGTATTTTTCAATATTTTTACTGCACGTTTGATCAATGTTCACTGCACGGAAATCCTAACTCTACTCATAATGATCATCATTGATTTTCGCGATTTCCTGTTCATCAATGAGAGAAAAAATAAAAAACTCCGTATTTCATCTTATCGTGCCCTCGCTCAATTCAGCGCGGATGATGTGGCGCCAGACTGAACTTGGCGCCATATTCATTTTGGCGCAGAAGACATTTTTCAGTCAGCCTGACAATCTCATTGAGCTGCAATTCTTATGACGTTCGAGGAGCAGGACAATGTCACAAGGATAAGCATTACTTGCGTGTCAGGTTTTATCAATTCTTCTCTGGTATACGCTTAAAGTCAAGCCATGTTAGGATATCAACTCAGTGGAGATCTAAGGGAAGATGAAATCAGACCCTAGCTGTTGTTACAGGTGCCGATCAGCCGAGTTGTTGTGCACCTTATTCGAGGATATAAAGGCGCTTCAGAAAACCCACCTATGAATTTAACATACTAATGTGAGAAAATTTTATCAGTTCCGTCTGACAACGCCCTACAGTTTAGCTCTACCTTGTGGATCGAATTCTGACCAAAATAATACGTATAAAATTTAAGTTCACTGCCAGTTACAACTCTCGAAGTAATCCGACCACCAAAAAAAGCAATGAGGGATCTAGTTAAGAAAGTAAGAACCCGTCTCATGCCTAAGACCATCCGAACATCGACCACTCGAGGTACCTATTCAGTTTTCATATTTTTCTGACATTTCCAGCGCCAAACTAGTATACTGCGTACGATGGGCGTAATATAATGAAGGGAATGTTGAGCTAACTTTTTTTGGGTTAGTATATTTTAGGCCTAGTATAATGAAACCTAAAGGTCGACATTTTTCCAAGCCCCTAAACTAGGTCAAGGTCATTGATGACGTCATAAAGCGTGACGTAATTATTTTAAGAGTACTTTTTCCTGAACTTTTTCCTCAGTGAATACGAGTACGATTTATAAAAGCTACATGCAGTCGCAGAATATTATTTCTGCGTAGGTGGTAGGCCAAGAACTAAATTGTTAAGCTGCATACGAAGTCTGTAGTGGAACAGAAAGCTCCATACAGTCACAGAAAATGATTTCTGCAACTGTACCGTAGTAAAGCAGATACTTAAATTTTGAAGTCCCCTCTCGTTCGCCGAAAATCGTATCTTAGGAGGTTGATCTAACATACAGTATGGTAATCTAAGAGGACAAAAGATAGCTCAACATACCGTATAGTACGCTAGAGTTCTGAGTTACTGGGGTTCTTGACCATACAGAAAGTTACCCTCTTTCTATTTTTGTCTTCTTTTACCGACAGATATATTCCGTTTCCACCTAAAGAGGTGTTGCTTCACCCTCCTTTTTTACATTTTGCCTTGATGGAAAGAATTGTATCAAGTCTACGGAGCCCTCGCTCCCGAAATCGCTGAAACGAGTCCACAAAAAACACACTAAAAATTTTTCCTGTTTTCCTGATTTTTGACAAACTATAAAACTCATAAAATAAGAACAATAAATACTTATATTTAAGCATCATACGTATCCATCTCCCATCGTAAAGACGTAAACTAAAAGGTTTACGGCGAAGTATAATTAATATACAGTTATTTCATAAACTTTCTCTATTTTTCGGCAAGGACACTTGGAGCCACTGGTTCGAATATAGACTGATGCCCGGGGTTGATACACGACTTCTCGAATCGCTCAGAAGAATATGTACTCTGTAATCATGAGCTTACGGTGTATTAAGAAATACTGACGTCGGAAAAAGCTAAGCGACTGTAAAATAGAGATTTCGACCAACATGAGATCAGCGTTTTTTTTGGAAACCAAACGTCTTATTTATTTAAATTCCTGAAATGTTTTGTAAATTCGTTTTCAACGGCTTCGAATAAATTACATTAATCTATCGCAATAAGTCTTTTAGAGGTCTTCATAGTGGAAAAAAAAGTGGTAAGAAGAAAAATAGAATGGGAAATGAAGGAAGGGGAAGAAAAAAAGAAAAACGAAAGAGGAAAAAAAGGTCTGTAAAATTATTTTAAAAGGATAATTTGTTAAACCCTAAACGGGAAGGCGGGCGGTACTCGTTTACCCGTTCCGGGAGTGTAAAAAGTTTTTAAAAAGATTTAAGAGCAGTGAAAGATGAAAGTGACAAGCTCTGATGGCATTTGTACCGCCTCATTACTTTTGTCTCAATTTCCTTTCAACTGTGAAACCCTTATATAATCGTATACACGTAAACCTCCGAAATAGTTTAGAAAACCACCCTCGTGACGTGTAACGTTAGTCGTCGTTGTCGTCGTCTGATATTCATTCGAAACTTTCTCTCTATAAAATATTTTGTATACATTTTGAGAGAATAATAATTTATTCGAATTTCGTTTATAAGAGTTAGAGTGAATAAAAAAATTATTTTGTTAACGAAAAGATAACTTTAATTAGAAAAATGTGAAATATTTCATAATTTCTGTACTGAGCTCGCCTCTTCTTCCAGCATAGGAACGTTTAAATACGTTTTATTCGAGTGGAATTTAGAAAAACTTGGTTATTTTCCTTGTGTTCGTCCATGCAAGGGTCCTGTATACGTATATATATGAAGACAGATACGATCTGATTTTATGATAGATTGCGTTGTCATTTCTTTCTGCCGAGGTTTCGTGATTTATCAAAAGTCACCGCTTTTCGCGAGGGAGATAACACAAAAGAAATGTTGACCAGTTATCGACTACCGTAGAGACTTTCACATATACGCGTAAGTCTCTGGGGTAAAGTTGAGTCGACTTTCAGATAAATTCGTCAAATAATTACGGATTTCCTTGCGTTTACTGCGATCGAGGTGTAGTTTTTCCCTTCAAACGTGGGTATACGGAAAACAAAACTAAAACTAGGTCTTCGTAAATGGAATATAATAGTAATTGACGAAATGGATGGAACTTCTCACACAACTCAATCACATATAATCGTTCGTTGGGTACGAAGTCGTATTTCTGCCACGGGTTAGGAGCTTCAAAGATGCTTCTTTTTCTTTCCTTCCATCGTTATCCGCTCGGAAAATTAATTTCGAATTACATTCCTTTACTCTCGCCAGTTTCGTGATGTTATTTTCTTCAGTATAGAGTATTAGCGCGATAATTCCAAGATCTTAATGGCACGTTTTTAGCTGTTACCACTTCAAAAGTTTTCCTGTGACAAAACTTACCTTTTATATTTAATCGAAAAATCGTCCAGTATCGTTGAAAGTCGTTCGGGAGCCTTTTGCAACAATTTTGGGTCAATTTTGAAGCATTCTAGAGTCGTTTTTGAGCGTTAAAAAACTCTTTCAGATCATTTAGAAGTTGTTCCGAGGAGAATGAGCGATTTTTTGATGATCGATATTTTGTGGGCCGATTAATCGTACACAAAATTTGAAGAAATCAGGTCCTTCTTGAAGAGTTATCCATCTCATCATGCTCCTCACCTTTCACCAACGAGCGCAAAGTGAGTACGATGATATAATTTTGTTTGATCTCCTACAGAATACAATTAGCGCTTCCATGGTGGCTTTCTCCTGCTAAGTGACTGAAGTAAAAACGCATTACTAAACACGTTTGACACTATGAGTCATCTTCAGATTATAAACTTTGACAGAAAATCACGTCGTGAGATGGATCATACGTGGAAATTTTTAATCACGAGTAAAACCAAAATTTGATATTGACGCCGCGTGAAACTAGTAAACAATGTTGATATAAGGTCGGGTTGGTCATCTGCTAGAAGCGTTACGATCGGAAAAATTGAAAACGAGAAGGATATTGTCATGAATTCCCCCTCCCCCTTCAATGGTCAAGTTTTCCCTGGTATAAGGTCTGAAGATCTTTCTGTACTCAGGGAGGCTGAGCCTCTTCTAGGGATATCACGAGCCGCCTTAAAAATACAATCCTAATTTTGAAAAATCATCATCACGCCAAACAAAGAACAAAAGAAGGTAAATTCCGGCCCTCGCAAACTTCTATGGAACTTCCATCACAATTGGACTCTGGCAACAAGCTTGTTTCTTTATTTCGTAAGAATTAGTTTAGTCTGGTTTCCGGCCCCAGGGTAACAATTTTTAACAGGAAACCTGTTTTATCGGGAGGAATTCGGAGAAAACGTCCACAGTCTGGCCGGCCAGCAAAGGTCGGAGCTAAAAAATTTCTCGAGTCCCCTTCTTATCGTCTATAGCTCAGTGGTCGATGTATATAACCTGAAAGATAGCCCCTTCGAGGAACCAGATATGTGAAACTTCATACAGCAATTGACTTAGCCCCTTCAACAAGTCAGATATGCAAGGCTTTAAACATCATCCATATATTAAAAAAATTTGGGATCTATCCTTTTCACAGTTCGTGCGGGCGTTCTACTGGACGGATTTGCTTCATCTTTTTTTATTCTCTTCAGAATGACCTCTAGATTAGCCATCAAGCATTACTTAGTGTCTCACTTCAGATGTTCCCCCCTTATCTGCATTTGCGTTTTCTCCCCATGTATTTCTTATGGGGAATTTTTCATGCATTTGGTTGAACGCAATGACAGTCCGTCAGGCCGTTCTGCTGGGCCGATTTGCTTCATCTTTTTTTATTCTCTTCAGAATGACCTCTAGATTAGCCATCAAGCATTACTTAGTGTCTCACTTCAGGTGTTCCCCACTTACCCGCATTTGCGTTTTCTTCCCATGTATTTCTTATGGGGAATTTTTTATACAGTTGGTCAATTGAAGGCGAGAAGCGTAGCTATTTAGTAGCTATAGTACGTATGTTGACTCATCCAGCAGTGAACATTGGTATCTTCTATCCTTTTTTATATATATATATATATATATATATATATATATATATATATATGAAAAAACTTTCAAAAATAACTTTATGACAGTCTGTCTGACCGTTCTACTCAACCAATTTGCTTCAGTTTCTTTAATTTGTTCATGTAGCACATCAGCTCAGCCATTAAGGATCAGCAGCCGCTCGACCTAAGGCGTTCTCGAATTTTCCTCAATTGAGCTTTTCACATATTATCTATCTATATACTGAGAAAAATTCAGTAAAACTTATAATAAAATTCGCCAGACATTTCCCCTGGACAGATTGGGCTGATCTTCCCTTTAAATGAATGCTTCTGACCCACAGATAAACCATTACCCATTGGCTGACCCGTCCCTGACTTCAGTTTTGGGTAGAATTGAAACGCGATTTTGCCCTGTACATTTCTTATGGATATAGGTATTTTTCAGATGAAATTGAACCATTTTATTCAGTTTACCAGCGTCAAACTAAACAGATCAGACTGATCTTTTTCTTTTTTTCTTTTTTTTTAAATGAATGCCCCTCACCAACAGATTCACCGTCACTCAACAATTTACTCCGCCTTCCTCACAAATTTTCCAAAAATCGAAACGCAATTTCTCCCTGTACATTTCTTAAGGGGATATTTGTGAAAGGAAAACGAGCCCCCTTTTCTAATTTGCCAGGCACTTCAACTGAACAGGTCGAGCTGATTTTTTATACCCTCATCACTCCTTATCAACTTAGCCTCCCTTAAAGCGAATTCCCAAAACATTAAACCGCGGTCTCACCAATTATATTTCTTATGTGGATTTATTCCGCCTATAATAATATATCCAATGCTTTTTCAAAATCCCCCTCCTATCAATTATAGTTCGGAGGTCAAAAATTTTCCAAGCCCCGCTCCTATCCCTATCATAATTATATAGCTTGGAGGTCGTATCATATATAGCTTTTTATTTTTCAGATCCCACGTGCCCTATAAAACAGGTTTCTCGCCACTCCTCGTTCAACTCCGTTAAAGAACCCGTGAGTTTTGTAACGGTTATACAGTTTTATTTTTTGATTTTGGTTTCAGTTTCATTTGCAATCCCACCTAATACAGTATTTGTGAAATGTGTGTTTTCACACATCTCATAGGGTATAATTATAAGAAATCCAAATTCGCTTCATAATATATGGGTCAAGTTGACTTTTTGATTTTTTTTTTTTGGGGGGGGGAGTGGTCCACTACTGTGATCTAATTGCACTCCTCTCTTCCTAATTCCGCCTGCCCAATTCAAATAAAAAGCGACATAAAAGCACTGTTTGTCCCAAAATACATCAACTAGATACCTATAAATAACGTGAATTGATTGGTTAGTAATAATGTAACAGCGAATCAGTGATGTATCATGAATTTAGTATTCGCAAAATACAGAGCGCTTGCGCTGCAGGCGGCAATTTACGGAAACTATGGATGAGAAGATGAGCATGCTGATGAGCCATATTAGAGAAAATTATGTCCTGAGTCCTAATAAGTTGTTCAATGCTGCTTAAATGAGTGAAGGAGAAGCTGTATTCAAAAGTAGAATTTTTGCAATTAAATAATGTGGACAAAAAGGTGACACTGGTAATGTATCAAGTCAGTAGAACGTAGCGCCTCCTATAGGGCTAATGTTCAAATGTGTTCAGCAAAAAGTCCAAGACCTACTTCCTGCTCTCATTGATTTGGTGATGTGTGAATGTTCATTTGCTTAGTCAAAGTGGTTGCATACAAGAGACGGAAGAAGGCGCTTAAATGGTTTACAAATGATTGAAGACTTCTCTATTACAATTTTTAGAGAAAAATAAGCGATTAAACTTGGAGTTGGGTGTTTGATAGCTCTAATGGTGATCACCTATACATTCCATGTTTTTCAAATGGAAAAATTCGAAAGAAAATCTGATTGACAGTAATTTTTAAATATGATACAACTGCAGATCTGCATCATTCAGTTATACCTACAGGCTACAGTTGATCACTAAATAGCGCCTGATTCAAGTCCAATAGGCGCAGTGGCGTAGGATGGCTTATTCGCCCTTAAAGTAACGCTATCTGGGGAAGGTGAAATCGCTCATTGTGATCTGATTAACTTGATAGAATCACGTCCGTGCGGGTAACGAGTTTAAAGGTGTCCTTTACTTGTTCGGAAACTCTGAAACGGTGTACGATAAGTTGCATAAGCATCCCCAAAAACCCTGTAAGGTTCGGGAAGCCAGCGGTCACTACGCGACGCTTGTCGGGCGTGCGTGGGTAAACCTCGTAACGAATGACGAGGAATGATTTTGCAAGGTCACATCTCAGGGCTCCATTTTCCGACGAATTTTTTCCATCTTTGAAAATGTTGTACAGAAGGGTTCAACGAAAGGCGCTATCGGAACAGAATCCTAAATTTGGGCTCCGGGAGAATTACACTCTCGTCAGAAAAAAGACGAATTTTTACCAATTTCAACGTTTAATTGAGGAAGTATAAGAAATTTTCTGGCATAGCCAAATAAATGAAAATCATGTTCCATGTCTTTTATATTTTATCAGTCATCTTGAAATATTTCAGTCTAGGCTTCTACTAGGTCAAGTGTTCGTGAGATATTATTCGTTTACCCCTTTACCTATCTTGGCGTCGTATAAATCTTCTATGAGAAATATGAGGTAGCGCGAACTCACTCCGCTCGTTCGCCCCCTGTCTCGCTGTTGTATTGGAATGGTATGAGACAATTCAAGTCTAGGGGACTTGGAAAAATTTCGACTATCCAGCCATATATGATAGGAAGAGGGACTTGGAAAATTTTCTAATTACCCACGGGGTAGAGATTTTCTAATTATTAATTATATTAATTATTTAATTATTTAATTATTTATTTATTTAATTATTCAATTATTTAATTATTAATTAATTAATTATTAGTTAATTAATTATTTATTATTATTACGCGGGGTGTACTCGCGAATTTCCGAATCCCCCACGGGGTAGAGATTTTCTAATTAATTATATTAATTATATAATCATTTATTTATTTAAATATTAATTAATTAATTATTTATTATTATTACGCGGGGTGTACTCGCGAATTTCTGAATTACCCACGGGGTAGAGATTTTCTAATTATCAATTATATTTATTATTTAATTATTTATTTATTTAATTATTTATTTATTTATTTATTTATTTAATTATTTATTTATTTATTTATTTATCTATTTATTTATTTATTTATTTATTTATTTATTTATTTATTTATTTACTTATTTATTTATTTATTTATTTATTTATGTATTAATTATTAATTATTATTATTACGCGGGGTGTACTCGCGAATTTCGGAATCACCCACGGGGTAGATATTTCTCTTGACGAGGGGGGAGGGGGGGGGGTGTACTCGCGAGTTTCAAAATCGTGGTCCGGCGAGAGAAAAGACATGGAACATGTCAAAAACATTTCAAAATTCTGCTTCGATAACGCTCCTAGTTGGACCCTTCTGGAAAACATTTCAATTATTCAGAAAGATCCGTTCAAAATTCGAGCAGTAAAATGTGATTTTCGGTATCATGTTTTACGAGTATATTTTCACAAGTAAAGAACACCCTTAAGCAGCTAAATGTCAAAAACGCGCTAATAACTGTTTCTTGATCGGCTTTCAAGCTAGCCAGGGTCAGCAATTTAGCCAAAGCCAGCCAGCTAATTGTGTACTTTGTAATAGCTGCTATCATGCTTTCGATATTTCCCAATTTTTTCCGACAGAAGCCGATCACTGAGATGGCAATGAGTTGTCAAAAAAGCGGAAATAGCCATGCAAAAGATAATTTCGATTTACCTAGTATCAGCCCTGCGACCGTGATTGAATTGAAGACACAATTTGATATTGGAATTTCAATCTACGCTGGGTAGCGTTAAAATCGCCTTCCTCTCTCACTGCACTCGCGAGAATGACGAGAGTGATGATTTACGTTCAACGCAAATTTGATTTTAAAGTTTTTCCGAATTCTGAAGCGTTAGTTATTCCCCAGTTATTCAAACAAGACTACATGTACTTCTCAACAAAGGTGGCAGGCAAACAGACTTGAAATGACAAATATTCATAGATATATTTTTATTTTATTTACTAACAAATAATGATCACATTTCAATAAATCAATCATCTAGACTACTTCCTAAATTATTTACATAGAAATAAAGAAAGAGGAAACAATTTTTTACAAAAAAAAAGAAAAAAAAAAAAGATAATTACAAAACTCTTTGACAGTTTTCCAGTTAAATATTATAGGACTCCGCTTATTATTTATATGTAACAATTCATATGCACAAAATATCGAGGAAAAAAATTGCATGAGTATCAACTAAAACAGAAAGAAGAGAGGAAAAAAGAAAATAGAGAGAGAAAAACATTCTTAAAAGTAAATAACTTCAGTGGACGCGACCTACATTTAATGAGTATTCCGGTACTAATATTTACTGCATCCACGCAAAAATGGTTTTCTAAAATTGTAATATTACACTTATGAAAGTAACCTACAAGACTTACGAGTGTAGGTTACGCTAATAAAAATAAAAATTCACGCTAGCGCCGATCTACCGCGAGCGAAACTTTTCCAAGTATGAACCAAAATATGGTACCGGTAACGCTGTAAAATTTAAGGGCTAGTATAGGAAACTGGTTAGTCTGTGTGATTACCATGGTTGATTTACATCGTTGCCCAAGAACGCGACAATGTTCCTCCGCGCAGTTAGCCTATTAAATAACCGCAACGGCCAAAGAAAGATAGAAGGAAAAAAATAGCGATGAAGCCGTAACTATGGCGCCAAAAGTAATAATTTTTCCATACTCTCAGACATAGAAAGAGAACCTGTCGAGATTTAACAACGTGACAAAAAATTTTTCTTTTTTTTTGTCATTCATGAAAATTGGTCAAATTTGATTTTAATAGCGCAGGTACCCATAATTCAAAATGATTTTATTTTCTTAATATCACACGTAATTATAAAAATTCACTCGCGGGTGTTTGAATTTTTGTATAACAAAACAATATTTTGATAAACCAAGCCTAATAAGGTAAAGTAGTTTATAAATTGAGAGAAAATATAACTTACAATCGATAATCATACATTTTTTGATTTTCATCTAATGGTTATACATCCACAGTCTCCTTTCTTATGGAGCTAATCTACATAAATAATATACAATTATCTTTGAAACTATTCTAAGAACATTCTAAATAAATATGATTTTTATTCAAAGAACACCATTTTTCACTTCTTCCGAAACTTTTTTCTTAAATAAAATTACAAGTATACCCGAGCAATAACCATACATCATTAACGAAAATAGAGAGAGAAAACCAGAAGAAAACTTATATAATCAGAAGAATAAAATATACGGTTCACAGAAATTTAAAATAATTATTAGGAAAAAAATTGAACTTTTTTACGTAGCGAGACAATAAAATTTTAAAATTTTTATGCACAACCTGTCGGGGCAAATATTATTCTTTCATGTTGAGAAAATAAATTCGACGTCCGCGCTTCTTTTGTTCAGATCTAAACAATGATTATTATCTAAATTGGTTGATGAAAACTAGAATCTAATAGGAACCAGACTACAAATTGAAAATTAATTAAAAAGACATTTTGAATGAAAAACTAAGTTATTCGTTACAGAAAGAACAAGATTTTTTGATTCTTGTAAACACAATAAAAATAACCATTACTCTATAATAAAGTTTATAACAATTTCTTTTCATTTTTGAAAAAGTATAAAAAAATGCACAAGTCAAAATTAAAACGTAGGTAACGTAATAAGCGATAAATATCGGAAATAAACAAGAGGCAATGATAAGGGGGAAACGAAAGAAAAAACTTGAAAAAATAAAAAAATAGAAAATTTTACGTGCTCCGAAAATACATCGCTAGTGTATTGTTTATCATATTTTCAAATATTCGGACCGTGCAGCACTAGAATCGCACTTTCAAAGGAATTAATTTAACACATCGATTCTGAAGACATTCTCAATTCCCCAGTTGCCTTATCAAACGATGCTTGCGACCGTAGGATCTGCCCGATCCGAATTGAGAGAAGGTGAAAATAAAAGTAATGAAGAAAGAACATCACACTATTGGTTATCACCCTAAAAAAAGAATCTGAGGAATAATTTACTATTTTGGATTAACAACTGTTTGTAAGATTGCTGACACTCATCAAGTTTGATTCTCCCACAAGTCAGAAAAATTTAATCAAATTGCCGACGCTTTTTAACGCCGTAATTTTAGCCAAGTTTTATGAACAAAATCTACAATGGTTAGGATTTTATTCGTGCAGAAAACGTCAAATATTCGATAAAAAATTTGAGGCTCTCCTCGCACAATAAAAAAACAAACAAATAAACCTGATCCAGAGTCAATATGATGTCCTTTCAACATTAATCATGGTTCACGTCTGCAAGACGTCTTCACCTCAATGAGAGATTTCAGATTATTTGCGGGTCTCTTCTTTTTTGTAAAATATGGCAGAGTGTTCTTATAATCCTTCGTAATCGTTTCTCCGCATTTCTCTCAGTTATTTTATACCTACGTGCATGAATGTGATACACCAACTCTCTATAATTAAATATGATAAATAATACATGGCACTTCATCTAACGAAAACGTGAAATAGGTAATTAATTTCCAATTGTCTTTTTTGTTTTTCTCCTTTTTCATTTCGCTATTACTTTTTCAATTACTTCATTTCGTTTGTTTCCTATTTTTCCGATTCAATTCTGACTTGTTGACAAATGCGCGGATTTTGACGACGACACAAAAACACTGACGGTAGTTCCGTTTTACAAAGTTAAACGAACGCATCTACAAATTGATTATCCGGGGAATGGTTTTGTAAACACCGCAGGTTTCACAAAAATCCCATTCTCCAGACTGCTGAATCGTAAATACGTCAATTCAACTTCGTACGACAGAGGTGCGGAGAAGTGTACGGGTTGAGTGCGGTAAAAGGCAAGCCAGCCAAGGGTGGAATCATCAGTGACGGATGCGAAGTCACGAGCTCGCCGTTCGCCGTTTTCGGAGAGGTCGCCGATATCGGGCAATTCAACGGTAGATTTTGACCTTCGCCATATAACCGGGATAGAAAATCGTTGGGCATGGTGGTCGGCGGTGGCGGTGGCAAATTGAAAGATTGATTTTCGATCAACGACGTCGGCCCGAAAGACGGTAGTCCGGACGAGTCCGAGGTGGAAAGCAGTTTACGATGGAGATTCAAATTAGAGCTATGGCGATCGCGGCTACGTTTCGATGGGAAGGCCGCGTTGCACCCATCCACGTTGCATTTGTGCATTAGTTTCAAGTGCACATTTTGAAAATGCGTTTTCACGCCGAAATGGTTTTGGAAGACTTTACTGCACGCGGTACACTTGCGCGGATTATCTTTGTCTAACGGCACTTCCGACGAACTAATGAACGTCCCATTCTCGAAGTGACCGTATACTCCATTCTCGTCGTCGAAGTTCTCCTCCGAATCGCAGCTGGCGGTTGATGCGCCCGATCCGTGATTTGACCGGGCCAGACTAGATACCTCCGCGTCGTCCGCAAAATTGAGCGGCTCCTCTTCGGTGTTCTCGTGTTTTTCATCGTCGTAACAATCATTTTCCGTCACCGAAATTTGGTCTTCTTCGGTTTTTTCTCGCTCTTCGCACACCTCCGCTTTTGCTTCGATATTTTTACACAAGTTCAAACACTGCTCGTTCTGGGATGAATTTATGATTTTTTTTTCATCTTCCTCCGAAGCTTTGTCTTCTGTTTTCGTCATCTCACCGACCGGTTCCTTTGGTTCCGCAGGAGAGACCGCCTCAACTCCCTCTTCGACTTTTGTCGTCGATTTGCTGAGATCCCATTCTTTTTCCTGTTCCAGATTAGGAACTTCGGAATCAACCTGGCCACCATGACCATTACCAGAGTGCGCGCTCGAAAATATCATATCGTCCGAGTAGGCGTCTGACAGTTGTTCATCGTCCGTTGAGACGGGTCTCATCGGAAACCTGGTCGGCTTCTGGCTTTTACGTTTACGCGAATTCCTCGATCGCGAATCATTTTCCTCCTTCAAAGGCTGAGGGTCAGACAGTACGCTATTGGACTCGTTACTGTCTGTATTGCTAGCACCATCTTCGTCAACGTCCGATTCCGACATTTTAATCCGTTTCGACTGGGTCGACTCAGCCTTGTCGCCACTGTTGGTTTCTGAATAATTTTCATCATCGTCGACGCCAGCGTCGTCGACAATAATGCCATCCTCATCGTCGTACTCCATGTAGTCGTCTGGATTATCCATTGACTCGTCGAACTTCATGCCACTGTTGACGTTGTTGAAATCAAAGCTCTGTTTCAGATCAAGTCCTGACAACGAATGACGCAGGTCAGGAGGTGTCAACAGCGGAAAAGTTCCGAAAGCCAGCGGATTCAAGCCGGCCTGCAATGGTGGCATAAGAATTGGATGTGCTTGAGCACTGCGACCATCGTGTGGTGATATCTTACGCCGTAAATGCGGCGAATGCAACTTAGGATTAGGATTAGCGCTATGTCGGTTACGCGATCGACGCGAACTGAACATCATATTGCATCCCTCTACCGTGCATTTATGCATTTCGCGTAAATGCACCGCCGAAAAATGAATTTTCAACGCGCCTTTATCACAGAACGTTTTCAAACACACATTACATTGCACTCTTTTTTTCCCCGTCGCCGGATTAATAAGTTGCGTTCCCAAATTTAAAGGAAGATTCGAAGAGCCCCATTGCCGCTTAACCGGGGTAGAAGCTTTGCGCGAATGCCCATGACGTTGTTTCGATAAACGCGGGCTCGCATCTTTACTCAAGTTTAGAGCGTTCTGCGGACTCTCCTCCTCTTCTTCGTAACCATCTTCCGATCCGAATTCACTACTACCTTTGCTGTTCGAAAAATCGATCACTGGTGATTTGGAGCCGACGCTGCTCGCGTTGTACGGGGCCGAGATCGGGGGCATCGACATAGGCGGATGCGGTAATAACGTGGAAGGACTAGTAACGCACAGATTCAACCCACTTTGACTAGTTTCGGACGTTTCGGACGGCCTGCGACGTTCGCTATTCGGTTTCGACGTTTGAAAAATGCCGGACGCGATTTGCCGAAAGTCGAACGGCTGCATATTCTGCAACTTGTTCAATGGTGACATGTTCACCGACGTCGTCGATGACGTACTGTTCAACGACGAACTGATGGGCCCATTAGTCGACGTTGTAATCGGCGTACACGTCAAGCCGGTTTGCGGTAGTTTAACGAAATTTAGCGGCGAATGTTTGGGCGGTGGTGGTGGCGGCGGCTGTTGCGGTGACAACGAATGTGGCGGAATGCCAGCCAGCGATTGCGGCGGTAAGAGAGACGAAAATTTGCCGCTGATATGTGGCAGAGGCGGTAACAACGATGAGCTGTGGTTGGTCGGCGAAGACGCGGGATTCCGCAGCTTATGCGCCGAACTCGACGACAAATTATTCGAGTATTTGCCGCCGGTACGACTACTGTCCTCGGAGATTTTATTGGCGGACAAGCTTTTGGTTATACTTTTCTCGACCATTCTTTTGAAATCGGATTCCGAGCGTGGTGGTTGTCGTAAATCGCCCAAACCATGCATGAGCAATTGTTGAGTGATGCCACGCGTTTCCCCGAAGCGAAGGAACTGTTGTAGCACCAATGGCTCTTCTTCGGGCGAGCAAATATTCCAATGATCGAGTACAGCACCATGCGCTTCCTGCGGACAAAAATTTAGTTTCGTTAATCAGGGAGAATGAGGAAAGAAGTTGTATCGTTGTGAAACTTACAAATAGCAGATTCATAAAAAATACAGAAATAAAGAGAACAAAGAGACGCAAAATTGATTGAAACTAAATGGTCGAGAAATTTATAATAGAGGTTACTGCATGATCACCATTGTCCTAAACCTTAGCCATCTTCTTTTTCGATAATTTCGTATCTATTTTCAGATTACTTTAATCATTCAAGATCGTCAGTTCGCTTCTATACACTTGAGATTATTTCAAATGTCGATATGCAATGATTTTGACCCACGCTTCATTTGCTATTCTAGCGATTATCAAATGCGTCAAAATTTTGAAGAGAATGAGCATTATGCGTGTCTGTCAAATACACAGACGATGCATAGATATACGTATTTTATATCGTTCCGTCTTTCGAATTTTTAAAAGTGGATTAATTTACTGATAGGAAGAATCACTGATAGTGTTCTTAGTTTTTGAGCAAACCAAATGGAAATTTGTAAGATTTCAGGGGATGATAATGAGTATTATGTTTCCAATAATGACCTCACTCTGTATGCGAATAATTTTGATATCGTTTTTCATGGCGACCAAAACCTAATTTTCATGATTTTGCTTCAAAATTTTCTAGAAACGATGACCTATTTCTGGAAGACTAGGTATTGATATGGAAAATTGACGTCGAATTTGCAAAGATAGGCAGAAAACTACTTTCCTAATCGAGACAAGTAAACAGTGGATAATGCGATCCTGTCGTGGCATAGAAACCTCTATTTTCAAAAGCTTTGAGAGAAGAGTTTAATACCATACTAATAAGAGAAGGAAACGCGACAAAAATTAAAGCTTTTGGGTAATGAATGTAATGGGTCTCGAAAATGTGTAGGTAAGACCTCCAGAGTACAAGAGGTAAGTTCTTCAGAAATCAAATGGCCGACGTCCATCTCCAAATTGCTGGAGAAAATAAAATATCTTGTTTCCAACGGATGGATAAGATTGAAGGTCCGCATAAACACAAATCCATGGTCGATAGGAATAGATTTCCGAAATAGGCGCAAAAATCTATTATATTCATGTTGGTCATACGTCCAAGTTGCATAGGCGCCGACTTCGGGGAGGCATGACACTTTTTGCCCCCTCAATAATTTGGTCGAAAAAAAAATTATCTAGTGAATTGTACCAGGAATTTGGAGGGGCGGGGAAAGACTGGGAGGGGCGGGGGCAAAAAATTTGCTTTGATGCCCCCCCAATAATTTTTCGAAGTCGGCGCCTCTGCCAAGTTGACAGTGAGATCTGAGGACTTTATTTCAGGTTTACCATGAAGCAGTAGAAGTTCATAACGACCACCAACAAGTCTTTGAAGGATAATAAATTTGTGTAATTCTATTTCCTCAGGATATTTGCTCACTTTATAATATATGTACATTCTTTTAGTCCGTGCATTTAGAGGAGTTTTATCATGGCGAGATACAAAAGAAGGTAAAATAAGGTTCATTTTTTTTTCATTTTCAGCGAATTTTATAAAGGGTAATTTCTTCGGAGGACGTGTACCACATCATCGTTAAACTTCTGTGACGTCATCAGGAGAATCGGGAAGATTTCAAACACCAAGCTTCGAAGAGGAAAAAACATAAAGAAGACATTTCAAAGACTCAAACGCTGCAGAGAGGGAGGAGATTTTGAGAAATTTTGAGTTCTGAGCCTCATAGAGAAGAAGAATGATTAAGAGGAGCTTGAGTGCCACGCAATTATCATGATGATCTTTGAATTTCACAGGTCTAGAAAAATTTGGAGCAAGTTTCCAAGTTCAGAGATTCTTTTGACCTGAGGTACAATTTTAACCAATTTTGGATTCATGACGTCATTAAGACTTTGTGAGATTTGGCCAGTCGTCAAAAACTGACGTACCTACTCTGATAAAATCGAGCTGGACTTGAAAAATATTTTGAGTATCAAACTACATATGATACGAGAAGGGTTCAGGTCGACTTTGGAGCTAAATTTCAACCGGCAAAAGAAATTTAAATTTTGAGATATATTATAGGGGGAGGTCAAGAAAAATTTGGACGTTTCGAGACTCCAATTTTGAATTCAGTTCTCATTATCAAAATCAATTTACTTCATAGAACAGGTTTTTAGCGGGGAACCCGCCGTCCCTTTTGTACTTCCAGGAAATTTTCGTCCGCGAGCGAGGTTCATGACGTCACGGAGGGGGACTTGGAAAAATTTCGACCCTTTAGCCACATATGATATAGGATGAGGACTTGGAAGAATTCCTACCTCCGAGCTATATATGATAGGAGGGGGACTTGAAAAGACGACGGCTTCCTTGAAATTGCAGCGCGTTCAAGTTGTCACGTCATGATTTTCAGGACCTGGAAAAACTTCGGGCTCTAGGGGACTCGGGACAGCGGGCTCCCCGCTGCCATTGAAGTCCTGCAATGGCATCTATTTGCGTTCCTTGCGTTCAACATCGTTAAGGAGCCGTTTCGCCGAGTTCCTTAATTAGATAAAGCTTATTGCTAACGTCATAATAGCCAAATCACGACATAAAAAGCTTAATATTATACTGATTTTTAAACTGACTAGCTGACCCACCCCCCACCCCACACGTATATATCCTAGTGTACCAGCACATAAGATACCTAATACTCCTAGGGTGCACTAGGTTCTATATTAACAGCAGAAGAAGTCGTTCACTCCCTTTCTTTTGGCCTTGGGTATATACAAAGATAGCTACTGCCGCTTCTCTATACCTACAGACGTATTCAGATCAAAGTCAATGATGACGTCATGCAACGCCCTGGATAAAATTCTTTCAAGTCCATTAATTACATTTTAACTTCATTAATGACGTCATAGTAAAAATATTGCGACGGTTTTTCCGATTTGGCGACACTTTCCCGTCAGCGTTTTTCCGACACCACTTTTTCCCGACAAGCAATTTTATCGACATTGTATTTTGCCGCAAAATTTAGTAGTCCCATCAATCAAAAAACTAGGATGGTTTTTTGTGATGGGTTTTTCAAGAGTAGTCCTACAAAAAAAATGCTAGAAGATGAATATTGCACGTATAAGGCACGATAATTGGACTCCATCTGGTTTACAATTGGTCTCTTGCTGATGACTGCCCCTGACGTGGAATGACATGACCAATATACAGTGACGTCATTGAAGTACAGGAAAATGATACAAATGCACAAATAAATGCCTTTACTATAAACTTCATATCTCTCTTTCTAGAGAAATCCCCTAAACAGGTACCCTGCGCTCTTCGTTCAACTCCGTTAGAGAACCCATGAGTTTTTTCCAGCTCGGTGAGATCAAGGAGAGATATAGAATGATCCGGAGCATGGCTTGCTACTCATTCCAAGATTTGCGTCTTAAGGATTCGATACAGAATTTCAGCGGAAATTCTTGATTCATATCAATTTCCGTGCTGAAACAACTCGGAAAGGCCTATTCTTTTTCTCGACTCTATCATCTGTACTCTTATTCAAGGGCTATCAGAATCTCATTTTCTGTTCTGATGTGCTCTCGGGGCTAATGTAGACCAATTCTCGATTAAAAAACATCTACTTCGACGTAAAAGATGACAGGAATATTAAATACGTTCACAGGAGCGGATCTGGAGCCTCTGGAACCTCCAAGAAAAGACTCCGTAGAAGCGAGGAGAAAACTTTTTTGGACAATAAAATGACCCTTCACCCTCCACAAAAGATGAGAACCACAAGATCCTCTCAAACAATCCGTACGTATTATTCCGTCACAAGTGGCCTAAAAACCAGTACATATTATGTGCACTTGTCAAACTACTCCCGAATGAGGTTTGGGAAAGTCGTAGAAATATAGCGGTCAATTTTGAGGTCACGAAACTCACATCGTACATGAATTTTTCCAAAAAACAAACGTCCCAGAACGCGTAGAAAGATACAGAGTAGGAGGAGGAGAAAGAAGACGTTCAGTCAACTAACGCATTTCAAAGTATACAAAAATACCCCACAGACATCTCATTTCTGACGTGCATGTACACGTATGAGAGTATACTATCCGTATATATATACAGCTATAGGCTTTATGTGTGTGCGCGTTTTAAGTACAAACGGTAGGAACGTGTTAATGGATGATTGAATTACAACGCCTCGTGGGAATCGTGAAAACTCTAAACATCATGCACTGTGCACGCTAAGACGTGCTTGTCATTATTACGAAGATCATATTTAACCCTTTTTCCCTTTTTTTTTCTCATTCCCCTCTCACTCTCTCCTCCGCACGCACATACCGTATATGCGTCTTTACTTTTTCTAGAAGTATTCTCTCGTTTCGGTTACATTCGCTCACTCGGCGGTGGTGCGCGAAAGTTGAAAGCGAATTTCGATTTTTACGATTTTTGTTCAGCCGAGACACTCGAGGATGTACTCGTGCATCGCGTATATGCAACATACAGCATCGGCTTCAGATACTGAGAGTCGGAAATACGACGAGTGTAGTGTATATAGAGGCATCAGTACGGTATGTATCAACTCTCACGACCCCATCGCGAACGACTTGCTGTACGAATAATTTAATTAACGACGACGTTATGTACGATGCTGGACGTGTACACCAGCGACGGGCAACGCGTCGACATTTTGAAAATTCGTTACCGATGGAAATATTACGTACTTATATATATAAAGTGAAATATTCCTTTTTCCCTCGTGCTCGCGCGGAGAATGAGCGGCCGGTACCACGGCGATTAATGGAGGTTGAGTGCCATCGTGTGTAATAGCGTACACGGTAAGAATTTTTCGTCTCCAAATCGGAGTATCTCGTATACGTATACGCGTCACGCAGCTGCCGGTACCGCGATCGTGGCACGAATATCCGAGGCCGCTGTCAGTCAACTGACATACGACGATAATTAACCTGAGACAAATCCCTGGAAGGTGGGTTAATGACGGTTATGTGATTAGCGTTTTCAAGAGAGTCCGGCCCGTCAGAATCTGATCTTGTTAACTTCGCGTCGACGAGAACGCATTAAATCGACCGCGAGGAGAAATGATGATCATCATCATCGCGATCGCCATTCTTCCTTGTATAGGATAACATATTATACGAGATACGAGCGGTGGCGTCCGTATAGCGAACCGAGAAATGGTCGTACATTCTTTCGATATAATCGCGATGCCACAAGCTGACTCGGTTGCAGCGTCCCAGGACGACGCGGAGGGGAACAAGACGAATGCTCTGGAAAGGAGATTTGGATCATAACTGCGAATTTGAATTCAACCAGATGAAAATTGAACTCGACTTGACCAGACGACGTCCACAGCACACGAGGAACGGAGGGAAGGATTAGAAAACCACGAACCAATTTGATTCCTTTCTCAAAGGACTCGAACCGGAGGTCTCCAAGCGATTTGTACCCTCCTTCGCGGTTGGAGGAACGTAATCAGAGTTGGATTGTGAAGAAAATTTAGAGGCCATTGCGAGCTTTGTAAGGTTCCAGCTACGTGGTGGCGGCAACAAAGTCGGACGCGAACGTCTTCAAAGAATGACTCACACTCACTTACCTGAACAAAACAACATCTGAACTAAGGGATGAATAGGTTTCAGAACATTTGAGTTTTTCATAATCTATAGCTTTCATGCAACCTTTGAGTGTAAAGAGCAATAGTTGAAAAATGCAACGTAACCTAACCTAAGTTAGATTGATGACGTCATCAAAGTCAGATGGGGACGTTTTCTGAAGATGCCCTCCACCCTAAACAAACGAATGATTTTGGCGACAACCTACAGAGCGGGAAATCTCTGGTTCAAACCCCGTACTCGCGCTAGTTGCTCTATAAACCATGTTCTTCACATTGTTGATGAAGAGAGAAGACAGGCTTAGGGAAATTGACGAAAATTGAAATAAATTGTTAAAGTTCTAGTTCACGCTTCTCCATCTTCTAGTGGGCTTCCAGCTTTCAGTTGTTTTTTTTTCAGAGCAGGAGGCTACAGTCTTTGAAGATCTCTTTGACGTGGACACATCTGGGGGCTTGAATCAGTTAGAAAGTCGTTGACGCATTTCTACATGATGCTTTTTTTGTCAAATCTCAATCTTGACTTACTTAAGTGAATTGAAAAAATTTTGACCCTCACTCCGGGGGCTCAGCACAGAGGAGATTCAATCTGCTAACAGTACACAAACTAGACTAAGACTCCGAGACTAGAGGGCTGGGGCTAAGGCTGACCTACTGCCAGGAAGAGAAGTTGAAGAGGTACAATGAAACTACCTAAAATGACCCTATCAAGCAGAGCTAGTTCCTCATGTGGTAAGACTGACCAAACAAGAGAATGGTGTAAATAGGAAGAAGAGGAATAGAAACAGGAAAATAAGAGAAGAAAGGATGATCCGAAAGAAGATGTAAAAAAAATTAGAAGCCATTGCAGACGTTGCAATGGCAGCGGGGAACCCGCAATTCCTTAACTCGACCTCTCAGGTGGTGTGGAACTGAGTTGATAATCATGTCATATAATTCAAATCGAAATTATCATTCCACATTCCCTCCTATCATATATAGCTCGAGAGTCGAAATTCTTCTAAGTCCCCCTTCTATCATATATAGCTCGGAAGTCACAATTCTTCCAAGTCCCCCTCCTATCATATATAGTTCGAGGCTCGAAATTCTTCTAAGTCCCCCTCCTATCATATATAACTCGAGACTCGAAAGTCACGATTCTTCCAAGTCCCCCTCCTATCATATACATCTCAAGACTTGAAATTCTTCTAAGTCCCCCTTCTATCATATATAGCTCAAGACTCGAAATTCTTCTAAGTCCCCCTCCTATCATATATAGCGAGTCTCAAAATTTTTCCAAGTTTTTGGTTGGACGGCGGACGGTAGCTCGAAAGTCAAAATTCTTCCAAGTCCCCCCCTTATAATATATAGCTCGAGACTTGAAATTCTTCTAAGTCCCCCTCCTATCATATATAGCTCGAGACTCGAAATTCTTCTAAGTCCCGTAACCTAACCTAACCTGCGGACGCGGACGCGGACGTTTTCTGAGGATGTAATCTCCTAACAAAATGGATAGCGGGTTCCCCGCTAATAGAAGGAATCAAGACCAATGAATTGAATGTTTTTGATCAGTAAGGCATTGGTCTCAAATTCTTGCTGGTTATGTTTAGCTTGAATGGAATTCCGCGCGAATCTGGAGTCTTCCAGCGCACTCTTTTAACATGAATCCACAGGTTCTTCAAGGCGTTAATTGAATGATCTCCTTGTTTGTTTGTTCCATACCAAGAAGAGGGTATTGCTGAGACCCATACTGGGCAGGATCTTGCGGTCACAATAAATAAGACTGGCTCCAGAAAAAGGCAGCGTACCATTTTTAAGTTTGAGAAAAAAGAGGTAGAGATGGTGTGAAAGTGCGAAATTTTAAAGGACCTTGAAGGAATTTTGACTTAAGAGCAGATGTGCACTACTAAGGAGGAAACTTTGACACCAAAGAGGTGTACAAAAAAAAACTGATTGAGAAGTGGGCAGGAAACGAAATACTAAAATATTACAGAAATATGCATCCTGTAAAACCATAACTAGCAGAACAAAACTGACAAAACTGACGACTGTCAAGAAGAGGAATTCAAGAGACCAGAAAGTGTATGCTTCAATAAAATTTGCTCGGCTGAAGATTGGACCAAGGGTAGAATTGCTGGAGCTAAATGAAACAACCAACAAATTCTGTTTGAGAACAAATAAGCTTCTTGATGACCGAGTGTGACAACCAATAATTTTTTACCTATTTTACTCGTTCGCCAAAGGTCAATATCAGAACTGCGAATTCTCACTGAAATATGATTGAATAATCAGAAGCCAAGTACAGATAAATGGTCATGATGGGCAATTGTTAACTCTCAATTTTAGCACAAATATAGGAACTTTAAGCCTTGGAAGTCATTTAGTCAACAGCAGCAGTTAGATGAAGAACCCAGAAGGTGGAAACTGCTGTGAAAAAGTTGAAGAAATCAAGGCATGAATCGATACCAAAACTGGATAGGGATGTAAACTATTGGACAATTTCATTATCAACATCTATGGATGGTTCAGAGAAAAAATGTAATTCACTGATAATGGAGCGCTAGGGTCGCATTTTTTTGGACCAATTTATATTATCATAGTGATAAGAGACTTTTCTTTTCAGCCAATACAGCCACTTTCTGTTTAGTGCTTAGCTTTGATAGCTTTGCCGTTATCGCTTAACGATAGCGTCGACTATTGATACTTATCAGTAGAATCAATTGTACGGATATTCGCATCTCTAAAACAGGAGATTTTGGAGAAAAGTTGGCGATTTGTTCTCAATTTGATGGTATCTGAAGAAGATTTCTATCTGAATTGGATTGAAATTTGAATGTTGTGAAGCTTGTACCTATAAAATAATATTATTGAATAAATTATTACTCAGCGCTCGCATTTTGTGGTGATAGCAATAATTAACATTTTCTACTGATGATCGCCTCCTGTTCTAAGATTTCTTAAAGGCTATTGGAAAATAGGAGCTTAATTTTATGGATTGCCGATATCAAAGTGAAACCTTTCATTAAAAAAAAAAAAAAATAGTAAGAGAATCGGTTCAGTAGAAGTACAGATCCTATTGTCGAGCGATTTTGGAGTTTATTTTAAATACACCTATAGAATGATATTATGCAGTTCTACAATAATCGCAATATTACATCATATATTATTTGGAAAAGAGGGCGGACAACGCCACATTCCGCAGCAAAAAAGTTAATTTGTACAATTCCCCAGAAAAAATTAATAACAAATGCCGGTCTTTGCACAGAAAAAAATCGTAATCACAATTGAAATGACGAAGCGACGACTAAAATACGATAATTATAATGTTGATTAATTGTCTTTTTACTTTTTTAAAAATATATATTCGCATACTTTATTAGAAGAGGTGTTTCCCTTCAATTTTGAACGGAATTCAACGAATATAATTTATTATTTTATCCGAACAAAACAAAAAAAAATACTAAGGTCTGCACTTCGCGATGCAAAAGAAGAAAGGGGGGAGGATTATCAAACGGTTTAACCTTGAAATGTCACGTAATATTGTAGGAATCGGTTTTTAATACGGTTCGAACTCCGCCCAAAATTAATAGCGCTTTTAACTATAAATGTTATCATAGACACACTTGCACGCATGTGTGCCTGGAGTTGATTTGGGGACCGTGCGGAATAGGTTAAGGAAATATGACAAAGATACTCTCGGACGACCGCACCGAAGAAACAGATTTTCATTTCCAGGTAATTATAATGTATATCAAAGATGTGGTTTCGAAAGACCATTGCGGGCTCCGTTTCTCGCGCCGTCAAAATTAAACGAGTAGCTCCACACACGTACATGGGCTTTTCTATATTATATACTGTGCATGCACACATGTACACGTTATCCGAATTCACGATTTTCAGTATTTTTATCGGAATGAAGTTTCGTGGATCTTAAAATCTTTTCAAACATGCCATCTGAATTGAAGATTACTATAATTATTGGTTACGAAGAGAGAGAGAGAAAGATTAAATAGATGTGGGGAGTTTATAAGGCAAAAAGAATGGGAGAAAAAAAAAAATGTTTAAAAGGTGAAAAAACGTTTATCAGACGAAAAAGTTACCTAACTCTTTCGTTGTTGTCTTCATGTGTATATACGATAATAGCAGCGACGGTGTGGCGTTTAGAGGCAATACACAAAATTAAATGATCGTTCTGTTACGGTCATTATCGTATAAAAAATTATTAAAATATTTTTAAAAAGCATCTATATATACGATAATAGTTTACCAAAGATCCGTATACGGTCAAAACAAACGTATCATTATTTAATGTTATAATTTATATTCTAGGGTTCTCACATCGTATATTACGAAAGATCGACGGTCCCTCGCGAAGATGTCGTTTATTATTAAGGGTATCAAATTGTTATAACGCGGGGAAGAGAAAACGAAGCGCCAGCGACGGTGTGCGGCGAGATAAGAACGACTTTTCGCTATTAATTCGTCTAATGAAAAATCTGAGCACAACAGGTTAACGAGAGTGAAGGGGTGAAAGGAACTTTTCTCAATATTCTGAGGCGTTAGGTCCGCGAAAAATATTGATTTAAGCCAGTGAACAGATGAAGGAACATAAAAAATCGGATTGAAGGAAAAAGGACATGAGAATAAGCGAGGGGGGTACAACCAAGGAAGACACTCTCTCGTTGCGCGATTTGTACCAGGAAACCAGGGGTAGTTTATTAGTAATTGATCAAAGCCTGTTATTGGTCGTACCGAGCATCAAAAATTAGGAGTAGTAAGATCGTCCAAATCGTGTTCGAAAACATCGATGTGGGGTCCGGATCGATGATAGAATATGGATGAGCGGACAGATGTACAGGACCAGGGGTCTTAAAAGGAATGAACAGAGGAAAGTGAGTCAATTTAGATCGCGACGTAAGTTGTGAGAGGCAAGAGAGGATAGAGTTTAATGCAGTAGTAGATACCGAGGTAAAGTTTCCTACTCGGTGGACGATGACAGAGTTCCGAGTTTTATATCCCGATTTAAAGCCTTTAGCGTAGTATGGTAGAAAAATTCTGACAGTATTTCTCAATTGATTTTTTGGTAGGGATTTGGAGTAGGGAGGGGCCAAAATTTTTCTAAGTTCGACAGATGACTAAACAGGAGCCGCGAAAATTTTTCCAAGTCGCATAGAACAAGAAATTTTTCTACGAATAAAGGGGTATAGAAGAGCCCGGAATTCTCTAAGTCCCTATACTAGCCCATTATAGGGGTATAAGATGGGTATAGAAGAGCCCGGAATTTTTCCAAGTCCCTATACTAGCCCATAGAAGGTCACGAATTTTTCCAAGTCCCAGCGTTACGCGCGCCAGCGTTATGCCCCCCAGCGTAATGCGTACGCGGACAGAATTCCTCTAAGGGCCCCCAGTAACTAAACGGATTGTGGGTCTCCCGTTTCTAAGTTCGACAGATGACTATACAGGAGCCGCGAAAATGTTTCAAAGTCGCATAGAAGAGCTCGAAATTTTTCTAAGTCACTATACTAGCCAATAGAGGGGTATAGAAGAGCCTGGAATTCTCTAAGTCCCTATACTAGCCCATATAGGGGTATAAGATGGGTATAGAAGAGCCCGGAATTTTTCCAAGTCCCTATCTAGCCCATAGAAGGTCACGAATTTTTCCAAGTCCCAGCGTTACGCGCGCCAGCGTTACGCCCCACAACGTTACGCCCCCCGCGTTATGCGTACGCGGAAAGAATTCCTCTGAAGGCCCCCAGTAACTAAACAGATCGCGGGTCTCCCGCCAAAAATGGTAAAGGATTCAGTTTGGTGAGGCGATGAAGATGAGATTTAAAAGAAAGGAGGAAGGTGTTATACAAAGAGGATAGAAGCCTAATGAGTTCGGGGAATTGGGTCGACGAAGCGAAGAAATCAGCTAATAACGTAAGAGTGGGGAAGTGAGGGGCAGGCTCGGACGGCTATGGGATTTCTCCTTTTTGATCTGCGTAGGTATTTCTGGGCTTGAAGCCAATCAAAAATTTCAGAACTATGATTTCGCAAGGTAAGACGCTGACTTCAAGAGCTGATGACATCATAATTAACCTTGACCTACTTTTGGTACTTGAAAAAAATATCGAGCGTCGCTAGTTTGGAACTTGTATCCTTAGTCTTCACTTTTCTAGACTTGACATCCAACTCACTAGGCTTTCATCATACTGGGCCAAACATGCAACGTACTGGGCTAAGAAATATCGATCGAGAGAGCTCGTCAGTTACTTAGCCTAAAATACTCTTAATATGCAGAAGTTGGTTTAAAAACTAAACTAATAGTTTTATTCTGTCTGATGACGTCATAAAATGATATCTCCTAGAGCTTGGGCGTACCACTCTTTTATTTTTCCTTTCCTTTGAGCCCAAAGACGCATGATCTGATATTTTTCATTTTAAAGGGTGACATTTTTTTTTCTCCAGATTGGCAGAAACAAATTTCATCTCTTTCGATGAGAGGCGATATCATAATTCTGTCCGTCCGCCCTTACATAAGAAAAATTGTGCTTCAAAACTGAAAGGTTCTCCGTTGATTGGTGAGATTTTTTTACAATTTGCCAAGTTCAACATCCCACCCCTCCCCTCCTTCAGTCGCTATGCTTCTGACGACAGTTCGTTAATCTTTGTAAAAATGAACGGCATCAAAATTAGAACAAAAATTATGACTTTCCGTATGCAAGAAATTGGAAAGTGGAAAAAAATGATTTTCCGAATTTCCCCCACGACTCTGAAGTCAATGCAAGTCTTCAGTGAACTGAAAACCCGCTCTCTAAATGGCTACCAAGAATTTGAAGCCTTTCGATGTATCTTTGAACTTATTCAGGATATTTTTGGCTTCTTTGAGTCAGTTTCTCAATGAATTGGATTATTATTTCGAAAGCTGTAGGAACTGAGACAAATTTTACGGTACAGCTCGATACAGAAAGCAATACTCAGGGCTCAGCTAATGATTTTTATAAGCATACAATGTAAAAGAACTAATTTTATTACCGTGACGTTATTAATGACCTTTATAAAACTGGCACTCTTGAAGAAATCATTCCAATTTTCTGTCACTATAACGTCATCAAGACCTTTGAAGGATTGCGACCACACTTGAAAAAACCGTCACGAGTTTTGCGATTCAATTTTCTGTAACACTTGTGTCACTACGACGTCATCAATGACCTTTATAAAACTGGGACTACTTTTGGAAAAGTCGTCACAACTTTTTGATACGATTCTCTGCAGAGTTTCATCACTATGAAGTCATCAATCACCTTTATAAGACCGGCACTTCTCTCGAAAAGACGACATGATTTTTGCGATACAATTTTTTTCAACCATTTTGTTTCTAAGATGTCATAAATGGCCGTCTCCTAATTTGAAAACTTGAAGAAAATCTAATCTAGAAACCATATACAAATAAAGGAGGCGGGGCACAGTATGACATCATAAATGACTTTATCCTAGTCCAGATAGATGTACTCGAAGTCGCCATGTCGTAATCATAGAACAATCCAATATGTATATTTGCTTATTGCACGCACATATCAGATTTATGTGTATGTACTCGTATTTCATAGATCAACTCACCTGCATAATGTATCCTCTAACGTAATCCTCTTGACTCCAACCAAATCCTCGTAGTATCTGAGTGACCTCGTCTTTTTGTAAATTGGTAAACAATCTATCGAGAAGGATTTTTAATCTTATTGGCAACGCTTGACAACCGTACAGGACTAGGCTTGCTATGTCGAAAACCACATTAGATTGCACCGGCTCAATCGGAGTTTGAGCGAAGACGTGACGGAATCCAAGTTTTTCCAATGCTGTAACAAAACAAAAACGAAATACATCTTTAGTGTGAACGACATTCTGCGAGAAACCAATAATCACAATACGATATTCAGTTTACGGAGCGCATCAGCGCCCTGTCATACATGCATTATTATAAGGGTGCGGAAAATAGATATTACTGAAAATGACATCGGGTATTCGGTTCAAGCTCACGTCCAACTATTCACCACTGACTTACCGCGAAACGTTAAAGCTGTCATTTTTCGTTCAAAAGTTTCGAAATTTTGAACGTACGTAGCGGTACACTACAGCATCGGCATATTATACACCGACCGACTCCGGTTCAGTACGAACGGCCGCATATTAGAAAGACTTTCGGACCAATTTCATTAAATTCACCGCACCTTTGAGCTCTGTCAACATACCAATCTGAAGCTTCGCTCATGTCGGTATAAATTTTCAATTCGCGAATTCCTCGTAAACCAACATCATAAAATTGTCTGACAAGCGCCTATACGAACGGACGGAGGACAAATTTGCGCTCCTACTCGGGTAATATGTTTTTTTTTGTTGTTGTATATAACGCGAGAAATAATCTCCCGTCGTCTTTGACACATCGTGTGCCCCCTGCCCGCACTCTATCACCATCGTGTAGCATATTGTCTACGCCAGTGGCGTGTAATTGCTCGATTTTCGTTTCTATCAAAAATGAAAAATTACTCGTACTCGCACAAAGTGTCCGCGAGCGACGAACGCGCGGGACAGAGCGAGAGACTTTTACCAGCCCAGCCGACATTCACCCACACGTATACACACTCGAACCGTGTAAACAAGACCGAGAACATGCACCTCGTTCATCTGCTAAAGTTAATTTTCCGCGTCAGCTTATTAACCCTCGTCTTTCTTATACATAATATTGTGCGCGATATTACAAATTTTCAAAACACGCTTTCACGATTGTTATACGCTGCTGTATACTACGTGCATAACGAATATAGACTACATATAAAACGCGAACTGACAACGAGCTGATGGCGAGTATAAGGGTTGACTTATTCGACGGCGGTCTACGTTACATAGAATAGTTGTCACCTATACGTATAGTCGCAATACACATTAAAGGGGTAGTTTACGTTGTGCGACAGTTGACTGACAAGTGGTTGAGGGTTGAAGTCGACATATGTCTCAGGTTCTCAAGAGGGTAAGCGTTCGCGCGCACAGGCCCACACACACAATATCATGTTTTGATAATTAGATTACGTTCGTAATAAAATTACACTGGTTACAACAATTTTAAATATTAATAATGAGTCGCTCGTGTCCTACGATGTAACTTTCTATTGACATTTGACATTTGTGAAAGGAGGTATCCAATTATTCGAAGACAGGTAAAATACTGTACGAAGTTTATTGCTTTTTTCCTAAGTTTTTGGTGCGTATTATACTGACACGTCCTTCACAATAATACGTCATCATATAGTTAAAACAGCGCATTAATTAGAAATAGGAGGAAAAAGTAAATGTTTCGAAGTTGTCAAGACTATGAAATTAGCAAGCGTGAAGTATAATTTCTGTAAAAAAAGTCTACCTAAAGAAGGGGAGGTGCACCATCTACAGTACATTCGGCCATAATGTAGATAAAAGTTTCCGAGAATCACTTTCTAAGAAGAGCGTAGACCTCAGGCGATTCAATCCGATTTCGACTTAAACGCATGTTCTAAAAAAAATTCTTTGCACAAATAGAGCAAAAGAGATATTGAAATATTCAGAGCTCGGAGTTTTAAAGAATAACTTAGATTTGAGGAAACCTTTCAAGCGGTATAAGAGGGAGAGGGAAAGGACTTCGAGAGATGAACTGTAGAACTACATATTTGGGGAGCGAATTTTGACCATCAAGCTGTGGATATTTGAATAGTCTTGGAAAAACCTCACTCTCTATCATCTACCTCACCATCGGGCTCTCTTTCCTGGACTCCGAGCCATATCACCTTCCCGGAACTCGATTGACATTGCCGCCAAATATTATCTTCCTATAGTTTCTGACCCTGCATCCATTCCTGTTTGAAGCCTCATCTTTGTCTCTTGGTACAACTCTTGGTAGACACAGTCTCCAAAAAAACTTGTAGCAATTAAAAAAAATAATAATTTCTTCACTTCACGGAAAAATATTGAATCGGGTATATGTCTTTGAGCGTTTCCTGGATTGTACCTGGCCTAGCCGAGGGCCGAGCTCTATAAAAATGCACACCTTGTGACGTCATCAGACAGACGATATCCTTTAGTCTAGTTTCTAGCATAACTACCGTACGTATGAGGAGTATGTCATACTAAGAGAACGTACCCAAACTATGTGACCATTTTAGGAAGGGAGGAGAGGTTGTCAAAATACTACGCCAGGTCACTGTGGGGGGAAAGGTTTTAGGGTTTGGTCACGTGGTTTAATTGTATAGAAAATTTAGCATTTTTAGAGCTGTAAAATTAAATTTCTTTAAAGTCTTGTAAATAGAAAACGCATTTTTTCCTGAATAGAGCCTTCAAAATCGAAATTAACTTTTTCAACTTTCAACCAACATCACATCACGAATAAAAATTTTCCTTTTGAAAGGTGTATAATTGTATGATAGTGATTTAAAATTTGAAAAAAAAAAAAAAAATACTACGTGAAAATTAGTGTTGGGGGTTTCCAGTATATACTACGGATAGTAACGACGGGGGGGGGGGGGGGGGGTAAAAAGTCGGTAAAAAGGAGTCACGTAGTTTGGGTACGTTCCCTAACTAGCTGACGGTATTCCTTAGCCTATAGTATAAACCTTGCATACTGTACGTATGATGGGCTGCAATTTTAGCCAAGTTTGGTCTAGGTCTAATATATTCCTATAAACACTTCAAGATAGGCTACCCTTTCAACTCAAGTTAGCGTATACCGAGTGGGGTAGAAAAATGTTACCAGTTAAATGGGAGTTTGCGCTAAATCTGTTGTAGTGCGAAAACGCGAAAGGTTAGATGCACACATTAAATCTACGAATTTTGTATCTCAATTTTATCTTTAATTTCAGACATGACCGAAATTTCTACAGCTTTTCTGAGCCGAGTTATGGACCAAAATTTGACAAAAATTGACCAATTTGCCAAGATTTCCATAATAAGAAATTGAAAAATCTCCCACTTCCAAGCTTCATAGGGTTATTAGGTGTTTTTTTTTCGGAATCTGCGTTAAATTTCACTTTCAAATCGGATAAAATATGAAAGTTTGAACGATTTTTAATTTTTGACAATTTTGGAAAATTGATCAATTTTTGGTACGTTTTGGTCCATATAACTCGGCTCAGAAATATCGTAGATAGTTGAGTAGGGGCGCAAATTGAAGATAAAATTGAGATACAAATTTTGTAGATTTAATGTGTGCATCTAACCTTTCGCGTTTTTTAGCTGGAGTGAATTTAGTTCAAACTCCTATTTAACTGGTAACATCTTTTTGCCCCACCCGGTGTAGCTCGTCCTAAAGTAAGTCAATGTCACTGATGACATCATATTCAGTGTTGCCAGATGAGGAGTACAAAAATGTACCATATTTTTCAGTGAGATGGTCCCAAAAACCAATAAAATGGACCGTGGTCGTTTTTATCTTCATCAAAAAGCTCGGAAAAGGAAACATATCGAAAAAAGGCAAATAATATTGCAATATCGAAAAAAAAGTTGAAAAAAGTGAAAAAGTATTCGAAAAATTCAAAAAAGGACCAAAAACAAGCTCGTATATTTTTAAAAAGACCAGAAACACTAAAAAAAGTACAAAATAATTTTAAACAACCAGCAAATTTGGTGAAATTTTAAAAAATTATCAGATCTGACAATACAGCAGCGTACTGCACTCCGGCCTAAATTTTTTTGTCTCTAAATTAAGTCAAAGTCACTGATGACGTCATGCGTCTTACAAAAATTGTCTCGCAAATTTCCGACCGACTCCGGAAGAGCGCCCCCCTTTTTTTACCAAACACGTGCGTATATAATCTAGTATAGCCTATTATATCCCCGCCTTCTCAGCTTGACTAGCCTGGTATACTGTATGTTAGGCTAAAGTTAACAACTATCCAGAGTATTTAACGCTAAGTAGCTAAGCCTAGAAGCTAACTTATAAAGGAGCAAAGGTCAGAAAGTCCTCAAGGGTTCTGTGACGTCAGCGAAAGTCTCGCCTCCCGAATTCCCGACTGGCCAAAAAACTCATACAAGTCAAGAAATCGTTCCCTTGAACTTCCTCTGATCGAAGAAATTTACCTCTTCTAATCGAAAAATTGCGTCACGCTTGACTTCGATCTACTTCAGGGCGACCTTCAATAAGAGAAAAATTTTGAACAATTTCAACAATTGGGCTGCACGTAAGAGGAAGGGGGAGATACTCGAGAGAAAATAACTACCATGCAATTATATGTATGTATGAAAGAAGAAAAATGTTGACCCAATGACCAATCTTAATTATTTATCAAAAGCAAAAGATCTTGCTCTTCTATGCGATAAATTTTGATTCTCAACTTACGATTAACAAGATTCCTTCGTGATACCCTAGACATAAACGTGAACGTACGAGATTTTCAGATAGGCGCAAGAGGGCGTGGTTTTTGTCCCCGACAGAGGACATTCGTATTGATCCTTTCCACAAAAAATTTCGTGAGTTTTGCCAAATAGAGAGCATCTCTTGCCTCCACCTCTCTCTCTCCTCCTCTAATAATTTCTGTACAGTAATATCACTCTGAAACTCTGACGGTGAAAGAGGTACCATCGATAAGGTGAAAAATACCTCAAAATTTCCCATATTCCTAGAAACATTCATTTGATAAACACCCGAAGATACTATCGAGAAACAGTTTCAAGAGCTGGAGGAGAACAGACTTTCGAGACAAGACATTCGTTTAGGAATTTTATCAATCCTTCGTTCATTGCAGCTAGTATTTGTATGCTGTCTTTCAGGACCATCAATAAACCATGAATGTTCTTCATTCCCTGGGAATCTACTCCAGTTTTCATTAATTTCAAAGAGGAAAACTCTAAATTAGAATCGCCACCAGCACTTTTTACAACATAAGTTTGACCCAAAGTCTTAATTCTCCTCCCACTTGAAATTTCGAATTATAGTCCTTCTGTCCGACAAATTTTACGATAGTACGACTCTAACCAATTAAAAATTCAGTAGGCTACTCTAGAACAGTTCACGGTTCTTGGTTTTCAAATTGTTGACAGCTACCGAAAGCCAATTAGTAGATGCTCCCAACTCATGAAGAAATGGTTTACAACACACGCGGCATTCAATATAACAGAAAAATTAAATGCGGAATCTAAACAATTATTTTTCTTCGATAATAAGTATAAGAGTCAGTAGAAGAATGCAACAAATCATCCATCGATGATTGGACTATTAGTTACTAAGGTTATAAAATGCATACGCACGTATATTAATTAGAGGTTGCTTCTCTTATACATACAGAATTTTTTTTTTTTACGAATCTATCTTTTCAACCGTTCAACAGAAGAATTATTCAATCTAACATAATTGTCGCGTCTCATCGTTCGATTATAACTGTACTGAGATCGTGATGAAATCTCACGATGGCCTGTAGGCGAGCTCAACTATAATATAAATTCTAACCAGCGTGCTATCTCTCCTCACTGATACAGCTAGCCGAATAAAGAATTTAAATCCAGGTGTCGAAGTGTAAATAATTTATCCCTCGTCTGGGGATTAAAAGCCCGCGTATAACTTTTACACACACGTTCAATTTTTCGTCAAGGTCACATAACGTATCAAACTTTCAGAAATAACGCTACAGCGCAGCGGTGACTGTGTATACATTGTGTGTGGCAAATAATTTCGAGAAAAAGCTTTCCCGCGTCTGTGAACGATAACGGTCCTTTTTCCTACTACACATTGCATTGTGCACCGTACTGTAAAGCACCTATTCTTCTCTTTAAACAAAAATGAAAGTTGAGAAATCATCTAAGCTATATAGTCTCCGTTATGGTCGCGTGAAACATGCGCTAATCTTCGGATAATCTCGACGTTTTCGTTTCCGAATGTTAACCGCATTTCACCGGTCGCGCTGGCAAGTAAATAGTGCAACTATATACCGACGTGTAAAGACCCCGAGAATGTTTTGTTTTTGAAACTTCCATCATTAGAATACAATAGAAGTTGGACGGCGACCAACCGATGAACGTGTCGACTTCAGTATCTGTAACGATTTTTTAGTAAGCACATACCATAAGTACGTATATACGTAGTGGACGTACATACAGAGCGGACTATACCGGACTCATTCTTTTTCATTAATTACTATAATTACGTCGTACTGTTTGTTGTTGGACGCTGATGAATGTATATACAAGTATTACTTTCCTTATCGGCGAGAGTAAACAATCGTATCGTACTTGAGAATGGAACATCTTGGTGTAACTTTTCCGGAATTCACTGCGACGCAGAGCTCTTATACTGACTGGCAAAAAAAAAAGAAATATTCTATTCGTGGTAATGTTGATGCGGGCTATATAGGTGAAAATTTCGAAAAGTCGATATATCGATAGAATCGGACCGAAAAAGTGGTCAGGAAGATAAGCCGTTCAACGCACACTATGTAGACTAGCTTTTTTCGAGAAAATGCAGGCGCACAAATTTTACTGTACTTGCCCTACTATCGACACAACATTTTCTTTAGACTTCAAAACGGATGTAACTTAGTCCTGCGAACATTACCTCGAGCTAGGATTCAAAATTTACTCTGAAGAATCTAGGAAACGAAATCTTGGTATTTACGTCCGTAGGTCGACCACAATGACCAACTGCACTGTCGAGAAACCACCGATTGAGCTAATAAACAATTTAGACTTTCCAGGGTAGTAGATTCAAGCCGACATCTGGCTTTTTCTTTCATCAGTATTAAACAGAACGACGCACACTCGACGATCACTAATACCACGAAGCTACATTTATCAATTAAAGGAAAAGTACTTTTACTAAAACTTAGGTCAAATTCTCGAAAAGGGACGAAATATGCACTATAAAATAGTAGATTGAGTAAGATGAAAACGTATCACTGCACCCCGTTCTCACAATCCGTTCACGGTGAACTGTCGCCCAAAGTGTAGAGTGCATTTTGAACGTCTAATCGAACGACAGCTTTCACTTCGTCCTTAGCGACATGTAGTCGTCCCTAATCTTTTTTTTTTTCATACAGATTGAAACTGGATGCATAGGTAAAATATCGTGAAAGCGGATTTAGCCTCTCTAGTGACCCTGCTGCCAACCCTGCGGAGTATGACAAAATATAAAACCTTCAAAACAGAATTGTACACTATTATTATATATATGCCTTTCGATCAATCTACTGGTAGAGTGTTCGTGGTTTGACGCACATGATCCCTTTAGTATGTCTGCGATACAGAAAAAAAAAAAAAAAAAAAAAAAAAAAAAAAAAAAAAAACACGAAAATGTAACATGCAGCTCTGTGCACATGAATAAGCGCCACCAAAACGGACAATGAAAATGAAGATAATCTCAGTGACAATTCAGGTAACAACAATAAATTGACTTTCTAATCGTTGTGAAGAACTACAAAACTCGGGAGGTAATTTTTCGGTACGGCAAAAATTAATACAAATAAAAGTAAAATAATGATGATATAAGCGTGCCGATACGAATCATGTCGACCGTCAATTCGAAGTCGATTTCCGAACAACACCGGAAGTCGACTCTACACCGACTGAAAATTTACATATTGATCGACATTGCGTCGATATATTGCTCAAATCGACTGTCGGCGTGATGAGATCGACATCGGGTCGACGGATGTGGACTCCATTTCGACTCATTCGTTACGTCGATTTCAGGTCGACTTCTATAAATTCGTCAACCAGAAAGAGACGCTCTATTGCGTCTTTAAATCGACCTCAAATCAACGTTAATCTATAGAGTCGATTTCCGATCACCAACTTGTAGCATCGCTACTCGCATACACAATGATTAGTCATACTCATAAATTGAGTTAGAACATTCCAATTATAACATTGCAGCAATGGTGAATCGATATAATGTGGACGTCAATTTTTAGTCGACTAGACGATCTATTATAGAGGTTGACTCATTCTTATTCTCGACTCTAAAACTTGATCAGATTGCGCGCACTTACACCTACGCAAATTGCGAGTCTTTCGCCAATGAATGACGTGTAACGAAAAATCATCATTGATTTCCAATACCAGGAGTAAACTCACTTTTGACGTCGACAATGAGTCAATTTTGAGTCGAAATCCAGTCATTTTTGGTCGGTTGGCGGTCGACATAGGCAGAACTAAACTCACTAAAAATCTACGTAAATTTTGAGTTGATTTGGGATCAATTTGATGTAGTCGACAAGGTTCATTGGGATCAATAAGGAGATGGTGTCGCAAAGGCGCGCAACAGTCGCTTCATATACGCAAATTGCTTTTGAGTTGGAGTGATGAAAAATTTCATTGGGGAAAAAAAACTTCAAAAAGTGAAACGAGGAAGGGTTAAATACCTATTTCTATTTTTGTATAGTCGAAGGACATCTCTGCGTGTACATCAAATTCAAAATATAAAAAAATTCCAGTTAATTCTGTACAAAGCTGCCGAAAGTTGGAATTCTCTCATATAACATTTTACGAAGAAAGATTTTCTAATTACTCCAATGCATTTAGTTCAACAAAGGCCCAATTTTTGAGGTTCGTCACTTAAGCTTTTCCGACCAGCCGCTTTACCAATCAATTAACGTATAGCACTAAGAATCCTGAACACAGTCCTGTCGTATAGAGATATTTTGTACAGGTATTTCAAGTCGTCTTTCTTTATGAAACTTGAATAATCTAGCCTGAATCAAAATACCCATCAATGACTTCAATGCTGAAAACGGCTGGCATTGGTGTGTCCTCATTACGTGGTGAGAATATTCATGCCAGGTTTTTACGCTGAAAATATTTGGACTCGGTGACTTTATCGCAAGTTAAAAACCCATTCCTACCACCCTTGTCGGTACCCTCTCAAATAGAGTCAAATTCATCACTTTTTTACGTCTTTTTCAATTTTACTCGAGAACTATGAAATTTAGAGGGTAAATGCCTCAATAAAAAAATGATCTACGTATGATTTACAAGAAAAAAGTATTCTTGTAATTTTTTGATTAATGCCATACAAATCCAGTAAACGCGCCGTCGAGGTGACGGAAGCGCAACTGCAGAACAAAAAAAATGCTGTATCCTCACGCGACGGCGTGTCTTCGGATTCGCAAAGTTTCTCATCGCGTTAATCAAAAACTTGAAACTGTACTCTAATTGTAAATTTCAGTTAGATTTTGGTTGTACTGAGGTATTTTCGTCGTGGAATGCGTGGTTCGCGAGGAAAATCAAAGAAACCTTTCACAAAAATTGCTGCCACACGAGCTTCGTCTTGTCAGAGCGTCAACTTGAATATTTTATTCTCGTAAATTGAATATAGATTACCTTCGTACTGAGATATTTGCCCTCTCAACTTCAAAATTTTCGAGAAAAAACACAAAGAAGTGCCAAATTCGACTTCCCGGCTTTTGAAAGGGTCCCAACAATTGGATGGAATAACGATGAAGTTCTAGCGTGTAGCAAGGACACTAATACCCACAATTTTCAGCAAAAAAACCTATTATGAATATTTTTAATTTTTAAAACTGTATTTTCGAGTTCTTTCACGTACGCAGGGGTGCCGGGATCCCCCTGGTCCAATGAAGAAACCCCCCTCAAACTTTAATTTCTTGTAAAAATGAATTATAAGGGCCCCCTCCTAAAACGAATACGATGAATCATCTTCATGAAAATGGCCTCACGGCACCCCTGCGTAGAAGTGAAATTTTTGCGATAAAATATCGAATCAGTGGCCCAGTGAATCTGCGTGCTGTCCCTTATCACGACAAACAATGCAACCTTTTCATCCTCGAAGTCAACAATGTCATTACCAATTCCCATTCCATCATCGTCTCATACGAAAACTTTTCTAGTCATACCGCTGGATCGATTGACAAGATACATAGATAATTTGACCAGACTTGAAGTTGAAAGCCGACTCATTACAGAAATAACGAAAAAAGACGGACAAGACAAATTCCAAGATCGTCTACAAAAAACATATGTAATTCATCTTTGATGGGTAACTGATGACGGACGTATGCGTAAATAACCTAAGGTGATCTGTCAACTCTACCCTAGCTCACCTACGTCTGCTAGACCCGACGTATACTCGACTCAGTCTTGAGGGCAATCGTACAATATGATATGTAAAATATGTCTTTCTTTCTTTTCTTATTCCTAGACACCACGAGTCGAATAAGTTTGCGTGAGTATTTTCTGGTTTATATAGTAAATACGAAATCTTTTTTGTTCTCCGCTAACTTAGCTGCCCTGAATTATGAACGATTTCCGCAAGATTCCACGCTATACCAACCGGGTCCGTCTTCGCGAGAGACGCGAATTTAAAGAGGATGGCGTATATAATTATCGTGTATAGATTCAAGTCAAGTTATACAGTCTGTATTGTATGAGTAAACATAGTTGAATGACATAATGCGGCAAGATGGTGAAAAAATCGATTTTACAGAATTTAATTACCGTAATCAAAACTTCAACGTCGAGAGGATCTAAATAATTCGATTTTCGGGAAACATTACGTAAGATTGTGTAGCACGTCGTGATTCCAGCAACTGTACAAGACCTTAATGATTAACTGACTGCTTTGGTTTGGGAACCAAAATAATGGGTTATAAGTCGAAGGTAAAATAATACGTTGTCATCTCCGCGCGCGTACCTACAAAAATTTTTTTAGTGTACACCAACGGAAAGTTTTGAACGAAAAATGAGAATCAGAATAGGCCATGGCGGACGTATCAAGTAGTCATCCTCATTGTCCAAGTTTTTATTTTTCTTCGCAACATTCACGAAGGCACGGCACACAATTTTGTTTGTGTGGTATCGCGCGCTTGAAAAATCTTATCTCCCTTCTGCCTTAATTGTACTTTACAGTAAGCAGTCAACCTGTGCTCCTTTGCCATTCCATAGAATTTCCGTGTCTCAAGTATAACTTCCTATCATTGCATGATTCCTCTACCGTGGTCTACAAATTAAATGCAAATTACCGTAGAAAATAGAGATTTTTATCGTCATTTTCTGAAGTTCTTATATTTTATCTTTTTGTATACTCGGGCGGTGCGAAACGTACCTATGTGGTATCCTTTATTTATTTATTTATTTTTTTTACGAATGGAGCGATGTGAATATGTAAATATACACGGCTTATAATTGACCGCAATTTACATTTTGATATGCCGAGTGTGTTTAACAACTTCTTTCGTTCTATACTGCAGTTTATCCATCCCATACATCTACTTATACAGCTATATTGTTGTATAGTAGGTATCACCCGAAAAATTTGGGTATTACGGAATAACTCCGTCATTCCGTAGATTTCGGCTGTTTCTTCTTCGTACATTAATGCAGCATACATCCGAAAATTTAATGTTCTAATGACATTCTCTTTCAGACCATAAACTCGATCTAATTGTCTCATTTGGTTTTATTATGTAAAATAACACACACGATAAAGTTGTATGCGTCGATACTTTGTTGTGAGATGCACTGTAAGGCTTATACTTTCTCCGGAACTCCAGCTGTACATCGAAGAATGAAAGGCCAAAATTAGGATTGAAAAAAAAAAACAACAACAACAAAAGTTGTTTTCAACTACCATAAAAGTACGGACCTCGCTCACATTCTCTTCCGGTGCGTCGAAAAGCTTTACAGTGATTAACTTCAAGATTTGAGACACGTCATTTTTTTCGATGAAGTTCTCAGAGCATCATTTTAACAACGCGGTGTTTTAGTTCATTTTGGTCTAACTTTTCCACACTGATAATTCAGAATATAGTACAGTTTAGGTTTAACTCTTTCTCCATCAATAAGATTTTTTCCCAGATGAGGACTGTTTTTGAATAGTCGCTACAAATAAAAAGTTGTATATTTTTCCAGAGATAAATCTTCCATTTCATTCACGTAGCTTTTAAGATACAAAGAAATATTTCGATAATGACTTTCTCTCGTTCAACGTGGATCGGGTACTTTGACTGTATATCAATGACCTTGACTTCGGAAAAATTTGATTTCAGTATAGTTTGATCAACTCGTACATAGGATGGGTCTCATATCGCCTTTTGTACCAAGATACTGAAATCATCCCGAGCCACAAGAGTATTGAGGGTAACGAACGGGCCGATAAGGTAGCTGAAGCAGGCTGTCTCTCACAATCTTTCCAGAAGTTTTCTTTCATCAGTCAGAATCTAATTCTAAGAATTGCCTGGGAAGATAATCTATAGCACACCGGAATCTACTCTACGCGTAAAATGCCAGGTACCCCTTCCAATATTATTTTTTAGAAAACACCATAATCTCGCCCTCATGGTAAACGTTGCCTAAATTCATGAATAAAAACTTCATTGTAACATTCTATGTAGACTTCGCTTCGATCACAACAGATTCCCAGATAACTTAGATAGGGTAGATTCATTGAAGACATTTCCCCTTTTTGCGCTCTTCACCCCGAAGAACATCACACAGCTGACCTGAATCACATCTCCTTGCAATACTCCCAAGTTTCTTCACTGCAAGACAGATTTCACTCGATTCTTACTTTTTCTCTGCTTCTTTATTAATACTCTATAAGTCTTTAACCTCTCTATCTTTCCTGCTCGCTACTCCTTCATTTGTTCGCTCCTTGAGCCCCTCCCCATATAATACTTGGAATTCTTTGAATATCTCTTACTAAGATTGGGCGAGATCACCTCCAGTCGAAGCCCTTACCATAAACCGTTTTTTTATTATTTTATTTTGTGTGTGTGTTTTAGCGGGGAACCCGCTATCCATTTTGTTAGGAGATTACATCCTCAGGAAACGTCCGCGTCCGCGAAGTTAGTAACCTAAGGTTAGGTTAGGTTACGGGACTTGGAAGAATTTCGAGTCTCGAGCTATATATAACAGGGGGGGGGGGGGACTTGGAAGAATTTTGACTTTCGAGCTACCGTCCGCCGTCCAACCAAAAACTTGGAAAAATTTTGAGACTCGAGCTATATATGATAGGAGGGGGACTTAGAAGAATTTCGAGTCTTGAGCTATATATGATAGAAGGGGGACTTGGAAGAATTTCAAGTCTTGAGATATATATATATATATATGATAGGAGGGGGACTTGGAAGAATTGTGACTTCCGAGCTGTATATGATAGAAGGGGGACTTAGAAGAATTTCGACTCTCGAGCTATATATGATAGGAGGGAATGTAGAATGACAATTTCGATTTGAATTATATGACAAGATTATCAACTCAGTTCCACACCACCAGAGAGGTCGAGTTAAGGAATTGCGGGTTTCCCGCTGCCATTGCAACGTCTGTAATGGCTTCTAATTTTTATATTTCAATTTTTTTTTACAACAGTTTGGATAATAAGAATAATTTGAACGAGCGCAAGATGCAAACTTTAGCGGGTGCGAGATAAGAGGATTTAAAGTAAAAGATACTTAAGCTATATATTTAATCAAAGATAGACCAAGATTGAACTCTTGATCCCCTTCAATCAACGATAAGAAAAGAAGCAGCCGGGAAGAATTGAAAACATGGAAATAAGAGTAAACGGGGATAGAGAAAAAGTTGAAACAGACAGAGCATGATAGGAAGAATGCAAGAAGATCCGCCTTCTGAAATTTATTCAAAAAAATAAAATTTACCTGCAATTCACCGTTTTTCAAAACCAATAAAATTGGTTTCGGTTCTTCATAATTGCATATTTTCTTTGCCAATAAATAAAGAGCGGCATTATACATAGGACAATTCTTTTCAAACGATTTTTTTATTTTCTAATTTTTATGAGCAATAAAAACGATATTCTCGATGGTAGATTGCATGGGCACAAGGATGGTGACACTGTATACTTGAGATTAAGAGATCCAAAAAAAAAATTGGCAAGTTTGGAAAAATTATTTCAGCAACTGAAGGTCTATTTTTAATTTGATATTACGACAAGACTTTCAATTTTGTACTAACTTTGTTCTTTTTATACTTTTGCGATATAGCTTCTGAAATGATCGTGTCGACATAGGTAGTTGTTTCCTTTACTTCTTGGTTTCCAATCGATTTGGCGCGGAGGTGATGTTGGCGCCAAGAACGTCAAAAAAATGAAAATTGAATTGGCAAAAAAAAAAAAATAAAAACGCTCTCTATATTTTCTGTGACGGTCATTTGTGGATGCTTGTCAAAGAACCCAAAACATTTTTGGTTTTATTAAATCTGTGTCACAGTCTCAACACCAACTACAGATCGTTTTATGTGCGAATGGGAACCCTGAGTCGTCTCTGTTGGAATAGTCATTGGCATTAAGATGCATTCGAACTACGTGATTCAAACTTTCGATTTTGAGAATAACAAGTGGCAGTGAACTTTGGATTGTATCATATTTTTCCAAGAATTCGCTGAACTTTCAGGCGTTAGAAGCGATTTCACAAGTTTTCCGCCTAGGTCATCATAATTCCACTGCATCCTCCATTTTTCAATTCTCTCGCACACTCATTACCTTCATACAGAAGGGGCCGGTCTTCTAAAGATCTCTTAAATTCTCAAACAAAGTGCACACCAACTTGAGTGCCTCACGATCGGATCTAATCGCATCTCCCCTCAGAATCTTCATAGATCTACACTGAACTGATATTCTGACAATATTTCAGCTTTATGCGTCTATCAGCAAAAAATTGAATGTTGAGTTGAATCTAACACATATCAGGTTGGTGTACTCATCCTTACTTTCTCATTTTCCTTCAAATTTCATAATAATTGAAGCTCACTGAACTTGCAGAAATAAATTTCTTCCGCGCCAATTCAAGTGTCGCACCAGATAAACTGCGCCAAAATGAGCGGGCACGGTAATTTTTGAATCAATAAAATGACACTATTGCGGAAAAGGGAAAAATTTGCTAATAATTCCATCCAAACTCGACTCGAATCCTTTGTATGCTTCAAATATGGTGTTATTGGGCATCGTGTTATGTTTGGGGCCTGTTTGCGTTTATTATTATTATTATTATTATTATTATTATTATTATTATTATTATTATTATTATTATTATTATTATTATTATTATTATTATTATTATTATTATTATTATTATTATTATTATTATTATTATTATTATTATTATTATTATTATTATTATTATTATTATTATTATTATTATTATTATTATTATTATTATTATTATTATTATTATTATTATTATTATTATTATTATTATTATTATTATTATTATTATTATTATTATTATTATTATTATTATTATTATTATTATTATTATTATTATTATTATTATTATTATTATTATTATTATTATTATTATTATTATTATTATTATTATTATTATTATTATTATTATTATTATTATTATTATTATTATTATTATTATTATTATTATTATTATTATTATTATTATTATTATTATTATTATTATTATTATTATTATTATTATTATTATTATTATTATTTTTATTATTATTATTATTATTATTATTATTATTTATATTATTTTTTTTTGTTTTCAGTCGTTGTTATAGATCGATTACAGGAAATACGGCTCAATATTATCAACTCGTCACTTATACGCCGCACGTGTAATTCGTAATAGACGTTAGGGAGTCTTGACGGAAGTTAAGAAGTACAGCAGTTAGGCTAAATCCCGTGTATAACGTACGAAAATCTTTATACTTAAAAAAATAGTTGTTCGTAAACAATTGAAGAGAAGTTGGAATTTTCGCTTCCTATTTCGCAAACACTCGCGTTAAAAATTCGTTATCCAGTATTGTGGTATGATTGGAGCGCTATTTTCACATGTTCGAAGATCGCTATTCATTTTTCGTGACAGAAAAATCGAAAAGTAAACATCGCTATCGATATTACAGCTACGGATCCCTGCACAAAAAATGAACTCGTGGGCGAATATGTTGCCCTGTTCTGTGCAGCACTTCTTTCAGTATAATATTATGAGGGTTCCAGAACGCGTAAACAAATTTGGTATAATTCTGGATAAATCCGCGACGACGAGGGACCTGAGCGCCGATATATTATAGACAATAAAGTATATAGGTAGAGTGTACACTATTTTATATGTACTTATACGTACATGTACGTATATAATATCGGAAAAGATATCCCGCTGTCTGTTGATAATACCATCTGCCAGGAAGACAGCTGCAGAGCGCCATTTTATTATTAAACCCCGATGATAAAAATCATCTTCTCATTGTTATTATGATCGTAGGCTCTCTAATATTAGCTATTACTTAGTTTCGGATAAGGATCCATTCGTTTTGGATGTTCCAAAAAAATCATTGGTAAAATCAATACTATATAGCCGATACGTAAACACGTAATAAACAAGGTATATTGAAGCTTACCAACTATACACATGGGCCTGCCCCTACGTGTATATAAAGTAGTAACATCTTATCTACACAATTTTCATCCACGACAAAGTGATGCGAAAATCGTTATAGACCTAAATCGATACAAGAAATGGGGTGGAGCTAGCCATTGGAAGACAATTATTTGTTTTCACGTGGAAAATAAAGTGGCTCGTTCATTTGAAGCGACGCGTGAGAATGTTTCCGAAGAGCCTTGCGAGTTTGTCATCGTATAAATGAGGACGTTTTTTTCTTCATTTTCTCACGTATAAATGAAGAGCGCAATTATGTGGTTGAAACTAAATTTCCGAGGATTAGTCTGCGCATATATATTCACAGTGTACCACACGAAGATAATGATGATGATGATCTTTGTCTCTAATGTACGATATAATTTACATCAAGCAGTAATATATGAGTACAGAAGGTCAATTCAAGTTTGATATTTCCATAAAGAGGAAATCATTCGAGAATAAATGAAAGGATTATTACGATAATATCGTCGAGATTTTTTTTTTCTTCTTTTTTATTCTGATAGGTGCGTGAAGCTGAAAGTAAAACCGAAATAATTGATGTATCTACATACGCATTATAAAGAAAAATGAATGAAGTGTCATGTGAGGAAAAAACTTTGTTTACACCACAGCTTGTTTTCGGCGCATAAGCCGACACTCGGCGACGCGATGAATTCTTCTATGTAGTATAATTATATGAGAACTTCGTCCGAAGAAATATGAACGAAAATTTCCCACTATGCTGAGATTCCAGAGTACGAGTATGGACTTCATCATGAACAGTGCAACTTGAAGAATGAAAAATCGGATACTTTCTCTTGAAAATTTTTCTATTCGCGTCAGAATCTAGTCTGAAAACCTGCGGAAAAGATATTCTGGAGAGAATCACTCGAGCAAAAGCAATTCCTCCGTTTTGTTCATCAAAAGAGTCTCTCATCTCTCTTATTTACTTAAAATCAATGGTTCTAGGTCTTGCTACCGGAAAAATATAAACAGAGATTGGTAAGAAACCAGTTTTATTAAATTTATATTCGGAGGAGGTGACTGACCTAAACAAGCCTCTCCTTTCCAGAGGATCGGCTAATGTATTTATCGAGTATTTAATCTAAACCATTCGAAGTCGCACTTCACTTTTCAATTTTAGTTGTACACAGTGACGTCTCGACTGAGATTGAAGATGAAAATTCTACATTCATTCACGTTGCTCCGACTGATTTCAATAATTTCATCATCTTATTGTCTCTTACTTTCAAGAGAAATTTGAGTCATTTGACTTGAAACCCAAGACCAAGTTCAGATTCAATTGCAGATCATAAATCACAATCTATGATCCATTTCAGGAGCACGTGAATTCTCACAATTGATACAATCCAATATACAAGTCCTTACAAAATTCTAACTTCTAATTTTATACCGTAGACAGTCCAACGTTTGTAATGATATTAACAACTCAAAGAGAGGCAAAAAAACTCAGCAGAAAATGAATCCGTTCATCAACAAGTTCCAGTCAACTCTAAAACAGGACCAAATGTAGACTGAGCCACGGATCACAAATCACAACATTTATTTTTCATAATTCCAGTATTTTTATTGTCATTCATTTACTGTTACTATTTTGAGATTTGTTGGTGCTGTCTTTCTATCACATATTGGTTTGTTTTAATATCACTCCAACAAGTGAGCGCTGATCCTCAAAATCATCATCCACTATCACTTTCTCCCAATAATTGATAGCTTACCCATAGCTACCCATACGTATCTAACGATGGCGACCCAATACAAACAGGAACATATACCTACAATAACAACACTCACTCTTATCTTTCCAAAGTAAATCATTCATTTTCTTAAAGTAGATCAATGTTATCTGGAAGGATACAAATGTGGACACAGACAAGAAGAATCAAAACAAACACTTTGCAATACAAGTACAACAACCTCAAATGACAATTCAAAAAACCACAATGAGTGGGGAAAAACAAACAAACAAAACAAGAACGTCCTAATACATTTAAAAATCAAATTTCAAAAATAGTTATACCATAAAAATGTACGTCATGATCTTACATCAAAGTTGTTTGTTTGTTTTAAGATGATTGATAACAAAAATACAGCAGACAATAATATCAGCTGTTTTTATTTCACACAAAACACACCTCAACTCTTCCCACTACCCCCAAATGCGCTGTGGATTATCATACCTAACATCCTGAAGTAAGACAAAGGAAAAAGTGATTGCAGTAGTGTTGGCTAGCAAAGCGCGCCGCGCGGACCCTAAAAAGAGTGTGACGTCATCAGGACGTCACGTCATAGTGAGATTTGGCAGGGGTCTCAAAACAAATAATGAAAATTATATGCTAAGCTGGATCACACTTGGTTGAAAGTGTCATTTAAGTTCTCCTCAGATTTTGTTCATAGTTGTTATCTTCATGATCAAAACCCGACCTTGTCGAAGTGGGCTCAAGGCAACTCTGACCGGGCCTATTTCTTGAATTTTTCCCAGAGTAGGATGACCATTTGGTCACTTTTTGTTACCTTGAAAGAAAATTCTGAAAACCTGGGAGGAAATAGCGGAAAACTGCCAACGGAATCGTGCTCCGTTCAAGAAGGCACTTCTAGAAACACCTTCGCCAGCTCATCATGTTTATTGAAGGTTATTCATGTTTAGAATACATTCCCTCCTCGAATTCAAAACTCTTTAATTTCACGAAGTCAATATACAGGTAGTCGCGTTACTGCAATAAATTTCTGAGTCTCAATCCGATTTTGCGATAAATTCGTTCTGGCGCAAAAACTTAAAACATTTGATTAGATGTATATACTTTAAATCTATGGAAACTGTATCTTAATTTCATCTTTATTTCGCGATCACGTTCTTATCTAACCGACTTTCCTGAGTCGAGTTACGGACCAAAAAATATGCCTAAAATTAACTAATTTGCCAAGATTTCTGAAATAATAAATTGAAAAAACCTCCACTTTCAAGCTTCACAAGGTTTATTCAGATATACATATTTTTCTCGGGATCGGCTATAAATTTCATTTCAAATCAAGTAAAATATGAAAGTTTGAACGATTTGAGAATTTTGATAAATTGGTCAAAGTCGTATAGAAAGTTTTGTAGCGGCGCAAATTAAACATGAAATTAAGATACAAATTTTGTAGATTTCAAGTAGACATATCCAACGTTTTGCATTGTTGCACATAGAATGAATTGAGCGCAAAATCGTATTCACCTAGTGACATCATTATTTTCCCCACCCGATGGAATAATCAACACGATACATTATGGTTATGTATAGAAGATGAAATTTTTAAACAGTACTTTGACAAGAAAAAACAAAAAAAAAGCACGTACATTAAATTTTTGCATAGCCTCCTTGCAGAAGATGAAACTCTATTAATTTGTAAAAATTTAGTCTCGGTTACTTTCTGAAAAAATGTACGCGGTGATAAACATAATATTTATATTTACCTTTGGACAGATGAATTTGGTAATGCGGTTTATTAAAATTTGTATAGACCAAGGAAGAACAGATTCAATTCATTAAAAAATTACACAAAGGTTCAAATTTTCTGCACCTGCAGACGCATTTTTTTCCTTCCCCGTGAGAAAATAAAACGAATAAGCAATGCAATTAATTGTTCCGAGAGAGCGCCTTAATTAACGAATGACATTCTACGAACGCGGCGAAATATTCGTCGTAGGTGTACATTTTCGAGCACGTACCCGTCGAATTTCCCTCTCATTCGTCGAGCACACAAACGCCATTTTGTGGGAACCGTGATGTCGCGCGTGTTTACCTTATAAACGGCGGCGCGTATACACAATTATATGCATCGTTTTTGTCCGATTTGACATTTTTATGTCCTGTCCCAGAGTCGTTTAGCCGAGCGAACAACACTAAACGATATCGCTATTGGTCGACGACAAGCTGCCTACCCGTCCAATGACAAAACGACGCGAACTACCGACGACAAGATAACAACATAATAGTATATTTTCGTGAGCTTCAGTTTGAAGTGGACGAGATGATCGTTCTTCTCAATACGATTGTATAAGGGGGAGAAAAAAAAAACGTACATTGTCATCCTTTTTAAAAAGGGGACCCGCTGCACAACAAAGAAACGGATTTAGATTCGGGATGAGTTGATGAGTGCACACCCCATACTACAAATCACAACAAGCTTATATTGAAGTAAAATGACAAAAGTAGACATAACATTTGAAGGAGAGGAAAAAAAAAAGAATAGAGCAGAGAGGCGGGAAGGAGGATGGAAGAGAAGGAAGAGAAAAAAAAAGGCGAGTAACGCATCGAAGAAAAATAGAAAAGAGGACTGCCGTATTAAAAATATAATGGAAGATAAAAATTCCGTACAAAACAAATTAAAACCGAAAGAGCATCATTGTTAATAAATTGCCGACTCGAATGAAGTATTACCCGGACAAGTGTATCTTTTGCTTTTTCGGTTAGTAACAATGGGTTCTTACATGGATGAGAACTCATCATATCTAACATGTATTAGTTTTACTTATATTTATCATGATGGCGCTCGATATTATATATATACTCACACACGACGTATTATAGAGGCTTCCTATAATATTCCAAAACTATTGAAGAAGAATGAAAAATTAGATTTCATCGTCCTTTCTTTTCAACAAAATTTTTCCAATTTTGTTGAATAACAGAAAAAAACTTCTGATGATTATTTAGAAGCGCGGAAGAAGTATATTATATACAAGAGTATGACAATGACGACGATGAGAGGAGAGAAAGAGAGGCACCCTCGTCTTGATGAACACGATGGCAAATACTCGATGGATATAATGGTGTCCTTGGTCGATATATATATATATGTATATAATATGTTAGGGCGTGTATATATGCTGAATAGAACCGAGCACATTATTAAGCCGAATTAGAAAAAATTTCACGATTGGATAACCAAAGTACAAGGCCTTACACAACTTGACCATTCGTCTAGGGGTATGTAAAAATAATAAGGGTGACTGGCGAAAAGCGTTCGACGACGTTTCATTAACATTGTTAAAATAAAAATCGATGATGTCGTTCGACTCAAACGCATGTTTATTGTAATGCCATCCCGCCCTATCATGAGCGTTTTCCGCAATTAGTGCTCATACAAGTTTATATTATTTACAAACAACATATGTAATAAATTCTCTGGATCAAACAAACGATTTGAGTAAGTTTTCTTCAATTTTTGCAATGTTTTCTGGTTCTTCACAAGATAACAGCGAAGATACCAACTGTTGATCACCTTCAGGATCTTGATGATTTTTTAAGCTAAAGACATTTCCATCTCATCACTTCCTTGATTGCGTTTCTGCAACTACCTTCTTTGTTCAAACTTTCGTGACAGCTCATGACTCCAATTTAAGATATTTTTTCTCAGTATCATCTTTGAGAGAGCATACCACCATCTCAACCTGCAAGCTATAGTCTTTCACTAATAATCTGGGAAACAGAAAATAAAATTAAAAAATAAAAATATTGAGTAAATTTTCTACAACTTCTTAGACGATCGCGTCGGGTAGATATGCGATAAGAGTAAAGAGGCCATCATAAGTCATCAATATTTGTCGTGCGATCTCCGCTCTGGGGTATTTCAGAACCCTATCAGCGAAACTTGTAAGTTCATTTGCTCAAATCATGTAGACAAGATCCATCCAATAAAATTTTAAATAGTGCTTGACTTTCGTTTCCATGCAGAGTCAAAAATAAAGAAGCTTCAATTATTTATTGTACGTTGCAACACATTTTAATTATTTTTCAAAAATTAATTATTTGAATAATATTGATTTATTAAATGAAAACATAAAAATTCAATACAATATTTTATTTCGATTCTATTCACGTTAAATAATTAATCATAACATGAATATTGGAGTTTTATTTCATTTATAATTTTTTCAATTTTTAATTCGATTAATCAATTTATTTATTTAAAATTTTGTTTGAAACTATGTTGATAATCGATTTTTCTATTCATAAAAATGATTGTTAAAAAATTATATCAATTTTGACAATTTAATTTTATTACACCTACATAATTTTTTTTTTTTATTTTTTTTTTTAAATTTAAACATTACATTTAGTCATGAGAGTTGGGTGGGTTTTACCATGGTTTTTCCCCACCCCTCTCATGACGAGTTCAAAATACACTGTATAACTTATACACTTAACTCTACCTATTGAAAGAGAGTATGACTTCTGTTTTTATTTCATTTTACTTATTTTATTATCTTATTTATTTATTAATTTTATTTTACTTTATTTTATTTCATTTTTATTTTATTTATTTATTTATTTATATTATTTATTTATTTATTTTTTTTATTTTTTTATTTATTTAGTTTTTTTATTTTTTTATTTTTTTTATTTTTTTATTTTATTTATTTTTTTTTATCAACTTATTAATTTTATTTCACTATAATCAACATTTTTAAATTTTTCTATTTAAATTAATAAATTGAATTTGAAAAATATCTCCAATACTCCGGAAGAAGGCCGCTGGGGCGGGTCTGGTTTACTTACTTTGTTTATATTTTGTGAAAAAAAAACGTCTTTATAGTTCGTTAAAATATTAAGAAATAATTTCATTTGTAAAATTTTTTAATGGGAAAATAAATATAATATTATCCTGATATTAATAAAATAAGCATCTGCAGCGTATAGCAAAATTAGAACCGACTTTTCAAACTACCAAGTTGATTCCTTATATCGTTCATATAAATTGTTCAATTTCTTATGACTATATTCCCATTGAAAATTGCGCTTCACAATTGATACAATTCGTCTCACCCCCTCCTATCTTCTTCTTAGCCTTCACTCATCGATCATCATCGTTACTTTCATATAAAATTGAAAAACAGATCACGCGCAAATCTACATGAATTTTTTTTTTTTTCTTCAGTAGGGGAGTGGTGATGGAAGAAAGAAATTCTGAAGCATACCTAGGTACGAAAACTCATTCACTATACCATTCACTAACCCTGGAAATTGATTGATGAGATGATGATAATTATGTTAATGAAGAAATTGAGATTTTTTTTCACCAAATTAATTCAATTATTACATACTTTGTAATTATTCGAAAAGGTGACTCTCATAGCTCGTTAATTTGTTCGTATAAATTACTACTACAGGCTACATAAAATCCTCAACATGCGGCATCTGAGTGTACCGTAGGAAGATTATTGTACCACAAATTCGAAGTAAATTTATCAAACCCCCGGGAATCGCCATAAATGTCCCTGAATTATGATACTTTTGAACATTTATTTCTTAAATTCTGGACTGTAATCTTTCCTTAGTCTGGACGCTCAGTGGCTCATCTTTCTTTATCTTTCTCAATGTTTACGGCATTCAGGTGTGCGTGTAACGAATCATAAAAATTGAGATGCTCAAATTTTGAAAATAGTGCACCTTTGCGCCTAAAATTCGGTTGGAGTTTTGAAACTAACACATTTGAAACTTTAGCTACATCAGTATGATGTTTCCGAACTCCTAATTTTGTTTTGGAACAGTTTCCTGTTCACCGCACGGGCGACTCAGTGTGGAGGAATTGAATATGAACAATCACTATAATACAACTTTGTAAGTCAAAATGTGTAAAGTTTCAATACTGTAATTGGTATACGAAATCGTTCACAAGAGATATTTTATTGTCCTTTCCAGAATTTTTCGCAATTCCGCCATCGAAAAGTCAAGGAACTATATTATACAGTTTTGTAAAAAAGAGTCGATATAAGCTCATAACCACATGCACACTTTTTAGAAGACTTCTCGTTATGATTCGTAATGCGGTATGTTATGTCGGTACAGTTTATAATTATGTTCTCTGAAACTCTATACGTTTATAATATTCGAACTGAACGATTTGCCTGGTAATATAGCGCTACAAACATAATATTCGGCTTTAGAAAATGTTGAAGCCTTTTTACCCGGGTGGTAAATAAATGCCGTATACGCGATCGAAAGGAAACCGCTATTCACTTACTTCGTTAATCAAATCAAACGAAATTTTCACGACAGCTGAAAAAACCTATTAAATGATGTCATTTAGAAGTCGATTACGCCGAAGGTATCACTGTCATCCCTACAGCGAAACCCTCTGCTGGTTAAGTAATTGCGTACGCAGCACCCTTTATTTCAACTTTCTGTACTCGTCTACGTATATACGCACTGCACCACCCGTCCATACACCCGTTGAAACGTTTTCTTATACTTTCCTGATGAATCTGTTTCCAGTGTGCCCAGCGCTATTACCTAACTGTCAGAATTATAAATGCAGAACGCAGATGCTCTTTATGCATGCATCACAAGCAGGCTAACAGACAGTCGCATATCGCGTGTGACTCCGATGTGAACTCGGGAGTAGGAGGCCCGTTTATTATAATGTCATATGGGTATATGCGACACAAACTTCTGAGATTTCGATTTGCTATGTATACCAACTCAGTTTGTTCACGTATACGTCCTAATTAACTTCACCGCTTAAAGAAAAAACTCAAGTTTTTATTCCGAACGGTGACAATCGTTATGTAAAGCGTGTCAAAGAATGTACATAATCCATGTAATGTTTTCCTGGTAATCTCACGATCAAAAGCAATAAAGCTTATCACTCGTACTTTCTTGCTAACATTCAACCATATATGTGTGAATAAAAATTTTTCACTTATTCGTTAGCATGAAGAATGGTCATTTAGGAACGATTTTTCGCATCTTTTTTTTCATCATACGTCGTAACCCTTTACGGTAGGTAATACTTATCTCGAAAATAGTTGGGCATTCTGCGAAATAGTATATATAACACGTACTCAAGAAAACTTCTTGATAAACCGAATTGTTAAAATTTATTAGCCATTTTGCGAAATTCCCGAAGGGTTCGGTCATTTTAAGTAGAAGATTTAGGATATCCTATGAGTTGAGTCTATCACATGGCATCTACCATTGAAAAGCAATGGCCTTTCTTATCAATGAAAAGGAGTAAAAAAAAAATTCTTATTAACAATAAATAAAGTAACTGATGCTACACTTGCATCCAAGTTCTGCGTTTCTGAGGTAAAATGACGTCATTAAAAGACAGAAAAATGAATGTAATACAACCATTAACTACAAACTTGACCCTAAAAGAGGGAGTGTCATCATAATTATCTTCTTTTATAACGTTTTAAGGCCTCTCTCTACTTGCCCACCTGAGTTCTTCACAATTTAGTAGGCAACTCAACATCGGGTCTTATGGAGAAAACTTGGAAAAAGCTACCATCTTCGAAGAAAAATATCGAGTTTTGGAAGGAAAGCAAGAAGAATAGAGCCTAAGTGGTCGTACTATTCTTTCAGATGAAACCTTCTCCACGATTTTTTTCTCATATCGTTGTGTGCAAATTTCATCACTGTAGTAGAAAATCATAAGACAACTGCCTTCCGGGGAAAAACATCTTACAATAATCGGTAAAATTGAAAACCGGGTCAGGGTGATTTTAAGCGATTCTGAAGTACCTTGTGAAAAATAGTCAAAAACAAAGCCCTCTAACGACACAACCGATGATGGGATCCGAAAGTAATCTTGTAAGAGCAACTAATAACGTAGAATTGTACCCTTGAAAAACTTTTTTAATATTACTGCTCTACTCACACCTTACTCACTCAATATGAGTTCCAATAATTGAATGCTTGTTCTCTGCTGCTGGCTTTGGGGCAGCCATTTTAGAATCCCATAAGAATACACAGGGGACGTTTCAATCATTTACTAGTATTTAAAAACAAGAAGTACGTTAGCAATCGAAGCTACATATTTAAATTCCACAGAACTTCTAGATTCGAGATAGAGATCTATAATACATATAAGGAACATCTTGTTTTTGAATATCTTCGAATCGTTCCCTATGTATTCTTATGGAAGTCGATATTATGATTGGTCCAATAATCATAATGTGGGTACTTTGACTCACTATGCTCACTGTTATCAATATTGTGACGTCATTGAAGAATCGGACTATTGAGTAATTTCAAAAAAATGATTTGGGAAAAAAAATAAAAAGGACAAAATTGGTAGAATATAACATTTTCGACAATTCATCTTTTGTCATAAAAATTGATTCAGATTGATTCAAAGAAGACTTCCGCTCGTCATTCGCACCACTAACCCGTTTTTATTACGCGCGAAACTAGCGCTGTCTGGTCCAAATAATGGTACACCGGAGGCTGGTTGTCTGCCCGGTTCAAATATGACGTCTTGATCGTTGTAATCTTTGAACGATTCTTTCTAAATTTTTTGGGGTTTAGCTGACCAATACCTTGTTGAATTCTGCGTTGCTACAGTTTTATAAAAATCCGCTGGTATCTCTGAACTCATAATTCTGACCCTAAGGCAGGCGTGGGCAACTTTTTTCACATCGCGGGCCGCACATCAAGAAATTCTCGTTGTTAGAATCAAAAAATGTAAAATTTTACACGAATTATCTCCAATATTTTTGGATAAATTTAATATACAAAAAAACGTGAACTGATTATTTATTAGTTACTAGATGAGAAACTTAAGCTCATCAAAATTGGGGGTCAGATGAGTATGTTGCAAACGCATCAAAACAGTCAAATGCTAGAATGGTTGAGAACCCTTTCGTCGTTGGTGCAATGGAAGTGCCTGAAGAGTACCAAATGGAACTAATAGATCTGAAAGCAGATTTTTCTCTGCTCACTTTGTTTTCAGAGACCCCTTTGCGAGAACTTTATAAAATTATGCCTGGTATTAAATATATTCCAACATAAGGACCTTTGCTTTCTTTGGGTCTACATTTGTATGTGAAAATGCTTTCTCGCTCATGAAAAATACAAAAACATCCGGAAAGAAGCAAGCTGAATGATGAGCATTTGACTGCTTTGATGCGTTTGCAGCATACCTACTCACTTGACCCCCAATTTTGATGAGATTGCCTATGAATTGCAAAGACAAGTTTCTCACTACTAACTAATAAATAATCAGTTCACGTTTGTTTGTATACTAAATGTATCCAAAAATATTGGAAATAATTCGTGTAAAATTTCACATTTTTTGATTCGAACAACGAAAATTTCTTCATTTTTTTGTATTTTGGTATTCGTATCGCGGGCCACAGAAAAAGCTTCCGCGGGCCGCGGGTTGCCCATGCCTGCCCTAAGGTATGTTTTTGCAAAACTTGTCACAAAAATATAACTTATCATGTTTGTCAATAATGTATCATCATATTATTATAGAATAATAGAAGTCACTCAATGAGAACTAAACTCTATAATATCTTCAATTTAATAAATTCACTTGTCTTGTTTAAGTTATTCAAATCTACCAACGGTAAAAATGGCTTATCAATTTATTATTTTTCATTATTTCTTTATTCTTACCAAGGCGATAAAAAGTAGGATTCCTCTAGCGAGATAGAATCTAATTTTCAAACTCGCTGGGTTTTGCTATTTTATTTCCGCGTCAATAGTGATTTTGATTTTATTCTTCAAGATGATTGAGACTTTATTTTTTGTGGTGGGGTGGTTAGGTATATTTTTGGCTGATCATGTGACGTTTCCCTTTACACGAGGTTGAGTAACGCCGAAATTGGTCGAAAACAGAACTTTGAGAAATCAATTAAGGATAAAATTTACGGTTGTGGGTAAGGCACGCGAAGTGGCGATCCTGCATCATTGGGGTACAAAATAATCAGACGAGTGATTTGATGAATCAAAATGTATATAATATGCAAAAACCATAAGAGTGTTCTCCTTATTCGAACTCAAGGCGCAATTGCCTTGATATGTTTCTAATTTTTTTGTGAAATGACAAATTTTGCTGGATGGCCTCGACAGGTACAAACTTATTCTATATAATTTCTTTCTTCGAGAATTATCTTCCTACCTTTCTTTTACCGTACACTCGTGTACTATACAGACGATATCGACTCGATGAATTATGACCAATTGGGAAGATATGTATTTTCTGGATAAATCCACAACAGGATTTAGTGGAATGAGTCGATTATACACACATCGAAGTTCTCAATAATAAGCAATAGAGAAGAGATGAAGCAAAAAAAAAAAAAAAAAAAAAACTTGAGAGAATCAGTGTTTGGTGCGGTTAGTCACCATGAGTTATATCCAAAATAAAAACGTTTTTTCGTATAATAACGATAATTATGTAGAATTTATTTCTGTTCGAGGAATCTATAGTCGTATACTATACATAGTTTTAATTATTGACTGTCGGTCGCAGATTGTATAAATAATATGTCATCTTATACGAATATGCTGGTTCAGAGAGAGAAAAGCTTTAAATAAATAACATATAATAGGCATGTTGTGAAAAACGGAATAGATCAGAGAGAACGAGGAAAAAAAAAGGAGTAGGCTTAATAACAAGCTCTTTCCGAAAGATTCTTAAATAGTTGCATGAATGTTTTAATTTATCGTCTCCAGCTAAGCGATTTGAAGGTTGATTTGTTTCTGAAATCGTGCGTGTCGTTCAGGCTTTGTTGGAAAATGCCGACATTGTAGCCAACTATCCAATACCAAATTACCCCCTTTAATTATTTATTAATACGAGTTTCAATAATTCTCGGCCATCCGTATGCACGGTACCGGTGTCGACATAACGATTTTTTTTTTTGGAAGAAAAAAAAATTCGATCTTTTTTTCTCTGTTTACTTTACCTCATTCGCCGCGTATTTTCTTTTTCTTTCGTCGTTTTTCCTCCGTTTAATAAGTAATCACGATTAGATTCAGCTCACATAAGAACATTTTTATACACTCTGATGATGATATACAAGAAATGGTACGTTATTCAATTTGTTTCTTCGTAATGCAATTACCATCGAGATTTTACTCTACTCTTCTCTCTCAACTTCAAAATGTGCAGACCTGTGGTAGTTTTTATGATATAGATTTCGATGTCCATGAGTAAAGGCTGTGTGATCTCTTTTTTCATTCAACCATTTTCGTCTTACTTCATCGAGTTATGAAACACTTCTAGAGCTGTATAATATGTATCATCGCCGAAAGCGGAAAATAGTATTGTCAAGCTTTTTTTATAAGATCAAATCATTACGTTGAGAATGAGATCTGATACGTACAACACGTCGTCGAACTCTGGGAGCGCGAGGGGAATGGAAGATACATTTTTTCATTCATTATAATAAATACATATACGATGATCTTCTCTGTATTACGCTAATATAATAAATTATATTTCTTCACTTCGTTTGCGTGTAAGCCTAAATACTTTTTTTTCCTTTCCACTCGATGAAATATTGATAATCCAGATATTAAAAACGATAAGGGTGTACGCGTACAGTAGTTATTCGAGTCATGCAGTTCGTTTAACACCGTACACCTGATCCTTTATACCTGTTACTTTTCCTACGACTACATCACCAATGATACGTACGAGGGTTTTCGAATCCGGAAGCTCGGAACACATAATACCACCAAGGTTCTGACTGGCGATTCTTCATAGGCGAATCTCACCCTCCTATACCATCTATACACAGTTAATTTAAACGGTTGATCTGAAATTCGCTACGAATACCATCCGCTTGTCCACGAAAATCATATTTCGTCCGGGCAATTTGAGTACAATAATAGAAAATACAGTTAATCTAATCAGTAAAGATATATTGTATAGCCCTTAACCTACGATTTTCTTCATGAGTAGACGGTAAGTCATTTGAGAGTAATTTCACAATGATAATCGAAAAACGTAAGATCGATGGGCAGCAGATTTTTAGGTTTTCTAATGAAAAAAATAATAATAAAAAAGGTAAACTCCAGGTTGATGACATGCCTGAGTAGATTAGGCGGGGATCGAGAAGACAGGTTAAACCCCGGCGCCTACGGGTCTTGTGCGTTGATGCCTGGTGACAAAATCTTATTATATTTCAATACCGCGAAGAGGGGAAAAGTCTATCCGCGATTTACCGTAGAACAAAGCTGGTTAAGCGGCCTTTTTGCTGGCGCGGCCAAACAAAGGTTCTGCCTCCCGCATAGATGGTTCATCATCTGAAAAATAAGTAATAAAGGCAACCGCAAGACAACAGTGCGTTCTGGGCGGAAAACAAGCCAAACGAATGGTTGTTTACCTCATGGGGGGTCCTTTCGGCTACTTAGTTATCGCTTCTTGAAATATCATACAGGAGTTAGGCTAACGCGGGCGTTAGAATTTTTGAAAAAAGTATATCGAGAAAAAATATAGGCCTGCACGACTAATTAATATCGAGACGCCGCGAATTCGATATCTCTCTGTGGATTAATATTCTTCTTTTATATTCGAGCGGTATACGAAACGGGGGTAGTGATCGCGTGGACTCTTTGAGAACAAATTTCCATAGATCGAAAACAGTTCTAGCGGGAAGTTATTTTAACTCGCAGAAAATTGTAGAATACGGCTGTATATCAATACAATTTCACGACAGACTCTCCAATCAGAGACTTTGAAGGCAGCTCATCTACAGAATTATACATAAAAAAGAGGAAGTATTTTATGAATAAAATATGAAATCTAATGCGATCTATGGTTTATGAGTAGAGACAGGATTCCTCGGCATTTCTGCTTTCGTTCTGCTGAATGATAGAGAAGTGCTGATGATGTATTAGTGCGTTTCATATCGAGGGGGGCCTAGAGAAAAATTTTTATTTTGCCGAAAAATGCCGAAAATAGTGAAAAACGCCGAAAAAAGCCGAAAGTGCCCTTTAAAAGAAAAATTAACAGTATCAATGAAGATTTAAGCATTTGAGAGGGCTCTCCTGAGAATAAACTAGATATTATACTTCTTTTTATCGTCGTACGTACAATATTTGAAATTATACCTCGTTCTTTCACGAGTTTTCATGAATCATGGCTGTGGAGACTTGATTAGATAAGAGAAGAAGTCCTACAAATTTCAATAAAATACACATTTGCTACTATTCTTCTCTTTTTTTTCTTATTTATAGGACTTTACTACGTTTTTGCCGAATAATGCCGAAAGTACTACTTTCTATGCCGAATGTTCAATTTTTTAGTGCCGAAGAATCCGGTCTCTATTTATGAGACTATATGAGGGAAGTTCTTCACCTCAGGTGCGGTTCAAGACATTAAATAAGAAATTATTCGACTCGTTCAAAAATCCCAGAGTTGATCTACGTTGATGAATTCAGTCTAAAATCGTACCTCCTTAACACCAACTTTCATTTCGAAAATCGGGAGAACGAGGAAAGTAGTACCGCTGACGATTGAAAATTATCGCGAGAAAAAGATCGGAGGACTCAAAAATTGTTACAAAATTGGAAACGACTTCAACAAAGATTTTCAAAAATATTTTTGGGTTCTCAGTCGGATACTCCTTATTGATAGAACGTAGGTACCATCATTAAAACCGTTAAGTGGGAAATTTTGAACAACCTTAGCGTTCGAAAGCAGATCACGGTCCAAAATTCTTACGAAAACTCATTTCTTTGAGATGAATGGGGCAAGGGGCTTTCGATGGTTCCAAACATATACAATTCCAAAAGGAAATTCGCAGAGAAAAGAATCAAGAATTACAGGCAAACAAAAATAACTAAGTTAAGTTTTCTTTTGTAAACATCGACAGAAAATCGTGATTGCTGCAATTGGAGTTTTTGGAATGAATTTTGTTTCAAACGATGATTGGGACATAGGTAAAAGTGCTTTCATATTAAACCTACACAATTCTTAGTAAGAACAAACATACTCAATTTCATCCATTTTCATTGACGTCGATGACCTTTTAAGCACACGAGGAGGCAATACGTCATACTACAAGGGCTACATACAGTCTGCTAGCTAAATAAAAAAAAATACCAAATTTCTGTTATGTCGGCACCACTTGCGCTAACTGTTTCGCATATTCGTCATGACACCACTAATTTAGCCTTAGTAAATCGTCCTTCGACTAAAATAAATTGATGAAGCGAATAAGGCCGCTAAAAAATTACTAGAGATTTTCCCTTTCGAGAGAAACATAATATATCAGTCTTTTCTAATTCAGAACTTCTTGATACTGTATAGACGAGATCAGGATTGAGAGAGGAGGGAAAAAGATTTCAAATTTTATTGGTAGTGATAATACCAATTGTATCGGTATATCGACTTTATATCGACGCCCTATTCCTCTCTTTCTTGCCCTAATATACGCCTATAGTATAGTCCAGCATACTATATGTGTTAGGCTCAGAATAGCTCAGTATACTGTATGTTAGAGGGTTCGTTCAGTGAGGACTGAGAATACAGGTCTCAAAGTAGCAAAGGTCAAAATTTTTCAAGTCCTGAAAGTAGGTCAAGGTAACTTGTGACGTCATTCTCAGGCGTGGATCCACGGGGGGAGAATGGGGAAATTCCCTCCCCAGGGGTGCCGTGAGGCCCTTCTTATGAAGATGATTCTTCCTATTCGTTTTAGGGGGGGGGGGGCTTATAATTCAATTTTTTTTCTTAAGCTTCAAGAAATTAAAGTTTGAGGGGGTTTCTTAATTGGCCTGGGGGGCTCACGGCACCCCTGACCCACACCCCCCCCCAAAAAAAAAAAAAAAAAAACAACAACAACAACAACAACAACAACAACAATAACAACAAACAACAAAAAATCTGTAGTATCGAAGAAAATGTGAAAAAAAAAGGTCCTTCAGACTTTTTTTGAATTATTTCCCCTCCCAAAAAAAGATCGTCTGGATCCGAGCCTGCATTCTTGTAACACAAATTTCAGAATAATCCCCAGCCACGAGACAAATCTATGTCGAAAAGAAAATGCATGCTTTACGCGGTCAGTACCAGACAGTAACATTCTGGAACCTTTAGAACTGGTGTTCGATTCAAATAAGGAGTGGGTGGTATATACTAAAGAACTAAATTTGAATAGAGCTGCAGGTACAACGATTTTCTAATACGCATTTCAAAATTAGAATAGACGCTCTCAAATGAGAGAAGACAAGCTTAAGATTGATTTATGTGTTAAAAAATTGCTGTAGAAATTCTCCGGGAATCATACGAAAATACTTCAGCAACGTATCTCTTATTCAAATCTATAATTAAATTGCTTTCATTACCTTACCGTCAGCTCACAATGACCAAGATCATTTTTTCCCTCTTCCAATTTTCATTATAAAGTATCATCAGAACTTACCTGAAAAATAAAAAAGAAAAATTCACACGTTAATACGATGAATATAGGTATATAAAATTTCACAAAATTAATTTAAGGGATAAACATAATATTATACAAAAAATAAGAATGAAAAAACATAGTTCAAATCATAGTTGATATACAAAATAACAAAAATGGCTTTCTAAACTTTGGAAGCTCGAAGGAAAGCAGCGCTGAAGCACAGAATTCGATTACAACTTAATTAAGAGAGAACGTCAAACCGGTATAGCCATATGAAAACCAAAAATTTGCGATATTGAGAAAATATAGTTTCTTTTTCCCTACGTATTTCAATAGACCTTCCTCATCTCGCTCGCTGCGGCTTGGTGTCAGCCTTCGCTTGAGATCCCTTAAGAATTCATGGGGAACGAAACAAGAATACGGAAACACAGTATCATTTTTGAACACTCGCGAGAACTTCCAGATTTTAAATATAAACCTTCGAGTCCTTATTTATTTCATATTTTTGAATATCAATGTATGATCGAAACGTTCCCCAAGTAATCTCATGGGAATGGATACGATGGCGATAGTTGGACCAATGATCGTAATATCGAATGACTATAGAACACATTTGCGGATACTTTTGCTTCGTGTCGCTCACTGTTATCGACGTTGTGAAGTCACCCGGAAAAAGGTCTATAGTCAAAATCATGGAGACCGACTTAGCAAATTATATAATATTTCTTGTTTTATGTACGAATTGAAAATTAATTGCAAACGTTTTTCATACGGACGTTGGTAAAGGCGAAATCCACGGGAAAGATTCCTACCTCAAAAAAAAATCGAAAGTTTGATCAAGTGTTTCTTCATAAAAGAAAGTTGAGTTCCCTTTGGATCCGCTCCTGCTATGCGCTATAAGAAGAAGATATAAATTCGATCATCCGCCATTATCAGAGAAGGAGAATACCAGCGCAAGACATCAAAAATACATTTTTAATGACGGAGAAACTTAAATATGTATCAACTTTTGATTCCTTCTTTCGTTAGTTTGTAGATCTCGAATCAAGAACATTTTTGTATAGTTGTGATTTAGTGTATACCAATCCGTATCAACAATACTTGGGACGAACCTTGTAGGCATATATAATACTGCACATGAACGTGCATACACAGTGTATTGTGGGCTGTATACGATCGTATGATACGGCGACGACGCGGAAAAATGCGATGAAAACCATTCATTTTCCCGTCGCATCGCCTACCCGAAAATTATTCACACTTTTGAAAGGTAATATCGTTTTCTTTCACCTACTCTATAATTTCAATCGACACGAATCTCAACACTTCCTATCGTTGCATACTGTCGGCATAAAAAACGAATTTATTTTCTCGAACGTATTAATTTGAGGTTTGTCATTGCCAAACAACACTTACGTATATTCGTTTCCCTTAGTAGCGCACCTTTTCCCTTTTAAGAAATAAATACACGACGACGTAAACACTCGAACCCGCGGCCGCGTATTCCGTGACAAATACTAATATTTAGCGATGTGTGATACTAAGTACACAGTATCAGTATAAAGTGCCAAGGTAACTTTTTTTTCACGAACTTGGGCGAGTTATTTTGGGAAAGGTGAATATATATATATCGCGACGTCGATTCGTATTTATAATTGAAACGACGACGAGAATCTGATTGTAAAGTTCATTTCAAACACGAAACACTTCAACTTTTATCATCGATTGTCTCATCAACCCCCCCCCCCTCCTCCTGCCACCCCTTCAACACGAGTAAGTACTAATCATAGAATTTACGCCGAAGTATATGGAAAAACGACTTTAAATACATTTATACAAGAATTTATTCCTACAAAAACCTTGAGAGGAAAGAAAGAAAAAAGATGAAGACAACAAATATTATATTTCACGGTATAGTTACATTCTCACAAGTATACACAACTTGTTCACCGAAAAGACAGTTTCTCGTTTGTATTATAAGCATAATGCATTTAGGTAAGGACATCATCGAACGGTGAAGTCAACCAAAATAGGCTTATAATATACAAGTGAAGAAAAAACACTACCGATTAAAAACTGTGAAACAATATTATTTAGATACCGTAACGACGAGCATTAAATTCTCTATATATATATTCTTTGTAACCGTTGATATTTAAAAAAATACTACAAAACGCGCCTTATATCTTTTCAATGTTTCTCCGATCTTCACTATAAATGAAATATGCTCGAAACTTTTCTTCCTATTCATCGTGCGTCGAGGAGAGGAAAATACCGAAGTACGTGATATAATACTTAGCATATCATCGGTGAAATGTTTATTCGGAGCGATAAAAGAGCGCCATATCTTATATTTGCGTAAATAAGAAGCATTTATTTGAAAACTCATCATCGTCGTCAACCCCGTGTACCAGAAATGTTCCAACTCATTCTCCGATCACTAACGGAGCAACTGTACCTCTACAAACTCTGCTACACTGTATACACTTTTCACGGTGAGAAAGATTTCGAATTTCATACGTACACACTCTTCAACCGCAGTATGAAACAATAAACATTATTTTCAAGAATAAATAATAGAAATTCGAAGGTATACACCCGGTAATACAAGAAAGTCTTGTGTGTGCAGGACAGATTGCGAAGATAATCTAATCACGTTTTTTTGATCAAGGTGCTGGTAGTTATTTGGAGAGGAATGAATGATAATGACGGTGTATGAGACGAATGAACGATTAAACGAACGGCTGAAATGATTGAGAAGAACGGAGAAACAGAGACAGAGATTCAACGAACGGACACCTGATCAAAACTAGAGATCGTGACGTGACAGAAGCCAACATATAAAGGCTGAGTGCGGATGATGGTCATTGTCCCAGAGCGCTCGGTTACCATCGAACGATGAAGGAAGAGAGAGAGAAAGAGAAAAAAAAAACAAGTACCCAAAATTATTTTCTACTGCTCACAAATGACACGTATCTTCTACACATGCACTCATAAATCATTATCATTATCCGTAATCGTGTTACTTTGCGATGGCAAAAGAGCATCACCGAGATCCGAAATAACTACCGGCTTCTCTCCGTTCTACCATTATCGATATACCATGTTATTGATCCTCTCGGTTACATTATTTGCGTTCTCCACGAAATCATCGATGCGACTGGTTCTCCTCGTCGATATACGTATGGTAAATTATTCACAAAATATACGGCGCAGACTTGACGTAGAAACCATTCTGTCAAAGGAGAAGTACGTCAAACACAACGAGGTTACAGTCTGAGGAAACGTATCTCATTTGACTCCTTCAAACGGTTGACAGATCCAATAAGGAAGTGTCATATTTTAACAAAACACCCTTTCTCGCAAAAATGTCCTTGATAGTCGCAGTCGTCGATCGGCGAGTTCTTTTATACACCCTTTTTCGGTGAGAGAATTTTCGAAAGGACATCGGATAAGAGCGTCAAGTTCCGAGACCACCGCGTACGGAATTGTACTGGTGGACAAAGAATTCCAAACGATCACAGGTAAGATCTAACCCTTTTTTATTCATTCCGGAATTAGCCTTCTTATTGCGTACAAGACCGATTTATACACATCGTATTGTATATGAGCTATTAATGTCACTTAAGCAATCGTAAAAATAATATAAGTGTTGAGAATAAAGAAAACAACGGGAAAATTTCAAGAATGATAAAGAAAAGGAAAAAAAAGAACGCAAACTAGCCCCGCGAGACGAGAGATCCGCGCTGATACATTCGAAAAAGGGTGAATTTTTTTTTTTTTTTTATTCTGTAAAGGCGAGGACTATTAAAGAAAACGTGCGGAGCAAAGACTGGAATTGTCTCGTCGCGACGAAATCGTTATACCAGCGCTTAAGAGGGAAAGGAAGAGGCCCGTTTGACTTGTGTTATTTTGGTTGAGGGTGAAGTGTATCAAAGTGGTTGACATTTTCCGAGTGTTTATATATATACGTATACTGTATAATACGACCATCAACAGTGAAAGCACTTGTTGCATTTTCCTTTAGAAAATAAGGGTAGATTCTAACCCCTATTTTGCTTTCGTTTCGCTTTTTTTATGCGACCGACTGTGTAGAAAAATAACTCGAATGACATCAATGAAAATAGAGATTATTCTGGCTTCTTATATGTTCTGCGTTCAGTAGGAAGAGTGAAATTGTTTTCACGTGATCTTCAAGTGATTGTAACCCTTTCTCCTAAATTCCTCACGGAATTTATGAACGCGGTATAATTTCGATATGGCTTAGGGCTGTAGGATTTTATATGAAATATGTGTGACGAAATCGTGAGACCAAAATGACGTCACTTGCTGATGACCTCATGAGTGACCTTGACCTACTTTAAGAACATTGAAGAATTTCATTCTTTTCTGCTTTCAACTGGGTCAAATGGTCAAGATTACTAGAAACAATGGAGAAAAAGAAGATTAATAGTCAATTAATACAAATTATTCAGAACTACTTTGAAAACAGAAAAATATGTTTCTTTGACAAAGATAATGACCTAAAGTTAGAACATGCTTTATCCTCTGGAGTAACAAGGCTCAGCCTTATCGCCAACATTGTTTAATATTGCAATGACTGAAGTACATGAAGCAGTAAAGGAAACTAAAAAATTCAAACTCTTGAGCTATGCCGATGACCTGCTGATAATAGTGGGAATAAATAAAATGACCGACTCTCAATTAATAAACGATAAGATAGAAATGATAAAACTTAAACTGGAATACTTAGGCCTAACACTCAATCCGAATAAAACACAGATGCTTTTCTTATCTCGGAGACATAAAAAATACGAATTTCAAAAAAGAATGGAAGGAAAAATAAAGTTGGGGCAGGAGAAAATAATATTCCATACAGAAATGAAATATCTAGGAATAATCATCGACCAAAACCTAAACTATAATAAACACGTAGAATACATTACAAACAAATTAAGAAAATATTATAATAAAATTCGGGCTTTATATGGTAACACTTTTGGTATGGACACATATAAAAGAGAAATATTGTACAATGCACTTTTTAGCTCAATAATAGAATATGGCTCCCTTGCTTATTTTGAGAAGCTTAGGAATACTGAGATTAAGAAACTAAAATCACTCCAAAGGACAGTATTAATGGGAATAATTTCAGCATACAGAACAGTATCTCATACAGCCTCACACGTTATAGCTGGAATAACCCCAATTGATTTGCAATTAAGCCAAACTAACAAAATAAAAACATTGAAAATTAAATTCAAAGAAAATAAAATAACGAAAAAAGAAATGGTAGAAAGCATAAAAACAATAAGATTAGATACAATTAAAAATTGGCAGGAATAATATGAAAAAGAAAAGACAGGTAGGAGAACGGCTAAATTGATTCCAGACATAGGGATAAGACTTGAAAACAAGAAATTGAAATCAAATTATTTTTTAACACAGTATTTGACGGGACATGGGAATTTTGCAGCTTACCTCAAAAATTTCAATAATTATAAATGATAGTCAATGCAGGGAATGCTGAAATTCTGATGATGATCCGGATCACACCTTTATAAAATGCAAAAATTTTGATCGTATCAGGGGGGATGCTAAAATAACTACAGAGGAATTGGGACAGTGCCTGCAGAACGGGGAATGCCACCAAAAATTGGATGGATATATAAGAAAGATATTAAAAACCAAAAAAGAAATCAAATAGACTGAGAGGAGAAGGAAGGAAAAAAATAAAAAATAATAAAAAATAAAAAATAAAAAATAAAAATAAATAAATAAATAAATAAATAAATAAATAAATAAATGAAATAAAATAAAAATAAAATAAAATAAAATAAAATAAAATGGAATAAAAAAAAATTAAATTAAATAAAATTAATAAATAAATAAGATAATAAAATGAGTAAAATGAAATAAAAACAGAAGTCATACCCTCTTTCAATAGGTAGAGTCAAGTGTATAGTTATACAGTGTATTTCAAACTCGTCATGAGAGGGGTGGGGAAAAACCATGGTAAAACCCACCCAACTCTCATGACTAAATGTAATGTTTAAATTTAAATAAATAAAAAAAAAAAAAAAAAAAAAAAATTAGAAGCCATTGCAGACGTTGCAATGGCAGCGAGGAACCCGCAATTCCTTAACTCGACCTTTCAGGTGGTGTGGAACTGAGTTGATAATCTTGTCATATAATTCAAATCGAAATTATCATTCTACATTCCCTCCTATCATATATAGCTCGAGAGTCGAAATTCTTCTAAGTCCCCCTTCTATCATATATAGCTCGGAAGTCACAATTCTTCCAAGTCCCCCTCCTATCATATATAGCTCGAGACTCGAAATTCTTCCAAGTCCCCCTCCTATCATATATAGCTCGAGACTCGAAATTCTTCCAAGTTCCCCTCCTTTCATATATAGCTCGAGACTCGAAATTCTTCCAAGTTCCCCTCCTTTCATACATAGCTCGAGACTCGAAATTCTTCTAAGTCCCGTAACCTAACCTAACCTACGGACGCGGACGTTCTCTGAGGATGTAATCTCCTAACAAAATGGATAGCGGGTTCCCCACTAAAAAAAACTAGTACATCTGGGCTAAATGACCTATACGCGTTTGTTAGGCTAAGAGCTCTTTTACAACATTGAAACACCAGCTTAAAGCCACATCCATTACGTTTAAATTGGCAGCAGGAACCAGTCTGTCTGTTGATTGTTGCAAAATTGCAATATTGCGCTCTACGTAGATGGACCCTAAGAATGAGAAGAGGAGTGCGTCGTACTATTGTGTGCTGTATATCGGACAGGAGGGCTCGTTAGGTTCTATCTCAATCCTAACTGAACCATAATAAGTTACGAGACGTATCTATTATCCATAAGGCAATATTTATGATTTAATATTTTTCCCGGAAAGGAAAATCTTTAAAGTCTGTTCTATAGCAGCGCAGAATACTCGACGAGTATCCGGGAACACTTGCGAAACTGAACTTCAGATCGACATCAAATCAAGGTGACCAGTATACATCACCAGAGAACTACAAATTGAATTGAAATTGATCTAACAGAGCAGCTCATTTTATACTGACTTGATCGACTCCAGATTGACATTAAATCAAAGTCAATTTGAAGTTGACCAGCATGCATCACCAAAGAGCTACGAACAGAGTTGAAATTGACCCAATAGATCAGTCGATTTCAGGTCAAGAAAACTGTCTCTAGATTGAAGTTGATGTGAGGTCAACCAGCATACAGTATCAGAGAACTTCAAATTGAATTGAAATTGAATCACCAGAGTAGTCAATTTTAGGTCGATAAAATTGAATTGAGATCAACGTACGTCGAATTGAAGTCAATTTGAAATCGACCAGCGTACATTACCAAAAAACTACAAGTTGCCCGGTAAACAATTTGAAGCCCTCTGAAGCCGCTGGGAAAAACTACCCTCTGAAGCCCTCATTTGAAGCCCTGTTGATTCCCTGTTTCCCTCTTACTTCCCTGTTGAAACCCTTTGGTTCCCCGTGTTCAAAGGGCTTCAACAGGGACAAACTGAAGCCCTTCTGATTCTTTGGGCTTCATTTGGAAAAAACTACCCTTTTAATTCCCATTTGAAGCCCTGTTTCCCTTCTGTGTCCCTGAAGCCCTTTGTATTTGAGGGCTTCAAGTGGGAACAATGTTTACCGGGTGAGTTGAAATTGACCCAACAAAGCAGTCGATTTCAGGTCGATAAAATCGACTCTAGATTGACGTTGAAGTCGATCAGCGTACATTACTAAAAAACTATAAATCGACCTACAATGTAATCAATGTCAGATCGATAAAAAAATTTGGAGAAGTCGACTTAAATCAACTCTAAATTGACGTTATTTTGGGATCGATTAAAAATCGACAAGTTCCTATTCCGAGTCAAGTACAAATCGACTTTAAATTGACCCCAGAGAGCAGTAGATTCCAGTCCGACAAAAGATTTTGGGAAATCGACACAAAATCAATTTGAAATTAACCTGGCAAATGAGTCGTCATCAAATTTCAACCTAGACTTTGAAATAAGTTACTTCTCGATCGATTTGTCGTCAGTTATCGAACGACGACCGCTGATCGAAAATCGACGATTTCTAACTCACTTCGAAACCTTGGGAATAGAACTAGAATTAGAAGCTCGTCCTACACAAGGTACGAGTACTTCTCAGGTACACCCCTCTTCTTTGAGCATTCTATAAGCGAAGTGTATGAAATTTTCCAAAATTAAGGAACAATAGGAAAAGATGTTGAAATTCACGTTCCAAAAGGCTTTTTTCTTCTTTTTTTTTCCCCCGACATCATTACCTCATTGTCAATGGGTACTGCGCCGCCGTGTACACCGTACGAGTACGCGTATAAATTTTCAATGACGCGTTCAACCTTCTTTCTCTTCAACGATCAGTCTTATTATTTTTCTCTCGCGTCTAGGCTACTTCAACGTCTGAAGCGAACGACAGACACAATTTTGATGGGTACAAACGCGACCCACGAACGTCCACGAGAAAAACCGTACAGTCGAGAGTTCAACATTTAATAAATAAATAAAATAACGCTCTACGTGACGCCTTAACCATAATGACCGTGTTCTTTTCGTCATTTTCGTCATCGTCGTGATAATGCTTCATCGTCATTAGGCTTATATATACACCGTGGCAATGATAAATCGTTCGTGAACGAGTCGACTATATACGAAAATTAAGATTCTTAAATGACTTCGAAGCGTCTATATATATATGCGCACTGTGCCACGAAAATTTGTTTTAACGAGGAAATTCTTCTTACGTTTGAAGAACGACGACGGCGACGGACGACGAGGAAACGATACACGCCGTCGTAATACAAAAGCAATTCGAATCTCAACTTCGGCATAACGACTTACAATATTATGGTCTTGCGTAGGTTAAGCTAAGTAAACGAAAAAACAAAAACAACACTCGTCCAGGAGGGATGTTCCAGCGATCAATCACGAAGAAATAGCCCCTGCAGTCGCGCGGGTAAAATCATCTTCGATGACTTTGAGCAAAACGGTAGTTCAAAATCCTCATCAAGTTCTCCATGTATGATAGGTACCGCGAGTCACTACACTGATGGGCCTAGGTAAATAGCAGAAGGTCCTTGAAATGACACGCCATTAATTATTCCTTTTATTAATAAAGCCGACCGAATAGCATGCGATGGACTTTCATCTCCTTCTGCTTTATATTCATTTCCATCCTTCTTTTTCCAACTATTTCCACCAGATACAGTCCACATACAGTAAGGTATACAGTAGTGCGAGGTAGTGGGTCCAATATACATGTACACTTTTATAGCACCACAGGGCAGTTACAAGATTCGTGAATTACTCTTAATTAAATCGAACTTGTGTACGTGAGCGTGCGTCGGTGGGTACAGTACATCTATACGACTATCTATAATGTGTCTCGATTGTCATCATCGCAGATGCGTAAGAAAGCCATTATTGAATCTACACCGCACGCCGGTCGATGAGGTACACACTGACGCGTCGTACGATCGAAAAAATGTTTTTTATTATGACGCTAATGATTTGGCTCTTTACAAATGTTCAACAGTGATGTATACCCGTCTAAATGTGACCATGATTACATTAGTCCACCGAACGTGATATCGTCTTCAAAAAGTTTGTTTCATCAGCATCTAATGACGAACGAATTCCATCTAGGGATATTGTCCAAAAGATTTTTAGAGAAAAAAAAAAAAAAACTTGTCCAAAGTAAATAAGAATTGTATGATTGTTTGACTAGAAGCTTAGAGTCGAGGTAATTACATTAGAAGCTGGCAAATGCTCGCCCCTACATAGTCGCTCTTTGCTATATACACGCCTCACTAAGGAATCTTTTCATAATGTCAAAAGAAATATTTTTCGGTATTAGGCGCTAAGAAAATGTAACGATTATAAATTCGAGTCAAAGGGCTTAAAAACTATGAAGAACCTTAATAAAGGTGAAAATATGCATTACGAGGATGTTGAATATGTATGCAAATTAAATTGAATGATAATGAAAAAAATTGAGAGACAAAATCAAAAGCTGATATAATGCGAATACTCTGAGCTAGGTATCAAATCAGTTATAATGAGGAAATCGAAAGAAGAGAATTTCAAGTCGAAATTATTTCCATGAAGGACAAGATTTGAGGGGGGGAGAAGAAGCCATGGCCCCGAGCTCTCACCAAAATGAAGTTCCACCACACCACCACAGTTGTTGTAAGATTGTTTCTCCCCTTTCTTAGAACGGGACATCATGGCCAACAAAATACACATGAGACTTACCTTCCTCCGAAGGGATATGGGGCCTTTATCGAATATTTTGTCCTCATTTTGTGTACGAGGTGAGTAAAAGCCTGCAACTGAACCAGCAAAAATTAGGTGAAGTGTCAGGAATTTTCGAGAGGATGAGGAGTGAAAGAACTTCATACTTTGAGTTTTCCCTTCAAGATTCAATCTTTCGATAAGGATACGCTTTAAGACGAGGAGTCATACTGCAATTTGCGTGTGGAATTGCGTCACGAAATCGCGAGACGAAAATGACGACACGAACTGATGACGTCATGAGACCTTGACCTGCTTTAGGAATTTGGAACTTTGCTACTTAGGGATCTGATGTATCCTCAATCTTCATTATACTAGGCCCAAAATAAAATATACTAGACTTTTAGGCTTTTTTGCCATGGTTTCCATTGTATTATAGGCTTGACGTTCAGCATATTAAACTATACTGCACGCTCTTAGTTACCTCTTATACGTGACGGAATCGCGTCACGAAATAGCGAAACGAAAATGACACGTCACAAGCTGATGACGTCACGAGTGACCTTGACCCACTTTGGAGATTTGGAAATTTCGATCTTCGCTACTTAGGAACCTGTGTCCTCAGCCTTGGCCTGACATGCAGTATACTGGAATTTACTGCTATAGTTTCCATTCTAATAGGCTAGACATACAGCTTGTTAGGCTATACCTTCAAACTCATAGGCTAAAAGACCTGTGTTAGGCTGTACATTATACGCGCAAGCTCCGCTAAGAAAGAACGAAGGGAGGCGTCATCCTATCGAGGGCTAGTCTATAATATCGGTAAATCGACGTATAAACGTTGATATCTCGATGTTGAAACTTAATTGATAATTTCCAGGCGCGGATCCACGGGGGGGAGATGGAGGAAATTCCCCCCCCCCCCCCAAAAAAAAAAAAAAATCCCTAAAAAAACCAAAAGTTACTATTATTCTTTCAACTATTATTTTAATTTTAATTTTCCATTGCAAATTATTATTATTATTTTTAATACTTAATTTTCTCTTTATTACTGTCCTCAGTTTCATAATTTTGTCTTTTTTTTTTTTTTTTTTTTTTTTCTTATGATTTAGTAGCAATAAATATGGTTGGATTGTAAAAAAAAAATAAAATAAAATAAAAAAAAAACAAAACAAAACATTTGTAGTATCGAAGAAAATGTAAAAAAAAAAAAAAAAAAAAAAAAAACCTTTTTTTGGATTGTTTCCCCTCTCAAAGTGATCGTCTGGATCCGCGCCTGATTTCGATATAGATCATGAATTCATGATCGATAAAATCTGGAAGCTTGTTCTTTACCTTCTCAATCCTTATTTTTCAGGCCTTCCTTGTACACTAAAAAATTCATTATAAAAAATTTTTGGTTTCCCTCACTCTGATGGACTCAATAGTTCTCTTAAACTTCTTGCGACAAGTAGAAAAGTTTATTAGGCCTAGCTGCTAATAGTTTTTTTCAGAAGATGTATGAAGATTTTTACTACCGTATGCTCCTATGGCTGATCTATGATGATCGCGCTTTCGGAAAGCTTTCGAATTTTGCCACTCGCTGCTCTCACTCTGTATCCTCGAGCGAATACATATCAAGAAGCCTCTAATTACTTGACATGTTTTTCCCGGAAGGGGAAATCCCGAGTAATTTCTTTGTAAATTCTTTTCTCATTGACTCCTCTCATCACCTGGACTTCTTTCCTCAATAGAAACTTGCCCGTCTGCCTCTCGTTCGTCACTACGCCCTCTCATCATCCATTGCGATCTTCAAATAGACACGTATTGAGGCTAGCTGTATTCCCGACCTAACTCAATAACACATCTTAGAGGAACCTACGTTTTTCAGTTCTCAAGTTTTTTTTTTCAAATCGTTTTTGATTCACTCGAGGTATGTATTTACAATAATCTTTTGCTGGACTAAAACAACGTTAAGTGATGTAGTGAGTTAATACCTCCGTCTACTCAATGGCTTCTCAAAGATAGTAGCAACTTTTCGTTAAGCAAATACGTTAAAAATCAGCAAGGATGCAATGTTCCCAATACTCGTTATAAATAATTCCCTGATCAAGTTTTCCGCGTGAAAAATGATCTACTGAACACACGGTTGACTTTCAACGCGAGAACGTCATATACTACATCTCATAGAACTCACAGTGCTTTTACACTTCTAATTACAAGCAGTTACAAAATACTTTTTTCTTCTACCATATTATCGAGTATACTTATTCTTATGTGAATGACAAATTCTCCTTCAGGCTTTCTTTCTTCTTCTTCAAGAAGCTACTCGTATATTCAATATACTCCTCATGAGAAGTCAATATCGCAAACGTCACACCACAGATATTTTATTTGCATTTTACTACCGAGTACTTCTCGTCTTAGATATATACAACACCTGTACATGCTGAAGGCTAATATATTACGCGTCCGAGCTTTGTGGTTAAAAAAGTAGTTTAAATCATTCTCTTAACCGAGGAAAACAACAGCAACGGCATGTCTCAATCTTCTTTTGTATACACTTGGCTGCTATACAAGTGGCGCCTTCCACTATATACCGCAAAACATTTTATCGTTTTGTACTTGATTTACGCCTATTCTTTACGTACACACATAACTTAAAGATGACGCACATCAGACATACATATAATACACATGAATGGGAAGTATGTAAGTTTTTGCCTCGGCATTTGTGATTGGTGATGAATACAGTCAAGACCATTTTACAGTGAACACAGGGCTCGTATTGAAATGATGCAAACTCGAAATACATAATAATGTACAGTCAGGAGAGAGAGTCTCGCTGTTGAACTTTACGGGGAAATTCGTTTATAAACAAACATTGCACGAAAATCGGCACTCCTCCAATCGAGCCTGACATTAAGTAAACAGGAAATGGAGACATGAAGGCATCAGCTCTATATATTTTATAGACCAGCATCGCATACAAAGTATGCAGATCATAATTACGAGTTTATAACATTACCACACAAGACCAGATTCGAGCGTACAAGATTTCGGATTGCGTACCAAAGTTGCACGTATATACAGCGTGCGCTGTCAAAAATGCATCATTGTGACCATAGATAATAATTTTACATGCAACCATTTTTATTTCGATTCAACAGCTCATCAAAGATATTTTCGTGCAAAATGATCATCCATCATTCTCGTACAGAGGAGTGCCGCCAACCTTACACAAGCTGTTACAAGACTGAAACCCATCATGGAATACATTCTTACCAGACGGAGACATGCTGAAGGCTATATGATACCTTGTACAATTCCACAGCGAGGTCGGATACGTGACTCGCGCGCTATAATAGTATACCAAATCGCAAGAATTACTGGGAAATATCTACGAACGACACTCCAGCAAACAAGAATAGATGCGAAAGATAAACATTCTTCTATACTGATGAGAGAATCAGTCGCTCAACAGGAATACTTTTCATTTTTTCGTCAGGTGCATCACGGTGAAATGCCAACTTTGTCAATTGACTTATAGCTTTGTATGAGAAGACCAGCACCAATGAAAATGTTGAATATCGACGGAGCATCGTACGAGGCTACCTATATCACTTGGCATACTAACCCCGCCCTCTTCTCTAGACTAGTTCGTTTTCTATATTCGTACTTCTGCTAATATGAAGGCTACCCTCTGGCTAATAAGATCTGTCTTCCTCTTCTACCTCAATGATATAAGCACATCTATTGAGGAGAGCCCTTTGGTAATATAGGCTAAATAGGATCCCATCTGTGTGCGTCCGGAGGGTGGAACGTGAGAGAGACATGAAAGAACGCGCACAGTAGAGCGTTTCGAGTGCCTCAACAATTCTGACAATTTTGAGTACCCGATGAATTACGCGAAGTATTGGCCACTACCACTTATCATCTCGAATTCAAAGGCCTCAAGCTATTGCCACGATTTTGAGATTTTGATCCTTAATTTTACCATGGACTTTTGCTACAAAAAGATCACTTACGAGCTTCATATTGAAATCGCAGAGAGGGTCTTGTGCGATTCAAGTCCAGAAAAGTTCATCCGACTAAGATTACGAAGAAAGCGTGCGTGACGTGTCTATGTCTAAGACCCGCGTTCCTTTCATCTTGAACGTCTCTCAATCATAGGAGTACCCGTATCCAGATGAAGACACCTATTGGCCCCTCACTCTTCATCGAAATGAAGAAGGAATTTGCGATGAATTTATCACGCCGTATTATTATATTCCGCGTTTCTACACGACACTCAAATCTACGTATACATTTTTCATTTGATTTATAGGGTGCCATCAAGTACTATACATGATGTGTATACAATGTGAATATTATGTCGTAGATGTCTCGCAAAAACATCATTCCTCTATAACTGCGAACGGTAATGGGTTCAGTCTACAGCGTCGACATGGGGCGGGCAAAAATAGTGAGCTAATTATTTTTTCGTAAATTAGTTTCGTAAAAATATTATTGTGCATATACGATTCGGATTCCAACGCATTTTTCGGGTTGACGCGCGCAAGTACGCGCGATGACTCGCCGAAGAAAAAGAGAGACAAAAAAAAAAAAAAGAAAAAAAAAGTTGAAACAATGAAATAAATTGAAAACGTAAATTTTAAAACGATTTTCGTATATACCCGCATTTGCCCTCTTCGTCTATACGTCGCACAGTCGTCTTATTTCTCTTCGTTTCTCTCGGTCGACTAATGAAATTTTTAGAAAAGAATATTGCCTCCGGTTCGTCCGCATTAACTCGGCGCTATGCGCCATCAGAGTATGTGCCGATACCTCGAATATTATTTGTCATAGTCATATAGTTAATTAGTCTGCTGGCTGTTTTTTTTTATAGTTATACTACATATATACATATTGAGCGGAGCCGCTAGAAGGCCAAGTGCACGTATCCTTTCTTAGTCGTTCGGATGAGTCGAGTTCAGTGACAAAATTACCTTTAAATTAGAAAGCCTAGAGGTAAGACCGATATTTTTTGAGTCTCGCGTATACAGTTTGTTTGCCTTAGCGTGTAATTATAAAGATGAAAGATGACTTTCAGTTGACCGTGTGCTGAAAAAAACAGAGAGAGAGAGAGAAACCCGGAATATAACTAACCGCTTCGCCATCCATATTTTCGTTTATACGATTGCTGCATACTTTACCGATACGTTTATACATCGTGCCGATGCTTGGTACAACTCAATTCTCGTGATTTTGTACCAATATTATTGATGGTTTATACGTGAACTATGTTTATAACCATTATACGCTTTTATAACCATACTATAAATGAACAGTTAGCCAGCTTTTTAGTAATGAAGATTGGGCATAGTTCATTGTACAAAAAAGATACAAATCCGACAAACGAATGCCCTTTGTAAAAGAACTTTGAATCGTGAAGTACGTACTAAAATTTCATCCAAATTACACTAGAATGTGTTTTAAATGTCAATAAGTACGTACACTATCTTTCTTTGAAAGTATTATAGGTGATGAACGCATACTCGGCAGCTCAGACAAAGAAATATTCTTATTTCTATAATGTATATGGGTGTATTTATTGGAAATTTACAATCAGATAAAAAATATCGCTCAAAAATAGTCTCCAAATTTATGTTTGTTGTAATGGTAGCAACTTCGCGGGACTTATAGCTAACTGAATAAAACTGCAAATCGACTAGCTATTTCGACGAAAAGTCGACTCAAAATCGACGTCGATCTTGAGTTGATCTAGTTTCCCCCAATGTCGACCGCAAATCGACTCAAACTCAACCGCTCCTTTTTATCCATTGACTCATCGTCGACCCCCAGTGTGATGGATTGACTAGCCGCTGTGGCACGCCTCCGGCGCCGACACTTGCTCCTGCTTCGCACTCGCCAACAACGCAGTTGGGAGCTCGCAAATGCGTTTGTTTTGTATGTACGCATTCTTATAAAATCTTTCAATTCAATTTTTCGCCAATTCCACTCCCTTCCAAATTTCACAATTCATGAAAAGCCAAAGCTGGGATGAGATAAAGAATTCTAACGGTATTCATTATCGGATATTTCACCTTTATTTAGTAAAGTAAATTTCAATATTATTTTACATTTTTACCTCTGAAACAAAACAGAAGATAGAGAGAGGAGCAAAGGAGGTTCGCGTTGTCTTCAAATATTTCGCATTTCATCGTTTGGCTGAATAGGCCGAAAACACCCGAATACCGACGATAGGACAAGGACGACAACAAAAGAACAACAGACGACTCTATAAGCAATGTACTTTTAACCTCTTCGTTTCAATTCCGTCTTATCATCATCGGCCTTTTCCTATGAACAACTCTTCGAACGTATTGAAATTCACCAACTTCCCAAAACTTCTGGTTCAGATTTGGAAGAACTCTTCCAGTTATACACGCAAGAACATTTTCCTCATCGCACACATATTTTTACTAACGGTTCTAAAGATCATCAGGAAGTGGGTACGGCCTTTTGGATCCCCTCAACTAAGCTTCATTGCTCTTTATCTCTACCAAACTTCACATCTATTTTTCATGCGGAACAGATGGCGATATTCCAAGCCCTTTCCTACATAAAGCAAAACTCCCAAACAGGACAGTTTCTCATAATATCTGACTCTCTCTCCGCTCTCCAATTCATTTCTTCCATTCCTTCAAGCGTTAATTCATCCTTAGCTTTATCAATCATCTACTTGATCAATTCTCTCAACACCATTCAAATTAATTTTCTCTGGATCCCCAGTTATGCAGGAATATTGAACAACGAAATTGTAGATGTTTTTGCTAAATCAGCCCGCTTATCACCAGTCTCATCAAAGCTGCTCCCTATGTCAGAACTATTTTCTCTTATTCGATGCTCCACACGAGACGACTAGGCAATATCCTACTCGAAATCCGCTAACAATCTGAAATCTTATTATTTCCTCGTTCAACCTCTGCTTCTGGCATTCCCTTGGTATATAAACTTTTTAACGATACTCCCCGTTCCCTTATAGTTAAACTCAACCGTCTTCGTTTTGGACACAATCGTCTCCCTACTCACTTGAAACGTTTAAATCTTTCCGAATCTGATATATACCCCCTCCATCCAGACAATCCTTCTAATGGCGACATCAATCATTATCTTTTCGAATGTCCAGAAATATCCATCATTAGACAAAAATACTATACTCAGAAGCCATCAATCTACAATTCGCTACCCCACTCAGAGCCACCGACCTCCTATCATCAGAAAACCCTTCAATTTTCTCACACATTTTCAAATTTGTCTCTGACCTACCTCCTTCCATTAACATTTAAATTTAATTCATTTTTTCCGTTTTTCCTTCGAGGTAAGGCCCAGTAGCCACCCTCTTTCCAATCCTCTTTTTTTTTTCAATTTTATGATTTACTTTCTTTAAATTCTAAAGAGCGATTAAATCATACTCTTTTAATACAAGAAATCAAACTCGGCTCCAGTCCTTACAACGGATTGCTATGTCGGAGTATTATTGTTTTCACTTTTTTTTTCTAATACATTTATGCATGTGCATAATTTTTTTCCCCCCATTCTCTTTTTTTCTTCCTTTTTTTGTTTGTTTTATTTTGGTTTTTTTTTTTTTTTGATATAATTTTTCTCTGGTTGGATGTAAAAAAAAAAAAATATTGCATTGCTGCCTACCCGCTTGATAGAATGACACAAATGACATAGCGTTTGCTTCAAATGATTCTCTATCTCGTCCTTCTTTGCTCTTTGCCTTTGTTTGCGTCAAAAGATGCAATTTCTAGCACAAGAACTTTTCTTCTATGGGTGCTAAAATGTTCATTTATGACTTAAAAATTATTCTTGGATAGTATGAATATGGGGCAAAAATTACAAGTTGATGGGTTGGGTGGTTCTTCAGTTATAAGAGGACAAACAGACTAACTTACTGCTCTTCACTCATATATTTAGATGGTCACTACTCAAAATCAGGGTCGATCATACGACTTTTGTGGACAAAAGACTTGCAACGGAAGTTGAAACTTTGTTGATTCTGAGTGCACTATCTGACACAGTTTCAGAATCAAAATAAAAATTTATTGATTTGACACATGCTATTAGACTTTAATGTCGACTGAAATTGACATTAACATTGCGTTGATTTGACCATTCTTGCGTCGGTCAAGCGTAATTAAGATTTTCATTGGTCCTTGTTATAAAATTATGATGACTTTGCATTCTGTCTGCGAGTAGCAAAGTCACCAAACACACAGATAGCTTCAAGGAGGTTTGCAGGAGGTTATGGCAGAAGGCCGTCCGTCCCATGAGAAATACATTGACCTTTCGTCAGCGTCATCAATTCCGTTCGACGTCCATTTTTCAAGTCGATTCAAAATCGTCCAGTATAATATACTAACCAAAGAACTACGAATTGAGTTGAAATTGAACCAATGGAGACCGGGTGATAAAATCGACTTCAAGATCGATGTCGAATTGAGGTCGATTCAAAGTCGACCAGCATAAATTCCCAGAAGACTAATGACCGACTCTTAATCGAGGCAACAAAGCAGTCTAGTTTAGGACGATGGAAAACTTACAAGTCGACTCGAAATCGACGCGGCAAATGAGTCCAAATGGAGTCAACATTGGTGAATTTCATATCGACCTGATATCGACGTCAACGTAAGGCGTTTTCAATAAAATATCGATACAATTTCGACCACAACTTTGAAAGAAGAAAACTTTTTCTCGGTGGACGCTGGGTGTTGACCGGAAATCGACGTCAAATCGATGGTTGACATGTATTCTTTAAGGCTATAGACCACTCCACCGTGGAATGAAATGAAAATCTAGGCAGGCACACAACAACGTGGACCATGACTATGTAACTCATGAGCGTAATGATTTGGAAAGAGGTATTCAGATTTCGACTTCAACAACGCTTTCACAATACTGAAATCACTAATTACAGTGATCCCTAAATCGTTTCAAGATCATAATGAGGCACTTTTTTTCAATCCAATCTTAGCTTTCAAGATGCTACAGAAGGCAACATCTGAGCCCGCCACCTATTCAAGGAATCGTTTTGAAAATGATCCAGAGACAAATTGCACCGATGGAGCATTAGTTTCAACCCCCACCTGAGGCACCACTCTATACAGTCACGCTTTCTGTAGACATTGGAACGGCAGAATAGTACCTACCGGTAAGTCACAATATCAGAGTCGAACGATGACTTTGTAGAGGAATGCTGCTTCCTCAGCAGAACAGGAAAAGTAAATCTTTTTCTGTAGCACAAGAAAATACCATATCTACAAGCGCCACAGAACGCGCTTCAAAATCTATTCGCGTTGCAAAAGGATGGAAGAAAAACCGACGAAAATTGTCTTATCGTAAACGCTGTACAAAAAGCGATCACGTCGGGTGATACCATCAGGGGTAGCAGCAACAGCTAGCGAACGGAGAACATAATTACAGAGTAATTTGATTAAAAAACAAAAGATACAGGAAGCAAAAACTCGCAACTATAATTCTGTCACCGCGCGCATTATAAATTGCTCGCGCTATCATGCAGTTTACCGTCAGCTTATACAAATTGTTAAAACTTAGGTCAAAAAAGGTCGAAGGGGAAATTTCGTTAACTCCTTTAAAATTAAGGGATTTGTTTTTTAGCGTATAAAACTCTACAGGGATAACTGCATCCGCGGTACATCAGCAACAACAATAACTCCGGACGACGACTGTATTCGATTACCACGCTCGAGAATATAAGAACTGCAAGGACGAAAGCGAACGGAGCGGGGAGAGGGTCGGTGCGCGTATACACGGGGATCGCTATTATCGCTGTTCTTATTAAATTATCCTTTTTTGAAGGAAAATCCTCGCAGCGTGTATATCAGTTAATTTTCGCAACCCTTCTTCTTTTTCGGTTTTCGAAATTTTTCTCCGATCGGGACGAAACGAGCTGTTCGTGAAACTTTACACCGCACACAAGCGCGCACTTCTACCAATACACTCGTATTTCATTATACTTTTAACGCATAACGATGCATCGTTAATCGGAAATGACTGGACAAATCAAGTGTTTGGCACCGTGGCGTAGCCCGGGACATGACTCTCTTTGAGAATCAGAATATTTTACTCTCGAAGCTGAGTCCCTGCCTCGAGACCGTAGACATTCATCTCCCCCTAGAAAAATTTCCGACTACGCCACTTGCGGTTTGGCGAGAAGACTAATTCTGCGAATCGTTCTCTGAAACATGATTTTTTTCAGATGGATGCTTCTTGAAAAAATTTACTGTCCAATACGCAGAGAAGAGATACCGACAGAAAGTCAACGCATCAAGCAGGAGTTGGAGGCGCTCTGAGATCTCTTCATACGAGATAAGAGGGGGTAAACTTCCATAGTGACAGCGCTAGTCGATTTTGCCAGATGACTTGGGATTTTTAGACGGTGAGGTACCCTCAGTCTTGAACCATACCTGATTATAAGGATGACAGTACAAGGATATTCCACCAGAACCTTCAGGATTTATGGTTTTCGGACCCGTGTAGTCCAGTGGATGATGAGAAGCTTGATAGTATTTTTTTATCGGCGATCGTTCTTGGGGTGTATTGCGCGGTTGAAGTTTGATAAAAGCTTGAGATCACGTTTCTCTCTTCAAATCCCGACATGAAATAAAAAACGTAAAATTATCAGTTGCGATTTAGTTTATTTCGTGGAAAACTAAAGAAAATTTGCACTACACAACAATTAAAATTTTTTTGAAAATCAATGAAACAAGATACAAATAGGTCATAATAATTTTCAAAATATTTTTTTACGCTGAACTCAGAGTCGTTTTTGGTTTTTCGATAGAAGCTTGCGTTCACTCGCCGCGTATCGTCGCCAGACCTGATTTTCGTTCTCGAGATCAACGATAGCAGTGTCAACGCTCGAGAAGGAACGCTTCGTCTCGAGACGATGCGCGGTAACTAAACAAGGCTGTAACAAGTAAACGTGAGCTTCTAACGAAAAACCGAAAACAGTTCTAAATTCAGGGGAAAAACTTCTTTTAACCCAGATAGAACATGTTTCATTAATTTTTTAAAAAATTATTAATCGTTCGAGCCACTCTCACTCTAGCTAAAAAAATTCGTTTCGGAATCTTTCTTTAAAGATGGCGTCTAAAATAGGGTAGGCAAAAGAAATACTGACTCGAAGATATTAATTTATCGCATAGAAAAGTAACGTCGCGTCGTCCATCAAACAAATTAAAAATAGAAATAAAAGTCAAAGAGGGATATTATTTTTGATTAATTTCCTAATTAAACTATATTTCCGTTAGGTACCTAAGAAAGATACAGAGACACAAAGTTAAAATTTTACCTGATTGGCTGAAGAGGTTGATACAATATTTCAAACGACTACAGTGTCGACATCTAATTATATCATGAAACAACCGCGAAAGAAATTTCATTTGATAGATTTCGTCAAACTATTGCCAGCCTATCATGAGAATCAAATTTTCAAAATTTTCCTTTCGAGTTTTCTCTTTGAACAGGATGGCTATTTTTTTTTTTTTTTTGAAATTGGATAGTTCTTATTAGAAGAAACTGAATATTTTTCTCCTTCGACGAAAATCTTGAAAAATTAAAGAAAATTTTTCATCATCTACAGGTAATATCTACGGCTACTACGTTACGAAAAAGACCTACTCATGCAATTAGTGTTTCTCCTTCCTCATCATTCTTTTTAATTAGAAAACGAAGGAAATGCTATAATGTAGTCGGAGCCATCTGCTCCCCAAATTCGACAGTAGAACAATAAGCGTACATAGTCCCATCGCTACACAAAAACTACAGATAATAACTCACCCGATACTGTCATGATATGTTTGTTCGTTCAGATGAGTTTGGCCGCGTCTGAAAAAATTTTGATGCCTCTCTTCTATGTACGCGCGCATTAATGGTTTTTTAATATTCCATTAGGACCTTTGGTCAGTATAGTCGTATCATGAGAAGAAAAAAAAAAAAATTCATTTCGAAACGCGGGTCATCAAAATGGGATTTGACTTTGAATTCATCTCATCAGCCATCGCCTAACCCCGATCGCTCTAGAAGATCCACTTCTGAAAGCGCGCACCGTTTCATTCCGCCCATCAGTAGGCGCGGTGTAAATGTCAACTCGAGAGCAACTCCTGCATCTTTCGTCACAAGTGGGTACAGCCTGTAACCAGCATTACGTATATAGGTACCGGTGTATCTGCTATATTATACTCCCGACGAATGCTCGCATTTTGTCCAGACAATTTTATTATTAACCTTTTCAACGCTTCGGACAGCAAATGGTTTTTTAATTATCTTCTCAAGAACCCTTCTAATATCCGATGCTGTCTTATCGTGCGCTCATAAGTAACTTGTTGGCCGCAGCACTATAAAGTGATAATGTTTCTTCTCAGCCTTCTCGGGTATCATTTATATTTTTCGTAACGAAGTTGGTTTTTTGAATGTTTTCAAATTATTAACGATCTTCCTCGGTCGCTACTGATCTGTATGAGAATATATATATATACTAAAGCACAATACGGTCTTTTATCAACTAACCAATTCACCGTCTGATAAATTACGAAACACTAGGGCGGGAAAACTATATGCAAGTGTATATACGTGATGACAAAGTGCTGTAATTATTTTTCCAAACATTCGGCGTATAACAGAGACCAACAAATCTTTCATCGCTTTCTATATTCTACACAATCGGCCAACAAAATATACATCGACGCACGTAAATAAAAACACTCATATTCCTACAGATCACAATACCATACACGATTGCACACGACTGAAGTAAATAAATACAGTATATTATTTAGTAAAACGATATAAATTTATTAACTAATCCGATTAGAACTGGTTCTTATATGTATCTAGTTAATGAGGATGCATTATATTACACGAGATAATTTCGGAATGAAATAATTTCAAATATAGTATAAATGACCACAGTATCAAGACTATTAAAAAATAATCACTCTCGCAAATGCAGTTACAGGTAATTTTTTTCTTCCTAAGTATTACAGCACGGGCAAATAATATTAATTTCATAATCACAGCACGGCGTCACGACGGGACTCCGTGTACAGTATACGCGCCATTTTTGCAAATACAGCTTCCCGAAGAATAAAAATATTATATGTATACGTCCTCGCATTCTTTCCCGTACTTAGGAGGACAAAAATGCGTACGCGAGAAGGAATGGTGACTGGAAATAGGTTCAATATATCGTCTGCGAAACTTCAAAAAAAATCCAAGAAACAAAGATGATTACGAGTGAGGGAGTCAATGAGGAAGGGTTGTTCAATGTCCGAGCGTGCATTTCATACAAATGCATGGTAACCCTTTCCAATAATAGAATTTTCAAGAATGCCATCGGCTATAATAGTTCGTAACGTACTTGAATCATCATTGTCAAAACCGATAGATACACTCGTTCCATTGAGACCGCACGGCAATTACAAATCTGTCGTGCATCACAGTCGACCACAACCAAATGCTGAAGCTTTTTCTGAACGACGAAAATTAATAATTTACCCTTTCTAGACTTTGTCGATTCTTCTTCAACAACTTCTAAGTAAATCTGCCAACAGCACATCAGTTAATAAACTAGAGACGTATACTTATTTACGAGCACCCTGTGGCAGCGTGTAATCCGATTAGAATTGTAATCCCTAATTGATTTAAAACGCACACGTATATCTTATTTTTTCGTCTTCTCTCGCCTCATGTCTTTGTAGACCATATAATGCCTACTGTTTCAGTAGAGTGTATAAGCGTATCGGTTATCGGATATACGTGGAGCGATATACTAAACTCAAGTATGTATAGGTTGATGACTGATTAGTAATTTGGGAGAGGGCGACTTTCTTTTTCATTCATTTTGTTAGAAAGGAAAAGTTAAAGGTAAAGAAGGATGATAACATGTCTTTTATACACAGATTATAAACAATCACAACAATCTAGAGAATATGGTTTCAGAACAAATTTATGTAAGTGCGTGTAAGTTTCATTAATGCCCAAGCGTACTAAGATCAAGACAGGTGCGCACTATCCCTTCATCCGATTAGCTAGCCTGTCGTAGGGTACAAAAAAAGTTAGTTTTTTTAGTATTTTATATGCCTACTTATAAGTTCATAGCACAGACTATCTAGACTTCTAACAACTGTGGTTCAGATCCAGACTCGAGCTAAAACGCCATAGCTGAGTGCGCCAAGAGTTGGCGTATCGCGTTCGCTTTCTTCAGTGTTCTTCAGTTATTTGAAGAACGCAAGATTTATACTTTGGTAACTTTGCATAGTGGCCCAAAGACTCACCTACTAACAGAACAACCCAAAGCTTGGTCAGCTTTCGTTGTATTTTGAGAGGAAATATGGACGCTTCCCCGTTTCTGTCGCCTCACTAACATGTCGATACTATCAGCCCCCGTATTTCACCTATCGATCAACCACATTACACTTCAGCTCCTTCTCGGAATTGTTATACTTCTCCTGATCCATTGCAAAATATTTAGCGAGGTCCTTATTCACAAAAAGAGAGACGACAAGCTCGAATTCATAACTTAACAAGGCTCGAGACACCTTTAAGAAAAATTCTCTACTAAATAAATGCAATACCTATTTAGACCACACTGAGAGAAGGCAAAAAATGCAATTAGAATGACTACACTGACCGAGTGTTTTAATCCGCTAAAAATAATCTCATAAACTTCAGAAAGTGGTGCACCTTACAATTAAAAGCCGTGAACATCGATGAATTTCCCAATTTTCACTATTTCTTGTAAGAAATTAGACAATTTTTAGATGATTGGTGCGTCTCGACTGTAGTTGACATTTTTCTCTCTATTTTCCATGCGTACAAAGTGTCTCTTCTTTTGACTTTCGTTTTGTGGTAATCGTTAAAAATGTTGTACAGGGTAGTATAGAATAATTAAAAACACAAGCAAACTCAATAAGCCTTTTGGCATCTTTTTGTTTTTCCTCTCTCTTTTTCCTACCCAAAAACTGACGGTTGACTGAATGAATGTTCGCGAAACCTTTTAATAAACATTTTAAATTATTTGTACACCGTATAACGTTGTATACGAAGCATCTACGTAGACGACGAAACATGCCCAGCATCCACAGGATTTAATGTTTCTTGATCGGTCACGCGGAAACGTAGTCATGCAAATGATTACATGTTTTCTTGATTGCATACCAAATGCTATATATATAAAAGCCGCTAACCCGCTGGTAAAATGAAAATTTTGAGCGCCCAATAATAGCTACAAGGATCGGTCGGTCGCGATGAATATCAGACTGGGAAGAGAAGAAGAGTTTTCTTTTTGTTTTGTATTTTTTTTTTTTTGAAGTTCCTACGGCGCGCTCTTTTGTACTTTGGGTTGTGCTGATGCTTGTTTTTCCTTCTTTTCATTTTAATATAATTACGATGCGACGTTCTTTATATTATTCGGAATCCGATGGCATTCCTGGCTTTGCGCTGAACAGTCTATCGCTTGTCACGTGCATGTAGGATACACAAACATGTAAACATGCTTTCAGCGTAATGCCGGAGTATCGGTTGCTTAATTTATTCGGTGTTTGTGTCAATACCATTAGGGTGGCTCGATCGCGCGAGGAGCGGGTCTGTCCAAACAATACCGGTATACATATACACGCAATACGTAGGTACCTATAAGAGTTTTCTGCTGGGCTTCTATATCATCAAGTTTTAAAAGATCGAGCGTAAACAATTTCCAGGAAGTGTTGTAAAATTTATTGAAAGGATAATAATTGGAGACGACAATCTTCTGCCTTAATTTCTCTAAGAATATATCTTATCAATATACCTGTAAACAGTTTCACTGACTCCCTAACGTGGAAAAGTGGAACTTCTTCGAAAGGTGACAGACCAAAATACCGTTCAAATTATGTCAGAATTTTGAACATGGACAAGTCTTGAGGCTAAGGGTCTTTTTTAAATTTGCGTGACGAAAATGACTTAGTAAGTGACCTTGACCCAGTTTAAGGACTTGAGGAATTTTAAATTCCGAGTTTTATTAATTTTTCACTGAAAATACACTTAAATTAATAGATATAAGTTTAAGCTCTATGCCAAAATTCATCAATTTATCTAAACTGATAAAAAAACTCCAAAATTTTCCAGTCATGGAAAAAATAGCAATTTCTTGTTCTGTAATTGGAAAATTTTGATGAAAGAGCAAAGTATGCTGATAATTTCTCAGCTTACTCTCTTCCTTCTTTTACTCGTTTTCTTTTCTTTTCTCTACCTCATGATGGCAGGTTGCAGAAAGCGTTTGTATAGCATTTATGCGCTTTATAGTGAAAATTTTTTCAGAATTTTCTCACCTTACGCGCATCTTTCCTCGCAATACCTTTCGAATTTGCGGGGAGCTTCATCTACAGGGGATTTGGTTTTTCCGTGATAACTCGCCTAAAAGAGGGGTCTAGAGAAAAAATTTTTGAGCAACAATTTCTCTCTAAAAGGTTCAGTGACTTTTTTCGTTACAACGCATTTTGAGGTCGCTAAAGCGCACTGAAAGTTCGTCACATTTGTGAATATAATTTATTAGTTAGTAACATGATAGTAGACTGAATGTACACAGAAACCTTGTACGTGGAAGTTTCCTATTTTATAGCAAGTAAGAATTCTACTCTCCCATTTAAGATTTCAAGCGCACAACTTATCATCAAGACCCAAAAGTTATAAAATTAGGTTAAGACTTCCTCAGTATGTCTACTGGGATAATATAAACCATATATTAATTATTCTAAAAATTATTAAATTAAATACAACGAATGATAATTCAGATTATATATTTTATAATGTAATTTTTTCATGAAGTCCAATGATTAATTTAATTGTTAGGTATTTTTTGGCATATTTAGGCTGTCGGGCTTTGCGAGGTTTGCAGTGTTTGCAAGCTTTGAGGGTTTTTTGGGCTCTATGGTCTTTTCAAACTTTCCGGCCTTTTTGGGATTTGTAGGCAGCCCAAAGATCCCACAAAGCCCGCAAAGCCCAAAAAATAGGCACAAATTAAATATTGAAATTAATGAAAAAAATTAAAGTAATATTTGAATTATTTTTAGTGTTTAATTTAATAATTTTTGGTATAATTAATAAACAAGCGCTCCACAAGTCGGTTTATATCATACCAGTAGATAGACTGACAAAGGTCTTAACCTGATTTTCTAACTTTTTTCCTTACTGGGACCAATTCTTCATAATATTTAAACTGATATTCAGACTTGCTGAAAATATATATATTCTCACAAATAATTTCATCTTGCTTTAGAGCTCGGATTTTTTGGCAATTATGAGAATGATTTTTGGAATTTAAAGTCGAGAAATTTGGCATTATTTGGCAAAATCAAAAAAAAGTACGAAAAATGAATGGTTTAATGAAATAAAAAATTTTTTTAATTGAATTTGAACGTATTATTAAAGAAATCTATAAAAAACGAGAATTAAACATTATATTTTGGCGCTAAATATTCAAAATTCGTCGTTTTCGGCATTTATTCCGGTTTTGGCATTTATTCATTTTTTGGCATTTTTTGGCAAAATAAAAATTTTTTCCCTGGGTCCTAAAGGTATGAAATGAACTCCCATTTGATCACCCGCCGTCTGCCCCTTCAGGAAAAAAACTGACAAATTCCAAGGAATCCGAGCTCTAATTATAAGGCTGACAAAGGCATATTAAAAATAATAATAAAAGATTATTTCATTAATTTTAAGTTTATTAATCAAATGGTTCAATTAGTAAATACAGTAAAATCAAATTGCTCATAATCTTTTAAAATAAAAGAAAATAATTGTAAAGATTTAAAATTGAATCCAAAGTTACTTAAATTTTGTTTGATGTGTAATCACCACCCCTGTTACAATAGATCTACAAATAATATATTGTGACAATGGCAGCTTCCAATGCAGTTGTTGTCATTGGAGAAGAGATTAGCTTGTTCTTTCAGTAACACGGAGCCCAATAGTAGTGCTTGAAGATACAGACAAAGATGTACAGGCGCAAATTCAGAGCAAAGACAAAGATGAGAATCAGTACATCTCCATTATGGCAAGTTTGAATAAAGGTCTCGGGGGAAAAAAAAGATGAATAAAAATTCTTAGCTGTGTTCTGAAAACAGTCTCTTGCGGTACTGCAAAATTGTCCGCTGTCCAAGTGAGTCAATGTGAAACAATGATTTTCTCTCCTAACTCATGTTAATTCCAGCCCAACTTTTAGACCAGAGGAGAAATGTAGCTCAGAACTCCAAAGTTATAGCCTAGTTTTAAGGTTCAGAGTTCAGCCTTCTTCTCAGCCTTCCTGTCAAGAAATTCATAGTTCCAAATTGCCTCAAGAATCCCAAAATATTTCCAAAAGGTAGTTAGTTATACGTTTCACTTTCGATTTTGTACATCTCTTTCATACAATGTTGTTTTGATCAATCAACTTGGTAAAAAGTCCTGTACACTTCCTAAATAGCGTGTACTATTTTCAAATTATATGAAAGCAGCAGTTCATTTTGGAAAGGGCACAGAAAAAGCCTGTACCATTCCCCAATTGTACAATTACAAACATATATATATATATATACATATATTATACAGTATTGTATACAGCTCAATGGTCTAAATTTTCGCAGTCCAGCACTCCTATACCGGGTGGACCAGAAAGATGTTACCAGTTAAATGGGAGTTTGCGCTAAATTCACTCCAGCGCAAAAACGCGGAACTTTAGATGAATACTTGAAATCAAAGAAATTTGTATCTCAATTTTATCTTCAATTTGTGCCCCTACCCAACTTTCTACGACTTTTTTGAGCCGAGTTATGAACCAAAATGTGCCAAAAATTAAAAATTGTTTTAATTTCCATATCTTACTTGATTTAAAAGTAAAATTTAATGCTGATTTCGAAAAAAATATCTGAATAACCCTACGAAATTTGAAAGTGATGGAATTTTCAATTTCTTTCTTCGGAAATCTTGACAACTTGGTAAATTTTTGGCACATTTCCGTCCATAAAAAAGTCATAGGAAGTTGGGTAGGGGCACAAATTGAAGATAAAATTGAGATATACTTACATTTCATAGATTTGAAGTATACATCTAACGTTTCACGTTTTTACACTAGAACAGATTTAGTGAAAACTCCCATTTAACTGGTAACATCTTTCTGGTCCACCCGGTATAGTTCAGAGCTAGACTTGAAAAATTTCATCTTTCCAGATATTTTCAAGTCCTCCTCCCCCCCCCCCCCGATAATTAGGTTGGGTTTTGTCCTCTTATCAAGTTAGGTTAGGTTGCCGGAAAGCCGAAGGTGGACATTGATATTTTTTCCACTTTGGGAAAATGTCGAGTTTCAAGCTGTATACAATAGGAGGGGTATGGAAGAATTCAGACTCTTTGGGACTCTAATTTTGATTCTCACTATCAAAACCAATTCGACCCATTGAACAGGTTCCCTGCGTTCGTCGTTTAACTGCGTTACTTCGGCCTTCTAAGAAGTTTAGGTCCGGAGAAATTGTCCCCGGACCATTCCCCTCTCGTCGAGGCTGGCCTTTATCAATAAATTCAGTTCATGTTCTCCAATATGTGTTGAGTACAGACCGTCCATAATAGATATTTTGAAAATTTGAAAGCTTTCGGAGGAGAGGAAAGCTGAACCTCGAACACCACCCTCCCTCAAAATTATACATTTACAGTATGTTTATAAAAGTCTACAAAAGCACTTGCCATCACGCCTCCACTGACCATTCATTCTTATACTGTCCACCACAGATCACAAATAAACGCTAGTGAGAAATTGAAAAATCATAATAGATGATACATGCGTTTAGAAGGTATCCACAATGAATCGTACGTACACGTAGTATACAGTGTACAAATAGTCCTACTTCTGAATAGATTTATAGACCGCACTTCTCTCTCGCGGATGCTGTTAAATTGGATAACGCGCGGATACGAAAGCAAACGCGGAATCACTGAATCACCATCGCGTCATGATCGTCGCCGCGTTCGAACTCCCAGAGTGTGTAGGAACATCTCGTCGTCGTCAAAAAAAGCGCGTATATTGCAATATTGTTCGCCTCCCGAGTTTCCAGAATTATGAGCAATAATGAAAACTATCATTTTTATTTCATGGTCCAATCGTCTCGTCGTAACCAGATACACGGTATTCGAACGAAAAACGTTTGTTTCTTTGTCGGTATACCGTGCCTTACGATGAGGAGGCAATACCACGCACATTGATGTATGAATACGTACGATTTTATTTAATTTTTTTCCTCAACTTCTTCGCCGCACATTTCCTACACGATAGTAGAAACAATCGACTGAACCATGTGTACTTTCGAATGATGGAATAAATACTCGCGTTTAGGTACCTATTATACCTATGGCCACACAGATATCGTATTGCAATTTTGGTACTCGTAGATACAATTTCCGCGATCGGTTACGCCGGGAAATGCGAGGACGACAAATTATTATAAAATCCGTTAAATTCGTATACGCAGAAAGTTTTGTAGACCACATACTCTGACCCATAGAGAGGCATGGTACATTATGTAGAACGAGGAGTAATCCTACACCTAAGTAAACAAGACGGCTTACGCTCTGTGCGATGAAAACAGTAAGTAAAACATGAAATGCAGATTTACGAGCAACATATTATTTCAATCCTTTGACGGTTTTTTTTACATATGCATATTAATGTACGCGCACGTAGTTTTGTGTGTACAACGATAATAATATGATGCTTTTTCGGAATGAAAGCGGGCCATATAATATTGTACGTCATATATGAAAACTACATGTGTATTCAGTATACTTCGTAATGTCAACCGTCATTAACCTTCTCTCTCGTCGTTGTTCACGCCCATGTAGAACAACGTTTCATCGGAAGCTCCACAGTTTTGTTTGACGGCTCGTGTAACGCTGTACAAATAAAAACTGATACACGGTTAATTTCGGGCGTTAAAATGACACTCCTATCGTGTTTACCTTTCTATTCGCCAGCTCTCTGTCACTCTTTACTTCTTCGCTTCTTTCTCGTATTTTTCTTCTTTTCGGTTTCGTGTTTACACGTACGAAGACCACTTCAGAACATAATACACACGGCCACTGCGTGAGTATCATAATAGTGACAATCTTTTCGAGTTTGAAACCAGTCGTGGTATCCGCTTACCGAAAACGTTTTGTGAGGCGAATGTCGCGTAATTGATATCCTTAGCTAATCCTGAAGACGCCGCGAAAGTACCTAGTATGAAATGAAGCGAATGAACGAAATCAAAGTTGCGAGATAGCACTGATTTTGTATTAAGAAGAGAGGGACCAATTTTAAGCTCGAAAAAACATTTCCTGAAATTCAATGAGAATTTAGAGTTATGGCGTCATTTTCAGTAGCTGTAAAGGTCCTGAAAGTTGTTCATGCTCTCGTCAGTTTTTTTTTCAGTTCGCCTTCTATGCGCTTTGATACTTCCCCTTGTACTCAGTGACGTATCCGGAAAAGGAAAATGATCGATCCTTCTTTCGAATTTTTCTCTTGTATTTTTTGCACTTACAAGCGAACTTTTGGTTCAAATCTCCTCCTCAAATTTTGGAACTTTGATTCGGGATAAAAGAAGGACCATCTAAAAGAAAATTTCACGCTCTGCAAATTTTATGGTCTTCGTTTTTGCGATAATCGCTTTTGTTTTTGAAATATTTCAACAAATATTAAAAATTTTCATGTACCTCTGTGTAATGTACACCACCCTACCTCCTATCCTGGTGTTTTGAGACTCACGGGAGTGATAGTCTGATGGCGTAACGCTCATATTTTCCATTCAACGAGTGCTACTTAGTTTGAACAATACTGGCTGCTGGCGCTCCTTGCGAATGACTGGACAAAATAGCACTACGAGGCGTCTTTAATGAAAACGTATCCTTTCAATAGAAAAGGGGGTCAAATATCTCTCCTCAGGAGGGGCGATCTCAATATAGGAGCATGACAGAGTCAACTTTTGAGTGCACACATTGACTATACACGTTCCAGACAAATATCTTTGACTATACATTTTATACTATAATATAGTCAAAGACAAATACTCGCATCGTAAAAAAGTTTTCACTTTGCTGGATAAGGACTACGGGAATACGCGTCGTGTTAATCGGCAGAGCAAGAGAGCGAGAACATCATTCCCTCTCTGATACACCCAAGTCGAGAAGAAAAAACTTTCTTACAAAGCGAGTGCGTTTGTCTGATCTGTGTATAATCAATGATGCACATTATGAAGCAAGTAAACTATCATCAAATGACATTTTTTTTGTTTTTTCAATTTTCTATTCTACAGACCCTCTTCGCCTAGAAGGACTTACCTGAGAGTGCCACTTTTCACGCTACACTCAGTCCCACATAAATAATAAAGGAATGATTTTTAAAAATCTCACTACTTCATTGATCAATCAATTTTTAAAAATGGAATACAGTATACAAAAGTTGGAGCAGCGTCTACTTTACCAACTTCAAAACGCTTCCAGGTGACTTTCCATTCAAATTTCTTAAGAAAAAAGAGCGAAAAGAAATAGTCATTATCACTCATTATCACCTTTAAGTGCAAGCTTTGGAGAAATTCGGCATTGCAGCACATACTCTATAGTCTATACCATTATTGGCGAACCCAGTTGTAAGGTCACAAATATTATCACATTAACATACTCAGTCCATGAACTGTATGGTCCAAGGTCTACATCCATATAAACAAAAGTGATGCAGAGCTGTAGCACACCCACACAGTGCAGTGTCAACATTTCATATTGATAAACTTGCATCAAAGCTAGAAAACTCAATTTGTCTCTCCTTTTTTTTTCAAGAGTGACATTTTTTTGCCCCCTTGAAAAGATTTGTTGTCTTTGCAATTCTATAGTAGATTAGATATAAAGAGTTGTACAATTCAGAAATTACAAGCAAATAGCAAATTTTTCACTTCATATATTATCATCCATAACAGTGCGCACCCAAGCTTGATGTTAGAAAGGGAAAAGGTACCTCTATCAATGCTGTAGTTTGCTTGGTTTTTAGTTTAGAAAGAATAATAATCTTCAAATAGTATAGGTTTGAAATCATAGTCAGTGTACGTGCATATGAAAAGGGCCCACTTGGTCGATCACAGTTCTTCTTAAAATTGCAAAAGTTTGAAAGTAGGTCCAAATTGTGATTTTCTGTATTTTAATGTATTATTGTATAAAAAAACCTCAGCTTTCCAGTAGTAAGATTCTTTTCATGAGATAAAACCTATAAATTGAACAAAATCATGAGAAAGTGAGATCCTCATATTTTGTTCTGTGACACTTTGTAATTTCTTCATCTGTGACAAAAAACTTTGAAACACTGTAGCTCATCACCAGAGACTGGATTTTCGGCATTTTTGATGGAGATTTTCGGCACTAAAAATTCAGTTTTCGGCATTATTCGGCAATAACGAAAAACGTACCATTTTTTTGCATTTTTTGAGTCATTTAATGCTAAAAATTATACACTTCCCTTCTAAAATTCGGCAAAAGCTACGATTTCGGCATATATGTTTTACTTTTTCGGCATTTTGCCGAGAAATCCGGTCTCTGCTCATCACCTACTGGATCAATTTTCAATTTTTTTTTTTAATTTGACTCTTACACTCTAGTAATTAATACAAACTTATTATTCTTCATTCCAGAATATTTTTTTTCTCAAGAAAATCAAATTTTTCCAGAAGTCTAAACATTTTACGTAAATTTTACAAAACATCGTAAACTTCCATAATGCAATTTTTATTAGCCGATTTCGTAAAAACCCGATTCTCCAATTTTCAACTTCAATACAACTTTCCTGACATGAATTTTTGATCCAAGAATTTCAAGAAGGTCTTGTTGGACTCAGAATTTCATCTACTTTCACACTCCACTTATAACTCCATACCGACCAAGTGGGCCCTTTTCATATGCACGTACAGCTACCATCATTGCAGCTCCTTCTACATCTTCCTCTCATAGCGGTTTGAAGAATATAAGATGAATAGGTTTTTGATTGACACAACTTTTTGGATAGCAAATCAAATAAATTTGGTGAAGAATAGAAATTGATGCTTTTAAAAAATTTCCGACAAAAAATATGCAATAAACTTTCCACTGCCTTTTATATGCAAGAACTATACAAAAGCTAGCGTTAAAATTAGCCTCTTGTGAAAAAAAAAACTGTACTACTTGCATTGCGTTTTTAATGGCAAATGATATACAAAAGTCATTAAAAACGACTTTTTCAGCAAAATCTACATCAATCATATGTAGTAATTTCAAAATTTTCGCTCTTGTCTTCATGACTATTCCTAATTAATTATTAAAATTGAATCTTCTACATCGACAGCTTTTATCTATTTTGTAAGCATAGCAACTTCGTTTTTTGGGGTGTTATTTCTTTTTTTTTTTTTTGAATTTAATAGAAGTTTAATGGTGGTTCTTGTTTTTAATTCAGTTTGTTAAACTAATATGGCAGCAAGATGTGGTTGAGTTGAAAAATATTGTTCTTGTTCAATTCTTCCAAGTGGGGTGATGCAATTCGCGAGGCAAAGCAAGAGATACCCCCTAATCATTTACCGGCCGGCTATTTACAAAAGTTGGATGAAAAAAGGTTTAGAAAATTGTTGAAATATTTGTTTTTAATAAAAAAAATTTATACGTGAAAATATTATATTAGAATTTATTTGGCACTGCCTCTCACAACAACGAAATAAAATTTTGACCATTTCAAATGCGTTGCATTCATTCTCAGGGTCGACCCTGTGATAGAGTTTACGTTTTTTATTAAAATTATACGCTTATGCCATTGCTTTTTTTATGCTACCTACAGTTACTTTGCCCCCCTCCCCTAAGGTAGACTCTTTACTAACAATTTTCCTCACACCACTATAATAAGATCTTGGGTAAATAACGATCGTTAAAAGGGCAAATCTCCACCTCATTTTGTGAAGTTTGTGGGAGTAAATATCTTCTGTATTTTTTATAAAATTTAAGTGAGCACTCGTTTTTTATTTTTGACAAATTTCACTCAATCTCATATGATTTCGCTTTCCTGTGCTATTTCAGCCAGTAATATTGTCCTTCTATGTGTTCTTTTTCTTTTTTTTCTTCTTTGTTCGCGGTAGGTTAAGAAGTTGAAAAAAAAAAGTAATATATAAAGTAGCAATACAATAATTTCATCTCAAAGGAGGATGGGGAGAGGGCGAAGAATTCAAAAAATGACTCGAAGTTCAGAATAACTTTGGTCAAATTCTATACCGGTTGAGTATATCCTGAGATGACCTATTTTACTAACGAGTTTGGATGACTTTTGAATGAAATATAAATGCACTCAGTTGCAGAATTATTCTTATATTTTTATGCATCGCTTCAAACTGATTATATATAATAATTAAGAAGAATTGAAATCAAGTCTCTATTCTGACATCAAATTTGAGCTGAAAAATGTACACAACTTCGTCTTCCGCTTGAAAAAAATATTTAGGCTCGAGTTTTAACGCTAAAAATTAGTATTTGGAATTAAGGAAGAAAAATTCCTCCAAAAATGGACTACTTTACGATAATTTAGCAAAATTTTCATCATCGGCGTGATGAAATATCGCATATACTATAAGGTTTACTTAACCCTTTTTCATTTTTCCTTTTTTATACCAACTGCTTCCTATTGAACGACTAATTTTCCGTCAAATTAAATGCTACACAAAAGGGAAGAAAAACTATACGAAAATCGACTCCGGATATCTATTTAAGACCAAACTCGACGCTCCAACTTCTATATCAACGTGAATGAGAGAGAAAGAGAGACGGAAAAAAATTCCAAGAATACGGCCAGTCTTTCGCGTATAATTTCTTTCACAGGAAAACGCCAGCGCGCGCCGTAACAATATTTAAGGAAGTTCACTCAAGGCGTATTTCTTGGGTAAAATATTCTTTTGTTTAAAATGTTTTTATATTTTTCTTCACGGTCGTGTACCGCCATATAACTCCAAATACACCAAACACAATACTGATACAAACTGTATAATAATATTATATATACATTGTATATTATACGTCATAAAATATTCCAAACTTTTTGCAACCCTTTCAGAAAACAAGACAACATTTCAAAGAAGAATTTTAATAATAGCGGATGTTTTATTTAATAATGATAAATATTTGGCTGCATATTTTGCGCGTATAGACCGATGATAATAATGATGATGATAATGACGATGAAGTTGACGTTGATGCTGGGCTGGCCTTTTATAATAATGAGTCTTATATGAATTGCAAAAAGTGAACCCTTTTTTTTTTCTTCTTCGACGAAGCTCAAATTTCCATTTAACCGAAAATATTCCGTTTGTATTCGTCGTATGTACGTTATAGATTTTTGAGAAAGAAAAACAAAATTCGAGCGCACTTCGGTCTTTCTTACATGCTTAAAAGTTCAACTTGGCCTCTACATATTTCACGCGCAACTTATTTGTGCTCCGATCTCAGTCGATGCTCGTTAAAACGCACTTCTCTTTTATTAAAATAATGCTTTTTTTCTGCTTCCCGCTTAATTTCATTCTTCTTGTACTTATATAACAACCGGACAAACAGATTTTATTCTGCATACTGCTCTAACGTGTAAACAATACAAAATATTAACCCCTATTAAGACGTTTAAGACAATATTTGTCTTGCGATACGACTAAAGAATGGCGAAGTCGTATAAGAAAATCGAAATTCCACCCCCTCAAGGATTTAATTCCACACGGTAATGCTCTTTTCCCTCATCCTTCCGCGTATAAGCTGCTCATTTGAATGCCGTTTGTGTACCTAAATCATAAGATTGGCTGGTTTTAAATTTGCCAACAGTGAGCTTAATTTACCCGCACGTATCAACACACTACCATATAGTGCAGACGAAGAAACACGCTACCATATGGAAAACGTCGTCGTCTAGATAGGAGCTGCTGATGCTCGCGACTATACTCTCATAAAAATAAAAATAAAAATTAATACGTAAACAAATCATTATGAATATTGTCGAAAACGAAAAAGAAAAAAGGCGGCAAACTTACGTGTATATAAATATATATATCGCGAGTGTATACACATTATGTACAAACCGATGAATGAAAAATGTAGTCAACGAAACCGAAAAAACTCATTTAAATAACCTTCCAGGCTCGAGGAGAAACCAAAGAAAGGAGAACAGATATACCGACTTCGAGCAATTAGCATTTTTTCTCCCATTCTTTCTTCCTTTTCGTACTGATTATATTTTACTTATTTTCTCTCTCGAGCTATTCTCTTCCTCCTCTATCGGAGTTTGTCAGTTCGGACGACGACGTCGTGCACTCCGACAACAGGATTCGGAAGAGACGTTAAAAAGCGACCAATAATATTTCAAGGAATGGCCGTACAGTCGCATATAAATTGGATCTTATATTACTCGGGCAAAAACGATACCGGCCCGAAGACAGAGGACGCATGCTGCTCCAGCGCGCCATTATAGTTATAATAAAAATGACAATACGCGGTTGGAGCGGAGCCCCCGTGGGTCAAAAGGATCCCATATAGTGGTCTCGTTCCTCTTTCGCTCGATCCGGAGCGCCGATCAACATTTATAAAGATTTAATTAACCTTTGGACATTATAAAACTAATGTTATTGAATATATCGTCGGCAATTTTTATCGTCACATTTATAAATAACGATTTATTATTATAATAATAATAATGAGGATTATTATTATTATTATAATAGTTACGATTATGATTTTTTTCCTCCTCTAACTCCTTGACTTCTTCCGTTTTCCTGGTGCCAACAGGTGGATGGACTCCAACAACCGAAACGAGGCGCTTATTTATCTATATACGACCGTAAATGACCACTAAGTATATACGTGTATACATCGATTCAGACACCGCTTAACGATGTTTCACGTCTCAAAGAGGTCGTTATATTAAACGTATAATCGGTATATCCGAAGATAAGTACCAGCATAAAATAAAAAATATGTATTATCCGAACGGAATATAAAAGAATAATCCGCTATATTACCGATGTCATATTGGATGCAGTCGCTCAACTCGAGTTGACGAGTTTCACGCAATTTGAAGGTATATATAAAAAGCATCATACCTGAATACATATTATATATGTACTATAAGGTACACGTATATTTAGTTACAATCGATAGATGTTTGTAAATTATATATGTACAGCGTGAGAATATTTGTGTTATATACGAGAAAAGAATTAGACTACAATCACTTCTAGCATCGTGCATAATGATACGTGCGAGTCACTAAACAAACACGTTTTCATTCACTGCTGCTGGCAATTAACACTCGATCGCCAAAGTGTCCACAATCGATCCGGAAGAGAACCTACCTAGGTATATGTGCCAGGAGTGGACGAAATGGGTTTTAAGAATTATGGATATCGACGCGACGCCACACTCACAAGTCGTTTAGTGGGTAGTGGCCGATTTGGAATACGATTTTGGGTGGGGTAGTCTCTCGACTTTCTGGTGCCGTGATAAATTCACTAAACGGACTTCGTCGATGAAGCCACTAAATCTACACTTGTTAACAAGGTAAGCGATAGACCTGAGGAGATACATTTTCCTCAACGAATTTCTTATTACGGGACAGAGGAATAGAAGAGCACAATCGACGAACTTTAAGCAAGCCATTAGACCGACACGAGGGGAGGAGATTGTCCCTCATTATAAAAACAATTGTCAACTCGCAGACCTTGTGAGCTGTGCGAGGCATCGAAGAGCCGTCGCGACTGTGGGTAAAGAGACTGAGTGCTTCTCTTCCCTCCTCTCTTAACTAGGTACAGGAGTTGGCAAGTTTAATTCTACACAAAAAGAGAAAACGAAAAAGAAGTACCACTGCCCACAAGTATAGTCCTTACGACGGCACTGACGATTTGATTTGGACTGATGGTCGCACACTTATACAGCGATGCCGCGATATGAATGTTTCAGTATATGCCTGTGCCATCGATTATCGAAAAGCATTTGACTGTGTCAGGCATGAAAAAATGCTAGAAATACTGAAGAGAACTAATGTGGACCGAAGAGATCAGGGCGTTATAAGCCAACTGTATTGGAATCAGACTGCTGAGGTGAGAATGGAACGAACAACCTCGGAGGAAACGACCATCATGAAAGCAGTCAGAAAGGGATGTGTTTTGTCCCCCCTTCTATTTAATTTATACGCAGAGGAAATATTCAACAAAGCCTTGGAGGAAAGGGACGGAAAAATTCAGATAAACGGTACTACCATTAATAACATCTGTTACGCGGACGACAGCCTGATTTTGGCAAATAGTCAAGCTGAGCTGCAGAGAATGATGGACAATATCGTCAATTGTAGCGAAGAACTGGGACTCACAATTAACAGCTCTAAAACAAAAGTTGTAGCATTCACGAAGAAAAAAGCCATCTGTACCATAAAAATCAAGGGAGAAGAGATAGAGCAAGTAACATCGATCAAATATCTTGGTACAATTCTTGATGAAAGTTGCACTTCGAAGAAAGAAATGAGATCGCGTATCGAACAGGCGAGAGCAGCTTTTATAAAGATGAAAAACTTATTTACCAAAAGAGAACTAAATTTGGGAATACGACTTAGACTCCTAAAGTGCTATGTCTACTCCGTCTTGTTATACGGATGCGAGTCCTGGACAATGGATCCGGCCCTGGATAAACGAATCGAGAGCTTTGAACTGTATCTGTACCGAAGGATGCTCAGAATATCATGGGTTGAGAAAGTAACGAACAAGGAAGTTCTCGATAGAGTAAAGAAATCCCCGGAGCTGCTGAACACGGTCAAAGAGAGAAAGCTGAGATACCTTGGCCATGTTATAAGAGGAGAGAAATACGAGATCCTGCGGATAATTATGGAAGGTAAAATTGAAGGAAAAAGATCGATAGGCCGACGACAGAATTCGTGGATGAAGGATCTTCGACGTTGGTTTGGATGCACGTCAATTGACCTGTTTCGGTCAGCCCTATCAAGAATGAAAATCGCAATATGGATCGCTAACCTTCGGAACGGAGATGGCGTATGAAGAAGAAGAAAATGGTATTCTAAAAATAATTTATAAGCCCCAAGAATATTGAAAGAAAAAGAGAGAGAGAGAGAGAGAGAGAGAGAGAGAGAGAGAGAGAGAGAGAGAGAGAGAGAGAGAGAGAGAGAGAGAGAGAGAGAGAGAGAGAGAGAGAGAGAGAGAGAGAGAGAGAGAGAGAGAGAGAGAGAGAGAGAGAGAGAGAGAGAGAGAGAGAGAGAGAGCGCGCGCTACAGAAATAAGAAAAAACAGAAAATTTTTGAACCTTGTGTAAATAACGGCTCAATCAGTAAGAACAGTATTCAAAGGCGACTCCTATTCCGATATGTGCATAAAATAATATTATATGTAACTATAATTTTATTTGATTTGATTAGCGCTTTTCTTTTTTACAATTTCGTGTAAATGAGAACAGAAGATGAAAAATTTTATTATGGATTCTCGTACATTGTAAATATGATTCCTTACTGTATTTTTTCGGTCTACCATGCAGACGCACCTCCAAGCTATACCTCGTGCAATTGGAAAAATTCCCATTAATCATCAGAAAAGTTATCGAACGACGAAATCACGCGGCGTGAGGGAGACTCAGTTGAAGCACTACCAGAATGGATCTTACAAAAGGTATTTCCACTCAATCTCTTTCTGTTGGAGCTTCATAAATCTCGCCGGCATCACATCACATCACGAATAGAGAAGAGGACATTTTACAAAGAAGACTGAAACAACTGGAAGGTGAGAATACGAAATGATCTCATTCTCGCTCAGTAATAGTTCAAACAGACCGAGCAAACTGTAGGGTCGCTAGTATCGTTTGATGGGAATTTAGAACGTGTTCTTGTAGAATTGATTTGCTAGTGTGTAGAATCAGTTCCTTCAAAAGTGCGATTCTAATTTGCCCGGTCAGAATACTCGCATTGTGCAGAAATGTGACGCTTTTCACTTGTATCACTCATCAAGAAGCGTTACCTTGCACACACATTCATAGATCCAAGGGAGGTAGAGTTTGAATGGTGTTAGAAGCCAACGAGACCAAAATATCATGATGGATTATTGTTACATACCGCTGACGCGAACGTATCTCGTGACCCAATTAATAGAAGTCTTCTGCCTGAAAATCTCAAGTTTTTGAAAGAACAGAAGACAAATCCTAATGGATTGTAGTCTATATACTTTAATTTGAGACATTATTTATACAGTTGACAGGAAAAGGACAAGAACCGTAATCAATATCAAAATTAAAGCTTTATTTTCGGTGTTGTTTTAATGTACCTTCTACCGTATGTTGTGCAAACCTGTGATACCATGAAAATATGAGCTCGTACGTCTACAAAAAACCATCTTCTGCAGTCTTTCTTGGAACAATAAAGTATTGGTATTCCAATCATTTTTGACTCATTTCTTGGATTGCGATCCTCGTCACTACAGATTAGGTGCTCAGTAGGATACAACGTAAGCCACGCCTGAAGTAACATCTTAAGAAGATGGTGAACAGAGCGCAAAAAACAATGACTAAATAAGACAGTTCTATAATCGTTTCTTTCCATTCTACAAACATACAGTGGAAACTCTATATAACAAACCCCTATATAACGAATTCCTCTATATTACGAATTTTTCCTCGGTCCCTCCCCCTTCAATGAATTTTACGTGTTAAAAAATCTCTTTATAACGAACAATTCACTCTATACAGTGAAAGCCGCTTAATGTGTTCACGCTTAATAGAATAATTTGGTTAAAAGAATCAAAATGGGTGGGAACGGTCCGGCTGTATCTAAATGTGTACTAATTTTGCCGCCTAATGTGATCAAAAAATCGTTTAATAGAATCGATTTTTCTCTGAATGCAGTGAATTTTTCGGCATTGTATGAAAAAATTCTCACGTTTCAACTTGAAATATGTACAGTTCATGAACAAAAGCGATTGTTTATCACCCGACCAACCGACTACCCGATTACAGTACAGTACTTCTATCATTCCGTGGTGGTTGTTTTATCAAAGTGCATAACAGTTTCTTGGACAAGTTTTGATTTTTCCGGAATGAGTGAGCCTAAACGTCGCGATTTGAGTTTATCTCAACGAATTGATCTTTTGAAAAAGTATGATGATTTGCCAAAGATGGGGCAACGAGAGGCAGCAAACGCTTTAGGTATCCCTCAGTCATCCCTTTGCAAGCTGTTAAAAAACAGGTACGAGCTTGAAGCTTCTTTGATCGATAATGAGTCAACTTCGCGGAAACGGAAACGAGCTGGTAAAGATGTTGATGTGGAAAACGCATTGAAAAAATGGTTTACATCAGTTCGCGAAAAAGATGGACGAGTGAGCGGTCCTATTATGAAGCTGCAGGCTGACAAATTAGCGAGAATGATGGGAAAAGAAGATTTTCAAGCGACTGACGGATGGCTTGCTAGATGGAGGAAGCGAGAAAACGTTACATGGTCTAAGCTTCAAGGGGAAGTAGGCGAAGCTGATGTTTCTGCTGCAGATACGTGGTTGCGAGATGTATGGCCTTCACTCATCGCAGAATATTCTCCCGAAGACATTTATAATGCCGACGAAACAGGACTCTACTTCCGTGCTCTACCCGAACATGCATTCATTTTCAAAAATGAGAAAGCAAAAGGTGTGAAAACATCGAAGGAACGGGTCACAGTACTCTGTTGCGTCAGTATGTCCGGTGAAAAGAGGGAGCTGATTGTGATCGGAAAGAGTAAAAAACCGCGATGCTTTAAAAATGTTAAAAAGCTTCCAGTTCAGTATTTTTCAAACAGTAACGCGTGGATGACGTCTAAGATTTTTGAAGAGTGGTTGATGAGTTGGGACAGACAACTGAGGCGGAAAATTCTTCTCTTAATCGATAACTGTTCGGCACATACTGATTGCAGCGCCCTAAAAAATATCAGAATTGTATTCCTGCCAGCGAACACGACCTCCCTCATTCAACCCTGCGATCAGGGAGTTATTCGTACGACGAAACACTATTACGGGCACGAAATGAGGCTCATGATCTTGGATTCAATCAATGAAATGTTGGAGAAGGGGGCCAGTGACATTCGAGCGAACGATTTAGCTAAAAAAATAACGCTTCTTGATGCAGTTCATTTACTAGCGAAGTCCTGGAAAGAAGTTTCCGACAGTACTGTACGTAATTGTTTTCGTAAAGGAGGCTTCACAACTCCTTCTCTAAGTCAAGACGAAGTCCATAATTCTGTTCCCCTACCAATTCCAGACGGTATTCATGAAACTGAGTTCCAAGAGTGGGTCGCCATTGACGATGATCTCGAAACAGCGAGTACTCTGACTGAAGAAGAAGTGTGTTTGCAGGTGATGGGTTGTAGCGAATTAGAAGCTTGTTCAGATGACGAAGACGATGACGATCCTGCTCCTGAAACCCCTTCTCATAAACAAATGCTGGATGCTATCGATGTTTTGGGTCGAGGTTTCAAGTGCTATGGTGAAAATTTTGATTTACACTATACTTACGAAAAATACATTAAAAAAATGATTGAAGATAGTAAAAAACAAACGCGTATCAACGAATTTTTTCCAAAAAAAAAGTGAGACTGTATATTTCGTATGTATACGTTAAAAATGATCTAAGCTACGATTTTGTGTTGTAGTACATAAAATAAAAAAATTATGACGTTAAAAATTTTTTTTTTTTTTATAAAATTTCCACCCCTGGATTTTAGAATCAGTCGGTTATTACGATCACTTTGACCGCGAACGAAAGCGATCACATTAAGCGGCTTTCACTGTATAACAAATTTTCTACAGAAATCTTGTCATTTTTTCCAAAAAAAATGTAGATTTCTGGCCTGAATTCAAACTTTTTTCTGAAAATTCTGATTCTTTGGTAAACATTTGAATATTTTCTCCAGAAAATTGGAATTTTGACGAATATTTCAACATTTCCTTCTAACAATGTCAACTTTCAGGTGAAATTTGAAAATTTTTATCATTCAAAATGTGGAACTTCGCAAAAATAAGACAAAAAATGAATTTCTTTTCAACGAATTTTTTTTGTGGTCCTTCAGATTCGTTATATAGAGTTTCCACTGTAGTAACAACGAATATAATCTGTGAGTTTCATTGCAACATCTTGCATCATATTGCGCCGAATGACAATTGTGTAAAATAAAGTACGAGAGAATAATTGCAAACCAGGGATGGAAAGCCAATCGTCATTGGCTTAAAACTGACTTTTAGCTTTAAGCTGATTGCGGATAACGGCTTAAAATATAAGCGATAATTTTGTTCCACCGATGAGCTTCTGACGTTTGGCTTTCGGCTGAAGTTAAGCCAATCCATTGGTCCAATTTGAGCCAACGTATATTGGCTTAATTAGACCAATAGATTGGCTCAACTTCAGCCAATGAAAAACTTTGCCACCTTTTCTTATCAATTCGAAATTTGATGTTGGTTCATCATGATTTATGATTTGAAAGTGAAGTGTTCGACATTAATTTATTAAGATGAGATGGCCAGCTACCGGTTGCCGGCTGCTTCACGGCAACTTTTTTTCTTGTTGTACGCAGGCTTAAGCGCTTTTATTTTAGGCCAATGAAATTGGCTTTCGGCTGATATTTGGCTTTAGGTTAAGGACGAAAAAAACGATTGGCTGACTTTTGGCTGGACAAAAAACGGCAAAACATTGACTTAAAACTTAACTTAAGCCATTAATAGCTTAAGCTTTCCATCCCTGCGAGAAACTTTTTCTGCAGTCGAATGCGACAAGAGAACGCGCCCTATGAAAAAAAGGTAGGACATACATTGAATAAACGCAAAAGATATCTAACATATAAATTCGAGCATTTGAAGGAAGAGTCAGATCGCATGGAACAGAATGAGTTACTGGGAAAAATAGAATCCAAATTTTGGAAAATAATTTTCAACGAACTTATTCCGTCCAACAGCGCGAAAGCGAACTCAAATTTTCATAACGAATGATCGTTCTCAAAGCTGCCCTACAGAAGAAACTGTCCTTTGTAATGTCGTCTACTTCAAGTCAAGAAGTCAAGAGAGTGCTCTCAATATGTTCTAGAATCAATAATCGAATAATTTAATTTACTATCTTCTCCTGATTTTTACGTCAAAATAGGTGATCAACCTAGGAGAGCTCCTCATCTTGAAGGATGATCGCCAGAAAGAAAGTTTGCCCACCACTGGACCACATATTATTGCGAACATAAACGCAATTCCCGATTTTAAAATCAATTTTCCGAGAATCCGAACTCAATATTATAATCGTGATCACCTTCTCGGTCCCATACATATACAAATTTTTTCATCATTTGTTTGGTACAATATTTGTTGACAGTGAAGGTGGCTGTAGTACCTATGAAGACATACGTATGAGTCCCCCTCGTACGTACGAGAGCGTACGTATCTACTTGTAGATGAATAAGGCGAACCGAAAAGTGACAGACGTACATGAAGAACAACATAGCTCTAGCATGACTGAGCAATCGCTCGCAACTGTGCATAATTACCGTGTAAATTTCCGACGTTTTCACGCGAAATTCGCTAATAACAATGGTAACTGCGTGTAGTTAGACATCAACAATTCGTATCTCGAAAACTTATCTAATGTTTATTAGGTCTCTGCGCGACTCAAATTGTAATGTAAACGTCTTTGTCCGTTGACAACACAATAACATCGCGAGAAACGCAATAATGCCTCAATTTAATGTCACTATGCTTGATGGAATATACGGTTTTAGAGTGTCGCGATTATAATTAAGGTATAGGTACGTACGTAGACTTCAACAGTTTTCTATATAAGCGTATACGCGAGAATAAACATCAGATATTACATTAATTCTGCTCGAAAAAAAAAGGATGAAGCGTTTCACATTATACGTATAGTAGAATTGTCATTTTTATATCTGATGATCTCTCGTTGGATGCATAACAATTTTACCGTGCTATTATTGTTGGTCAACGCGTTGTTTTTTCCTGTGTCATTATACGCTAATTCTATACATTCACGGAGAAATTTCTCTCGCGATGATTCACGGCATGAGTGTGGCATAGTTCGAGTTGTCGTCGCGAATGAACGGATATTTTACTATTGAAATATGAGAAATTAACGAGCGGATCGATCCGAATTTAGGTCTCTTGGTTTCTTTTTGGGGTCGATGTACCGAACACACAAACGGAACACGCTGTTGAGTATACTTTTTCCTAAACATTACCCAGTGAACCCCAGACGAGGGAGACTTGATGGGAGGAGGGAGGAATATCATTGCCCTAAACATTCTGCCCCGATTAGCTCGAAGAATATGGTCAGAGTGCATCTAATTTGAGCCTTTCTTGGAGTTTTGGGGGATACATTATACCGTGAATCCGCGCCTGCAAATTTGACTGATGGAAAGAGGGAATTTTTTGATTTTGTAATTGTTTAGTAACATCCATATAGACCGCAAAAGACTCAGTATCATCGTTCCTTCATGGTCTCGAGTTGGTGAGGACTCTTTATAAGACGTTGGAGTTAGTCAGTGGTGCGGTACTTTCCATCAGTTGACAAATTTGATCAGTATTAAAGCTATAGAAGAAAGCTAATAAGCTGATGAATTCAGTAAAAATATTACAAGTAGTTCATCAGTTATCGAATTCAATTAGTTCGTAAGCTAGGTAGAAATTTCATCAGGCAAATCAGATTTGTATCATCTTTATGATTAAAAAAAGCTCCAAAATATTTACGACAGGCGTGGGCAACCTGCGGCCCGCGGAGCGGAAATTAAAACAAGAGAAAAATAAGTTTGTACGACATTTTTGGCCTGAATCACAACTTATGGGAATCGTGCAAAGATACTGATAAACAGGCACTATAGTCCTACATCGTGATTTTCGACAAAAAATGACTTCTCCTCAACTCCAACCTCATCCTCGGCTTCCACTTTCACTTCAAACACTCATGGCTACCGCGTATTAAAGAAATCAATGCAAAAAGCCTCAGAGCTTTGAACGTCTTAAAATACCGATCCGGTCCTTCCACTGGTTGCAACCGTAAAATTCCACTTCCCCTCTATCATAATATACTCTTGTACGATCTATCGTAGATTATAAATCACGTATATATGACTTCGCGTCCTTATTACATCTCGCACTTTTAGGTACAGTTCAAAATTCTGTCATTCGCATTTTTACGGGCTCTTTTCGCACTACCCCTGCTCCAAGTCTACCCGCCGAATAAGGTTTTTCGTTGACTTTACTCGACTGCCAGTGATTTCACGTCTGTCTTACAACTTCCTCAAGCCCCAGTCCATAACATTCTCTTCAATTCCACCCCAAATCGTCCTACTTGGCCGTCTTTTTCCAGTAATTTTTAATAGTAGTTTTTTCAATTGTGAAATTGCCGCCCCTCTTGAACTTGACGCTACAAGCTGTTTGCTTTGCTCATCCTCACTCCCGGGGCTGCTTGATAAGAGGAGAAGATATAATTTCCCGAACCGCACTCTTCTCTTTTTTTCGTTCGAAGAATATGGCCCGAAAGTATGATTTGAGCTCTTTTTAGAGAATTGAGGCACCCTCCCCTTGCACAAGTCCACGCCTCCAAACTTCAAAAATGAATTCTTTGATTTTGTAACTAGAAACTACAGTGTTTAGCGATTCCCATATAGACCGTAAAGTCATCCTTTCTGAATTGTCTCGAGCCAGTGAAGACCTTAACAACGGACAGACAGGGAGATCTCCCCTTTCCTTTACGAGACGTTGGATTTGGCACATGACGCAAAACTTTTCATGAATCAACAGATTTGATCAGTATTACAGCTAGAAAAAAGCTCACGAATCCCGTAAAGAGGTTAAAAGTTGTTCATCAGTTAATAAACATCATTTAACAATTCAAGAATAGTACAGAAATTTCATCAGATTTGTGTTGAAGCGAAATAAAAACCTCCGCATCTTCTTCCTCCACTTTGCGACGCCACTGAGGGAAATTGTTTCTGGACTTCGAAAGGAATTCTTGACTAGAAAATGTCGTTACTAAAACACACGACTTCAAGTTCTGAAACTGGGAAGGGAATTCTTCATTTATCTCACCATACGAATAAGTGAGACGACAAAAGTAAAAGACTCTATTCTGAATAACAGTGTAATAATATAGGATACAGGCTCATATCCTCACTCTTCAACGGTGAATGTTAATTGAGGCATTAGATTTGATGTAATCCGGACGTCATTCTCAACTTCGTTCCCGAAAAAAATCGAGGAATAACTAGTACTCATTAGGAGGAAATGAATATATTTACGGTGTGAATTTCTGAACAAACAATTGCAAAAAATTGCCCGAGCGACTGACGAAGGTAAAAGTCAAACGAGCAAGTAAATATGGCGGGACTGTAGGAATTCTGAAATGAAATATTGACTGGTTTATCAATCATCACTGTCTACTGATGCCTCATTTCGCCAAGAATGTTATCACCAATTATTTCGTGAATATTACCTTCTCAGATGATATTTTCACTCGCGTACATCCAGTCTCTTCTCTAATTCTGAGAGAATACCCAACACAATTAGGAATGACTCGAGCGGTTTAAGTGGGCTTCTACAACACTAATTGAAGAAATTATAACGACTAAAATTAGTGTTTTTTCTGTACTCGTATTACTCTGCATCGTAATTATTGTCACAGCCAGGAACCTCTTTCACACGAACTGGCCCAGAGCTTCATGAAGTCGTATAGAAAAATATTTGTCGGACGAACAACACGCAAGACTATACTTAACAAGAGCGAAGATCTTACACACGATAATTTCGAAGAATGAGAAAAAAAAAAAAAAGTGTACAAAAGTTCGCTAATTCTTTAATTGTAACACGTTATCCGCGTCGAAAATTCTACTTTCCATTTTGGCGTGTTTGAAGAGGTCTTTCGAACAGCTATTTTGGTCAAAATAAACTGCATCTATACTGTAATGGTGCGAATTAAATGATATACACGTCGCGTCGAAATGTTCAAATGAGAGTACGTTACCACGCTTCCAGCGATGATGGAGATCTAATTAGAAAACGGTGTGAATATTGTTCAATTATCGTGCATAGAAAATTTGGTTAATTCTTCATTGCATTTTCATACGCAAGTCTATATTCATATATGTACAGACACTAGCTGTTGAATTACTAATGTATACGATTACGATGTGTTGCGTACAGGCAGTCATTATCTATGAAACAACTTTGTTTGTCAGTACAGTCAAGAGTATGACGGATTAGTCATCTGTAATCAGTACATCGTGATATCACTCGTCGATCGTTCCAAGTTCTAACTCGTAAAAGTTTTTCTTTCTTCATCTTTACTTCGCGCATAATAACAGCTTTTTTCAGCACCTCGTTGCATTTTGTGAATCTGAAGTATCAAAAGACAATGATCCCCTCCTGAAGTATCAAATTTATTCACTGGAGATAATATTAAACTCGTCATTTTCCAAAAACCACGCCAGAAAACTATTAAATTTCCCCCTCTCACAATAGCTAGCTACCCGATCCCACAAGTCAAAACTACTAAAGTTCTTGGCCTCAATTTCCACAACCGTCACTCTTGGATCCCCCATATCAAACTAACTAAATCAAAATGCATTCGAGCACTCAATGTCCTAAAATTCCTTTCCCACCCTAAAGAAGGTTGTAACCGCAAAAACCTTCTCCACCTCTACCAGAGCTTAATCCGATCCATCCTCGATTACGGATCACCCATTTACGGTCTCGCCCCTCTGTCTTATTTAAAACTACTCGACACCATCCAAAATTCTTCACTCAGAGTAGCTACTGGAGCATTCCGAACCAGTCCCGCTGAAAGCCTCTGTGCAGACACTGGCTTCTCCCCACTTCACTATCGACGCCTCAAACTGACAACCAATTTCCTCACAACTGTCCTACAATATCCGCAAACCCCCGTCCACCATCGCACATTCCCCCCTTATCATAACCAAAATTCCTCGACCAATCTACGTTCCAACCTAGAACTCCAACTAGCACGCCCTTTCAAGTTCTATTGCCTTAACCACATCGTTCCCTCAACCCCTCCTTGGCTCTTTATTCCACCCAAAATCATTCGCAACCTAAAATGCCTCCCTCGTCTTTCAACTTCTCCCGAAGAATACCAAGCACAGTTTAACAAAATCCTTAACAACTTTCACAACCCTATACTATGTTTCACCGATGGATCTAAATATCAAAACAAAACCGGCTTTGCTTACTCAATAGATCACATCACAGTCTCTCACCGACACCGCAACACCGCATCCGTCTTTACCACTGAACTACAAGCAATCTTTAGCTGTTTAGAACACATCCTCACCAACCTACCCTCTCGTCTTCCTCTCAACCCATCTTTGGTCATTTCCGACTCCCTATCATCACTCGACGCCATATCCAACCACACTTCCTCCCACCCACTCATAAGTCGTATACACACTCTCATTAACACCTTCCATACCATCCCCATCCCTTTATTCTTCATCTGGGTACCTGGTCACAAGGATATGCCAGGAAACGAAAATGTCGACAAAGCAGCCAAACTAGCAACCCATAACCCATCAGTCAACCGCTCTTTCCTCCCCTCACGCTCAGATCTCTCCAAACATATCAACAAATTCATCACTCAAGCATGGTTCACTCATTGGTCTGATCTCAAATCACACTCAAACAAACTAGCCCAAATTAAAAATATTCCCACCGCATGGGACTCTTCAAATCTGTCAACACGCAGAGAAGAAATAGTCATCACCCGTTTCAGAATCGGCCACACCAGACTCTCTCACACTCATCTCATCTCTCATCTTATGCCTCTCTCATGCCCTCACTGCGAATCTGAACACCCCCTATCCGTTCAACACATCTTCTGCTGCCCCAACTTGACCCAACTCCGTAATTCCTTATCCATCCCACACAACCATACAGAAGCACTTTCAGATCTCTTTCCCTCCATCCCTAACACATTCAACTTTTTACAACAAGCCAACTTCCTCTCACGCATGTAATCACACAATCTAGCCGAGCTCATAGCCCTGAAGGCAGGCTGCTAGTAGCTCGTTAATTAAAATAAAATAAAAAAAAGACTTTTGAATGATCTTGAGAATATTGTAAGACGAAAAGCGTCTTATTAGATTATGTATAAGGGTAATGTGAGTTCACACACAACGGACCTACAACAAACCGCCGTCAGTCGACTTCGATGTTTTGCGAGTTAAGGTCGTCAACAATGCTTGATATTTTAAAGGATCACTCGATTTTTACAGATCAACTGACGAGGGATCGCCTCATCAAATTTAAGGATACCCTAGAAGTTGGACACAGTCTAAGAGGACGAAAGTATAACGCATCAAGCTTTCGAATTATAATGGAAATGAATGTCTAACCCTCCCAAAACCAAAGAAACAACCTCACGAAGCTTCCACGACTTGGTCTTTGCCAAATCTGATCCTCGCAGTAATCAGCCAGGAGTGCAAATAGTATATCATATTTTTGAATTACAATAATCGATATCTAACAATAAACATTAAAAAAAAAACGTGATCAATTCATCTTTTTTTTTTTTTTTTCCGTAAAGCTCAAGCGTGGTCAATATTATGTATATATAAAAAAAAATAAGGAAGAGACCCTCGTGGGTACCACATATTAGTACTTTTAAAGGTAGACCCCATACTTTTCACTCTATAGCACCAGATCACGCGCTCATTTGCAACATTGACTCTAGTTCGAAAAAAAAAGAAAGCTCCCGCGCGCTCGAATAAGCGTACAAGCGGTAATTTTCCTTTTATGCAAAAGATAGCGATAATAAATTTCGATGCATTTGTCCGAACCTAACTACGGTAAATGGTTTTCGTATGGAAATAACGGCGAACATGTTCGCAAAACGTCCGAATGAGGCGAGTTACGACATCCCATTTTCATTTTCCGATACACTGAATATAAAAAAGTTCTCGTCCCCTTCCGAAGGTATCACGCGGAAATTCAATATAAAATGTGTGCAGCACCGGTATCCTTTTAATGCAGTGGTATACAGACCATGCTGAAGCCAAGGCACCTAAAATTGCGCGCACTATACTCAGTTTATATATTTTATTGAGACGAATAACTTATTTAATTCGCCGCAGAGAAAAATATATATAAACCCGCGTGAACCCATTTTCACTGACTAGCATTATTTTATTCTTCGCATATATACTTTGCAGCAAGCCCGGATAGATTGTGTGCGTATACGTATATTATATTGTATCTCGTGCTGTTATATGTATTTATTTATACCTATCTATAAATGCGATATAATACTCACGCAAAAAATATTATACAGTCTCAATTTCGTGAATACCACTACTATACGTATACATCGGGAACGCCGAAATAAAATAATTAAATTAGAATAAAATTTCGCGAGTAAACTTACCATGTGGTACCCAACTATGTTTACAACTTTCACAGTATCGAACGTGCAATTTCCCCGGAATGAAACACTCGCAGTCACAACCCGGTACGGTACAACGAATGGCCTGTTAAACAGAAGAAAAATTTATCACGTAAGATTTTTTGTGGATTGTGTGCATAAAATCTATGCGCAAATTTGAGAGGTGTTGTAAGTTCATCAGTTCATTGGCTTCTATCGCCACAAAATAAACTTATTTACTGTCTTCTCTATTTTATTTTCTTTCCTTTGTCCAGTAAACGTTGATCATGGACGCGTGTACCCATGAAGATTCTGGGAGGGGGAGGGGATTTGCGTTTTCTAGTAGAAATGGGAAGTTGGCCATTTTCCGGCTCGGGGGCTCGAAGTCTTCAAATGATGAAGAAAAAACTTTAAAAAGTCAGAGCTTTTACAAGTTCAAAGAGAAAGCGTACACATCAAATTCCCCTTCTAGCCAGGTTTCACTCTCGCACTCATCATAAACGAGAACCTCCGAGTAGAATTCTCGAAGAGTTTCTGAAACGGACACACAAGAATTCTGAGGAAGAAACTTCAGACAATTGCTCTCCAAATATTCGCTCACTTTGATATAAGAAAATGTTTGATACAATTTTTAATGGATTACAATGAAGAAAAAATATCGCTTGAAATTTTGATACGCTTCGATAAATCGTCAATATCAAATTAGGTACATCGGAAAACAATTTCCAATCAATAATAATCTGGAGAAGTTCTAATTAATATAAAATCTATTATAGGCACGTTGATGCACAGAATAATGCAAGTTCTTTCATCCAGCGTTTTCATTCGCTTCGTAAATTTCAGCCATGGCTTCATTAGTGCGGAAAAAATATTCTTTGACGATGAGTTTGCAAACATGACAACGATGATACTCAGGCTTCTATACTTCACCCTTTTCGAACTATCGTACGGAGATACAAATCAGAAGAAAGGACCAACTAACCAATCAATGAAGCGAAAAACACTCTGTACGAAATTTGTTCTTAATAAAAATGTTACCTGCTTACGAGAAGAAAATATTTCCGCCCTTACACGTTAGTTTGTTGTATACAGAAGATGAGCCCTACAACCATCCTTTCGTCGACGTTCACGTACAACGAATACCCGCGTGTAACAAAAAAAAAAAAAAAAATGAAAAAACGTGGTAAGTGAAAAAGTAAACAAAATAATATAGTAGCAGAGATCATTAATTAGTAGATAAAAAGGCGCGTTTCATTTTGACGTTATTCATAGTTCCATCAGTGGCTGATGGGAACCTCTCAAGATCGACGTATTCGGGCAGCAGCGTTTCTCCAGCGCGGGGTACACGACGAAGTCTCTTTTCTCTCGACGCTTTTCACGTTTCCTATATCTTCCGCGCGTCAGCAGTGAAATGGAAGAGGAGAGGGAATGTACCGCACAGCCAGCAGTACCAACACGCATCAAGAGCAGATTTTGTTCGCCGTTTCTAAAGGACTTACTTCTAAACGCGCGCGGCAAGAGTAACAGAAGAGGACTTGATATAATAGACATGAAGTATGAAAGATGTGTACGCAATTCAATGCGATGACTAGGCTCTTATTTCTGTAACTCTGAAAAGAGCAGCAGATATATCTCTTTGTATAATCTCTCTGTTATGTTTTCTGTTACATCTCTCTTTGTTGGAATTTGTGTATCGCAAAGGTAGGTCCTCCACTATTGACACGCTGACATTCTATTCATATCGAGAGAGTACTTACGCGTACATGAATATGACCAGTACCACCACTATGAGGAGCGTAGACCGCACACAACCCCCTACCCCACTATCCATGGGTCAGAGAGGAGAAACCAAAAGCCAGTTTCGTCGAAAGTTATAAATTATAATCGATATTATGGTTTCAAAATCAAACGGCATTAAGGGAGTTGGAGGAACCAACAATAAGAAGAAACAAGAAATTCAACATAATAAAAAGTTATGGAGGAAAGGATCTTTACGTTAGAGGGGAACTGAAAAGGTAAGAATGTAGCTTGAAACGACACACACAGAACTATCTCTGCAGTAAAAGTTCAAGCCCCACTACATACACGACTCGCAGAGGTAAGACTTATACATCAAAATAAGAAAAATTTCACAGAGTAAAAATAAAATCTGCCGCACACATTGCTGGAAGACACAGAAAAAGGGGCGTAGACAACAACAAAAAAGAAGGAACAGCAGTCCGGCAAGGAATTGACTTCACAAACAATTTCCAACGAGGATCGCCTAAAATAAAATAGTCAGAATCAACCAGTTTTCTTTCATTTGGTCGGTTTGATTCGCTCGTTCAGTCAGTTTGATTGCAAAATCAAGTCAAACTGCCCAATAAGTCAGTCAAAACTGACTCTAAACGCAGTAAAAGTGACCAAAATAAGAACTTTGAAATGGCACTCGTTTTTTCATGAGTAGACGCGCCAGGTCTCAACAAGATTCAAAATTGTTTTGTAAAGTCTTGGTAGAAGGAAAACGTGCAGCTTGAAGAAAGCGAGTTTATCCTTTGAAAAAGATTGTGGCTGTAAGAGAGGCTTGGTGTAAGTTGTGCGAGCCGTGCATTAAGAGTGAATATTAATATGCTTAGCAATCTGTATTATCTGTGTTAAACCTCGCAGTTCATGATAAAAGAATATTCACCATTATTATATTACGATACATGGAAGGGTTGATGATAATCCTTGAAGCCTCTCTCTGAATTTGGTCTAGCCTAGAAAAATCACGGCTTCTTTAACGAAGTTGAACGAGAAACCCAGGGAACCTATTGTATGGGTCGAATTGGCGTTGGTACTGAGAGGTCGAAAGTCAACGTTTTTCCCAAGTCCCGACAGGAGAGGGAATAGAAAAAATTTACACTTCCGAGTTATATTATTTGATAGAAAGGATTTCCGATTTTCGACCTCATGACGTCACGACCTGATGACGTCATAGGTCAGTTTTCGCCGAGTATCACACGGAGCCAGCGAATTTTCCAAGATAACTCTCATAGAACAGGTTCCCCACAATATCTAACCTGACAAATTCTTCTATGCAATCAAACCTAATTTACGTTGATGATGTCATCAAAGTTGGACGTGGGCATTTTTTGAAGACGCCCCCCTTCTATGCAACATAACCTAATAGAATTGATCCGGTTCTCAAGTTTACGGTCGGACGTATATCGAAGAAAAGCTCAGGCGGTTCTTGCAAATTGCCCTCCAGTTTACTTTTTCGAGTATTGTGGAGCTTTTCTTCGACAACATAACCTAATCTAATTTAGATTGATGATGTCTTCAATAGTCGTAAATATTTCCAGTTCCTGAATATTCATCCGACAATGATGAAGTCACAAAAGCCGATTGTCGAAAATATTCTCAGTCTATCTCTTCAATATAGCCCAGGGAGTTTCAAGTCCCAATATCAATTTACAGTGGAGACTCTCTATAACGAATCTGAAGGGACCGCCAAAAAAATTCGTTATAATATAACGAATTTTAGTGTTAAATTACAATCAGGAGAAAAGGAATCTTCCTTCCTCTGTAAAAGATCCTTTTCTCCTAATCGATGTTTAACGCTAAAGCGGGTTTCTGTAGACGGGGTCACATATAGAAATTTTATTTTTTCATTCTGTTTTACAGTAAATTTAAAGCACATACAGTATGTAATGAGCAAAACTTAGTTTTCATTACTTTTGTTACCTTTAGATGATAATAATCCCCACCGCCCTCGCTCAGTGTGTTTTTTATAGAACATGCGGTGGGTTAAATTTTTAATTTTTGTTAAACGTCGATATAAAAATGATTACAATCAAGAAAGAAGGGAAAAAAGTTGGTCAAATAACACGTTACCATTTTTCTTAGCCTCATTTAGTGTCAAAAATACGCAATTTTTCTTCGAAAACTCGAAAAAAAATTCGTTATGTAGAGTAAATTGTTCGTTATAAAGAGATTTTTTCATAGGTAAAACTCGTTGAAGGGGAAGGGACCACGGAAAAATTCGTAAAATAGAGGAATTCGTTATATAGGAGTTCGTTATAGAGAGTTTCCACTGTATATATTCCACAGGGTATCTACCAAATTCAGAAAGTGAAAATGTTGGACTTTTATAGGGCTCTTGAAGGGTGTTCCACGAAACCAAAATTCCATTGGTGTAGCAGGGGGGACGGGGTCAGGGGATCCGGACCTCCTCTGGGCTTGAAAATTCGCCTTAAATTCCCATCAAAGTTACAGAAAAAAATCCTACTCAACCTAGGAATTCGGATTTCAATTTTTTTATTGGGTCGAAAATGAAATTAATGGACTTCCACATAGTTTATTGGGTTTACAGGGGCGGTTGACACCCTTGTCCAAGGCTCTGAACATTTCTCTGAAAGTGATGACATCTCAAAGATGTACGCAGGTGCGCTTGCGCTCATAGACGTTTCCTGAAAATGTCCCCTCCTCAAACAAAAGTGATAGTAGCGGGTTCCCCGCTAAAGAATGATATTTTTTTCCTCCATGAAGGAGTTGAGAACAGCCTATGCTCTCTGTTGAACGATTTGACAACTCAACTATACGTACAAAATAATATGAAGCACATCAACGTGGTGATATTCTATTCCAGAAGGTAAAATGAAAGACCAGATCGTCGTCTACTCGTAGTACCTTTATTAATTTAATTACACAAGTTTCGATTAAAAATTCCTCAAAAATCGCGTTCTCCATCTCGGAGTCTCTCGATGCCGTGCGCATCACGAAGGCAACATAAAAAGCGTCGCGCTTCTTATTGGGGAAATGATTTACGATACACGTTTAACCCCGCACAAGGAAAAAATATTGTATTATCGTATTATTACGCGTAGACTAAAAAAGAGTGCTGGCGGAAAAATAAACGGCATCGAAATGTGATGTCGGAGAGGGCCGACAATTTCGCGGGCTAAACAATCATACCTTCGAGGTCAGTTTCGTTCGAACGTAAGGGCTACTAAATGTCTCCTTGGAGAGAACTTTAACAAGGGCTTTCAAGACCTTAGACAATGGCAGTTAGAAAACTAAGTTCAATTTGAATATGACAGGATTTAAAGAGTAGGAGGTAACGGTATTACGTCGTATGACTGACGAATATTATTACACCCTAAAGACTTTCGATGTATGCAAAATTCGAATCTTACATCGTATATAAGAGGAAGAAAATCATCTTTTACATGTGTATATATAAATATATATAAAAAGGGCGTTTATAATAATTTCTCGTTTTCCACTTCTCGATAGCGAATAAATAAACGATAACGCGAAAGAGGGTAGAAAAGTTCATTTCGAAAGACGTATATGTGTACTTAGGTACATATTTTGCGATTGATACTGCGATAATTCCAATAAAGAAACAATATAAGGTTAACTGTAATTGTTTCTCCTTACTTACAGCTTCACGTTTTCCTCTGAGAAAAAAATCTTCCATCCTCATACAGTCCATTCTCGATAGATGTTTTATGGCGATCTGTTCGAAAGATCTTCAGCCATGATCTTCTGTCACGTCGTGACCTCCTGACCGTTTATCAACTTTGTTAACTCGTTACACACTTATTTTTCTTTATTTCTGCTGCGGCAATAATCCGCCTTTTTAATTTACTTTCACAGCATGTTTGTCTAAAAATTAGGCATAATTTACACCTTTCCGTTCAAGAATTAATTTTATTTTTCATTCCTTACATCGTATACGAAAAAGGCGCGCGAATACAATACAATATCTTCTTCTTAAACAAGTATATCTTATTACATAAATTTCAAAAAAAAAAATAAATAAACTGCCTCATGTTGGATGATTTCGACATTTTTTTTTCTTTATCAGAAGACCCGCTTCATCCTACTAATTTTTTTTTCTTTCCAAAGACTCGCGTCGTACATGCACTGTACCATATAATAGTCAATAGATCTCCCTGATGGCTTTTCTTTAAATAAAACATCACCGCGGTTTCTTTTCTTCTTCACTCTCGTTACTCATTATTTACAACTTAACGAGGCGATTTAAAATTAGTTGTTTGGTTTGCTCGTCCGATTTTTATAAATAATACACTGATGTCTACACACGTATAATATGATTGTGCACACGATGTATACGCGTACAAAACTTATCGAGCAAATCAGTTTTCGAATGACGATAGCACGCAAAGGTTGTAACTGTCGATAAGTTACGTGCTTAAGGCAAGTGCAATATCAATCATACATCCAGCGTATACCAGTCATATTTACTAGCATGAAATCGACCATATATATATTGTATAATAGAAGAGAAAAAAAAAAATGAATAAATTATAACCCTTTATTCACCTTAAAATCCATAAAAAAACGAATCTCATAGACCTGTCTATCTTCCGCTGCGTGGGATAATATATTAATTAAGCCTTTAACGAAAGAAATAGCGACAGAAGAAAAACGTCGTGCGTCGTCTGCGAAAGATAGAGAATCTCACAACTATACGGTGAATAATAACTTAGACCGTCGAATAACGATTGGTTATTTCTCTACAAATTTTTTTTAACAAGAAACCTGTTTTATAGGAGGGTATTTGATGAAAATATTTGCCGTCTGATGTCCGGTTTTTGTGACCGCATATGAAAATTGATCCGAGCCACTCAGGATGAACGCGTTTTCCTTGCTTCTGATTCGTCGATTCAAAAAAAATGAAACCCTCCGGACCTGGGTGAACCCCCATCAGCAATACTGTATTTTGTAACAAATACTATACAATATTTCTCTCGGAGTTTTCTCCTCTGGGTCTCCATCGATAAATCTCCTTTCTACCCCATTTCCAGGGTCATCAGGCCTATTTTCAATCCATATAAACTCGAAACATCGAGACTATTTTCAATCCAGAGGAACTCGAACATCTAGCGCTATAGGAAAAATAGTACTAAAGCTGTCACAATTCGATAACTACCACGCAAAACTATTCAAGAAGCAGATCCAGATCCTCTTTTTTTGGAGTCATGTACCTCATTCCTTCTTTTCAAGGTTTTTATTGATGAGGTGTTCTACAAAGCCTTGTATTAGGCCAACCAGCTGACGAGCTCACTTGATCAACCAAAACCGTGATGGTTTCTCCGCAAATGGTCCCAGCCGAAAAGCCGTAACAACTTTCCAAGAATAGTCCTAGTCAAAAAACCATAACGGTTCTTCCAAGAATACAACCAGTCTTATCAGCATATAACATGCGCTAAATTTGAGCCATAAGCTTGTAGGCTAGGCTATCACTATGGAGTCCTAAGCTAGGATAAAGTCTGAAGCTAAACAAGAGGTAGGTTCAGAGGAGCATTTCTATTTTTGGTCAAGACTCCTTATATTCGAACCAATTTCGAGCAATGGGGGTTAAAACCTCATCAGGAAATGTCGCGCCGTGATGAACGGCCTTGACCTAATTCAGAGACTGAAAATAATTTCGAGTTCCGATTCTTCACAGAAGGCAAACTAGAAAAATGTTGAGTCATGAACCTCTGTAAAGGTGGGCCCAGAGAAAGGTTCAGCTCTGAATACATCGAAGATTTTTCCGAGAACCTTGAGAAGATTTATTTCCACTCAAGTCGTTTTACAATTTAGCAAGCGATACATCCAATATATTTCTTGATTCATACGGGAAGTGCTATTTTCAAATAGTTCAGATAGTTTTACAGGGCCACTTGGACGAATTCCAGGGTTTTCCAAGCGCACTTTATATAATGCGGGACTTTTTCGGGATTTTGGGGTTTTCTGAGACCGATAGACATCATGTTATTAGGGCTGGATATCATATCCGCCCTAATAACAGGATGTTTTGCACGAATTCCAAGCTTTTCCGAGCGCACTTTATATAATCCGGGACTTTTTCGGGGTTTTGAGGTTTTCTGAGACCGATATAGACATCCTGATGTTATTAGGGCTGGATATCATTAAAGATCTCTCGAAACGAGAAAAGTACGAGTGTACCTTATCAGAAAATCCTTACAAAAGAGAGACTTACACAATACAGAGTATTACAGCGAGAAAATTACAATAGTTGCATAGAGGAAGGAGACTTCCAGGACTTTTCACAATTTTAACAACGAAGAAAAGAAGGTGAAATAATTCATGACAGACCATTGAGAACAGTGGAAATAGTGGATGCAATGGTCGCCAATTTTTATTATCCTCCGCTTTATCCCACCAGGCCGTATCTCCAAGCAAAGGTCACCTTCGGTCTATTCCATTTTCATCTGTCCCAAGCTAGTTTATGCGATAACTCGAGAGATCGGTCACGTCTTCGCTACACGCCCATTTTTTGCCCCTGCTCTAAATAGGAAACTCATTTCATGAGGAGGGAGGGGAACGGGGAGATTTTCTGGAAAAATTTCCACCGTCCGTCCGAAAAATCGTGCTTCGAGGGAGTTGGGGATATTCGATAAAGGAAAGGGAAAAATAGAATTTAAAATTTTGGAATTTCTTCTTTCCTTTGGAGTTTCAATCCGATGGGGTATTGAATTAATTCTATAATTTGAAAAAAAAACCTACTGAAAAAACCTGAAGAAACTTGTACCGAAAAAATTGAGCAATCAACGATACCAAGAATTTCTACGACTGTATTTCCTTTTTGCTGTAAATCATACAGGAGTAAAAAATCGTACACACATTAGGAAGATAGCGCAATTTTGGAATCTAATTTTATATTATAGTCAATTATGGACGCATATTTTTTCATTTGTTCTCTTCCAATGTGAATTCAGATTGATAAAAATTAAAGATAGTTGCTAGCCGGCACTGACTGGCATTGGCGGAGTATTTAAACGCAGTGATGATGGGTACATAAAACGAAATAACACGCTGGTAAAATGATATAAGCTTTTGCGTAACACGCTGAAAGGGTTAATTTGTAATATTCACGCTATTAACGTGAATATGATCCTTTACAACCCTTTCTCGAGGGACAACTTTCAAAGACATTTAACTGAACATAAATGATAATGATAATTATGATATACACGCAGGTACAGTCAGTGCTGCATATATTATTGGCAAATAATATCGCCACAAATGTTCTTCCTCCCGAGTGAAACACGTGCATACTCATTTATTCGATGTTTACTTCAGAACGATGCGACCTGCACGAGATAGTGTAAGTCATTTATAGACAGGGGGACGCTTATAGTCAAGTTGCGTAGTGATCTGTTACCAAAAAAAGCAACTATTGCCCATTGACTTTTATGAAAAAGCTAGACAAGGTATTGTCTCGCAATTACAGCTCCTATACTTGCAGACCTCACTGGACGATACTGACATCAGAAACGATAACAAAAGAATAGAACAAGGAACGTTCTATACCGAGTACTGGAAAACAGTTGAAGTTTGCTAGCTAGAGTACACCAAAAGAGACCATGTGTAAATTTATAATCGCATTGCCCAAATATTTATTTTGTTTGTTGATTAATTACGTCAGTATAATGCTGTTCTCATGGATACCCCCACGTCTATATCTTAAAACGAGGAAGGAAGAATAACAATGGCACATTAACCCTATCGCGTATAATTTGAACAGTAATCAACTTTTTCCTCTATCTCGTTACGTAGGGTAATAGACTGGCGGCCAAACATTTTATTGTCTTCCGTAGAGTCAGATCGGCAGAAGCTTTTCTTGACTCGTTGACGCTCAGGTGATATTTGTAGAATAGGTTTACTCTCTCGTCTTTTGTATGAGTCCGCAGCTGATAGCATAAATTATATCAAAGTCGAGGAATCGATATAATGGTGAGAGGTAAATGATAAATAAACTGTTTCGAAAAACTAAGTTTTGCGACCAAACCGTCAGTCCGAATTATCATTAATCAACGGAATCAATTTAGGCATCATTCGTCACATCGTAAGAAATGTAAGTTGCAACTTTTGAAGCCCTGTGTTTCTCCATTCAATCATCCAGTTTTAAGATATTTTATACGATACCTTTTAATATACAGTACAGTGCACTCCTCTACACGCTCGTTGCTACTTTCCTCTTCTCTTCGATCGATCTGTGTAGTATACGTGAAAAATTATCATAACCGTGAAACGAGTACCGCGAACCGAATTCATCTTACGAAGGTGGCCAGTTAAGGAGACAAAAAAGGCAATTTGGAAACCTCTTCGATATAAAAAGACGTATAAATCATGCAAAAGGGCGCCCCTAGTGCGTGAAATATAATAACGTCGCGTATGACATCATATTCCTTGACACCCTTTTTATAAAGGGGTTGTTGTCAGCTTGTCCCCGGAGAGTCATTTTAATCTGTCAAAATTTTCTTGGTCGTTCTTTTCATCTTTTCTGTATAGTTTTTTCGTACTCGTACGTATACATGCGCGTGTACAGCATATTATTCAATGTGCACGTACTTATGCTATACGTTTCGCCTTCTCTGAGAAATTTCAAAAAGCTTTCTCCGTCCCGTTTTCTTGTAAAACTCGGAAGACAGCGAAAACTATAGACAAATAAGTAACTTGTCATGAGAAGAAACGCAAAGGCATAGAAGAATCAATCAGTGGAGTGGGTCTACTAGCAAGAGTGCAGATGAGCTTATTATAAAAATAGAATTTTCTGCAAATGGAAAAAAGTCATGTTTTCTCATCTGTCGACTCACGTACAAAACTCTGCTTAGTATTAGATGTATCTGAAACGAAGAAAATTAACCCGTGGAGATGTGTGGCCCCACCCTCTCAGACCAATCATTGGGATAGAAGACGGTTGATCAAACTCACCCGCGGGAGTTTAGCTCCAACCCAGATCAATTCTTGGAATAGAAGAAGAAGAAAATTGATCAATTAAACATCGTTTAATTGAGAACGCTTCTGCGGCGTATTTACAGTTCCTTTTTCTGAAATTTCGGAAGCAACGCGCTTCGTTTTCCTCTCATATTTGGTTTCTTCGTCGGTGTTTAGTGTTGCATTTGAGACCCAAGTTCGTTAAATTCCGGTTTTATTCCGATTGTAAGGGTACAACTAAGAAACTGGAAAATTATATGAGGGAGAAGGGGATCAGAACAGAGTTGCGAAGATGTAATGGTAAATTTAATATCACGATCAGATTAAACATTATGGTCCATTCAAGACTCTCCGGTATGCTCCTCCCCCTTGAGTTTGATTACTTTATGCGGGACGTCAATGAAAAGTGTCGGAAGTTTGAGGCGAAGTTGAAGGAGAGGAAAAATAAGAAGCTTTCCTCCCTAATGACGGTTAATGAGGAGGTGGTTGAGGAGGGGGTGAGTGATGGTGTTGTCGTTCATAAATTCCATCCCCCCCCCTCATAAATAATAGTCAGGTAGTATTCAATAGTGACGAAACATCCCTCCTTGAGAAAGGTTTGAAGTTCAGTATGCCTCCCCTCAAGAATGATGAAACCTTGGCGAATGTCGTTGCGGATCTTGCGGTTAAGATTGGTCCTGGTTTTAATACCCAGAAAGTCTGTGCCGAATTAGTCCGAATAACCCCCTCCCTCGCATGAGTAATAAATTGGGAGGAGTGATTCAGGGTTTAAGGAGGAAGATGAAAGAGGGAGATTTGATCGTCACTAAGGCTGACAAGGGCAACGCTGTTGTAGTGATGGAGAGATCGGCCTATTCTTCTAAGGTCCATGAAGTCCTACAGCAGTGTGGTGCTAAAGAGAGTGAGGATTTCAGCTTTCCCAAGCACGTCAAAGAAGTTAGGTGTGTCATCAACAGGAGTGAGGCTGTTATCAAAACTCCTGCTTTGAAAAAAGCCCTCCTTGTTCCTAACCCCACACCCCCCTCTTGTACGGGCTGCCTACAGTGCATAAGAACAATACCCTGATGCGACCCGTTGTTTCTTTCGTCTCCTCTCCTACCTACCTCCTTGCAAAATTCCTTGACCGTTGGTTCAAAAATCGTATTGATTTTGAATCCCCTCATTCGGTCTTGAATTCGGCCTCTTTAACTGACGTCCTCAAGGATGTAAGCCTTCCCGCGGGAACGACCATCTGCTCGTTTGATGTTGCTGGTTTGTTCCCGAATATTCCTAAGGCTGCTACTATCCAGCGTATGGGTGAGCTACTCGTCAAAGCCAACATTCCTAATAATGAGCTTCACGAATTCTTCGATCTTCTTAATACTTGCTGGTCCCCCAACTACTGTAAATTTGAAGGGAAATTTTTCGAGTTCCCTGACGAAGTAGGGATCCCCATTGGATCACCACTAGGCTCTCTCATATCCGAAATCTTCATGTCTAAGTTTGAACTTGACCTCTTTTCCTCGAACCAGGTGGTACTTAATCATATTCATTATTGGCACAGGTACGTTGATGACGTTCTATGTACCTGGACTGGTCACCCAGATCTCCTTGGTGAGTTTCTGAGGTATCTCAATTCCTGGTACCCTTCCATCAAATTTACGTTGGAAATAGGGGTATTTTCCATTAACTTTTCGGATTTATCGATCTCTATAATAGACGGTATCCATAAGTTTGGAATTTACAGGAAAGATACTACGACCGATGTTTTAGTCCACGGTGGTTCGTTCGGTCCTGTTGCTCATAAGATGGCTGCTTTTCACAGCCTATTTCACAGACTGACTCGTATCCTTTGAGTCAGTCTGCTTTTAAAAAAGAAGTACTCACAATAAAATATCTGGCTAGAGTGAATGGGGTCAATGTCGACGTTTACGTGATGGTTCGGAGGAAAGTTATAAGGAGCATTCTTGATTCCACCACCTCCCTCCCCCGAGACACGATCCGTGATCGCCGTTTGCGTTGGATCAGTCTCCCTTTCTTGGGGAAGTTCTCCCAGCAATTGGGTCGGGCCCTTCGCCCATTTGGCTTCAGACCCGCGTTTTACAACCCTACCACAGTCAAGAGGTTGTTTGTGAGACTGAAGGACCCCATACCTGTCGATGAGAGGAGTGGTGTGTATAAGTTGGAGTGTGAGGATTGTGGAGGCTTTTATATTGGTGAGACCAGCCGCCAAATGAAAGTTCGAGTAGCTGAGCACCTGAAGTCTTGGGAGAAGGGACACTTGGGGGAGTCAGCTTTCGCCGATCACTTAATAAACAGTGGCCACAGCTTCCGCGAGGGATCCGAAAAGCTCCTCCATAAGGAGAATTCCTACCGTAAGCGTATCGCCCTCGAGAATATAAAGATAATTCGTCATCTCAACACTGACGGTATCACTGTACTCAATTCGTACATTCCGGAAGATGGCCTGATCGAACTGGTTTATGACTCACACCGTGATTTTTCGTTTGGACGATCTTAATACCTCGTTCTTCTCTTTTGTTCGTCAGTTGCTTTCATTTCAGGCTTGAAGATGGTTGTTTAACCGAAAGCGCTCGTCGTCTTTTCATTTTTTCTGCGGTTTGCATGTTTTACTCCACGTCGGAGTGTTCCTCTTTCATGTTTAAAATTGATCAAGTTGGTACGGTGAAGCTACACCCGGAACGGCGTTCAAGTCTGAGATCTACCAGACGATTTATCAAGTAGCGACTAGACTGCTCCGGCTGTATACGACGTAGACTTCCACTACACGGCGATCAAATTAGGCAACTTAATCTTCTTTTAGTCCTTTCTCTATATGCTTCAGCGAACAGAGATGAGGATTCTGTCGCGTGCCACTGAGTTAAAGTTGGAGGACTCTAGTATTCGGCTTGAAAAGACTGTCGCCGTTAGTGACAAGCGTACATTTAAACCAATCATCAAAGCGCAATGCGAGACGGGTTCGGAAATTCATTCAGATGAATGGTCAACTTATACCGCAATGTTTGCCAGCGGAAGGCTTCACTCATGAAAGGTGAACGGCCAAGAAAATTATGTGGCCCCATTCAGGGGGTTGCGGACTTCGAAGGACTCTGGTAGGACGCAAAAATTCTAATTCTGAAAATGAGAGGCGTTCCTCATAGCATCGCACTCAGACGCACTTCAAAAAAGGAATATCATTTTCTCATTTTCCTAGACGACCACATGTCATTACGAAATTCGAATCCGACGATTTTGTGTCGGCAATTTCTGGAGTATAAACCATTTCACTTGCTCCTAGTGCAATCTGGGTAAGTTGAAAATCCGGTAAATAACTTTTTCCAGTGGTAGATCGTATACTGAAGCAGCACGTCACAACCTCCCCCACAAATTTAGTCAAGTCGCTCACGCATACGCAAATTTCGGAATCGAAAGCAAGATGCAGTAGATATGAAATATATAGAAAAAAAGTTTTGTAATTTATTTCACTCCTCAAAATATTCAACTTACATCAAACTTTTCTATAATTATTCGACAAAATCACATAAAAAGCATTACTGGAATGGTCGTGATTTCCCAGAGACGCGGTATGAAAGATAATATTGACTCCGTGAAATAAGGTGGCACACAACCTAGTATTACGTATAGTCAGCAATCCTACATCGCATTCCTCTGTTTTTCTTCGCTCGATGACCAACGCGTTCGCACGAACAGGTTGGGTTTCTTTGGAAACTTCGATCATCGAAAACGTATTAATTGGCATTTTCCTGTCCCGTCGCATACCGATGTCACAGTCATCGTATACGTCTTTAATAACGCTGAAGCAAAACAATTTTTATTTTGTCATCGCCCTTCGAGTATGAGAGTCTAAGATATCTTACCGCGTCGACGAGTGTATACTTTTCGAACGACCCGCCAGCCAGCCAGCCACCTATCCGCTACGGATATTATTATACTATACGCTATATTATTATAGAGATGAATAAAGTATGACTTTGAAAATTGACTCTCCCGAGTATATACATATATAGTGCGGGTATACACGCACACGGCCGAAATAGTCTCATCATAGACGTATTAAAAACGAAAATCAACAAAAAATGTCGTCTCGAAGATCACTTAAAAGAAGGCAGTGTTATTGTTGATACGCCGCGCCGGGCAAAAGGTTTTTCACTTTCAAAAACGATTATCTAGCAGTTAAGTGGATTTTTGTGACATTTTTAGGCGTTCGAGCATACACCCTACACATATTATTTGAAAGGAATACTCGAATTCTCGGCGTATATTCCTTTCTCGAGTGCGTTTACAGTGGCTGTATATGATGACACGTACATCTTTTTGACTGCTAGCTCCCTATTTTTTGTACGCGGACGAAAATATTTTCGCTCCTTAATTAGGCCACCTGGTAAGAAAATTGACTGTACGTACAGTCATTTTCTTATGATAATAAACGTATCTCATTTCCTACATCGCTCTTCTTTGAATTGCGTTATTTCACACAACACTACATGAAGGGGAAAAAATCCTGTTGTCACCGAGTGCACGTTATCAAACCTCTACCCATGTAATCCGTCAACACGCCACGTAAAAGACTTCCCGACACATCGGCATTGAAATCACTTTACCCGACCATACAGTCTGCTCGGAATGGAATAAAAATATACAAACTACATGAGTATGATAGTCGGAGACAACGACCTATTGGAAGATCGTAACAAGCGGATGAAAAATGCTACAACCGAATATTCATAATGACGCGACGCATCCACATCAGCGGACGAGGAAAATACAGATATTCATTTCCCTCGATTCCTGTAAATAGTGAAAAATGGCTCGACGCGTCTTCACTTGTGGTCCAGGAGCGTTCCTCTCTCTTTCACCCCTGCAGTCCCATCCTTTCCCTCTATACATAATAATATACTATTTTGAAAACTTATCCTTGTTTCGAGAACGTGTCAATATTTTTCTCGCTCGCGCGTACGACCTGGGGACGAAAACCCGCGCCAAGATTGATAACGAATCATTTATAAACTCTCTGTATCGCGCGTCTTCTCGTATAGCCCGTCTTCGATCCTCTCTCGGCGCTCACTTTGCACACACAACCCGCACCGTTTTAAATCCACCCGGGAAATACTTCATATGCAAATCACTGTTTGATAGATCGACTCGGCTCATCTTGAAAATTCTATATATTCCTCAATCTTAAACGTGCTGCGTCCGTTCGATTGGGACAACCTCTTTAAATTTATGTACAATAAACCGAGTGTACCGATGTCTATACACACGGGGCCTGTATAGTATAACTTATGTATTAGAAGCAGAAGATTGAAAATGTCCATCACGGTAATAGGTCCACCGCACTAGATACATACTACAGACGCAGACCTGTAATTAACGTTAAAAACGAACGGCAATTATTTCGCTGTCATTGAGTCTCGCCGAACTAAAATGTATTCACGTTTTAATAGCGCCGTTTTATAACTACATAATTATCGTTGTTATAATTACCTCTACGGAGCGCAAACAGAGTATTTCCTGCGATTACTCGCTTTTTTTTCTTCTTTTTTTTTTCGTCCCTCTTTTTCTTTTCTTTATCGCCACACATCATTCTCTATAGCGAGCGAGTCTGACGTGTCCAAGATCGACCATACACCAAAGGGAAATCAGTATTAATTCTATTTTTCTGCGTAGAATCAGCGCGCGTTCTACACCCGGCACTCCACGAGGAGACATTTTCTAGCGGCGTGGTCAGCTGTTATCGTTTGGTTACTACATATTTGTACCAGCTCAATGCACTTACAGTTCATGATAATTAATCCGACTGACTACACTTAGAAGCAGGACATAAGAATCGAATTTGTGCGAATGTCTATGAAGTACATGGTACGGAGTGGAAAGATGAATGATTCTACCTGGCAATGGAACAAATCCTGCAAAAAAGAAGTCAATACGTTCTCAAGAATGGCTATTGAAATAAACTTAGCCTCCTGTACCAAAAGGGGACCCAGAAATCCGCAGGATCAGAATATTCAAAGTACTGAGGCATCAAAAGTTGTAGGGCAGTAGTTGGAGTGATACACTAAGACGGGTAGAGATTATAACATTGAAATTCTAGGGGGGGGGGGGGGTGATCACGCAGCGAGAGATTAAACATAGGAGCAATATTGAGGGTAATCAATCAAAAGGAGAAGCCGAAACAGACTTAGTAGGAACTTCTTCATGTCGACAAACTTTTAGGGGCTGTTCCCTATAAAATACGCGTAATTTAAGCAGTTTCGATAAGCGTTTTTGCAACTAGCCGCCAAGAGGAAATTATAGGACTTTCATTCATCCGATTTTCAGTCTCCCTTCAAAAGTTTTACTAAAAGTGAATAATCAATCCCTCCAGGTTCTTTCCCTGTTCTCATTTTTATTGGCAGCTTATGGAATACTAGGGTACTATAGCGGGGAATGATAATACGCCATTTTAGCAGCAAAAAGAAGTGTCTAACGTACGATTGCGTATTACGCAGCATCGCGAGAAAACGAACGGGACCTATGTTGCCCGGCCCTCCCGAATATTCCGCAACACTGCGCGAACACGTTCGTGCTTGAGAGCCTTCTTTTTGCTACTAAAATGGCGTATTGCCATACCCCCTCTGGAATACGTGCGAGAAAACGAAACAGTGAAGAATAGTTATTTGTGCAACAAGGGAGAAAAATGAGCCATTTCTCATCAAGTGCAAAGTTAGCAACCCGAGCCAGAGGCAAGGGTTGATATTTGCACAGAGTTGAGAAATGCTTTTTCGACCGTGTTGCACATAACGTTTTTCTTTACGCGATGAAAAAGCGATGAAAAAGTCTAGTAGTTTTGTTACATGCGTAAATTCTTATCTCACCAAGAGTAGATATGAAAATTCATATCTACCCTTTGCACATGCGCAGTACTGATTTTGACGCTAAAACGACGCGCATTCACGGAGTGTCGTGTGACAAAATTGATCAACGTTCCAATTAAGGATACGAACTTCACACTTTTAGGGACGGTTGGAGAGGAAATTAATGGCTGTTTTGATATTTGACAAGCCTAGACAAAAGAAAATAAAAGAAGAAAAAACACGCTTTTCCCGGAATGTACTTTTTTTGAGGGGAGGGGGGGGGGATGTCCCTGAGTTCCCCCTCCGTAAAACCGCCCCTGCACTTTTGCATTGTATTGTGCGGTATGGAATGATTTTCTCTCTATTTAACAATGATCGTTCACGTTTATCGGCAACGTTGTAAGATCATTAACGCCAAATTAAGTAAAGTTTCATGAGAATACATCTCAAATTGTTCGTGAGTTTGTACAACGTCATATATTTGTATAAGAACAAGATCCGATGATCATTGATCAGTCTGTTCTACTATTCGGTGGAAGTAACTATCTGATGGGAGGGGGCTCAACCCTGAGAAAAGAACGAGACGATAATTGCGAGAGGATATTATTTCAAAGAAGAAATTTTGGAACGACGAAGGGCAATCCTTCACGTTTTCTCGTTAATTCAAAGTTTCAACTTTATGAAGAATCATTTTGCCAAGTATCATACGACAAAGAAATAGACGGATGATTTAGAACACACTTTTATTCATTGAAAAGGAAAATTTACGAGCAACTGATTTTCTTTTCAGAAGGTTATCGGAGTCGTACTCCTATGAACGCGACAGGAGGTCGTTACATCGAAAATAGTTATAAACACATCTCATTATAATAACGACATCGAGAAGATTAATAATGGTGAAATTTTACCGCGTTCCATAACGGAAACATCTCAAGTACGAATGCAGATAAAAATATTATGAAAATCCTGCACGATATTTTGCATATTGAAAGTTGGATTGAAGAAAATTTCAACAGGAACGAATGTAAAAAGTCACGACGTGCAGGAAGTACGATTTCAATGTGTCGAGGATAAAGTATTTCTTCATCGATAGAAAAGAGTGATTGAGCTTAGAAATAGTTTTTTAGTATGACTTTACTCCTAAAAGAGGTTCTATTCATAGCTTTAATTATTAGATGTACATACAATGGTTGCACCAATGAAAGGAAGCATAAGGTGAACTTTTATAAGAATTTTTTAAAATTTCTGGAGCCTCGTGAAACTCAAAGCTCAATTAAAATTCTTCAAAATTTCACCAATTTTTACAAAGCACACTGAGAAAAATTTTTACATGCTCAAGAGTACGTTACAGTAATTTTTCTCACGAAAAATAGTGAAAAATACAACATTTCTGAAATAAAATACATACGGTACAACAATTTGCAGAATATGCCATAAATGTATTAAACTATAGTGTGTAGTGCAATGAATTTTCTCATAAAATGAAGTATTCTTTGCTACATTTTTGTTCACGGGCGCAATTTATTGCAAAATGTTGGAAAATTCATCACAATTTTTCTCACAGTCATGCATTCAGAATTGGAATTTTTTTATCACCTGTACCCACATAGAAAATTCACAATAAGTTGAAGATTATCTAATGTCACAAAATGTGTAATACTTTTCAGATTTATCGATTGTTAAAAACCTGGTAGCTGCTCGTAGGGTCCCTGGCTGGGTGTTCTATGATGGGATTCATCGGCTGTCATTGAGCTCACTCGTGATGGTGACGTCACAAAGTCTGCACTAGGTCCGTAATTAGAATGATATCTACGATGTAAACAACTTCCCTTCGCTGCTCGAACATCGAAGCGTTTTCCGATGTGGATACAGGAGAGAGGCGAATTTTCATTTATAACCTTTAGTCAACTGCTCGCTTAAATCCTTGCATTCATTTTTCCACATGACTCAGATGATAAGAAGAAATTTTGAGCGTTGAATAATGGAAACTGGTTTTACGCACATGCTTTCAAACTGAGAACGGTTTTCAAATCCTATAGCTTACTCAAAGGAAGCAGAAAAGTTACAAATGATGATTCGTATTTCACAAGAGGAGTGCAATGCTAAATCCAGAAGCGAATTATGGAGGAAGAATGATTACCAAAAATACATTGCAAACTTCGGAAAGCTCAGCGAATCCGTGGAAAACTTTTGCTTCCTTCTTGTTTAAATAAGTAGACGTACAAGGTCTTTGAATAGGAACGTTTGGATGTATACAAAACCTCGATGAAGGAAAACGTGAGGCCTGGCTCTCTCTGAACTTGATCTAGCCGAGAAATCTCACGTAGACAAATTCATTCTTCTATATGCAATCTAACCTAACTTCGATCGAATGACGTCACCCCCAAGTCCCTCCTCATGTATCGGTTGATGGTCTAAAATATTCCAAGTCTCTGGATATTTATCCGAAGATTATGACGTTACAAAAGCAGGGTGCGGACGCGCTCGCGGAAGCTTTCTGAGGATCCCTCCCCCCTCATAAAACGGATAGCAGATTTTCCGCTGAATAATTTCCCGCTTTCTTCCACTCGTATTTAAAATTTTCTTGCAAATGCAGGCGGCGTTCTTTATCAATTTCGAAAGTGACTTTTATTAATTGTTCTTCTCTTCAATTTCATTCCTTTCTTGAGAGCAGAGGGTACTATTCGTAGCCCCTACTCATTTCCAAATAGATCGTGATAGGAAATTATTTGCCTGCGACAAATGAAAGCTAATGAAGTCGGCGCAAATTGTACAGATTGATACATTTTTATCGATAAAAGTCGGTGCACTCATTGAGTTAAGAGAAATCAGCAGACAAGTTTCTGAATTTCATCAAAGTTATGACACGACGTCCCTCGTGGAGAATTGTTAATCAGTTTATTTGAAATGACGATTCAATGGAAGAGACTCGAATTCCATAAAATGCACTCTTGAAGATACAAGATCCTGAAATATTAGAGGCTTTCGGCTGCTAAATTTTTGAGCCACCAAAGTAACGGGTCAACTCTCAAAATTGCTTTTCATTAGAGAAGCGAACATGAAATTCAGAAAGTTTCTTCATTGTTCGCCTCCGGCAATGTTTTTCTACCGTCTATAAACTAAGACAAGAATTATCGCTCCATCGGAACATTTTTCTGCTCTTTTCTTTTTCATGCGCACGCGTATCGATGAATCTGTTATGGTAATTCAGAACGAAGTTGTCCATAGGGACATACATGTATTATATACGCGTATATATTTCTCATATACACGATCCAAATCTCGCGTGTAAATGAACGCACCTAATAGAGTAAATGGATCCACATTAGCACGAAAGATACGACTCGATAGTATGCTATATAATATACAGTGAACGATTTTCAGGTATCGTCAGCGTAATCTTATATTTGACTTATGATGTGAAAATCCAACATCGCGCTGATGCGTAGGTTCGTTGACAAATCGTTTGTCACAGATTCTTTATGGATATTACTATATCGAAACGAACGCGAACGACTACATAGTATGCGCTACAGTATGCATAAATTATATCATTGATATTCGATCCGCTCTCGCTAAATCTGTTCACTTTATAGCGTATAGAAGGCGTAAGCACCTGATGTGAACGCGCACTTTGTTGTGTTGGTACCTAAATCATAAGTACCTATATTCTTGTCCCATAGCGTACCGAAATTGACTCTATATTGGGAAGAACGTTGGATATCAGAGCTCAACCACGTCATATTATCGAAGGTTGTACGTAATTGATATCAAATATTTCACTTCTAATTACAGTACACGTAAATCAAAGTTTCGAGAAATTCAGAACAATATCGCGTTCAAAAGCTTGATCCAAACACATATCTTTCTTTTGCTTCAAGTAGATCTGTCCTTAACTGCATCGTGAGGGTCATTCACTGTACACTTCGTTCGTTCGTTCGTTCGATTTATGAACCTAAAGAAGTAATAAATATGCCGATAATCAATGTAATCAATTTCGCATAAATCACGAAATTCGAAATATTGTAATACATTCGGCGTGATAGTGGATAAATAATTTACGACGAGTCGCACTCTTAAATTACCTCAAATTTGTACAAATTTTTTAGTATGCGTGGCTCTCGCGACCTTACACTGAATGTACCACGATACGGCAAGGTCCTCGTTAATGAATAGGTATATTTCCCCTAAAAATGATCGAATATACGTAACTGGAGGAAAAGAACAAAATGATAGTTTCAATTTCCACAGTGCTAAAGATAATTGGACACCACGTAGGTCGACAAACATTCGTCTCGTCATTTGAAGGGACGCCTCGTCGTTTAGTTTTAAGTTTTTCGATGCGACAATTAAATTCGTTTTTAAATACTAACCGCACGCCCATTATCATATTTACTTTATATGCTCGACCATATCACCGAAAGAATATGGTACCTCTGTTTTTATACTCATCACCACTGTTTGACCATGGCGTGAGGGTGGAGAATTTCTTTTATTCGGCCGCAGATTATTATTTCACGCTTATCCGCTTACGGAGTAGAATCAAGATGAATTTGCAATGATGTAATAAAAGAGAGACCGGAAAGTGGTACGGCATAGACGCGCGACGAAAAGAGGGGGGCATTCGCTTTTCGAAATCGGCTGAAGAAAGGGTCTAATGGATTAATGGTATGCGAAAAGGATCATAGGCACTGCGCGACGCATTATATTGACCTGTCAACTGGGGCCGGGGTACAGGCATGAATACGTTAATAGCTTCCATAACCCTTTCACCCTAATCGAAGAGTGGTTCCGTTCGCTACAGCTGTTCCGTATTTATACACAATGATAGATTCTGCCCGCCATCTTTGATAATCCCGTTTCAGTTCGCTTGAAGAACCACTTTTACCGTGTACCATTTTCATAATGCCCGAAGATGACGGGCTTTTGATTCTTAACATTTTTTTTTTTTTTTTTTTTTCAAACTTTGCCATTCCGGTCCTCTTCACTTGTTTTTAGTGGGTAAAAAATCCAGCCCTCCTTCTCAATATACGTATGATATTCTGCTTACATACTGCATACGACTATTTTAAATATTACAAACGTTCGTACGCACATATTTGTGCGGTACGCGTGCGTTCTACTGAGAGTAGCTTTATACACCGCCGACGTCAACATTCATTAATTAAATTGTTATATAGAATTGATGGTTAGTAAATATCAATTTGCAGACCGAACGTTGCAGGCCTTTTGTGAGTCGACCGTACGCTGCCATTAATACTGATTTCCGGAGATGAAGAAAATAAAACAATGAAAAACAGTGGACAGGGTGAGAGCATCGCAAAGTCGCCAATTAAGTATAACGTAATAAAAGGTAATGAACTATAGGATCTCAACTCGCGATACACTTCTTATAATTAGGATATCAGAAACTTGACGCGAGTTAAAAGCTGATGTAAGGACTTTTTGTAAAATTTCTTCAACGCAGTATAAGAGCACCTAAAAATTAGTCTCGATACAAATTCAAAAGGACAAACGTTAATAGAGATTTATCATCGAATGCAGGTTGAGTGGATTCGAAGTGTACATCTCAATAATCTCTAAAATCTTACACACGATCCAATATCGTGGGGTTTCAAACAAAATGATTTAAGGCTATCCCTGTTTAGTAGAATTCATTTTTCTATTTTATAAGCTACGAAGCGTCCGTAATTTTGAGGTGTAATTGAATAATTAATATACATGATGCAAAATTACACCCTTCAACGCAACGTCATAGGCCTAATACTAAATGAAGTGTGAAACTTAAAAAACATTCATGGCATACAGAAAATCATCCATTGATCCTTTCATGTACAACATAATAATTTCTAAGGTAATTATATATATTTTTTTGAAAAAAACAATACTTATAAATGTTCCGACCCTTCCAGGTTTTTCTAGACTAAAATGCCGCTCAGTTTGACATTTAGATGATTTAAGATTACATCAATAATAATCAATGCTGCGAGCCTCAAAGAATCTCCCGACTTCGGCTGAATTTCCCGATTTTGCCAGGTTTCCCCTGTTTTCTAGAAACTGGTTTTACTAAGAATAACAAAGTTGGAAAGACACAACTGAAATGTGAGAAATTAAGAAGTTAATCCCGATACGGCGAAATGAAGTATTCGAAATATTTTTCTAACAAAGTAGGCCAAAAGTTTGCTCCAATAAGGAGCAGACAAAGCTCTTTTTTTCTTTTTAGTAAGAGACTATAACAGGAGATATAATCGCACTCTATCACACACGAGATAAAGTCTCCGGCCGATGGCTGCATTTGTATCACTTTTCTTTGATGACTTCGATGACGTCATTGTATGTTGACGATGTTATTCTACGCCAATAACGCAAACTTGAATGCAAGTGCAGCCATCAGCTAGAGGCTGCAACAGACTAACTTATTGTAACGTCATTCATTACTAACTCCCTACCAACAAGGCACAAACAACGCGCAAACACACTTCAAAAACCCTTGCATATGATCGATTGTATCGTTTGGGACCCATCACATTATCTATTCCATAAGAAATACACTGGAACGTTTCGATCATAAGTTCAAATTAAAAAGTCGGAAAAAATTAAGCAATTATGTGTATACATTCAGATTTAGGCAGTTCTGAAGTACAGTCGATGCCGACTATAACGAGGCCGGTTGAAACGAGATTTCGGGTATTGCGAGCAGAATCCGTGGTCCCTTGCACTTCACCCATATAGGCTATGTAAATTACACCGGTTACTACGAGGAGTGATGCCGGTCTTAACGAGCTTTTCCTTATCAATTAGGGCGTATATTCTCGCAAAAATGTTACATTTCTTATCATACGTTGGTTACCCTTGAATGGAATGTTGGAAACACCGGTTAGTCTGTTTTGGCCTCACGGGGAAAACTTTTCTCCTTCTCCAAGATTCGAATTTTTTCCCCCTCCTTCTTTCAAGCGTCTTCTCGCATCCACCAGTATTACTCCTCTACCTCTAACAAAAACTTGTCTGGGAGGAGACAGTTCGAAAGCTTCAGATGCACCATCAAGTATCAACAGTAGCTACGATAGCAACGGTGAATTTCATGGGTGGGCCATTTTATTTTGAGAAGTTTTTCCAGCTTTTCACTTGTGAACAGATTGTCCGAATAGCATTTGAACGCAGCTACAAGACTTCTTTCTATTCATTGATTACTCTCGAGTCAACCTTATAATTATAATTTGCAGTCCATCTTCTGGCAATCGGACATTCATTTTCTAGACCTGAGAATGTTCACGTTTCACATGAGGAGAGGCCTGGAGACAACGCTTGCGCTCTGGAAACAGTCGAAATAAATTCTACCTATGAAATAAATATGTACAAACTCCCTCGTTCGTTTTTCTCTACTGCATTTGCGAAAGTTTTTCTATATTTTCGTACGTAGTGAGCTTCTCGGTATATCCGGACATAACGAGAATCTCGTTATAACCGGGGTATGTCTACTGCGAGCTTCCGGGTAAAGCGAGAAAAAGTATCAGGCCCTTGAATCTCGTTATAGTCGGCATCGACTGTATTTGAAAATAATTGAATCAACAAGTTTAGATCTGAGAGTTGGTAATGCAGGGTAAGATTAACAATGTCTACTATACCTCCTGGGTTACAGCGTCTTATTCTCAGATACTGAAGCTAATTGAACTGGCGGCCAGTGGTGCGCTTCTATTACGTCCTGTTTTTGTCAGACACTCAAAAATTTGGAGATGCTTGTGTTCTTATACTGGGTTTGTAATAAAAGCAGAATGTGATAGTGGCGCATCGGCGGATATCCAGTCCAAATTGTAAATAGATTTTGAGGGGAAAATTTAGAATTTTCTTGGCGACAAAAAAAGAAAAAAAGTACCCATCAACATGGAAATACAAGCCTTTATCACCACTTCTCTATTCAAAATGAATTTTTCACCTCCTTGCTCCCTATAACTAACAAGAAGTTTGGGCATAGATTTATTAAGAATTTGTGGAAAACACTACCTGCGATATTCCCTAAATAGGCGGTGTAACCAACGCCAGATCCCGCTAGTCACAAAAATACTCTTCTCTTGCAGACAAAATGCACACATAGTTCAAATGCTTTTCCTAAAGCTGAGCAACATTTTATCAAGAAGTGTAAGAACTGAAGTTGTAGAGTGTTTTTGAAAAAAAAAAATTCAACCAACGGCTGAAATAGACCAAAAATTTCAGGAGAGCTGCAGCCTTAAAAAGCAAAAAGAAAAAGAAATTGCACATTTTTCTGGATTTTACATGTACTTTGGACGTAATTGGGGATAGGGGAAGGCTAATTTCAAGTTATAAAAAATCGTTCCCGCAAATCGCACGCAGTGCTGCCAACACCGGTAACTCTAAGTTATTCCGTTCATGAATTTGAAGCTGGGAAAAAACCCGAATCTATAAGTCAAATTGAAAAATTGATGCTCTAGGATTTGCAGCGTAAGATAATGACTATCAACTCGACTTTCTTTTTTCGTTCTAATTGAAAAGAACTAGTATGTAAGTAAGTTATGTTCTCATTTACAAGGTTGACGACAGGGTTCACCATGCATTGGTTTGTTCGCCTGTAAGGGTCGCTAGGAGCGCACGCTCGTAGGTGATGCTGTGTAAGATCCACAGTTTTACAATCGCGAGTTTAGTGCTAAACCGAGCTTAACTGGCCAAATTTGGCCAGTCTGAGTTTTAACACGTCACGTGATTTTGGTAAAACTGGCCACCATTGCCCCCTATGAATAACGCAGGAGGGATTTTTAAAAGTTCCTCACAAGTCACAACTTAACTGATCAATCAATTTTTCAAAAATGAGATATACAAAAGTTGGAGCAAAGTCTACTCAAAAAATTTTAAAACTCTTCTACTTGGCTTCCCATTTGAATTTTACGGGAAAAAAAGTGCTAAAAGGAAATACGTTCTGTTACATAAGTACTTAAGTGATCATATCACTCATTATCATCATCATTGAGTGTCAGCTTCGAAAAAATTCTGTATAACAATGCATAGTCTGTCTTTATTGCATGGGGAATGTAGATTTATTTTGTCAGAAAATATTTTCCGATAAATTTTACCCACGCAATGGTACTTTTTTCCATCAATTTCGGTTTAAATCTAATTTTTCGGTCTCCTCAAAGCGTAATTTTATTGATCATACCTATATAATATGATTACGATCTAATTCAGCCGTAGACATTGCAGAAAGTGATTATCATTGGTACCGGTCTAATAATAAGACCCTATATTCTCGTATACCAATAGACATTCTGTTCAACCTTCATCCGTTGGCAGAGCCATGTGCTTTACTCGTTATGCAAGAGTCGATAATACTGAAACGCATCCAAAAACATCGCCAACGTGCCGAAAATATTTCAATAATATTTATAACGCATAGATCCGATGTATATATAATATCGCGCCGTCCTCTTGTCTCTGCACTCTTTTATGTAATGTAACTTACAAGAAAAAAGAATACATTTATCGTTACTAGAAAAAAATTTATATATTTTTTTTGACGTCACGTATGTATCGAGGCAATATAAGCGCGGAAGGTTAAAACTGTAAATAACAGGTATAAGATTCGATAGTAATTGGAGCAGCGGCAGTAAATCATAAGAACAGCGTATAATTATAATGATAAGACTATATACGAATGGTGAGAGAAGAGTAAGTGAGACGGAGAGAAAAACCTGGATGGGGAAAAAAAAACTCATATATACGACAAGGGTACCAAACAACGTTGAGACCAAAACAAGACAAAAACTTGTTTTCGAAGATGGCGACCAAAAGAGAAGATATTTGATTATAGGGTAGTGACTGTGACAACCTTGCAGCAAATATTGGTAATTACCAGAAGGCACCACAAACATAGTATTATTACTTTAAAAAATTTGTGCACGACCAAACGAGTTCCTCCTACTTCTTCGGGACTTGTGCCCTAGCTGAAATGGTTTACCTTTCAGTCGTACATCATCGGCTTACAATAACGATCGTTTTTCTACTGCTTTTCCTCTCTATTTCTCTTCCTCTGCCTGCGTGTTTATCTTCATCTTTCTCTTTTCTCACTTTTTTTTTCTATCTTTCATTATCTTAGTGCCTATCCGAGCAATAGCCAGTGAGTGCGGACAGTCGTCCAGTTTGGTTTGGAAATTAAAACGACTACAGTAATTTTGTTATACAAGAAAGAGAGAGAGAGGAGGAACACGAAGAACGGTCGCATTCCCAAGAATTCAAATTAAACGGATGGCTATAAAGAATTTTTGAACTTGTTGTACAGAACACATAATATACGTGGTGGACAAGAGCGAGATGTATTGGAGACTAAATTCGATGTACCAATCCAATCTAATCGAGTATGATGTATATACGACGTGAACATTTTCTCATAGATCGTTTACTTCTGAAAATATCATGAAAAACTGGATATACATATCGTATGTAACGATATTTTCGGTCAATCGCATAAATATCGTGTCGCGCCGTCCAAATGAATATTATATGGGAAACGGAAAGTAATTGCGTCGTTTTTCGACACAGGCGCTGTTGTAATGATTCTCTACTCACCCAGTGGGTGTTTCTTCTTGACCGTCATTAGATTTATGTGCATTACGTTATAAACGACAAGTTCAAATTTTCTCATGCCAGCGCGAGACAGTTCGTTATTTGTTTATCGATTTCAACGGCAGAACCGATGAGGAGTGTCTTTCACGAGTTTTCGTATCAGTAGGGTGTATGTACGAACAACGACACAGCCCACAGAATAATATTTCGGCATCAATAAACTGTTTGGAAAATACATCATCGCAGACTCACTATAGAATGATTTTCATAACTATACGCTCGTGTATATGCTCATATATTGGTCGCGATACACCTTGTTGGATTTTCCCTGAAATTTCGATTTTATATAATACGTCGAAAGTCTTCGCGTGTAAAGAATATATTTGAACGTCAACGTAATCAGTATCAATTATCATTGTTGTACAACACTTCGTGTGGAGTGCCATGGGAAGGACAACGGCTGTTTGTAAACGTACTTGTGCATGAAACGTCCTACCCCTACCGATTGTAATGACGAACGCTATACAGTACAGGGACGAAGGCGTTTATGTCATCTGGGAACACCGCGACGCTGAGTACCAAGGCACCCTTTGACACCGATTCAATTTCCGAACCATCATAGACCAAATTTAGCAAAATTTCTGACACCAGCCAACACATATACAGCGTGGAATTGAATTCTATTTTCCATCGGTGACTAATGATACTCAGGTATATATAGTACACGTCGTCAAGAGGTATAATATCAAAAAATGAAGAGGGAGAAAAGAGGAGAAGCCGAATTGTGGTTAGATTATGAATACTATAAAGCGTATTACAGAGCTATACCTTATGCATAATAGTGCATATGACAGAAGACGACGAGACGCGGGTAAAACGAATTTATCAGTTTTCTTCGAAACAGAAAGAGGTTATTGACTTAATATTTTAATACTAAACTTGAAATATGAAATAAATTCGCTCATCTTTGGCTAATGTAATTGCACACAAAAAGAATGACGCGAAACTAAAAAAAATAATTTCACAGGAGAGATGATCGGATGGTTGTTGAAACGAGGTCTACACCGCGAAAATATTTGAATATTATATACTACACTTCTACATATATGCGCACGAGAGTGTGCTTGTCAGAGGCGTTATAATCGGAGGTGAAATCAGGGTGGTATGATTTCTTATTTTTTCGAATTTCGAAGAGAAAAAAAATATAACAAGCTATACAACGTAGCGATGAAACAAGCGAAGAATCAGACTAGAATTTCACGATTCCATTTTTATGAGGAAAAATCTGCATGATGTAAGAATGAGTAGAATTTAATGCTCGTTGAAAGTGAGGCAGGAGCTAGTTCGAAGACTGAAGCTCCCTGAAATTGTTCTATTTCCTTGTCTGAATCGACCTGTGGCTGTAATAAAATTTTTAACTTCTAAAAAATCTATATTCTTAACGTCGCTTTTCTAGTTGTTTCTTGAAGCAGAAAAATTGAAGTTGTCATAATATTAATGAAAGCAGCTCAATTTCTTAATCTAAAAAGTTTATTAAATTATTCGTATGATTGAGATCGTCAACTTTTTCAGAAAACAATAATATTAACAATGCAGTGAATGTGCATACGCAAATTCGGAATCCAGTAGGAGCGCTAGACGCAATATCTAGAATGCACTAAAAAGTCAACATGATGTTTTTGACCATAAGAGATTTTACACGTAAAACCAAAACGACTGTCCTTTTATAATATTTCATACAGAAAAATGTACAGAGTGAAAGTTGTAGCTCGCATAATCACCTTTCATGAGTTCAACTCCAAATTTTTTGCAGTACTTTTGCAACATCTTCATATTTTTGACTAAATTGCACCAATCAGCAAACAGTATCTGTTTTGTCACTACCGAGGGCCGGCCCTTTGCCCTAATTGGCGAATAGAAATCACGATATCCTTTCTTTTAAACATGCGCTGTATATTTATCTGAAGTTTGAGGCTGGATAATCGAGAGACAACTTCTTAAACTTCAGGTTTGAACAAGCCCTATTATCTCATAATCATCCTAAGCATAACGTTTGTGCTATACTATTGAAGAATGCATCATGGCGACGTCCGCAGATTTTCTTGAGTTGAACTCACTGCCCATATCCTCATTTTTAGAATTTTCCCCATGTGATTCTCTTTTAGGCCAGCCATACGCTACAAGCATTACAATCAGCAAAATTGAAAACAGGATCAGGGCGATTTTTACATTTGGATGTTCATCGAGTAATTTCAAAATTAAAATATCGCCTCGTTATACACTCCCGTTATCAAGAATACCAAATAATTAATTCTTGATTTTACTTTTACTTTTTTTCTGATTCATCGTTCATATTAGCTGTATTCTCTTAGTTTAGTTTCTTTTCAGTTCCATTTTGTACTTGAAAAAGACCACTAGTCTGGTCGAAACGTTGTTTAAATATTAAAAATTTGTGAGGGAAAAGCCTTCGTTTTCTTCGTTTGAGTAATTTCAAAATGAAACGATTTAGGGGAAAAATTAGAAGAACAAAATTTGTAGAGCCCAAAATTTTCAACGAGTCATCTTCCATCACGAAAATTGATTTAAGTTGATTAAGGAAACGTTCCGCCAGTCACTCGCACCGCCCATCATTCGTCCCGTTTTCGTTGTGCGCGATACTAGCGCTGTCCGGCTTCTTTATCTTCATATCACTAATTCCACAAAAAAAAAGAGACATAGAACTCGAGTGTGAGTACGACAGAATAATCTGAACTAGAGTATTACGTTACCGTCTGCCACTCCGTCAGGTATGCTGCCGTCATAATTGAATTATAACTCGAGGCAAGAATTTTGAATATTGAGGCATGAGGTTTAGGTTGGGTTAGGCACGTTGCGCTCAGGTCATAAGGCAGGTATAAGTTTCTCATGTTGAGCTCGAGCACATAGGCACCATTATGTTCGCCACCATTTTGAAGAATGGAACTCGGAAAATGCATGCAAAAGTCCTCTTATAAAAAAACGTCAGAAGTTTTCGAGTAGAGTATGAGTGGTAGACTGCAAACACCTGCCTACTCTCAAACCAGAGCAGCATCATTCGAGCACTTCAGTCGCTTGTTGTAATACTCGGAACATCTTTTGCCCGAAATTGAAGGCAAACGTTATTCTCACGATCATGAATTTTGGCATCATCTTAGCTGACAAAAAAACTGGAATCACGGAAGTTGCGGGGAAGTGGAATAAAGGAATGTCAAATTCTACAGGCCTGACCGAGAAGTATAAAGTTGAAGATGGTAAAAGCAAATTTGAAGAAATTTATAAATTTCCAAGAGCTTGTCTACCTCTTTCTTCAAAATATATGCATCACCCCACAAAACTTGCCGAATATACTGAATTCACTTCAAATCAACAGTGATCAGGATATTATTCCCCTCCCCTTCCCCCCCCCCCCCCCCAAAAAAAAAAGAACTAGTTCTAGCAAAACCAACTCGTATTTGTACGCGCTCGAAAAAAATACCTATCGCATCGATCAAATCAAATCTTTTATCCGTTCCTTCATTCCTGTGGTTAGGAACTCAACGTGAAATTTTGACAAATTTTTCGCCTGAAATATTGAAGCCCGAAAGTCAAAACCTTTCCGAGCACCACTCCTCTTCATACATAGAGCCTGAAAAGGAAATGTTTCAATAGGAACCTGTTCTATGCGGGGTCTGCTCTCAAAAATTAACCCATCCTAATAAATACCCGCGCTTGAAAAAAATTTCGACGTCTTTCTAAATCCCTCTTCCATCATATACATATAGCTCGGAATTGACCTACCCTCATAAAGAAGTTGGCCCTGGAAAAATTTCGACTTTCGACCCTCCGAAGTCAGAATTTTTCCAAGTCCCCCTTCTCCCTAATTTCGCTGCGTTGCTCGTTCAACGTCACTAAGGAATAAGTCATCGTTTTCCAAATCCTCAACCTAAGTCTCTACCTTAACAGTCAACCGTTTTCTAATTCCCCCTCCCCTTCCTTCCTATCTATACCCGAAAGTCGAGATTTTTCTAAGTTTATAATAAAGTCAAGGACAAAAAAAAGTCGCGTCGAACAGAGCGCGCGTTTTGAGGAAGAAGAAGAAGGAGGAAAGCAGATAGTTTTAGGGTCTTCAGCCCCAAATCAAAGATCATGAAAATGTCTCCATACGAGTAAATAATCAGGTGGCACATTAGTTCGAAACTCAACATTTTTTCAAGTCTCTACAATAGGTCAATGCCGGTCTACTTAATGACTTCGTCAGAGGGTCATGTCAAAAAAATGATGATAATAATAATAATGATACAGAGCTGGTACTCCACTCCATAACCAGGATCTGAAGGATTGATTACACCCCAAACCTCCTCTCTGGCTAGACAACTGAATTCGTTTCCGAAATTTCGCTCTCATTAAAAGACATTCTTCTTTCATCATCCTTGGTAACTATACTTATATTTCACAAACGTCAGAGCACAAAGCCGAGACGATATTCCTCAACTATTTCCTGCCGTGGATGAAAAACAAAAAGAAACACCCCGCCTGAAGGTTTTCTATACCCAGCCTATATGTGTGCATCAGGAAATAACCGAAGTCATATCTCTTGATCTACCATCAATCTGTCCAGCTTAACTACTTTCCGAGTAATCGGTTTTTCATATACGTATAGCCTCGTTGTACTATAGTTGCGAGTCTAATTACAATTTGAAAACATTTCTGAAGCGGTTGCAGTTTTATACATAAATAGGCTATACGTTATATCTATGCGGCATCTAAAGATTCTGAGCATATTGTAACTTATAAACAGTAGGATCATTAAAACAAACGCTATCTATACTCTAGGTGAACAGTCAACCAACAGTGGGATAATACTCGTAATTCCTTCACTCGGTTTTGTATACAGCAACGTTATAACATTCAAGAATCGACTATTAAACGAGCACAAAGTTTTTAATCACAGCTTCACTTCTAATATACCTGTATAGCCTCACTCTATATTAATTCTGTATCTATTATAGAATGATTCACATAAATTGAGAGAATCGTACATTTTACACGGTAATCGTATAATATGTCCGCACATATAACTTATTAATATAAGTTTACGATACCAAACACAACAGACGTACACACAACCGATAATGAAAATGTTTTTGTTAATCATCTCGCCAACAGCTTCGGCTAAATAAATAACAAATAGACCGGTGTGTAGTTTTTTTCTTTCCCTTCGCTTTCTTTCGTTTTCATTTGAAGATTGAAAATTTATAATTCCATAACTGTCAAGAGGCAGAAAAAAGAAACAGGTTTACCGCGGTTAGAGTAGTATTTTTTTTTTTTTCAAATTCATTTTCACACAGGCCACCGATGCGCATTTTACACAGAAAAAGCTGAACGATTCATGAGAATTGAAACGGACGCGAACTACGACATCGTATTAGATAAAGTTGTTGTTGGCAATCGTTCATGTAGTAGTGCCTATAAGCTTACATAGCTCTAGGAGAAAGTACTGAGAAGAAAAGATGGAAAAAGCGCACATTGCTGGAGACTTGACAATTGAAAAACAAGACTGATAAGCGCCTTCCGTCACTTTTTTTCCTATTCTCTTGACCATTTAAACGTCGTTCGGAAAGAAAGAGATAACGTATACATCGTAAGAATAGAATGATATAAAATCAGTTTGCATGTAACACGCTATTTTTGAACGTGTATACGCGTACACACAGCCCCGGTGATCGTCTTTGGCCGCTTGCACGGTGAAAAGATTCCGCATGAGTCGGAGCACTACCGCAGCAGAAAAAATCATTCCGAGCTGGACGGCTTGCGTGACCACGCCATGTCCAAAAGGTCTCGTGACAACTACTCTTTAAAAGAAATAAACGATGCCCCTTCAAATCCCGAAAAACTGAAATTGGAAATTATATAGTTCCTGTGTGCGCTCCCTCTCATCTACCATGACACTCTCCCTTGTTGTTACCATCAACTAAACTATTAATTATCGTTTTTCTTCAGTCACCGGATAATCGTTTCTCCTCGCCTTTTGCTTATATACATGTATATACAGAAACGTGTACACACAGTGAATGGTTGGACAGATTTTTCTGATGCCGTCTTCACACAGCTGAGCACCTTTGAACTCGCCTTCGAAACTATTCTGTGCATAGAGATACATGATTATAGGATTGCGTATCGATGTTAGTTTTTTGACTGCGGTGGAATGTATACGGTCAGTCCGCATCTGCTGAGCGATGTTAAACTACTACCTAGCGACCTAATAAGGTACCTACTGCACGTTCATGAGTCGAAATTTACATCATTGCGGTCTCATATACGTATATACGTGCGAAAATCACGAAGTTCAATTGTCTATATGTATACGCAGTATACATACTCAATTTCTGTATCCAGATTGAAATTCATTGTACACCGAACAATAATTGGAAATAATATAATAAGAGCACGCGTATATATACGTATATGTGATCAATCCTAAGAAAAATGAAAAACTGAAGACCGAGGCGCGCGCAAAGAACTTGAAACCGCAACGTGTAATTCAGTCCTCTCCGGATAAATACCATAGAGCGTTACGAGCGGACAAACTATATAATTTCGACGACTTATCTCCGATACATATCGAAATGAGGTGACCTTATACTGTTATACCTTTCCAGAGGTGAACTTTTTGAAGCTCTCGATAAAAATCGGCCATTTTATTTCTGTACCATACGCTGCTCCCCGCTCCCCCTCCTTCGTAAATTTAGTATCCATCGACAATATACCTATTACCGTTTGCTTTAATGTGAGCAACGAACTTCGGCCATAGAGAGAACAACGAGCCAACGACAAGAACATAATAATTTTTATAATCGTGTACCGCAGTACGAAACATTATTAAGGTCATTTTTGTCGTTGATTATTACGCTGCCGGGCAAATATCGATAACTAGTTTTTTATTCGAAAACAATCGAAGGTGTATATTATGGAGCATAATTTATGACGTCACGATTCGAGGAACCTGTGTGAAGAGCGGCTTATGATTTTATCATCCGCAGATCGCGCGCTATTTCATTTAAAAATATTACATAGAAACGCGAGTATCTTCTTTCTAACTCATTTCTAATATCCATAGGCCTGTTACCGTGCAGTACAAATAGATGAAGTATACTTATTCACCTTTCGACGATATATAAGCAGCGATGGGCTTCTTTTTCTCTCCCCTCCCCCTTCTCCATCTTCTCTCTCATCTTTGCTCTGTCATGCCGAGATGAAGTCTAGTTACACGGCATAATCTTTTTGTGCTTATGATGGTAACGTGCACGTTCGATATCTTGTGTGCATGCATCTTACATAAATCCAATTTTTTTAACAGTCGAGACGACCACTGGTCGTGAGATTAGATTACTCAGGATGTTTTTTCGAGTCTACTTTTGAACGATATTACAATTTTGCGCTCATCAAGGATGAGACCGACTTTTTAGCAGAATTTGTACAATCGCTTAATTCGTAAATCAGAATAAGCTATTCGGCCGAATTCATGTACTTAACTTGTTTTCAAGTCTCCAAAAGAAGGAACAGCTCCAGAAGGACGTCGTTTTGCTAATATATTGGAACATCCAAATCGTTTTAGGAAGTTTTAAATAAGCTGCTGATTTCACGATTCAGGCAATTCACTAATACACACTAATAGAGCAGGAGTACTGTCAACCTTAGTCTAATGCAGATTTGAAGGTGCTGGAGCGTGTTAACATAAACGAAATCTGATTTGCAGCAATGGTGCTTCAAATCCATATAGGGAGAGGAGAAGAGAACAAAAGATTAGGTTGTCCCAAATTTTTTGCAGCAAGAAAATTCAAATTTCCTTCACAAACTTTTCTCCAGGATCTGCCACACATGGAGCTGAGTACGCGGGGATATTTAAATCGTACCATAACTCACTAATGAATAAAAGAAACAAGGGTGCTAGTACAAAATTTCACAAATGAAGTACTTGTGAAGAGCTACCAGCTACATCCTACGAGATGCCGCTATAGAAATACGAGAACCTATGAAGGGAACATCAGTCGTTCCGTCGTCAACACGTTATTTTGTGCCCTTTGCTGAATTTTACATACCATAAATGACAGACAAGAGTTCCCTCAAATAAAAAATTTGTTGAGTTTCATTCCGTCTCTCTAGAAACCCACTGGTCTCGGGAATGCATTAAAAATAGTAGAGTGAAAATGATCATACATCGAGGGAGTGAGTTCAGAATACACACAAAAAAAGACTCGACTACATGAAGACCGACGGAGGAGAGATTTATTTTGCAGTTCTTCAGCGAAAGATATACGTTTTATAGCAGCAGTCATTTGCATATTATTGGGAAAAATGTTCAGAGAGTTATTTTCTGCATGCATATTACGTATTTTGTTTTTCTCTGTGAAATACTAGATATGGACTACAAAAAGAGTTTTTCCCTCGACATGTTTAAGAAATAGAAACTCTCGATAGACATTTGAATCTTTCCGAAATAATATAGGTAGATTCAGTGGACTTGCACTTCACTCCAAGTTTGATTAATTTTGTAAGTACGTTTTAAAGATTTTTCCAATCGTGAATTCACTCTCCTCGAATGGTGAGCACGTCAATACTCGTATTATACATATGCTGCCAATATCATACAAAATTCATTTATACTAGGAGATTAGAAGCACTTAGATAGGTGATGAAGGAATGGCCCATATCGCAGGCAGGGTTTTCAAATCCTCCGCGCCTCATCGACTTTGAAGATGAACTTCGAACGTGAATTTCAATTCTATAATGATAATTAAAACGAATAAGAAGTCGTAGGTATCGTGCGGCAAAAATGAATAAAATTGTGAAAACGTTAAGAGACAGGCGCGCGATCTTAATGAAGTTTTCGCACGAAAGAGACAGCAGAGAAAAATATGCTGTACACGTTAAATATTATATCCGTCGAGAGAAAATACCTCTTACAATGCATATGAAATTCTCCATAAACTCGCTGGCGGAAAAAAAGGATGAAACCACGAAGAAAAATGAAAAAGAAGAGGGAAAAAAAACCGACGAGCTACATGACAAAAAGATCTTATCCATTTGTGTCATGCGTCATGTGTCATGCGTTTGAGTGGCAGAGCGTGCTCAGACCGACCTCCTTCTCTACGAATGTTCGTATATAATACGAAGGCGAGAATCAGAAATACTGGCAATCGTGACGTACCACTCAAACTGATGTGACGTCATGACACACCTACCAGTATTGAATAAAATATTGGACAAAATGATATGACAATACCATCAACGTTTTTTACACTCTATTTTTTGGTTTCATTTCTTCTGTCGATGAATACCGAAGTCGTGAATATTATTTTATAATTCATGATGAAATTTTGGCGCTGTATAACCACAACTTCTCTCTCCCCTGTGTGTATGACTTTTCAAAAAAATGAAAAGAAAGAATTTTAATGAATTTTATATGTGATTTGTGTCGTGAATATGGTTTACTGAAGGAAATGACGGTGATATAGAATTACACAGAAGTATAGCTACATAAAATCGCGAAGTTGATGAAAAACGCAAACCTCGATACCTGTCTATACATCCGCGCATAAATGGCAAAAAAAAGAGGTAATTTTTCACTTTGTTTGACGTAAAATATTTGTTAGTTGCGGAGTAATTGCCGTGCGAAAGTATTGCAGCATAAAACGAAACTTTTTTCCTCAAAAGTTTCAATAGAATACAGCATTATAGACCATGGTTTTCAAAATCTATGGACAGAAAATCGATTTCTGAAGCCTCATAAAATTGTGAGCAAGTTTTCCTTAGGTCATCAACGCATAATACATCGAATAGTTGTACCTGTTGACAGAATCCAACCATAGGAGCCATTTTCAATACGTACAGGTAATGCTCTTGCAAAATCTTCCTAGTATTTATCACCGACACTCTCAATTACTTACATACGTATAAATTCGAAACTTTTGGAGCTGAAGTAGCAAAAATTGTGCTAATTTGGCTCCAATTTCAACAACGGCATCTTCATTATTTAGTAAACCTTCCATGAAATTGAAAAAATTAGCCACATTGGAAGTCACAAAATACTAATTATGGTACAGAAACAAAACTCAGTAAAATTCTTAGAAATTCTCTCATGAGTCTCTTGTCGAGTTTCCTCAACATTCCAATATTCGTCCCGCAGAAAAGTGCAAGGGGGTAATTTTTTCGTTTTTCAGCTCTAACTTGTAAGTCGATGATTTTAGAAAAAAAAAATGTTGGAATAAAAATTGTTCCGCGTGAAATTTCCTACAAAAAAGTTCTCTACGTATTTTTTCCATAAACGCGGCGTTACGCCGTTACAGCGTGCAACAAGTCGCGAATTCGGGCAAAGGGTCTACCCGCCCTCTAGCGACAAAACAAACACTGTTTCCTGATTGGTGCAGTTTGAACAGAAAGATGAAGACGTGAGAAAAGTTCTCCAAAAAATCCAAAGTTGAACTCATCTGAAAGATAATTATTGATTTTACTTGTATAACTTTTTATGGTCATTATCGGAACTAATAATGAGTGAGTGAGGTAAGTAGAGCACTAATATTGAAAAAGGGTTTTTCAATTGTACAAATCTACTTTATTAGTTGCTTATACAAGAGTACTTTCGGGTGTTATCCCATCATCAGTTGTGTCGCAACTGGAGAACAAGGCCTTAACCATGAGTTTTTATAGTATAACACTGTGATCTTATTGGCTATAACAATGCTGTGTTGTGATTGGTTCATTTCTTAGAAACTTATTCTTACAATAATATGACATTGTGTTCTTATTGGCTAAAACATACTGCTTTGAGATTGGTTCAATCTATCGTTCTAAATGCTGCGTTTCTATTGGCTACCTGGATTCCTACCGTCTCATTGGTTGGTTCCGTTCTTCTTCTCTCGTCCAATCACCAGGCCGAATAATTTTTCGCTGTCAAATGTGATTACATTGTTCAAGAGGCAGGCTTTCTTCCTCTTGGCTTTTGCAATCTCCATTTGTTCCCAGAGTTTTCTTCTCTTTGTGCGATTCTCTACGTGTATGACTTCAAATATTCCCTCTCTATCGTGGTTTTCCTCGTTACAGTGTTTCCCAAACAGTGACTTGCCATTTTCTTTCTCCCTCGACGTTTTGTGCTCCTTTTTCCTGATCTCAAACTTTCTCCCAGTCTCACCGATATAGATCCTCTCGCACTGTTCACAACTGAGCTTGTACACTCCGCTTAAGCTTTCCTTGTCCTTTTGTTTCGTCTGGTCATTGCTGATTCTCTTCACCATGGGTTGGTTATTCTGGATACCCACATTCACATCGTAGCCATTGAACGCCTTTATCACCTTGTTTGTGTACTTTCCTATATATGGTATCGATCCGGAGAACTTTCTCACTATGCTATCATGGGTTTCTTTCTTTGTTTCCATTTTTCCAAAGACTACCTCCACCACACATCTGCGGTAGCCATTGGCTTCTGCGATCTGCTTTACTATCTCGATTTCTTTCCTCTTCTCTTCGTTGTTCTTCAGGATAGAAATTGCCCGATAGCAGTAGTTCTGGATTGCCGCTAACTTGTGCCTGGGGTGGTGGTAGGAGTCATTTGGAATGATAGTGTCAGTATGCGTCGGCTTCCTGTAGGTTATACTATAAAAACTCATGGTTAAGGCCTTGTTCTCCAGTTGCGACACAACTGATGATGGGATAACACCCGAAAGTACTCTTGTATCATCAACTAATAAAGTAGATTTGTACAATTGAAAAACCCTTTTTCATTTTTATGGTCAGTTTTTAGTATATATTTTAGAAATCGCCGCTAGCGCTCCTACTGGATTCTGAATCAGCAAATAATCAACAACGTGAATGGTTCACTTGTCACGCGCTGTAACGACGTAACGCTGAATTTATGTAGAAGTATGCAGAAAGCTTTTTTATAGGACATTTTACAAGAAAAAATTTTCCTTCTAACATGTTTTCTCTAAAATCAATTGTTCGCAAGTGAAAGCTAAAAAACGAAAAAATTACATATTTGCACTACCCTGGGGGACGAAGCTCGGCTAGGCAATTTGAGGAAACTTTGGGAAAGACTCAGGAGAGGGTTTCTAATAATTTTCCCGAGTTTTGCTTCTGTACCATTTTTGGAAAATTACGATGGTCAATTTTACGAGATATTTTTGAAATGAGAAGATGCAAAACAAGCGAATCCCCGGGGCTGAGAACAACAACAACAATTAAGCGAAAGAATCTCACACACGGGTAAATAGCGTATTGTAAGATCAAGCAAGATGAAATGTAACGGATTTTAAGAAACTTATTTGTGCTCGACATGAAATTTTGTGTTCAGTCTGCCTCTCAATTATTTGATTCAACAACCCAAATTATCTCCGCTTCTCTTCAGTACTTGCAGAAGTAGTCCTCTAGGTTTAATTCGAACTCGCTACCATAATGCTGTCACGTAAATCACATTTTTATATAATAAATTGAATTTTCTAAATACACTCATTTCCCAGTTAACCTTTCATATATATTTTTTTTTTTTTGCCATCAAATGCGGCATTTCTGCAATATCAAAATGATCGTCCAGTCGTCCGTAACTATTCTAGAAAACTTCGCATGCTCACAACTCTCTTAATCAAATTTAACACGCGCCCCTCCAATACGCGGAATGTACCCATAGAAGTAAACAATATTTCCTTTTAAAGGGTTTTCATTTTCTCTCTCTTTCGTTCTCGTTCCTCCTTCCTTCCTTCGTTTTATCTTCTTTCCTTTTTGCCTACACCATATCCAATTTGAAAATCTACGTTCGTGACGCTTATAACTAAATTCATTCGTTCAAAACGTTTAATTACCGTCCGAGGTATTCAGTGACTACGTTCACATTGATAGCAACCAGTTCGTGACGTGGATATTACATGGCCACGGTGGCGAACATAAAAACTATAAGATGAGCATAAAAACGACATCGTCGTCATCGTCTTCTTCTATCATTTAATTTAAATTAAAAGTGGAAAGTATAGAGGTCATTTAAAACGGGATACGCCTCCTTCTAAATTAAAAACCACACCACCTGGAAAAGAAGACCATATTGGTTCCAGTGTGAGCGTATAGATTTGAGGAAAAAAATTGCCGCAAACGAGAAGTGAAGAAGATAAAAACCAGTAACAAAAAGAAGAAGAGGAGAGGAAAAAAAAAAAGAAGTGTAAAGAAAGAAAATTGTCGGGCAGTATTATCGCTAAGTATACAAAGCATGACTTCTGTCGCTTCGAACGCTTCGGCAGGGAAAGGAGAAAGCAGTATAAGTGCAGTATTTGTACATCCCACCCGCGTTCTGATCCCGGCATTATACAGAGTTGATCGTATGTACGCCTGAAAATGCTAACCTACCATAAACAATGGACAGTAATTAATTGGATAGTCTCCCGGACATATTCAACTGGTTTAGGTCTGCGTATTATACTTGAATGCCAAAGATCTAATACTGACGAGAAAGCATCATAGCGTATAACAGTATGCCTCGTAATGTACTGTGTATATTATAACAGTGCGTGTAAACCCGCAAATCTGTGTGAAATTTCACGATGAATTTTCTAACGCGTATAATTTTTCTATATCACGATGAAAATGCGCAGGGAATGAACCTAGAAACTACATCTCCTATGTAGAGCCGTATGTTAAGTACAATGTATAACAATGTCAAATAATATGCAAAAGAGTTAATTACTGTAAGTATATGCATACTAATATACAAACAACTAGAGCCACTCGAGTATACCGGTAATAAAGTATGGGCATAGTAAACTGCTATATAAGTACTGTATTACAATAATCTGTATTCCAGTAAAATGTGTATAGTTTAATGATGAGAGAAAGAACTGGCTACAGAAGAACATTCAACGAAAAATTCTATTCGACTACTGTACGGTAGATGGGAATTATTTTCCACGAACACAAACCACGAATGGGTCCTTACGGGGTTGAGAAGAAGATTCCACAATATTTGGACCCGACAGCGCTAAATTGGGTACACAACAAAAGTGCGCGGTAACCATTTTCATGAGACTTCAATACCTTCCAAAGTCGCTTGATTCTAATGATATTTTGAGGTAAGAATATACGAAGACGAATGAACTTTTCTCTTTCACTCCGGTTTCATGATCGCGACTATACAGCGAATTTACTGGATGTGGGACCCAAATTGTGCTTCATATTGAACTGTTTGTGCAGGAAAATATCTAACAAATGGGGAAGGTAAAGGGAGAATTTCGCGGATAAGTGTAGCGAGATGATGAGAGTCACTTAGATACTGCCGCACAAAGTTCAATTGACGTACCTGCAAAACCACAATCAGGAGAATACAGCTTTCGATATTCCCTATTGAGGCTAAAAGATCGCGATACTATCAAGCCAAAAATCATTAAGATGTCTTTTGGTAACCTTTAGTCACAAGTTTTCTTGACTTCATTTTCCACGTCTAATATGTGTAACTAAATCGCACCTTCAGTTTCTTGGCACACAACTACTGACCTGCCGATTACAACTACTACACACGTTATACGTGCAGCGATACTAGCGCGCGATCGCTCTCTCAAGTTCGGATAGAAGAAGTAGAAAATTACTTGAATTTGAAGAGAAGTGTTCTACAACCAACGTAAGTCTGTAAGGCTTTCCTATTGTCCCATATGCATGAGGATCACTAGATTGCATACTCATTCTGATTCCGGTGTTAATCGGCTATAAAATATGAATGTTAAAAAGCTCACCATGTACCTAACATTCAAACATATCCTTCGGCTGTTTGTAGCAAGCGTCCTGAATGAGAATTGAAAAAAAAATCCTCTCACACACCCGTCGAACTTGGGAAGTATTCTCTTTCGATTGCATTATCACAGACTGCCCAAAATTCAAATGGACCGCCTCAAATTGATGGGGTCAACAGATTTCATTAGACGTTACCAAAATTGGATGCAAATTTTGCAAAATACATCATCCGAGTCAACTTCTTCCTAATGGAAAATCTCGATCTTGTCAATATCCGTACACTACGCGTAACTAGCAAACCTTAGTAGTCTGGTAACAACAGCCAAATAAACCCTTCTCATTTTTTACCTATTCGAAGTACAAAGTAATCATCAAATTATAATTCGTTCGAGATTATTTCCCCTTTAGGAAGCAGTAGAAAAAAAGAAACACTATACCGAATAAAACGGCGACACTTATTTCAATAAACGATTGTCGGTATACTGTTTATATGGACGATTAGGTCTAAGTGATGGGACGGCCCTGTTTTGTACACGCGGAAATGGTCGACATATTTTAAAACGTGTCACGCGAACGCCTGCTTTATTCAGAACTGCTTCATTACACGCCATTTAAATTACGAAAACAAGCGCCGCAAGCTCCGAGAAGTTATACACATGAATATTAAAAACTCAGAAAATTACTCTCGCCTCTGATTAACATATTCGATAATGTTTTATTTTGAGTGACTTAAAGGACGACGCCTTGAGCTATATCTCCATCGCGCGTCAGTTCAAATATATACTGTCGTATACCGAGCCGCGGTCTTTAATACATTTCGGGGTGTCAAATACTCGAATATACGATTGTCAAAAAAATAATGACGAAAACTTATGAATAAACGATCATTTCGTCTTGATCTTGATTATTACTATCAGACCTCTATCCGAATATTCCTACACACGACCGTAGGTTCGCGACGTTGGTTTCGAAGAGAAAAACAGACACAAAAGCATCGCGAATGAGAGGGAAAATTGAGAAGTAGAATTTATGATGGGGAAGCGCTCCTCCTCAGATAACAAAAATGTCAGCAAACAAACCTCAAATTAGGCAAATCGGGAAGGATATTTTTACCCTTGGCAATTTTCAGTTCCTTTGTACCTCTTCTGGTTCGGTCAATATTCGAATTATTTCGATCGTACGTCGGATACAATTACATGTCACAAATCGAGCACGCACCAACTCACTTCTACGTTACACCCCCTACCACACCTATACCCTCGAATACAAACGACCCATGACCAGTTCATTCGCGATGGCAGACGCGCGCATCGCAACCTATACCTACTTAATGTCATCTACAAATGGCCCATTTCAACTCAGCTCCTGATGCCAACTCGTTTACGAACTTAGGTAAAAATCCAAAACGAGAAAGCAATTACCGTCATGTTCTCTATACGTTCAACAAACGAGAAACGAGAAAAGCGAACTTCATTACAGTTTTTTTTTTTTTTTTTATGGCACACGTTCGCCCTGCCTCGTCAGCGTATGATGGGATAGAGAAAAGCATCAGTGTAAGAGAACGCCGCACCTTGTGCACAGGTACATATGTACTCGTATACTCCAGTTCCTCGTTCTTTTTTAATTGAGTCAGACAAGACCTGCGGCGTAGATCCAGAACCTAGCTACGACGACGACAACGAAGAAGAAGAATACTCATCATCAGGCGCGAAGTCTGCAGCGAACAAAAAGAGACAATATTATTGACCGCGATAGGTGACAAAGAATTACGAGGTGATACGCGCGGCGTATGGAGGTGGATAGCTGAGCTTGATTGTTAAGATGATGAATAATAAGGCTAATCAATAACTGCAGCGGGAGATGGCGGTAACATTAACGCGCGCGGCAATGGTAGATGACGGCAGCGACATGTGCTACGTAACGTAGGTATGTGGTTGTCTACACAATAAATCGTTAACGTGAATTACGCGTGACCTTCGCCTTAACCTTGAATAGAGTCGCTAATTGTCTTCCTCCGGCGAAACGTTAAACATTTTTTAAAATTTGGCCCGACTCGCTTAATTCTTTTCCATCTATACCTCTAGCACTCTCGCTCTGCCCAACCTTCCTTCCTCTTCTCAAGTTTGTCTCATGATCGAGAAAATTTCAATTCGCATACATTTAGAATACATAGCCGCAGGAGATTTCGCGATGTAGAATTTTTTCTTCCCTTTTTTTTCGCAGAAATCATTTTTAATGACAGTGCCGAACTGATTGAGTTTTGAAGGGTAATTATTTATCCGACTATCGACTTTCGTATACAAGGAACATCGCTTGCGAGGATGACAATGTTCTGAATTCGGCTCAAGATATAAATGTCCCACGTATACCTCTTACAGGTTCGGATTGATACATGTAAAATTGGATATATTAAAGCCAACAAGCCGCTCCACAATCCGAAAGTGGTTTTATATTATACCTATAATAAGAAACTGAGAGCATACAACTATTTTGATAGACGTATACGATTATAATTTTTCAACCACATATACATTATAGAGAAGTACCTACATTCGTCGAGCGTATATTTTATGAAAAATAAAATCTTTTCGGTACTCAAAATTGATTGACGGCATCACGCCCAAAAATGATGTATTCGAATTCGAAACTATTTTATAGAGATTGTTTTCCGACTAACCAAACTTATTACCATTATATATGTCGTCTATAGGTAGGCGCTGAGACAAAATATTTGGTCCATTATCGGCAAAATATTTTGTAGATTCTCCGAGTCTGAGATTACATTCCTATTATGGATCATTTTTTTTTAAATTAAAGCGCACGTACATCATTGCAGTGTTATCAATGTTCAAGAGAAACCTTTACCTACGAGTAGATACAAAAGTAGATTGACTCATCATTTGATTGTAACATTGGATGTATGGATAATGAACATTTTTACGTAGGGTTAAATGGGTTATGGCAATGCCAAGAGTGCCATATAATCACTATATCCATATTTCGTTGAATATAATTATGTTACAGTTAAAACCCGAAATCAGTAAATTCTAAAATTCACTAGTCAAAACTAGTTGCCACAAATGACTTTAGTCAGAACTAGTAGTTAATTCTAAAATAAAAAAAATTGTTTGAATTCATCAGTAAATTCTAGTTATGACTGAAATGAATTGAAATTGTTCGAGTTCAAAAGGTGATGGTGTTTCCAGACATACTTCGGCCAAATTGATAGATATTTGGTAGTTCTGTTCAACTTTGAGGATAAGTAGCTCACACTGGGATAAAATATACGAAAAAGTTCTAAATTTTTCTTCCTTAATTCACACATTAAACCGCATATCATACGAATTCGTCGGCCTATAAACGTTACAAGAGCAAATCTAACAGTGGCTAATTGACGCACACCATTCAAGTACAAACAAGCTTTGTGAAAAACAAAAATTCAAGGGTGTTGGAGGCTGGAGCATTTTGCCTCCAGAGGTACCTTGCTTCCACCTAGAGGCTTGGAGGTGCTTCCAAAGATCCTTTAGGAGGCACTTTTTTCAACAGTATTCTATTCCTCGAAACCTCATTCAGCCACTTTGATGCTAGCGCTGCTCGGTTCGGAGAAAAGCCAAAGTTTTAAATACACCTTGTGAGTATCATCTGTCATCTGGCAACACTGGTAGGCCAATATGCTACATCTGGTCACACTGATCAACATTACAAGTGCCTTCGGAGGCGTCTCCAAAAACGTCTTCGGTTTCTTCGACAGTGCCTCCGGAGGCATTTTCTCCAATCTCAGTTATTGCGCTGGAGGCATTTGGAGGTACTTCCAGAGACATACTTTGGAGGTCAGAAGACGCCTCCAAACGTGTCCACTGGAGGCAACCGGAGTCGGAGAGTCATTTTCTGTATTCGTTCCGGACGCCTCTGAAAAAAAAATATGGCTCCAACACCCTTGATAAAAATGCAATTACATTTGTACTAGGGAAGAAATTCATTTTACTGATTGGATTCACCCTTCTTGTTTTCGCTAGTTAAAACTAGTTTTCCCTGACAATCATAATTTCTTCTCTATTTCACTTTTTACTAGTCAATTCTAGTTTTCACTAGTAAAAACTAGTTTTACCTGAAATTATTCAAGTTGAAACTAGCTCCAACGCTAGGGTCACGGTAAATTCTAGAGTTAACTAGTCGAAACTAGTTCTGACTGAAGTCATTTGTGGCAACTCGTTTTGACTAGTGAATTTTAGGATTTACTGATTTCGGGTTTTAACTGTAACATATACAAAATGCTATTCGTTTACAATTCAAGTTCTTATCATCCACCTTATCCAGTCTGTATCAATATACACCCCCCCCCCCCGGGGCAATTTCACTTTGCGCAAATACTCCGATAAAGGAAGGATTTTGCGCAAATGAAAATGAAATGTAAAATCGACGTGGACGTCGCCGTCATTAGATCGAGAAATCTCTCATGTACTTCCACAGGTGGAAGATAGCTCAGACCAAAGAATGATTTAAGCCAGGAACCAACTTCGCACTCTTTTTTTTCGTACTCCTGTCGCAGTACTTTGTCACTGCGAATTCTGCGGTTCCAAGACTGGCCGAGGTAGAAGTTGCAACCAAGTATGCAGTAAATGGGATAGAAATATAAAATTGCTAAATACGCCGCTGTCTCAAAATCACAACACGAGAAATTTCGGACATCCAGGAAGAGGTTGAAGAAATTGAAACATAGTTCTCTGATACCTTCGTTTTCCCCGTCTCGTTTGAAACACTCGCATTATGATGATGTCAGGTACAAATACACAATCAGACTGAAAACCCTTTGTAACATTGCACTTGAAATGAATACTTTTCAATACAATTCACATCTCGTTTCAACATGACTGATAACGGGCCCGTCGTTCATCATCCTATACTTCACCATGTGCGCTAAGTGGTTCCCAATATTTGCGGAAAATGATTACTTCTACTTGCGCAAAGTGCATATGCCCCCCTCCCGTCTAGATAGAACGATTCGATATAACTTATTCTGTATAGGTACTCTTTCACGTTAGAAGGAATTACTTGGGTACGAATCAATATGGACCAAAATATGACTACATGAACAGAGAGTAGCTGTGGTCACTTAGCAGACTCACAAGTTTTTCTTTCTAAAATGTGCTCTGTAGATTTCTCGAATTATGTAAAAATTTTAATCAGCCTGAAATCTATTTTTCTTCCACGACATTTCGAGAGACCAAAAGGTAGGAGGTGAACAACCCCGGCCCTTCTATTTGCGAGATTTGGGGCAATGGCGGAAGAAAAACGCGTTTTTTAGAGTAGAAAAACAATCTTCCTTGTCCAAACTCATCTCCTTGAGAAACTTGAGTAGGCAGTATTTCACACTTGAACATTTATCTTCCCTTTCCAATACGATTGGATGATGAATGAAATACCTCTCCCCCCCCTCCCTTCCTTAAGAAGGTCGTTGAATATTTCATAGTGTGTTTGAATTGAGCAGAGATTTGATCATGTGTTTCGAATCCTCCGAATACGTGGCTAGATAGAATCAAATCTGCTTTATAAAGGTAAAGTCTAGGCTGACTACGGGGGTTATTTCGAAAAATTTTCCATGGCGTCCGGAAAAAACTAACCCAACCAAAATTTTTCCGAGTCCAGCACTCCTACACACGTCCCTGATATTCCTGGATCCCCCTCCTATAGAGATTAGATTGCCGGATGGCGGACACCGGCCTTTTGTCCATATTGGGAAAGAGTACTCAGAAAAATGAGGACTCTTCAGGACTCCAATTTTGAATTCAATTCTCAATATCAAAACCCCAAATCGACTCATAGAACAGGTTCTCTGCGTTCTCTATTCAACTTCATTAAGGAAGCCGTCGTTTTTGTAAGTAAGGCTCTACAGGATTTTAAATCATCAACCCTTTACAAGAAAGTTGAAATAATTCAAGAGGTTGAGAGTAAAAAAATCGATAATGTAACTGAATTTGGAGCGTCTTGAAACACCCCGTCCATAATAATAAAGAATACGGACATATAATTTTATCCCACGATGAAAAAACAGTCTCTTAAATTACAGGACCTGGAAAATATGAGGCTTGAAGCGATCGCCCTGCCTCGCCGGGCCTGGGGCTGGGGTGAAGCTTTCGTTTTGACGATTCTAGAGAAAGCGAAAACCCAGAATGAACAGCGGGAAAAATATTTCCAAATCAAAAGTCAGATTTCGATATAGAATGTCGATTAGCTTTTTACAATAATCGAGCCATGTTCTTGTATCATTTATGTAAAAGGCAAGCTAAAGTGTGTTTCGAATCAGCCGTCAGTCAAAAGTTACGTTCAAGTCCATGATGATTGACTACGCATCTGCCCTAAACAACGATTTTGAAAGTGTCTTCGTTCTCTTCAAACTAATCAATGTGTAGATGATATTCTTGCTCTTCAAAATGAGGAAAGAGGGTTGCCCGGATTCTTTTGCGGTTGAAAGAAACGTCGTGCAGCATTATATATTCAGAGGTCAGGCTAGTTTGAACATTTCCAACAAAGGACTGAACTTCATAATAGTGGCTTCCTTGTGACACTTTACCAATTGAGCACTTGAGCGGTGTTAAATCGTGCTCGAGCAAAGATAAATAGGTTCAAGCTTAGAATATCTGCAAAATTATTTTTCTTCGTGCTACCATTTCTCTAGAATGTGGGTGAGTCTAGAAAGCTTTTTTGAAGGAGTGAACACAGTATCGAACTAGAAATCTTAACCACCTAATTTTGGTTTGACTGTAGGTACTTCTCGCACCGTTGAGCATCACCAGGCATCTTTCGATTCGTAATCTATTTATTTTTCTTTTGGTAATGAATTTGTCGATGAACTATTATTATTTCATTTTTTGATTCATAAACGAGCAGTGAGTATAGTTTCGTGGGGCACCACTTCACCTTTTCTCGTTGCTCCGGGTGACCATGTCGTTAATTTTATTTCGACTATTTTTTTTTATTCCTCTTCATGTACATGGTGTTCGAAATCGACATAGTATCCCATCATTATCCGATCGAATTCAGCTGAGCTATCCTCTAACGAGAAAAAGAATAGATGCCGCAGTGTTTGGGAAGCGTGCAGTGTTCTATCTGATTTCGTCGTCGTTATTGTTATGCCATCAGCATCGCGATTGACATTGTCTCGTCATGAGCTGACAATTCTTTTATCGATGGATAAAAACGTGATAATAGGTACTTCGATGACGGAATTATAACACACCGTCGACAGGCACGTTATTTCGTGGTAATTCTAAAACATGGTCTACAATAAATACTTCGTATACGGGGTGTTCAAATGACGCGCGTGAGTAAGAACAGATCGTATTGAAAGTGTTCAAAGTTTTCTTTACCGCGGATGCTTACGTATGCGGTAGAAAATATCGAGGATCAGAGTTTATCTAACCAAAATAATTTCCCTTTTACATGGCTGAAGGTAAGAGAATCGAGCAGGAATAAAATGCGTTGAAGAAAGCTTCGGAGCGGGAAAAAGATATTTGTTATTTTTGTACCAACGAAGAGTTGCGGTGAGGTAAGTTGGTACCTAGCGCAAGTTCCCGACAGAAGCACTTCAATCGAGCTCCAACGAAGATAACAACGACTGATCAAGAGGCTTTACGGGTCAAGCAGGTGGCCAGGCGTTACTTGCTTGGAAACGGAAAGCGAGAATTGCTCAGAGTGAGTTAGGGAAATGGACGACCCCACGGGTTAATACGCAACCTTGACCATGATCAGATGAACTTTCATTGTCGGAGGTGTTAAGCGGCCATGGCTGCTTCAACGAATAGCAAAGTTGAGCAGTTGCGATCAAGGGCGGAATGATAGACCACAAAATATCTTAGGTAAGGAGGCATGAGTGGGAAAAGTTTACTCGATGGCTACAAGAGACTGAGGTCGATGAAACGCTTGCTCCAAGTAGCCTAGAAGCCACCATTCAAAGTTCTAAAGAACCATGGAACCAGGTGTCTGCATTTGCAGCCACAATCATGAAGAAGATTGATCCAAAATGGAATAGGCGAATGCAGAGCCACACTATGGCCAACTCAACACTTGTGTACCATCCATATACAGACGAACTTTGCAAGAAGAAGATCAAGCTAAGGGACATGAAAATAGAAATAGCAACTTAGCTCCAAGTTAGTCCCCTTGAGTGTGCTGAACTTTGCCTGTATGGAAGCAATGCACTTGCCACATGCCAAAATGAAGGGGTTTCATCGGGATTACTCGGAAGGGTTGATATCGGTGTTGGGGGGGGGGGGGTATTCCATACGCCATCCGCACGCATTCCACATCGGAGGACTGGTGGCAGCACATGCGACACAGGTGTAATGCACAAGAGCTCCTACCAAAAACTGAAATGCCTTCGCGAATTTTGATCTCTGAAACTCATCACAGGATTCACGCGACCTTTTTGACTCACAGTATTACTGTATTATACGGTGACACAAAAAAATTATTTTTCCCAATTTTTTGACAGAAGTACTTTCGGAACTTTCGGATGTTGAAAATTTGGTCTTCCTCTTCCACGACCCGAGGAATTTAACCGGAGAAAACAATTCCAAAAACGACAATTAGACGTTTTGATGGATGAAAAAACACCGACAAAATAGTAAACCTCCTGTATGTCGCTCATATCTATTTGATATAGACTCGACAGTCGCGGACATCAAAATAACTATAAGACGAACTCGAAAATCACGCCGCAACGTCGTCCCTACATAGCATAATAAATATGAAAAAAAAAAATAACTGATGATGTTATATAGGTACTGTCCTATAGTTGATGATATTTCATGTCTACAAGACACGACAATATTATGCATGAACAACATCGTGGAGCGCAGGACAAGCCATCACAAAATCAAACTCTTTTCATTCTCACATAAAACCGTCACGTTGAAAAGACGATGCAAATAAAAATCAATGTGACGAATAGGTCAGGAATCTCGTCTCGTCTTTTTTCTCATTTTTTCTTTTCATCCGTCCAGTTTCATCGTATCATTGTATACTATGAACATTACCACGTCGATGAAAATATATATACGTATCGGAAAATTTATTGTTTCCTTCGATCGAGAGGCTCTCGAGCAGGTGAGCCGCGTATATTTTGGTGACAACCTTCACCTTGTCGTTGCCGCCTTCTCCGAACAATCCTTTTCATTCCAGTTGTCAATCATTCTATTACAGAGAAGATAATTACAAGCGTCTTTTGGGCTAGTATACACGTTTAATCTCGAGATAATTCATGCTAGAGAGAGAGAGAGGAGTAACAAAATTTTGAAGATGTACACGTATTTATCGAAAATTTTTTTCAATACGCGAGCTCGTGAACCGTTTGTGAAGCTAATCGTTCTCAAGGTCTATATTATGCGAATATATGGTATATTAAATTTGTCGAATGAAGTTTGCTCGTTCTTAACCTGAAATTTGGAGGGTCACGATGTCCAAATGAATCACACGAACGCCCATCGATGAAATCTCGTAAATAAGATATTTTCACGCTCTTTTTACTTTATAAATTATACGTATATCTGCGTGGATAGCTTGCACGCTAATTTTAACTAATTATAACTTACTGTCACCCTTTTCACACTATAGCAACGTAATATTTTTCGCTTATACGAGCACTCAAACCGCAAGCTTCTTCCATTAATTATTTACATATATATACAAGTTCCTTTCATCCTATACTTCGGTAAATTGTACGCGCGTATATATTCTGCATACCTTATCATCGAGAAACAGTAAATCGAATTAAAATACCATATAATATGTGTATACCAATTACTTTCACTGTCACGATAAAAATTTACGCGTGCATGCGTGGGCTCTTCAAAAGGACAAGCGCGCGGCATTCAGCGGCGACGTTTCACACACGCTCCCGCGCCATCTTAATTATCATTCTGGCGCACTCGAAACTCTTTACAATATTATCGTCATCTTTGACTTATTATTATTTTGCGAAATCCGAATCGTACATGAATGAATTATCGAATCACGACAGTTTCGATAATGAAGATTTCGCTGAGAAGGCTTTTCACCTGCCCGTGTTCAAGGCCGTTGAGGAAAACTCGTATAATTACGTCTGCACGTATATTGCGTGGTACGACAACGCGTAATACACGCGCGTCGCATTCATCTGAGAAAGAATTTATTAAAATTTCATCGCGTTCATATACGGAGCCAACACACACAACTGACACCCTCTGACATCGCGTAAACTAAAAAATTCAATAGATAACTTCGATATTGTTTCCACGCGATGAAGCAGTTCTTGATACAGAGAAAAATATACATAGGTATACCTGTATTGCCGTTCACAGCGATAGAAAAGAGATGGGTATAGATGGACGCGTCTTTCGCGGCTTCGCATCAGATTTACGCCATTCAATTAAGGTGTATCGAATAGCGACTAGCTCGCACGGACCATCGTCGTCCCAACAATTAAGGAAAACGGATACGACGAGTTAAATGAAAATTAGCGTTCAATCAACGGCCCGGTCGCCGATTGGCTGCGGTAATAAATTTTCAATCGCTGCCGCACGCGGCCCCGTTATACCGTGCGGCGTTTACGAAAATTTATAATTTGGCGAAAAATAACAACGATGCACAGCGCACTCAAAAGGGCACATGCAGGCGTGTTTGATGTACACAACGAGAGCATTTATACTGGGTGGCCCAAAATGATGTTAACAGTTAAATGGGGGAATTGAATTAAATTTGTTGTAGCGCAAACACGCGAAATGTTAGACGTAAATTTCAAATCTACGAAATTTGTATCTGAATTTTGTCTTCAATTTGCGCCCTCACACAACTTTCTACGATTTTTCTAAGGCTAGTTATGGACCAAAATATGCTAAAAATTTACAAATTTGCCAAATTTCTCAAAAATTAAAAATTCTTCAAACTTCCATATTTTACTTGATTTGAAAGTGAAATTCAACGCTGATTCAGAAAATAATACCCAACTAACCATATGAAGCTTTAAATTGGAGGAATTTTCAGTTTCTTATATTGAAAATGTTGACAAATTTGTCAATTTTTGGGCACATTTCGGTCCATAACTCGGTTCAGAAAAGTCGTAGCAAGTTGGGTAGAGGTGAGTATTGAAGATAAGATTGGGATACAAATTTTCTAGATTTGAAGTTTACATCTAATATTACGTGGTTTTAGTCCAGATTCCCATCAAACTATTAACATCTTTTTGAACCACCGAGTATCTACTAAAGACAGAAAATGCTCCATCGGTAACGGCGAATTGGGTAAACACTAAGTCTTTCATCTAATCGTCGACTGTTTTCAAGGTGTCTACTGAAAGGAGATTCTGAAAATACTTGACATTTACTTGACCTTTTTTGAAAGTAAGCGAGTTAACGAGCAAGAGAAAAAAATCCTCACGGGTTCTTTAACGAAGTTATACGAGTGGTCGGTGGCAGGGAACCTGTTTTATGAGGCACGTGAGATCTGAAAAATGTAGATTGTGACGTCACAAGGCTGACCTATGAAATCATCAAACTGTGACGTCACAGCCCTGGACTTTGTAGCTATACATAATAGAAGGGGAAATTGAAAAAAACTAATGACGTCATCACATTGTGGCGTCACAAGGCTGACGTATGAAGTCATCAAATTGTGACATCACAGTCCCGGACTTTGAAACTGTATGTAATAGGAAGGGAACTTGAAAAAAATTGATCTATGACGTCATCAAATTGTGACGTCACAAGGTTGACGTAGGAAGTTCTCAAATTGTGACGTCACAGTTCAGGACTTTGGAACTATATGTAATAGGAAAGGAAATTGAAAATAATGGATCTGTGACGTCATCAGATTGCGACGTCACAAAGCTGACGTATGACGTTATCAAACAGTGATGTCAGAGTCACCGCCCACAAGCTATAAAACAGGAGAGGGACTTAGAGGTGCGCTTAGAACATTTTCGAGCTCCGAGCTTTGCCGGCCGGCCGAACAGCGAACGTTTTTTCCAAAAAACTCCCAATAAAACAGGTTCCCCGCTAAAAAAAAAAAAAAGTCAAATTGCCTAAAAATACTGTTTCAACGGGCAACCTGTTTTATCAGGGGGCAGGGGTCACAAAAAACGTCCACCAACCGGTAAGGAACTGCAGGTATGCGCATCTTTCAATGTAAACATTGTAAACAAACGAAATCAGCCGGAGGCAGCACCCATAATACGGGAGTGATGCGGTGCTGCCACAGATGGGTGCTGCCTCCGGCTGATTTCGTTTGTTTACATTGAAAGATGCGCATACCTGCAGTTCCTTACAACCGGCAAAGCTCGGGGCTCGGAAATTTTCCAAGTCCCCTCCCATCATAATATTATATAGTTTGGGAATGGGACCTGTAACGTCAGAGCTTGGTGACGTCATAGGTCAGCTTTATGACGTCACAGTCTGATGACGTCATAGATCAGTTTTTTCAAGTTCCCTTCCTATTATATTTGTAGTTCCAAAGTCCGGGCCTGTGACGTCTTTCTAAGTCCCCCTCCTATCATATATAGCTTGGGAGCGGGGCTTGTGACGTCACAATCTACATTTTTCAGATCCCACATGCTCCAAAAAACAGATTCCCTGCCACCCCTTGTTTAACTCCGTTAGAAAACCCGCGAGTTTTTTTTCTTTTGCTTTCTTCAAAAGTTTTTTTCGTTTTTCCCATTTTTACTCGACCGTTAATGAAGATAATTGACTTTTACTTGATTTACTTGACTTACTTGGTCGATAGACACCTTGGTTTTAAATACAGAAAAGACACATTCGCACTTCTCTCGACCACAATTCCGAGTTCAAAAGTAAGCGCAAGTTGATAAAGCCCAAACTGAATGGGATTAGAGCGCCGCGACTCTAAACCGAGCAAGATACGGCGATTGGCTCAGGCCTCGCTCAGAAGCAAATTTAAGAGACTTTTTTCATGTACCAGCCAAAATTATGTCCTCACTCGGGGTGTTCCGCGGCTGCAGGGGAGATAGCGTTTCTCACCCTAAACCTCGCATATGGAAGGTCCGGCTCTGATAAGAATCAGCAACCTATCGGGTTAAGGGAGGGATACTCGTTGGAATATCCCAAGCGTAATTTAGAAAATAGGATCAACTCGAATTGTCGGGTCCTCACTACCTACAAGAGGGCGGGCAGGTGTCGTACAGATAACGATGAACTGAGTAAACGTTATTAGACTTCAGATCCCAATCCTGATAACGATAAATCCTCATTGACATCACATACCAGGATGTCTATCAGAATCAGGAAATGGAAATCCGGGATCTTTCGGGGACTCAGAAAGCATTTTTTCGGCACTCATCCAAGACATGTTTTCCTCTTTACGGGACATCGGAAATTATATCAATTTTTTCATAACTTTTCCATTAGGCTCAGAAAAAATTCTTCTGGGTCGATCCAGCTGAATTCCGGGGCAACCCTCTTTATAGAATCCAGGACTTTTCCGGGGTTTCGGGGTTTTCCGGGACCGGTAGATACAGACCAAGAGTCACCAGAGTAACACACGTAATCACTTAATATTTTCTTGCAAGAACTCACTATATATTATAGAAGTCTGGTCTGCTTCGGTAAAGAAAACACGGTACAGGCATGCACTAATTTTTATATTTACTTTACGACCGGTTTCAAACCGTTTGCCAACTGATTCATCATCGGGTGAACCAGTTGTCATACGGTTCGAAACCGGTCGTAAATAAAAATTAGTGCATGTCCGAACCGTGTTTTCTTTCATTATAATGGCGTGTACCGTAGACCACATAATTTCAACTACTTCAGTAGTTTCGCGAGAGGGCAGGCGTTGTGTGCAAAGACAAAAAGATGAAAAAGCGTTGTTGTGATTTCCCCCAGCTACTGAAGATCCCTCAAGCTCTACTCAGGAACCCCTGGTAAAAGCGATGGTTACAAGATAGAATTCTGGAAACCATGCAATTAGAGAGAATTCTTCCTCTTCCCCTACCTATTTGCAAGTTCCTTTGTCGTGGATGCACTACTGTTGGGTCCAGATTTTTATAATGAGCATGTGAAAATGCGTACATCGTCGACACTCCAAATCAAGAGAAGTTTCCTCGGAACTTGTTTCAACCTTGTCTCCTTCCGTGCTCCCATTTCTTTTTATTTAATTGCGAAATTTTTTGGAGGAAACTTCACGAAATTTGTGCTCTTATTGCAGATATCTGGTTATACAGTCCAAATGATGAATAATTCTAATAAAATCATATACCATAAACCAACATTCATGACTTTCATGACTAGTAGACACCCTCCTTTATTGACACGATTTCTTAAACGTATGCAGGAACCAGGGATATGGAAATTGGACTAAATAGCACAGAATGACTATAACAGCTTCGTTTCAGGTTAGGTAAGCTACTTTTAAAAGCTCCTCAAAAGATTTCTGTCACTGAAAAACTGACGCAAAGTGCTGTCACAGCCTTTTACTACTAACATTTTTATAGTCAATCTGTCCGAACGAAACAATCAAAAGAGTTACAAAATATTCAAATTTCTAATCGATTCTTTCAACCACGAGGCGCTATTCATCCTTCACTGTTATATGTGGTCGTGCTACTTGCAATCAGATAGATATAAAACTCGAATGAAAGTCATTCCGCACGTCACATCATCGCACGCATGTAAGAGGAAAGAACCACACCACCATTATGATCATCATTACGACGAGTACATCCGTTCTTTCAGATCCTCTCCGCAGCTCCATCACTCCACCAAAAATATACGCGAGCATGAATTAGATCGAAATTATCTTACATTCCAAAACTAGGTATAGGACTATACTCTAATGACCAAGACACTATAACTAATGTCAGTTCCTGACAATCGTACAGATACCTAATCATGTATGAGCACGAGGCAGGTGTACTCCCTATATACGATGACACGTCCCTCCGACCAATTTACGATAATTTACGCGTACAGTACAGTCGCTAAATTACATTTCAATTAGTCATCTCGAGTCCATTATTCTCGCGCCATCGCTTTGGACGGGCGCGCTTCCCAAATCTATGTGCATATTATATTCGTACTGCGTGAAGATTTCTACAATAAAAGTGTTCACTATGGATCTAGGAGCGCTCAGGTCGACGAGAAAAATATTCATAAAAACTGACGGCAATCGATGTAGTGACAACGAAAAGAAAAAAATGAAGATATTACGCTCGAAACCGCAATGACAAACGGACAATCGCAAGGACATTTTCGGTTCAGAAAGAAAAAAAAAAAGCATTAACGAAGTTTGACACCGCGAATAGACGTCACAGATTTGATAGGTGTACACGTGATTTCAAATACCGTGAGGAGCTGTACCACCACTGCGAGACCGTATACACATAATCTTGCACAGTGTGCGTGCGTCAAGCACGATAAAAAGGTAGCCGAGTCTAATTCTTTTGTGTGTGCGCTTCTGACACCGAAGGTCGTTGTTTAACACCCACAATAGTCTCATTCTTCTACACATCGAAAAGGCAATTTAAAACCTATACCGCAAGTAATAACTGTGACGGCGGGACGCCAAACCGAATCGTATATTAACTTTTTATACATATATATATACAACTGGTTTCCTCTCTTTCTCTCCTATTTGCGGATACGTGTAGTTTCCTATCATCGTTTTCTTCTCGCTTCTTTACCATCAGCATCTCCTCCTCCCCCCTCCCGTTTGTTTTTTCCTTTTTCTAGTTTTCTCAAAGGTATAATTTTTTGTCGCCGCGTATACCTCTGTCACCAAATCATCGGTAATTTTTAATCTTTTCCTATATAACACTCCAGTCAGACACTATGCGCCTGTAATCGGGTGAGAGCGAACTCGTTGTAATGTAGAAGAGCAGACGTAATCTATACTTTGAAGATTTTTAGGTGATTATAATTACTAAATCGTACGATCTGATATAACGATAAAAATTCATTATAATAATATTCGGTCACTCGAAACGCCGCGGGGGCGCAGCGGTCGGTCCGCGTTGACGCGGTGGAATATCATCGGCGACGATGTGACAAGATGAGCAGCGGATTCGATAATACGTTTTCTAGACGTTGATAATTTGCGTGAAGTTGGGGTGGCGGAAAAAATTAATTTTGCAACTCTCACATCATCTACGAACCTCCGCGGCAGGTATGCGACGATTACAGAACGAGTCACATTTTGCTCAGTTGAAAAGATTTTTCGGTGTTACTGGTAGTCTTTAAACGAAAACATTTGCAAAAGACCTTTTGAAGAAGAGACAACCTAACCGATTTTTCGAAGAAATGGAAGTCAAGAGCATAATAGGGAGAAAATAAAAGAACAAACATCTGTGAACTTACCAATAAGATCCGACCAGCGCTCTTTTACTGTTTCGGGAGCTACAGGTATTGTGATGAAGAGACTTACAATATCAAATTAAACCATGACGTACGAGTATCCTGGGAGCAGGAGATATTTGACCTAATTGACTACGAATTAAGTCAGATGACAGAATATTATCACTGTCATCCTTAATGCACGGAGAGAAAAAATAGTAGTCGCATTGAATAAAAACACAGACGAAATCAACCCAGTTCACTTTTTTTGGTCATTTCGACCTAGTTTTAGGTCAGTTTTGACCAACTTCTCGAGCAGTTTGACTAGATTTTACGGTCATTTATTTTTTCAGAATTCCGGACATAAATATTCAATAATCGATTCATGAACATAGAAAAAAAAAAATATTCATCCACATAATCTTAGTACTGTTAAGGGAAATACCCTGAATATTTTCAAATATTCTGTCCATCACCAACTCAGCATAAGTGGGGGACAAAGGATTCGTCAAACTTCAATCTGCGCGTACGTAACGTCTTCAAAGTTACAATAGCCACTCTTGAGGCAGAATTCGAGAACATTGAATCTATAGTAAAAGAACGCAGATCGGATCTTACTGAGAAGAACAAAGTTGACTAATCTCTCTCCAAAAAGTCCTCATAGAGGGCCATAGCCGGCTAAACATACAAATTTCTCTTATGCTGTCAGTGGTCAGTTCTCATGAATTTTGCGCCGCCAGAGCTCCACCATTCCGGGCTCCACTCGTAAGGCCTGCGAAACGATTATAATTATGAGATAAAAGTTGTACAGGAGCTTGAAAAATGCGGACTTGTCCTTCTCCTTCACAAATCGATATGAAATAAGAAAATCCCCCCTTACGGGATGCAGACAGTAAAAATATGACCTTCCAGCAACGTGCTTGTCGACTAAAAGCTCTTTGTATGCATCAATTCATAAGAATACAGAAAATTATTGAGCAATTCTCGACGAAAGTGTTCAGAAAGTACCCCACTGTAGGCAGGCGTTCCGGGGGTTGATTTAGACGAGAATTTTAAAAAGGAGGCGACAGACGCGGATTTAGAAGATGATTTCGGGAGGAAAAATCGAGTATTTGTTTGACGAAAAAAAAATTTTCTGCCATTTTTTTGGGTTTAGGGTGGGTGTTTCGCCCCTGATGAGACGAAATAAACTTTTGAAACCGTTCAACCTTCTCGACCACAAACTTTTTCATCTTTCTCCGTTTTGGGAGAGAAGGGGAGGGGAGGAATTCTGGAAAAAATGAAAATGTGCGACCATTCCTTGCCGGTTTAGAAAGTACTACGCTAAGCAGTCGTCCCAAGGACGGATCCAGACGAGCATTTCAGGGAGGGGAAGAGGAATACGGACTTTTGGAACCATTTGACTTTTTCGACCTCACACTTTTTTATTTTTTCGCCTTCAAGAAGGAGGAAAGGGAGGAATTGCGGGGAAAATGAGACTGTATACGACAATTTGACATTTTCTTGAGTTTGCGGAAGGGAAATTTCACTCATCTCCCCCTCCCCTTTCCGATGGATCCGCACTTACTGTCCATCAACGAACTCGATAGATTGAAATTATTCGCTCGAAAGAATCAACTATTATACTGGAATTTATTTGATACATGAAATTTTCAATCTCACTAATTCTTCATACTCGAAACTAAATTCTTCACTTAGTGACCATTTGTTTCTGTGTCCGGGAGAAGGGAATTTAATTTGAGTATGAACCAGATAAAAAGTTAATTTTCAATCTTTGATCGATTTTATCTTACAATTTTACTCGCATAATTTTATTCTTCAGATAAGAAAATTAAATTAAAAGAGAGCCTAATTTGTTAATTTATCGGCATTTGAGCCTTTGTTACAGCATCGTTTTGAAGCTTTAACCATAAGAGATGCAAAATGGAAACTTGCTAAATAAACAGCACCCCCCTCCCCCTCCTCCACGACGGATTCTGTCTTGCGTTCTTTCTTACTGCAGCTTACTAATGAGCCGATCTTTCAATTCATACAATAAAAATATGGGGTGTAACACGGAAATTTTGAGAATTTTATACTGGAGACCTCGGAATATATACACTTCAGGTATTAAAGTTACTTGTTGTGAAATGAATTTTTTTGAAATTATCTATGTCCAATCTTTAAACCACTTTCAGTGTCTGCCGGACTTCGAAAAAACAAAAAAAAAGGCGCACTCCTGCGACTATTTTGCTCATTATGCTCCGAAAAGAAAATTCATCATTGAAAGAAATTTTTCCAATACTTCCTCCCACGGAGCTCAAAATAGCACATGTATCGGACTACTAGGATTTGTGGTATGGAAAGGACTGTTTTGCCTTACGTTTCGTCAGAGTTTGGCATCTTACATCAGTAAAAGAGAATTTATGACAAAATTGTTAAACGATAAATATTTCGAAATTTTATTTAGCGGTTGTGAAATTTATGGTACACCGTGTATAACACGCTTCATACCGTACACCAGACTCATTGATGAATATATTACATTCGGAGTATAAATTTCTAAGTTGTTCATGTAGCTCTAGGGCATCGTGATGTACATCAGTATCTCCTTAATGACTGGAGATGCGTGCATTAAGCGGTCATCAAAATCTATAGCAATATAATTTGACACGGAAACCAATCCATCGGCCTCAACTTTTAAATTCTTGGTTTCCAAAGGAAAACAAAACCGAAAAAATAATTTTCATACGCGTGCATCACTCTCAAAGTAAAAGGCCACTTACCGTGCAGATAGTCGGTCCAAAAGGAATCGGAATGTCGGCGGGGATTCGACAATTATTTTTTCCGGAGTTATTCGACGACGAATTGGTAACACTATTGTTCGAGGCGCATGTCGTTGGCAGCAGGTTGGCATCCGGTTTCAAGAACCAGGAGGCTACTGAAGCCCACTGAAACACATAAAAAATTTGGAATTAGCCGCGTATAAAATACGTTTGCAATAGTGGGAAAATGAGAAACGGCGTGCTACCAAACTCGAGGAAATGAAAATTATCGTTGTATCGATTATAGATTCGATTTTACGCCTTCAGAATCGCATAAACGTTTTGTAGGTATACGAATACGTGCATACTTAATACTCGGAATACAGATTTACACCGCAAAAAGGTTCACCTCCCGCTCTTTGCACGCTGCAATGTCATCATAGATTGTCAACAAGACGAAACCAAAACCCCTGGCGAGCCGTCTACAAGTCTTACGGTCAACTTGTTCGCTTTATTTTGAGATAGTAAAGGTTGATCTACCGTGTATTTAATAAGTGTTAAATTGACATTACCGTCCGCGTCGCCTATGTAATACGATACCGCGTGAACGCAAACCTATTTCTGCACGACGATAGACGGAATGATACAAGCAATGGTGTGTAATATACATATTTCAGAATAAATCGTCTGCTGGTAAATATATGCAAGTACATACAGGCTACTTATACCTATAACTTATACCGGAATGTAACGCGTTCGATAGTTTCTGGTACGTACGTATGTATATGAAATAGATACGGAAGCTTTCGATTCCTTTTATATCCTTCGTTACGGACCCCTACGTACAAAACGTGATCCAGGCAAAGTATAGAGGAGAAAAAACTGTATACCAGAGCTGAGAGGTTTTTTTACTTCCTGCTCTAAATTCGCTACTTATTACCGGTCGTTAGCGAAGCACATCGGCGTAAGCACGACGACACGACACCAACGTGTAACGTAATGCATCAGAAAAGTATATTACAGAACGGATTCAATTTTCGAAATTTATGTGTGCGTATCTCCAAGGTGAAGTGTATCCCGAAGCTAGGAATTATGAAGTGGCTAATGTCGTGGTTTCGCCTGAATTATTAAGTTTTTCTTTTCTCTCGCTCGCACTCGTAATGTCGTGTCCATAGTTTTAGTTTATCCTCATCATTCGTCGTCGATGTCGTTCAAAATAATAATGTAGTATTTTCGTAAAGGTATAATATGTATATGCGGCTGTCATACAGCTGCCGCGTTCACCGCATTGACTCCATCATCGCGCATAAACTCGCTTTAATAACACGATTCTAAAATATGATATCATACGAATATTGTTGGTGTTCTCGTCATTGTGCACGAATCGGTACATAGGCGACAGGCGAAGGTAGCGGAGCCTGTTTTATTTTTTCTTCTTCAGCGCTCTCTCGAACTTACTACAACTTCGCTGGTGGCTGTTGTTGTTGTTGTGAACGTTAATGCGAGGCGACAAATTGCCAAGCCGAGAGAGGCGCGATTGAGAACACATACCATAATATGTATCTACGCGAAACGCACTATATATCACGATCAATCTCGCCCATCTGTAAGAATACCTATATTACCAGACTATACGGTACCTTCGATTAGAAGGAATTTGCGAACACGAACGGATTATCATTAGATTATTACAAGAAGTTACACGCTTAATGTTTATTTTAAACATCGATGAAGTAACTTTCGTAATCTGTTTACTATACAGCACATATACGTACATATATACATATAATCGAGGATCTCGACTATCGGCACTTGTAATAATCTATTCCTCTGTGTAGCTTTTTTACCGTTTTATTTTCTGGCGAGATAGAATGAATACACCATAGACTTCTTCTCGAAGGTTTTTGCAATTGTAGACGTTGTGAGCATTCTCACTACACTCGTGAATATTTCAATCGACCAACCAGAAAAAGTGTGGGAGAAAGAGTTTCTATCTTCTAAGAAGATGAAAAATTAAAAGGGTTCGTTTCAATTGCATACAAAACGAACGAGTGCGCGAAGGAGTTTTCGGGCAATTTCTCTCAAATTGTGACTCGCAAAACAGCCACTCTAGACAGCTGACGCAGAACTTGGATGATGAGAGCATGAGGGGGTATCGTACCATTAACTTTGACCATTCAAGCCGTTCATCTTTTGAAGTAAAATGTCGTCTTGATGCCACTATGTGAACGAGCTTTGATCACATCACCTAATTTCATCTTAAGGGACTGAAGGAAGTTTATATAATTTTAAAATGCAGCCTGCACTACACAGAACTCGTCCGCCGACCGGCTCCTCCCGTCAAATTGAGGAAATATACAGGAACTCTCTGACTTGAAAATTCTAATCATCAAATGAGAGATTTTGACATTCGAGTTGTACACATGAGGCATTATGGTTCCGAAAAAGCAGGTAGAATCAGGAAAATGCGCATATGACCTACTCCGATGACTTGAAAAAATGTTAACTTTCGAACAAGTTTCCTTCCAAAAGAGAAGGGAGCTATCCGGGAAAATACGGGTATCCTCAGACTTCTTTAAAGACTTCGGAAAAATACGACCTTCGGGCGGAAGTCAGAGAGGAAACTGGAAAATTTCAATCATTGAGAGGAGGGGAACCTGAGAAATTTTGGAATATCGCAAGCTCAACAGACACAAGGAGGACTTGAATAAATTTTTAAATATCTACCATTAGCGTTGACCATTTAAGCCGTTCATCTTTTGAAGTAAAATGTCGTCTTGATGCCACTATGTAAACGAGATTTGATCACACCGAATTTCATCTTAAGGGAGTGATTTTAAAATGCAACCTGCACAATACAGAACTCGTCCGCCGACCGGCTCCTCCCGTCAAATTGAGGAAATATACAGGAGCTCTCTGACTTACCTTAGGGACTTGAAAATTCTCATCATCAAATGAGAGATTTTGACATTCGAGTTGTACACATGAGGCATTATGGTTCCGAAAAAGCAGGTATAATCAGGAGAATGCACATATGACCTACTCCGATGACTTGAAAAAATGTTAACTTTCGAACAAGTTTGCTTCCAAAAGGGAAGGGAGCTATTCGGGAAAGTACGGGTATCCTTAGACTTCTTTAAAGACTTCGGAAAAATACGACCTTCGGGCTAAAGTCAGAGAGGAAACTTGAAAATTTCAATCAATGAGAGGAGGGGAACCAGAGAAATTTGGAATACCGCAAGCTCAACAGACACAAGGAGGACTTGAATAAATTGTCAACTTTAATTCATATATTTGAAAGGTTGTAGTTTCGAGGAGACGGAGGCTACGCAGGGAGGGCGAGAATCCTTCGACTCACTTTAGGAAGCGTGAGAAAACTCAATTGCATTTAGAGGGGGAACTTGCAAAATTTCGACTACCGAGTTTCTGAGAGAGAAGGTAACTTCCGACGCAGGGAAAGAATCACTCTCATGTAATACAGAATGCAAATCCAGATGATACAGACATCGACAAATTTTGCAGACCACCTTTTCTGAAGAGCCTTACCGGCAATCAATGGCACCTGTTAAGTCTTTCACCTGCCGAAGCAACAAATAGTACGCATGCATTCAGACTTGGTTGGGACGGAGAGGGGATCCATCAAAAAATTGATATCCACAACTAGGCACAAATTTGATTCAAATTGAGAATACATAATGATATAATTTCAACCGCACTATAGAAATACTGAAATTCATTTCTCGCACCTGGCTTAGCTTGTGGTTATTCTTAAATTTTTCATCACATTATTACGCGCTAGTAGCATGACAATGCGTTATCAAGAAGAGGTTACTAAATCCTAACACCTACGCTGAATACATCAGGAGAAGGACTTGAAAAATGTTGACCTGTAATTTATTCATTTGAGGGGTTGTAGTTTCGAGGTAGCAGAAGTTATTTAGAAAAGTGTCATTTGTGAAAATTCATGGGGATCCTCTGACCTACTTTAGGAGCTTGAGAGAATTTCGATCGTCGGTTTTTTTCTCAAGAAGCAGTGGAACTTATCAAGCTATTTAAATAGTAGGGAAACTGGAAGAATTTCAACAGAATAATTAATCATTAGAGAATTACCCACAACTCGCTCTAATTAACTTGTAGTCAATGAAAGAGATCCAGTTTTTTTCGAGTTCTTATGGAGGAGGAGGAGGAGGGGGGAGGGCTAAAAAACGCCCGTGTTCGACCTTTATGACATCACCAACGATTTCAACTACTTCGAGGACGGACTTGGAAGAATTAGAATTTCGACCTTTGCTACTTTGGGACCTGTATCCTTAGTCTTCATTATACATATTAGGATTTACATAAAGTATACCAGGCCTTTAAGCTATATTATACTAGACTTTACTGCGATAACCTTCATTATACTAGGCCTAATACACAGTATATTGAGCTATGCTAGGCCTTTTAGCCCTCATCCGGCTCGTAACTATGGGAAAAATGAGGTCAATGCCCCTTCTGGAACATTTTTTAACCCCCGGCCAGAAAATGGTAACTTCTTTATTCTCAATCTCATACCTCAATACACATTATACACCGATTCCAAACATTTTGACGTCACTGAAGACTCGGCATTCCCATGTCTATCCTTTCTGTCGTTTCCCACCCCTAGAAAAATCGCTAGTTACGGGTTGCTTGAGGCGTAGCATGACGTCATCAATGACCTAGACCTAATTCGGGGAAATGTATACTTCTATAGGCTATGATACACATATGAGTACGACAAGAGAGCGTGACGTCATCAGAGGACGATTATCGGTTCATGTTCTTGTGGAAGATGAACTTACAAAAATCAGAACCGAATGACATAAAAAATTATCATAGGCACAGAAAAGGAAGAGGATATTCACGACTTTCAACAATTTCAAGATTGAGAACAACGGTCCCCGAAGCCATTGCTGAGGGAGGGTGTAATGGCCTCTTCAACTTCAACTTTTCACGTCATTAAGGAAGAAAAATAAGACTCGAAGAAATGATTCAGAAATATTATCGCTTGAGAGGCTTTTCAACTTTTAGAAAGACAGACTTCTTAAAAGATAAGTACCCCAAAAGAGAGCTCAGCTGCAGAATTTAGAATATTGAGTGAGAAATGCAAGGTAAAAAATAACCCCCTTTGGAAGAGGGTTTGTAGAAAATTCTTTAGCTAGACCAAGGAAGACGAATTTGATAACGAGGACAGACAGTTAGGAACAAAAACATTGGATCATACACGCGTAGTGAGATTAAATCCCAAAACAATGTTATGTGTAAGATAAGTATACGTTAAATTGAACTAGAACTATAATTATTACAAATCGTTTACGATCTCAAATTAGCAAGGCGATAGAGAGACAGCCTACACAGGATCTACCCAACGGTCCGTAAGTTACCTGCTAATTAAATCAATGTTCACCGCGGCCCTCAAATCCCACGCCACCGATTTAAGGTCGAAAACCGTGACGCGAGACGACGGAAATCCAAAAATATGATTCGAATACAAGTCCCTTGATACCGAAAAACATACCATAAATATGACATTCCCTTCGTGCAGATATAATTTGTGCACCGATACAAGTATATACGCGTTTCTATCGTTGGCGCGAACTATACGGTAATGATATTAAATATCGTGGACTAATTTTTTCGTGTTTCGATATTGACACTTTGATTCGAAAGTTATTTATTTTGTCCGGCTCGCGTTATCTGTTATTGTCACAAAATCCGGAACCGTATCGTTTAAAACGTTATCATAACCATTCAATCAGCAATAAACCGCAAACGTAGCGTCGCCTTTCGGACATAATCGACCAGAAGCTTTTAGTGTAATGAAAATTTTAACGTTTGATAGGTTTTCACCCCCCCGAAAATCTTACGGACTTTGTATAGGGCTCGCGACCCGACTATGCACACCAGCGTAACTGTCATTTACGTACCTACTTCTTTTTCAAAATCTTGCATAGTGATCACCGTAAATATGCACACATATTATAGTCAAGAACAGCGCAATGCGTCTGCATACCAAATGTATTTCTCCCCCTCTCACTTACTCAGTCATTCGCGTACAACTATCATTCTCTTTCATAGTACGAGTATATATCACAACCGAAATGTTCTGATGATTACAATCTTTGACAACGCGGACAATTTTCTTATTAATTTTAATAATTTAAGAAAAATTAGAAAACTGTCATTCTCGTAAAAGGTGACTATTATTTTAATCGATTTGTGTACCTACATAAATGTGTATTGGGGCTCGGCGTTTCAAAACATTGAAGCGAAATGGTAACAATAATCTATCGCAATAAGAGCCCCTGGTTACTCGATATACTACTTGACCATGAAATAGATAATAGACTTCTTCCTTATACTGAAAATAATTGTTCAAATCTTTCGCTAAAGCATGTGCGAGAACATCATCCTTCAATACAACAATAAAGCTGGATCTTGTTCGTATTAACACCTCTTTCAAATACGAGTATATACGTCACGAATAAAAAGAGAATGACACGAATAAAAATTCACTTTTCAAGTTAATAATGTTATTGTTCCTTGATAATTTCATTTCCTTTCGTCATCGCAATCGAATAACCTACCCTTTCATCCCCTTCGTTTATCAACATATTATCGTAGTATTTTTCTTCATTATCATTATTATTGTAGATTTTACTGAACGTTCTCACCCAGCTGTTCTAACCTCAGGTTAGGTACAGTTTAATATAAATACGTGCGTCATCTGCTTAATATAATATAATAACAATAACGCGAGCGTATTTCTCATCTCCACCAATATTTTCCTCCGGGGCTTTGGAAAGAAAAAATGCTATACTGTCAGATGTCTGCGCTTGAAAATTGGAACAAAACCGAACCATGACCAAATAAGAAATCGTTCTACGACCAGACCGTACGAGAATTTTCAATAATTTGACATTTTATAGCAGTTGTTGATAATTTCTCATTATACGTATTTGAAAACGTCGTGATGGAAGAAAAATAATACCGTCAGCACATAAAATTCCTTCCACGAAATATTGTGGATACCAAAAATTATTAAATTACTAAGGAATAAGTACAGGATTAATTTTTGATCGTTAGTTACTGGCAACTCTTGTCCTAGGTCAATTTAATAAATTTTTATAAAGAAGTTCCGGTAGTTTCGGTAAACGAGGAAGAAAGGTAAGGGGTGCTTTTTTATGCGCGTAGGCTGTAAGTAGGCGTGGGTGCGATTTTTCGGCACGCAAAAGAAAGTAGTTTCACGAAAATTAAAATTGAGCAAAAAGAATGCGTTGAATACGACGAAGCATTACAAGGAAATAAAATTGAACGCGATGATAATCTTATGCGCACAATCTGAGACGAAAATTGTTGACACAATGAGAAAAAAAAATTGATCACGAGATTTCTGATTGCAAATGAGGGAAGATCGTGGAGAAAAGAAAAACAAAAAACAAAAAAAGTAGGTATAACTAAGATTATTATTGCGCGAGTATCTTTGCAAATTGGCTTCTCTAATGTCGTCGGTCCTCTAGAGCTCGCTGGTCGGGATTCTTTCAATTCCTTCATCTAACATACATAAGCAAGTTCTAAACTTATGGAATTAATATGAACTATCGAAGGTATTTTTAGACAGTGCCATTTTCCGTTTTTCGATCTCTTCTCATTATTGCGTAAAACCCATCTCTAGTTCCCGCGCTTCATCGCGACAAGCTAGTGTACTTTCTCGCGCTTGAAATTTTGTAGATCGATAAGATACGTCACGAGTCGCGACAAACCGCGGTAATTGCACATGAGTATTGCATAATAATGAAAGGCGATATCGAAAAACTGCATTCACCGCTGAAAATATGTACTTTTCAAAATACCTTCGATAGTTCCTATTCATACCAAAAGTTTGAAATTTTTTCATGTGTGTATAATTTATGGCTGAATTTTTACTTAGCTGGGAAAACAGGTTAGCGTCTCACTTCCCCCTTGGAACCATAATTATCCGGATGAACGACAGGTAGCAGACGTTTCTCCCATACTAAATGCTCACGAAGTATAGGCTAGAGATAGTTCATAGAAGTTCAAAATTTTTCCGAAGCTCAGATTGGAAGTCGACACTCATAATCGACAACCATTACATAAATTGAGAATCCTATGTCTGCCGAGAGCCCAAGTTCAATCATTATTACTCGTATTATTATTTAATTACCATACAAAAGCGCAAAAGAGATCTTCAACTTTTTAAATACTCAACATACCGTCGTTGGATCGGAAAAAAACCTCCTATGTGGCAAAAATAAAATTTTACAGGAGAAGCAAAAAACTGATTCTTTTGTGAAAAGAAGGCCAAAATACTTTGGAAATGTCTCATTAAATGTGGAAAAGCTTTTTTGATACAGTAATAACAAAAAATTTTCAAAATTCTCTAAAATACGGCGGTATTGGGCGATAAATGCACATAAGGGGAATTCCTGGCCCTAAATATTGCAGAATGATAAGAGGTTTGCTCTGCACATAGGAGGTATTCGAGACCACATTTTCTGAATGGTGCACATAGGAGGTATTCAAAACCGCTCTTACCGGCGTAATTTTGAACTTAGCACATAGGGGATTTTTCCAGTCGATGCGCCTTGAAATTCCGCGTCCAACCATATAAAAAAGTGCATTTCTCAAAAAATGGCACATAGGAGGTTTTTTCCGATCCAACGACGATACATCAAAATTTAACAAACACCAGGTCTACGTCGCATGGCTGCTTATGTATACTCGCGACTTGTACATATTTTTATTTACAAGTTCAAGTGCAACTCTAGCTACACAAAATGGTTGCGAGAACGGCGTGCGTTCAACTTGAGATTGACCCCCTCTCATATGTACAGGTTCAAAGTCAACCTTCTTCCAAGTCCTACAGTCATATAATACAGAGATCACAGGTCGAGAATCAAAACCAACCATTCCTCTAAGTCCCTAAAATAGGTCAGAGCTTTTATCTGTTTGAAAATTACAATTGAAGCGCTGCGTGGAAAAGGGGCCTCCGTACGGAGGGCCCATTTCCACGCAGCGCTTCAATTCTCGAATGGAAGTTCCGCAAGGAGCGCTAGAGGTGTTGCACTAGAAGGTGATCACATGAAAATTTACATAAGAGCGTATGTTATTTCAACTCGCTGTATCTCTCTTAATGCTGAAAAAAAAGTATACCATCTGTAATGACCTTTTCTGTCTCTCTTGACTAGTAAAATAATATGAAACTCATGAAAATAAAAATTTCACCAATTTCTGAAACATCACCTTTTGGTGCAGCTTCCCCAAATGGCCGCTATAGTGAATGTAGAGAGCGACTCTTTCAGGTCCACTCGCGAATTTAGAACTCACATTTTTCCAAGCCCTACGGTCAAGTATAGAGATCGAAGGTCGAATTTTAATAAGTCCCTAAAATGGGTCAGGGCTTCTATCCCCTCGGAAACCACAATTTAACCGGGCAAAAAGGTTTTCCCCAAGGAAAAGACCAACGGGCAGGACCATGAATTAGGCTAGGAATTGGAAATTTTCCAAGTTTCATTAGTCATAAAGCTCAACAGATAGGCCTAACGGTTTTTCAAGTCTTTAAATTACAGGTTAGAGCGTCTGCCCTCTCGGGAGCAATAATTTGCCGGAAGAACGGAGAACCCTCCATACACCAGGTTCCCTGTTGAAAAAATCCCTCAACGGAAGAGAACGTCCCCTCCTGTACCCCTTCCCACGGCTCTACACCTCTCGGTATTTTGTTACATTTTATCACGTATTTTTATATCCGCACCAAAACAGTGCAAAATGACTTACAAAAAATAATTTTGTGTTTAAAATTGCTTGAGTACCTATTCTGCACTATTTTGTACGAATTACAAACGATATTTTGATCAAAAAGGGCAAAGAAAGAAGCTCATTTTCTATGTTTTTGTTCAAGTTGAATAAAATGGGTTTGATTGGAGTATGATTGAAATACAAATTCAAAAAACTTCAATTGCACGAAAAGAGCTAAATTCACTTTCTGAGTTCCATGAAGAACACAAATTCAACTTCATTCTGTACTTCTTCCTCCATGAATTAGATTTTTGAGTTTCAAATACGTGATCGAATTATACGTCCTCAGGTTGTGAAAAATCGAGAACGTAAATCTTCATAAGCGTGCAATTATTCGCTAACTGAAGCGCGGCGATCCGTTTATGCAACTCAAACAGCAATGCGTTTGTAAACGAATATCGCGATGACGTTACGCAGTGAATTACCACTACTCCCGTAAGAATAATAAGGGATCATCATAATATCAATCGAGAATATGTCATTTTCTAGTAACTGGGATTTTATAAAAATTTTGAAAAGTTCGTAAGCCCCAACGTTGGAAGCTACATGATGTCCTAAGAAATTTGTATATTGAAATTGTCACAGAAATACCACCGTGGCGTACATCCAAATCAACGATCAGACAGAGAATATAATTTCGTCCTGATCGATGATTTGGATATAAGCGTTGATTCAACTTATCCAAAATGTAACCCAATACAGATACGTTTCGCAAATGACGTCATAAGTGTGATCTAGTTTTCGCCAAATGTTAGTAACACTCGAAGGTCTACTCTGGAAATTATCCGTCCCGGCCTCTTCTTTTCCAATAGAATAGTTCGTTCAAATTTGGTCCATTGCACGTACCTAACTTTCCACAAACTCCAAATACATATGTACTAGCATCCTATCCCACGCTCAATAATGAGTCATGGAATGATTTGACAATCCATCGAAATTTACACGCGCGATACATTCACGTCGAATCAGCTTACTCCAGAGATAAATAAAACATTAATTTTTAGCTCGGGATGAACATTGGAGATACGTATTCATTATAGACAGCAAAAAGCTTGAGCGAAGGCGAAGATGGGTTTGAGAAAAAGGAAGAAAAGCGCATAGAATAGGATAGTATAGGGATAGTCTACATCTAACAGCGCGTCAAATACGATACGGAAAGAGAAAGACTCAACTGTGTAAACAAAGTTTTCACGAAGGGCTGATAGAGACATGGGGTGAATATTAATTATCCACTCGTGGAGGTAACTTGTTAGTTGATATTTCAGACGAAAATTACGAAAAGTATAATATAGAAGAAGTCGAACGAGAAAGCGAAGCTCGCGCGAGGATGTCGAGCCGCACAAATAGTACAGAAATCCTTGATGAAAATATAATACTGTAAAAGGACACGCCGAAGATGACGAGAGTATACAGGCGAAAAGCGAGCGGGAATGTGAAACGTTACTCAGACACGTTGTTGCTGCTGCCGCCCGGCATTTATTAGTTCGTCTTAGTGAATAAAAGGGCTTAATGAATAGACAAATACCGAATAATATCTTTTCTTTTTTTTTGCGAAGATTCTCAATTATACTAGGATGCAGAAGGAAAGAGGGGATGAGAGACACAAGATACAAAACGTGTATAGCCTGAAGATGAAAGAAACTGTAATGCGTGATTTGAGCGAAAAATGCATTTTTTTTATCGAAGTATGATTAGAAGAAATTCTGACGGGATTTATTCAACCTAATAGAAGCGGAAACTGCTTCTCAAAATAATGATGACCATCGTTAATAAGCGAGAGATTATGAAGGATCAGATAACGGAGTGGAATCTGAGAGTTCGGAGAGTTGTACAAAAAATATTATCCATCTACTGATAGAATAAGTCACAATCCAAGAGATAATCTATCACGAGGAATTTCGTTCCAAGTCGTATAGACTAGAAAATTAAACAACGAATTTCATTGATTCATCGCTGTTACTGTTTTTTGTGCGTCTTTGTCGCTATGACATAAAGTCACGAGTCATTTGCTGATGGTTAAAGCTAAGGCAAATATTCTACTTTAAAATCTCGAAAATTTTGCCCTCGTTCAAAACTGTGGACACAGAATTCCTCTTCGAAGCTCTATTTTTACTATTTTATGCTCTCTTCAATGAGTAAGTTATAATTCCGTGGGTATACTCGTATTCAGGTCTGAAAAGATTTGAGAGACAAAAAATTCATACATATACTATACGATTTACGGTCGTGTAGAATGCATTCGCAGTCAGCATCCGACAATGGCAACGAACTGACTTGCAAATAAGCAGGGTGGAATTGTAACCCTTTGAGCATGATGCTGGTTCAAGTGCTGATTAAGGACACGAATGTGCACCCCAATTGCTATTTAATATTGTTTCGCTGACGGTCGGTTAACATACATTACGACCCCCATCTTATTAAACATTGTCCAACCAAAAAACTCTACCATACAAAAAAAAAAACTCCCTCCCATAATTTCTCTTATGCAGATAAAATGGTACGCAAAACTCGTTCCTAATTAGAGAATTCGTTTCTATATAAAGAGATGCCTACCACGACTGATGCGCGAGAAAGGAACTCTACATTGTGTTTGAACGCTAGTTCAATTTTTCAGTTTTCAAATCTTCGTTACAACAACTGTATTATACGTAGGAACTTTCGGTGATGACTCTATTTCTGTTTCAATTTCGATAATGCAAATTCAGGCTTTTTGTACTCGACAGTATGGTATCGCTGTACGGACTCTTATCTCAGTATCTTGTAATATACGGTGCAACGATATAGAAGCTCATTACCTATACTATATACATACAGGTACGAACGAACCTGCCAGATTTGATGAATTCGTGCAATAAATTGCAAATTATATCAGATTATTGATATAGTTGAAATCACACCGATTACTTTGTTCGCACCAGTGTCTCGTAAGTCTATCTCAGTTATGATCAACGTAAACGTAGACTGAACAGTATCTTTATACTCAATCATGCTGATGGTTATGGATACTCGGATACGGTTAATGGATTACTATTTACACTGAAATTCCGACTTCTCGGATAATGACGCGTTTTCTTGACGATTACCTATAGGCGAAGAAGTACGTGTAAAACTAGTTCAAATGATCAAATATACTTAAATATGTGACTTCGTTGAGCAAGAGAGAGAGAGAGAGAAAACTTTATCGTACACCTATTGTTAACGTCCAGTCAAGCAAACGTACCGCTTCGCCTCATTTGTAAGAGAGGAAGAAAAAAAAAAACGTCGTTATGTTACATGCCAACCACAGTGGGACAAATAGCGGCTTACGTGTTCTTATATCCGGGTGGATAATACCTATTTGGTTGCTGTTTACGTTTTTGAGAAGATTCAGAGAAGAACAAGAAATGTTATCGAGAAGAACATCTTAGCATTTGAATTCGCCATGGTTATCGATTTGCATGCTTTTGTTGATGTGTGATGGTGTGCTGGAAATAAATTTTGATGATTCTTAATGTATGCCCATCCTTCGATGATCCGCTCATCATATTTTCATGCGCTAGCGTGCGCTCTTCATCTTTGTCGATCAATCTATTCAGCGCACCAAATACATGTACACGCTCTGGTACTGCTGTGTGTACTTAACCACTATTTATATATTATAGACCAAATACTAGAGTACCAACACGAGGTCCGAGGTATCATCGCATTTTTCGAACAAATGCTTGCTGTTATGCTTTGATAGAGACAGTTTGCTATCTTAACAAACGCGATTCGATGCGCAGATTATTTCGGATTTGAGCCCATCGCTCTGGAAGATGATCTCACGTTGATATGTTTTACTGATTACCCACCATAAATGATGACTTCCTCGAGCAACGAACTTGCTTATCAAATTTTGCCGTAATTTCCTCAGACTTCTCTCTACCTAAACCCTATTGAGAGCGCACGAGCTATAGAGAGCGCATGTGAAAGAAAAAAACGAGTAACATGTGTAAACAAAACGCACACATCCTAGTGTCAGAATAAAATGACAATTATAAGTAGAGCACAGATTTGAGATGTTTAATAGATCCTATAAGAAGCTAATTTTCTCTTCTCAGAACAAGAGCTGACCAAACACATATTTCTCGACTACGGCTTAGCGCCGCATGAGAAACGGTTTATAAAGCCCGCCAACAATGCGCGAGTAGACTGAGTATAAAAAAAAAATATACATACATATGATAATATTGACTAAATATATACGTAATCTCATTAGTTTTATTACCTCCATGATAAGTCCAGCTGACGGGTCCTCCGGTCTTCGCATGCGTGGTACGCTCATCCCGCCACCTCTAGCCCAGTCATGTTTCATGAGATTATCACCTGTTTAACACGAAGACATAATTTTTTGTGAATTCAAATAATCTTATACGCACAAACGTGTACGCTAATTATACACCTAGCTATAGAACCTATCAATGAAAAGAGATTATGAAATCCGGTCTTACATCAAATAAATATTATGTAATACGAAATATTCTTATAGGTATACTTCTAGACAATTTTAAAATCGAAGATCACACGTATCGATTATTTTGAATAGTTTTAGATGAGGCGGAGTAAATAAGAATCAAAATATATAGGTTGAAAAAATTTCAACTCTCAATTATGATGTTGTACGAGCGTTACTTCTCTTTTATGGATTCAGTTTCCCCAAAAGGTTCCCTTTTAACGACGCTCCGTGTTGCTGAGGAGAGAGCGGTGGTATTCAAGGCAAAGAAAAGGACAACGACTGATTAAGAGGCTTTGAGGGTCAAACAGGAGGCCAGGCGCTCCTACGAGAATTGCTCAGGGTGAGCTAGGGAAATGGACAACCCGTATGTTAATATGCGACATCGAAACCGTGGTAGCTGAACTTTCAACTGACGCAATGCGGCTCCAAGAGCTGGCAACGTGTTCGCATTGCGATCAAGGGCGGGACGATGGACCACCGCGTGTAAGTCGTGGAGGCGTAAGCGGGGTAATCATGGTTAGTTGCGAGAGACTGGGGTCGATGAAGTGCTTGCTCGGGCCACCATAGTATGGAACCTGGTGACTGCGGATGTAGCTACAGTCATGAACTTATGAAGAAGAAACATAGAATGGAATGGGCTAATGCAGAGGCACATGTGTACTATAGCATCTACATACAGACGACACTCTGCAAGAAGGAGATCAAACATAGGAATACGAAGACAGAAGAAGAGAGACTCCCACGGCAATATAATTCAAAGTTATGTCCGTTAAGTGTGTCAAAAGTTTGCGTGCCGGGAGGCCGTAGCAACTTGGCGGTGGCGGGAGGAAACAGAACTAATGAATACGCAACCCGCAACCGCCCCACAATGGATGAAGGGTGCCTGCACATGCAAAACACGCAAGTGACGCTCGATGGTCTCTTTTGTCCTCATTTCAATGTTTCAGATGTTGTTCTTTGCCTGTGTAGAAGCTATTGTACTCCGATAAAGAGCTCTATCATATCGTCTTCAGATCAGTAACAAAAACAACTTCTCGAGAGGCCTCTATTTTGCTCTAGGACAGAAGTCTTGAGTGCAATTTTCCATACACCCTAGGCTCTCACAAAGATAAAGTCAATTACCTGTAACTTATTCCATTAAATATTAATCTCACAAAGGTTCTATGATGCATTTTGTAGTATCAAACTCTACCTCTGACTCGAGCCAATCAGTGGCTTAGTTGGACGTGGGTGTGAGGCTGAGATCAGATCTTTTCCGCACAACTTAAAAATTCGCTTCGAAATATCTCAAAATTTGTGTTCATACCTCGCCCCCCCCCCCAAAGCTTAAGATAATTTTCTCGCTCAACCTCCCTAAAAATTATCTAGTCACGTCAAAGCCTGATACGAAAAAAGACATTTCGCTCTCAGAAGAACAAATTTGGAGAAAATTTGTCACAAATATTAACCAGTTTTCATTCTTTCGCCGTAGAAACACAACAATTCTGTTGTAATTTCCTCTGAATAAATTTATTGCGAGCTGATTATTGTAACAATCGTAAATGTTAATTTTGTTCCATTTTCTCAAAGTGACGCTCCGTTTTTAGAGACACGATATCATACTTCTAAAATCGATCCACATGCTTATCTTTCCCACACGAAAAATGGATGCGGCGAAAAAATATCAACTTTTGAAAGCTAATTACGAGTATAACGTGTGTATCTATCTCAGATTCCAAACAGATCAACACCAAAATTACGTAATTCCCTGTTCTTTCCTTCGTCGATATCAATTTGAAAATTGATTTACGAAGTAAAATCGATAGCGCGTGTAGGAGGTGATCGCAAACGAGACCTCAATTATCCAAGCCACAGAAGACAGCGGCGAAGATAGAATACGAAGAAGCAAAATATGACACCGGGGTAATTTGATAATTTTTACGTTCATGAAAGAGGATGCTCGTGAATTTTATCACAAAACTGATACGAAAATGCAAAAATACTGTTGTAAAATGTTTGTCATCGCGTAGGTCACCTCTACGATAATGATTTTAGAACTCAGGTCAAAGACAGCAGCTCGCACGTCTTTAAAACTGATACGCCAGAAGTCATTTGCGCAAACGATAACGCGAAAGACATCAATCCAATCATTCGATACAGCTTATTTCTCATCATTTTCACGATTAAAATCTTTGAATAGTGTTACAGATAAATTCGATTTCCAAGAAAACCGGAGCACTGCGATGAGTTTTCAAACAAACCACCGCGAGAAGATTCAATCGTAGTATAAATTTTCTACAAACATAAAGTTCAACCGGGCTCACAGAAACGGACACTCTCTTTCCGTTCATTTTTTTTCACCCAATGTAATTGTACACTGCCTTTTTGACATGTTTCATGTCTTTACTCTGCCCTGACCCTTAATTTGAAATTATGCGAGTCCCCTCCCCCAGAAATCTGCGAGTTCACCTGGCCTAGTTTGTACACACTAGATCAATATACCGAAGTTATACTAGGTTTTTACTAGGTGTACGCTCCTTTATATTAGGCCTAAACAAGTCTAGGCTCTACCAGGCTAGAGATTGGCTAGTATAAACTTCGCATACTCTTTAACAGGTGATCCTAATATAGCTTTATGATGCTCCTTTACACTAGGCCTAAACAAGTCTAGGCCTCTACTAGGCTACATCTTAGCACGGCGGACGGCGCACGCCAAATTTCTCAAAAAGCCCCCCATAGAACAGGTTTCGTGTTAAAATGTCGACTCTCGAGCCACATGTGATAGGAGAGGGACTCGGAAAAAATTTCTTCCCTCGAGATTATGATAGGAGAGAGACTTAAAAAAATTTTGACTCTCCAGTCATATATAATAAAAGAAGCACTTGAAACAATTTCAACTCTTATTTTAACTCCCCCTCCTATCATATATAGCACGAGAGTCAAAATTCTTCCAAGTCCCCCGCCTGTCATATATAGCTTATAGGTCAGAATTTTTCCAAGTCCCCTCCTATCATATGTAGCTCGAGAGTCGGAATTTTAACAGGGAACCTGTTCTGTGCGGGTCTTATTAAAATTTGGCGTGCCAACAAAAAACTTGGAAAAAATTTTCCAAGTCCCCCTCTTATCATATATGCCCGGTTCTATGGGAGGCGTTTTGAGAAATTTGGCGTGCGTCCTATCATATACAGCTCGAAAGTCGAAATTTTTGTAATTCCCCTTCTATCATATATGACTCCAGAGTCGAAATTTTTTCAAGTTTTTTGTTGGACGGCGGACGCTGTACGGCGCACGTCAAATTTCTCAAAAAGCCCCCCCATAGAACAGGCTCCGGGTTAAAATTTCGACTCTCAAGCTATATATGATAGGAAGGGGACTTGGAAAACTTTTGACTCTCGAGCCATATATGATAGGGATTTTTCTAAGTCCCACTCCCATCATATATAGCTCGATAGTCAAAATTCTTCCAAGTCCCCCTCCTATCATATATAGCTCTAGATTCGATAAAAATTTAGACTCTCGAACTATATTATACTAGGCTAATAGTAGGTCGAAAAAAAATAATTTGTACATAATAGATTTTTGTACTAATAAATAAAAATTAAAAATAATTATATAATTATTCAATTGATATAAATAATATCATAATAATAAAAAAATTATTATTTCTTAATAATCAGTAATTAAAATTAATTAATATTCAAAACTATAAATTATGAAAATACAAAAAAAAAATATTTAAAATTATTAAATTGAAAATTTCCATAAAATTATTTTAAAAAAATATTAAAATTGTTAAATTAATAAAATAGATTATATCTACAATAATATTCAATTCATTTTAATTTATATTCATCAATAGTTTAATTTTATTTAATTTAAATAATTTAAAATCATTAATATTCAATCTTTCTATTGATAATATATATTGTATTTTATTAATAACTAGCGGTTGGCGACGCGCCTCTGGCGCGCCTGACCGCTACCTGTGTGTTGAGTAGATATCTGTGTTTTATAGGTATCTGTATCTTGTAGGTATGTGTGTTTTGTAGGTATCTTGGAATTCAGATGAATTTTTAAAAAAGAAACAGTGGAAAGAGTTTTGCAAAATTCACAACTATTCAGTTCAAAAATAAGAAAATAGACACCAAAAACTGCGACTATACTTATAAAAATATATCAAAGTTCCGAGTCGCACAAAAATAAAATCACCAAATTAAATTTTTTACACACTAATTCACTTGAGAGCTGACTTAACGCGTGAAGCCTGTATCGCAGCAGAATACAGACAAATCCATTGACATTTTGCCAGTCCCTAAGAAAACACACGGACAACAGGTAAAAAAAAGGGTAATTTCCGCTAGCCCATACGCAGTGCGCACCGTGTCTAGACATTGGTTCTTGTATGAGATACCGGATGTAAAATCCTTTATGTAGGTGTTTTTAAAACTGTGAATAAAATAACTTGCTTAGTATGGAAGTACAGCGAATACTGTAGTCACAAAATTTCCTCCTAAAAATCTGGAACCGGGCTCATTCGAAAGGAAATTACAGGGGCTACAATTTTTGTTCTCTTCAATTTTTCATAAAAATGAGTTATACTCGAGTTATCACAATAATTCAATTCTCGAAACTGCGCCACTCAACGCGCGTAGGTCTAACGTACATGGCAAGCTACACCACCACGTTTTTTTATATTGAAAAAAGTCATTGTTTTCGCCCTTTTTTGAAATTACTCAGCACCTCCCCGTCAAATTTTTATTTTTATGAGTCTATGTGCTGCTCTGGGATGAGGACAATATATCCTGAAAGTTTGAAAGCGATCGGCCCACTAGTTCTCGAGTTATAAACGGACAGGACGACAGACGGACAAACTTTCTGCTTTATATATTAGAGATAAATTTCAACTAGGCCTTCTTTATACTAACTTTATCTGGTCTAGGCTTCTTTGAATTCTCAATACCAAATCCATATGAAACAGGTCCCCTGCGTTCCTCGTTTAACTTCGTTAAGGAAGCCGTCGTTTTTGTTATACAGGACCATGCCCCCAAAAAGTTATCAACTTGAAATATTCTAAGCTGGGCTTATACTAGACCAAGAAGGTGGACCGAGGAGGGGGGGGGCGAATGAGCGAAGCGAGTGAGCCTCCCAAAGCTATCAACTTGAAATATTCTAAAGTAGACACTTTTACTAGTCCAAGAAGAGGGCTCACTCGCGTGTGGAGAACAAGAAAGTGGTACTCCCAGATTAAGGAAAGCAAGTATGACAAAGACGAACTAGTATGCTACCTTATAAAAGACATGAAACATGATTTTCATTTATTTGGCTACGCCGCGCCAGAACATTTTCTCTATGACTTTCGTTTCATTACTTCAAATTTCTACTTTCGTGAGTAAGCTTGTATGTCTTGAACGTACCATCTCCGAACAAACCAAGAAAACTTGCATTATAGACTTGAAATTGTCCTCCAGATTCATCAGTTTTGCGAAAACCTTGGATATCCTAAAATTTTACTGTGAATTTTTTCATTATGGAGGTAAAATTCATTATTTTTCCCGGACAAATCGCTCAAAAACGTTTGTTCCTATACACACACTTCTCTAGGGGTAGTACCTACCTCTGCACCTCCGTTCCTCCTCAAAAGAAGTTCGGAGTAAGGCAATTCTATGATGCTTTCTCTTTCAACTATTTCATCACCCCACCATGTCAATTACGTTTTTTATCGCAATCTAAGGCAATCAACAAGAGATGTTTACACTAAAAAAGCAGATTGTGAGAAGAGAAGGAGAGACAGGGAGAAGAGATTAAGCCAAAACTCATACAGAGCGGTGGAGAGGGGTGAGAAATCACCTCACGTAATTTTTGAACTCCCATGAAAACATGTATTATTATAGTAGTTGAGGTTTATTGTCTGGGAGGTGCAGGCCCGCGTGGCGCTTGTTGTCGATCCCCAAATTCAATTTTTCGCGACTATCTGCTCAGGAAGCGGCTTTAGGAAAAAATGTTTCAGATAAAAGTTTTAGAGCATCAAATTCCCTGCAAAATGGCGCGTAATATGTTGGCTCAAGTTGAAAATTGAGGCTATAAAGTAATAAATGAAGTTTGTAATACAGAGTTCTCAAGTCTGGTTTTGCGAATATTTCATCGGGAAAAAAGAGCGGAATCAAAATTGATTTGATTGCCAACGGTATGGTATGATGAGAAAATTGAATCATTTGGTCCCTGATAAAGACATGTGAACACTGCTTTCCAATGTAGACCCGTACATGGGACATGGGTTAATGTATTTGCATCTAATTTTACTGAGACTATCATCATGGCTCTTTCTTCCCGATAAAATATTCTCAAAACCGGACCTGAAAATTGTCAAATTTACAAATTTTATTTAGTACTTTATACTCTCAATTTCCAACTCAAGCCAACATATTATACGTTATTTTGTAGGGGATTTAAAGCTCTACAACTTTTATCTGAAGCATCTTATCCTAAAGTTGCTTCCTGAAATTGGATTAGGTGGTCGAAAACAGGCACTACAGGGGGCCTGCAGCCCCCTTCCCCACGATATCTACTCTTCTTAAATGCAAGAGTATAGTATATCAAAATCAAGCGTACCAAGCGGTTCGCTTTCATCATCCGCAGGGTAGGGGTGTTTTTTGGCACTGAAGATCAGAACTGTTGAAAATTCGAAGGAGAGGAGTTATAAATACTCGAAGTTTCAATGCACAACTTTCATTTTCAATGGAACTTGCATCTCGTTTCAATTGAACTCAGTTTTGTAATCTTGTTTACACCTTACATAATCGTACAACGCAGCGGAAAACGCGAGGTATTTACAGATCGTATAGGCGGTATTCTTCTTATACGCCAGCGGAGACTCAAAAGATTATTGAAAAGAGCACGTATGAACACAAAGCGTTACTACGTATTGTTGCGGCGCGCCATCTAAAAAAATAGCACCGCTGCTGGCCAGTAAATAGTTTTACACGAACAATAGAAAAAAGTAAGCTTTTCCTTTCGGTAGAGAAAAGAATCATTCATGTAAAATTTTTTAGTGTTTTGTAAAAAAATTGAGAGAAATTTGAGGGAATGCTCGAACTAGTCGATACCAAAGCCTTTAAAGGTCTACCACCGGTACCCCATTTGAGGGATTAAGAATATTAAATGGAAGAGTTCTGAAATACGTGATCAAAAATGTATTGTCTCGAAAATTTCTCCATCCCAAGGCCGTAGCGTTCCCTCTTCTTCGATTTTAGAAACGATTGAAAGAAAAACAACTGACGTAAGTCACGTAGGAACGAGAAAACCACAGAAAATATTGAGAGAAAACAAGGCCTGATTTAAATCCTATACATAGATAAACTACAGACAATGTACCTAGATATCTTTTAATTTTGCTTTCTATACATTCTATTCCGATGAAACAAGACGAGATAACGAATACAAAGTAGATCGAAGTTCTATTGTTTTTGTCCTCAGTTACACAATTTATGTAAGAATCTAAAAATAAACATTTCGGTATCTATACAACGAACCTCTTCAAAGATCTGGTAACAACACGCTCCCTATGCATTCGTATACAAAATTCAACTTTTTCTTTTTCTGACACAATTAATGATAAATTCAACACAGTATTTCGTTTTGATTTATGACGAATATTTTTCGATGAATTCGCCATATTATGGGAAAGCTTACTAGTGTCGTTTTGCCGCAGGAAACTGAGTAAATTACGTACATACGAGCATGGCAACGGGAAATAAATTACCAAACAGAAAGCCGACTACACAAATCTCTATATTTACATTATTGGGGGCCCGTTTATTTTTATTGACGATTCCGCGGAGTATCAAATGCTCCTTCACCTTTCTCATCTGCGACGGTTCTTCAAATCTATAGAACCTTTTTGTCTCCTATAGCGCAAAGATAGTAAAACGCGCAATCACAAGCTATGGAACAGATTTAAGGCCTGCGCGATTTTATGGTCTTGAAACTCTTGCAAGAAATCTCTCGTTATACAATCGAACAGGTAGCAATATATTCTGATTCTTCTCCCTGTACACGAAAAAACTTGTCGGTTCTTTTACCTGATTTGGATTCTATCAAAAAAAATTAAATTTATTTCTTGAATCACATGAAAACTCTTTGAGGAGTCAATGTGGTCTGACTGTCCACGTTTTTTGCGAAAAGACCTAAAAGTTTCCTTCCATACATCACTCAAAGTCGGTAATGAAGCACCATTATCGCAAGTTTAAAAAATTTTCGGATTGTCTTTTCCTAAAAAGCTGAGCGTGGTTATTGAACTGTTCTGAACAACCTGAAAATCTCTATTAGTCCAATGGGTGTGAAAAAAGTGAATAGGTCGCAATATATCTACCACTAAAATAAAAGAATAGGGAGCTCGAAATTCTCATTCATTGTAAGTTATTCTCACTAAATCAAATACCATTTACAGACAAAATCATAAAATACATACCAATAAAGCGATTCATACGAGCCTTTTTCCAATGAAAACAAACTTCCCAGGGATACATCTTTTCAACAAAAAGAAATACCGCGATGGAACGGAATATACGTAGATTCAAGGTATACAAGAACGCAATATAAATCAGAAACTCAGAGATACACGCGAACAAGCGTGACACTGTCCACGAAGGAAGAATAGGATGAATAAAACTGAAAGGGCGACGCTATAAAATCTCTTAATGACGATCACTGAGATAGTGAGCGAAAAACAATTGATGTTAACTTTACTGTATCGATAAAACTGTAATACGAATCCGCTATGAAACGGAGGAAAATTCTGAATAACCCAAAGTTCGTGTCACGTTCTATCGATATGATGTATAAAGTTCGAGACTTGTATTCATCATAAACATCACATCATGCGACGTACATCGAAATGATACCGTAAAAACGAAGTAACCGTCGTTATTTCGTATAATTTTATGTACCATAACGGCCGACTAGACAAATGGACGTACGATGAATCGAATGAAAAATGGAAAATTCGTGGTATTCAGCTGTGGGCCCGTTAAAATGAATTTCGGAAAAATGGTTAGTTATGGTTTCCATTTGTTTTCCAAGGGGAAAAAAATAGTAAAATAGACATTTCATGGTAATCAATGCACCTCTTCAAGAAGTTTCCGATCTAACAGAATAAAGTTGGCAGTGTCCTCTTGGTACAAGTTTATTTGGTTTTGATATGGAGATATCCATTTTCAGACGCGTACCCAAATTTTCAACCAAAAATCCCGAACTTTCTACTGACGTCAGTAGAAGAGGATGACCTTGGTCTACTCTGGGACGGCTCCAAGACTCTACGGATTTGGATTATAGATATGTCACGGACAGGCATTATAATCTGACTTAGTTGACCTAGTTGTAGGGTCCAGTATAAGCACATACTAGGCCAAGGAAAATAGTCCATCTGCAGATGTCATACCCTGGGCTAGTGTTAGTATAAGCTATACTAAGGTGAGGGGGGGATGACTCTGATGCAGAATTTCGCCACACATAAGTAGATAAGACAGATCAACTCAGTTACCCTAGTTTTAGTATCATAGTTAGGCTAAGGCATGCAGTTCATTTGTTGCATAATAGGGTGAAAGACAATTGACGCCATGAAACAAAACATACTTCACCTGTGAATAGCAAGGCTATAAAACGGCGCGCTTCAAACTCCATAAACACGACAAAAAAAAGAATTTGAGCGACCTCTGACCTGCCATAAGGCTGCCTTACGAAGTTCAATTGACGTATATCCAAATTAACCATCGCAAATAAATTGTATTTTTACGGCTAATTTAGATATGAATAATCGTTTCTAAGATGATTTTTAATGAACATTCCAATTATTGTACTAGTTTTTCGATACAAGCATTCCTTCTTCCAATATCGGCGCTTTTACATCGTATTTTGTTGATGTATATTCAATGTTCATTTGAACACAATTTAGAGAAGACTATTCATCGTAGGTGGAACGAAAGCTCCAGTTTTTCAGATCGTAATTTTTCTCTCTTATTTCATCAATGAAATAGGATTTTATTATCATGATTCACATCGTGCAGAAGATACAGTTCGCCTAATCGTCGCTCTGGATGTATACATCAATTCAACTTTGTACGGTAAATGGGGCAACTGGACAAGAATGAGTGTTTTCCCCAAAAGAGAGGACGGGAGAGATGGAAAAGCGATTTTTTGGAGTGCGAAGTACCTCGCGGTACGTCGATATTTCTTGAACATTTAACTTCAAACTAAAGAGAGTACAATATTGAAGATTTTAGAGATAAAATAGAGACAAGTGAAGGTGCGAGTTAAAATATCATAAACATCATTTTCCCCTGATTTTGTTTGTTACTTCACTAGCTGTACCCGAGGATTATTAGTCCGGGTGATGAAGAGCTGCGTCCTTCAAATCCCGTATACGGTCAAAATCAGGACATCTCATTTCTTCATCTCAGACGAAAAGGAAAATTACAGATTATCGAGGCAAAGAGAGAGAGAGGAGGGTCGGAAATTACGCGGCGAGGGGAAAATTAAAAGGTTGACAAAGAAATCACCACGATAATGGAGAGGGGAAACAAATTTTTTAGGTAACATTTTCAGAAAATAAACGAGGTAATGAAACATAAAAAATGTAAGAAAGAAAGAGAGCGGAATATGAATGTTATTACAAGGAGGGCGGGAAAACAAGATCTTGAGGAAACTACAAAAAACGAAAATAGGCGGCAAATAGAAGCTAAGGATGGCAGATTTTATGCGAGAGGAGATTAATAAAAATTCGAAAATTTTCAGGAATTGAAACGAAAAAATTCCTTTCTCTTCCCCCCTGCTAATCATAAACGGAAACTTGTTGCAAAGTCCGTATCTACATCAGTATATGTAAGTAATACCCCGAAAATTTTCAGTATCTGTCTTTGTTAGATATTCGAGCTCCAGAAATTTTTAAGAAGAACATGAGGCCAGTAAGTAAATATAAATTATAATAGAGAACTTGTTCTACGGGGGGGTTATTTGAAGAGACTTTCTAAACGCCGTATGATGTCCAACCAAAAATGGTCCCAGTCCAACATCATAGCCAAAAATGGTCCAAGTCCTCCTCCTATCATACGAGGTCGACATTTTCACAGTCCGTTGGACTTAGAAAAGCCATAATATAGGGGGCGTCCATAAATTACGTGAGGAGATTATTGTGATTTTTCGACCGCCCCTCCCCCCTTGGTGAGATATCGTAAGATTTGCCTTGACCCCCCTCCCTCCACCTTCTTATCACGCGTGAGGTTTTTTCAAAATGTGTATTTTTGCTTTAAATACGTTTATCTGTGCTTAATTGCGTTTATCTATTTAAAAAACGTAATTTTCTTGATCACATTTTATACCTATTCAAAAAGAAGTAGTTTTTATTAACTTTAAGCCAGTTTGGCAATATTTTAGAATGTATTTGTATGAGAAAAAAATTACGTGAGATTTGTCGGCACCCCTCCTCCCCCTCACGTGAGTTTTGGTGAGACTTGACTGGACCCCCTCCCCCCAAAAAAGACTTTACGTAATTTATGGACACCCCCATATGATAGGAAAGGGACTAGAAAAATTTTTGGCTTTCGAGCCATAGTAAATGATAGGAAGAGGACTTGGAAAAATTTCAACTCTCGAGCCATGATACATGATAGGAAAGGAATATGGGAAAAACGTTTTATTTTCGAGCCATAGTATATATCTTAGGAAGGCAAGAGACTTGGAAGAATTCTTACTTTCAGGATATATACACCATATGATACAAGGGACTCAGGAAAACTTCAGACTCTTCAAGATTTCTATTTGAATTCTCAAAACCAAAACCAATTCGATTCATAGAACAGGTTCCCCGCGTTCCTCGTTCAACTTCGTTAAGGAAGCCGTCGTTTTGGTATCTCATCTGACTTCAAACATGAGGGATTTGGAGTTACTCTTTTTTTTTTCTCGTATTTTATACGGTTTTCAAAAATAAGAGTGAGATTTAGGAGAATTATATTTTCAAAATTTTACTTGAAATATCGTTAATTTTTAATGATCTTTCAACTTGATTAAAACATATTCTTTAAATTATCGTTTCTTCGTCATTTCTCTGAGGGTGGGTAAAGTGTTCAACCTGTATTAATGTTGTTAAAAATAAGTAAATTAATAATTATTTATAATAAAGAAGGTACCAGTAATAAAAATCTTGAATTTCTTATTTGTGGATAAATTAAATCTAAGGGATCTAATCTTAAGAATGGTTCTGTATTGGGGTGCGTAGGATGGAAACGTCCATATCGTCGTAAGTCAACATTTCCTCTGGCGAGAGGGTTTTTGATGATGAATACATCATCGATATCATCGATATCTTAGATTGGGATGAGATTAATACTAATCAAAAATCGTGTGTTTTTCTTCTGTCTAGATCAGGCTTTCCTATGTACAGGAAACGTGACGAAGACGTTTCCGACCTCATTATCTGAATTTAAAGGAAGCAATGTCAGCCGCTATATTATCGTTTTTGAATTCTTATAAGCCGTACGATAGACAATTTTAAGACCGACAATCATAGATGGAACATTTTTCTGTAGACTTGGTCTTTATAAGCACAAAAGTATGCAATTTTAAACTAAAGTACCCAATCGCTCATATAGACACATTTTGTAGCACAATCGTAAGCAATAAGACTCATTTCGAGCACTTAATCTTTCCGATATTTCATTCCAAAAGCATTCCCACGGGCTTAGACGACAGGACCTTATTTCTAGGACAGTCGCGAATAAAATTATTATCTCGACAACTACGTCAGAATGAATAGGTGACGAACGATTTGGATTCGAATTAACAGATACAAAACTATCTCTGAAGTAGGCGTGAAATGAGAGGGATTACAAGATACTCTTATAACGAAGTTATTTTGATGCACTCGTCAACTTACTAAAAGTTTGTCGTCCTCACCATATAATATGGATAAATCATCTTATACAGAAGCTCGTCCTTAATTTCTATAGAACGAGAGAGAGAAGCATCTAAACTAGGTCGAAAAAAGTGAAGAAAATTGAAAGAGGGGGTTTTTTCCAAATGTACAAATTTACAAAGTACTTTCGGGTGTTATCCCATCATCAGTTGTGTCGCAACTGGAGAACAAGGCCTCAACCATAAGTTTTTTTTTTTTATCACTGAGCAGGATGTTTTAGCCAATAAGAACACAATGTCATACTATTGTAAGAATAAGTTTCTAAGAAGTGAACCAATCACAACACAGCATTGTTATAGCCAATAAGATCACAATGTTACACTATTAAAAAAAAAAAACTCTTGGTTAAGGCCTTGTTCTCCAGTTAAAGTAGATTTGTACACTTGGAAAAAACCCCCTTTTTCAATATTAGTACTCTACTTACACCTCACTCTCTTATTACCCATCATGAGTTCCGATAAGTGAAGAAAAGTCCACTTAATTTTTCTTCCCATACCAAAATCAATAGTCAAGTTCATCACTCATGTCTAAATATATACGTTGGGCTTCTCAATATCGTTATGAATTTGGTTTTTAATTTTTTAGATTCATTTTTCATTGAAAAAAAATGTAGAATTAATCGCCCAACGAATTTTCTCAACACCATATTCATTCACAAGTTCTTTAACGCGCTAACCCTTCAGATTTGTTACCTTCGTCGATACCTTAATTAAACCACTGGCGCAACAGTAGCAACGACGCAAACCCTACAAGTTCAGAGACCACGACTAATAAAGAAGCAGCTAAGATTAGGTACACAGTCAAAAACGATTAGTAAAGGTTCCCTCCATCCCAATTCAGCTTCGGAGCACATTCAAAGTGCACCTGTAATAATTCTATACTCTTCACCTTCATTACACCGATAGTGTTCAGGAATGAAAATCTACATATTTACCGTAACAGGTTTTATCTCGTCACAATTATCGCACGGAGGGTTATACACAATTCTTCTTTTATCTCGTTCGCTTCACTCGTCATTCTGATGATGCAGATATCAGGTGAGTTATCAAACAATACCGCAAAAAGAATAAACAACTTTCTACGTAACCTCAGATGACAAAACGTCCTGCTATACTTCTGTTGAAAAACAAGTAGGAAAAAATTCTTGCGAGCGCTTCCCTTCCCGCGAGATGAGTCGTGTGTCTGCATTTCGTTATCGTTATAATGCGTCTTATTAATGAAGTTATCGATTCACATAAACGATGCACATGTTATTAAGCTCGTAAGTCAACTCTTCTACGAACATATCACGCCGAAATCAAAAGCATACCACACACTAAAAAATACCATCATCCGATTGACTATACACATCAAGATGTCTTATTACTGGTTGATCCTATAACCCATATAAGATATTCACTGATACACTCACTATTGGCGTTTAGAACGTGCTCCTAATCTTTTAATTAAATTATGATGCTCGCCTATAGCACATGCAAACATGTATTCGTATACATGATAACACTTTAATTGAAAATTCTAGCGGCTAATTATTTTTATCGTTCGCTCACAATCCCGAGAAGAGAGATTTTGAAAATTCTTCTCGAACCGATGGTCTAACGAGATATACAATTAAAGACGAAAATTTTGCTCCTCGAACGTGCAAAACAAAATTACAGATGTCAACGCATGATTATGATGACGAAACAGAAGCTTATTCAAAATGTCAAACTGTGTACCTACCAAGCGTTCATTATACTTGGGAATATCTACAGAAAAAATTATCACAAATTAAGAGAGTGTACACGCGGCGAAGAAACGCAAGAAGTTGGTTCAATGAAATTATATCGAGTACCAAGACAAACTTGTAATATAGGCATGAGGGTTTACTGGTATATACGATGAACAGCGTATACACCTATACATAGTCTACATATTAAGTCACTCGGGGCATTATTATCAATAACAGATCTTCCGTGTACATCATGCACGGTAAAACATTAAGCTTAAAGAACACGATGTGAATGGAATTTATATAGATTTATTCATAACTTTTCTCGATCTCTATAAGTTTAGCGAGGCGAATACCGAGTTAATTATTTCTACACAAGAAGTATTTCTCCAGTATTATGCGCGCGGCCGTTAATACAGGGCAAAAGTAATCGGAAAATGTATATGCAACAGAGATGGCAGATACGGGTAAAATTGTATTCGCCAATGTTTTAGTATACGCGACCAGATAAAAATCATCTCACCTTCGGTTATTCCGTGACTCGGTTTATTAAACGATAAACATTATATTCAACACTGGAGTAATGACAATTTTTTCTGCCATCGGTGTACCGATACTTCAATCATCGTCAACTGTAATTTAGAGAACTTAAGAGGTACAATAATAATAGGATTCAGAATCGATCCTTAAATGGCATAAATAAGTTGTGAATTTTGATCGACATTCCCTGTGCGAGAGTATGTATATGGAGCGAAAACCAGGTTCTCATCAAAGTAACGGATAATCTTACGTGAGCGCGAAAAAAGGAATTGTACTCTAGATTTTGATCACAAGAGTACGAGGAAATTGAAACGACGAAGAGCCCAAAGTAAAGCTAAACTGATGAGAAGGATGGAAAATGCAATTTGCCTGCTTCTTAGGATATTCGATTTTCAAATATGAAATAACGACGAATGCCTACGAGAGAATTGAAGTGAGTAAATATACGAATAAATAGGGGCGAAAATTATATTTCAGGCATGGAGTGCAGATCTTGAATAAAGACACTTCTGAAATGAGACCACAGGCCAAAATTCTCATTGAGCTTGACCATCCCCCCTTCAATCTGCCATATAAACATCCTATACCTCGATTAAATTTTTTTTCTCAAGTCTAAGATTGCCTTTCTCGTTCAGATTTTCCTGCGTATTAAAATAACGGTCAATATCCAAATCAAATTGTAGGATCCCAAAACTACTTCTCCAACAATATAAAAGTCTCATCCGCGTTCAAGTGGAGTACGCGGCTCTCCGAGCTACTCCCAATTCAACAAGATGTTTGCTCTTCAATTACTTCAATTAATAGCTTTAAGAATGGTCCTAGGAACATTCCGTACCAGCCCTAATTTCAGCCTCTATGCTAAAGCAGCCGAACTTCCTCTCCACTTTCGTACACTAACTTTAGACTCACATAAACCCATCTCATCAGTCATATTATGTCCCTTCATGCCCTTATTGTGAAACTGACCCTTATCCTCTCCATTCGTTACCAACTTCACTTCGCAGTCTTCGTTTAGAACGAATGGCTGAGCGTTGGCTACAACCTCATGGGCGCTGGCAATGACCATCCATGGAACTCCCTATTTCTCCTACCCTCATAATACCTTACCGAATATTCTTAAACCTCACTCGACACCCTCCCCATTAAATCATCCGTTCCTTCGACTCACAAATATTCTATTAATCAAATAACTCTGTCTACCATAAACTAATCACAGAAATTATCGCAGAATTCCCCAACCGCATAATAAGTTATACTGCGATGGCTCCAAAACAAAGAATAAAACAGGCTAGACAAAATTATAGCCCATCGTTTAAGGAATTTAGCCTCCGTTTTTACTGTCGAGTTGTGCACTATTTTCTCCTGTCGTTAAGCGTCCTCCCGGACTCCTGACTAACTTTCCTCTCGCATATCTTTATACTAACCTCTATTCGAATAACCCCGTAACCCAATGAATCCAGACCTTAACCTCCATCAAATCATCAGTCCCCTTTATCTAGATTCTAGGTCATATCAGACAACCTCAACGTGGAAGCGTTGACCGCGCGGCCGAAAACTCCACCCTTTTACCGAATCACCAATATACAACCTTAAAAACTGCTACCCTTCCCAAATCCTCTAGTTTCTTGGTATAACCTCTAAAGCTATCTCCGAACAAACTGAGATCAATCAAAAGCCTACCTATCCCTTGGTCCTCTTCAAATAGAAACTCCCGCCATGAGGAAGTCATCCGCACCAGCCTTGGAATTGGCCATACCCGGCTTACCCACTCTCACCTCCTCCTAGGTCTTCACGCTCCTTTGTCATGTAACTATTGCCATTCGGATAATCTTACAGTTCAACATCTCTTCTCATGTCTTGTCCTCCAGAACCAACGTTCCTTCATCTATAACCTCCGTAATAGGCAACAATTCTGAAACCGTTTTCAACTCTCTCGACTACCTACGTTCTTCTTATTGTCTCTAACTATACTTTAATTTATAAAATATACATAATACAATTACCAAGAATTGCACAGCCAAATTAATGCTGATGACCCGTTTCGAACAGTCGCATAGCTCGCCAATAACAAAAAAAAAAAAAAAATTGGGGAATAACGAAAATCATCTTCCCATGAACCGATTCAAGTACACTATGACAATACTCCCAAGTTTCATCACGTACCTGCCTTATCTCAAAATTGATATACGTATCGTGAATAAAAAGAAGAATTGAAATACAGGAAATTGAAGAATTTTCAAAAATACAAAAAAAATTACTCGAAGCTAACTCCTGCAGCCACAATCACTAGCGAACAGTGAGAATTGGTGCGTTCTTCGCTACCGTTACTCATTATTCATCAAAGTGATGATGTAGGGCAAGCTGAGAGTTATAGATATAGCATTTCCTTTCTTTCGAGGTTATTCTTGCTTTTTTCTTCATAAACGCCGTTTCTATCATTATCACCATTGCATGTTATCATGACTATTGACCGTGCCCTTCTATCATTAACCTTCTCAGTTGTCTGATAAACATGTTGATACATTCATTAAGACACAATAAGTTGAAATATTATCACCTCTAATAAAAATGGTCGAATCGGCCATAGGCTCTCCTTATAATTATGTACTTTGTTTTTGAAAAATTTGAAATAAGACGCCTCACTCGTACAATAGCGTTTTTCATCGCCCATCTTTTGAAAATATCGATGAATTTTTGGAAAGCTAAATTTTTCAGTCAAAAAATCGATTTAGTTGAAAATAATGCTCACCTTTATTTGTTCATTTTTTTTACCTGAACGATTGCTGAAATCGTCAATTTAAATCCTTAAAGAAAAAAAAAGTAGCGCGGATTATGAATTTAAGACACTTCAATCAGAAATGGATTTACAGGAGGGAAGGAGGAACTCGGGGACACACCCCCCCTTAAAAAAAAAAAAAAAAGAAACCTAAAAAATATGAGGGAAAGGAAAATGGATTCAGGGAAAAGCGAGAGAGCTTTTTTCTCTATTAATTTCAAAAAAGAAGTTGTTAATTTCCCCTCCCAAACTCATCTTCCAAATACGCCAATGTTTAATCAATAACAAATCGTCAAATCTATAGCAAGAAATAGCAAACATTATTCGGTTTCCTAATCAACTTTTACAATTTTACATGGGATAGGTTGAACTCATTGCTTTTGGGGGCGTTTTGACTATTATATTGTCAATGGTTATTTCAAATTTTTTTCCCTCCGTGATTTGACTGAAATTTAATCCGATTCTAAGTAGCGTCAAGGACTAAACTATAGAGTGAGATAGTTGGTTAAAGATTCAACGATTGCTAGAGAATACTTCTTACACTCTCGATTTCACATCCAGTACCTCTTAGTCATTTGAAAACGAAAACTTTGGGACGATTTTGTTACTCATCACATTTCATACGTAAAGAGCGAAATATATCAAATTAACGAAAAATTGCACTACGCAACGATTAAAAATTCTAAATGAAACGAAATAAGTCATTTCTAAAAGTATTTTTGCGACCCGTTTTTTGACGGCATCAGTTCTCGTTATGTTGCCGGGTATCGTCGCGAAATGAAACGAACCTTCTCCAGTTTTGATCAACGATAACAGTATCAACGCTCGAGAAGGAACGTTTCATTGTGCGACGATACGCGGCAACTAAACGAGGTCGTAACAATCGAAAACGCGATTTGCAAACGAAAAACAGGAAAAGTATCTGAATTCGGCGCCAAAATACTTCTAAAAACGATCTATCTTATTTCAGTGATTTTCAAAAAATCTTTCATTGTTGTGTACAGCTGGAAGGAATTGACCTACCGGCAGATCAGAGAACACCGCCATGCTACTCACGAAAAAGAGAAAACTTCGAATACATAAATAATGCGGACGAATATCAATCATTTCCATTTCTTGACAGGGTGTGGAACTAGACAATTCAATGTTTGAAGGTAAAATTATTGAAGATACCATTCAAGAATCGCGAAAACCAAAAAAAAAAAAATCGATGACACTCCAAGAAATGAGTCACAAATTTTTTCCCGCGCGTACGTAGATCACAAAATTTTGATTGAGGCTACGATTGATCCAAAATCAGATCATAGGATGATCGATTAATTCTTCCTTTCCGACAGAAGAGGAAAAAAAATCCGAGCTAATACAGTCTGTAATATTTCTCTATGAACGAACTAGTATTAAATCTGATTTTAATCACAAAGATGCGAATTCGCATTCATTCCATTTATTTGCATGATTCCACTGTATTACACGCAAATAACCAATCAACGAGTTTTTTTTTTTTTACTATTCGCATCGTAAAAAGACCTTATTTTCCGACTATATTATACATAAATGCAAAACGCAGAAGGATATATTAGGTTGCGTCTATAAAATTTACGAGTCGTGTCTTTATGCGAGAAAAAATTTTCCAACTTTTACGACTCGGCGGGAAATTTTTTTTTCACATCCTCTCAGCACGCAGTCCGTATTCCTATGTATATATTGATAATTATACTGTCCGCCTTTAAACAATTCTTCCTTATTAGTGGTAGTGTAATACCGTATGGTTGCGAAAGTCTTCCTCAAGAATGACGACCTTATCACATCGCTGATGACGCGATCGTCTGTACGCATACGCGTATGTGCACCATTAACACAAACGCACATTCGCACACTCACACATAAAAAGCCTCGACAAGCACTTGTTATGAACGCAAATAAGCGTAAAATTACTTACTATAAAATGCGTCGTGATAATGCTTCATTATCGAGCAAAACTATTGATACTTGCGCGCGAATTATTTCATGATCACGATTTGTTTAGAAAAAATCATCGCAAATTTGTGCTCAAAATCGAAACATAGCATCATCGAAGAAAGGACAAAACTCAACAACAATCAAAGAGCTCCGCAAAGTAAAGATCACACGACAATTTTTCATAACGCCGCGAACTCTAATCTGTCGGCTAATTAGTTAGGGAAAATTTTGCACAGCCAACCAAGAGAAGAAAAAAAAAGTCACGAAAAAACGCGGCAAAAAAATTTTTCAGACGATTATACGTTTTTATATTTAGGTCAATCGATACGGAATCGTGAGGTGATATCACTCTACAACTTGCTGCGGTAAGGACGACCAGCACTACGAGGACGAGAAACGACGATTCACCGACCGGGAGGATACAATTGATACAGGGGTACCGGCAGCGGTATACACGTACAGCTCGGAAAAAAATATATACATTCACTACCATATACCTAATAGAGAAAATCAGCGACGAGAGCTTCTTCGCAGGGTAGCTTCTGATTCGCGCGCGTCGAAAATTCCGCGGAAAAAATACACTCTCCTTCGCTGCGACTCTTCGAGAAAGGCTGACAGAGCTACTAACGGTATGTCACACGGAAACTGGCCGCGCTCTTTCGCTATTTTCTGACGAAGCCGGGTACAGCCAGCAACGCCGCCACCGCCACCGCCGCCACCGCGCGCGAAAAGGAAAAGCACAGCTATACAGAGGCGAAAATATAGCAGGGACTGTCCCATGCGACGCTCTGCAACTCAAGCAGGTAGAAGCGTAAAGGGTTCCAAATAGTGGGGGGCACGCGGAAAGATGGGACAAGACACCGATGCTGATGGCGCACTCGGTCATGCGCCCTTTTTGTCAACATTCTCTTTTCGGAAACGCCACGGCGCCCCGCTCGCGTCGCTGCGACAACGACGACGCCGCTACTATCGCGTGTTTGGCCGGGTACCTTCCTCTTTCCGCAGCAGCGACACGACGGAAGTGACACATATAAGCAACGCGTCGCTAAGGCGGTGACAATATTCCTACCTTTACCCCGCGCCTTCTTATCACGGCGAACGATACGCTCGCGAACGTTCGCCGGGGTACCGAAGACGCGGATCGCGAATGCGCGTCGCATCGCCGATGTTGTGCCCCCTTATTCGTACAATACACGCGGAAGAGTCGAAACGAGGTGACATTTATTCGTACACGGACGACGATTCAGGTGTGTCACCTTCGTACGAATGTAGACGGGCGACCGCCCCCTACGCCAACGAAATTTCTCGGGGTAACATTATCCAAACGCTATACGCGAATCTTTTAAAAACGCTTCGGAAAAAGGGGCGTTTCTTCATTTTTTGCGTTCTTTGTAAAATTTGAAACGGTGAAAAAAAAAAAATGTAATGAAACGCTCTATATTTTGTAATTAAAAGTTGACTAACCTTTACACATAAAAACATTATAGTCAAAAGAATGATCGTATGGCTCGGGGTATATACCTATATATACGAAAAATATTCGGGGGAAAAAGCGCGATAGCTAGACGAATTATAGGCATATTATACCTTCTCTCGTATACACACTTCGGAATATTATCGTACACATGTACAAAATTGTGTGTTATTCAAATGGAATTCCAATTAGTCGGGCTCGCGAAGAGGAGCGCGCGATGGCACCGCGTTCGCCTAGTCCGAAATCACATTTATCAGATTTCGTTTTCATTTAGTCCGGCGTTCTTCTCGTAATACAACATAACATTATTATATACCGCACTATATACGAAACGTATAAATATAAATCGTTCGTATCTTGACGGCGGGGAAGCTTCAGGGTACGCGGAAGGCGATGAAAATGAAGTATTTGAAATTGTAAAAAGTGTGGATGGTGGTGAGAAACGGTATCGTTCGTACGCTGCACGTAACCTAAATATCATACTCGAACGCCGCGGTCTCAACGTATACACATACACACACACACAATAAAACGCAGCCTATTACATAAATTGTAACGTACACGTCGAGCAGCATTAACAGGTGGATGTTTCGTCAAATTGATGAACTTCCGAATTTATTTACGAGCGCGTGTGAAGTATTCTGTTTCTGATACTCTTTGCTATACATGAAGAGACCCGCGTAAGATATTCCTCGTACATAGACGTTTTCATGGATTTTCACGATGTTTCACGCGAGTCCCATACGAAGAAAGGCACATAAATGAGACTCACACAACTTCGACACAAATTTTCAACATCCTTTTGCCCAACAAACAAGATATTCGAGATCACGACTGAGTGGGTCAAATTACGATGAACGCTCCAACTACTAATTGTACTATTAATTGACCATCGTTTGGAATGAAAAGTCAAACTGATGGCGCTATGCAGGAACACCTACGGATATAACTCCACTTTCAGCAGATCAACGCTGAAAACACAGTAGGAATGAAGCTCCTCAGGGATCGTATTCACTATGGCGCTTCAACATTGAACTCAGTAAACTGACAAAAAGGGATGTTCTTCGAAGGACTCGAATAACCTAGATTAGGTGTTCACACCTTCAATACAGCTACCACTTTTTTAACTTGGCCTTGACGATTAGCTTCTCTGACGGGACGAGTAACCCTAAGAGAGAAGTGAAATTTTATCTTTGTGGTTGACCAATGTCTCATTTCAAGTCTTCGATTTTACATCATACCCCACCCCCCTCGTGCCCGCTCAATTTGGCGCCAAATAAATTTTTTAGTCAGCCTCCCAAGTTCAATGAGCTGCGATTCGCATGAGGTTTAAAGGAAAATATCACACCTATAAGTAATGTCAGCTTGCAAGCTCAACTTGTTGCTTACTGATACACACATAAACCTGAACCAAGCGAGAACCTCATGAATATTCTGAGGGCAGATAAAAACATCTGAGCTGCTGTAAGAAGCGCCGATCATGAGACATCCGAGTTGTTGTGCACTCTATGTGTGTAAATAATGAGCCAGAGTAAGAAACGTGAGCTTCCAAGGTTTCATCAGTCCCGTCTGATAATGTGAGACAGTTTAGCTCTTGACTTGTGGATAGAATTCTTACATGAATATAATATAGAGCCCAAGGTCACTGCCGTTTACTACCCTCAAAGTAATCCGACCAGAAAGAATCCATCTCATACCAATGACCACCCGAACACCAACTACTCGAAGCACCTATTCAATAATCATTTTTAGGAGCAACACCAAATTGCCTCTAGTCTAACCTAACTTAGGTTGGTGACGTCATCAAAATCGGAAGTTCTCGGACATTTCCCCGAAAATTAAGACGTCACAAAAGCAGTCCATCCAACTTGACGTCACAAAAGTCGGACGCCGATGCGCTCGCGTTCGTGCTTGCCAGTGGCGTTACCTGGGGTAGGGATGAGGAGGATGAATCACACCCCCATGAGGATCAGAATTTACTCTGGGTGCTGATGAGCAGAGAAATTTTCAGTCTCTGCCTCAGGACCGCGGTTATTCATCCCTCTATCCTCTCCGCAGAGAAATTTATGGTTATGCCACTCGTGCCTGCGGTCCTGCTAACTAAACTTGTTCGTAAAACTGATGGACGCACCTCTACTGGCAACATGAATGAGGCCCACTAATTGGAGGATTAGATTGAAAAATTGATTGTGGGTCAAGAATAGAGCAAATAGAAAATTTAAATCATTCGATAGGAATTACGAGGTAAACGCTATTAAGTTAATTAATTTATATTGATGTTCTTATACCAAGAGATACCATGATCACTTCCTCGACAGGCACACGCGTGGTCTTACACCGCATTTTATAAGCAAAGGTGCACAGGAAAAGGATATTTGGGCCAGTTGTCAACAGATCTGTCGCCGAAGAAAAATTGACCTAGGGTAGGCGTGCGACAAGGATGCCCGTCGTCGCCAAGGTGCTATAATCTATATGCCGAGGAAATTGCAAGGCAACGTACCTTCAGAGATACTGGCTTCAAAATTAATGGCACAAAAATAAGCAGCATCAGTTATGCAGACGATAAAGTGTTGATTGCAGAAAAGCCGCAACAGCTGCAAAGAATGGTACACCGACTAGCAACAGAAAGTGCCAAATACGGGATGAACGTAAATACATCCAAGACAAAGGTCATGCGTATATCCAAAGAGGAATCAAGCAAACCCCTGCTAATACGCGTCAATGGAACTCAGCTTGAGGAAGTGCAGAAATACAGATACCTGGGAGTAATTGTGACAAATGACGGCAGAGATCAAAAGGAAATAAAGGCAAGATTGGGCATGGCCGGAGAAGCCTTCAGTAATCTCGAACGTGTACTAAAAGACAAGAAGACGAACTTGAACCTTCGGCTAAGACTGCTCGCATGTTATGTGTGGACAGTACTTAGGTACGCATCGGAAACCTGGACGTTGTCAAAAGTGGACCAGAAAAGAATAAACTCCTTTGAGTTATGGTGTTACCGCAGATTGCATCGTATAAGCTGGACGGAAAAGATAAGAAACGAAGAAGTGCTCCGACGGACTGGATTGCAGCGTGGGATACTACTGCAGATGATATTGGAGGGAAAACGAAGATTCCTGCAGAAGAAAATAGAGACAGACGACCAGTTTCGAAATGCCGCGCACGGAAAGATAGTTGGAAAGGCTTCGAGAGGACGACGTAGGCTGACAATGCTATCCAATTTGTAATTTGTAATTTGCAATTTGTAATCGTGATTATCGTGTATTGTATAAGATTATGCTGTGTATTCCGCTCTTATGCATATACGCATTGTATGGCGAGAGCTACCTGTAATTTATTATGGATGCTAATAAACGAACGAGGGAAATGGAGGGGGGCATTGTCTTCGCTCGAGAAAAAGAGACAAAATGAGAAGAGAGAAAACTAATTTAGCGCCAAGGTAAAATAAGAAGCAAATCGATTGAAGGACCATCAAATTTTTCTGAAATTTCGTTTGCCCAATTCTTCAGGAAAAATTTACTCCGCAACCACTGAAAATGACTAAAACTCAATAGAGTGAATGAGTTAAGGGGGATTCGTTACATCAATTTTCCTTTCTTATCATGGTTTTAGACAGCACATTAAGGAATTCGCTTCTCATTTGTCACAAGACCGCAAAGTGTTTTCATTTTTGTCGGAAAAGTTTCTCACTTTTATGAGAAGTCTCTCTTAAACGAAAAAACGAATACTCTACAGGGAGAGTAAACAAATGCAAACCGCAGAAAATAAAAACGAAGGGAGCGCTTTCGGTTAAACAACCATCTTCAAACCTGAAATGAAAGCAACTGACGAACGAATGAGAAGGAAGAGGTATTAAGATCGTCCGAACGAGAAATCACGGTGTGAATCATAAACCTGTTCGATCAAGCCATCTTCCGGAATATACGAGTTGAGTATAGTGATACCGTCAGTGTTGAGGTGACGCAGTATCTCTATATTCTCGAGGGCGATACGTTTACGGTAGGAATTCTCCTTATGGAGGAGCTTTTCGGATCCCTCGCGGAAACTGTGGCCACTGTTAATCAAATGATCAGCGAAAGCTGACTCCCCTAAGCGTCCCTTCTTCCAAGACTTCAGGTGCTCAGCTACTCTAACTTTCATCTGGCGGCTGGTCTCACCAATATAAAAGCCTCCACAATCCTCACATTCCATCTTATAAACACCACTCCTTTCATCAACCGGTATGGGATCCTTCAGTCTCACAAACAACCTCTTGACTGTGGTGAGGTTGTAAAACGCGGGTCTGAAACCAAACGGGCGAAGGGCCCGACCCAATTGCTGGGAGAAATTCCCCAGGAATGGGAGACTGATCCAACGCAAACGGCGATCACGGATCGTGTCTCGGGGGAGGGAGGTGGTGGAATCAAGAAGGCTCCTCGTAACTTTCCTCCGAACCATCACGTCAACGTCGACATTGACTCCATTCACTCTAGCCAGGTGTTTTATGGTAAGTAATTCTTTCTTAAAAGCAGATTGACTCAACGGAATACGAGTCAGTCTGTGAACTAGGCTATGAAAAGCAGCCATCTTATGAGCAACAGGACCGAACGAACCACCGTGGACTAAAACATCGGTCGTAGTATCTTTCCTGTAAATTCCAAACTTATGGATACCGTCTATTATGGAGATCGATAAATCCAAAAAGTTGATGGAAAATACCCCTATTTCCAACGTAAATTTGATGGAAGGGTACCAGGAATTGAGATACCTCAGAAACTCACCAAGGAGATCTGGGTGACCAGTCCAGGTACATAGAACGTCATCAACGTACCTGTGCCAGTAGTGAATATGATTAAGTAACACCTGGTTCGAGGAAAAGAGGTCAAGTTCAAACTTAGACATGAAAACTTCGGAGATAAGAGAGCCTAGAGGTGATCCAATAGGGATCCCTACTTCCTCAGGGAACTCGAAAAATTTCCCTTCAAATTTACAGAAGTTAGGGGACCAGCAAGTATTCAGGAGATCAAAAAATTCCTGAAGCTCATTGTGAGGAATGTTAGCTCTGATGAGTAGCTCACCCATCCGCTGGATAGTAGCAGCCTTAGGAATATTTGGAAACAAACCAACAACATCAAACGAGCAGATGGTCGTCCCTGGGGGAAGGCTTACATCCCTGAGGACGTCGGTTAAAGAGGCCGAATTCAAGACCGAATGAGGAGATTCGAAATCAATGCGATTTTTGAACCAACGGTCAAGGAATTTGGCAAGGAGGTAGGTAGGAGAGGAGACAAAAGAAACAACGGGTCGCATCGGGGTATTCTTCTTATGCACTTTGGGCAACCCGTAGAGGAGGGGGGGTGTGGGGTTAGGAACCAGGACGGCTTTTTTCAAAGCAGGAGTTTTGATAATAGCCTCACTCCTGTTGATGACACTCCTAACTTCTCTAACGTGCTTAGGAAAGCTGAAATCCCCACTCTCTTTAGCACCACACTGCTGTAGGACTTCATGGACCTTGGAAGAATAGGCCGACCTCTCCATCACTACAACAGCGTTGCCCTTGTCAGCCTTAGTGACGATTAGATCTCCCTCTTTCATCTTCCTCTTTAAACCCTGAATGACTCCTCCCAATTTATTACTCATGCGAGGGAGGGGGTTATTACGGACCAAATCAGCACAGACTTTCTGGGTATTATAACCAGGACCAATCTTAACCGCAAGATCCGCAACAACATTCGCCAAGGTTTCATCATTCTTAAGGGGAGGCAGACTGAATTTCAAACCTTTCTCAAGGAGGGCTGTTTCGTCACTATTAAACACTACCTGACTATTATTTATGAGGGGGGGATGGAATTTATGAACAACAACACCGTCACTCACCCCTTCCTCAACCACATCCTCATTAACCTTCAATAGGGAGGACAACTTCTTATTTTTCCTCTCCTTCAACTTCACCTCAAACTTCCGACACTTTTCATTGACGTCCCGCATAAAGTAATCAAACTCAAGGGGGGGGAGCACACCGGAGAGTCTCGAATGGACCAAAAGGTTTAATCTAGTCGCAATATTAAATTTACCATACCATCTTCGCAACTCCGTTCTGATCCACTTCTCCCTCATATAATTCTCCAGTTTCTTAGTCGTAATCTTACAATCGGAATAAAACCGTCCTCTCCTACCTACCTCCTTGCCAAATTCCTTGACCGTTGGTTCAAAAATCGCATTGATTTCGAATCTCCTCATTCGGTCTTGAATTCGGCCTCTTTAACCGACGTCCTCAGGGATGTAAGCCTTCCCCCAGGGACGACCATCTGCTCGTTTGATGTTGTTGGTTTGTTTCCAAATATTCCTAAGGCTGCTACTATCCAGCGGATGGGTGAGCTACTCATCAGAGCTAACATTCCTCACAATGAGCTTCAGGAATTTTTTGATCTCCTGAATACTTGCTGGTCCCCTAACTTCTGTAAATTTGAAGGGAAATTTTTCGAGTTCCCTGAGGAAGTAGGGATCCCTATTGGATCACCTCTAGGCTCTCTTATCTCCGAAGTTTTCATGTCTAAGTTTGAACTTGACCTCTTTTCCTCGAACCAGGTGTTACTTAATCATATTCACTACTGGCACAGGTACGTTGATGACGTTCTATGTACCTGGACTGGTCACCCAGATCTCCTTGGTGAGTTTCTGAGGTATCTCAATTCCTGGTACCCTTCCATCAAATTTACGTTGGAAATAGGGGTATTTTCCATCAACTTTTTGGATTTATCGATCTCCATAATAGACGGTATCCATAAGTTTGGAATTTACAGGAAAGATACTACGACCGATGTTTTAGTCCACGGTGGTTCGTTCGGTCCTGTTGCTCATAAGATGGCTGCTTTTCATAGCCTAGTTCACAGACTGACTCGTATTCCGTTGAGTCAATCTGCTTTTAAGAAAGAATTACTTACCATAAAACACCTGGCTAGAGTGAATGGAGTCAATGTCGACGTTGACGTGATGGTTCGGAGGAAAGTTACGAGGAGCCTTCTTGATTCCACCACCTCCCTCCCCCGAGACACGATCCGTGATCGCCGTTTGCGTTGGATCAGTCTCCCATTCCTGGGGAATTTCTCCCAGCAATTGGGTCGGGCCCTTCGCCCGTTTGGTTTCAGACCCGCGTTTTACAACCTCACCACAGTCAAGAGGTTGTTTGTGAGACTGAAGGATCCCATACCGGTTGATGAAAGGAGTGGTGTTTATAAGATGGAATGTGAGGATTGTGGAGGCTTTTATATTGGTGAGACCAGCCGCCAGATGAAAGTTAGAGTAGCTGAGCACCTGAAGTCTTGGAAGAAGGGACGCTTAGGGGAGTCAGCTTTCGCTGATCATTTGATTAACAGTGGCCACAGTTTCCGCGAGGGATCCGAAAAGCTCCTCCATAAGGAGAATTCCTACCGTAAACGTATCGCCCTCGAGAATATAGAGATACTGCGTCACCTCAACACTGACGGTATCACTATACTCAACTCGTATATTCCGGAAGATGGCTTGATCGAACAGGTTTATGATTCACACCGTGATTTCTCGTTCGGACGATCTTAATACCTCTTCCTTCTCATTCGTTCGTCAGTTGCTTTCATTTCAGGTTTGAAGATGGTTGTTTAACCGAAAGCGCTCCCTTCGTTTTTATTTTCTGCGGTTTGCATTTGTTTACTCTCCCTGTAGAGTATTCGTTTTTTCGTTTATGATGGATAGCCGTAACCTTAAGGAACGGATTCGTTTAATTTAGAAGTCTCTCTCTCTAGAGTACTTCAAATTTCTATTGATGGTAGGCTATGTATTAATTTCCTACTATAAAAGATGACCAGAGACATAATGCAGGCTATTCATAATATTATGGAAGGAGAGGTAAATGAATGCCCTGATTTTATGTACCAACATCTTCGAACACGGCATTAATTTTACGAGAAGCTATATAAAAACTTTCTACTGTCCATCGTTCGGAAAATGCTGACCTCGAGATTCGAGCTAGTAGGGCTGGGAAAAATTTTGCTGATAAATTGAAAGTAGGGAGGTCTTTCCAGCTACACGTATATAGAAGGACTTTAAAAAGATGTTACGTAGAACTTTACATCTTTGTACTTACGAAGAAAGAACTTAGAATAGTTTAAGAATACAGTACACTTCCGATTATCCGACCTAACTGGGGTAATGGGTGGTTCGGATAATAAAAAGTTCGGATAAAAATCCGGTTCGGATAACGCGGAGAGAGTTCAGATAATACGGAGGTTGGAAAAATTACGGTTCGGATAATACGGAAGAAGTTCGGTTAATCGAGAGGTCGGATAATCGGGAGCAAATTTTTGTGGTCGAATAATACGGCTGGTCGGATAATCCGACGTCGGATAATCGGAAGTGTACTGTAATGGAAAGAGGAAAATTTTCCTAATACGAGTATATCATTGGAATCGAATATTTACTATTCCTTTCAGCAAAATGAGCAACTTCTATTCACCTCAGTTCGTAATTGCAATATCACGTACTTCTCATAGTGGAGGTTCCCTGCTCCCTGCATTCTTCATGTAACTTCGTCCATAAGTCTGTAAGTTCTTTCAATTGATCGATTATCCACTGAGTTGCACTTATTCGAGAGGATGAAACCCCCCCCCCCCCCTTCGCGATGCTTCTGATGCTGATGATATACAATTTCAAACCTGCACCAAGCCTCGTGAGAAGAAGACGAATTCGACTGAGCACAAACAAAATTTTGACAAGGTTTGAAATTTCTATTAATATTTTGGGAATTCCTCAAACTGAATAATAATAATAATACGTATTACGTATCCATCCAATTCATAGATAAGAAGCAGAAACTTAGGATAGAGCACAAATTAATGATATATATAGCTATATGTATAGTGAAAAAAGGAACTCTCGTAAAGTTCTTCAACGTCATAAGAGCGTATACGAACAAATCGTTGAGGACATTTTCTCACTCAGCTAAAAGGTACAACCGATAAGGATGAAGAAAAATGTTTTCAAACCTTTCAAACTCGAGTTGAGGACATTAGACGATGATTTTGGAACTCAACTCTCAACCTAGGTCGGGTATACGCAATTCATACAAACAATGAGAGTCAAGTACAAAAAAGAACGGAGGGAGAAGAAGAGGAGAGTTGGATTTCTATCGAAACCCTACAATTTCTCAATTTGGAAAAACTTCAAGTTTAGACAATATATGAAGGCAGAGGCATATCCAGAAAATTTTCAAGACGAGGGGAAAGGTGTTGAAAAAGAACACTTTTTTCGACGAGTTTTGAAGGAAATTTTCTGAAGCAAATTATTCTGTTCTAAGAGAGTGAAGATAGGTTTGTCACCACATTCCCTTCCCTTCGTAAATAGGCCTCTGCATGAAGGTAATTAAGCAAAGAAAATGATCGCTTCAAAACTATTCATAAGACGATTGGGAAGTATTGACACAATATTGCGTGCACATCTAAAGTCGATATGAGATAAAGTCGAATCAGTACACACAAAGACCTATTCGAATGTCATAACATGATCAAAAAATTTGTTTCCTTATCATGTTTTCATGAAGTATTTTTCCGTATGTTAATGGACTTTCGCCTAAAACGCCATCTTCAGTTGATTATTTCACTGATTTGTATAGGATTTCGATTAGGAAACTATACGATTACCGCGAATGACTGCGATGGTGAATTCATATACGTGTTTACCACAATGCTGTGATATCTGCGATCACGTCAATACCGAATCGTTTTCGCTTGATTGACATTCCAACCTTGCATATATACGAACAAGAAAAATAACGTCACAGTAAATATGTCGTCTCTGCCTGGACGCGAAATCATAACAAAAAAATATTGTACATCACATGAAAACACGTTTTGCATGTCTATATCGTTTTATCTTCACTTCCTCTTCAAAAAACTTACTCGAAAAGTAATGCTGGATATAAATAATCATTTTAAACAATTTGATCATAAATTTATATCGTCGCAGATGAATCATAAAAATTTAAAATAAACTATTGACAGCTTATATCGAAGTATACACCGTATATATGAAAGTCTTATAATGGCAGCCAAAAAGGTTATCCTGTAAACTCACTGTCAACGAGAAGACTTGATGTCTTCCAAAGATTTTTGGGAATAATGCCAGATTGAATTATGAAAATTTTCTACATTATATATCTGAAGAGAACATTCTTCTGAAAACGTATTCTAATGAAAAGATTGATTTGTCAACTCCGCACCGCATGTGAGATGAACGTCTTCTATAGTTCTTTGCTCTCAAACATCAGCACGTTTTTTTTTCTCTCATTCTGCCCTCGGTCCGCGACATACAATACTCGTGCCTTCTCGAGATAATAAAATCATTATTACTTACTCCCAGGGAAATAATAAAAGGCTGATTTTTATTTTATTTTATTTTTTTCGCTGCCTATATTATACAATATAAGTGAGCCGAAATCCGTTTTTATGCTATCTGTACTTCGAGGAATGTCATCATCGTCATTCGCTTCATAATACCTACGAAGGTAAATGAAATTCGAAGCAACGTTTTGTTATACTTTCGTACGAAAAAGCCATGCAATAACACCGCTCCGTACCGCCGCACTATAAAAGAAAAGAAAAACTACTGGAAGAGAAGAAGAAAAAATTTATGCTAGATTTTAGAACCCAAAACGGGTAATTAAAAAAAAAAATCTAAAAATTCCCGTAAACTATAACGACAACATTCTTCCCGAGATCCAAACACGCCACTTTACGGGTAAACGTTAATTTTATTATTCAATCTCGTAAAATTCGCTTTGCTTCGTATACATCCTATACTATAAATTGAGTAATCGGCTATAGTTTAGCATTCGATAATCTCTCGCAGCTATCATTTGATACAGACTGAACTTCGCGTCCACATAAATTATATACCCAAATAAAAAATAAGAGAGAGAGGAGAAAAAAGGAGGTGAACATTTTTCCGGCGTTGTATTTTTTTTTTTCTCTTTTGCTTGTCTCTCACTCACTCAGCACTCACCGTGGCTACATTATGACGAGTACGGACAGGTCAACTACTTACATCTACATAATATACCTAGAATCCTTATTTCAGAAATCAAGAGACCGTGTCTACGCGACGCGACAAAAAAAAAGGACATAAAAAGGTATCACAAAAAATTTACGGGGTATATACTCCTAATGTCAACTTGAAACGTGTCTTTTCCTTTAAAAATGAATGCCGACATTAATCCTTCCGGTAATTTACAACGCCAATAAACGCGTCCGAAAACTGGCGGTGTATAACTTACAACGAGTCCGCCGAATATTTTTCTAAAAATACGATTTTATAGTATGTAGTCTTAGTCGGTGTCCGCATTGCGCTTGTCCTCTAAAAAGTGAACCACATGCATTAAACGTTGTACAAACCAACTTCGATCATTAATTAACGGATCATTTTCGACGCACCTCGCTCTTCGAAACGTGGTCAGATTTCACGTGTAAAAGTATAATCGCATCTTCGACACATATTACTTGCATATTACCAATATGACGATATAAATGTATTCATTAGGACACACACTGCTGATATACAATCCGATGTCCGCATATACACACCACTAAATGCATCATCGATATTAAAATTTTTCATATAAATTTAATAACCTTCTTTCTTTCCTCTCGTTATTCCCGTTTTTCGTTAATCGACGAAAAAAAGACTCCCGCGGTGGTACATGAATTATCGAATTTGTGGCCGTAAATCACAAATTTTATTAATTTCCCCATAGCTCGAGCTTTAAAAACTTATAACGCGTGCTGTATATAAGATCGGGGTCTTCCTCACGGCGTAAACTCGCTCGTAAATAGATTTTTATAAATGAGTCGAGAAATTTCGATTGGTACTTTCTTTATTTTTATTATCGGTCAGAAGGAATGGACACAGCGCCGGAAAAAGACACGCACTTCGAGTATACCTATGCTGCGACAACGTGACATTCTGAAAGGGGTTATGATAATAAATCGATTAATAGACACGTTAATAGGCTTCGTTGAAGTACGTGTATAGAGCGAAAGGTGAATAAATCAAAAAAAGTAAAAGAACTTTATGAGCTTCACGCAAACTTTCCAACATCTACAACTAGAAATCCGTCGAACTGTGACAAAAAATTGAGAAAAATTAATGGTTTGTATTTATAGACGTTCATAAGCATACAGAGTGAGTGGTTAAGTAAACATCGCGAACTACGAGTGAGAGCGTACACAATTCCCTTATTCCCCCCCCCCCCCACCTCTCTCTCGTTCTCTTCATTCAAAGTTTCAATCGCGAGTGTTCTCTTCAATTCTCTTTTTTACAGTTTCATCGAAGGCAACTTTTCTTAGTTATCAATATATCCGTCTCCTGTCCATGTTCTGCCATCATATCGACGAAAATAATTTCTTAGCATCTTTTTCTCTTCCATACATTGTCCACAAACTTTGAAAGGAAACTATGCGAAGGAATGCGTCGATATGAAGCGACTCCCGACAATATAGTCTTACCACTGAAAAGTTTATACGAGTCCCTTTTTTGTAGTGAAAAGATTATAGCAACCTGAACAGAATCAGCACCCTATGACTGAAATCATTTTAGTCGTTGTCGACATCGTCTTCTCCGACTCCAAGTCTAGTCTTTTAGACTGGTAGTGTTCATGGGTCGTAGCAGAGGCGTATGGTATTCATCGACGTAAATTCAAACAGGAAAAGAGTTTTTCAATAATATTTTTTTCTCTGGACAAAAAAATTCCCTTTATTTTGTGGTCAACGTAAATATTCAAATATTGTTTCTTGACAACTCTCCTACAGCTTTACATCTTCAAAATGGACGATTTCTCTCAGTTCATGGTCACAGGGGCGAGAAATTATCATATGAAGGTCACTGGGAAAAGAGAGAAATGCGCAATAGAAACGATCTGGATCATTGGATCTTTTGCACCCTTTAGAAAAAACCGTTTCTCCAGCTCGTTTTCTTTGGACATTCTTCTCCTGTACGCTTCATATTAAATCGGACCAAGACAACAAGATCGAAGTAGTCCACAAGAGTTTTGTCATACAAAGTTAAATTCATATACCTATCTGCACATCATCAACAATCAAGGAAATGTGGATACTTCTAGCCTACAGTAGATCGGGTCATAAGCCTCATTCTCCTGATTTATATTTTGCACAGACGTCAATTCAATTTTGAACGGCCGAGTTGAGCTTATTTTTTGAGGCCGACTTTCAGTTACGATCGCAAACACATTTTCGTCGTTCTCGCCTCCTTCTTTTTATAGAGCTTTGAATTTCTAAGATCGATACCATCGTGCAGACCAACTTTGAAATCTAAACAATATTGGCAAGGTGGCATATGGGTATCGCAAAGCGGCGCTCCAGTCTTTTAAATCGACGAGAGTTTCTTGAGTGCGCAGATCATCGTTGATGTGACGTCAAATCGACCTCAAATCCACTCATCAATTTGATCAAAAATTAACTCAAAATCGAGCGCAAATTCTGTCTATAAATTCAATGTCGATGTCAAGTCGATTTAACTATAGTAATAAATTTTAATGTCAACTTGAATATCGATATCAATTTCAAATATATTTTACATCACGCGACTGAGTCGAAAGTGCATCAATTTTAAAGGAACAATCAGGAAGAGAGAAGAAAAATTGAATTTTGGTCTTGACAATTGATCATAAGTTAACTTCAAAAATTGTGAACATCATCGTCTCTATCCGATCATCGCCTCATTGGCCGTCAAGTCAATTATCGTATTTTTAATAGGGTTTATTAGTCGATTATTTCTACGCCTGCTATCAGCGAGAAATAAAGCCACTAAACAGACAGAATTCTACAAGTTCATCAACTGCGGGAGGGGAGAGAAGTGGTTGACCGTATTTTACTGCAGTTTACAGGACAAATAAGTCAAAATGGAGTCTGCATATCGATTCAAATTCTGAATTGAGGATCTCGCATCGACATCAATTCGAAATCGGTTCAAGGTCGACCTGCACAAATTCCTGATGCACTACAAATCGCCGAAATAAGGCAGTTGATTTCAGATTCATCAAAAATTTGGAAAGTTTGACGCGACATCGGATTGAAATTAATGCGACAAATGAGTTGAGATGAAGTCGATCTGATACCGACGTAAGCATGGCGTAGAATAGACTAAGAAGAGACCTGTCGCTGTGAGATATGATATTTTCTTGAAAATAGGAGCACTCAGCCGCGTTTATTTTTCGCATAGTGCAGCGGATGCTCTTAGACAAATATTATTGCGTCAAAAAGTTTGATTGCGCAATGTTTTTCAATTTCCAAAAGTAGGCAAATCTACCAATACTATGGCATAAATTAATCTAATTCGTTTCGAATCATTGCGTCAGAAAAACAGCACTTTTGAATGACTTCTCTTGTTTCTAATATATTATGTTTACAAAAGTTAAGAAGAGCTACATTATCTTTTGATTTGATAAGATAAAAGACACTATCAGAAATGTACTAACGATACATCGAGCTTTAAGACGAAAACTAATCATCTCGATTTAGAACACGACATTAGACTTATATCAATACCGTGCATCTGTATCATCGACTGATATCTTGATTTTCTTCTTTTTTAATCACATTTGGACGTCTTGAAATCGCGTTGATTTCTAATTACCGAACGATCAAGAAATTTTATCATACGGACTCAAGAGAGACTGAGAAAATAAAACGATGATAAAAGAAGAAGCTGTTATAGATTATCCATGACTGTAACTAACAAGCTGATGCTGTTGTAAAGTTCGAAATGTGAAGTCTACCAATATGAGGGTTCAGAAATAACGTTAATATTCAAATTTTGGAAACAATTTTTTTTTTCTTTTTTAACATACTCACCGCAAAATTTAAACATATTGTTACAATATACCGAACGCATTTTCCTAATCAGAAAAAATATACACCAACATCCCAACAGCAAAGAACATTTTCTATCGCCTTATCGATGAGTTTATTCCCGACTCTATGAGTACAAGAATTTATTTATTTTTTTGTATTAAGGATTTTCAACGGCCAAAAAATGACGGGAAAGCAATAGAGCATAAGTTGTACGAAAAAATTTCAATTCATAATCCGTCTTGTTTGAGTAAGGTCAAGTAAAGAAGATGGCAATGCTACGCTAACAGTCGAATGAGTTTCAATTTATGAATCTATCATTACGAAAAGAAAATTCGAGGGAAAAAAATCAGGTTTAGGAATTTTTCCTAGCGCCATCGACTCGAGTTCTATTTTTAATACCATATATATAGTTGGGATAGGTAAATATGCGATTTTTTCCTCGTTCAAATCATTTGAAAAATTCAAAAGACGACACTTTCCTCAATTTGTCACCTCTGCAAGATTCTCTTTTCTCCTCACGTGATCCTAATTTTAGTCTTCGAAAATATTTTTCGACTCCAAGAAAAAGAAAATTATCTAAACGCATATTATAACACTACAAAGATTCCAATCTATTAATTTGTACTCATAAATGCACGCACGAAATTGCAACCCTATCAGAATACTTTTCATACGCGGGTTAGTAGTGCGATTTCTTAGAAATATTTCTTGTTTATAAAAATAATCATCAAAGATATCTATACTCCCCCCCTCCCTCGCTAAGACAGAGCCTTCATCACCTATTTAGTCAAAAATTTTTACGATATATCATTTTTATTTTCACAGACTCGAGTAATATTTAATGCAATTTTATGGGTCATCGTTCTCACTTTTATACGTCTCTCTGATTTCATTCAACAGACACTCTAAAATGCGGGTCGATTAAGGAAACATTAGTAATAAAAAATACAATCCTACTGTGGTGAAGAATTAAAAATTTTGTGATATATAGATTCAATCGTCCCTATAATTTTACTATCGCTCTAATTAGTCAAAAGCAAGTTTTTTCTAAAAATATATATCTACTTACGAAAATTCGTATTCTTTCATATTTTTTCGACTCGGATAGCAAAGTTCAGAGAAAACAATTTTAATATACAAATATGAAAATTTCAGACGGGAGCAATAATTATGAGGTCTCATTGGTACATGAGATCCCGTCATAATCCTATGATCAGCTCTACATTGAATTCTTGAAAACAATCTAAAGGCTATGAAATGCTTGCAAAATGTTGCAACGATTTCGTTTCATTTGATGTCTATAAAATCGCAATTATTATTATCACTTTTTTTTTCAGATGCACCGATGGAATTAGAAGGATATACCAAAAGCTGATTATAAAGAGGAACAGATGAAAGAAATACAGAGCAGATACTTACACCTTTTTCTCAATCATAATTATTTCTTTTGAGTATATAATTGAGACATCTGTCGCTTTTATGACGTACATTCGAAACATGGAGAATCTCTTTACGTAATTCTTAAGTAAATCAGAAGCGCTGAACTCAATGATAGTTTTTTGATATAGAAACGTAAATTTGAGAAATATTCAGAATGAAAAACTTTTGAGCGAATGTCACTCCTTTCATATCAACAGAAATTAATTTGAAGAAAATTCAAGATGCACTTTCGTGCATAACGATTCTAATCACGCGAATCTGATCCCGTATTATAAGAAATTTTAGAAAATTGTAACTTCTGAAGTTTTTCAGCCAATATATCGAATTTTAGAATCCAGTACCAATAGAATTTAAAATTTTAGAATGTAAACCATGGTGAAAGTTTGATTTTCAATCAAGTTAATCTGATTTTCTACTCGAATTTGTAAATTACCGGTACTCTTCGAGTACATCCCTCCCTTGCGTCAAATTTCGTTGGAAACTTTTGTTCAATTTCAAAATTTATGACGTTCTTGTACGTCCAAGTTTTGTTGTTGAAACGATTTATGTACAATTTTCTCAATTCAGAAACGCCAAAGTTCTCGAGTTCTAAGAAACGTCTTCTTTTTAATCCTACAATTCCCTGCACAACTTAGTCACGACTATGACCAGTCTTGACAGTCCCAATTTTTACTATTCCCCAAAAAAGCACGATGGAATAATTTACGATCACGAAAGACGATACTGCACTGAAAATTTATTTTCAAAATTTTTTCTTTTTCTTTTGCTCTTGCAGGATCTGTACTGTCTTGTTCTTGAAATGGAATAACCTCAAACATAATTCTTGAAGTCAATGACTGGTCAGCCCAAAGAAAAGTTCGACCGTTATCCATTGGAACGATTTACTCCTATAGCTTCTGGACACTTCGCATCCTCAGAAGCGTGTTTAGAAATTCTCTCGAGGGGGTCCAAAAATTTTCAAGGATAAAATTCCCATCAAGCAAAAAGAAAGCTTATAGGTTAATTGAAAATTGATGATTCTACAGGTTTTTAGAGGTCCTTTGGGCGGGTTGAAATTCCAACCCGTCCCATAAATACGCCATTACAGAGTATATGATGTCAATTGATAAGTATCTGTAGAGGTGGCGTTATAGCGGGGTTGACGTTCTCTTCATAGAGACTATATTTTCTGTTGATTCAAGATGACCTCAACTACGTCCACAATTTTACAGTTTATTAATTTTCAAATTATAAGCTGTACAATCAGCAGCCAAATAAAGCTTGACTACACTCACAGAGGGATATAAGGTGACAAAATGACCAATGATGAGATTGAGATAATTTTTTTCTTCCATTAAAGTGATGTCGATATTTTCCCTCTATAAAATAAAGTATAAGATTTGACGAAAAAAGCACAATCACTTCGACATATAGAACAGAAAGGCATCCTCCACTTTGGTAAAAAAGGGGATCCTTCACACATTATAATAGACATCATTTATACCGAAAATAGTATATTATGCAATCAAAAGCAAAAAAGTGCTACATTAAGTTAAACGTACGAGTAGGAATTTTTTATTGTTTTGAAGAAATTTCATACGATCTTTTATTCAAAAGGAGTGCAATAATATTGCTAGCTAATTATCCTGGTACTTGAAAAAAACCTTTCTTAGTATGATAGTCATGAAAATAAAGCTATAGAATCCTTTAGAATTCGCGGGCTAGTGAAAATATCCGCAGAGAAAAATAAATTGATTTTGCCTCAAAGCTAATATAAAGTTTTTTCAATTTGCAACTTTTGGAGTTGAATTTTTTTTAAATCCTGTTTAAGCCACGAAAGGCTCGATCTGTAATCAAGCCATCACAATCATTGTCGCATGTTGTTCCTTTTCTTACATTTTGAATGCAAGTCTCATTAACGGGTTGTGGATTGATATACGAAGCAGAAAACAGTCTCCGTGTATAGAAGACATTGTATGGGGTCATTCAATTTTTTTCATTTATTCCCTCGCATAAATTCTTGATGTCAATGGATCGCAACACATTATAAATTATTGGAGTATCTCGTTCCTGTAATATTCTTCCGAGCTTTTTATTCTAAGCGACAATTACATTATGACTAGAGCTATGCAAATGTTCTCAGAATTTGCTGGATGATGAGTGGGAATGAACAGAGTAAACTCAAGACAGAGTTTAGATTCTGAGTCCAACTTTACCGGTACCGAAAATTACATGCAATCTTTCAAGGTTGGAGGCTGTGAAGGAATTTAGTCGATGTGTATTTTTGAAATAGATGCCAAAATCCAACATTTCTGATATAATATCAATAATTTCTATTCATATCTATCACAAAGTCCTAGCATTAAGAATAATGAAAGTTAGCAGCTTTTTTGTCCTCCTCTGACTAGCAGACGGACATCCTCCCTTCCAGATACCTATGTTCTCAATTCCAAACTTATCGTTATGTCGAGCACTATACGCAGCAACCGGTAAACTGATTAGAGCCGGTTTTACCAAATGTCTAATCGGATCAAAGTTCAGAGAAGTGAACTACGCTCAAACTAGTCAACCATAGTCAGGCGATTGATTTAAACTCCGATTTGCGACACAAAACTAAATTTACAAGGTATGGTGAAACAGAGCTTCGCGTAACCTAAGTTTAAAATGAGTTTGTGTAAACTTCGTTTAGTTGGTAAAACCCATCCTAGTAACACGAATCACTTGTATGTCCTCTAAGGAATGTCCTATCGTCATGTCAAGAAGTGAATAAGTTGTAATCGGCCATAAACCGATAAACAAAGGCCATTATGAGATTATAGTATCACAAGCGATAACACCACAGAGAAACGACCACGTTTACAAAAATGATCTAGATATTCATTTCATAGAATTACGCAATAAATGTAAAATGAAATTACCGATACTGTTGACATCCTTATCCGAGTATCGACACTCTTCCACTTTTGTCACCATCAAAATAGTTAAAACGGTAAATCTATCAGATTACAAAACAGAACAGCCTTAACTGGAATCACGACAGCCATTAAACAGAACAAAAAAAAGCGACACTCGATAATTAGCTTGTTATATTTTCGCGACAGATCAAGCAAAGTCGGCCGGCATCCAGCGAAAAAATAGTATAGAACAAAACGCACTCGCAATTATTGAACACATGTACAGCAGAATGGAACGCACGCAGCCACAGACAGTAAATTAATCACCAAGAAGATATTACAACAGTGTCAACGACGGCTTGACGAAAAAAAAGGAAATGCGACAAAGACGAACGCGACGTCGGATATGATTTCGATAATTAACAACGCGTAGAAAAAATACGTAAAAAAATACAGAAACGAAGTGAATTTATTATGATAAAGCCGAAGAAGAGCCGTAAAAAAAACGTAAAAACATCGAAGAGACCCGTGTATCGAAGCACGACACAACGTGAAACATCCGAAAACGAGACACGTACTAAAAACTCGATTTAATGTCCCATGTCGTACGGGTGTCCTTTACGCGACTTGGCGCTCTCCCTACTGCCGCCAGCCGCCCCACCATTCGACTATAATGCCAGTTTTCATGATTGTCATTTGTCGTTTGTACGAGAAGAGGCGGGATTAGTAGTGTCACCGAGTACCATCTCTTCGGCACTCGAGAATATCATTTGGCTAATCGTCGCCTTCCGCGAATTCGTTCACACAACTATCGCGGCGGCCGATTTTGCTTGTTTTTCCGAACAACTTTTCTATTTATTTTTCTTTTCTTTCTACGCCGATTGCCGAAGAACAACACTGAACGCGAGTAATCGGCGCCACAGCGAAGTCGTAAAATTCTTACCACACACTACTGTATGTGTGTATGTATGTATGTATGTATGACGAAGAAAAACAACGAAACGCCAAGGAACTAATTACGTCATATCGGAGTGCAGTCTCCGCACCACCATCGTTCAAGTATACGTTGATGGTACGAAAACGTCGAATTTCAGCTCATAGTTCTAGCCGCGGTTCTAGCATTACTGCTCTACAAAGTAGAATGGACGTATCTTCAAAATAACGATCAGCATGAAGGGTCTCTTGGTAAGAATCTTTGAAATCACGATCAGCTGGTAAGAGTATTTTGCGCTCAATGAACAACAAGATTGCACAAAACCGAAAATTTTTATTCTCGCTTGTTTGAAATATTTTCCAATAGATTTCTCAATGGTTGTGATTCATGAAAATGAAATTCTTTATTTTTCAAAGCTGAGATGTATTCGCTTCAATACGTATCAAGGATTCAAGATGACAGATTTTAGAAAATATAAATACTTCTGTTTTTATTAATTTTTGGTTCTAATCAACGATAACACCGGTAAAAATTTTTCCGTTCATATACGTCCAAATTTGGACGTATATGCATATTACTGAATTTCTTGATGAGAACGTGCCTGTATCATTGAACTATCATGACCATCGTTTTTCTCGTTGAAAATTGAGTGGATATTGTGATCTTCAACTTGGTTAATCGTTCTCTAAAGAGTAAACGATTTTTTCCGTGATCGGTGATTTGTATACGTCCATTCTACTTCGTACGCCACGGCAGATTACAATAGTGGGATTCAAGTTCTGTATCGCTACTGTGCAGACATTTTGTATCCTCAAGTTTCGAAGTACCTACAGTCAGGGATGCGTAGCCAATCAGCATTGACTTAAGCTTCAGCTTTTGGCTGACAGCTAATATCAATAAATTCATTAGCTGGATTTTAGCTTTTTCAAAATGGGTTAAAATAAAAGCTTAAAACTTAAACTTAATTATAATAGCTTAATTTTACCTACAACCAATTAATACTTTCTAATGACTGGCTTTTGGCTGAAAAGCTGTTGTCTCAAAATTCATTGACTGTCTTTTAGCTTTCTTAGAAATGGTCAAAACAAGAGCTTAAGCTTAAACTTAAGCCAATAATGGCTTTAGCTGCGCATCCCTGCCTACAGTTTTTGGGTTCAAGCTCGGTACGAGCTCGGAACCAGTTGCAATCGCTTTTTTTTTGTAGTCAGTGTGAGTTTTGTAAGAACTCACGTTTTTAAGTACGTTTCATGACGTGGTGATCAAGAAGAGTGCGTGATGTGTGAGCGACTGAGCGGTAGGTAATGGTTATTATTGTGTTTTGATAATACAACGAGAAAAGTAGTTTTTGTATTGGAACGTAAAGGAGTTGGTAGTCATTTTTTGCTTTTTAGGTTCGAGCTCGTTAACCTTGTTTTGATTTGCGATAATTATGATCCGATATGGAGCATATGGAGTAATGTTTGGAGATCGATTTGCGATTTATTTGCGATGTGGTATTATCAACGTTTCGAAAATAATATTTTTATTATACCTGGATTAGAGCTTGAACCTATTCCAGCCGAACGGGTGCTTGTTTAGCAATTAGTATTGTCGTTTTTTCTTTTTTTTTCTACCATTCTTTTTTTTAGAATCTCTTTTTTTTCTCCATTTTTCTTCGAAATTGGGAGAAATATACAAATGCGAGTCTTTGAAAATGGAAGAGAAAAAGATGATGATTACTTTTTCAAGTCTATGTGGGTCTCTACAGCGTGCAGCGCCTGTCTCAAGCTGTTGGCCCTCATCAATAACACAACGATTTGATGGTGATGTTACACAGTGAGCCCGTAAGAATAACAAAAGGAGCAAAATTGAGAATAAGAATTAAGAAATTCCTTATAGCTACAGCAAGTCTAAAGCATAATCCAGATGCCTTCCAGATTATAAATTCAAACTTTTGATTTCTGATACTTTTTTATTTTCTAAGAAAGAGGAATGAGAATTGAGGAGATTACGGTTAAATAAAGAACACTAAAGTTTGCTTAAAGAGTATATCTTTCGGCAACCAAAATACCAGTAGAGAAAGCAGAAGACATTCGAAAAATCCTCAACCACGTCCTCGTCGCGAAATGGCATCAATATCAATGGCCCACCCAACCCAGCAAATTGCTCTCCTTCATACAAGTTGTGCACAACTGGTGTAATATCATCCATAAAATATGCGATTCAATTCAACTGCTGGAAACTGCTATCTATAGAGAACATTTTTGGGCCACTAAAAACTCACACACCTACATATTTTCAAAAAAAAAAACGCCTCCCATCTGATGTGATATGTGTCCCGGGGAATCAATCACCATTCAACATAATTCTCATCAGATATCGCAAATACAACTGCATGACGTTCGATGAAATCACATTACCAATATTGGCCGAATGCATATATAAGCACCAAATTTATTTACAATTATTAGCTGTATTGTTGTGTACAACCTTCTTAATTAGTGTAAACTAGGATGGCCAATCTACGGCGTTAGAATCCTTTAAAAATAAAGAAGAGAAATGCTTTTCTCCCACACTAAAGACAAGACCACCTTGGGAAAAAAAAGATCTGGTGCTGTATACTCCATCTGTTCGGACTGCCCCTGGGGAGACTCAACCAGCCACACAAGAATGATCTGAAAAATCGTAGTGATCACACTGCTCTTTCTTCTCATACCCTTAATATGGGGCCATGTATTATTTTAATTTTCAGAATACTGAGATTGTAGATAGGAATGGTAATAATGACAAAAAAAGTAAAATTTTGGAGGTCGTCAACATTATCAGAAATAAGAGTAAGCCGCTACAGGTATTCTCGCCAAATGTATACCTTCAAGTCTGATATCAGTAAACACTCATCTCATGATCTCTGATCTCACCTTCTGGTTTTTTCTTCCCAACTTTCATTTGTTCAGTTTACTTCTATCCCCAATGATGATATTAAAATATCGGGTCCTGTAATCTTTTTTTTTTTTTTAGTGGAAAATGAGCCAAACTTAAGGGTATCAATTATAAAATGATCGTGTTTGTATTCAAAATTTATGAATGACCGTAAACAAATCAGTTTCAAAGATAAATATTTTTTCCGTGAGAATAAATCTATTGGAAGAATAAAAGGGAGAAAAAAAGGCTTTAATTTCAATTTTTAAAAACTTTTATCGACGTTTTGACACAGCCTCAGTGTCATCATCAGGAGAATTTTCTTTTTCTTCCTGATGATGACACCAAGGCTGTGTTGAAACATTGATAAAAGTTTTCAAAAATTGTGATAAGTATGTATAATTGAAGCCGTTTTATTAAATCAGTTTTATTTTATTTTTAATTCCTGATATAAAATTCGATAAGGATGAGTGCCTGCCTGAAGAAAAATTATGACCAAGAAAATATAAGTTCTAGCCTTTAATTATTTCCTACATCTGTTGTATCAGTGTTATACCGTTCATTTTATGAGAAATGATGAATGATGTTGAAAAATCACTGCTTAGAAGCGAGTAATAAAGCACTTCAATGATGAAATTATAGTTCTTTACTTCATATGAACAAGTTATTTAGATCTTTCTCAATATGGAACATAATTTTCAAACAAATTGAATGAGAAATCAAGGTTTATTTTTGTTTTTTATGTATCAACTTCCTGCACTTCTATATTTGAATTTAGAATTGAATAAAATACTCCATATAGTCGCTCAAATCACTATATTATTGTTGTAAAAATTTCTAGACCTCTCCAGAATGATACAAAATCAAAAAATTCATGTAGAATAAGAATAATAATATCTCCAACTGTTTTCTTGTCTTAAATGTATAATGTAAATCAAATTCACCTATAGGATTCCTTTACACATTTCCTGAAATGAGAACCACACTGATCACGACATAGCACCAGCACACCTCGGAGTTGATAAAGTACTATCTTCATGAAATAGTGGGAACAGTATGCCCCTCATGAACTTCCCTTTCAAAACATTTGTATTCGATCAGAAAATGACTCTTGGAGAAGTGACTAGAACGCAGTAACCATGTGTGCTAATTGAGTGAAAGAGGAAAGTTGGACTGTTCATAATGATACAACAAAGAATTTCAAAAGAGCTAATTTTAGGCAATTTTCAAGCATTCAAAATGATTTGTAGGAAACTTAGTAGGAGATTTCAGAAAACAGCAAACGGAATTCAGAGTCAAAAATACTTCTCGGAAGACATTTGCCACAGTTCATGTTCATTCCAAAAGTTTGAAATTTGTTCGTGAGTATATATAATCCCTAGTTTGCTGTAGTCATTCCATTTTTTGTATCACGGTATAACACAAAAAAAAAACAAGAACGGAATTTTTAAGCTATACCAGACTCAACTTCGAGTGTGCAAGCTTCCTACTCTATACAACTGTAAGGTTTTTGATGATAGAAATAAGCATATCTTGGAGACGTTTATTGAAGAGGACATATCGACATGAGCTTACGAGCGGTGCACAATTATGGTCGGTCACGTGCTAAGATCGCCACCTACGCGCGCAATTCATTTAATAGTATACTGGGAGTAGAACCACTATAGAAATTGACTTTGAAAACGGGAATTCGACTGTAGCAGTCCAAGGAAGAAAAATGAAAAATTCTGAATAAATTTTGAATGAAGTCGAAAATTGATGTCACGAATCAAAATCTCTTTTTTTGCCAGATGCTCCTTTCAAAACTGCGCACACAAAAATATTCAACATTGGTTCTCTGAAGGAGAAAAAAAAATGACCGCAAATTTTTTACAATTTTTCGATTGCCCGGGGCCACTGGAACCGCAGGGATGAACTAAGCAAACAACGAAAATTTGGCAAAAGTTGGAGGATGCATACTTTACATACCATCATTCTGAACTTCTAGCTATCAGTTCTCACTTTTTCCGTACAATTTTCTCATTATTGTTAGCCAGGTCTCTCAAAAAATGTAAAAATCAATATACTTACCTAAAAAAAGTTCAAAATTATAATATGAAAAATATGTATCCTCCAACGTTTGACAGATTTTCGTTGTTTATTTCCAAGATGCGTATAGGTACGTGCATACGATGAACTGGGGATCTGAAAATTGTAATTCTCCCCATCCACGGTGACGTCCAAAATAAACTGCGGGTTCCGATATTTAAATTTGATGGCGCTTAAGGAAACTAAACGAAATTTTCTTACAATGGACTTTTCATTGAATTTTGATCATTCGTTAATATTATTTTGAAAAAGTAACGAAAAATATACATTTTCAAACACTTGTTCCAGATTATGATTACAACGTACTATGATCGAAATGTTCCCTGTGTGATCATATAGGAATGGATACAGTAATGATAACGAAAATATTGCAGAATATTGCATACTATCAATCACAAATACATAAATACAAGTACTTTGGCCTGCGATCATGTATACTGATATGAGATAGAGACGTCACGAGAACGTGGTCCATTGACTTGTTTTAGGCATGGTGCCATCCAACGCACCGGACTAAAAATTCTATTTTGCTTGAGGACACTTTTTAGCATCTTTTGTTTTGCAAAATCGGTCGCAATTTTTCATTATTCCGACTTGTTGCGTGATTTTTCATTCCCGTAAATACTTTGAGGAGGTTTACATATCAACATACCTAATCATCACAAAGGAAGAAATCTTTTTCGATTTCTCTATTATTTATCACAAACGACTCAATATCAGGCCTGGAACGAGATATATTTCACACAAATTTTCACATCTTCCTATACTGTTTAGAAAATTCCTACTCCATATATTCATAGCTTTCTTAGGTTTTCCAGCTCGCTCTCCACCTCGAGTCCCAACCGACTTCTCTACCTGTTGAGCAGAATTTCGTCACACTTGGGAACAGAAGAGACTTGTGACGCTCGTGACGGTAGTTTGTGACGGCAATCACCCATTTAAAAAGCAAAGTGATCCCTCTTTATGACCCAACTGTGATGCAAATGTGCGCCGTCACAACCCCGTCACGTGACGGCATTTTGCACAACGGGATAGCCAGTCAAATCATTAACTTCAGAACGAATTGTCCGCATAGATACATGCGACTCCTTTCTCCAATCGAATTTTATCTCATTATAGTTCGACCCTTACAAAAATATAAAAATGATTCTTCTTCCTTCTTTCAAGACAAGGTTTATGTACACATCAATTGTAACCGTTAGATATGCAAAGTAAAACGTAATACAGGTATATACGAAAATTAGAGAGGATGGTTTTTTTTAAATTCGCAATCCACAAACTATTCTACGCTCGTAAGTTTTACTGATATCAGCAGGGTCCTTACAAAAATATGTATAGTCCATGTACATGTTTGCAACTTACTTCCTTGAAAACCCTGCAATTATTAACGACCTCCTCTTAGCTAGTTATTTCAAATAAGTGTCTCGTAGATTATAGACTCTGTATCACTACAGTACCGGTACACATTATAATATTGTACATACCTGTATGTACTTACAGAAAAAAACTTCTATCCATAATTCGATAGTTACTGCTGCATTCGGCTCACCAATATTAATGATAGGGCATAGCGTTGTCTATTCCTGAATTGACCGCTCATTGGACAACAAATGACTTATAATTAATACTTTGATTGGATAACCACACGAGAGGACCTAGTTAATATTGTACACGAAAACAAGATGATATTCACAGGTCTAATATCTTGCGTATACATGTCTATAATCGCATTTGACAAGGATCGTAAGAGATCGAGGAAAAATCTGTTCTCTCATACCCACTCTTCGAGTACGATTGCATTCATAAAACATGAGAAATTAATACTAAAGGACTTTTTTAGTTTTATATCTGAACGGAACATGATGATCATAAGGGCACACTAGGATGTTTTTTTACTACGAATAGTTTAGATACAATTTAGTACATTATTGAGAAGAAAAAAAAATTGACAACATTACTTTAGACCAGTGGTCCTCAACGGGTCGATCGCCAGCGTTCTCGAGCAATTGTAAAAAAAAAAAAAAAAAAAAGAAATCAATGTCTTAAATTCTTGAAAAAGATTGGAAATCGAGTGTTGCGAGAACATAAGAATATTCACGTTTTTTCGATGATTCATAATCTGAAGCGTAAATATACTATGGTATTGTGTGAAAATTTACAAGTACCTACCATTCTAATTTCTCTCATTTTTTTATTACAAGTTTTAATAAATCATATAATGTTTCCTCCTACTCTTTTTTTTTGATCGATTGCGGAATATTCGGAAATTTTGAAAGTTAATCGTGGCTCAAAAAAGTTGAGTACCGCCGCTTAAGACTATAAAGTCGAAATGCTCCAACTGATGAAAAATGGTCCATTTTATTTCGACTCGGAGTAGACCGAATTATGAACAATTATCAAGAAATTTAAACTAATTTATTTTGGTGGTAAATTATGATATTTCAGCATTTTATGCCTTTTAAGATAGGGATTACTCTTGGAAAATTGTCATGAAAATCCGTAACGAAACCTTGTTACTTGGAAAAATTCTATCCTCATCGGGTTACTCTAGGGAAATTGTCACGAAATTTGTAAAGATACATACCTTCATTATCATAGGCCCAACAAGTACAGTATACTACGTTTTTACTGGAATTATTCTTGGAAAAACCGTCATGGTTTTTGTCAGGGTTGATGACGTCTTTACTAATTTTGACCTGTGTCGAAAATCTGCAATTTTCGACTTTTCATCGCTGCGGCAATAGCCGACTGATAAACAAATAACGAAATCCATAGCAATGAAAAATCAACCCATTTTCAATATCTCTCTTCAAACTCTCTCATTAATCCTTTTCCACTGTCTACGAATTTCGATTACGAGTTACGTATAAACAATGACAAACATTTGCGATACGATGTCGGATCAGCAGACGCCGACTCAGCAATTCATGATGGTTCCAATCGATGTAAGTACTTATTCTTAGACAATTCGACTCTTCTTATTATTCTGGTTCGACCCGTTAAGGACTTGTACGATCCACGACCTCAATCTTCTTTTATTTCTAATCGACTTACTCTCGTTCGCGAGACTGACGGATAGATGTTTTATTCTCTGTCCGTTAGATTCCCGATGATCCGTCGATGACGACCATGGTACACATTCAGACACGTTTCGGACTTATAATTATTCGATTTATCCTCTTAATTAAATAAATATATTTTATGTCTCTTGTACGTCTCGATATTTCCTCAGATTGAGTTTTCAGCACGTCTTCCACTGCAACAAAGCCACTCTAGCTATTCCCCCCTTTCGCATTTCCCACAACCTGTTTCAGGGACTTACATAAAAATGTCGACCTTCGCCACGCTCAATTTACTAGGTCCGACATACAGGATTTTGTACACGGCTGAGGATAAACTAGGAAAATCGATCTATTGTCTAGAATTATCCTAATTTTATCGCCTGCACTGCACCAGACTAAAAGCTGATGGGTGAGATCAATAGTCTGTCATCGATATTTCGATAAAGAGATGCGACAAAGCACAGAATCTAACATGTCTCCTTCAGAGACACGTAATGTAGCATTTTATATACGTTTACTTCCTATACACTTCGATCTAAGATATCAATTCTACCATTTATATCGATTTTTGATTCGTTAGTCATGATGACATTATAGTAACGTTCCCCTCGATCTGTATTTTCTAGCTTATAGTATAAACCTAGTATGAACTATAGCTGACTGCACAGAAACTGTATTGAGTTTTTGAAGATTGAGTCAGATAACTTATAATGGGAGGGGGAAGGTGGTTCTTGAAGAAATGGAAGGCTTAACTAGGAGTAGAAAGTTCAGCCTAAGATATTTGTGAAGTCAGAATTTGAGGAGCCGGAGAGATTCACGAGACGAAATGTGAATAAGCGTGGGGAAGGGGGTGGATTGTAAGATGAAGGATTGGACAGTATAAGTGCAAGGAATTCATGGTTAGTGTTAAAATGACTCGTGAGAATTCAAGGATAGTAATTATGTGTAAAAATATTGAAGTTAGAAATAAGAGATATCGGGGCAGGAAGCCTGTTGGTATAAGATGAATACAGAAAAATTAGATACGAATTGACCACACTGGCCGAATTCTTATTCAATTCTTGAATTGGTGCGAAGTTGTACAGATCTTGATAAATTTTCAACATCTTCTCAGTGTTGATCGCCACCATTTATTATATATATTTAAGTCTGAAACACGTTGCAAGTTGATGGTGGCTAATTATTCAGTCCGCGAATATCATCGAAGAATTCGAAACTAGAGCTATGGAGATTGCACCATAAATAAATTACTCGATGCACCTATACCTATATCTTCGAGAACGTCAACGTCTTTGAACATTTCTAGATCACGTTTTTTGATAAGTGAGTGTTATTTCAGTCATACTCGATAACGTTTATATATGAGGTAACGTCATCGTGCCACAATGAAGCCTCTAACGAAATTTTTAAAAGCCAACGTACATTTTGTCAAAACGTGTTCGTACTTGATATCATTAATTGTTTCGTACAGACGGACACATGACATCTCAATACAACGAGATGAAGAACGACTTTTTCCTCTCTTCTTTCTTAAACATCTCTCAAATCAGTTATCGCCGTGTTCGTCCGCTCGCAATGTCCACAATCCCTTCGTCTCCGTGTCTTCCTTTCCGCTATACACTTTTTCTCTTTTTAAACGTGAGTCGTATTTAACTGTAACGTAATTAAAGCGATATGGCTCTGCGGTCCGCAAGCTTCGTTCATTTCCATCGGCCGTACATCATCGCTTCGTGGAAATCTTTTTCTATATATTTTTTTTTCTTTTATTGAATTGATTAAACGCTTTGTTAACTTTAAAAATTGGTAACAGAGAAAAACGTAAAATTATTTTCTTTCTTTTTTTTTCCTTCTCTTCATTCTTCTGACTCTTTATTATCTTATCTTGCTCTTTTCCTCGTCGCTCTTTTTTCCTAATTCTAACAGTTTTCGTCGTTATGGGCAATTATGTGACCGAAGGCGGCGTTAACTGTTGCGGGACAAAAATCTATACCAGAAAATTTACCAAAAATACGCAGTCATTGACGCGCGTTGTTTTATTCACGTCGTCTCCATCATTATCATCATCTATACATAAGATTAGACTTGGTGCGAATTAAAAATTTGAATTACCAACGGATTGTACGCAAAGTGCACATAGATTACATGCTGTTGGATGTGAAATGACGCGACGTAAAAGGAGGAAAATAAGAGAGAGAAAAAAAGGTCCAAGCACGTTCTCCGCACTGAGGAGTTATGAAGCTCCATGATACGCATTAACATTCTCGTGTCCCCACGAATTAAATACATTTTAAAAGTTATACATCTATATAGGTATAACAAGTTATTATTACCGTTACAGGCTACAGTGTACTATATCGCATCCGTTATTAGCTGGCTTGATATCATTAAGAGTTTAAACATCAACTTCTTCAATGCACCAGCGTGACGAAGATGTTATCGTTTCAACTTGAGTACAGCTGAGCATCTGAGTATCTCTTATTTTGGGACGTCGATAGATTGCCCGTGCTATTTGTAACCTTCACTTCGAATGGACAATCTTCGAATTGCGAAATAGAATCATCGAAGCAGTAAGGTGATACTCATCAGTCTGATGGCGTTTCATTCATGCCATGAAAAATAATCATCTGTCGTAGCCATTGGTAATGTATTACATTCAGGAAGAAATTATGCCCTAAGTCTCTTGTGTCTCTATAAGTAAGAAGTTTTGCGACCAAAATGAGCATTCAGATAACTAGAAATTTGAATGGTGCAGTATTGGTGATTGATCCTTAAAACAGCGTCATCGTCTCAAGATTTTACGATGGAAATATTATTTAAAACTCCAATAAAAGAATCGTGTATCCGGAGTATGGATGTCAACTTTAACTCGCTAACGTTCCCATTAGTCGGGGGTGTCGACTAAGGTACAAAAAAGATGAATGATTTGTAAGCGTACCCGGAGATTGACTAGCAAAGGTTGACGTTGCGCGCATATCCAGAGTTTGAGAACAATCATGATCCATTTTCCATCTCTTTGTGCATTAGCTGCAGAACAACTCCTTCTCGACAAGTGAGATAGAAAGGAGTCCTTACCAATCTTCAAAAACTAATGAATCCTTTTAACCCATCAAGTTGAACACAATTCTATTTCAATCTGCACATCAGCCTTTATTCTACGAGGTTGTACGACCAACTTCTAGATCGAAAACAAATATGGTCGGATGTGGAGATTTACGTACTAGTAGGGTCCTAATTGTAAATCCGCTCGATGTGGCTGTTAAAAGCAATTTTATGATTGATTATTGTTCTACATACTCAGGCAAACAAATGTAGCCTGTATGCCTATTTTTCTCACTCCCCGTTTTCCAAGGTACCACCCCCCAAATCTGAAACGCTCGTTTATCTCGAGAAATATTGACTTTTAAAAAAAAGTTTTTAAACAAAAGTTGTTCCATTATATCTCTTCTACAACTTTACTTCTTATGAAAATTTCATTCTGAATAATCCTCACGCTTTAAATTTGAAAAAACATCGTAAAAAAAAATGAAGAATCACGTTTTTTACATTCTTAATGAGAAATTTCAAACATACAGTCAAATATATGATTACAAAAAATGTTTCGAATTCAATTTCCTTTCAAATGAGTATCAAGACAACTTCACCCCACCCCCGCCCCTCCTCGTACCTCGTAAACTATTTTATTAACGATGAATTTTCAATAGAAGGTAATTTCTATGGTAATTTTACTGAAAGAGACTATTATACATCTGAGTCAATAGCTGTTTGATTCAGTTTACAAAGCAATTCTGATAAATATTACAATTATTTTTAACTTATGATTATTTTTACTTTATTTCCCATGAATTCTTTTCTCAAAATCTTCCAGGTCGCCATTCTTACTGTCGTTGTTGTCACATTCTGCATTACACGCGCAAAGTTCAGAGCAGTTCATTTTATTTCTGAAGCACCCACACTTTCTCAAACACTTCTTTCGACATCTGCAATTAATCAATTCAACTACAGCTAAAGGAGCTGGATTTTTGGTTGTAGTTTTCGTCTTGTAGTTACCATTGGGATCAACATTCTAACCATAGTCTTTGGGATCAAGGTCAACAAACGCCAAACTTTCTGTCAAGTGACTTCATATATAAGAGACGTGGTTTGCTCTTTGGACGTGTTGCTCAAATGCGGCAGGAGAGGGAGGCAAATTTTCAGCCTTGCAACTTTTGTTGGAATAGAGATACCACCTCAAGTCTCCCAATGTATTTATTTTGTTGTTTTTGTACATTCGACACAACCATTTTTGTAAATTTTGATAACAGGTGGGCTGTAAATGAGCATTGTATAGGTCGTTCAAATAACATAATTTGCTTTCTTCATCTTGGAGATAAAAAGCAAAACACCAATCTTCTGTTTTTCCCAAAAACTTTCCACTCACATTGGTCCCGGTGAATTCATAGAAAGCCAGAAAAGCTTGGTTTCAAGGTTTTCCCAGGCTTGCGCAAATAGGACCTAAGGGGATGGTTTGTCGATTCTTACCTCATCCGTACAGTACAAATATATTTCTCGGAAGACATTTTTCATTAAAATGAATTAAGAGCATTAAAACATTGGTATCTGATAACATCACAGTAACAGAAGTGTTTTTTTTTTCCACAGTTGAAGCATGCAAAATGATAAGTATGTCAGCTTCTTTGTGTCTGTGGATTCTCAAATTCTTTGGTATGTTACAATTTCCTTTGGTCAAATTTTTGTATGTTACCATAATTGTTTTTTTGGGCTGTGGCAAAGTATTAAAGTATTCCATAACTTCAGAAACAATAAGCTGAATAAGTTCTTTTTTTGATTGAAAATGACTGAACAGATCTTTGAATGAAATATTTTCAATATTACTCGCTGGTGTTTGTAGTAAGTTGAAATTCTACGTGCTCTTTTCCTTCTAGTGAGGTTTTTTTAAAGAATTTGGAATGTATCTGTCAAATACAAGTCACACTTTTTCAAAATTTTGAGTAGTTTGAACCAATTTTTGTAAAAAAGCTGATAAAAAATCCTTCATAGTTATGATTAGGTCAGTTTTAGTAACTGTATAAGCCAAGGCCATACCATTGATTATTATGACTTTTTTACTAAAGCATTCAACAATTGAAGAATTTTGAGATGTACCAGAAGTAGTAGATATCTTGCATTGCCTTTTTTTATTAGATCTTCTAATTTATAAACCATTTTGGATTTATTAGAGGCTAAGAGTAGAGATCCATCGCTAGCAAATAGAGATTGGGGTATCACACTGAACTTAAATTGTATTATATGGCTTCTTTTATATCCAGCTTAGGGCATTTCCTTGCAGCAATAACAAATCTTTGAAGAAGATTCCTTTCCTCCTTAATTTTAATGACTTCATCCTTAATTTGAACTTCTTGTACAAGATTTTCTTAGGAAATGTCATTAATTTTTGATCCCAAATTGAAAGAGTTTCCTCATTCAATCTTTTTTTTAACAAAAAAGACTATGGTTGGGATGTTGATCCCAATGGTAACTACAAGGCAAAAACTACAACCAAAAATCCAGCTCCTTTAGCTGTAATTGAATTGATTAAATGCAGATGTCAAAAGAAGTGTTTGAGAAAATGTGGGTGCTTCAGAAATAAAATGAACTGCTCTGAACTTTGCGCTTGTAATGCGGAATGTGACAACAACAACAATAACAACAACGAGAACAGCGACCTGGAAGAATATGATGAAGTTGATGACAGGGACAAAGAGAACAACAAATTTTGAGAAAAGAATTCATGGGAAATAAAGTAAAAATAATCATAAGTTAAAAATAATTGTAATATTTATCAGAATTGCTTTGTAAACTGAATCAAACAGCTATTGACTCAGATGTATAATAGTCTCTTTCAGTAAAATTACCATAGAAATTACTTTCTATTGAAAATTCATCGTTAATAAAATTGTTTACGAGGTAAGAGGAGGGGCGGGGGTGGGGTGAAGTTGTCTTGATACTCATTTGAAAGGAAATTGAATTCGAAACATTTTTTGTAATCATATCTGTATGTTTGAAATTTCTCATTAAGAATGTAAAAAATGTGCTTCTTCGTTTTTTTTACAATGTTTTTTCAAATTTAAAGCGTGAGGATTGTTCGAAATTAAATTTTCATAAGAAGTAAAGTTGTAGAAGAGATATAATGGAACAACTTTTGTTTAAAAAATTTTTTTAAAAAGTCAATATTTCTCTAGATAAACGAGCTTTTTAGATTTGGGGGTGGTACCTTGGAAAACGGGGAGTGAGAAAAATAGGCATACAGGCTACATTTGTTTGTCTGAGTATGTAGAACAATAATCAATCATAAAATTGCTTTTAACAACCACATCGAGCTGACGGGTTTTTCTGTACAATTGGGACCCTACTATACTTCATGGTGCCCTCTAACCTTCATCAACTGAACAAACTCGAAGTTTTTGAACAACACCTGACGTGTTCTCATTAGAACCCTCCTGGCATGTTTCTAAAACTGAGCTAATCCAAGCAGATAGCTGGGGATACCTCGTAATCTGAAGAAAATGGAGTAAGGAAGAGAAGAGACCCCAAGCTGATGACGTTATGAGTTCTGATGACCTCACGGGCAGCCGTCATAGGTTCTGATGATGAGCACGGATACGTTTCTCAACGCTGCGACACATTATAAATTAGACAAGATGAAAATTGTATTCATGAATTCAATTTTCATCTTTTACTCTGATGATGACTTCACAGACAGGCATTATGAATGGTTAGGACGTCACAAGCTAAGGATATCACTAAGGTTGATATCCATATTATGAGAGTTAGATAGCTTATCTTACAGTTCACAACGTCTATTATTAATTCAAAAATTCACGGGTTCTTCAACAAAGTTGAACTGGAGGTGGCAGGAAACCTGTTTTTCACGGGGTACGTGGATCTGAAAAGTTTGTGTACGAGGAATTGCATATCTAGTTACTTGAAGGGGCTACCTTTCATACACCAATCTCCGAGCTATATATTGTAATTATGGTAGGAGGGGACTTGAAATACCTCAGAAGGGCTTTCTGAGTCTTATGGTGCTTGAAGCATTGCATATCTGGCTCCTTGAAGGGGTTAAGTCAATTGGTGTATGAAGCATTGCATATCTCGTTACTCAAAGGGGCTATCTTTCAGACTATGAACACCAACCATCGAAAAAAAATCAATGATTTAATTTTTTCTTGAAAGGGGAATTCTCTCTTGTACTTTTCTCTGTCTAAGCCTAACACAGACGTTTCCATCCTAATACTGCATGGTACAGGTAGGTCATTTATGGCAGGAAAAGAAGAAGAGGAATTAAAATATCCTACCCCCTATCCTCTAAGCCTACGTAAACATCCCCCTTTTCAGCCCAGCACACGCGTCAGTATATCCTGATACCAACAAGTTACACTAATTTATATTTTGGCAAGAGATAAGAAGTAGAGGAATCAAACTAGCATAGGGAGGCTCCTCCATTTTCAAGAGAGAATTTGTTCTGTAGGCAATCTTTTTCGGAAAATTCGGTGTCCGCCGTCCGGCAAAAACTGACCTATCCCAATCTAGACACTGGGAAACAGGAAAATTATTATACAGAATGAATTGGTTAAACTAATTCAAAGTATTGAAGGAGTTCTTAACGTCAGTTTTGTGAATTTTCAGATTTTTTTCCATCTTCAACAGACAGGCGATGATGAAATCAGGAGTACTCGCACTCTTGTATTCAAGTCAGAGATATTCAAATTACTAGGAAGCTGTACTCTTCCAGATACTCAAAATTAATTAATTGATGGGAGGAAAGGGAAGAAGGTCTGGTGCATTCTTATCTCTCCCCCGAAAAAGACTAGAATTTAACAGAAAAAATCAGGGAAAAATTGGTAGGAAAAAATCAAAATTTAAGATAAGTTTTTCTTCATGAAAAAATTTGAGTTCTACTTCCAAAGTGTTTTATTTCTTATTGTATACTAATTCTTTTAAGTGTAATGCGGTATTGTTTCTTAACATTAATCTTATGGGTGTCACTGGGTTGCATAACTTTCTTCCCTCCCTTCATGGACAATCCAACACGGAACCGTCCCAATCGCTTTTTAAGGAACATTAGGAAAACAGGTCGGCCTTCAAGAATTTCATTCAAAGAGCATTACAAGGATAGGCGCATCGAAAATCAGCCCTTTTCTAAGATAGCTACAAATCTGAGCTCGTTTCGACCCTCATCAGAGGTGGGAAGCCAACTGTATTCGACTTCAGAGCGCAGAGCTAGCTCCCAAAAAGTTTGGAGCTGGAGCCGACTCTGAAAATCTTGCCCAAGAAGACAATATTTCTGGACTCTACCGCGCGGTCACTTCCTCGCAAGTTCTGTAAGACTCTTTTGACGCTATTCTCTATTTGATATTCAAAAATTTAAATGCCTGTTGAGCAGACTTCCTTTGAAAATCAGGAATATCGTGAAAGCTTTCCTCAGCTTAAAAACAGAATAACCCGTCAAAGTTTCTCCAAGCACCTATCGGAGGCCAACATTTTTTTAAACCTTAAAAGTAGGTTTGAGTCCCAACCTCGCGTCTTTCCGAACCACAATTCACCGGATAGACGGCAGACGTTTTTCTCAAACAACCCCTGTTGAAAAGAAAGTTAAAAGGTCCGTTGATTTTCTAGTATCCAAACGTTAATATAGAAGCTCACTCTATAAGGAATACAATCCATGAAAAACGTGTGTGGCTCTGGCTCTGACTCTATGCACTATAGAGCACAAAATAATCAAATTTTACCTCTCGTTATGTCGTTTGTAATAACGTTAATGGCCACACTAGTCTAATTTGAATTTCCTAAAAATAACTTCAAAATTTTCGATGAATCATGCTGCCCCGTCATCGTCGGCACCATAAAATCGATTTAGTTCAGTTTTCATTAATTCCAGTTTTAAATATCAACTGTACACCTCTACTCGTAATATAGAACTGACATACGTCTGTTCCTGTGGTACTTGGGTGTCTGATTGAGGCTCGATCGTATAACTTCAATGGTCTAACACGCAGTAAAAGTAATTTTTTATTGTCAGTGACATATCTTAGAAGGACTGGGCAGTGAAATTATTCGCGTCGCTTGAAGTATATTATAATGTATAACAAAATCTATTAAATCGGATACGTCTCGTCCGGGTTCGCAATATGTGTGTCATCAACGCTTATACAGGTGCCTACCTCTTCGATGTATACGATGACTTTCAGACGAGTTCCTTATTCCTAAAAAAGTTTTGTTAACGTTCCGTAATTCTATATAGCTATATAATATAAGAATAGTTTAATACTGAACCGACATTTTTACGTATAGTTTGATAAACTGGCTTTAACGATGTCATAAAAACAAGACATTAAACATAAAGTACGGGATGACAAATATTTATGTGGAATAAAAAAGATCTTCGTTCAATTTAACGAGTATCTGGAACCCGAATTTTAACTACGATACCTATATAGTAAAGTATCGATGTGTATAACCTTAACGAAGACTTAACAATCTTAGAAGAACGAAATCGTCGTTTTATTGTTGAAGATAGGACATTTAAGTTTCTTCTTGATGATGATGCGCGACAAATTTTATGAAGGACACACACTCGAGAGTATCTTCTTTAACTGCTCGGCAACCTCCAGCTTAGGAAACACGATCTTCGACCAATGATTAACTACACCTGATATACTTATGTCGCCAGGAGTTCAGTAGTCTAATTAAAAAATAAAAAAGCAACGAAGTTCTTTTTTTTTTTTATTATTATTATAGAGAAATATCATATTATATATCCGATGCGGCGGGCGATCTCGACGTAGCCATGAAAAATTCCGAAGACGCCTAGGCTCGTAGCACACGTTATAATTTTTGATGTAGGAAGGGGTGTGGATTTGAAGAGAAAAGGAGAGGAAAAAAATTCTCGAAATATCTCGGGGGGCTACGAATATTTTCGTATTTCATTCGATCTCGAATACGCTTTGCGATGATGAGGACGGAACGTAAAATGCGGTATTGCTTCGGGCCCGAGACCAGTACCGAGAGCGTCGGGTGTTTAACACCGATTCGGTTTTTGCGTCTGTACGTATAAGTGTGTACATAGTATATATACGTGTATATATATATAGGTGTGTACTCCTATTCTCTTTTACAATGGTCTCTTTATACTTCCGAGTACAAATATCATGCGCAACAATCGAATTTATACAAGGAATTTCTCGCTTTCATTGAGAAGATAAATAAATAATATATCAGGCAAAGCGTTCTTATAGACCGCTTCAATACTCATCAAAACTGACCAAAGATGACCGCTATTGTTCGGAAATAGATAAAATATCCGCGAATATAGCGATCAAAGACTTTTATTCAAATCTTGCGCCTATGTGTAATATAGTATTGGTAACCTATAACACGATTGCTAATTTAAGGTGAAGTCCCGAGATCGCGGACCGAAAATGGCCATAACTCTTTCCCATTAACGTACATATTATTTATGAAAGTGCACAAAGGGCGTATAAAAACGCGTTCGAAGTTAATTAATCCTGGGGTACGCCTCTCGTTCGTGATTTAATTTTCACGCAAAATTCGAAAGACTCGAGTCGTGAGGTACGTGCGACAAGTTGATGGTCTTTACGATACGAAAGAAATATAATGAAAAAATGTATAAGAAGTATTTTGTTGATAATAACAACAACAGTATTTACAATTTGAGATATACCTCAATTTTGAAAGTCATGTAATGTTCTCTCGTATATACAGTCCTATACAGTCACTCACTTACGTTCCTTATTCGAAGACTAGATTAACTATAATGATAGATTTTATGTCTTTTGAAAGCAACTGCGTTTTTATTGACGTAATTTAAGAGTTCATTTTATTGGGGTGATGTATATACGTTCGTGTAGAGGAGCGTACATCGAACTCGCATATGTGTGAGTGAAACGAGGATGACAAAGAGACAGTTGAAATGTTGTCTGGTCCAAAGCCATCGTCATGCATGTCTTTGATGAAGACCGCTTCGTAAAATGGCCATAAATGTTCTTCAGTCGTTACTACCGCTTAGGGCTAAACATGAAAGAATATATGAGAACCAATGCTTTTTTTTACTCGCTTACATCTTCTTTCTCATTCTCTCTTTAACGCGTATAAGCCATATTATGACAGGTCATCTCGGTTCTATCATTTAATGCAGCACCCTCTTTTTCGTTTCTTCCTTCTTCTTTTCTTTTATTACTAAATGACACCTTTATGTAAAATTTTTTGGTCATCTTACTTTAGAAAGTTATCGCCGGACACCTGTAATCTCTTTTATTGCTTCAAAAGGAAGAACAGTGAAGACGAGGAAAGTTTATATTTCTCAGAAACAGGCCTTGGTACGCAGCGCAGTTACAACGAGTAAGAGGTAAATTAAGTGTCGATAAATGAACCTATAATTTAAAAGATGAATGTGTCATCTTTCAAATAAGAGACAATGCGTAATAAAAAATACATTCAACGTTTCTGCGTTTGTTGCCCAATCTCGTACAAACTATTCCAATGATTCGGCTAATTTGAACCATTACGAGTAGGCTTGAATTTCTTGTTCGAAAATGATTCCTTAGACTCGCGGCAACGGCACTTCGTTACTCGAAACCTTCAATGGTCAAGGTGCAAAACGACGAGTACTATGAAGAGAGAATTATCTTAATTTCGAGAGTTATGAGACGGATCGTTTGTAATGACTCCTTGAAAGTCTCCTTTGTATTTTTGCGATACCTTCATTTTCATCATTTATAATAGCCACTGACTACAAAATTCAAATAATTACAACAAATAAATGATTGCCAAAACTTAGAGAGGGAAGAATTTTGTCGCTCAATTCTTGCAGATAAGGTTGCATTCTTTGAGCCACCTTTAAAAGGAGAATTGCGGTGAATGAGTTCGATTCTTCTCGTTGGGCCTGAAGCTTCTTGCAAAATCATGTTTCCTATTTGAACGAGCCTACAAGTCCATCAGTTGTCCTCCCGGAAACCACATACCAGATCAATACTACACGACATCATAAAATATGGTCTAAACACCGATACGACGTTACTCGAGATGCAAAAACCAACTCAGTAAAAACATATTCAGCGATTGAAAAACTATAATTCGCTTCATTTAAGGGTGTGTTTTACTTGTTTGGAAACTCCGAAACGGTCTACGATAAGTTGTATAAACATCCCCAAAACCCCTGCAAGGTTCGGTAAGCCAGCGGTCATTGCGCGACGCTCGTCGGACGTGCGTGGGTAGTCCTTATAACAAATGACAAGGGATGATTTTGCAAGGGCACTTCTCAAGGCTCCATTTTCCGACAAATTTTCAACAGAGAACTGTTCTATGGGTGTTTTTTGAGAAATTTGCCGCACGTCGTGTGCCGTTTGGCAAAAAAATTGGAAAAATTTAGACTCTCATCATAAAGTTCGAGAGTCAAAATGGCGAACAGCAAATTTCTCAAAAAGCCCCCTGACCTGTTAAAAATTTTAAGATTCTGCCTCGATAGCGCTCCTAGTTGGACCTTTCTGGAAAACATTTCAATTAGATTCAGAAAGATCCGTTGAAAATTCGAGCAGTGAAATGAGATTTTCGGACTACGTTTTACGAGCATATTTTCACAAGTAAAGCACACCCTTAATACTGTAGACTAATAAGACAGTACCACATTGACTCCCAGAGACAGGGAAGTTGTAAGCGAAAAAGTACTCTCGGTTAATATCATACATAGGAAAGTACACAAACAAGATGATAAAGGCGTTCAGTGGTTGGTAATGTGAATGTGGGCATACATAACAATCCAACCTATGGTAAAAATATGAAAAAGAAGATCATTTGCCAAGAAGGAATAGCTTCCAAAAAACTTGTCAGGTTAATAGAAGTCACACTTACCTTATTTTCCAATTATTTGAATTTTTATCAGATTCTACAAGTACATGGATACCATTCCAGTTCCATTGAATATCTTAAACGCTCTAAAAAGTTGAATTTTCTCAATTCTTGCCACATCTTGGAAGTGATCACCGTAGTCACAAATTGTTCTTTGTTTAAGATCTGAGAAAACTACATTGATTTCTTGGTGTACCAAAGATTCTCATTCCTTTTTCAGAAGTACTTTTCTCCTACTTTTTCTTTTCAGAAGATATGCACTCTGATAAAGACACCAGGCAAAGAAAAAGCCCACTTCTTGTAAATATCTCAGTTGTTGCACCAAATCCATTGTAAGCTTCATCGTCCTAGAGAAGAGAGCTATCGTCAATATCCTGTTGACAAAAAAAATACATAAATTAAATGCTGTACTGCTTTATAAAGTGCTCATCAATCTCCACTCCAGTTATTTTCTTATGTGGATACCAAAACAAGGCTAGAAAGTTGAACAAAATATTGGAGCGGACATTTTTCTTGTTGTCGAGGAACTCTTGATAGTAAACATTTTGCCATAAAAAAAACAGCATTCAGGTGCTGGCAAAAACCTTTTTTTCAATTCAATAATGTTTCATTTGTGGTAGATACAGATTATTTGTAAGACAAATGTTGTCTTCACTCACCTAGCTGCACACAATGAGATTTATTGAATGCTTTCAAATAATAGAGTGTGAATTGCATCGGAGAGAAATTTTGAATGAAGAGCGCACCGCAAAGAAATTGTTGGAGATTGCTGTCATGAAATACTTTGCTGTTTGTAATAACATTGACATCAACGTTGTAACAAGCAACTGAACCGCGAGTGTATTGCTGGACTTTGAAAAATTCTTCCTCTTGGAATATTTTCCAATTCTTGGACTTGGAAAATATTTTTCAATTCTCCGACTTAAGAAATTCTCCAACTTGGAATATCTTCCAATTGTTGGACTTGGAAAAATATTTTTCAATTCTTGGACTAGGGAAAATCCTCCAACTAAAAATATTTTCCAATTATTGTTGGACTTGAAAATATTTTCAAATTCTCGGCCTTGGAAAATATTTTTCAATTCTTGGACCTGGAAAATATTTTTCATTCTTGGTCTTGGAAAAATTCTGTCTTGGAATAGTTTTCAATTGTTGGACTTTGAAAATTTCTTCCTCTTGGAATATTTTCCAATTCTTGGACTTGAAAAATATTTTTCAATTCTCCGACTTGAAAAATTCTCCAACTTCGAATATTTTCCAATTATTGGACTTGAAAAATATTTTTCATTCTTGGTCTTGGAAAAATTCTGTCTTGGAATAGTTTCCAATTGTTGGACTTTCAAAAATTCTCCAACTAAAAATATTTTCCAATTATTGTTGGACTTGAAAATATTTTCAAATTCTCGGCCTTGGAAAATATTTTTCATTCTTGGTCTTGGAAAAATTCTGTCTTGGAGTAGTTTTCAATTGTTGGACTTCGAAAATTTCTTCCTCTTGGAATATTTTCCAATTCTTGGACTAGAAAAATATTTTTCAATTCTCCGACTTAAAAAATTCTCCAACTTGGAATATTTTCCAATTCTTGGACTTGAAAAATATTTTTCAATTCTTGGACTTTGAAAAAATTCTCCAACTAAAAATATTTTCCAATCATTGTTGGACATAAAAATATTTTCCAATTCTCGGACTTGGAAAATATTTTTCAATTCTTGGACTTGGGAAAATTCTCCAACTAAAAATATTTTCCAATTATTGTTGGACTTGAAAATATTTTCAAATTCTCGGCCTTAGAAAATATTTTTCAATTCTTGGACCTGGAAAATATTTTTCATTCTTGGTCTTGGAAAAATTCTGTCTTGGAATAGTTTTCAATTGTTGGACTTTGAAAATTTCTTCCTCTTGGAATATTTTCCAATTCTTGGACTTGAAAAATATTTTTCAATTCTCCGACTTGAAAAATTCTCCAACTTCGAATATTTTCCAATTATTGGACTTGAAAAATATTTTTCATTTTTGGTCTTGGAAAAATTCTGTCTTGGAATAGTTTCCAATTGTTGGACTTGGGAAAATTCTCCAACTAAAAATATTTTCCAATTATTGTTGGACTTGAAAATATTTTCAAATTCTCGGCCTTAGAAAATATTTTTCAATTCTTGGACTTGAAAAATATTTTTCATTCTTGGTCTTGGAAAAATTCTGTCTTGGAATAGTTTTCAATTGTTGGACTTTGAAAAATTCTCCAACTAAAAATATTTTCCAATTATTGTTGGACTTAAAAATATTTTCCAATTCTCGGACTTGGAAAATATTTTTCTTTTCTTGGACTTGGGAAAATTCTCCAACTAAAAATATTTTCCAATTATTGTTGGACTTAAAAATATTTTCAAATTCTCGGCCTTGGAAAATATTTTTCAATTCTTGGACTTGGAAAATATTTTTCATTCTTGGTCTTGGAAAAATTCTGTCTTGGAATAGTTTTCAATTGTTGGACTTCGAAAAATTCTTCCTCTTGGAATATTTTCCAATTCTTGGCTTTGAAAAATATTTTTCAATTCTCCGACTTAGAAAAATTCCCAACTTGGAATATTTTCCATTTGTTGGACTTGGAAAGATATTTTTCAATTCTTGGACTTGGAAAAATTCTCCAATTAAAAATATTTTTAAATTCGCGGCCTTGGGAAATATTTTTCAATTTTTGAACTTGGAAAATATTTTTATATTCTCCGACTTACAAAAATTCTCCAACTTGGAATATTTTCCAATTGTTGGACTTGGAAAAATATTTTTCAATTGTTGGACCTTGAAAAATTCTTCCTCTAGGAATATTTTCCAATTCTTGGACTTGAAGAATATTTTCCAATTCTCCGACTTAGAAAAACTCTCCTACTTGGAATATTTTCCAATTGTTGGACTTGGAAAAATATTTTTCAATTCTTGGACTTTGAAAAATTCTCCAACTAAAAATATTTTCCAATTATTGTTGGACTTAAAAATATTTTCCAATTCTCGGACTTGGAAAATATTTTTCAATTCTTGGACTTGGGAAAATTCTCCAACTAAAAATATGTTCCAATTATTGTTGGACTTGAAAATATTTTCAAATTCTCGGCCTTGGAAAATATTTTTCAATTCTTGGACTTGGAAAATATTTTTGAATTCTTGGACTTCAAAATTAAGTCCAACTGTTGTAAAATATTAGAAGTTTAAAATATTAAAAGTTGGAGAATGAGAAAATATTTCTACGTCCAAGAGGAAAATAATCTAAGTTAGAGAATTTTTCCACGTCCGAGAATTGGAAAACATTCAAAGTTGGAGAATTTTTCCAAGTGATTTAAAAAATATTTTCAAGTACGAGAATTCATAAATATTTCAAGTCCAAGAATATGATGAGAAAAATTCCAAGACGGAGAATTTTTCTAAGTCCAACAATTGGAAATTATTCCGAGTGGGAGAATTTTTCCAAGTCCGAGAATTGAAAAATATTCCAAGTCCAGCAATTGCTCTGAAAAAGATGCTCGTGTCTGAGAAGATTAACACGAGATTACGATTGGCAGCTCTGCTGATACTTCCTCCGTCTGATCATTCGCTGTGAAATAGACGCTCGTGCTGCCGGGTTGGTAATTCTACAGTGGAATTGTCCACGTGTAAGTATGTCGGCGTGAAAGTAGACCATTTCCCGATACAATAAGGATGATGATTGCGCATGTGCAAGGTATCTATTAGAACGGCTCCCCGCAAGCAATTGCTGCTGTCCATCAACGATTATGTGTGAATTCAACTGCTTGCAGGAAGCCGTTTCAACAATGTGGATAAACGCGGCTGTTTGCGGCAGGGATATTAAGCCAATCGTCATTGACTTTAACTTTGACTCAAGGCTTTTAGTTGATTCTCGCATCAACCCTTTCCATTTGGCTTAATAACGTTTGGCGTTTGGCTAATCCCGTACCGCAATGAACCCGCTCCAGAGCGAAATAAATATGATCCGGAGCGGAATGAACCGGATACACGAGAAAAATACAGGACTACAAGTTTAAGTCAATTACATTAGCTTTTGGCTGACTTTGGGCTTGAAGCCGACAATGAGCAAAATCATTAGCAGACTTAAAACTTAAAAATAACGGCCGAAACAACGGTTTGAGCTTTGCATCCCTGGTTTGCGGGGGACCTTGTGAGTTGTCTGTGTTGAGGATGAAAAACTTGCCTATGTTGCGCCGGCATATCTGGGCAGATATGTTTACTTTGTGTAAATTAAAATATAGTTTTACTGGTCCATGGCTTCAAAGTCAAAATTTCTTCGAGTCCCTGAAGTAAGTCAGACGGTTCGGTGGATTCGGATTCTCGTGTATTTTCCAAAAAACACTTTGCTGAATAGCCTTCGTTCAGATCAAAACTTTATCTACTAGAAGGGTGGTAGATGGCGGACACTTTTCTCGAGTAATCCTCCAGAAAACGGATTCCCTGTTAGCATGGGTTCCGTTCGATGAACTTGCAAGGGTCTCAAGGTATTAGAGTAGTCAAATATGTATTGACTTGTTTCATGTCCTTAGTAAGCTTTTTCCTTGATACCGGACTTTGTATCTGTATAGGAGAGTACAAGGCCCATAAATGCAAGTGGTATAATTTGGTATAATGCCTCAAAGAGCACTGGGACGTGATTGGTACAATGTTACCACTGTGTCTTATGCATCTTATGCAAGTTGAGTTTGCTGTAAGCGAATCTGTCAAATTAGAAGAACCTTAGGAGAACCCAAAGCACAAGCTTCCTTCAGACCAGAAATTAACATCCGTGCAAGGGAGGAATTCCTTCTCTGAAAACTTATCTGAGTGCGGTTTCATACCTTCTTTCGTCGAAACTTCAAGATGCATGCGAAGAAGCTATGACACTGGCAGAGAAAATATCACGTACGGTCCGCTATAAGCCAGCACGAGAGACCAACAGTTTGCCTATAACAATTGTTAGCTTTCATAATGAACCGGCGTTTATTACTGCATCATCAGTTGAACGGAGATGTCTTATAAGGAAGCGGCAATCGATCTGTCGTCTTATCTAAGATACATTAGCATTCAGTGTAGAAAAATTTTGAGTTCTGATTACACATGACAAAAGGATGATGATAATTAGCTGAAATACTAGACGTTATTTCTTACACATACGTCTGAAATGTTTTAAAATATTTTCCGTCATCTAAAATATAATCGTGAAAATTTTCCAACGCTATTGTTTGAACGAAGCCATGGATCTTCTGACACAATATTTCACCTTGTATTCAATGTCTACAAAGGTAATATTGTTTCTTGTCGTCCACTTGCTACGTGGTTGAAGCGATTCTCCCTGGTTGGAAATTGCAAAAGAAAATATTTTCTCGTATTTCATTCGAGTGCACGTTATTTTCGCATCAGCGCTCGCAGCAAGTGCTGAAAGAACGTGTTGTCAATCGAATTAGGACTATACGAGTGGACAAAGCACGAACTCGTCACGTCAATCTTGTCACACAGGACATTTTATCGCGAACAAACACACGTGCTCGCAGTTTTTCACTTTCGGAAGTGTGGTTTAGATTCTTCGTGTTTGTTTTCTTCGAGTTATCTTCGAACAATCCCTTCACCACAAAGGAAAGAAAAAAAAAAAAAAAATCAAGTTTTCTAATTCAATTTTCAGCTTGGCTTCCGTTTGAATTGTGTGCCTTCTGTCTTTTCCCGTCTCTTCGTAAATTCTTGAAGGGTAAATAGCGAGATAACGCCGATTTTTTTTTCTTCTCAAAAACATGCGCCAAGACTTTTAATTTTCTCATTTCAGGTATTTAATACGGCGATAAAGTATTTTTGATTAGAAAGTGAGCGAATCGAACTGCGCGTCAAATGTTGATCGAAACGCGAAGATAAATGAAAAAGAATTTAATTATCATAAAAATTGGAATTTAAACACTTCTTAAATGTCTGATATACGTAGGCTCTGGCGTAATATAAACATAGACCGGATAATATACTAAGTCGCTGATGTATTTAAAATAACGACTTCATTTTCATCTTGATCAAAACAACTCTGTTAAATACTAACACACGTACCTCGCTATTACGCGCGAGCAAGGTCTATGATTTTTAGACATGCGATCAAAGGCAACTGTATGATGTTCTTTTCATGCCTCTTTGGTATAGTATACATCAAATGATTATTTTACGTTGAAAAGTATCCCTGAAAGCGAGAGCATCTCGTTATATTATGGTAAATTACCTTTATTATTCTTTTTCAAATGTTGTTCGATTCGAGAAACAAGAATAGAAAAGAAAATAAAATGAGAGGAAAAGAGAAAAAAACTTTTCAGAGCTGATTCAGAAAGAAAAAAAAATCCCCGCACGGTTACGCCCTTTTCAAAAGGTGAAACGTCAGTCACTTTCATATTCATTTCATTGCAAAAAGCTCTATTTTGTAAATCGTTCTCTTTCGTTAAGTTTCATTCTCGGTGCCGTTGATCAGTCAATTTTTGAAATACGGCAAAATATACAGTAGTGGACTATAAATAGGCCTCGTACAATATGGTACAGAGTATACGTTGTACCTATGAAGAGTCTCTTTAGGGTTAGTAATCGTTTGAAAAGTCTGACTTGATAATCGGCCACGTACGACGTACTATATCAATTAGGAGAGTGCTTGTCTGAAAGCAGCTTTTTACCCGACGAACTTTCTGATACAGAACTCAATGCTTTGGCTGCGATATGATTTTGTTTCTTTTTTTCCCCTCTCTCTTTCTCTCCTTCTATGGCTTATCAATGTGATGATGCTGAATCCGTGATACTTCGTACACCCGTTCATGGACGTTAAGCAGGCTCATACCCTGCAGGGCTCGTCAATTGTAAAACAAAGAAACTGAGACTTGTCTAGTCTGTATAATCGCGCATACCTGTATACGAGAAATAAAATGAATGTATATACTGTCGTAAAATCTAAAACTGAAGAAAAAAAAAAAAAGAAATGTATGAAAAAATAATAAAAGTACTGCCACCGGGACCGCGTACGGATGACAGAACACAGAGGATAAAGCATAATGAAGTAATAATGACCGAGATAACAATCAAGTTGAGGACGACCGAATGCGTCGGGCGACGACTAGTGGATGGATTGCCGAGTAATTTAAAGAGTGTACCAGAGCCGTGTGCCTGTTCTACCATAAACTTACTACTGGACAAGTTCCTGCGAAAAAGGAGTTTGTTACACAGCGCTAGTTGACGTCTCAGTTATACCATACGCTGCTTTTAGAATTAATTAATCATTGTTCATCGTATTGTTTTCAAAATAGCGAATGAATTATCCAAGTTTTACCCTACGGGAAACGATAATCTAATATTTTAGAAGTACATCATGGGAGTAAAATAACGCCCGAACTCGCTGCGTGTTAATGTGTTAAATATAATGAGAAAGTACACCTGGTTTCCAACCTTGATACCGGGACATATCATTATTGTTGGACACTTGGAAAGCGGTAGCGATCCGAAATATCTGAGCTGAAGCACTTTCCCTGAAAACGATTACAATTTGCATACTTAGTCTTGACTGAAGATTACCTTCATTGTCTTCGTTTTCTGAGAACATACCAACAATATCATTCTTCAATTGAACATACGCGTATTGCACCACTTTCGAAACCATCTTCCTCTCTCTTCTCTTCTAATCTTCTATTTAGGATTTTTTAAATAAAAACTCTCCAGGAATTTGATCGATATTAGATTCTTTGGGAGATTCCAATTTCAACTTCCGGAACCATCCTTGCTCTCACTTCAATTATCCTCATTGAAGCCTTTGACGATGTCAAAAAAATATTTGTGGTACCCTATTTGCCAACAAAGATGCGTCAAAAGGTCCTGTAGTTTCAAGTTTAGTAGGGGTTGTGATATGCATTCGAGGTGGGGCTGTAATTAAAAGAGGAAATAAAATACGTACAAATCGTATCAAGTGGACAGAAAAAGTAGCAAATACGTACTGCTCTGAAAATGTCTGAAATAAGCGAACGGACTTCGTTGAAATGAATATATGAGGAAGCAATTTTTTTGGAAAAAAAAAAAAGAAATCATTTTTCACACACATATCCTCATTTGGGGAGACGTGTATGGTATCCAATTTAGCTTAATACTGAAGAGCCCTTCTTAGTACCTAGATGCATCTATTTCGGGGTGGAATAAAAGGACAATGAGACGTGTTTTTTTCCCAATCACTACAGCAAGGTTCTCAACAAAAAGGTTTTACATGTTATTCCTCGTAAGGAGAAAGAGTTCCTTAAATATCTCAAAAACCAAAAAAAAGCTCGCAGCAGTCATGACTAGCTGCTCGGAATTGCCTTTATCAACTTTGTATTAGGATGACACCTTCGTCCTGAATGAGGCCAAATGATGTTACCACTTTTCCATAAGAGTTAGTAGAAAAGTGGTAACATCATTTTGCTTGACCCTATAGTATATAGGACGGGCTGGTGACTAGACACTAGTCACCAGACTATTTGTGTTCTAAATAGCATACCGTTTTTGGTCTTATTAATACACTATTTTTGGTTCAGTTGATGGACAAACTCTGTGGAACTAACCGACAACCTGTAGGATCGCTCCTTCCTAAATTCGTCGAGACTCGTGTCGTTCGACGTAGCATCATCCATGTACTCGAGGATCTCTGTCAAAAATGCCATCAACCTTATGATTAAACATCTGCAAAACAATAAACTGCCCCCAAATATCTTAGCAGAATTTAAGCGCCTCATAGAATTCTGTCTTATGAATAACATCTGCAGTTTCAACGGCACCTCTTATCGATTCCCGGACGGTCTCCCTTTGGAAGGACCTATCTCCTCCCTTGTTGCCGTAGTGTTCATCGACAAGATGGAAAACTACATCTTATCATCATCTGTGAATTCCTAGAAAACATTATCTTGGAAACGATATGTGGATGACATTTTGTGTGTTTGAACGGTTGGGACCCAGATATAGATTTTTTTTTTTAGTGAACTCAACTCATACCATCCATCTACTTCTCTAACTATGGAAATCGGAGGAAGTACAATCAATTTTTTGGACTTAAAAATATCGCTCCTAGAAGCAAACTCCAACTTGAAATCTACAGAAAACCTACATTCTTCGGAATCTCCATACACGCATCTTCGTGTCATACCCGGCCTCATAAACTTGTTGCCACCATGTCTTCAATTCACAAACTTATCTCCCTTCCATTATCTACAAGCTCTTTTGAGCATGAAGTTTCTCAAATTGAAAGAATCGCTGTGCTAAATAATTTGAACGTTAACGTCAAACAACTCGTAAAAAAGAGAAGATTGAAAAAACCTCTTTCAGAACGTAATCCCCAACCTCCTCTTTCTCTTTCTCAAAGTAAGAAGAAATGGATAGGTTTCCCGTACCTCGGTAGATCCTCGCGAATGTTGGGGGGAGAGTTATATCGTCTAGGATACACTCCTGCGTTCTACCCTATCACAACCTTAAGGAAGTTTTTCACGCCCAAAGATAAAATCCCTGACGCGGACAAACCAGGCGTTTACAAAATAACTTGCGGTGAGTGTCCTGCCACTTACATCGGCCAGACTGGAAGAGCACTTAATGAACGATTACAAGAACACATTTGTGCAGCATTCTCAAAAAATCCCTCTAAATCGGCCTTAGGTCTCCACTGTATTACGTTTGGACACGACCCTGAAAAACTTAGCGCTGAAATCCTTCACTCCTGCGGACTTAATCGTCTCGAAGAAATAGAAAGCATCAAATCATACAAATCTGATCGATATTACAATCTAAATGCCATGAGTACTACTGACATGGAATCGACACTCTTTAACCCGCTAATTCTATATAATTATACATTGAATCATCCGTCGACAGACTGAGGGTAAGATGAATCAACACAATCCAACTCGAACAGCTAAACAAAACCGTTCTCTCGCCTATCGCTCTTCCTTTCATTCTTCGCGGACATCTGATGATGATACGTTCACCGTATCGAAACCGGTCGTGATTCGTAAAGGCTCTAGCCGGGTAAGGGGGGGGGAATGGCCTTGGTCGGAAAATGTTTCAAGTGTCCGTCAAAATGTTGTCCCCAATGAGAAAACTCGAAATCCAAAAAATTGAACCCATCCGCTCACCCACATGGGCTGCAGAGTCATTTTCAGGCCTAAAATCCAAATGGCTGTATCTCAGGCAATAATAATCGCACAACGAGGACATTTTAGTATATGTGAACGTTCATCCATGGTATTTTTTTCAAAGAAAACATTCATATTTTCCCTAGTTTCTAGCAATAACAAAACTTCAAACTCGAATAAAAAAAATCGGGGGGGGGGGGCACCTGGGGAAAATCATTCATTTGAAGCGCCATACCCTCTACTACAACATGCATGAGTACCATAGTCCTCGGTGAGGTGGAACATTCCCAAAAAAATCAATATTTAATAAATTTCTGTGATTTTTTTATGAATAGCGGGGTGAACTATGACTGCTCCCGCAATAGACCGCGAGAAATCAATAGTCAATGTTCGAACTGAAAAATACGCACTCCTCCGTGGGATGAAATGGGAATGTTGATAGACCAAAAATATATTTCGTTTATCGATTTGGTCAATTCTTATGTAAACACGTCCACCGATTAGGTGGAGTACGTTAGATTGAGAGAAATAGTTGAAAAATTCTCCAGTCGCTGGAACAGTTTGAAAATAGTAGAGAAATCCACTGTTTCAACCTGGAAAACTACGATTTTTCATAATTAATTCATTCATCAAATAGGTCAGTTCTTACGTAAACATGTCCGCCGAGTTTGAAAAAAATGGTCAAAAAATTCTCCAGTCGCTGGAACGTTTTGGAAATGATAAATAATCGAGAAAATTCCCTTTTTCACCCTGGAGGACCGTGAGTTTTTGTATGTCATTCATCAATTCGTTCAATTCTCAAGTAAATATGTATGCCGAGTTTGAAAAAAATAGTCAAAAAATTCTCCAGCCGCTGGAACCTTCTGAAAATGACAAATAATCGAGAAAATCCACTTTTTCACACTGGAGGGCTGTGAGTTTTGGTATTGTGTTCATTAATTAGGTCGATTAAAATGTGAACACGTCCACCGAGTTGGAAAAAAATATTCAAAAAATTCTCCAGCCTCTGGAACGTACTAGAAATGACAAATAATCGAGAAAATCCACTTTTTCACCCTGGAGGACCGTGATTTTTGGTATTATGTTCATCAATTACGTCAAATCTTATATAAATATATCCACAGAGTTGGGAAAAAATAATCAAAAAATTCTCCAGTGGCTGGAACGATCTAGAAATAGTACCTTGTCCAGAAAATCCACTTTTTCAATATGGAGAGCCCTGATTTTTGGTATGTTGTCTATCAATTAAGTCAAATCTTATATGTTAATACGCCTTCTAGCGTTGATCGATAAGAAGGATAAACCACCTGGTCTACCATCCTCTTATCGTCCACTTTGTCTGCTAGACAATGTTGGGAAACTTCTAGAAAGAGTGATAGCCAATCGTTTGGAGAGCTATCTGAAGGAAAGAGATATAATCTCTGATAGCCAGTACGGTTTTCAAACTGGACGCTGCACATCAGATGCTGGGATCCAGCTGAAGAGGATAGCCAAGTCAGCAATTGATATGCGTCAGTTTCGCGCAGCCGTCAGCCTCGACATAAGAAATGCGTTCAATTCAATTCCATGGAAGATGATATTGGAAGCTCTTGTGAACGCAGGAGTGCCCGCATACCTGCTCAGGATGATCAGCAGCCATCTTAGCTGCCGTGAAATCCAAGCAGAGACGTCTGCTGGTACAGTAAAGCGCCCTGTTACTTGTGGGGTGCCGCAGGGGTCGGTCCTGGGGCCGCTTTTGTGGTGCGTCGCATTTAACGGAATCTTTAAGGTGAAGCTGCCACCGGGGGTTAAGCTTATCTGCTATGCGGATGACACCCTGGTGGTATGCACCGCCGAAACAACTGTAGCGGTGGAGAGCAGGGTAAACCGGGCCCTAGAGGATGTGACGCGTTGGATCGAGTCGGCTGGACTTGAACTAGCAGCAAGTAAGACGGAGGCCATTTTATTCACGACCCGTCGGAAGTTCAAGCCACCCACCTTTCGCCTGCGAGGTGTGGAAATTGGAATCAAGAAGCAAATGAAATACCTGGGCATCTGGTTTGACTCAACGCTGAGCTTCAGGCACCATTTCCTGATGGCAGCGGAAAAGGCGGGCCGGGTAGTTGGATACCTAAGCCGCCTTATGAGGAACCTGGGAGGACCGAGAGAAGCAAGGAGAAGGATCATGATGAGCATCGCCTTGTCGATCCTCCTATATGGTGCGCCAGTATGGGCCGACTGCATGAAGGTACCATACCGAAGAAGAGAGATGGTAAAGATCCAACGAAGAGCTGCGCTAAGGTGTGTTAGTGCCTACCGCACTGTCTCGACGGAGGCTCTTTGTGTATTAGCACGTTCACCACCAATCGAGCTCCTTGCTGAGGAGAGAGCGGTGGTGTTCGAAGCAAAGAAGAGAACGACGACCAACCGAGAAGCTTTACGGGTCAAGCAGGAGGCCAGGCGCTCCTTGCTTGTAAAGTGGAAAGCAAGAATTGCCCAGAGTGAGCTGGGTACATGGACAACCCGTGTGCTAATACGCGACCTTGATGAGTGGATGAATCGACACCGTGGTCAGCTGAACTTTAACCTGACGCAGGTGTTAAGCGGCCATGGCTGCTTCAACAAGTACCTTCACGAGAAGTCGAGGAAAGTTGAGCAGGCAACGTGTTTGCACTGTAACCAAGGGCGGGATGATGGACCACAACACACCTTATTTGAGGGTGAGGCGTGGAGGCGTGAGCGGGACGAGCTTAGTCGGTCTCTTCAAGAGATCGGGGTAGATGAAGCGCTCGACCCGAGTAGCTTGGTACCCACCATGCTAGGTTCCGAAGAAGCATGGAACCAGGTGTCTGCATTTGCGGCCACCATCATGAAGAGGAAGATGGACCAGGAATGGAATAAGCAAATGCAGAACCACGCTATGGCCTACTCAACACCTGTGTACCATCAACATCCAGATCTGCAGGAAGAAGAGGAAGAAGGATACCATCCAGATTGTTAGGGCCTTTATAGTTGTTGACAGAATCTCGCGTTTATATGGTTGCTCCGCGTCCTCTATTCCGGTGAACTTACTACGGTACGTTCACTGTTCATACGAATATGTCTAACGAGCACCATACAGTGAGATTCACGCAACAGCGACTTACTACACCTGATGTGATGTGATAGTGTCGTTTTTGTGATGTGAGTGTTCTCTAGTGCTGTTCTTTTTGTGCGTGCCAGGGGGGCATCGCAGCTTGGCGGTTGCCAAAGCAACTTGGCAGTTGCCGAGTAGAAGAGGGGGTTCGCGTAGGAGATTCCTCCTTCACTGAAGTTATACCCGAAAGGGTCGATTCTGGTGTTGGAGGAAACAATATTAAATGCATACGCAACCCACACCTACTCCATTATGGATGACGCGGGCGGTGCTGCACATGCGACATACAAGCGATATGTTAATACGCCTTACGAGTTGGAAAAAAATAGTCAATAAATTCTCCAGTCGCTAGGACGCTCTGGAAATAGTAAATAACCAAGGATACACCCCCCCCTAAGTTTCATTTCCTTTACTTTGAAGTGTAGAATGTTTATTTTTGTTCCCCTGAAGTCGTAGTGGTACAACCTGTGTCACTAGGAGCCGTGCACTTGCATGAAGTGCAGCAATCCTCTCTCGAGTTGAGGTGACAATGCTTCAAATTTCGGAATTCATGAGCATGACAATACAAAGGAGATGATTGTCTTCTATTGTGTCTCGGGAAAGGATGCCTCCACATCATGTGAGTGCACGGCTACCAGTAACACAATTTGTACCGCTGCGACTCGAGGGGAGAAAAGTAACACATGAATCATAGTGGCGGGTGTGTACCTTTGATTTTTTAATACTTCCGGAGCGTCCCAACGACTGGAGAATTTTTTTCAATTTTTTTAAAACTTGACGTAAGTGTTCTTATAAGAATCGACTATACTATCTGAGCGTCTGGAGAACTTACATAGACTATTTTTTTCGAAATAGAGATGTGTTTACTTAAAAATTGAACTTATTGATAAATAGAATATAAAAATCACGATTCTCCAAGTTCAAAAAGTAGATATTTTCAATTTTTCATTTTCAGACTATTCCAGCAACTGGAGAATTTATTGACTATTTTTTCCAAACTCGGCGGAGGTATTAACATAAGATTTGACCTTTTTGATAAACAACATACCAAAAATCAGGGCTCTCCACGTTGAAAAAGTGGATGTTCTGGATTTGGTACTATTTCTAGATCGTTCCAGCGACTGGAGAGTTTATTGACTATTTTTTCCAACTTGGCGGATGTATTTACATAAGAATTGACCTTATTGATAAGCACAATATAAAAAATCACGGTTTTCCACGTTGGAAAAGTGGATTATTTAGAGTTTTTACTATTTCGAGGGCATCCCAGAAACTGGAGAATTTTTTGATTATTTTTTCACAACTCGGCGGGTGCATTTACATAAGATTTGCCGTAATTGATAGACAAAATACCAAAACTCACGGTCCTCCAGAGTGAAAAAGTGGATTTTCTCGAATTTTCGTCATTTCCCGAACGTTCCAGCGACTGGAAAATTTTTTGACCATTTTTCTCAACCTAACGTACTCCACCTAATCGGTGGACGTGTTTACATAAGCACTGACCGAATCGATAAACGAAATACTAAAAATATATTTTTGGTCTATCAACATTCCCATTTCATCCCACAAAGGAGTGCGTATTTTTCAGTTCGAACATTGACTATTGATTTCTCGCGGTCTATTGCGGGAGCAGTCATAGTTCACCCCGCTATTCATGGAAAAATTACAGAAATTCATTAAATATTGATTTTTTGGGGAATGTTCCACCTCACCGAGGACTGTGGTACTCATGTATGTTGTAGTAGAGGGTATGGCGCTTCAAATGAATGATTTTCCCTAGGTGCCTCCCCCCCGATTTTTTTTTTATTCGAGTTTGAAGTTTTGTTATTGCTAGAAACTAGGGAAAATATGAATGTTTTTTTTTTTTGAAAAAAATACCATGGATGAACGTTCACATATACTAAAATGTCCCCAAGTTTCATCGCTGTGCGATCATTATTGTCTGAGATACAGCCATTTGGATTTTAGGCCTGAAAATGACTCTGCAGCCCATGTGGGTAAGCGGATGGGTCCAATTTTTTGGATTTCGAGTTTTCTCATTGGGGACAACATTTTGACGGACATTTGAAACATTTTCCGACCAAGGCCATTTTCTCCCCCTTACCCAGCTCTCCTTTAGTTTCGACCTCCAGTTTTCATACCTATCTAAAACAATTTTTACACTGTGGTTTTCTAAATTTAATCTGACTCCTTATTTTATTTTACATTTTTTCCGACTTTTATCCAAGTTTAATTTATTATTTTCTCCTTTACTTTTCGACCTCCTTTCTGACCCGCTTGAATTGAACTTTTTGGTTTTTTATTTTATCGTACTCGGGTCTTAAAATTCCTAACCTATTTTATTTTTACCTTGTTTGTGATTCGATATTGTAAACTGTGATTTCGAGACTATCTGTTCGTTTTATAGTTACAAGTCTATGTGCTCTAACCTCCCATCATATCGATATGGCTCGCACCTACGAGGACAAAATTGGACTCATGCAATGACAGAATTTCAGGATCGAATCGCGTTCCTTCATATAGTTTCAATTGGATGTACTATTGTAATCAGATTTTGTATTCGTATAAATATCTTGCGTTTTTGGGAGAAAATTTTGAGACAAACCTTTTTTTTTTTTTCATCATAGTTCACGTTGGGACTTTGTCTGTGCTGTTACTGCTGATTACCAACTTCCATTTATCAAAGATCCTTAGAGCTATAAAACTTCAAAAAGAATGAATGTTTTCAAGTCCTTTCTACTCCGGGTACATATCAGTTGTACTTTATACGAGCCGATAGACAGGAAGAAAGATAGAGAAATAGCGCAGGAAGGATAGAAAGAGATGAGACAAAACGAATTTCCAACTAATTACCATATAAAAACACAGCCACAACAGAAAATGATCTAATATACATAAATATCGATTCTCAAATTTATGTATAATTTGATTCGTTTTCAACCATATTATTTCAAAAATAAGACGATGAAGTCGACAATTTTTATTACGATGAATTCGCCTGATAGCGAGCTTCCGAAAATGACGAAAAAAATTATACACGTACAAATTGATTACGTCTAGTAATTGTGAAAAACATTGAATAATAATTTATACGCGCGTTTATACTGCGTAGAGTATACGATTGAATTCCTCATTCTTGAAAAAGAGGATAATAACGACGGCGATCTCGACAAAGACAACACTCGTGTAAACAGGACCGCCGGGATGGTCTTTAAATTGTACGTGGTGTTTCTTACATACTAAAAACTAATTGAATATTTATAAGGGTAATTAGTTTTTCTTTCTGTGTTTTGGTTATATACTCGTTCGTACTTGCGAGTTTTTGACGGAAATTACGACCTTTATAAAAGTGTATTTAATTATATGAAAATTAGACTGTATTTGGAGGCTAAGATCTCATCTTTGTTTGAAAGTAATTTATTCCTTCGACGACTTCTCACAATGTCCTCTAAAGCATGACATGTGCTGCGATAATAATTGTTCTCCGAGTCCGATAATTAACCGAAAGGTATGAGCCCTTCCAATTATAATTGCATCGAGGATAGACGAAATTCGTTGCTCCGTTTTAAAGAATAAACGCTTCGCCAAATACGCGTACTTGACTGAAGAATCTGAATGGTATCGCATTCTTTAGTTTCTTTTTTACATGACAGCACAAGTTTATGGAAATGACCTAAACGGGATATGGTCAAATTGTCCGAAAAATATGTGTAACGAACATTCATATTTGACAAAGAAACTCGACTTATACTTCACCACAACGCGGGTCTTAAGTCAGAAGCGCGAAAATTAACTCCCGCGATGTGTCTTTGAAGTGGCCACCCTCTTACACTTAACGCGCGTCAAGAATAAGAGTAAAATGTGATCAATAGGAGATAATTGCCGAACGGAACTCGGGAACGCGTAAAATCTTACCGAGATCGGCAAATGTCCGTTCGCTGTTTGTCACTTTGCGAGTATACGAGGTCGCGAAATATCTACGAAATGCCAAACAGACATGGAGTGGCAATTTCGCAAGCAATTAACTCGCGCAAGAACTTCCCTTTTTTCCGCATTCTGTTTGCCCTTAGAATGATATTTTCTCGTTCAGGGTGTCACATCACCCTTAAGAAAACGCATTTTCTTTTCCCTCAGATACACATATATACTACGTATAGACATCCTCACCCATTAAGAAAACGTTAACGATAACACTGGAATTTCTCAACGTTATTAGCAGGGTGTTTCATATAAGCATACGTCCTTACGTAGTTGATTGTGGCGTATTCAAATGAACGAAAACTAAAAACAGATGACAGAGGAAAATATTTACGAGTATAGGGGAAGTATGTTGATGCATATCCATAGTTTGTGGTAGGTAGTTTTTGAGGGTATTTTATATTAGAGTAAGAGGTCGTCACAGACTTATTTAACCGATGGAACATAAAATTTTCATACGGTTCATTCGATAGTATTATCATAATATTATGTGCATGAATAGAATGACGGTGCCTCGAACTTATCAAAAATAGCATGTCATTTGCCGAATTTGTTAGCTTATTAGATGGAGAATAAGAATTGAAGCGTCTGCCAACTAAAGTTGGTAGCTGAAATATCCGCGGACGCATTGAAAGTTTCCAAAAATTACGTTTCATTCTACTTCGTTAACATAATAATTATTCTTACTTCTCGCGTTCATTGAACCGCTATGAGGCTAAGAATATAAGATTGAGAGTTGGCCCAAACCAGTGGCGTATATAGAACATTTTTAAGGGAGGGGAGGGTTGAACTAAAAAATTTCAAAGGCGACTTCCTCGGCAAACGAATTTTTTGGAGGAGGTTTTGAATAAGATTTCAAAGAGTTAAAATTCAGTTCTGGGGAGGGGTTGTCAATACGCCCATTAATCAGGGATTTGATTTCAAGAGATGAAATAATTCTGAAAGAAGCGGCGTGTGCTTTACAAAGCATACAACGTCAAATAAAGTCCTGTAACAACTTTCATTGAATGATGTAAGAAAAGGGGACGTAGGTGTGGCCGAAAAATTATCAAACTTTTCTTACAGAAGTCATTGGAGGCGATAATCTCCAAGTGCGACAGAGCGATACGCGACACGCTTTCTTCCAGATTCAATTACACAGGAGTCTGCAGTAAACCTCAAAAGCACTTACTTCTATGCCTAGGTCTGAAAAGCCTCACTGGTAGTAGAAAAATTGTTATTGTCTCAGTTACACTTCATTAGAAGACATTGAGACGAAATTATGTTCCACTGAAACTTCATTGCTATTAGGCCTTTCTGTATCACACTTTACTCCATTTTCTTGACTATTTACTGGAGTTGCCTTTGATTAGTTTGATACGTACGTTGAGACATTAAGTGGTCAAGATACGCTACTTGACACTACAGTTTATTGAAACCGTCGTTCATCGGTTGAAAATCCACTTTCCGTTCCATATGAGAACAGTAAAGCTGAGACAACATTTGAGACCACAAAAGTAAGAACAAAAAGAAGACCTGTACTTTGTATATCAGTTAGATGGAAAGGTTTCCTTTGATTACTATCGTGGGTATCTTAAATTCGAGACAGACAAGAATCTGACGACGAACAGAACTCCAATTCAACAAATTTTCTAAGTACTCCCAATAAATGAGTCCCCTACCTCAGCAACTGTTGTGCAAGAAACAATGATTAGAGCTCTAGAATTGCATCTCAAATTGGGCAAGAAAATATTATTGTTACCTTTGATCTTGCAATAACAAAAGTTGCGTTACAAATACAATTGAATTGTCGGGTAGAAAAAGGGCCCAAGCTCGAATTAGGGCCCTTTTTTGATTTTTGGTGATCTGAGTCCAGCACTTTATCCTCTTCGTCTGGTACAGTGGTTTTCAACCGGTGTGCCGCGGCACACCAGTGTGCCGCGAGATTTCCAAAGAATTGAAGTTCAAAAAAATATCCGTGGATAAATTTTGGATCAACATCTCGCGAGAATATCAGGCATTGTGTAAAAAAGCGTTTACCATATTACCTACTTCCTTTTTCCACCTCCTATCTTTGCAAACAGCGCTTCTCAGCTCTTACTCTTATAGAAAATAAGAGGTGGGAGTGCCTTCTATCTGTCAAACAAGAAATGCGCTTTTGTTTGTCGAAAATCAGCCCCCCATGTTGACGAAATACATATGTGAAAAATCACAAGCGCAAACCTCGCATTAGATTTTTAATATTTAGTTCTTGTTAACATACTTGTCATACATTTCAAAAATGTTTGAATACCTATATATTTTTAATTGGTGTGCCGCGAAAAATTTTTGCCATCTGAAATGTGCCGCTTCTTCAAAAAGGTTGAAAACCACTGGTCTGGTAAAATTTTTAAATCATTCTCATGAAAATATAGAGTGCAGAAAACTATGTTGAAGTGTAGCATCTACCATAGTTGAACGCTCAGTATGTAGTTGTAAAAATGTAAAATGGCGGTAATCCTGTTTTTTTCTTTTTTTTGTTTTCAAAAGCTGAGAACCTGGTCACTAACTAGGAGAAAGATATTATTTTGCAGTTCATATAGGTTACGTATTAATGTAACATTTGTCAGTCGGTAAAATTGTGTCTGGCCAACTCATACTCAAAATACACCTTCTGCAAATACGGGTTTTGCATTTAAATTCATTTATTTATTATCATCATTTTTGTCGAGATCCAAAACAATCGCTAGAACGCATCAAAACTCGATAATTGCAGAAAGGGCCCTAACATCACAGACTATGACGCGCTCTAACGGCAGTTGAGAAACACTCTAGCGTTCTACTTTTAATTTTGTAGTTTTGTAAATCCAACATCCTTCCAAAATCTTACCAATTTTCAGGACATTTGAGTCTTTTTTTATGGAATTTCTGTGAGACTGAAATTTCAAATTCATTTTTCTCGAAAACTACTTTTTGCTTTTTCTATTGACTGAATCTCCAACATTTTTTAAGTCGTTTATTCAAGTTGGTGGTTTCCACCTCATAAAAAGCAAAATGTAAATTTATTGAAGAAATTGGTTTACTTAAATATATAATACTGGAATCCATCGTTCTCACTGGAGGATTGTTAAATGGATTTTTGGACGGAAAGCATTTTAATCACTGTAAACGACTTCACTCAATACGTTCATTAACATTACAAAAGCTGCACTTTGTCACCTCTCTTTCAGGAAATATAATTATATTCATTGATACTGTACACTTATTGATCCAATTTTGAGAGCGAGAGAAAAAAAAAAAAGAAGAAAAAAATTATTCTTTACTTCAATGCTACACCAATACCATCAGTAGCGAAAAATGTGTATTAAACCCCCTTAGGATAGATGTATTAAAGCAGAAGCGGAAGTTGAACGGTTGGCTCAAAGAGGTGAAAGAATACTTACCGTCACTATTTGTGGACATCTGGGAGCCTTGTTAGAAATGCACGAAATGACGCTATCCAACTTTTAACTGAGAGAAACTTGAGGTCACAGATGATGAGTTATTAACCAATAACCATTCCCGGCACTCACTGTAATATCGATATAAAATCGACTTAGTTCGATCTGATGACGAACCACTATGGAAGGTTCGAAACCGATCATCTTCTGAATAAAATTGAGCAGGTCTGTGATATTTTTTGTTATTTATCCATAAAGCTATTCGGATCTTTGAAACGATACTACAAAGGATATCCAGCGGTGGAACTTACCACAGTGAAAACATTGAAACTCGCAACTTACAACCTACAACTTTCAATCAAAACAAAAAAATTTGACTTACTCCATGAAAATGCGCACAATTCTCCATATCTTCATTTTCTCGCACTTTTTTTGAATGAGAACGCGATGCTCGAAAAGATGAATTAAAATTTTTAAATTCTTCCGTTCAGAGTCGTTCTTTTCAAGATCATGAAGAAAAACTTGGTCCTGAAACGTGAGAAAAACTGTTTTGATCCAAGAAGATCGTCGAACATAATATCTTTATCGTGTCTTCTAGGCTGAAAGACTGAAGAGCATGCGTCTAAGAGTCAGCTCTGGCTCCAAATCAACCCTTTTTTCCCTTATGGCTCCTCTCTCACGACTAAGAAACTGGAAAATTATATGAGGGAGAAAGTGGATAAGAAGAGAGTTGCTAAGCTGGTATGGTAAATTTAATATTACGACTAGATTAAACCTTATGGTCCATTCGAGACTCTCCGGTATGCTCCTCCCCCTTGAGTTTGATTACTTTATGCGGGACGTCAATTTAAAGTGTCGGAAGTTTGAGGTGAACTTGAAGGAGAAGAAGAATAAGAAGTTGTCCTCCCTAATGAAGGTTAATGATGAGGAAGGGGGGAGTGACGGTGTTTTCGTTCATAAATTCCATCCCCCCTCATAAATAATAGTCAGGTAGTGTTTAATAGTGACGAAACTGTCCTCCTTGAGGAAGGTTTGAAATTCAGTTTACCTCCCCTCAAGAAGGATGAAACCTTGGCGAATGTTGTTGCGGATTTTGCGGTTAAAATTGGTCCTGGTTTTAATACCCGGGAAGTTTGTGCCGAATTAGTCCGTAATAACCCCCTCCTTCGCATGAGTAATAAATTGGGAGGAGTGATTTAAGGTTTGAAGAGGAAGATGAAAGAGGGAGATTTAATCGTCACCAAGGCTGACAAAGACAATGCTGTTGTGGTGATGGAGAAGTCGGCCTATTCTTCTAAGGTCCATGAAGTCCTCCAGCAGTGTGGTGCTAAAGAGAGTGAGGATTTCAGTTTTCCTAAGCACGTTAAAGAAATTAGGAGTGTCATCAACAGGAGTGAGGCTATTATCAAAACTCCTGCTTTGAAGAAAGCCCTCCTTGTTCCTAACCCCACACCACCCCTCCTCTACGGGCTGCCCAAAGTGCATAAGAACAATACAACGATGCGACCCGTTGTTTCTTTCGTCTCCTCTCCTACCTACCTCCTTGCCAAATTCCTTGACCGTTGGTTCAAAAATCGTATTGATTTTGAATCTCCTCATTCGGTCTTGAATTCGGCCTCTTTAACTGACGTCCTGAAAGGTGTAAGTCTTCCCCCGGGAACGACCATCCGCTCGATTCATGTTGTCGGTTTGTTCCCGAATATTTCTAAGGCTGCTACTATCCAGACCAAAGAAGAGGAGGGCTGTTTACTGGTGGACCAACAAGATTGCTGAATTGAGAAAAGAGTGCAACCGTCAGCGCCGGATATACCAGCGTAGTAGTGGCCGCGAAGGGGCGCGGGCGGTTGCACCCGAATACCAGCTGGCTTATAAAAGGCTGAAGAAGGCCATCAAGGACAGCAAGAGTGCTGCATGGCGAGAGCTATGTGAGATGGCAGATGACGACCCATTTGGAAAGCCTTATAAGTTAGTGCTGAAGAAGCTCAAAGGCCTCTCAGCAATGAGCCGAATGGAGCCGGATGTTGTGGGTCAAATCATTGATGGCTTGTTCCCACAGCAGCCACCACCAATGGTAACGCTACCAATAGTAGAAGAGGATGGTATATCCCTCCTAGGCACTGAGGAGGTTGATGCAGCAGTCAATAGACTGCGGGGCAAGTATTGGAAGGCTCCAGGCCCGGATGAGATTCCAAATCCAGTCTGGAGCGCCATACATTCAGTTGACCCAGCACTGCTTGTTGATACATTCAATGCGGCAATTGTTGGGGGACTGTTCCCTGTGCGATGGAAGAAAGCCAGGCTAGCGTTGATCGATAAGAAGGATAAACCACCTGGTCTACCATCCTCTTATCGTCCACTTTGTCTGCTAGACAATGTTGGTAAACTTCTAGAAAGAGTGATAGCCAATCGTTTGGAGAGCTATCTGAAGGAAAGAGATATAATCTCTGATAGCCAGTACGGTTTTCAAACTGGACGCTGCACATCAGATGCTGGGATCCGGCTGAAGAGGATAGCCAAGTCAGCAATTGATATGCGTCAGTTTTGCGCAGCCGTCAGCCTCGACATAAGAAATGCGTTCAATTCAATTCCATGGAAGATGATATTGGAAGCTCTTGTGAACGCAGGAGTGCCCGCATACCTGCTCAGGATGATCAGCAGCTATCTTAGCTGCCGTGAAATCCAAGCAGAGACGTCTGCTGGTACAGTAAAGCGCCCTGTTACTTGTGGGGTGCCGCAGGGGTCGGTCCTTGGGCCGCTTTTGTGGTGCGTCGCATTTAACGGAATCTTTAAGGTGAAGCTGCCACCGGGGGTTAAGCTTATCTGCTATGCGGATGACACCCTGGTGGTATGCACTGCTGAAACAACTGTAGCGGTGGAGAGCAGGGTAAACCGGGCCCTAGAGGATGTGACGCGTTGGATCGAGTCGGCTGGACTTGAACTAGCAGCAAGTAAGACAGAGGCCATTTTATTCACGACCCGTCGGAAGTTCAAGCCACCCACCTTTCGCCTGCGAGGTGTGGAAATTGAAACCAAGAAGCAAATGAAATACCTGGGCATCTGGTTTGACTCAACGCTGAGCTTCAGGCACCATTTCCTGATGGCAGCGGAAAAGGCGGGCCGGGTAGTTGGATACCTAAGCCGCCTTATGAGGAACCTGGGAGGACCGAGAGAAGCAAGGAGAAGGATCATGATGAGCACCGCCTTGTCGATCCTCCCATATGGTGCGCCAGTATGGGCCGACTGCATGAAGATACCATACCGAAGAAGAGAGATGGTAAAGATCCAACGAAGAGCTGCGCTGAGGTGTGTTAGTGCCTACCGCACTGTCTCGACGGAGGCTCTTTGTGTATTAGCACGTTCCCCACCAATCGAGCTCCTTGCTGAGGAGAGAGCGGTGGTGTTCGAAGCAAAGAAGAGAACGACGACCAACCGAGAAGCTTTACGGGTCAAGCAGGAGGCCAGGCGCTCCTTGCTTGTAAAGTGGAAAGAAAGAATTGCCCAGAGTGAGCTGGGTACATGGACAACCCGTGTGCTAATATGCGACCTTGATGAGTGGATGAACCGACACCATGGTCAGTTGAACTTTCACCTGACGCAGGTGTTAAGCGGCCATGGCTGCTTCAACAAGTACCTTCAGGAGAAGTTAAGGAAAGTTGAGCAGGCAACGCGTTCGCACTGTAACCAAGGGCGGGATGATGGACCACAACACACCTTATTTGAGTGTGAGGCGTGGAGGCGTGAGCGGGACGAGCTTAGTCGGTCTCTCCAAGAGATCGGGGTAGATGAAGCGCTCGACCCGAGTAGCTTGGTACCCACCATGCTAGGTTCCGAAGAAGCATGGAACCAGGTGTCTGCATTTGCGGCCACCATCATGAAGAGGAAGATGGACCAGGAATGGAATAGGCAAATGCAGAACCACGCTATGGCCTACTCAACACCTGTGTACCATCAACATCCAGATCTGCAGGAAGAAGAGGAAGAAGGATACCATCCAGATTGTTAGGGCCTTTATAGTTGTTGACAGAATCTCGCGTTTATATGGTTGCTCCGCGTCCTCTATTCCGGTGAACTTACTACGGTACGTTCACTGTTCATACGAATATGTCTAACGAGCACCATACAGTGAGATCCACGCAACAGCGACTTATTACGCCTGATGTGATGTGATAGTGTCGTTTTTGTGATGTGAGTGTTCTCTAGTGCTGTTTCTTTTTTGTGCGTGCCAGAGGGGCATCGCAGCTTGGCGGTTGCCAAAGAAACTTGGCAGTTGCCAAGTAGAAGAGGGGGTTCGCGTAGGAGATTCCTCCTTCACTGAAGTTATACCCGAAAGGATCGATTCTGGTGTTGTAGGAAACAATATTAAATGCATACGCAACCCGCACCTATTCCATTATGGATGACGGGCGGTGCTGCACATGCGACACACAAGCGATCCAGCGTATGGGTGAGCTACTCGTCAAAGCCAATATTCCTCACAATGAGCTTCAGGAATTTTTCGATCTTTTGAATATTTTGCTGATCCCCAAACTACTGTAAATTTGAGGTAAAATTTTTCGAGTTTCCTGATGAAGTAGGGATCCCTATTGGATCACCTTTAGGCTCTCTCATCTCCGAAATTTTCATGTCCAAGTTTGAACTTGACCTCTTTTCCTCGAACCAGGTGTTACTTAATCATTTTCACTATTGACACAGGTACGTTGATGACGTTCTATGTACCTGGACTGGTCTCCCAGATCTCCTTGGTGAGTTTCTGAGGTATCTCAATTCCTGGTACCCTTCCATCAAATTTACGTTGGAAATAGGGGTATTTTCCATTAACTTTTTGGATTTATCGATCTCTATAATAGACGGTATCCATAAGTTTGGAATTTACAGGAAAGATACTACGACCAATGTTTTAGTCCACGGTGGTTCGTTTGGTCCTGTTGCTCATAAGATGGCTGCTTTTCACAGCCTACTTCACAGACTGACTCGTAATCCTTTGACTCAGTCTGCCTTCAAGAAAGAGTTACTCACAATAAAACACCTCGCCAGAGTGAATGGCGTCAATGTCGATGTTGACATGATGGTTTGGAGGAAAGTTACGACGAGCCTTCTTGATTCCACCACCTCCCTCCCCCGAGACACGATCCGTGATCGCCGTTTGCGTTGGATCAGTCTCCCTTTCTTGGGGAAGTTCTCCCTCCAATTGGGTCGGGCCCTCCGCCCGTTTGGCTTCAGACCCGCGTTTTACAACCCCACCACAGCAGTCAAGAGGTTATTTGTGAGACTGAAGGACCCCATACCTGTTGATGAGAGGAATGGTGTTTGCAAGTTGGAATGTGGGGATTATGGAGGCTTTTATATTGGTGAGACCAGCCGCCAAATGAAAGTTAAGGTAGCTGAGTACCTGAAGTCTTGGAAGAAGGGACACTTAGGGGAGTCTGCTTTTGCTGATCATTTAATAAACAGTGGCCACAGCTTCGGCGAGGGATCCAAAAAGCTCCTCCATAAGGAGAATTCCTATCGTAAGGGCATCGCCCTCGAGAATATAGAGATAATGCGTCATCTAAACACCGACGGTATCACTGTACTCAACTCGTACATTCCGGCCCGATCGAACTGGTTTATGATGCACGCCGCGATTTATCGTTTGGACAATCTTAATACCTTGCTCTTCTTTTCTGTTCGCCAGTTGCTTTCATTTCAGGCTTGAAGATGGTTTATTAACCGAAAGTTCTCGTCGTCTTATATTTTTCTGCGGTTTGCATTGTTTACTCTCCCTTCGGAGTATTCGTTTTTCGCGTTTATTATGGATAGCTGTACCCTTGAGGAACGTATTCGTTCAATTGCCACCTGTTTACCTAATGGCAACATAAAAGCAAAAGGATAGCATAAACTATGAGCTATATAGCAAAGTACGTGCGCATTTGCCAAAGAGTAATTGCCACCAGTTTGCTCCATAGCAACATATAAGCATAAGAATAGCATACGCTATATGTATCCATAAAGCAGAGAGCGCCACCATTTTCCCTACGTTGGCAACTTAATAGAAAATACCACAGTAGAATTTGCTATTCCTCTGCTCTTATATGAGCTACTCATTTGAATATGCCTTAGATGCATTTGCCACAATTTTTCTATATTGGCAAATCGGGGGATTCTTATAGTTTACCTTATCAAGTGCAAGTGCTCATATTACCGTATTTCCCAGCAACATACGTGCGCATTAACCAAGGTGCAATTGCCACCATTCAGCTACACAGCAACAAATGAACATAAAAATAGCATATCCTGGATTATAATCATTTCACGATTGACGCAAATAATCCTGGTTACACTCTCTCTTGAAAAACTACCGGTGACCTTGAAGAGTTGATTCGAATCGGCGATGGTGAGCCGAAACGAAGAATTTTCTTTCACTCTTGGCCAGAGCCGTACTCAGAGTCCATTTGTAGAAGAGGCTCCAGTTGAAATTAGGAGCGCCAAGCGTAGTAATGATCCCTCGTTTCATTAGTATTGTACTGGGGGAGGGGCTGATGACACGTCTGGGAGGACTTATCTCCTTCTTGTGTCCTTTGTTAGGGTATGTTCTTGACCGAAAGAGATGAAATCCGCGGCAATAACAGCAACTTGTTAGTGTTAAAACTTGCAACGCGTTTTTCTCAAAAAAGACTTTTCTAATTTTCAACATTTAACTATTGCACAAATATCACGATGAGTTTCACAGTTAGAAGATCGTGGTTGGTCTCATTAGATTCACCGTGAAATTCTCCATACGAATCAGGTGCTAACTCAATTTTCATTATGTTTATCCTAGGGTTGGATTTCTCAGCACTCGTCACAAGAGTGTACTAGAGCTGGAATACAAAAGGAAAAAATTGATCAGTAACTTTTGGGAAGTTTTTGAAGGAGGGTAATCGATTTTGTTTTATTTCATTTGTACACTAATCAAAACAATCTTCAATTTGCCATTGAAAAAGTTCAAGAAGCTGGGGTGTTTTCACGAGATGCTTAGAAAAAAATATTAGCCAACAGTCACAAATTAATGTGCATCATTTTTTAGCTGACTCGGAAGTCCCCAAATCCAAAATTATTGAAGATAGAATTTTTCCAAGTAAATCACCGCCACCTTACCTTGGCCATTACCAAAAAATCATCTTATAGTTCTCAAACTAGTTCGGAGCCCCGCCTCTCTCACGACTACGATTTCCTCGTGAGGTCGTCATAGTCATGTCATAGATTTCGTACAGATTTTTATAAATGGCCTACAGCAATGAGACATACACATGTCAAAATGCTTGCGGTGGAGCGTTCTAAATTTTTGTTTTGAGGCCTATACAGGTATACCACAATATTTCATCAAAGCAAAAATTGTTTTGTTCGTAATGTGAAATTATACAACATATTTTCAATTACTAATGCAATATATGAGCGTACAAGTACCGTATACCTACATTTACTAGTAAACAATCGAAACCTCAATAAACGAAAAACCTATAGAGAACGTCCTTTGTAAATAAGCCGAATGTGACTCGTTATATTATACAATCGAAATCTCGTATTTTCTTTCGATGATAAATGTAGCTCGGATTCCGCTGTCTACTGTTGCCAAAAATATTCAATTTTTGATAAATTAAAAAATCCGAAAATGTATACCCTCGTTCATCGGAGGCTAGACCTTCGTCGTAAACACGGAATTCAGACTGCATACTATAACTCGATATGTGTAATACCGACCACGTATAGTAGAACTACGCCAGAGAACCTTCGCCCTCTCTCCCGTTACACAAAGAACCGTTTCACGTCACCGATTTTAAATTAGTCCACGATAGCTTCGCGAAAAGATATAGTAAATCGACTTCGCTTGATTCATTTGGCCGCTACAGCGTCTATCAGTTTCCTTTGATATCGGCTAAAAATTACGGTGTCCTCGCGGGCCTCGGCACGTTAGGTCTACGCGCCAGGTAAAACATTAGGACGCTACACTCTGTTAATATTGATGACAGCAGTGTAATCACAGTTTCCGAACACGATGCGGTCGACGGGTGGCTGTTGACGACACTAGGTATATCAAAAGCGGTATCTCATCTTTTTGGTTTTTTAATTTCCTAAGAAATCGACACCCCCTAGCGAGTCTAACCTTGTATTTCATGCTCCAAGACTAATGATCCACCAAGCCAAAGCCAACCCCCGTCTCCCTGAAGAAAAAGGTATACGTACCCATTGTTTTCTTATTTCTATCCGCCCAGCATTTTCGTAACAGATTGTCTCCTGAAATACGAGGTATTAAATATGTCGTAACGCGTTTTATTTTCAAATAATATTTTACCGCATCCAATTTTATTTCTTCATATACTATTATTCACCTGATATAGTATTCTTATTTCGACAGTTCTCTTATAGTAATACGGTTCGATATATTACTGCCTTTGATCGTCTCCAGACTAAGTGTATAAGCCTATATGGTGATGATATATGCCGTATAGGAGTATCTTAACGTCCCATCACGACCTAATGATGTTCTAAAAATGTCACCAAACGAGAGGTATTTATTTTTAAGCACGTATTATTTGTGTGTTATACCGATTGCCATCTAGAATCGGTTTTACGGGCTTCGTAAGGCGTACTTTACAGAGTACAGCCGAAGCGAAGTTGTAAAAGGCGAAACAGAATTTAGTTATTTCAAAACTTTTCTTTTACCCCACGAAGGAAAAACTTTGACGAAGGCACTTTAAATCCAGCGAAAAAACCTTTTCGCTTACACTACGGTATTGCATTTTTTCGGTCTACAAAAACCCACCTTGGCTTTTTCGAGAGAGAAACAAGCGGACGTGTGTAATGTACATGCAAAAGCGGAGACGGGATTTGCATGCTGTCTTCTTTAGTTTATTGCTCGAAACTCGCCGGCGAAGTCCATCGAATATCTTTTTGACTTATCGGCGCGCTGCCCTTAAGCAAACTTCTTCCCTTCTTCTTATCCGCGAGGGTGATTTTATTTATGTTACATTCTCACAAGTTACCGGAGCATTTTCTTTATAATTTTTTTCATCCTTACTTTTCTGACTCGTCGACTTTGCTACAACCTCTGCAGACGTTCCGCTGTCTCTACTTCACCACATATGTAAACAGGCTCTTATACAAATTGAACCCATCTTTTTCTCTTCGAACGAGCAATTTCTAGTGCTTGCCGATTTATTGTCACGAACAATAAGAGGCGTAAAGCGCGCACGTCTTGAGAAAAAAAAAAAAAAAAAAAAAAAAAAAAAAAAAGAGGTCGCTACTTTCGAGCACCTGGCCGGGTTCTATTTAATGTTAATTAAAACCACGTATAGCCGGTAATTAGAAGAAAAACAGTGGACATTGGAACGTGGCATTGTGTACAAGGAATATTAAAACGATTGTATACGGCAAATGTAAGTACGAAGTAAATTAGCATCAGTGACGAAAGGCATATTCGTTGTTGATGAGAGGTGGAACGATTTGAACGTGTAGACCTACTATTCAGTTATTCACCCTTTCCTTTCCTCCTGTCTGGATATTCGTTCGACCGAACCATTAATTAAAATATTCATTAAACCAACAAATAAGCTAATTTTTTCGAGCGCTGAATTCTACAAAGACTATATTTTATCGCATGTTTGCCAATAACGTGACTTACGGAAAAAGTCGATTCGAGTGACCTCCGGATTTAATAAAAACCAACGAAAAAAAAAAAAAAAAAAAAGTTACTATCTCGAAAACCTTGGATTATTGCTTTTCTGTATCGTGTGGAAGGCGGGGCACTGCGTGAAGTTATTATTTTTGAACGTTTTTCGATATGGGCATTGAGGTAGTGACATTCAGATGAAATGGAGTTGTGATATCATCTCTGATTTGAGAAGAAAAAGACAATTGACGAGACTAGCCTGAGGGGAGTGGTGTATAAGTATCCCTGGCATATAGTGTATTAGCCCTCTCCTAAGAGGGTTCAATCGATTGAGTCTTCTTCTCTTTCTGCCAATTTATATAACCCAGTATACCATACTAGTACAATATTGATCCATGATTTTGGAAAGCCCGTCTTGAAATCTGGAAATAGAAGTTGTCGAGATCTTTCGCGCTTCACACGCGAACGTGACGTACTCAGACTATCAACTTCAATATCACAACATCAAACACGGATGCATGGGATCACATTTTATGCTCTTCTTGTTGACATTCGGCGGTGGTGGTGGGTTGAGCATTTCTTGGAATGGACTCGATAAGATTCACCAAGTTACGGCCGGACATACCGAAGAAGGGATACTCAAACGAGTAAACATGCGATGAATTTGCATTGACCGCAGAAACAGCTTGAATTTCAATGGCGGAAGGCAATTCAACTACAAAGAGTATCGATTCTCAGATACGTGAACGTAAAGCACTTTATAAACGAGAGCTACTATCGATAACCAGAGATCACTTTGAATATACCTAAAATTAACGTCGCGTCGATCTGGAGTCGATATACAGTCACTTTCTCAAAGCATTCTGTGTGTTTGGCGACTTCGCTACTCGCAGACACAATATGTAGGTATCATAATTGTATAATGAGGACCACTGAGAACCTTAATTACGTTTGACCTGTGTAGCAGCAATGGTCAAATCGATGCAGTGTCAACCTCGATTTCTGTAGTTGTGACCGAGGATGAGAAAAGGGACCTTAGTGGGCAAAAAATTTGATTTTTCCTGATTACACCATGCGAAAGAGCGTGAAAAATTATGTAAAGAACTATCATAAACAGGAAAATTGATTTTTTGCCCACTAAGGTCCCTTTTCTCATCCTCGGTCACAGTTGACATCAATCTATGATACCGGAGTCGACTCAATTTCGACGTCCATCAGAATGAGTCGGTGGTAAAAAAGAACAGTCGATTTCGAGGTTCATCGGAATGATGAATAATCTCATAATGTTAAGTGTAAATAAAAATTGTTTGGGTTTGTTCCGGTGGTTTTTTCAAACGTAATTCTTATTCTTCACCTCTCACTGGGGTATTTGGGCACGGCTAGCGACTGTTAAACGACGAAGACGCTTTCCAGGGCGCGATGGCAATAATATTCTTGTAAAAGGTGTATAGGGTACATTTCAGATGACGTCACATCTCGAGCACTGGTATTCGGACCGGGCAGCGCTAGCGTTGTATTGCAGCGGGGAGAGGTCGAAAGAGGTATCTACACTATGGCGGTATATGGTAGAAAAATGAAAAAATTGTCAACACTTGAATGAAACAGATCTGGCTTCCTGACATCCACACATTCTACAAATTAGATGGGATAACAAAACCTTCAATTCTGTTTCATCGAAGAGTTATTTCAAATTTTTTATTTTTCTCCCAGTTACCACCATAATTCAGATACCTCTTTCATACTGGCACTAGTACCATTACTGTTGTACGAATCACGCACGTTATTAGCGATCCTGGCGGATATCCGATTTAAATCAATTTCGCTCGCATCATCAGCTCCCACAGATGTAAAATCTTTTCAAGAGTGTTTTTCAAGTCCAAGTGGAGCTCCCTCTTACGCTGGGCTACTACACCATACCTAGTTGTATACATGGCCCCTTTGAGGCTAATCTGGTCAAAAGCAAACTAGCCTGAGAAGCTACACCTTCTTTCTGGTTAGCTCAGTCCACTGTCGTTTTCTTCATCTCTGATTACTACCCTAGAACCTAATGCTATCTACAGGAAACAACTGTACGGCATATTTAAAGATACAAGTAGATACCCGCAACTTAAGATCACTGAACAAAGAGTGGCTGATCCAAAAAGAGCGATAGAACTAAAGAAATATGTCACAGAAGGGGAATTGCATGAAATTCGGTCAGATAGAGGATTGAAACTGCAGTACATGAGACGGAACAAAATGAAGTAACGGAAACACCCCCAACAGAAAGAGCCAGAAATGAAGAGACTGCTAAAGCAGATGGCAATGTCCTCAAATGATATTGGAATGAAGTTTGGGATGGGGAAATGTAAGACAACGACACTGAAAAAGAAAAAACAGATGGCCTTGGAGAAGAATGTTGACACGGGCGGAGAAGAAATGACAAGCTCTGCAGGAATAGAGCAAAGAAGAATTAGACTAGACACAAGTTCTTCCAATTTGCTATTAAGTAATTCATTTTCACGCTGATCTTCATAATACAAGTGTGTACTGTCTATAGAGCCCTATGATAACAAGTGAGGACATGGGCCGCCATATTTAGTTGTGACGTCATTAAGACTTTTTGTCAAATTGATTCATCTTGTCTTATGTCCAACTAATGTCAGCTACCTTATATCAGTTTTATTGGGAATTTGGATGTCTAGCCTGAGGTGCGGTCATTGAAAGAGGCGAGGCAATTAATGTAAGATTGAACTTCTACTTTGCTAGGCAATTCATTTTTCGCAGATAGGTAGATTCGATGCTCCACATAGAATTGAATAATTAGTTCTTTTTTTCTTCAAATTTGCTAGGCAATTATTCATTTTACTCTTTATCTGTAGTATGTAATAAAATGCATTTTTTTTTTTTTTTTTTTTTTTTTCTAGCTAAATACCTGTAAAAGAGATTGAGTTTTTAGTACTACAGAGGATTATCATGAACTTTGATATTAATAAAATATATTATTATAAAACGAGGTTTCCTCATATAAAATTAGCCCTCAGGTTTCAAAACGTTTTCTCTCCAAATAGCTGATTTTCAAGTGTATGTAGTGGAAGTATTGTAATTTTCTCAAATTATATCACTAAACAAAAAATATGTAGGTGTGAAACATTTTTCAACTAATGAATTTTTTTGTAGAAAGCTTTGTGTCAACTCAATAATGAAAATAATAAAAAAAAACAGTCAAAATTCTACCCCTCCCCCCAATTTCCCCTATAAAAGGGGTTGCATCAAAAAGTTACCCATATAATTATTTAGATTTAGCAACTTTACTCAAAAATCATCCATCAATTACAGGAAAAATCAGAAAATACCAAGAAACAGCAAATATTCAAGTGGCTGTAATGGCAACACTGTAAGTTTTTGCGCATATAGGATTATGCAATTTTAAAGGAAATTTTATGGGTAATACTTTTTAACTGAGGTGTTTTTTCTGTACAAGGCTTTGTTTCTCCTCAATAATGGAAATAATGAGAAAAAAACAATTTTTTTGACGTTCCACCCCCCATTTCTCCACTGAAAGGGGTCGGATCAAAAAGTTACCAATATTTTCAAATTCAGCGAATCTTTTTCATTGCAATCATGCCAGTTACCAAAATGTTATATTAAACGCACCTTGAAATCCTTTTTTGCAAAAATGAGTCCAGTCTAAATAATAGAATAACAAATGGAGAAGGAAAGGTTACGGAAAGAGTTTGCAATGCGTCTCTAGATGACAGGTAAAGGAAGCCTCAACAAGGGAAATATTGTTAAAGCAATCAACACGTTTGCAATCCCTGTGTTAACCTACGCATTTGGTATAGTTCAGTGGAGCAATAGGGAACTTGAAGAATTCCAAAAAATAACACAAGAAACCAACTCCACAACCCAAAATTGGCGGTCAAAAGAACTACAATCTCAAGAAAAGCAGGAGGACGAGGAATATTTGATATATAAATATGCATAACCGACAGATTGGAAATATACAAAAATACATGAGAAAGAGGGAGAAAACAAGCCCAATAATAAAAGCAATAGTTGAGTCAGATGAAAACCTGACCCTGGTTGACCTCTCTAGACCAGCAAACAATATAGAGAGCAAATGTGGAGAAGAAAAGAGACACAGATGGTCATATGGAGCAGTAAGGCGATGCATGGTAGATTTTACAGCAAACTCAGTAGCAAGGAAGTATAGGGAAATGTCCTGTGAGTGATCAGGAAGGGAAACATATACGCAGAGACTGAAGGATTCATGTTTGCGATTCAAGATCAGGTAATACCAACAAAAAATTATCAGAAAGTCATCCTGAAAGACAAGGAAGTAATTGACAGATGTTGGAAATGCAGAGACAAGAGCAAAACAATCCAACAGGTGCTCAACGGATGTGCAGTATGAGTAACCACTGACTAAAAAGAAAGGCATAAAGAAGCCAGAAGCAATAGTTCAGTTGGAACATTATAAAATATATAGGGACAGAACGATAAGAACTGACCAAGAAGTAACCTGCAATTGCCCAGTTATTATAACCTTCAATAAAAACGAAAGAACAGTGCAGCTGAAGCGATTCCAGAAAATCGAAACATTGAAACAACGTAAGAAAGAAAGAAAAAAGAAACACGTGGAGCTGGCCAAGCAAATCGCTACAAACTGGAGAGTCAAGGAGGTGAAGATTGTACCAATTGTGGTGAGCAGTACAGAACTGGTCCAGAAGCAGCTGCAGAGAAATTTTTGGAGATCGGACTGCACAATAGATACTTTTGGAATAATACAGAAGGCGGTTGTAATTAAGAGGTGCGATTTAGTTAGGAGCTTCTTAGGGAATTTGTCAACGTCTCTGCTGCTGGATGCAATAAGTACTCGCAGTTCCGTTTTCTCTTACCCTGATGAAGGGGTATGTCGACTCTGGAACGTCGGTATTAATTTTATTTTAGTAATTATATCTGATGGCAGAGCCTTTCAAGTTTAAATTTTAATTACATTATATTTCCATCAGGACAAGTTTCATTTTTTTACTTTTAGAAAACATTGTTGTTCATTTGATATCTGGCGTCACAAGAAATTGGTTTACATACATAATATAAAAAACTAGCTAAAGGGGATGCTCTGGAAGCAAATTCAGAAAATATAGGATAGGGGTTATGATTCAATAAGCATTCAATCAGGCAGTCAACCCAGCCTGAAGACGTGTTAAACGCGAAAAACGAATACTCCGAAGGGAGAGTAAACAATGCAACCCGCAGAAAAATATAAGACGACGAGCACTTTCGGTTAATAAACCATCTTCAAGCCTGAAATGAAAGCAACTGACGAACAGAAAAGAAGAGCAAGGTATTAAGATTGTCCAAATGAGAAATCGCGGCGTGAATCATAAACCAGTTCGATCAGGCCATCTTCCGGAATGTACGAGTTGAGTACAGTGATACCGTCGGCGTTGAGATGACGCATCATCTCTATATGCTCGAGGGCGATGCGCTTCCGGTAAGAATTCTCCTTATGGAGGAGCTTTTTGGATCCCTCGCGGAAGCTGTGGCCACTGTTTATTAAATGATCAGCAAAAACTGACTCCCCTAAGTGTCCCTTCTTCCAAGACTTCAGGTGCTCAGCTACTCTAACTTTCATTTGGCGGCTGGTCTCCCCAATATAAAAGCCTCCACAATCCCCACATTCCAACTTGTAAACACCACTCTTCTCATCAACAGGTATGGGGTCCTTCAGTCTCACAAATAACCTCTTGACTGTGGTAGGGTTGTATAACGCGGGTCTGAATCCAAACGGGCGGAGGGCCCGACCTAATTGGGGGAGAACTTCCCCAAGAAAGGGAGACTGATCCAACGCAAACGGCGATCACGGATCGTGTCTCGGGGGAGGGAGGTGGTGGAATCAAGAAGGCTCCTCGTAACTTTCCTCCGAATCATCACGTCAACATCGACATTGACCCCATTCACTCTGGCCAGGTGTTTTATTGTGATTAACTCTTTCTTGAAGGCAGACTGACTCAACGGAATACGAGTCAGTCTGTGAACTAGGCTGTGAAAAACAGCCATCTTATGAGCAACAGGACCGAACGAACTATCGTGGACTAAAACATCGGTCGTAGTATCTTTCCTGTAAATTCCAAACTTATGGATACCGTCTATTATAGAGATCGATAAATCCAAAAAGTTAATGGAAAATACCCCTATTTCCAACGTAAATTTGATGGAAGGGTACCAGGAATTGAGATACCTCAGAAACTCACCAAGGAGATCTGGGTGACCAGTCCAGGTGCATGGAACGTCATCAACGTACCTGTGCCAATAGTGAATAATTATGATTAAGTAACACCTGGTTCGAGGAAAAGAGGTCAAGTTCAAACTTAGACATGAAAATTTCGGAGATGAGAGAGCCTAAAGGTGATCCAATAGGGATCCCTACTTCATCAGGAAACTCGAAAAAGTTTCCTTCAAATTTACAGAAAAATTCCTGAAGCTCATTGTGAGGAATATTGGCTTTGACGAGTAGCTCACCCATACGCTGGATAGTACCAGCCTTAGGAATATTCGGGAACAAACCAACAACATCAAACGAGCAGATGGTCGTTCCCGGGGGAAGACTTATACCCTTCAGAACGTCAGTTAAAGAGGCCGAATTCGAGACCGAATGAGGAGATTCAAAATCAATGCTTTTTTTGAACCAACGGTCCAGGAATTTGGCAAGGAGGTAGGTGGGGGAGGAGATGAAAGAAACAATGGGTCGCATCGGGGTATTGTTCTTATGCACTTCGGGCAGCCCGTAGAGAAAGGGTGGTGTGGGGTTAGGAACAAGGAGGGCTTTTTTCAAAGCAGGAGTTTTGATAATAGCCTCACTACTGTTGGTGACACTCCTAACTTCTTTAACGTGCTTAGGAAAACTGAAATTCTCACTCTCTTTAGCACCACACTCCGGGAGGACTTCACGGACCTTAGAAGAACAGGCCGACTTCTCCATCACTACAACAGCATTGCCCTTGTCAGCCTTAGATTGCGGTTTGCATTGTTTACTCTCCCTTCGGAGTATTCGTTTTTCGCGTTTATTATGGATAGCCGTAACCTTGAGGAACGTATTCGTTTAACTGAAGACGTGTAATAAGTCAAAATAGTTTTTAAATCGGGGGAAAACTCAGTCGTATCCTCATGAAATTTTTCGGGAGCAATTTAAGTTTTGAAGATACCTTCTGGTCCACCTCACAGATCAGACTCCACAATTGTCTTAACTGACGATGAGGCTGAATTCGTAAGATTTTGTTCTTTCACTTGAGAAAAGTAGGATTTCTTCTTTCGGATGTGTTGTATAGGGTCGAAAGAAATTAGTTATAATTAGAATCTTTTATTGCCGGAAAAATGTTGGAAAATGATAAATACTTTTCATTATACGGGAGAGAGATGCTGCCTTGTAGGTAGGAAAAGATAAATAGGTAGCGGAAATACCGGTAGAAATTGTAAGAGGAAATTTGCTCGGAAAGAAAAAGGTTAGCAAAAAATTTAAAATTTCTTATGTATTGTAATATTGATTTTTTTTTTGTTTTTGAGAACTTTTTCTTATAATATATCCATTTTGATCAGTCCTAATATACCTTGCAGCCCCATATGCAACTGCCAGGTACAACTTTTGTATTGATGTACTCGAAGCTGAAAATAAATGTGGCATTTTATGCAAAGCTTTTTTTACAAATAACATCCCAAGATGGTTTTGTTAGCAGACTTAACCATGTTTGACTTCCTCTAACATGTAATGTTATTTACTTACTCGAAAACATAATAAAAAGAAAAAATTATGTACAAACTACAGACGACTGTTGCGCGTAATGGTTGCCTTTCATACGACGGAGCATCGTAGGCAACATATCGAACGTTAATAACGTAATTCCAGGTACGATAGTTTTTTGCGAAAACCTCAAACCAGAAATTATATTACAGGTATATAGAAAAAATTATTATTTATAGTTCTACATATAATTGAATTGTATTTCCAAGATCACACATTTATGTAACATAAAAAAACTTCCATAAGTAGGATTAACCTTTGCGAAATCATTTACTTGAGAAAATTCTCTTTCCTTGACTACGTCAAAAATTAGGCAAGCTTGGAATTCGGATTTTTCAATATTGATAATCAACAATTATTATCCTGCAATCGATTACGTGGAAAAGTGAAATTTGTTGATTATTACAACTGCTTTATATAGCAAAAGGTAGGAAACTTCTCAAATCACAGAATTTCATGATTTTTCCTATAGTCTTACTTTAGCAAAGCCTATATCGCAAAATTAATAAAAGCCTTCCCCATCAAATCCACCTGCGAAAACTCTCATAATACCTCTTTGACCCATCTCGAAGCCTCATCATCTATATCCATAGCTCGAAAGTCAAAACAACGGAAAAAAAAGGAAAAGAAGGCAAAACTCTGATTAGAAACCGGACGTTCTTCTGAAAGTAACCTCCCATAAACAGCTTCCCTGTTTTGAAATGCATCTTAGTTTTGTTGTACGCAGGCACTGGAAAGAGTTGGGCTACTTAAGACTACCTACAGACCATATTGTCTTACCCCTAGCCTCGAATTCAATTTTGGCCAAGGGCGCTGCCGACCCTCTCATCTCGCTACATCTTTCGCTAAAATTTTCACAACGTCCTCTCAAAAGCACAACGAATAACTTTTTTTTCTTTAGTTTTTCGTTCGCATTCAAAAAAAGCGATGTTACATTTTGCCATCCGAAAGAATAGGAAGTGTAAGAAGACCATCCGGTCGGTAATCGAGATAGTGTAGTTCTTAATTTGTGTCGGAATTAGGAAGTGTGTCCCAAAGGTATTAGATATCACGTCTCACTGTAAGTCCGCGGGAAAGCTCAACAGCGAACCGAACGCCAAATGCCTCGATATTCTGAAACTAAAAGTGGGCGAACGAGCGAGTGAACAAATGAACGTGCGAACTCCTCCGTATACGTGTACAGAAAATACCGAAAGACAAGTTCCAATTATTCGATTAATTGGGAAGGACCTTCTGAAAACATAAAAGAAAAGTAAAATTGATGGTGTGTTCGATTTCGAAACAAGAAGATTGTGCGAGAGCTACGACGCACGAAGTGTTTATTGGCGCGCGAAGAGAGAAGTACGCCAAAGAAGACCAGCTTCACACAACTGTGTGCAGTGCAGCACACTACACTACAGCATCACGCGATAACCGCCGACGATATTTCATTCGCGCGAAAATGCGCTCCACGCAAGGAAAAACTGCAAAAAGTTGTCTTGTACTGGTTCATTAAGCTATTTCTGATAAGTTCTTTACTCACGTTATAGTTTGTAGTGAGGAGAAAGAGAGAAAAAAAACCAACGCCGTCAGCAACATTTGCCAAGCTTCAATAGCGCGTATATATATTCACTATAAAGATTGTTTTATTCTTCATAATGAACATCTTCACATTTCGAGGCTAACTTTATCTCTTATTGATCTTTAGTTGAAATGCTATATTGCCCAATATTTTTAACTATACCTAAAGAAATAGGCAAGATTCTTTTTTCTTCCTCGCATCGCGCAGAAACGTATAAAGATTCTAATACTGATCAATGAATAGCGCCGCAATAAGATAAAGGGGAGAGCTCGGAACGTGTTTTATGGCTCTGAGAACTTTTTTCACGACGTGTTGATGTACTTCGGAAAAGGAAGCCACAAAGTATTGAGAGAAGAAGATGTTTACGCAGGAGTTTTTAATACGTCTGAATTATAAACGGCGAGTACTGCAATTAGGATCTTGGAAACGAGAAAACTGAGTCGTGCAACCCATCTTAAGTAAATCCTTAAAATATATGAGCGCTGTTGATATATGTGAGATGGAGTAACGTCGGAGTCGAAATCATCAGATTTGAAGGTTGACTTCAGAGGACCAGCAAGTAATTGACGGGCCAAATTATTATTTGGACGACAAAATGGTGTGACATAGTTTGTGTGACAAAGAGCGTCATTGTATAATACATAATATAATGTGCTCACCTCTTTGAATAGTGACGCAAGGAAGTTTTTACGTGCAGTCATGTTACGGAGATCCAAATATGTTGATACAGTTTTACCTGGCAGATCTCGGTGCCTTGCTTAACCTTGAGAAGATTCTAAGGAAACTTTAAGAAGCAAGCGCGCTGAGCTCAATCAAGTCGAATCATTGCTAGTCGGTTTGACTTCCGCTGGACATACTAATAATAATGTACATTGTACATGATTGGATTTTCAATGCAGTGTTCACAAGGCCGTCAAAGATCTTGATGCCGCACACCAAAAACGTTATCTTCCAATTGAAGAACTTGCAAGGTAGTTCGCAGTTAGGGCCGCGCTACATAAGCGGCAACCGGCAACCGAATCAAAAGATATGGTACGCGCTACCACTTTGGCGCATCGTTCTTAGATGGCCAAACGAAAGATATTAATATTTATGCTTCTGATGACCTAAGCATCCATTTACGTTCCACTAACACAACTCGCGCCCATCGTCTACTACAAAAAACAATCAATAAAGTACACACCTGGCTTTCCCTCCTAGGATTCCGCATTTCTTACCCCAAAACCAAACTCGTCATTTTCCAAAAACCACGCCAGAAAACTATTAAATTTCCCCCTCTCACAATAGCTAACTACCCGATCCCACAAGTCAAAACTACTAAAGTTCTTGGCCTCAATTTCCACAACCGTCACTCTTGGATCCCCCATATCAAACTAACTAAATCAAAATGCATTCGAGCACTCAATGTCCTAAAATTCCTCTCCCACCCTAAAGAAGGTTGTAACCGAAAAAACCTTCTCCACCTCTACCAGAGCTTAATCCGATCCATCCTCGATTATGGATCACCCATTTACGGTCTCGCCCCTCCCTCTCATTTAAAACTACTCGACACCATCCAAAATTCTTCACTCAGAATAGCTACAGGAGCATTCCGAACCAGTCCCGCTGAAAACCTCTGTGCAGACACTGGCTTCCCTCCACTTCACTATCGACACCTCAAACTGACAACCAACTTCCTCACAACTGTCCTACAATATCCGCAAACCCCCGTCCACCATCGCATATTCCCCCCTCATCATAACCAAAATTCCTCGACCAATCTACGTTCCAACCTAGAACTTTAACTAGCACGCCCCTTCAAGTTCCATTGCCTTAACCACATCGTTCCCTCAACCCCTCCTTGGCTCTTTATTCCACCCAACATCATTCGCGACCTAAAACGCCTACCTCGTCTTTCAACTCCTCCCGAAGAATACCAAGCACAGTTTACCAAAATCCTTAACAACTTTCACAACCCTATACTATGTTTCACCGATGGATCTAAATATCAAAACAAAACCGGCTTTGCTTACTCAATAGATCACATCACAGTCTCTCACCGACACCGCAACACCGCATCCGTCTTCACCACTGAACTACAAGCAATCTTTAGCTGTTTAGAACACATCCTCACCAACCTACCCTCCCGTCTTCCTCTCAACCCATTTTTAGTCATTTCCGAATCCCTATCATCACTCGACGCCATATCCAACCACACTTCCTCCCACCCACTCATAAGTCGTATACACACTCTCATTAACACCTTCCATACCATCCCCGAAAATGTCGACAAAGCAGCTAAACTAGCAACCCATAACCCATCAGTCAACCGCTCCTTCCTCCCCTCACGCTCAGATCTCTCCAAACACATCAACAAACTAGCCCAAATTAAAAATATTCCCACCGCATGGGACTCTTCAAATCTGTCAACACGCAGAGAAGAAATAGTCATCACCCGTCTCAGAATCGGCCACACCAGACTCACTCACACCCATCTCATCTCTCATCTTATGCCTCTCTCATGCCCTCACTGCGAATCTGAACACCCCCTATCCGTTCAACACATCTTCTGCTGCCCCAACTTGACCCAACTCCGTAATTCCTTATCCATCCCCCACAACCATACAGAAGCGCTTTCAGATCTCTTTCCCTCCATCCCTAACATATTCAACTTTTTACAACAAGCCAACTTCCTCTCACGCATATAATCACACAATCTAGCCGAGCTCATAGCCCTGAAGGCAGGCTGCTAGTAGCTCGTCAATTAAAATAAAAAAAAAAAATATTTATGCTTCAATTTAAAGGCTCTACCGTCTTTTTAACACAAAAAGACGGTAGAGCCTTAAATTGAACAATAAATATATATTTGTAAGACTGTACTGTGGTACAGCTCACGAAATACAACAATACTTCTGAGATTGCAGTGATAAACACTAAATCAACAAAAAGTTCACAGTTCCGCTTGTGTACTAACGACATGTCGTAGCTCGAAAGATGATAATATCAACCGTCCTACTAACTAATAACTACGCCTGCCAAACCTCTCTGCGAGTAGCGCAGTTACCGAGATTGCAGCGTGACGGAATCAATCTTACATATTTTCCGTCACAAAAGAGTTTTTTTGTTTCTGTTTGAAAGATATCAACCACCCATGACAATTTTCTAGGCAAAACCGCCTTTCACTTTATCAAGAACGTGAAGCCTCATTCAAGTTTCAACAAAGTACGCCTCAAAACGTGATCTCTTCCATTTAGGCACCTATATGTACAAACTATTAATAAATACATTGATATGCTACAAGAGATCTATCTAGATGAACAAGATGTATCAGTGCTCACTTTTATGTCAGTACCATTACAGTGCTGTTACTAATTCAGGTCATCAAAAAGAGATGGACTGATGTTTGTCCTCTTATATCTCAAGAACCGCTTAACCTATCAACTTGAAATTTTTGCCCTATATTTGTATTATTCAGGAATAGTTTTTAAGCCATGAACGAAAATTTCCGCTCCGTAGGAAAAAATATTGTCATTAAAAATTGTGTCCTTGTTGTAAGCATCACTTGTAGGGTTACCAACCGTTTGCTTTTTGGCAAACAAGTTTGCTATTTACTGTTTGCTGTTTGTTTGCTTTTTGTCCTGAATTACTACAAATTAATGAAAATTGTTCATTCAACGAAAATTCTATAGGAAAAAAATCGTCAGCACTTCCACTTTGGCTGATTTTATTAGGTCTTCAACAAACGTACTGGCCTGCACACATTATGCATAATGATTTACATCATGGATGTAATGCCTTGAAATATGACTTTGAATCCATTGTTTTGAAAATATTCAATTTTTTTTCAATTTATACTGTGCGCACTGAAGCTTTAAAAGATTTCTGTGATTTTGTAAATGTGAATTATTCACCACTATTATATCACTGTAAAACTCTATAGTTAACTCTTTTCCCAGCTTGTGAAAAAATTATCAGGCTATTTCCAACACTGCAGTCCTATTTTTGTTCTATTGATGATCCAACAAAAATTTTGTATCAGTTTTTTGAAGACAAATTTGCTGAATGTTATTTATACTTTTTGCATTTCATCATATCTCCATTCCAGATAAATATTTCATTAACTGAAAGAGAAAAGAATTCTGTTATTCACGTTCATGATATACTTCAGTCAGTATTATCTTTTCTAAATGATCGTCTACAAAATAATTTTATTCCTTTCAATGTTCGCTCAATGTTGAGAAAATTGACTGAGGAAGGTTATAATAAATCTGAATGTGATATTTTTCAAAAAGAGGTAAATTCTATGTACCAAATTTGTATCAATTATCTTTCTAGAATAATGGTAAAACCCTTTCAATGAATTTAAATGTTTTGACTGGATGAAACTGAAAGATTTAAAAGATAGTACAAATGAAAATGACTTGTCCCATAAAACAGTTACAGATTCTTTAACCTACTTATTATAAAAAAAACGTGGCTATCCAAAATTTTTTGATGAATTTTGTAGTCTCAAACGTTTTATAAAAAAAGACAACAGGGCAAAAACTTTGTTTGAATTACAATTTCCTTGATGAGCAATAGTCGCATGTCAATATAGAAGTTCAGTGCTCCAAATTATTGAAATATGCCCATTTCTTTTTTGCCCTTCCCGGGCATAATGATTGCCGTTGAACGAGTGTTCTCTCTAATTAATACACAATGGACCAGTGAAAGAAACAAGTTAACTAAGGAGTCTGTTGAAGGAATACTTTTCGTGCAATACAATTGCAAATTGGATTGTAAAGATTTTTATAATTATGTATGTAAGGCAGAAAATAAAGCTTTGCTAGAGTCTGTGCAGTCCTCTGATAAATATCAATTTAAGAAAATTCAATCTCTTATTGACTGTATCAACTTAATTTTAGGAAACCAAACCAAAATTTTATTATGAATTTTTTGTGATTTATTTCTGTCCTGTAAGAATTTATATAATATTAAATTAATCATATAACTCATAAGGGGAATGGAACTAAAATTCTTTGATTGTGATTTTTTGATTACTTTTGTAAGATTAATCTCAATACTTAGCCTTAGCTAAAACTGTTTCCTAAATCCTATGTTAACTAGAGACACTAGAATGCAACATTATATTAATAATTTTTGCTGTGTTCTGATTAAAATATATACGCATACAAAAACAAAGGTCTCCAAGTCTGCACATAAAATAGCACTGGAAACACTCCTAACAGAATATGTTGTAAACAGAAACAGAGCCACGCCAAAAAAAATCCTGTTTGCTTTTTCGGGCAATTCAGTTTGGCTCAATAAAAAAATGGGTTGGTAACCCTTAATCACTTGACTGCCGCAAACGAAAGCAAAGAGCAAAAAAAAGGTCAATTTTAATTCTCTCAAACTTGGAGGCGCAATTGGAATAATTGGACAGGAAATTCGGCGCGCAATCTAACAACTTCAACGCCTCGCAATCTAAACAATATGACGCAAAGTTTATCGACATGAATAAGGATAGTAAAGCTGTGGATCAGAAACTGAGCACATTGGATAAGAGAGCGAGCAACGCTTTCATTATTCTTGGATTAACAGCAAGCAACTTTGGCAGGTGCATTTATAATTAGTACGAACGTAACAAACCAAACGATTTTTTTTTGCTACGTGACCTTTGATTTTATCAAGACCATCAAATTTCATTTAAATTTCAACAACAAAGCACACCCCAAAACGTGATTTTCCAATTGAAGAACTTATAAAGAAGCTTGCAGCTAGCGTTGTCACTGACATTTTGAAATGATGAGTATTCTTCTTCAGCTATCCATGAAATTAAACTTTTCGCTTGTTTGTTTTTCGCTCTGCTCAGTTCCAAAGTGATTCAGTTCCCTCAAAATTGTAAGGAGAAATCTGATTATTAATTCTTTTAGAAATTGGAAGTTTTCAAAAAGTCGATTTACAAACTTGAAACCGCAGAAAATGCCTCGCAAAGAGTTATGTACTTTGTACCAGTTTCTTGGAAAAAATAGAACCTAGTTGTGTACCGGCTTTGATTCGATTCGCTCTTTGCAAACTGCAAAGGTATTTGAGAAACGTCACCAAAACGTGGTTTAAAGTTACAAATTCAATTTCATGTCGATATTTCCTGTATTTTGCCGGTTTAATGCAAATTCTTATTCTCATCATTAACTCAAACAGAGTCCAAGAACCGTTATCAGCATGAATTACATAATTAGATATTGAATTATTGACTTTATCGTTATCCAATTTTCATTTTGAATATTGAATGTTATGTCGTTGCCATTGCCATCAACCTCGAGTTCAACTCAATCTCAAAATACTTCCCTTTATGTAATATCGCTGATTAACTCAAACGACCCATTGGCTCTTGAGTAGGTACAGATAAGAATATTTCTGTTGACATGTTTCATGTCTTTGCTCTGGCCTGAATTTCGAAATTTGCGGGCGCGTGCGCGTGCGTGTGTGCGTGCAGATGACCTTGGGACACAGTATACTAGCTTAGTATACTAGGCTTCATTATACTAGCCTATAATAAACTAGCTGAGCTATACTATTTGACATTGTATACTGGGCTTGCTTCATACTAGACTAGCCTAAAATAGACTTATATTAGACAAAGAAGGAGGCGAACGAGCGGACCCATCGAGAAGGACTATGAAACCCAGACCTAATATACAGTATACTAGCTTATTCTAAATAGACTTATACTAGACGAAGAAGGGGGCGAACGAGCGGAGCGAGTGAGCTTCATATTAGATCTAGGCTTCTGTTAGACTACAAGCTTAGGAGAAAGCTATTAGCTTTAAATAACTTATTTTAAACTAGATTTATACTAGACGAAGAGGGGGGCGAACGAGCGGAGCGAGTGAGCTTCATATTACGTCTAGGCTTCTTTTCAAAAACTCCATATATTCTAACGAAACAGACGCTCAAAGAGTTTTTCCAATTTTACGTTCACAGCTTGTAACTATAGGAAGGAGACATGAAGCATGATCTTTATTTATTTGGCTCTGCCAAAAAATTTTTCGATCGTTTCTCGTTCTAACATGATAATGATTTCTCGTTGTTTAATGCTTCCAGCTTGAGAAAATATTGAAGCAAAATTTAGATGAAGTCTTGTCTATTTCTCTTACAAGTATTTAGTAGTTCCTACCACTGGAGCAAGGTGGGTCAAGTTCTAAGTTTTAAGAAACTTCATCATTATAAGCGGGCAGGTGTGAAATATTCTCATCATTCATACTCATATAGCCAAAGGTAACCAAACAGCGAAGTGAATCTGCCCACAAAAGAGAAAATTGGCTCATAAAAACTAATAACAAAACCCTACAGAAAGTAATACAGTTTCAATTTTTGATTTGCTACGTGGAAGTATGCATCAAATGTCAAATCATGAATCTCAATCATTACTCATTAGCCGTTTTCTCCTTCTATCCCAGTTAATATTTCACGGGATGCCATATTTCACCATTATTTTCAATCATTTCATTGAAATTTGTCAAAATTTGAAATATATCGATATATATTGATAAGATCGATTTCTTTTTCAAACAATATCGATAAATATCGAATCGATACAAAAAATTCTTCGATATCTGCATCACTATGCAGTTCAGCTGACTGCTCTCTAGGAATTATCATCTTCACATTTATTTCATCTTATATAGATAGCACTCGCTTCTTTCTCTGCGAGTGTTACTGCAACACTATCAACAAACATTTTGAGGGTTTTATGATATCCTCTTTATGCCCTCATAATATCCTCACTGGTGAGGACACTTAACGGGTGGTGTGAGGGCACAATGCGGACGTCACAGTCTCTAACATGTTTCCTCATTATACCATCATAATGTCCTCACCATTGAGGATAGGTACTTTCAGGGTGAAATGAGGATATAAAGGAGGTATCAAAGTCGTCCTTTTTATGTCCTCATAATATCCTCAACAGCGCGGACGATCAACGGGTGTAGTGAGGACACAATGCGGATGTCACCGTCTCTAATATGTTTCCTCATTACACCCTCATTATGTCTTCACCATTGAGGATACTTTCAGGGTAAAATGAGTCCAGCACAAGCCGAAGTTGTCTATTGTCGTTGTGTTTGTCCTATTGTCCGTATTCGGGCATGGGTGTCGGAATAGGGAGGACAGGGGGGTGATCCATCCCTCAAAAGAGAGTGAAAGATATGAAAAAATGCTTGATGAAATGAAACATTAAAAATCAACAAAAAAAAATTCCCTCACAGAGAGAAATTTATCCGCCGGCCCTTGTATTTGGGTACTTTCGGTGACTTCGAAGACTATGGAAACCTTGTTTCATCCTCTGATCCTCTCTAGGTAATCTGTTTTGGTCTATGTACCAAGAAGTCAAAATGTAAAATGATTTACAAAATAACGATAAAATGGCCGATAGTACCGATAAAATTCTTGATCTCATCCGGGTTCAGCTTTTTGTGAATGGTGAAATTTGGAATAGAGTGGAATTAGTAAAGAAGTAAATTGAAATATTTCGAGGGAATACGTGCATAAAAAAAAGTATTTGCGAGCTCTTAACTGCAGCGCGGCGCTGGCAAGTGAGAAGCACGATCTTAGGTGCCCTAATCTGTCCTCCTTTTTCCACCAAGAGCATTTTGCGAGTAATTCAAGAGGTTACAAAAGCACTAATCAGCGAACAAATTCTTTTCGCTCTCGTCATTTCGTAGACGCATGCAAAATGTTGGTACGATTGCATAATTTCACGGCGCCGTGTCCAGAAGAGATACTTCCAATTCGTTTTCGAGTTGTAACGCGTCACAATATCGTACTCCGTATACATTGGCATAGAGCTCAGCATTTTCAAATCTACCAAGAAAAAGGCCACAAAATAAAACATCACGGCTCGTATCGCACTGCATGCGTATTGGTGTACGATTTTGATGCGAGGATATCTCGTACTCTCGTACAGCACAGTCGCCGGAGTAAGATATACACGGGCAAAAATAAATCGCGCCGCATCGTCTGATCCGCTTTTAAAACAAGTGCAGAAGGTATCTAGAAAGTAATAAATTTTCTATGATTCGGTCCGTATAAGGCGGAAAGAAGAGAAATGCGGCGGTATGCAGGACGTGGCGGAAAAGATAGTTTAGGATGACCACGTTTGCGCCGGTATGGCACGAGAATGATATCTCACGAGGGACACATTATTCCCACCGCAGACATCAGAATGTTGAGATATAGCTGATGGTAAGACTGCGCTCTACCCGATGGGACCCACTACCCTAGTCAGCTAACTAGGGTCATTTCTTTCTTAAATACTAACGGCTACTTCCGACGCTTTTGCTCCTGTATATAATACTGGGCTTTAGTTATCATCTCTTACGAAACCGCGTGGTCTCTTCATTGTAGTAAACCAACGAAAATGTCTAATACTAAACGTTTCGGTTAAGCGGTCACGGTGAAGTTCAGATAAAGCACAAACATCTCTACGTTAACGGTTTAATTTAAAATTTTTATCGTAAAAATAAGACTCTTCGTTATACTGACAATTTTTATTTATCGTTCGTTATATTCGGTTGCAGCTACATAAAATACGGCAACGCGGACTTACAGCTGATCAACTGTCAGCGAAATTTACGTACGCCTCTCGGGCATTACATCGAATAAAGTCACATTCCTTATTTACAACCCTTTATTCCACAATTTAAAACTTTTACACCGTTTAATTAATTGCCAACATCTGCTGTCAACTAAGAAGGAATTACAACCGGGTTGGCCTTTAAACAATCGTAAAATTTATGTTTTTTAATAGTCGTTAGTGTAACGAATTACAGAGAAAACTCGTCGTATTTCTTTCGTTTTAATAAGAAGGAGAGTGAAAACTTTCTTTTGAATATTTTCTGCTTTTCATTCTAAGAGCGAAATTCTAATGTAAACGTACAACCCACAGATTTTCGTACATCACATCGATGAGACAAATTCGTGAGGAGAATCCAGAAAGAAGGAAAAATAAATCCGATGTTGGTATTGCAGATAGCGAACGTTGCTGTAATTGGGATTCTTTAAAATACAGAGTCAAGAGAAGAGAGCGAGAGAAGAAAAAAAATTTGGCACATGGGTTGGTGTACGTACGTTATCTGCGTCCGAGCGAAAAAACTAAAAGCTTAATGAGGTTATAAGAAACATAGATACTCGCACGGCATTGTTCGAGTGGAGTTGGTTTGACAAATGATTTTCTATCGCTGACGTGTACCGCTGTTTTCTAAATTGTTTTGACGGGTACGTGGCTTTTGCCGAGCATTTTCTATACTTTCGTTTGTATTTTGGTGGTTGCAGTTCGTCTTTTGACTGCCGACTTCAACTACTCGCTACTGGTGCCTCTTTTTTGTGTCACTTTTTTTTTCTCGATTCTCGTAAGCAGCACGGCAGAGCGAGGCGAACGAAAGATAGTTTATCATATTAAATTTTCTTTCGCGCGTTAAAAAGGGGAAGCGCGGAAATAACGTATATTTAAATTATTTGTTTGACAGAGCAAATGATTAAAAAGGTAGGTAACGAAAGTTTGGGTGGAAATAAATTAAAGTTTAAAAAAATTGTAGATACAAACAACGGATAGTGAGGTGAGAAATTGGGTTCAAATTGGAGAATAGTGTTGTGAACTCGCGGATCAAAAATATGAGTTGTTGAGTATTCCTAGGCCTATATTCAACGGTGTGCCTATACAAGAAATGCAAAGAATTTACAAGGTGGGCTATTTAGCTCGGAGTCGCGTCGTGTGGCTCATGATTATAATTATGTTACAACATAATATGAAGGGGAGGACCGGACGGTGGAAGGAAATCTTTAGATGAGCGGGAAAAGATAGTTTTGCCTGAGAAAGAGGTATTGGAAAATGTTGTCAAGATGTGCAGAGGCATTCGAGTGTGAGAAGAGACGTAGTGGTTGCAGGATGCGGGGACGTTGGGCATGTAAACATAATACGTCTAACGAATGAAAGCTGCTGTTCAGGTTGGAGCTGCTGCCCTAGAAGATGACAACGACAATTTCTTAGTAAGTTTTGTTTTTCTCTTCTAATTTGAATTAATTAAAATAGATTTACCATTTCAACAACAGCGTCTCACGATACAAAAATAGAACTTGTCAGGACTGCAAACAAATTTGAGCACGATTTTTAAGTACAACAGGCCACATTTTTTCCCAATTGAGGAGGTATCTGTAAGATGGGCGTCCGTTCCATAAGAAATACATTAAACGGACGACCTTCTTACAGATACCTTTTTTCATTGCAACTGCATAGTGGCTCACCGGAGACATGCAGAAGAGTCTCCACAAAGATTACCATTATAATTTTAGTTTTAATGAAAGACTTCTGAATTTTGATTTCAGATGGATTTTGATCTCCACGATGAATAATGAAGACTAGCTGTGATATTATATTGTTATGTTTTTTTTTATTTTAATTTTCTTCCTTTTTTTTTTTTTTTTTTTTTTTGATTTTACCAAGTGTTATTTTCAAGTTTTTGAAGTAACTTTTTTATTCGTCATTTTTTTTTTTCAATTTTTCATTACTCTTATTATATTAAATATATTTGATTATTAATTTCTTTTTTTTTAATAAATACTACAACAATCTCTTATTATAGGTTCAAAATTGTCAAGTTTTTTTTTATTTTAATTTGCTTCAAAATTTTTTTAATCCTATGAAGTATTTTCAAGTTTTTGAAGTAACTTATTTATTTATTTTTATTTTTTTTTCAATCTTTCGTTATTATTATTTTATTAAATGTATATTAATTTTATTTTTTTTAAATAAAAAATTTTGATCATTGAAAGTCATTTTCGTTACGCAAGTATTGTGAAAAATTGCTATAGCGATCTCTTATTATAGGTACAAAGTATAATTCTTAATTAAATTAATCAAGATACTAACTTGTGTTTCAAAAACAACAAAAATATCCTGCTCACATTGTTCCATAAAAGCAATATGACAAATATTCTACACAGATTGATTCAAATAATTGAAACAAGAGAAAATAAAAACTGAATCAATTTTCATCATTAGTGAAGCACCGACATAGTTTTTTTTCTGCGCGTAACTAATGCATAATTACATTATTTAATAACCTAATAATTATGGTAATTGTTGAAATTTTTGGACATAAAGGTTGAGAGGTGTTTTGTGGACAAAAGTATTTTTGACAGCTTCAGATTTATCTCCATAGGTGTTTTTATTTTAAAGCTTCAAATTTTCAACGCCATATTTTGTAACGCATTTTCTGATGAATTCTTCCTGATCTATAAACTGTCTTGATTCTTTCAATTTAATACCAAGTCCAAAAAACTTTTCAACGCTATCCATGATTTTCTTATAGTAAAGTGATCGTTCATCATTTTTAGGAATTCTATCATGATAGCATGTATGGAAGCTGCAAATAACAAATTGTCAATGTAAACTACAGACGTTTGTGAGAAGTAGTGTACAAGCAATGATCATAATTATTCTGATCTTGTACAAAGCCAACTTTCAGTAAAACACGCGACCAAAGTAGAACTCATTTTAAAATAGGGTTTGGTTAAAGTTTAGCAATATGTTTTTTTTAGAAATGCGATCGAGTTTTTATAAGGGAAGTATTATTTTGCACGGCAAAAAAAGTAGGTTTGCACGGTAAGAAAAGATAGGAAAAGCAAGGTAAATTGTGAGGAAATCACAATATTTTTTACAAAAATAGACGGCGAAAGTAACACTAAATAAAAAGGTATGCACGGTAAAGAAGAAATTGAAATGGCAATTTTTATTACAAAAACAAACGGTAATATAGTGAGCCATACCATTGTGAACTTTTTCAGCTTGTACTGTGAAGTTGCGTTCATTTCGTTCTATAAACTCATTTGAGAGAATCATTCAACTGAACTACTTCTGTAATCAATAGTGTGTGTTTACAATTTGCACTCTGATAACAGCTAACGTGATAGCACACTTGTGATGAACACCTAAATGTGCAGTGGATGTATAATTAACTTTCGTCAGTAAATTGGTGTTTAATCCTGTGTTATTTTATTTCAACAATACCAGATATGGTCCAGGCTGATGGGAGTTACAAAGTAACTTGGCAGGGATATCCTGTGCTCATAATTGGAACTAGCGATTTGAATAGGGTTTTTCATCCATTTACCCTGGGCGTATGCAAAGGAGAAAGTACAGAAGATTATACATTCCTATTTCGCGCTATTCATAACTTCAATGTTGAGTGGAGGCCTACCATTCTTTTGGAGGATGCGAGTGAAGCTCTTACAGCTGCATGTAGCAATGTTTTCGGACCACCTCGGATCAGGTTGTGGTGTTATTACCATGTTCTCCACAACATAGAGAAGTATATGAAACCTTTGCCAGATGACGAAAGTGGTCGCATTAAACGTGATATTAAAAGCCTGCAAACATCTAAGGATGAGCGTACATTTACGCACGCTTCCCGTCTGTTTGTGAATAAGTGGAGAGGAAAGCACGATCCATTTGTGCAACATTTTGAAGAACAGTGGTTAACTAAGAATATGAATTGGTATGAGGGAGCCGCCATAGGTTACCCCTCTACGAATAATAAACGCTTGGGTAAAGCAGACGTGTACTTTGAGAGAACGATTACCGGTGGGGCAATTTCTTGAGAACGCTTCTGATCTCATTAGAGGATGGTCAGAAGACCGTGATTCGCGTTCAAGAACTGCACTCGTTTTGCAGAGAAAGCATCTGTAGTTTTATCACAGTGGACTGCTGCTCACCAATGGGTGTCACTCAATCAAAAAGTTCTGCAACGCTCATTACCTGACGGAAGGAAGCAATTCTTCACAACTTCCTCCGCATTCAAGAAAAGCATAACAACAGATGTTCTGCGAGAATACCAAAGTAAAGAATGTAAATGGACGACGTTCGATGGATTTAAAAAGCAGAATTATAGGATTTGGACGATCACTGTTTCTGCAAGTCCTAGTCAGCCGAGCGATGCAACCTGTACGTGCCCAATTTATTTGAAAACATATGTGTGTAAACACTCTCTCGGTATACTTATCCGCTTGAAAGTACTACAAGCTCCAGTTGAAGCACGCAGTCTGCCTCTAGGACAGAAACGAAAGAGAGGTAGACCTAGTAAGGCTAAGCGAGCATTGATCATTCAATAAAATTCATTTTTACAAATAATATTTCTAATTTTTCAATTCAATTTTTCAAATTTCATTTTTAATAATTTTTTTGTGTTTTTTTTTATCGTTTAATTGTATTTTACCGTGCTTCACAAAGTTTTTATTGTTCATTGAATTTTTTACCGTGCATTATATTTTTTGCCGTGAATCTTTTTTTATACTGTGCAATAATTTTTTCTATTGTTAACGGCGCAATTTTTATTGGTATTTCCTTACTTTTTGCGGTGCAATTAAATGCATCCCTTTTTATAACTATTTTTCTATACGTACGTAGTGGTGAAACTGGTGATAACCAGCTGTTTTAACCTGCACTGCTATTAAATCACGGGTTTGGAGCAAATATAATCAAATTGACATGGGTAACACAGATTTCGTTAAATCGTTCCCTCCAAAATACGAATCGCAAAATTCGAGACGAATTAGTTATGATCATACGGCATAATTTATGCTGATGAGAATTTTTCATCATGCTTTGTATTCGTTATATAAGATTTTAAAAAACGAACGTATGTATCATTAAAGCCTAAAAGTATGAGTGAAGAAATAGGAAGACCCTCAACGCCTGATCACATCAAGAAATTGGCAAACTCGACGAAGAAAGAGACGCTTCCTGAGTCAGCGGACACGTACAACTTGATTTATCAAAAATTTATTCAGTGGAAAGAAACAATTGATCTCCGTTCCTTTTCCGAAAATGTGATTTTATCCTATTTCTATTATTTGTCCAACGAAAAGAATCTTCAACCTACAACTTCTGGTCATACTACTCTATGCTTAAGCGTATGATAGAGGTAAATCATAAAATTGATATCGCGGGTTACAAAAACGTCTTTGCGTTTTTGAAGAAGAAAAAAGAGGGCCATAAATCTACTCAGGCCGAAGTGTTTATATGGGAACAGATTCGCAAATTTTTGGACGAAGCTCCAGATGATACGTATCTCGGGCATAAAGTAAAAAATTAACCGAGTATCAATTTAGCCAACTTTCTCAATGTAAATTGACATTCCAACTTTTCTTAAAGGTAGGACTTATACTAGGCGTTTAGAGAGCAATATACGATACTACAGTTGAAAATGTTGAAAATCATGGAAATATAATCATTGTCACAATCCCGAAGAAAAAAACAAAAATCGTTCAAAAGTTTACAATCGACGATCCTTATCTAACACAAATTATAAATAAGTACATTCAAGCGAGACCTCCGAATTGTTCTCGAGGAGAATTCTTCTTGAATTGGCAGAACGGTTGATGCTGTCAGCAACGAATCGGTATTGATAAATTTTATCAAATGCCGAAAGTAGTAGCGCAATTTTTAAAATTACCCGACCTTAAACGTTTTACTTGTATATGATGTCCATATTTTAGACCTTAGTGAGCAAAAGAATACGATAATCCCAAATTCTCATTGATTATGAGAGACACAAGATGAAAAATACAAATGTTAACCGATGACACTGCAACGCCATGGCGGCTGGAAGACCACAGTAAACGCCCAGAATTATGGTGCAGATTCGCTTCATTCGAAGAATAAAATATCAAACCTCTTTGGACGGCTTTCCAAACCATCACCTAGTACAAGTAATATCATAATACCATATGCCTGCAGTGATCTACATGAAAATACACTTCTTCAAATTTTGTTACTGCAACTTGTCTTGTCTCATCTTTCCGAATCTTCACCTAGTACTAACTTGATTATACTTTTCACAATAGGAAATTTGTCTGTGAATACTCGTTTCAATCCAAACGTTGGAAATCGTAATTCAAATAGCATTGATAATTATGACAACTTTCCTTCGAATTCGCCCATTGCAAGTGGTCAGTTTGTCAATGATGATGAACCTCTGAATCCGAGTACCAGTAGTCGCTCAAACGTCAATAAGCCCCCCTGTCTTTGCGAGTCATATTAAGAACCTGGTAATTCAAATCTGTAGGATAGTGCGCTTCATACAGGCGTAACCGAATTGAGTCCCGGGAGCGGGGGATACCTGTTTTTGATAGCCGAATTGTGTCCCAAAGTGTAAGGGTACATAACCGAATTGAGGCGGTACTAAGTCTGAGAAGATGGATGAATTCGTTCATCTTCAAAAAAATTTTTTTAATAAAAAACTTCAGTCACGCCACTTTTGTCAAAACTTTTATTTTTTCATTTTTTTTTTCTTACTAGGCGACCGACGTTTCGAAGTATACATACTTCATCTTCGGGGTCTAGATCAGGGGTTCCCAACCCGGGTTTTACGGCACACTAGCGTGCCGCGAGTGTCCTCCAGGTGTGCCGCGAAAAATTCAAAACTTTCAAAAGAACTGCTGCAGCTTTAAAATACGTGGACGCAAATTTTCTATCAGTCATTTGTGAGTCCCTCCTTCTTCTCCAAAATAAGATGACACACTACTTCCCAAGCATACGAGTGAAAGAATATGATTGGATTCGAAACCCCTTTACAATCTCTATGAGTGACGTAGAAGGTTTACCACTTGTTGAAGAAGAAAGCATGTGCTCATTGAAGAACGATCGTACTTTGCAGCTTAAATTTCAAGAAATGACTCTCAGCCAATTTTGGCTGCATGTTTCCACAGAATATCCTGCATTATCTGATAGAACTGTCACCATCCTGCTACCGTTCTCCACGTCATACTTGTGCGAGGAGGGATTCTCCGTACTTACATATATCAAGTGTAAATATCGCGGGCGGCTTACAGGCACTTCACTAGAAAGTGAAATGCAGGTTTGTTTATCGAACGTCAGACCCAGTATAACTAATTTATGTGAAAAACATCAAGCCCAAATTTCTCATTAATATATAATTCTAGTAAATTTTTTTTCACGTGTCTTTTTTTATTTTTTCTTCTAAATTTTTAATGATTGTCAACGAATCTTAAAATGGCAGACGCGTAAAGTACCAATGTAATATTATATATTTTTACATCACAATACACAACATATTCAGAATTTTTATTAAAATTCCAAGGTGTGCCGCAAAAATTCAACGTTTGAAAAACTGTGCCGGGAGCAATGAAAGGTTGGGAACGCCTGGTCTAGATGAATACTACAAAGAGTATAAAAAGGAGAGAATGCGATACAGTTCAGGAACACAGCCAGAGAGAACATGAAAGAAGATCTTCGTCCTCTGCTGTAGGTAACTCAATGTTCATCATTGAATGAATGATGTTGCTGCCCACCCCAATATTTTCATTCTCATAGATATTCTTCTTGAGGGCCAATGCGACACCTATGCCAAAATCATCGACATTCGTATAATTCGAAGAAACGTTTAGGCTCAGTTAAAAAGGAGGCTGTGGTCGTAACACTCATGACGCGGCGTGATCTTGGCGAATTGTCGAAACTTGAATTCAAGAAACGCGTGTCTTTCAAATTTCTGCCTCCGCCGATTAAAAAATGATTATACCCGAATATTTTCCAAGGCCAGTACCTTCCACGGGTACTAACGTGCTCAAAGCATAGCCACGTGCTAACTCATTTTTAATCGCACCGATGATGCATACATCGACAGTCCTGAGTCTGTTAAAGCGACGAGAGGCATGAGAATCATTCGTGAACTCGGGACTCAATTCGGTTGAGTACCGCCGACACATGAAAACATTCCCTTTTTCTACCCCCGACGCTACGGGACTCAATTCGGCATCGCCCCTTCATACATGTCAGGCTTGTCTTTTGCCAACTAAATCACGTTACAACCAGTCTCGTCATAGTCTTTGAAGATTTATTTCGTAGCGAGGCCAAATTCTAAGAATAATTGGTATTGGATACAGACGACAAATATCTAAAAATTAACACCATTAACACAATCCTCAAAGTTACGACTTGATATACCGGAAAAGTAGGTATTCCAGAAAGTGAACAAATAAAATTAATAAAATTGCAAAAGCCGCTCTATATTCAACTATGATTTTTCCTTTACATTGTGCAATTGCCTACCATCTCAAAAGAAGAAATGAAGAATGCCGAAGTACAATCCGAAGTTACACCAGATCATGCTGATCATAAATGCTAGGCTCTGGGAAGGAAAGTTAGTATCATCACTGAATCTGAATATGGTGAAATATTATTATATTGTCATTTTCCTACCTATCCTTAGAGCAGTGTTTCTCAACTAGTGTGCCGCGGCACATCACTGTACCGCAAGCCCGTCTCAGATGTGCCGCATAATTTTGATCAAAAACATAAATTAACATAAACTAAGAAAAAAATTATCGATTTTTTTTTTATTTTCTAAAGTAACCATAAGCACTACCTGATCGGTGTGTTCCAATTTGAGAATGACGTTAGTTCTAGTTATAATTACTAAAACTTGAGTCCAAACGTGCACTCAATGTTATAAAAATCAAGAACGTTTTGCGACTTGGTCAAAAATACAGATTGTATTTCATATTTCCTCATAAATTTCGAAATTAGAAGAGCCCAGAGGGTTTCCAGTAAGTCTACGAAATATCCGGACACTTTTGCGTGCATGTATTCGTGGCAAAATTGTCTCGAGTCCCGGCAGGAGACCAAAGCTCTTGTTTCCTGGAACTGCAGTATAGAGAAAGAGGGGTGAGACTGCCTTAGAGACTTAGTCAGATTAGTACCTACATATCAGGTTCTTGAAGATGTCAACCCCATATTGAATACGTGGCTAAAGAACTTGACGTGGTGAGCGACAGACGGCAGTGTTGTCACTTGTCAGATGAACAGAGAGCGGATTTTTATTGGAAAAAATATTCCTTCTTTTGGTCTTAATTCGAAATTTGAAAGGGCTGTATTCCTTTAAAGAATTCCGTTCCTTTTCGGTTTCGCCTCGAAGGAGCTTTCACGAGATTTGTTTTTGTTTTTCGATTACACTTCTAAGGACTATTTGCCGGATCCGTTTTCTTTCGGTTCTACTTCCGAGAAGCTTTCTTCAAATCGCTTCCTTTTAGTTCCGCCTCTAGGATCCAAAAAATCAGGTCGGTGTTTCAACCCAGATAGCCATTTCAGTTCACAGCCCTGCCTAATAAGAATAGGAGAGCTGAACAATTCTACTTTTATCTGCCTTCCCTCTAAACCTGCAAGACCAAGAATCCACATGAACCATATCATGTATTCTGCTATTCTTCAGCGTGACGGGAAACACATTTCTGTTAAATTAAATCTTTTATTTCCGTCCCGTTTTTCCAATCAAGGATATCCCCTCAAACGCGAAAGGACGAATACTCCGAAGGGAGAGTACACAATGCAAACCGCAGAAAAATATAAAACGACGAGCTCTTTCGGTTAATAAACCACCATCAAGCCTGAACTGAAAGCAACTGACGAACAGAAGGGAAAAAACAAGGTATTAAGATTGGCCAAACGAGAAATCGCAGTGTGAATCATAAACCAGTTCACCATCTTATGGAATGTAGCACAATGATACCATCGGTATTGAGATGACGCATTATCTCTATATGCTAGAGGGCGATGCGCTTACGATAGGAATTCTCCTTATGGAAGAGCTTTTCGGATCCCGCGCGGAAGCTGTGGCCACTGTTTTTAAATGATCAGCAAAAGCTGACTCCCTTAGGTGTACCTTCTTCCAAGACTTCAGGTGCTCAGCTACTTTAACTTTCATTTGGTGGCTGGTCCCACCAATATAAAAGCCTCCACAATCCCCACATTCCAACTTATAAACACCACTCCTCTCATCAACGGGTATGGGGTCCTTCAGCCTCACAAATAACCTCTTGACTGCGGTAGGCTTGTAAAACGCGGGTCTGAAGCCAAACGGGCGGAGGGCCCGACCCAATTGGAGGGAGAACTTCTCCAAGAAAAGGAGACTAATCCAACGCAAACGGCGATCACGGATCGTGTCTCAGGGGAGGGAGGTGGTGGAATCAAGAAGGCTCCTCGTAACTTTCCTCCGAACCATCACGTCAACATCGACATTGACCCCATTCACTTTGGCCAGGTGTTTTATTGTGAGTAAATCTTTCTTGAAGGTAGACTGACTTGAAGGAATACGAGTCAGTCTGTGAACTAGGCTGTGAAAAGCATCCATCTTATGAGCAACAGGACCGAACGAACCACCGTGGACTAAAACATCGGTCGTAGTATCTTTCCTGTAAATTCCAAACTTATGGATACCGTCTATTATAGAGATCGATAAATCCAGAAAGTTAATGGAAAATACCCCTATTTCCAACGTAAATTTGATGGAAGAGTACCAGGAATTGAGATACCGCAGAAACTCACCAAGGAGATCTGGGGGACCAGTCCAGGTTCTTATAACGTCATCAACGTACCTGTGCCAATAGTTAATGTGATTAAGTAACACCTGGTTCGAGGAAAAGAGGTCACGTTCAAACTTGGACATGAAAATCTCGGAGATGAGAGAGCCTAAAGGTGATCCAATAGGGATCCCTACTTCATCAGGAAACTCGAAAAATATTCCTTCAAATTTACGGTAGTTGGGGGACCAGCAAATATTCAAAAGATCGATAATTCATGAAGCTCGTTGTGAGGGATGTTGGCTTTGATGAGTAGCTCACCCATACGCTGGATAGTAGCAGCCTTAGGAATATTCGGGAACAAACCAACAACATCAAACGAGCAGATGGTCGTTCCCGGGGGCAAGACTTACACCCTTCAGGACGTCAGTTAAAGAGTCCGAATTCAAGACCGAATGAGGAGATTCAAAATCAATACAATTTTTGAACCAACGGTCCAGGAATTTGGCAAGGAGGTGAAAGAAACAACGGGTCCCATCGGGGTATTCTTCCAAACTCACCTAATATCCGTTGACACTGGCATCAACTGAATTATAAACCTTATGACTCAGTAACATTACTCGGCTTAAAACACTTTTTATGTTAGAACCGCGAGTTTATGAAGCATCTCTACTCGATTTATCATAAGTCGTTTAAGAGCAGTTCGCGAGGCTGCTAATCTATATATGGAAAAAAATCGCGACTATCAAAGGAGCAGGAATGCGGTGTACACGGTGAATTAACAAGTTTTCGTTTGCTCTGATACTACAAGTACGATTTGTTTTTCGTCAACATCGCATTAGAAGTCAGTGTAAGTACACTAGAAATGATATTGATGCTGTAGAGGCGGCAAAAGACATTATACAAACCATAACCATTACCAACTACATTATACGCGTGTATTTGGGAGAAGGAACGACGCTTGTGTGCAAACCATACAAGCGTATCATTACTACTTTCTGTACGACTCATGCAGCAGCCATAACGATATCTGGGATACGAGTACATAAAATGTCGTGTATTATAGTCGTTACACTCTAATGTTTTTTTCGAGAGCAGGCATCATGTTGAAGAGACACTCCACCTAACATATCGCCTTGTCCCGTGTAACTGATAAATAATTTAATAAACGATTATCTTCCCATACGCGCTCTCGCGCAGGGTGTAGAATGTGTACACCGCGATGAACGTTTTTCATTTTCTTATAAATTTCATTTGCTCCGATATTTACGACAGTAGTGATACACAAAAAACGATTATTACTTTCCTATAATGTATCGCGTATAGTTGTTAGCCTCAGTCCTGTTGATGAAAAATGCAAAAGCACTTCCTATAATACAACCGCAACAATAACAACCAGAAAAGTCGGGAGTATTTTTTTTTTTTTTTTTTTTTTTTTACTGAATAGAAGATTTTAATGTACTCTAACATAATTTTGAGGTTGACCGAAAAAGATTTTCAAATTTAAAGACCACACTATTTTACGAAGAAACTGTTTTATTTATTTATTCTCTTAAATAACGCGAATAAATTTTTAAATTGCACATTATTCTGCGGCATAAGATTTACTAAGTAAACTGCGGGAAAGAAAAGGGTCAGGTGGTTTGATAAGAACATTGTTGTAAAACCATTTTAAAGAAGAATTTTTCTATACGAGGAAGTTTTCCGCGGAAAGAAAGCGCAAGAGAGAGGACAGTGAAAAGTGTGGGAGAAGGAAAAAGAAAAGAAAACAACGTTAGGGATATCAATCAAGAAGTTGAACAGGATATTCGCGAGGGTAAGAAAATCCCGGTGAAAAGGTCGACTATCGCGTTGGCCGGAAATGACAAAGTTACTCGTCCGCGATAAAAGAAAACCAAATCACGTAGAGAATAGCGAATGCGACAACACCGACTAACGTATGTGACTCACGTTTATCGAACAAGAAGTACTTTTTCCAGGCAAACATTAAAAGGGAAAATTAAAAGGAAAGCCGAAGACGCGTTACGTTTTAGTGTTCGCCAAGAATGCGAAAGAAAGGAGCGGTAGAAAAAAGTACGAACAGAAAATACTTGTAATTAAGACTCGATAGAAAAGTCCTTTAATTTTGTTACCGTGTGAGTGAATGTTCAGCACCACCATTAAATATACGGTAGTTAGTGACGATGATTGGTTTTTTCCCTCCTTCAACTGCGGTATTTCTTAGGAACCGTTGCTCGCAGAATAACTTAACTTCGCATTTTAGGATAAAGAGTGAGAAGAAGAAAAACCTCGACAACTTTCGATTCATCGACCACCAGAGTCCTATACTAAAATACGTGTTACATGAATTATGAACTTGCCTACTTTCATAATTCGTACAAAAACTTTCTGCACAAGAATCCTGTCGTACAGAGAGACTTCATTTGAAAACAGGAAGGAGAGAAATCAAGGAGGGGGGGAGCGGAGCACGAACAACTCTCACTTTCAACTTGTCAATTTTATTTTGGAGTAATCACCTTCAATAAGATAATATTATCAGATGACGAAACCAATCTGTCGAGTTGGGACTTGAACCTAATCGATGGTGAAAGTCAACAAAAACAGCGTGGCACTATCAAATTGACACTATTGAAAATTACGAATAGTATTTAAGAATACATCTCATATTGATAGCTATTTCTTATAGAGATTAAATCGGTAGCAAGAATGGGAGAATCACGAGGATTCTCTTAAAGCAACATTAGATTTTGAGTAAAAAATGGAGATAACGTTTCATGTCTTCCTCAAGTACACCAACTCGGCCAGACGTGAACAGAGTAGTCCGATTTCGCTTAATACTCAAGAACTCTCCTTAGCATAGGTGAATCTATATTATCAGGGTAAAAAAAAAGACATAATTAAACTAGCAGGGGAGAGGGTAAGGCTTTAGAAGCAAACGAAGAAGTCGAATTAGAAGTAGTTTCGAGAGGAAACGCTCCACCTCTTCTTTCCCTCCTCAAATAAGTCCAAGTGACATTCCCTTAGATGACTGCGATTAAGTACAGAAAGACTCTTGCGGAAGATTTGACTTCCATAGACTCAGAATTTTTCTAAATTCTAGATCATGCGCGGATGGACACACATGGGAGGACAAATTTCGCTATTTCAGGAGACGAAGTTCGAAAAATCATGAAACATGTTGAAAGTATGAAAGATAATCAACAAGAGCCCGAACAAAAACGAGCCTTCGTAGTTCCAATCCCATTTCTTTCTTGGCTGTTAGGAAAAAAGACTCCTCCGATAGGCTACGTAGCTGAATGATGTCGAGGCGCAAAGCCCTTGAATACATTCTCAGATTAAAACATTACTTTGCTTTAGGGGCAACTCCTGTGGCCATGTATTTCGAGAATATCTGCCCAAGATATACAAACCGAGAAAACTCACGAACTCGATTGTTCTTAGGTTTGAGGGGGGGGGGGGGAGAAGATACAGAGGTACGTAACAAAAGTTTTCTTTAATGATATTTGTTATAGAGCCTGCTCCTTGTACTAAAGGACGATTCATGTAAATTTCATCGTTTTGTTGTGGTGTGTAAAATAGATGAAAAGAATAAATCGACGTATTTTTTTGGGGGAAAAAAAACAAACCTATGGCTCGTACTTTTGAGGAATGCATCGAACATTTTGACATGTTCCATATCTTTTCTCTCGCCGGACCCCGATTTTGAAACTCGCGAGTACACCCCCCCGTCAAGAGAAATCTCTACCCCGTGGGTGATTCAGAAATTCGCGAGTACACCCCGCGTAATGATAATAAATAATTATATTAATTAATTAATTAATTAATAATTAAATAATTAAATAATTGAATAATTAAATAATTAATTACCGTGCGTCCGTGCACATCTCTACACCGCGGGTGATTCAGAAATTCGCGAGTACACCCCGCGTAATAATAATGAATAATTAATTAATTAATAATTAAATAATTAAATAATTCAATAATTAAATGATTAAATAATTAATATAATTAATAATTAGAAGATCTCTACTCCGTGGGGGTGATTCAGAAATTCGCGAGTACACCCCGCGTAATAATAATGAATAATTAATTAATTAATAATTAAATAATTAAATAATTCAATAATTAAATAATTAACATAATTAATAATTAGAAAATTTTCTAAGTCCCTCTTCCTATCATATATGGCTGGATAGTCGAAATTTTTCCAAGTCCCCTAGACTTGAATTGTCTCATACCATTCCAATACAACAGCGAGACAGGGGGCGAACTCGTAATAATTAATAATAAATAAATAAATAAATAAATAATATTAAATAATTAAATAATTAAATAATTAATATAATTAATAAGTAGAAAATTTTATACCATTCCAATACAACAGCGAGATCGCTCGTTCGCCCCACGAAAGTTGATACCTCAAAATATAGAGTACCCACAATTACCTCAAAATATTTCTCATACAAGACTTATACGACGCCAAGATAGGTAAGGGGTAAACGAATAATATCTCACAAACACTTGACCTAGTAGAAGAATTAATAATAAATAAATAAATAATATTAAAGAATTAAATAATTAAATAAATAAAGGCTGGATAGTCGAAATTTTTCCAAGTCCCCTAGACTTGAATTGTCTCATACCATTCCAATACCGCGAGTTCGCGCTACCTCATATTTCTCATAGAAGACTTATACGATGCCAAGATAGGTAAAGGGGTAAACGAATAATATCTCACGAACACTTGACCTAGTAGAAGCCTAGAATGAAATATTTCAAGATGACTGATAAAATATAAAAGATATGGAACATGATTTTCATTTATTTGGCTATGCCAGAAAATTTTTTTTTCCAATTTTTTGGGTACAAAACATTTTTTTCTTTCTTAGGTTTTCTTCGCGACACTGGAGAAAAATTCCTTAGTATTCTTCCTCACACATGACTCTGCTAGTATGTAAATTCCCGTTCCAGAACTAACACTGCATTTCCAAAAAACTTTCTACAAGTAAAAATAATGTACCTTCCACATAGAATCCACGCTTCATCGTGCAAGTTTTCCATCTGTCCAAGTTACTGCACCCGCTAGAATTTGAAGAAATCATCTTCGAAAAAGGAGGAGAGGGGAAGAAAGGAGAGGACTATGTGGAAAAACGAGTGGAAGTCCAAACAAAACAGATCAAGAAGAAGCTTGCCGGAAAGAAGAAAGAAAGGAAGAGACAGCGAGAGCTGAGAACAACTTTGCTCTCAGAACCGAGAACCTATCAAGAGTCACCTTCACAGAAGAAGAAAAAAGACTGCTGGACGAAGTACGTGCAGCCAGAGAAACTGAACAAGTGTAAGCCTGAAAGTATGGCCATTAGCTGCGAACAAGTAATCGAAACCATTCAACACGACGTGAGACCAGAAGCCCGGACCAAAATTGAAGCTCTGTTGGACATCAAAGAGAATATGTGCCAAACCAATGAAAGAACGGGACAATGCAGAGGAAGTTCACAAATCTACAAAAGAAGATCCGACAGAACAACCTCATTTTGACAAAGGCGGACAAAGGCAACACGGTAGTGGGAGGACTATACACTCAAAAAGTGGAGTCATACATCGCAGTGAATGGACACCAAGAGCTGAAAAAGGACCCAACACAGAAATACCAAGAGGATCTGAAAGCTGTGTTGAAACGGAACAATGTTTCCGGCAATGGAAAGACGCTTGAGATGAACCCGGTTGCACCGAAACTCAAGGGGCTTGTAAAACTCCACAAAGCAAACCGTCCGATGAGACCCCTGGTCAACAGCATTCAATCACCATGCTACAAGATAGCGAAGATCGTAGTCACATTCCTGAAAGAAAACTACCACTTTGCACCCAGACGAAGTATCAGAAATAACGGAGAACTGATTGAGCAACTGGACAAGTTGGAAATCAAGAGTAACGACAAGCTGATATCCTTTGATGTGGCAAACATGTTTGGTACCATACCGAAGGAGAAACTTCTCACTCTGCTCAAAAACAACAGATACCATGGGAACCCTGATAGGCCGAAGTATGCCAACATAGTAAAAGAGATCTTGAGCGAGAATTACTGCCGCTTCAATAACAGGTTCTACAGTCGGGAAAAGGGACTTGCGATGGGATCACCGCTGTCACCAATACTGGCGGGGAGATATTCATGAATGATATGGAAAACAAGATATTGAAGGACAGCAAGTTCAGAAACTCTATCAAACACTGGGTCAGATATGTAGATGATATCCTAATTGAGTGGTCAGGCACTGATAGACAGGTGGATCTATTCATTTCGGAAATGAACGCGATGAATGAGAGCATCAAATTTCAGTCATGGGTGAAAAGTACTCAACAAATACCAAAGTAATCGTTACTTGTTACTACCCGAAGGAACGAGTATTCGGTCATAAAAAGAATCGTTATTTTTAATATTTGATTACTCGTTCCGCGAGTTGATATTTCGTTCGATACGAATGCGGATTCAGACACGGTGCTTGTTGTTCTGTCGTTCTTCAGACTTCGGTACCGTAACCGGTGAAACTCAGTATACTCCACGAGTACGAGTAGTCTCTGTCTGCACTCGCCACTCGTGTTTGGACATGGGGCTGCAATACAGCCTGCATGCACCGCTACTCAAGAAAAGTTGACGTCGTATATTTCAAAGCCTGTTTCTCTCGTTCGTCAAAAGAAAATTGACGATCTAATTTTGAAAATGAAACTGAAAGATCTGCAGCCAATTTCTGTAGTGGAAGATGAAGGCTTCAAAGCTCTAATTAAATTTTTTTGAACCTTCTTATTCGATTCCGTCACGCAAACTATTAAGTCAAGAACTATTACCGCTAAAAAACTCACCAAGGAGATCTGGGGGGCCAGTCCAGGTACATAGAACGTCATCAACGTACCTGTGCCAATAGTGAATATGATTAAGTAACACCTGGTTCGAGGAAAAGAGGTCAAGTTCAAACTTAGACATGACAATCTCGGAGATGAGAGAGCCTAAAGGTGATCTAATAGGGATCCCTACTTCATCAGGAAACTCGAAAAATATTCCTTCAAATTTACAGTAGTTGGGGGATCAGCAAATATTCAAAAGATCGAAAAATTCCTGAAGCTCATTGTGAGGAATATTGGCTTTGACGAGTAGCTCACCCATAGGCTGGATAGTAGCAGCCTTAGGAATATTCGGGAACAAACCAACAACATCAAACGGGCAGATGGTCGTTCCCGGAGGAAGACTTACACCCTTCAGGACATCAGTTAAAGAGGCCGAATTCAAAACCGAATGAAAAACCGAATGAGGAGATTCAAAATCAATGCGATTTTAGAACCATCGGTCAAGGAATTTCGCAAGGAGGTAAATGGGGGAGGAGACGAAAGAAACAACGGATCGCATCCGGGTATTGTTCTCATGTACTTTAGGCAGAGACTTACTTTCCATCCGTCAAACATAGAAGACATTTTTGGAAGCCCCTAACATAGGTCACGATCATTCGAGATCATGGACTCGATGTCTTGGCCTTCAGGTGAAGTTCATTAGGGTCACACCAGATATTTGGGATCAGGGAACTGATGTTATCCTGCTCTATTAAGTGAAGTTCATTAGACTGACTGTAGCTCTCTTCTTCCCCCAACATTCAGATCGCGGTAGTTCCACCTTATCAGGCTCATCAGGTCGATCGTAATCAGGGAAGCAAAATCACCTCAAGCAATAAGCAGTTTTTAAAATAAAATCTTTGCACTTGTACTATTGGCATAAGATTAAGTCTGTCTGTCGATTTTTAAATATCTGTTGACAATCGTCGCATTCGTCTAAACTTCAATTATTTGAAAACAATAATAACAATAAAAATATGTACGGTTCATGTTGGCAATGTTTTTGTGACGAGACATTGACGCAAGTGTCGCAGATTGTCATTCTGCTGAAAAAATTCGTATTGGCCGTCCTTGGAAGAGGGAACTACGGTGAAAATCGAAAATAGATTTTCATTCATTATTATTATACAGTTAATGCGCTCACATGTTCGAGACACGAACATAGTACGAGCGCATTAAAACAATAAGGTAAAAACACCGCACCGGTGCGTCGATACCATTCACCGAGTTACAAAAATTGTTCAACACATGGCTAACATTACGTAAAAATTTTCTTCGATATGTTTATTTGGTGCACGCGTCATAAAACCCAAGAGAAGCGACAATAAAACGACATCGCGCTCCCAACATCAAAGTGTGCTCGCGAGGAAAGCAGAAGAAGGAAAAAAAAAGTGATGCGTACCACACACGATGAATTAAAATCGCTACCCGTTAATGCACATTATGCCGTACCGTATTGAACAAATTCACAGCCGATACGTCGAACTACCGTACGAACTAAAAATCTAAACAATGTACCGGATCGCATTTCATCCCCTAAGTTGCTTTTCCGTGGAATACACGATAGTATCGCTCCCGCGTTTTCTGAATAAAAATTCCAATTGAAAAGGGAAGGCAATCAGCGATGGCCATTTTTGTACGTATTCAAACGTTTCGGACGTTGGCACACACACACAAAAAAAAAAACAAAAAACCTTTGGCCTTTTCCGTTCTTCCTAGTAATACGTTTCTTTTTTTTTTTTGAATTTTCGTTATATCGTAGTCATCATGTATATTAGTTCACATTTTACAGATGAAAAAGATCAAAGAGTTAACCGTCGATAGAGGTTATTTCTCTAATAGACTAAAGTAGTCTCGGATTTAATTGGTTCGAAGTGCTTTAGGAGGAAAAAGAAAAAAAAAAAGTTATAAACAATATACAGTCAGGATAGAGGTTTTCTTCTGTACTATACTGGTCGAAGACAAATTTTCCTCTTTCTAATTGACACACGCTCGTTCATTAGGAATTTCGCAGAAGTAAGACTTACAGCCTCTACGTCTTCCCTACATACGCGAATACTCACCGGACCAGCGCGCGGTCACCGCGGCTATTTTATTGTTACAACGACGTGCTGGAAGAAAAGTTCGCGCGGAATTATTTACCGTTTGCAGTAGCACGTATATAACGCCATAAATAAGCGTGGCAGAGTAAATTACTAGCGACTGTGCGTGGACTTTTTCGGGACTCTTCGTTTCAAGAATTAATGGAGTTGCTAGCAAATAGGTTGGGTGGTAACTAGTTAGAGGGCCATAATGCGGCGTGTTCTTTCACAGAGTACACATACACACATTAAACACATTGATTGAGAGTTGTAATGGGTTCTGGAGGACAGTTCTAAGATGGAATGTATTAAGGGCTACCCTTAATGCGAGATACTTCATCAACTGACCTCCGGCGCTGTATGGTTTACGGGTGCCGGTTTCGATCTTTTCTTATTTTAAAAGATCCGCGGCCACCTTTACTTACTTACACGAGCCAACATTTACACACAGCGATTAAATTTAACGTTCGCGTTACTTTACTTCCTGTTTGAAGCGCTGTATTACTGTACTTTATTGTACAATTGAGAATTATATTTTTGTATGCATACATTTTTTTTTTCTTTCTTCCTCTCCTGCTACAGTCAAAGGATTCGATACACTCGAAATGTTCGTGGATTGCGTGTGATTAACGATGCATGAAAATTAGCGCTCTTCCGAATCGGGCAAATGATGGAATTGGTGAATCTAATCAATCGGCGGCTTATTACTAAAATAAGTGGAGTATACAACTGCCTAGCTTTTTTGTGCGAGAGTCTGACGGAATAAAATTCGCTTGTTTACAAGTATATTAATTGCGGTTGTATTGAAAATGCGTGCGAAAATATGAACCGACCGTGATTTTGTACAATAGTATACATCCACGCTGGCAGAATTGTTGTTATTATGCGTAGGCACTTATGAATACATAGAATTACGGTTGTATCCTTTTGTGAGTTAAGCAGCGTTTGAAAATTAGTTCGATTGATGTATATGGGACACCTTGAAAACGATTTTGTAGTAGGCTACAAGAAACATCAAGGCAAATTGCAATAAAAATTAGAAATACTCTCCGATCTGCGATAAGATAGTCAGAAACGAATGATTTTATGGATTTCAGAACCTGTCCACCGGCGAGTTAGAAAAGTAGAACCATCTACCAATGCTTCAGTCACAATAAGAGAGGGAGAAGCAAAGGCGACGTTTATTTCATTTCACTGAGTAGTGGGTATCGGTGGAGGAAAAAGGATTTTAATAGGGAACCTGTTCTATTGGAGGTTATTCCGAAAAATTTGCCGTACGCCGATGATATCCGACCAAAATGAAAATGTTCCTGCAAAAATGGGGCAATCCTCTCCCCCCATCCCTCACAGATAGCTCAACGGTTGGACTTGAAAAAATTTCGACTTCCAAGTCTTATAAGATAGGAGGGGGACGGAACGAAAACTCCAGAATACTCCAAGGGAGTAAACAAAGGGAAAACTGCGAAAACCGCGGAGAAAAAATACATAAACCGCGAACGCTTCCGATTGAACAACCATCATCAGGCAAAGATAAAACGCGAAATGTATGTTCATTCAATCTGTAAGGCGCCAGTTTCGCCTATAAATAGTACATCAAGAAGGTGATCAAGGGTCTGAAGAGGAAGTTAAGGGAAGAAGGGTCAATACTTACAAAGAAGAATGGAGAAATCCGCAAGAAATGCTTAAAAAGAAAAAAAGTAGTCGCTCTTTATCTTTGCATGATGATTGTTGTTTAAGCAAAAGGAACATCCAACATAGGCGCTGAAACCCATGAAGGCTTGAGGCCAAAGCCTCCACTGAAAAAAATTAGTCCGAGGCCGGCCCTCACTGAAAATTCAACAAATTGGGTAAAATCTACACAGTGAGTGTGCAGAAAAAAAGTCAAGCTAGTAAGCAAAACCATTTTTTCCAGTATTGGTACTTGTGAAAAAAATTAAAATAAAATTTTGAGGTTCATAAAATGACACGTATTGGTTAAAGCAATACATAATTATGTGAATTTTGTTAGTTGTTTCAATTTAAACGCGAAAAGACGAATACTCCGAAGGGAGAGTAAGCAATGCAAACCGCAGAAAAATATACACGACGAGCGCTTTCGGTTAATAAACCATCTTCAAGCCCGAAATGAAAGCAACTGACGAACAGCCGTTAAAGAAGTTAGGAGAGTCATCAACAGGAGCGAGGCCATTATCAAAACTCCTGATGCATCGAAAAAATCCCTCCTTGTTTCTAACCCCACACCCCCCCCCTCCTCTACGGGCTGCCCAAAAGGCATAAGAACAATACCCCGACGCGACCCGTTGTTTCTTTCGTCTCCTCCCCCACCTACCTCCTTGCCAAATTCCTAGAGCTTTGGTTCAAAAATTGTATTGATTTTGAATCTCCTCATTCGGTCTTGAATTCGGCCTCTTTAACTGACGTCCTGAAGGGTGTAAGTCTTCCCCGGGAACGACCATCTGCTCGTTTGATGTTGCTGGTTTGTTCCCGAATATTCCTAAGGCTGCTACTATCCAGCGTCTGAGTGAGCTACTCGTTAAAGCCAACATCCCTCACAATGAGCTTCATGAATTTTTCGATCTTTTGAATATTTGCTGATCCCCCAACTACTGTAAATTTGAAGGAATATTTTTCGAGTTTCCTGATGAAGTAGGGATCCCTATTGGATCACCTTTAGGCTCTCTCATCTCCGAAATTTTCATGTCTAAGTTTGAACTTGACCTCTTTTCCTCGAACCAGGTGTTACTTAATCATATTCACTATTGGCACAGGTACGTTGATGACGTTCTATGTACCTGGATTGGTCCCCCAGATCTCCTTGGTGAGTTTCTGAGGTATCTCATTTCCTGGTACCCTTCCATCAAATTTACGTTGGAAATAGAAGTATTTTCCATTAACTTTTTGGATTTATCGATCTCTATAATAGACGGTATCCATAAGTTTGGAATTTACAGGAATGATACTACGACCGATGTTTTAGTCCACGGTGGTTCGTTCGGTCCTGCTGCTCACAATATGGCTGTTTTTCACAGCCTAGTTCACAGACTGACTCGTATTCCTTTGAGTCAGTCTGCCATCAAGAAAGAGTTACTCACAATAAAACACCTGGCCAGAGTGAATGGGGTCAACGTCGATGTTGACGGGATGGTTCGGAGGAAAGTTACGAGGAGCCTTCTTGATTCCGCCACCTCCCTCCCCCGAGACATGATCCGTGATCGCCGGTTGCGTTGGATCAGTCTCCCTTTTCTGGGGAAGTTCTCCCCCCAATTGGATCGGGTCCTCCGCCCGTTTGCTTCAGACCCGCGTTCTACAACCCTACCACAGTCAAGAGGTTGTTTGTGAGACTGAAGGACCCCATACCTGTTGATGAGAGGAGTGGTGTGTACAAGTTGGAATGTGGGGATTGTGGAGGCTTTTATGTTGGTGAGACCAGCCGCCAAATGAAAGTTAGAGTAGCTGAGGACCTGAAGTCTTGGAAGAAGGGACACTTGGGGGAGTCAACTTTTGCTGATCATTTAATAAACAGTGGCCACAGCTTCCGCAAAACATCCGAAAAGCTCCTCCATAAGGAGAATTTCTATTGTAAGCGCATCGCCCTCGAGCATATAGAGATAATGCGTCATCTCAACACTGACGGTATCACTTTACTCAACTCGTACATTCCGGAAGATGGCCTGATCAAACTGGTTTATGATACACACCGCGATTTCTCGTTTGGACAATCTTAATACCTTGCTCTTCTTTGAATTTTTGGTGAGTTGTCGTGATGGCAACAGTGCAGTCGTAATTATCATTTTTTTTTGTCAGTTAATCAGTTTCATTGTTTCATACTCTCATTTCTCAAGTAAAAAAGCTTAAGTAGACTGTGGTTTCTACACCAAGCATCAATATTTATCATCATGGCTTTGAAGAATAAAATGATGGGTCAGTTTTTCACAAAACTTGAAAAGGATACGCCTGAAAATGAGGAAACAGCATCAACATCAACCACCAATGATTGTACTCAGAGTGCAATTTCTGAATCACAAAAACCCTTACCTGAATCTTCTAAAGATGACAAGTCAGATGTCCCAAAAACCAAAGATGCCCAACCAAAACCTACAAGAGATGAGTTGAGCGAGGGTGGAAGAACATTCTTATTACGTTTTAATGTCAGTCTTTTGATGGAGCTGCAAATATGGCAGAGGATGTTTCAGGACTTCAAACAAAAATCAAGGAATGTGAGATATCTGCATTATTTGTTCATTGCTTTGCTCATGTACTCAACCTTGTTTTCAAAGATGGAGTGCATAATGCTAACTTCTTTCACAGGGTTAGGAAAACTTGAAAGGTTATCTTCTTCAACAACACACTAATATCATAAACCAATTGAAGACATGAGGAGACTTTTCCATCACAATTCACAAAGATAGCAATTCTCTTCTCAGTCTTGGGGAGGATGAATCTCTCCTCCCGGATCCTCTTTTTCAACCATTTGATCACCTCTCTTGCAACATTATTTGTGCAAGGGAAAGGGATATTTCGGATCAATTCAGCGCAAGTTTTTTGCAGAACATACAACAGAGCTTCCTATACAGCTAACTGGTCTTCTTCCTGATATTTGTATTACGGCGCATCAACTCACAATAACAGCAAAACAAGACAAGATTTAAACAATGAAGAGAGGATGAGAAGATCAAGTTGAATTTGACGCTGTCTAGAAGTTGAAGAAAGTACTTAGGATTAGTGACCGCGGACGTGGGTATAAACCTGGGAAAGGGTCTGATTAATGTTTAGTATTGGTTCACCAGAAACAACCGCAGTTTCTCAGACTTGTGGTAAATTTGTCCTACCTTTATGGACATTGGCTACAGGATTGTCTCAAATAATCATTTTGATATTATTTGTAGAAGACATTCCGTCAAATTTTTTGTAGGCAGATTTAAACGATTGCACGTAAAAATTTAAGTTGTATGTATCATACTTTGCAATTCTTTCATCAAATCCAAATTTATAACTCTAGATCGGTATTTTCTCTCCACAAAGAGGCTTGCTCTTCTTCATTGTCGATAAAATACAATTGCAGGAATCTTGCTTCTCCTCTTGGAGGAGGTAGATAAGTTCCTATACGAGTATAATGATACAATTGTCCAAAAATTTTGAAAGTTGTAAATATGTTTGGAACTTCATTACTCCCTAAAGAAGTCATTGGAAGCGCATTGTTGTATTTACGCAAATTATTAAGAAAATGAGAAGATCTATTATCCCTTCCGTCTAATAGATTTTGAAGAAGATCCGGCATTGAGGGTAAATCAGGCAAGTTAATCTTACCACTCCCGCAACAGAAATTTTGATTTTCAGTTTCAAAAAATTTCCATCATAAAATGTGCACGTAATTGCCAGATTCCCAATTGAACTTATACTGGTATATTCTTTCTCAATAATGTACCTAATGAATGGACTATTATCGTTCTGACAATCATTTTCCACATTATTTTCTGATGTCAAAATTTCAGAATTGAGTTTGTTAACCGCCCTAGATTTGCTTTCTTGCGTTTTGGCATTCCAATTAGATTGCAATAAAGTGAGATACCGGTATCTGTTACTTCGATATTGAATTTTTGAAATTGACGTGAATTGTTTTTTTTTTCTTAGTCCTCACATTGAAATAATGAAAGACAACCAACACTTTTTCAGATAATTGCTAAGCAAAATCTTTATCGTAACCCTACACTATTCGATTACTCATAGTATGGGTATTCAAAACTTCTCCGGTTGAAAAGAACCATTTTCCAAAAATGATAGCCTAGCACATGTTAATTTTCGATGAACGTAAAATGATTGCTTAGCATTTTCAATCAATAAATTAATGAATGATACAGATTTTCCATCTCTTGAATCATTCGTGACTCTTCCCCCCCCCCCAAGCACAAAGATATTATATACTACACGCCATTCGCCTGATTTTGTAACTTCAAATTTATTACGCATAAACCTTCTCCTATGCAAGCTAAAGGCAATGGAAACAAATTCCAAAGTTAAATCGATTTGCAATTTTGCAACTTCTCTTTATATAATAGATAGATATTAGGGCTGCTATAATGAAGCCTAGTATACTAAGCTAGTATACTGTATATTAGGTCTGATTTTGCAGCCGGACATGCAGACGCCAATTTTGGAATTAGGGTGGGAGAGGCAAAGCAGAAATTCTTCCAAGTGTCAAGGTCATGGTTGTGCGGACGGGATCGCAGACGTACGGATACAAATTTTGGAATTAGGGTGGGGGGTCAGGTCAGCGCTAAGACATAAAACATGTCAAAAAGTATAACACGTTTGTGTATTTGCCTGATGAAATGGCCCAATCATATTCTGTAAGTTGTCTCAAATGAGAGTTCAGATTCAGAAGATAGTTCATCTGGTGATAGCTCACCGAGAATGATGCCCAAACGTATTGTTTGACCCGATACGTGACAGTATGTGTAGCTCAGAGACTGGAAATTACCAAAATCTTGAAATTAAGTCAGCGCCCGAGCCCCCCCCCCCCAAATCATGTTTCTTAAACGGATGACAGAAATTTTTTCCAAAAAACCGATCCTCTGGTGAAGAGCTGGATACGTACTTGGAAAAATGGAAACTATGGTTTAAAATTAGACAGCAGAAGTTTCCCAACTCTTGAGAGCCTATATATACCCCTATAATCCCACTTTAAATTTAAAATCCAATTTATGGTACACATCGCATGCCTACTCTTTGAGTATTAGCAAACAAATTGATGAGAGCACGATTTACCTCCGAACAGTATAGTCAACCTATTTCCGATACCTTACCATTCTAGCTCCTATATGGTCGATTTTATCTATTTGCAACAATTAAAGACCGTATTATTGATAAACCGAAAATTTTCCACCCCTTCCTCTTGTCATTAATCCTGAAATTAGAAGATAAGATGAATACCCAGCAAGCCTCACACATGATGAATAATATCTTTACAAACATATCAAACTTTGAAAAATCTGAAAAATCTAGAATCCGAATTATTCGTTCAAAAAACTCTTCTTCACTCATAACTCAAGGATGGTATATAGTATCATATTCTCCATCAGCTGGTGCTGAATTTTTCTTATTATATCATTATAAGAAATTAGCAACGAATTGTCTGTCTTTGGTCTTACGGCTTCTTGGGTAAATGACCGTTCAAGTTGGTGCAATGTAGACAATATTGATCGATGCCGAATGCACCCTTTTATTTGTCCCTGCTTGTAAATCGGACTCTTTTCTTCACGCCAGTCACCTCCGTTCATTAAATGTTTTCCCAAAACAAAACGAATTGCACTTACGAATGGGTCACGCTACCATAAATCAGTGCAACTTGATTCGAAACAAAGAACCGATTAATGAAAATGTAGGTTCAGTAGCCTTCATCGGACCTCGTATAAGTGAGTGTCCGCGTCTTCTCGAGCAGTTCGTAATTTCGATGAGCACAGAAGAGACTCCCTAAAGACAAGGCCGGATAATGAAGAACGCCTGCGAGTTCTTATCACACGCGAGAATGAGAAGTAAGTAAATTTTAATTACTCTTCATCCATATTTTCGGGTGAGAGGAAAGTTAACGATGTTTGAAGAGTTGACAACCGATAAAACGATGTTTATATTTTTAAATGTTCACTAAGTAGTTAGCGGTCGAGCTCTAGTTCTATTTAAATATCGACATTTTTCTCGCGACTGATTTATGGCAAAGTTAATTATATTTCAAGGTATTAATATTGGTTAGCCACATAAGTAAACAATGGCCGGCTTCTCTCTGGTTTCTGCCCGTTCAGAGTTTGTAATATGATGTTCGGTTTGCTGGCTTCTGATGTTACCGTGCCTGCCAAGGTGTACCTATATGTTTTACCTCTTAAACGAGAAGCTTACGGATATACATTTTTCTAGTTCGTATTATATCATTTTGTTTTTATTACCTTCTCGACAGAGCTTACGACATGGAATATAAGGAGCAGGGTTATCTATCTATGCCCGTGAAAACTAATTAAAATCAAAATTTTACTGCGGGCCATTCGCGGGTAGACACGTACAATGTAAAACGACGACTGGACGAATATTAGTGGCGGACCAGAATGCGGACTAATTATTCCGGTTTCTTACCATCAGCTACAAGTATGTGCGCGGATGTAATAAATGGCCAGTGATTCTTAAGTTGATCATTCGAAGGTCTCCACTTCATTCATATTATGGGCAGTGTACAAGCGCCGCCATATTCCGAATAATGAATGTACACAATTTTTTAACGAATGAAGGGGTAGAATCGGTCAAGTCAGAGATTTTAATGATCATCGTTTGCTCTCGATCGTGTAGTCGAAGTCGAAACATATAGAATACAGAGAGCGATTGGAGACAGAAAATTAAAGATGACACAATATAATCATGGCGTTATTCGGATTTTTCTTCTGCCTCCTAACCGAGACTTATTATCGATATTGAAGTCGGAAATCTACCTCGCCTTCGAAAAAGCCAACTGAAGAAGAAACAATTTTAGAAAACTCCATTATTTATGTGATGCGGCGCCCTCCCTGATGGACCTATAAGAATTTTGAAAGAAGAGACACGTAGCAATGAACGACAATCTCTCTCTCTCTCCAGGTGAATGCAGTATAAAACGAACTCGATGAACTACAGAATTCCACTACATATAATCGGGAAGTCAACTCTGAAATTCGTTTCTCTCCTTTCTTCTCGTTCTTCATTTTATTTGTCGCAATCGACTCGCTTTTAAATGTATTCTACGAATTGTATCGCATAAAATCTCTTAATTTCCACAGCTACTGATATTCGTTCGAGCTCGACTAATGTCCGACCACTTCCTTCTTAGTGTGTATCATTGGATCGCGCGCCATTCTATTTTTCGAACTGAACTGCGCCAATCCTCTTAGAATAATTCGTTGACCTTTCATTGACATTGATATGCCTAAATTTAATTCATTCCAACTAATTTATCTCGACTTACTCTTAAGACGCTCGTGCTTCGCAATTATTTTACGTGTACTCGTATTTAGAGTCAAATATCTATAGTTTACTCGTTCTCCCTTTTCAAAATTTTCGCTTTACTCCGAAATAATTCATCCTTGAGTTGGAATTTTAATAGCTAACTTTTGTATTTGGTTCTTAAAACTAGTAAGTACGGCCCCCGAGATGGAAATAAACATTAATATAGTCAAAAAAATGATTCCCAGCAAAAAGAAACGTCATCTCTTTTGGCACATCCGATAAGTCGGACTCAGGAGTAAACCTTTCCTCTTTCCGGAGCCTCCAACATTCGAAAGTTTCTAATCAGCTCATCTTATTTTTGATATTTTCACAATACGCGAATAATGTCCCCAATTTTTGAAACATGAAAAAGCTGTACAAAATCCCGATGGCGCGGCATATTGAATTGGTAGGCAGCGCGACGTCGGAAAACGGCGCTGCATGACATGAAGGAACCACGTTAGGCAATAGATTAACTTCCCAATGACGTCACATATGTGTAACACTCCTAACTTGCTGCTGTGCTGCAGTTTCCCTTTCCCCTGGCTCCAAAAATGTAAGCAAGACATTTTACAGGTGAATCCCAAGATTGTATTAAAAGGGATTCTGTTTCATTAGGAGTTTTTCCGGAAAAAACATCCGTCGTCCGGCAAAGATTGGAGCTTGAAAGTCCCCTTCATCATAAATAGCTCGGTGGTCGGTCTTCATAGCCTGACAGATAGCCCCTTCGAGTAACTAGGTATGCAATACTTCATACACTAATTGACTTAGCCCCTTCAATAAGCCAGATATACAACACTTTGAACACCATAAGACTCAGAACGTCCTTCCAAGGTATTTCAAGTCCCCCACCTGTCATATATAGTTCGGAGGTCGAAGTGTTTCCGAGTCCCTCTCCAACCATCATTATAGCTTGGAGGTGGGAATTTTCTAAGTCCCCCTCCTATTATATATAGCTCCAAAGTTCGAGCCTTTGTTGACATCATCGAATCCTTGATTATTAAGTCACCAGTTAAGCTCCATAAGAGCCATGCTATATCAACTTTTGTTGAATTAAACTTAATTTGAACATTTTTCTGTGTTTTCTATACGTGTAATCCTTTCATTTTTAGTGTACTTCAAGTTTCTTGAGGATATTCGGTAAGAAATGATCATTCTTTCACCCAATCCCATGAACTATTGTTGTTATCAGTAACCAACTATTTCGGTAAATGAATCAATTCTAGACTCTCTTTTAACTATATTTTGGTTTATAAACACTTCAAATATTTCCCAATTCTCTTTTCAAGTGTTAATTGTGTTTAATTTGCTTAACTTATCTCATTTTTCAATCCTGGTAACCTTCATATGTGACCCAGTGAAGTGAATATTTTGGTTTGTTTTGTGCCATAATAATTGAATAAAGTGTTTCTGCTGTTTGTAGAACATCTTATAACCTGTTTCAGTGCGTTCCTTGAATAAATTTATTTAATATAGTGTAACTGTTGAACTAATGTTTCAGTCATCATTGATCATAAGTGATAACTTGATTATCTTATCATAATATCTTTGGTGTTGAACACAAATGTAGTTCTTGTTTCGATCTCAAAGCGCTAGTGTTAAATTTTAGTGAAAAGTGTGTGATGTGATTAGTGTAGTTATTTCATTCTCCTAATCCTCCTCCTCTATTCCTTGGCATACACTGGGGCTGGCTTACCCTGAGACGCGTTGCCTAAAAAGAACGCGGGTGTACCGCCATCTAATCCACCGCGGAGCTCAGCTCCTGTGGAAACCCTCTGTGCTGAAAGAGGTAAAAGTGCACTCAGCATCTCGGCCCAAAGCCTGCTCTATTCTTTTAGGATTAGAATCCGTTCAGGATTCAACCCTAGGTAAGGCCGTGGGTAAATAGCATTGGTTATTTAAGGTACTAGGGTAGATATTCCCCTAATATTTATATATCACCAGATCTTCCTAACCCTTGGGTCTTCACCCGTTTCTGAGGCCACGTATCTGTATTGTGCCAACTGTACTGTAACCAATAACTTCCTGGTCTCTGTAAAAAAAAATATCCCCCATTAGGGGGAAAGAAGATGAGTAATAGAGGTATAGGTAAAGCCAAGCGTGGCTCCAAAACCAACTATGGGAATGTAACTCATAATGTACAGAATCCACACACTATGGAAATCCCCGTTGATCCAAGAACTTCATCAACAAGTGATGCTGTGGTGCAGCCAACTAAACAACATCACTCCAAAAAGAGTAATAAGAAAACAGATAACACCACCCTCGGGCCAGTGAACTCATTCTGTGCGGTGAATACCCTCTCTTCTAATAGTAACATTCCAATATACGCTACTAATCGGGATCTTGAAGAAGAAATCGACAACTCTACCACCAGTGCTCTAAACCATCAATCTAATAAATAACAGCTATTCAGCTCAGATAATAATCCACCAATAACAAGACCTGCGGACCAGGTTCCATCTAATATCCTTGGACTTAACCAAGCAAGCAACTCCAAAGCTATACCCGCTAGATCTCCAATTATAGCTGCTCTTCAAGCTGCTGAACTTACTACTAATGCAGTTTCTCCTATCCACATGAGCCCCCCCACAGAAGGTGCATTGAATACCTCTAGCGATTCCAATTCAAGCAATTGTTTGCTTGATTCCTCTATGATTCAAAACGATAACCTCATTGATGAACACGAAAGAGTAATGTGTGATGAAGAGCTCTACGCTGGAGGAAAAAGAGCACTTAATAACAGCTTGGGAAGCTCAGGAACATACTCACCACCAGCTAAAGTGGCAAGAGATGGTATATCTGAACAAGAGCTTCAGGCCCTGTATTGTGAAAGGGATGAACTCAAGGAGCGAACCATCTCCCTCGAAGCCCAGTTGAAAGCACTACATTCCAGACTTGATGAAATTCGTGCAGCTAGAGAACAAGACAGTCAAGCTGCAGACAAAAGGCATCAGGAAATTTTAAGCAAATACGATGCACTTGTTGCTATCACAAATCAGCAGAATAATGCTCTAAGCGGTAGTCTCCAGAGAAATATTGTAGTTGACAATAATGCCGTGGCACTACAGCAAAACTACGATAAAGTAAGGCAGGAAAATGCCTCTGAAGATAAAATAATATATGAACTTATGCAGCAAACTGCCTCCCACGACATGAGTGTATCACCAAGTCCAGAACCTGTTAACAACCTCTCAAAAGGACTTCCGCAGCGTCCTAGATCCATTAATCGATCAATATCTGCAGTCACCTTTGAAACAGACACTGAATCAATAATCCCATTCACCGACAATACTCCCCCCTTTTCAAGCCAGCGTAGACATAGAAGTCGCAAGAAGCGACAAACAAAATCTTCATCAGCTGACCCTGTAGAAGCACTTAGAGACAATATAATGTCCACCGTGGAAGACCTAATACACACAATGATTGGTGAATTTATCAACAAACCTGGAAGACAAGTGCCTGAAAGGCCTTACAACACCGACACATACGAACAACCATCACAACAATAAGGTACATCATATGCAGTTGCAGTCCGTCAAGTCAACAAGGCTCCTCAGCCCTTATTTCCTGAGGAATTTCCCCCCCTAGGAGTGGGCCCATCCATAAGGAGGAAAAAGCAAACGGTTGATAAACCACAGGATCTAAGAAGACAATTCTCAAGATCCTCAAGTGTTAATAGTACAACTGGGGATAGTTGGATCACCCAAATTCTAAAAAATCGGAAAAAAGTTGAACATAAATTTGTTATGAGACCAATGACGGATGAAAAGACTGGCAAATTGATCAGTGTAGTTGATCAGCTTATCAAACACAAGATTGATTGTAAGAAATATGGCATAATAAAGTTCACGCCCCTTAGCGATGGTGGTATCTCTCTAATATTTGATGGCCCTGAGAAGATACCCATCTTCCTTATAGAAATGAATAAAAAGGAAATCTACTATGTTCAATCCATTTCGGTAGACCGTCAGTTTAAAGCCAGAGTACACTGTGTACCAATGGAGGTGACGGATGAAGAGATTAAAGATATAATCAGTGAGAAAATAAACTCTGTACCCACCGGCATTAAATCAGACAACTATAAAGACCAAGAAAAATATCATGGTTATAAGCTTGCCGTCATAAAGTGTTCCAAAGCTCAATATCTGGAACTTATGAAAGTCAAGAGAATTGACCTGGGCTGGCGTACGTGGTGCCGTATCAACACACAACCACTTCCAATGAAGTGTGGAAAGTGTGGCATTATTGGCCATACCACTCGCCGTTGCAATCTTCCTAGCATCCTTAATGAGATAAGTAAAGAAACCACGGATGAATGTGTTGATTGCAGGGTGCAAAACTTTGTCAACACCAATAACAAGAATTATCGGGTAAGATCTATTAATCATGCCCGCTACTCTCTAGACTGCAAAACTTATCGCACTTTCACTAAGCGGAGGCTCACTAGGTTTATTGACCCCACCAGTCATCCAGAACCAGACCCAAATATGATAACTGACACTGATGACTGTTACATGCATTCAAGTAAACATGGGACTGCGCAAGGACGCACAGCATACGCTTGAAACAACCCTACAACGTGAACAAATTGACATTACAATCATTCAAGAAACACCCCTATTTTGAACTAATAAGCATCCTGCTATTAGCAGTTACGTATTTACTGGTAACCGGAATATGGGGTGTTACCTGCGTAATGGTTTGATTTATAATGTTGGTAAAATTGCAGAAAATTATGTCATTATACACTTTATGAGCTTCACCCTCATTAATGTCTACCTGTCTCCGAACCATCCAATAAACAAAACTATCCAACAAATCTTTGAAGATATCCAACAAATCCAAGGCCCGCTGTTGATGGCTGGGGACTTGAATTTGCACTTGCCTGGTATTGCTAATACCAATAGCTACACAGAACGAGACCACTTCATATCCGAATGGATACATCGACTCGGTTTATTGAATCGGAAATACCTTATGTGACGGATATGAACGAGCAATTGTGTCCCTTAGTCACTTTGTACTATCTCATTTCAAACATCAAGGAAGGATTCCGGGAAGTAAGCGGCTTCCTGTTACCCGAGCGATATGTGGGGAAGAGATCCTTGATGTTTGTCCCCCTTTCACAACTCACTCACTTCTCCCCGTTTCTATTTTTAGGACGATTAAGAAGAAGTAATTATGTTCTACTGCACCAGTCCAAGCAAATCTTTGAAGATACCCATTCCAGTACAAGCTAACGCATGCGATGATTCCGTCGAAAAAGATTGGCCGCTTGTACAAGTCCAAGCATTATGCAATACCCCCTCGTTGAGCTCCTCCAGTGCAGAAAATCAGCATTAGTTAAGTCATAGGTGGAGCGATACGAGGGAGGGGAAGGAATTTGACATTAAGTCTTTCGTACCAGCCCGAGGAGTTTCTCTAGTATAAGTCCAGAATTTTCATATGTATGTATCAACCCCTCCAGTTTGTAAAAGCCCAAACTTGTATCATGCATTTGTATCAAGAACGAATTGTAAATTGTAACAATAAATGCAGTGTCGCGGAAGCCATAAACCTCGATGTCCGAGGTGGCCGAAGGGCATTTAAAAAAAAAATAATAAAAAAAATAATAAAAAAAAAAAAAAAAAAAAGGTTCTAGGTTGAGATTTAATAACTTCTTCATTTCGCAATGTTACGACTGGAAGCCCAGACTTAAATCCAGAAATGGGTTGGGAGTCGGTCGTCCACCGTCCGGTACAGTCCATGAAATTTGTCCGAGCGAAAATTGACCAAGAGAAAAAAAAAAAACACCGAAAATTGACCGACAGAAAATGGTGATTGCTGAAAAATGAACGTACGAAATTTGAAAGTGGCGAAATTTAGATTTCACGAAATTTAATGGTGCGAAATTTAGACAATATGAAATTTTAAAGATATAAATTTTGGAAGTTTAAAATGTTCTAAACTAGAAAGTATTCTATAATGTACAACTATTAATAACTTAAATTGTGGGCGATATCTCTTAGATAAGTTGAGAGGTAGTCGTCTCCACTGTTGACGTTATCCTCCTCTTCATCAACATTGAAGGCTAACACAGATGGATGCAGTCGAACAGCGGCATCTGAACTGAGTCTGAATACAATAATAACAGGACGAAAGGATGAAGACTAGAATCAAGAGAAGAAAGGCCGCCACAAGAAAATCGTGTGAATGATTTGACCTTGCCTGAGATGACGAATAATCTTATGGAGTACAAAAGCAAAGATTAAACAAGAAGTTGGATAAGATCAAAATTTGATACACTGAAAATTTGCCTCCGAAAATTTGCTTGAGAAAATTTGCCTCAAGAAAGTTTGCCTGAACGAAAATATGTCTGAATTGAAAAGTTCTTAAGAAATATGAGCCTGTTTTAGCGTGACCCAGAAGACACCACAAGGAGGTCAGCTTATATAGTCTTCCAAAAAATGTGTATACTTGCCCATACAGAGGCGTCGTCATTGTAGGTGTATGTCCTGAAGAAAGTATAGTCAAAAATGAGTGTCAGCGTTGAGCTGTTGTCCAGAATATCAATAGGCTATGTTGTGAGCCGCACCTTGTAGGTACTCGACAACATTGGTCTCCTTGTCGTGCAGATCAACCCGTGTCTGCAGTCTCAAAGCGCAGTCTTTATTCTTTCGACGGAATTTCACTGGTGGTTCTCCCGCCAGCTGCTGCTCGTATCGCGCCTCCGTGAGAACTTGCTCTTTCTTGAAGGCTTTGAAAAGCCAATACACATTCGCGTGGACAGTGTCAACTATTGCTTCAAAGGCATGGTGCCAACCTTCGACTGCGTTATTTGTCTTTGGTAGGTTTTGGATGGCAGCGTTGAAGCAGTTCCAGAGCTCGAGCGGAAATAGAGGAGCCTGTCGACGTTGCCGCCCTTGTTGGCATTGTCCAATCCACGTGCCTTTGAAATGGTCCCCGACGGGTTCCAGTTCAGGTGGAAGAATGACGTCCTCTTCTTCAGTAATCCTTTCCACCGCCTGAACAACGTGATCTACAGGTAAAATTGTTCACATTTCTTAAGACGAATTTTTGCACAGGCAAACTTTCCTCTGGCAAATTTTCCTGTCACCCAAAATTTTAGAGCTGCAGTTACTAAGAGTTTCTTATTGCCGCAATTAGCTGCTAATATTTTATAGCTTTATCATAACTAGCATCAGTGACTGGTAAACCAGAAATATTGTAGCGCACTTGACCAATGGGATAAGATCTGAGATAATTGAATTTTTCAATGTTGGGAATAGATTGATTACCAATTGTGGACTTGAAAGAATCATAGAATAAATGCCAATACAGAATATCTCCACTGCATTTTTACATTAAATGAGGATCTGACCGAGTTTGTGCCGTGCGGTCTTTAATTTTTTTAAATTTGCGCTAGAAGTTGGTCACTTTGAGGATCTTTTGATGTTTTTATGGACTCTATATTTTTTATGTGATTAATACCCAAAGTTACATAAAATAATTTTCCTCTAGCTTGACTGAATAAAGTTTCATTTTTATCAATTAAAGAGTTCTTGATGAATATCATAAGAAGCCGATTCTGCGAATTTATACAAAACAAAGTAACATTTTCTAAATATTATTCTCCTAAACTCAGTAAGCGGCATAGTCTTAATCAGTCCAAAATTTCTTATTGGTGGCATGCAACCTCCTCACGCATTCTACACTTTGTAATTGTTTACTTTGACGGTACGGATTTTATGCCTCTGAAAAACTTCGAATAGATGGTCCTCGTTCAAATCATACCCATACTCACAAAGCACGCGAACACTGTACATATTTTTAAATGTACGACGTATTTTTATCAATACAGGATGGATTCCGAAAGCTCCATCGTTGATTTTTTCTAAAAGTATCCAATTTTTACGTACCTACACAATGTTTCTGTAATATAGTACCTATGTACATCTTTTTATTATATCACTGTATCCTTCTTGAAGTATGAGAGCATCTTGTGAACGTTGTACGTATACGTGAATATACTATACACTTACAAATAGCTTTCACATATACAAACCCTTTCCGTTATGCTGTATAGTTGCCCACTTTAATTATGAAAATCGAAAGCTTTTAGGTCTATATGTAATAATGTACGTATACATTTTCGTCAGAAAAACGAGCGTATGATATAGAAAAGGCGGTCGCGGCCGCGCATTTTCCGCCTTCGACATCATCTCGTTATGAATCTGTGCTTTGAGTATGTGTGCTGTATATATATACTCTTCTTGTATAAGCTCACGATTATTCGTGTATACAATCGAGCTTGCATGAAGCCGGCAACAGAGAAACGTCGTGAATCGGCATTTTTTCCGAATGATTTCTTACACTCGTCAGTAATAACGATCGCACATGTGTCCTCCAGTCGATTTTTACTATATTTCGTAGCGGTCCTTCGTCGTAATTTTTCTCTAAATGAATTCTTTTCTCTCTCCTAATGCGAATCCAATAGCGATTGTAAGTGGGAATTTCTTATTCTTGTTAGTGGGCTCGGCGATGTGGAAGTATTATTTTCAAGTTCTGGAAAAGTGTATATGTGTATATATATATACACATACGGAGAGAGCACCACGCTTGATATTGGCGAGGCATAACTATGTTGGTCTGAAATTTCGGTATAATTACAGTCAAAACTAAATGTACGGACCGAACATTTTTGAATCGAATACAATCCTATGCCGAACGTCTATTTGTATACACTTATTTGCGGGCGACGAAAAATAACATCTATATATGTCTGAACTTGGCGCGTCGTCGTTTTAATCCGCGGAAAAACACGGGCACTCGACATTGAGTAACCTCGCAGTGGAAAAACGGTGAACAGTAGGAACAGTATGCTTTTTGATTAATGTAAAACAGCGACACTTAGCCCGTATCACAATTGTGGTATCATTTAAACGTAATCCGAGCCGTGAAATACTCATCACGATCCGGTCATTACCAGTGGCACGTCCACCGCCGTTTTCGTGCCGTTGTCATCAACTGTAGAGTAATCGTTGCTTCTTAAACTCGTTGTACATCACTATTTCTTCTTGGTTTTTTTTTTTTTGGTACTTCTTATCTGTATTGAAGTTATTGCATCTTATTTTTTCTTTCGTTCTTCCACCGTTATGGCACTCGTCATCCTCTAGTATACAGTATACTTCAAAGTACGTGTCGTTTGCGGTTGTTAGTCTTGTTCAATCAATTTCACCGTCCAGAAACGAAGCCGGAAAATTCAGCTTTTTTTACGCGGCTATGATATCATCTCGACGTAGTTTTAGTACGAGAAATGTAAATCGTGAGTCCGGTGGTTCCGCATTAACTTTTGAATTTGCTATATTTTACCCATCAATTTACTTTCCTTTTGAGGAAGTATGTATCTGGAGAAAAAGCGTTCATTCGATGTATTTCTTATAAAACGGATGTTTTTTCTCCAGATACGTCCTCACATGACGATCCTCTTAGTGCGGAAGCAAACATTGAAAAAATTTTTGGAAAAATTATATAAAATAAAATGTGATATTTCATGAGTCTTTGGAGGGAGGGTAGGCACATCTAACCCCTTCCCCCTCGCTACGCCATCGACAAGAGCAGCACTCAGAGAAAAAATATGTCAACCCTGCCGCAATTTTTTAGAAGACGAAGGCAGTAACGTTGTGATTGAAGAAGTGAAGTTTTACACTCAAAATTCAGACGGAGAAAAACTACTATATCCAAATGCAAATGTATTCCAGCTCATCATCAATTGTCATACGCTATATTCAATATGTATGAATCAAAAATTTGTGAAGACTTCTCAGCTTGTATACAAGTTTTTGTTGAAAAAATTGACAACGAAATTTCAATTCCATTTCCTGCTTGCTGTCAACTAGAGACGCACATGTTCCCTATCCTAAATTTTGTATGTAATGTAACTTCTTCAGGTTCTCGTTCTTATTTCCGGGAAATAAAACCTCCAACCACGCTTCAATTTTAGATCTCGGTATAGGTAAACTCATAAAAACCTGTTTACTAGATAGTACAATTCCTGATGCATGGAGATGGATCTGGAATAGGTCTGAGGCCTAAATCATATTTGGCACGCGCTTTCTATCAAGCTGTACAATCTATCAAATCAAACGACGACATACTCAAACGAGTAAAACAGACGGAGTAATTTAATTAAAGCCACAGAAATACAAAATACACCGGAGCGCTTTCGATTAAAGAACCATTGTCAACGGGTGACATGAAAGCAACTGAACCAACACCGGCCGGCAACAAACACTGCCGAGGAAATCATGACTGAACTAGCGAGTCATCACAATGTGAATCATACTCATAAACTAGTTCAATCAACCCCTCATCAGGTATGTACCTGTCGAGCACATTTAGGTTGTCGTTATTCAGATGGCGAATAATTTCAATATGTTCTAACGCGGTACGCTTGAAAACCGAGGACTCTCTATGGAGGAGGGACTCGGATCCCTCTTTGAAACTATGGCCAGTGGTGATAAGATGGTCCGCAAATGCCGAATCACCCAATTTCTTCTTTTCCCACGCCTTCCTATGCTCATCTATTCTAATTTTGAGCTGACGTCCAGTCTCACCTATGTAGATTCCATTACAGTCATTACATTCCATTTTGTAAACCCCACTTCTTTCGACCAGTGGGATGGAGTCTTTCAAATTAACGAACAGACTTTTTACTGTGTTAAGATTATAATACACTGGGCGAAACCCAAATGGGCGGAGGTCACGACCTAACTGGGAAGAGAATTTTCCTAAAAAGGGGAGCCGGTTCCAACGTTTTCTACGGTCAGACGCCGGATTGTGGGGGAGGGAGGTAGTGGAATCAAGGCTTTTCCGAGTCAATTTTCTATGGACCATCAAGTCAATATCCGCTGTCCAGGAAGTGAGTACTGATGTCAGCGTTATCCAAAAATTTTTACCGCGGATTATAAATTGTAGTAATGTTGAGTTTGAGAGTGATGAGTTGAATCTCTTAGAAAAGGGATTCGGGTTACCCCCGCTTAATAATGCTGACACTTTGGCCAATGTCGTTGCGGACCTCAAAATAAAAATTGGGCCTGGGGTCAATACTCAGAAAGCTTGTGCTGCCCTTGTTCGTCATAGCCCCCTCCCTCGGATAAATGATCATGCTTTGGAGGTGATTAAGAGGATTAAGAGGAAGGTCAGGGAGGAGGGCTTAACCATTACTAAGTCTGATAAAGGGATTGCCATTGTAGTCATGGAGAAGTCCTCCTATGTCTCCAAGGTCTATGACGTTCTCGACCAGTGTGGTGCCAGGGTAAATACGGATTTTAACTTTCCAAATCACGTTAAAGAAGTTAGACGTGTTATAAACAACATCGAATTTATTATCAAAACCCCTTCGCTTAAAAGATTTCTCCTTGAGCCCAACCCTGTGCCGCCCTTATTGTACGGGCTGCCTAAGGTTCATAAGAAGGACACTCCGATGCGGTCGGTCGTTTCCTTTATGTCTTCCCCCACGTACTTCTTAGCAAAATTCTTGGACCGTAGGTTTAAATCTAGAGTAGATTTTGAGTCATCCTACTCTGTGAAGAATTCGGTCTCTCTGGCTGATAAGGTCAAAGATGACATTCTTCCGCCTGATTCTACCCTATGCTCTTTTGACGTAGTCGGCTTATTTCCGAGTATCCCTAGGGCTACTGTCATGCAGCATATGGGAGACCTCTTGGTCCAATCTAATATCTGTCACGAAAAACTGGCAGAATTTTTCAATTCACTCAATATTTGTTGGTCTCCCAATTTTTACAAATTTGAAGGGAAATTTTTCGAATTTCCAGAGGAGGTAGGTATCCCTATTGGCTATCCTCTGGGTTCCCTCATTTCGGAGGTTTTCATGTCTAAATTTGAGCTCGATCTTTTTCCTCTGGGCAGGGGCTTTTGAGTCATATACATTATTGGCACAGGTATGTTGATGATGTCTTGTGCATGTGGACCGGTCACCGAGATCTCCTCTTGGAGTTTCTTAGGTATCTTAACAGTTTGTATCCTTCCATCAAATTCACGTTGGAAGTAGGCGGATTATCTATACATTTTTTGGACCTTACTATTTCTAATAGAGAAGGTGCCCATGAATTCGCCATATATAGAAAAGATATCTTCGACCGATATTACTGTCCACGGTAGATCTTTCTGCCCTGTTGCCAACAAAATTGCCGGTTTTAATAGTTATATCCACCGGTTGACTAGTATTTCATTGGGTCACCTCGCTTTTCAACAGGAGCTTTTGACTATAAAGCACTTGGCCAGAGTGAATGACGTCAGCTTAGATATTGAATTGATGGTCCATAGAAAATTGACTCGGAAAAGCCTTGATTCCACTACCTCCCTCCCCCGCAATCCGGCGTCTGACAGTAGAAAACTTTGGATAAGGCTCCCCTTTTTAGGAAAATTCTCTTCCCAGTTAGGTCGTGTCCTCCGCCCATTTGGGTTTCGCCCAGTGTATTACAATCTTAACACTGTAAAAAGTCTGTTCGTTAAGTTGAAGGACCCCATCCCACTGGTCGAAAGAAGTGGAGTTTACAAAATGGAGTGTAATGACTGTAATGTAATCTACATAGGTGAGACTGGACGTCAGCTCAAAATTAGAATAGATGAGCATAGGAAGGCGTGGGAAGGGTTAATCCTTACGAAGGCAGATAAAAGTAATGCCGTCGTAATTATGAATAAGTCCTCCTACGTATCTGGAGTTTATGACGTGCTCAGGCAGTGTGGTGCCCAAGAAAATGCATTTTTCAATTTTCCAAATTTTATCAAAGAAGTGAGGAATCTCGTGAATAGTAGTCAATTTATTATCAAGAGCCCCTTGACTAAAAAGGCCATCTTGGAACCCAATCCGGTTCCTCCCCTCCTTTATGGGTTGCCGAAAGTTCACAAAAAAGATATCCCAATGCGGCCAGTTGTATCACTCGTTTCGTCACCTACTTATACCTTAGCTAAATACATCGATCGTTGGTTTAAGTCTCGAGTTGGGTTCTCAGAAAAAGGTAACATTTTACCAACTGGTCAATATCTCAAATTGTAAATGTCCTGGAGTCATCTTATTTTTCAACAATAGTAAGAGGATAATCTATTCTACCGCAATAAGCTGATAAACTAAATCAGCTATTAGTGGAAACTATTGAATTTCTTTTTTTTAGCTTTAGCCATTAGCGTAAGCTGTTGAGAATAGCTTATCATTTGTGCAAAATTGAAACAAAACCGTGTCAGTTCAGTCCAGTCAATGATGACGCACAGTACATAAATTTGATAACACATAGTTTGGATTTTACCCGGCGGTGGCGCTAGCGTCGTTGTTCAGTATATTGTTTGGTGCTGATGTTTATGAAAAATACAACTCGAAACTAATTCAGGAGAAATAATCGTTTTAAATATTTCGAATATTTTGTAATAATGTTTGTGTTCACCACAATACATAATTTTGGTCGAAAGTGTGGACTTTTTCAACGTTACTTCGGTTTTGAGCCAGAGGTAAGGTTTTATACTCTCTCTCGCCAACTTGAATCCAGTATTTTAGAATATTACGATGGGTGACAAAGAAGATGGAGGTAAGTTCCATTCTTCAAATATTACGTTATTTATTTTCTCATTATTTCACTGGTAGTTCGAGTTCCCGGAAGTCCACTACACACTAATACTGAAACGGCTCCTACGTTTGTACTTGTTGTGTTTGAGAAAAGTGTTGAGGATTTGCGGACCATCTTATCACCACTGGCCGTAGTTTCAAAGAGGGATTCGAGTCGCTCCTCCATAGAGGCCTCGGTTTTCAAGCGTACCGCGTTAGAACATATTGAAATTATTCGCCATCTGAATAACGACAACCTAAATGTGCTCAACAGGTACATACCTGATGAGGGGTTGATTGAACTAGTTTATGAGTATGATTCACATTGTGATGACTCGCTAGTTCAGTCATGATTTCCTCGGCAGTGTTTGTTGCCGGCCGGTGTTGGTTCAGTTGCTTTCATGTCACCCGTTGACAATGGTTCTTTAATCAAAAGCGCTCCGGTGTATTTTGTATTTCTGTGGCTTTAATTAAATTACTCCGTCTATTTTACTCGTTTGAGTATGTCGTCGTTTGATGTCTTTGGTCATAATTTGGAGAACCGAATTAATCCTGTACAATCTAGTTCCCTCGCTCCACTGAACACCATACAGCCTGAACCTCTGCTAACACAAGAACGAAGTCCAACAAGTCTTATTCACTAGGATACCTGAGCACAAAGGATTACAAAGGTATGAATTAGTCAATACATCGTCCAAACTAAGTCACGACTCCTTCAACGCAATCCGAGTTCGATTGTTTCCTTTATAACTTGAGCAAAACAAGACACAGACATTATGTTGCATAATTTCTTTCCTAGTCACCTAACACGCAAGATCATGATGAAGAGAAGGTTTGTACACTTCTAAGGCACAATGACGTCACTGAAGTCCAGTTAGCATAATCCGTAAAGAATGACGTGCGGGTTTTGTAAACCCGAATATACCTACCTCTTTTACCTCTGCGTCCGGTCTTTTCCTCTTCATTACATTATATAAAATTATACTTTTGATCGTGGCTTCCAAAGGGGAAAATCCATTCCAACAAGACTTTGCATCCGACCATCTCAACTCTTCCTTTCTGAACTGATCGTCTTGGATTCTCCAAAATGATCTGCATCGCCCTTCTTCTCGTGTCTTCATACAATCCATTCTCAAAAAGCACAACATTTCTGCCACTCGAAAACACTCAACTCCCTACATTTTGGCCTTCCTCTTTCGCATACAAATCTATCCTATGGTATTCCAAAGGGTACCTGGAATTGTAGTGATATTCATGTTGAGGATTTGTGCGTGGATCAAGTTCCAGAATGATACCCATCATAAAGAATTTGCTACGTAGGCTACTTAGGTTTCTCATTGTCCCCAAATACGCAGCACTCCGGGCCGAGAAAGCAAAGGTGTATCCAGCATCTGCCCCTCAACTGCGTACAATGATAACCGAGAACAAGGAGACCAATTCTCCTTAATACCTAGCTAGTTCTGTCTTGAGCTGGGACCTGATAAGCTCACTTAATACCTTGATCAGAATTTAATGTCCCAATATTTATTCTATTAAAGTGGATTTTAATCCTATAGATTTGAAAAATGATTTCGGAGCTGAGAAGCTGGTGGAATTCCAAAGTTGATGATGTTGCCGGTCCAGTATTACATGTTGAGTAATGATGAGTACAATAGGGGTGAAGGAGAAGATTGAAGTCATCGGGGGGAGGGGAAAGATGTGTGGGTTCATTGTGAATTCTTAGAGAGATAAAATAATTCGGAATTTTTGAGTTCAAATTTTCTATTGGAACCACCTTGGAGAGGATGGGAGCTACAGGTGACACTATTTGTAAATGATTGAATAGATGAAATACAGAAAGGAAGATAAAATTTTGAGGCCAATATCTCATAGCAATGCTTTTTAAATACTAAGTTTGGAAAAAGAGAACGACAATCCTCAATTCTTCCTTCGTTGTGCTATCAAAAGTAATACCCGAAAAACCGCACACTTTATTATTGAACTGAATTTATCGTAAGTTCAATAGATTTATCATCGTCACATCGTGTAAAGGCAAAGAAGGATACGTATCCTAGCACAGGACACGTAACAGTCTATCGCATAGGAATCGTAACCCTCACATTTCGTTAATTATCTGATCACCTTGAGGTAAAATGCTAACCATATTTTCTCTTTCATTCATCTAGGGTCCCACCTCGTGAGTTGTCGTTGCCAAAATGAGACTTTGAAGAGAATTATGGCTTTTCGGAGAATATTCACTTAGGCGAAAAGATTCGTCTGATGTTTATATAGAATAGAAAAGTAAAATGGAATCTACAACTGTGATCACATAATGCGCAGCGTAGACATGTGTCATGTGAAAATAAAAAATCGTCTTCCTGTTCGATTCTAAACAAAATGTCAAACGTTTCACTCACTGTTTACATCAACAACGACATTTCTCATATCGCTACCAGCTAGCATTTCTCTTTTTCGAGACTGATTTTTTATTACCGGTATCCCGAGTCGAGATTAACATGAAAAGAATTTACGAGTAATATTCAACGTTATACAACGTATATATACAGATCGATAAAAACGTCATCTTTGAATACAGACTCACATAGGATGGTAAATTCTCTAGTGACTACTGTGTACCGTATTTCACTCTCGCGCGGTTCTAAATTATAGATGAGAATATAATTAAACAGAAACACTTTAGAAGGTGACCTATTAATGGTATATTTATATGTTTATCGAATGGTGAAAAACAGTATCATACAAAATATTTGGCATGAGGCTCTTGCACGCGAACGCCTTGTTTCTGTCGATTTTTCTGCTTCTTGTAACTGACCTACGTTTCACTATTGGTAACATAGGCCAAGAAGAAGATGAAAAAAAAAAGAAAAAGAAAAGCGGCATCTTTGTTACGTAAAAAAATTTACATATGATCGAGCGACAGTGAAAAACGAATTCAAAAAAAAAAAAACGTTCATTATGAACGTTCGCTGACGCGTGTCAATTTAAGTAAGCTGTAAGTCTGCCAATTTAGATTAAATGATTTCATACCCTGTTTTGTAGAACAGAAGGCGGAATTATTAAATCGTGTCTCGGTTTACCCGGTGTACTTACATCCCTTTTGTTTTATGTTCTACGACAATATTAGATGGGATGTGTGACGCGGAGCAGCGCCGCGTAATTTCGTACCACCCTATCAAAAGGGAAAATAGCGAAGGGTTAAATTCGCTCTAGGTCAATAATTACCCTATTCGATCAGCAGAATGTCATTTACAATATGCGTTTAACGCCCCTCGTCTGTACCAATAAGCAGTTCTTTTCCCATCTATGCGAGGTTCTTGTTATATATGTACCCGTACGTTATATACTACGGGTAAGTTGAATAGTTTGAAAAATTTCCACGACCGTGTTCCTGATTCGGAGTCGAGCAAGAGTGCAAAGCCTTACAAAGGTAAGCCCACGGGTTAAGAGTTGATAAAGAAAATATGGATCCATGATATCACAAAGATGAAGGTACAGCTGACAAACATAACAAGCACTGAAAATAATTTCAATTTAACAGCTTCGTACGTGACGAAACTCAATCCTCATAATCTCCCTCTGAAGCACGGTTAAAATTTTCAACTTCGAGGTGGCGCCAATGTTCCAGTGCTCGTTAATCGAACAACCAAGATTCCATCATCGGTGATGGAAAATGTGACTGAACGAACATGACTGATGATTTCATTTTTTGCCCCAATGGTACCAGTATTTTGAAGATGTATCATACCTGATTTGATAAAGAATAAGAAAATTCTATTCGTTTCTAATTTTCCCTTTTTCTGTTACAATGGTGATGAATTTAGCGAGGACAGCGTCGCGTCGTCGCCATTCAAAAATATCAATTCTTTATCCAAGGGACGGACATTTGTATTTTCGCTAACGCTGTGCGGACAGCAAATGGAGAGGAGGAGAAGGAGAGGTCTTCCTGCGAAGGTTGTGCTCAGAGCCAAGTCCTGTGGGAGGGTATAGCTTATTCAATCTGTAGCAAAGTATGCAAGAGCAAGTTCCTGGATGTAGCCTGCAGACGAAACACACACAGAATACCACGATTAATGTACATGCAGGATGATAGTCCTACTAGCCTTTCTTCCAGTAAGTGAAATCGTGGCTGATTTCGAGAAGCTGGAAGACTACCTCGATAAGTCTTTACGACCTACGTTGGATTCCGTGGAAGCTATTTACAATGAACGTCGAGAAGGAAAGGTTCCAAATATTTACGAGGACAGTAAATGATGATATCAGGACAAACAACAAAGCGGAAGGGAGCCATCATCGATTTCATACTAAATTGGGATATTCATATCAGACACTCTGGGTTGAGGAAATCACCAACAAGAATAAAAAGGACATGAGTTACAACGAAGTAGAGAAGGGTAAACAACCTTTCATAGAGCGGAGATGTTTCCCCGGATTGGCGGAAGACCAGTCCAGTCAACCTCTTCTTGATGTCTTCCGGGCAACGCCAATCGACCTACAGAATTTTGGCACCTTCGTGCCCAAACGTGCGCGCGGACCAGTAAATAAAACTCACCAACTCTTCCTCCGCCCGTAAACACAGCTTCCTTGAAGCTACGACTTGATGGTCCCGAAAGAGAACTTCACTTCGTCGTCATTTTCGCTATTACTGACTCGGGCTATGACTTCTCATACGAGGTTTATATTTTTCATAAGAATCGCAACATTTTGAAAAGCTAATCATGCATTTGACAAGATTCAATCCTTCATAAAATCATCCACTCTCATCTAACGTCAGAATTTATACTACAAAACTTTCTCGACATTGGAGATCAAGAGCGTACATTCCAATCAACGATTGAAGAGGCCACGAAAACAGACACACGTACCTAATAATCTAACAAGCCACCTAGCTAATCTTCCATTAATCCTATGCGCTCTACGTCATAGAAATAAATTGTAATTAAGACGCTTTTAAAATTCTTATTTACTCCGCGCTGAAAAAACAGGTAGACTAGCTATTCAACAATATTTGACCAATCGAAATCGTAAAACGCGCGGCCGGAAAAAGAACTGACAAAGGACACATTTCGAAAATTATTGCCGCGAAGAAAATAGTGTACGGTCGGAATAGCAATGTTAAAGAGGAAATGAATTGTGAAAAAGGTCCGTTCGCGTTCTAGAGGGGAGGACACGAGTCTTTCTGTGAACGGCGCTAAGTATGCAACTTGTATAAGCGTCACGTAAACAGTATCGTCTATACCTCAAAAAAAGCTCATGAATCACATAGTTTTTCTTTCGCGGTCCCTCATTCTTACTAAAGACCGCGTTCAGTATCGAGTATTTCCTCAGCAGTTTCTCTTAAGGCGGTAGTATTTATCACCATTCGAGACATATGCCATTGCTAATTCTTCCTCGTATAAATAACGAGTAATTTTTTCCCCAAATTTTCGTCGAATACACGCGATCTTTCTCTAGCAGCGTTAGGTTTTTCTTTCTTTTTTGCTCGACATTAGATCACAATTTTAATTTTTTATGATTCTCTATTTTTCACTCGTTTTCATCAACATCGGGTGATGAAATTTATAACGAGGTATTTTACCTATAGATAATTCTGATCAAGTGCCTTATTTTTCACTCAAGTATTTTCCGACTCTCACGCAACACAGTCAACACCCTTCAGAAGAAAAATGAAACCCACGCTGATAATCGGTGTTTCGAATGTTAATGGTTTGACATAAATATTGATGGTTGAAAAGTAAATTCTCACTTAACCAGTTCAGAATGAAGTTTTCATTTTTATTTTTCCTAAACCGTTGTCTTTGGGAATATGCCAGTTATTCTGGCAACTATTTGCAATATCTTTGTTTTTATTTGTTACATACTTTTTCTATTTCCACAACCAATTTTTAAATTTAACCTTGATGAACGATTTCCTTTTTTTAATTCGAACTTGGGCTTTATTTTTTTATTATTGAGTTTGAAAAAGCGCTGTTGTACTTTTCACACTGATTGAATGAGAGTTCAATTTAACGTAATAGCGAAAATCAAAACGCGCGCCCAATATCATCAAGTACCTCTCCCACACCCGCATAGGATGTAATCGCAAACTTCTGCTACAACTATACAAAAGTCTTATTCGCTCCCAACTCGATTCGGTGCTACAATCTATAGCCAATGCAGTAAATCCAAAATCAAACTCCTCGATACTATTCAAGCATCCACCCTGCGCATGGCTCTCGGAGCTTTTCGAACTTCCCCTCATCTAAGCCTTTGTGCAGAAGCAGCAGAACCACCACAGGGTGTCTACCAGAATTGAAAAATGGAAATAGTTGACATTTGTTGAATTTTTTTCGATATTTTATTTGACCCTAAGAAATATCAACCCCCCCCCCCCCCCTCCCCAAACTAATATCGTAATTTCGGTATTTTTTTATTCGTTTGCAAGAATTAATATTTAATTGAGAAAATTGTCATTTTAAAAGTCAGAAGTTTGTTGATTATACCTTGATATTGTGCCAATAGGAAGACATGTGAAAAACATCCTTTACACAAAATTATGCAGTTTTGGACTTTTTAGTTGACCTATGGATAGAAAAGTTGACTTTACTTGACTTAGTTGACCATATTTTTAAAAAGTTGACTTCAATTGACTCAGTTGACATAGTTGACCTGGTAGACACCCTGCACCACTACATTTTTGCACTCTCATACTGACTGCAAACTTCCTCGCCTCGTCTTCTCAAATTCCTGACCTTCCAATCTATACATCTATCCTTTCTCCTAGTAACTTCCTCCTCTCCTCTTTAAAATCCTACCTTCAATACCTCCCTAAACGCTCACCTCTCCCTTCCTATCAAGCCAACGAAGCCTCCGTGGCTATCATCTCCCCCATCTATCAGACTCGACCTCGCTAATTACCCAAAAATGGACAACTATTCCTATCGAACACTAATCACAGAAATCATTACAGAATACCCAAACCATGAAATTTGCTTCACTGATGGCTCTAAATATCAATCCAAAACAGCCTATGCATTCTCAATCAACGGCACTATAACCGCTAAACGACTCCGTAACTCAGCTTCAGTATTTACTGCTGAACTTAGTGCTATCCACTACTGCCTTTCGCAACTAACACAACGACCACCACGACACAACTACATCTTACTAACTGATTCTCTTTCATCTCTTTCAACAATTCAAGACATCCACTCAACAAACCCTATAACTCAACGCATCCACCTTACTCTTGAAACTCTTACTTCCATCGAATCAACAATAACTTTCATCTGGACCCCTGGCCACATTGGTCTTCCTGGACATGACGAGGTTGATCGTGCAGCCAAGGAAGCTACCCGACTACCAAAGATTACAGATCCATTTCCTTCCCCATAATACGACCTAAAAAACTATTACCGTTCCCTAATTTTGAATGTCTGGCATCATCTTTGGACTCTACTACCGACCACCAAGCTCCGATCTGTAAAAACCTCACCCACCTCTTGGGTCCTCCTAAAACAGAAATTCCCGTCATGAAGAAATCATTCTCTGCCGACTCAGGATTGGCCACACACGACTAACTCATTCTCACCTCCTACTAAATCTCTTCCCTCCATCTTGCAACTACTGTCAAGCGGATAACCTAACAGTACAACACCTATTCTCATGTCCAGCTCTACAAAAGCAACGACAATCTTTCAACGTCTCGTCTTCCTTATCATCCGCCTTATGTAACAACACAGAAACAGTTACTAACTCTCTCCAATACTTACGCTCTACCTACTACTTTCCTCTTCTCTAACAACCTACAATACCTTTTCGTGAGCTGATGACCCATAGAGTAGTCGAATAGCTCACAAATAAAATGAGAAAAAAAAAAACGCGCGCGTATACTTCAACCGAGTTACATGTACGTAAAGTCACCACCCGAGACTTATTTTTCATCACAATATCGGTTTGGACTGGAAAATATCAAGATTATTATTAGAAAGAGAGGTTTGCTCACTTTGAATGCGACCCGCATGACATTCGTAAGGGATAATGCTACCAGAATGAAGAGGAATACTCACGAAGAGTAAAAAATACGAGTACAAAACCGCAATAAAAGTAACACTACCGAGCGCTTTCGACTAAACAGCCATTCTCGAGGCATAGAAAGCTACACCAACAAGAACAAGTAACATCGAGGAGGTCATGACTGAACCAGCGAGTCACCGAAATGTGAATCATCCTCATAGACTATATTAATCAATCCCTCCTCAGGAATGTACCTGATATTCAACACGGTAATATCTTTATTATTCCGGTGACGATAAATTTTCGATTTCTTCGAGAGCTAAGCATTTGAAATATAAATTCTCCCTGTGAAGGAGAACTTCAGATCCCTCTTTGAGACTATGACCACTTTCAATTAAGTGGTCAGCAAAGGCTGACTCACTTACTTTTCTTTTTTCCCAGGCTTTCCTGTGTCCATCAACTCTAACCTGGAGTTAACGGCTAGTCATACCTATGTAAACACTAGGGCAATCACCACAGGCCACCCTATAGACACCCCCACTGTCGGCCATCGGTATCGGATCTTTTAATTTTACCAAAAGGCTCTTGACACTGCAGAATGCAGGCCGGAAACGAAAGGACAGAGGACACGGCTCAACTACGAAAAAAAACCTACCCAGAAACGGCAACCTAATCCACCTTTTTCGCCTATCAAGGTGCGGTTCTCGGGGGAGGGAGGTCGTAGAATCGAAACATTTACTTGTGAGTCTCCTACGGACCATAAATTCAATGTACACTTCGACCTGATTCACTCCGACCAAGTGCTTTATCGTCACGAGTTTTTTTTTGGAAAGCAACCTCACTCAGAGGGAGTTGAGTGAGGCGATAGACTAAGCTTCCAAATGGCTAATTTATGGGCAAAAGGACCTGTGGGTGGCAATGTCGGTCGAAGTACTTTTAAGGTAAATACCGTTGACAGATATGGTGAAGTCCAGAAAATTTATCGAGGAACCACCAACTTCCAGGGTAAATTTGATGGAAGGGTACAGTATAAGCTATTTAAATAAACGAGAAACTCAATAAGGAGTTCTGCAGGACCGGTCTACGCGCACAATATGTCATCCACCTACCTATGCCAATAGAAGACGTGATTCAAAAACTCCCGGCTCGAAGAGAATAGGTCAAGCTCAAATGTGGACATAAAGACCTCCGAGATAAGAGAACCCAAAGGGGATCCAATAGGGATCCCGACTTCCTCGGAGAACTCAAAGAATTTACCATCAAACTTACAAAAGTTAGGCGACCAGCAGGCATTCAAAAGATAAAAAAATTCGCCAACTTCTTCATGAGAAGTACCAGATTTCACTAGCAAATTCACAATCTGTTGCATAGTGGTAGCCTTAGGGATATTTGGAAAAAGCCCAACGACATCAAACGAGCATAAAGTTGAACCTGGAGGGAAGGCGTGTATCCTTCAATTTTTCAGCTAGGGCACTCGAATTCCTAACTGTAGGGAGACTCCACCTCCACACGAGCTTTGAACCATCTATCCAGGAACTTAGGGAGAAAGCAGGTGGGAGAGGAAACGAACGAGACAACCGGCCGCATCGGCACATCTTCTTTGTGCACCTTCGGCAATCCGTAAAGGAGGGGGGGGGCGGATTCGGTTCCAAAATGGCTTTCTTCAATGAAGGACTCTTAATGATAACCTCACTATCATTAATAAGTTTTCTAGCTCCTTTAACGAATTTTGGAAAATTAAAAAGCCAAGCACATCGTAGACCTTGGAGACGTAGGAAGCCTTATCCATGACTACAACGGCATTCCCTTTGTCAGCTTTAGTAATGACTAGGAAATTTTTGGACCGATGGTTTAAATCGAGAGTTGACCATGAGTCACCTTACTCGGTGAAAAATTCGGTCTCCTTGGCTGATAGGCTTAAGGATAATATTCTTCCGCTGGGATCGACCCTGTGTTCATTTGATGTGGTCGGCCTGTTCCCCAATATCCCCAGAGCAACCACCATGCAACATATGGGAGACCTTTTGATTCAAACAAATGTTCGCCAAGAAGAATTGGGTGAATTTTTCAATCTCCTCAATATTTGTTGGTCTCCCAATTATTGCAAATTCGATAACAAGTTTTTTGAGTTTCCTGAAGAGGTTGGAATACCCATCGGTTCTCCTTTGGGTTCTCTCATTTCGGAGGTCTTTATGTCTAAGTTTGAGCTTGGTTTGTTCTCCTCTGGCAGTGCGTATTTAGATCAGATTTATTATTGGTACGGGTATGTCGACGATGTGTTGTGTACGTGGACTGGTCCCCGAGAGCTCCTTTTGGAGTTTCTCCAGTATCTAAATAATCAATATCCTTCTATAAAATTTACTTTAGAAATCGGTGGCGCATCTATTAATTACTTGGATTTGACGATCTGTAATAGAGACGGTATCCATGAGTTCTCCATATACAGGAAAGATACTGCGACCGATATTACTGTCCACGGCAAATCTTTCTGCCCTTTGTCCATAAATATGCTGGATTTAACAGCCTAATCCATCGACTGACTAGTATTCCTCTCAATCAGTCAGCCTTCCAAAAAGAGGTATTAACTATAAAGCACTTGGCCAGAGTGAATGAAGTGAACTTAGACATTGACCTTATGAGCCAAAGGAAAGTTACTCGAAAATGCCTCGATTCCACCACCTCCCTCCCCCGCAATACGGCCCTAAACAGTAGAGAGCGTTGGATAAGGCTTCCGTTCTTGGGGCAGTTTTCATCTCAATTGAGTCATGTTTTACGCCCCTTCGGATTTCGGTCTGTGAATTACAACCCCAATACCATAAAAAGTTTATTGGTTAGGCTAAAAGACCCCACCCAACTGGCCGAGAGGAGTGGTGTGTATAAAGTTGAGTGTAAGGATTGTAGAACGGAATTTATATCGGCGAGACAGGCCGTCAGTTGAAAATTAGAATCGCTGAACATAGGAAGGCGTGGGAAAAGAAGAATATAAATGAATCGGCGTTTGCGGACCATCTAATCACTAGCGGCATAGCATTAAAGAGGGGTCCAAGGTCCTCCTCTATAGAGAAAACGCGTATTCGAAGCGAAAAGCGTTAGAATACATCGAAATAATTCGTCATTTAAATAACGACGACCTTAATGTGCTCAACAGGTACATACCTGATGAGGGGATGATTGAACTAGTTTACGAGTATGATTCACGTCGTGATGACTCGCTGGTTCAATCCTGATTTCCTCGTATGTTTCTGGTTTACAGCCGGAGTTGGTTCAGTCGCTTTCCAGTCCCCGTTGACAATGATTGTTTAATCGAAAGCGCTCCGGCATCGTTAAATTTCTGTGGCTATTGTAAATTACTCCGTTTGTATTACTCGCTTGAGTATGACTTCATCTGGGGAACCTTTCCTCCCTGATCTTCCTCCTCAGGCCTATGATCAACTCATTCCCTCCATCGCTTATGCAAGTGAGGGGAGTATTACGGACCATTTCGGCACATTTTTTCTGGGTATTTACACCAAGGCCGATTTTCACTGCTCTTTTTTACTCTTCGTGAGTATTCCTCTTCATTATAGACAACCGTAAAATTGAAAAACGCATTGATTCTAAGGCCACCAGGACTTGAATGACGTCAACACAATATTTTCATACAAAATAAAGCAAATTGGATTTCTCTGACGTCATTACACCTTGGAAGAGAGCAAACCTCGTAGACTACACAGATTTATGATAAGCGCACCTCAAACCTGGGCAACATCTGATCGTCATCGCCTTGTTTGTATTCGGTTTGTTCCGTAACAAATTGGCGTATTGCGTTCGCTTTCTTCAGTGTTAATCAATTTCAAAAACAGAATAGGTATTCTGATCGCACTGTTTTGGCGGTCCGAGACTCCGGAACTACCCCAAGCAATCATGAGCACTCAACTAGGGATTTATTGTTGTTCTGGGTTTGTTATATTACGAGAATAGGCAAGTTAGAAATCTGTGTATAGTCTGCAGCACACCTCCTTCCTTGAATAATCTTGGGAAAGGATAGTCTTGCATTTGTAACAAAACCCCATTACCTGAAGATTGTACTAAAGAGGAATTTTGCGGAACTGTTGATATCGTATCCTTCCTTTCAATTCCTTTTGTGATCAGATTGGTACATACGTTGGAAATGTAGGGTTTATATCATCACAAACTGGCCACAATTCCATATACAATCATGAGGATTGAATAAATGATTCTATAAGTTGGTTTACTTCACTTCTTCCACGGTTCATTTCCACAATATTAGCACGATAATCTCATCCACCACACTAATATAATTAATAAAGGGGTGCCAAATAGCAAAACTTTCAGCGACCTGTTCGAGCGCTCATCGCGGGGAAACTACAAATCCGTTGACACCCTTTGCGGAAAGAAACCTAAATACGTTGGACTATACGGTCATCGCGTTCGGGTATTGTGGCGCTCATTAAGAGAACGCAATTTGTCCCTTACGCATTTTCCTTGTCATTATCCGAAATTCCCTATATGTTGCTTTCGTTTCTATTGCTGTAGGCACAAAAATACGAAAGTATAGTATTCTTTCTTTATTACAGCGAGACGCTTTTTATTACCTAGTATACTGCAGTTTCGACTCGTGAATTTTGTTGTATTCGTCAGGTGTCCATTCCCATCATTTGCGCGTTGTTCCTGTACGTTAATTTACTTTACTCTTTTTTTTCTCTCTCTTTCTATTTTCTTTCTTCTCGAATATACTCTGACGAAAGCGAACAAGTTTGAAAATTTTTGTTCTTTTTTCTACTTTCTATTATAAGGAGAGAGTGAAATTAAGCTCCAAGTACGTATTAAAGTGTCCTTGCGAACGAAAACAGTCAAACGTAAAGAATGGCAGCGAGTTAAGTCTAAATTTATCGCTTTTAGATTTGTTGTGTATCATGTCTCAATTAAAATACGATAATTTCAAGAGTAATTACTGTGTTTACAACTGACAGGTGCCAACAAAAGATTATTCTAAATCCTATCACATCTGGACGAAGAATTTTGTCCATTTTCTGAATAACTTACCTTGAACATTTCTTGTGTTCCTCTGAACAGACAATGTTTTTAATCAGTCTCCCTCAGTCCGAGTGAAAGACATACACGAAAGTAATTTTTTCAAAAGTTGGCAATGATTATATATTTCTCAACAACCAAAATTCTACAATTCGTGAGTTTTTATTTTACAAACCGTAGAAGTGAATATTTTATCACGATATTATCAAACACTCGAAAGAAAAACGAAATTCAAAATGGAATCGAAGAAATCGAAGAATACAAAAAATTGTAAATATTTTCGGCTAAATAGCCTTTATCAAACATAACCGAAACGAAAAATGTCCGTTGATCGTTTGACCTATGACAATCTGACCAATTGTCCATAACCGTTTCCCATTTCGGTTAGAGAGTTACAACAGTTTTGTTGACAGTTTCAGTTTTTGGTCATTTAATTACTCATTTGGAATTTGCTGTGGGAATTTGACTTTGCAATGCTGCAGTGCAGTGCTGCTCGTGGTGTTACAGCATAAGTACTAAGTACTTTATCGTATTGGTTCTCACTCCTCATTTCATTTGAAAACTTAAATAAATAAACCATAAAACGCGTAGTAATTGAAAATATTGATTTTTTTTTCCTGAAAATTAGTTTAATAATCTTCAATTTCACCATACCGTAAGATATACCGCATTTCTTTGCATATAGGTCGAACTTCGTAAAAATTGAAACAGGTGTGTGTTTAATTTACCTTATCACTAACCAGTTTGGCTTTTACAGCAATAAGAGATTTATTATCCGATTTTAAGCGATCAATTTCAATTTTCAATGCAGCGTGTTCGACAACTAATTCTTGGCACGTGTCTTGAAGTGCTGTTACATAAACTAAATGGCATGACATTAAATTGCCATAATCCTCCAGTGGTACAAAACGCGGTCTTCTCCTTATCATCTGGATGCATCTCCACTTGCCAGAAACCACTCTTCTTATTGATTATTGAAAACCATTCTGCTCCTATTAAGATGTCAAAAAGATCATCCATTCTTGGAAAGGGATAGCTATCTTTAACAGTAACATCATTAAGCTTCCGGAAGTCAACGCAGAATCCTAAAGTTCCATCTTTCTTTGGTGCTAGTGTTACTGGCGAAGCCCATGGACTAGAGGAAGGTTCTATAACTCCTGGTTTCAGCATCTCTTCCAGTTGACGTTTCATCTCTGCTTCCTTGGCAAACGGCATTCTTCTGGGTCGCTGCCTGATTGAAGCCGCGTTACCAGTGTTTATACAATGTTGAACTGTAGAAGTCCTCCCTAAGTCATTTTCATCTTGAGCAAAAAAGCTCTGGTAATCTTTCAAAAATTTATAGAAACCTGACATAGTTTCACAATCTAAATCTTTCTTCACTTCATTGACTACAGTGCTTAGTTCTTCTTCAACTTTGGTCTGGAGGAGACGATCCTTGGCTTCCAACTCATAAAGCGGCATATCTGCACAGGGACCTCTTAAAGGTCATGCTTCAGATCATTAATCAACCCATCCTTTCGCATTAAATCCAGGCCCAGAATACAGTCATCCTCGATATCAGCAAGGATGAATTTTCTAGTTATTACCATTAGGGAAATCTTGATAGATAGCTCGACAGTGCCCTTGGTCCAAGCTTGTTCACCCATGGCAGTCATGAGGCGGTACTTTTCTCTCCAATTAATGGATAGGCCTGGGATGTCCTTGACCAATTGTGTCTTAATAACTGAACCAGTAGCAGCACAGTCCACGCACATGTCTATATTGCGTCCAATGCTATCATTCCATCCCGATACATAGACGTTCTCACTTGAAGTGCGCATTTTGGAAATTCTTATTTCTTGGGCCCTTCTGCTTGGCCCCTGGCAACTCCAGGTTTGAGTTTTCCGCCTTCTTTTGCAGAGATTTCCACTTGGGGCAATTGGGCTTGATGCGACCCTCTTCATCACAGTGGTAGCATCGACGTTTGTCTCCAGTTGGTCCAACCTTTGTTTGCTTCAAAACTGTGGAACCTTGTCTACGGGACGCCTTTCTTGCAGCTTCTACCTCTAAGGCAAAAGATATTGCTTCTTTCAAGGTTTTGCAGCGTGCAATTCGGACTTGACTCTGAACCTCCCAGTCGAAAATTCCATCAATGAATGCCGCAAGAGCGGTTTGTTCAATAGCCAATACGATAGCTTCTGGTTAAGCTTGTTGAATTAGTTTGAAAATTTCGCTTGAAAATGCTCGAAGACTTTCTCCACGGTTCTGTCGACGGTATTTCAGTTCTTTTCTTCTGATGGGAGCCAAGTGAGCTTGACCAAAGCGTTGTTCAAAGACTTCAATTAATTTTTAATAGTCTTCCTTGTCTTTTTCAGCAATATTGGACAACAAGTGTAGGGCAGCTCCTCTTAGGCTGACAATCAAATTACCAGCTTTGGCTTTGTCATCCCATCCATTTAGTCGAGCTGCTATTTGAAACTGTGATTTGTATAGTTCGCAAGAGATTTCACCATTAAACGTTGGTATTTTAACTTTGGTCTTTGATGACGGTTCTAAAACTGGTACATTTCCTTCATTTGATCCAGAACTGAAGAGGGCAACGTTTGATGGGTCTAAAAGCATGCTTACTGTTGGACTCCTTTCCAGTTTCTGGAGACGTTGTTCCATAATTTTCCATAGTTGGTCAAGTTCTACGACTATTGGTTCAATCTGATGTTTGACTGCAATGCTCATGGTTTCTCTCAATCCATTAAAAATCTCCTCTTCAAGATCTGCCTTATTCTGGTCAAGTTTCTGGTCTATTACAGTCTTCAGATCTTCCGAATTTTTAGTTAGTGCATTGGTTAACATTAGTAGCATTCCACTCATATCTATAGCTGGAGCATGCTTTGTTGGTGAGTCACTTGTATTCCCATCATTTTCCAGATCACCGCTTCCAACGTTCTCAGCAACTTCAAATTCAAAATTTTCCACATCCAGACCCGAGTCTTTGAATGCTTTTTCCAGACGACCGGCTAATTCATTTTTGGTTCCGCTAACAGAGAGATCACGATTCCGGAGTTCCTCGCGGATTTGATCCCGAGTAAGTTCACGAAACTTCTTCTTCACCATCTTGAATCACCACAAGCTTCAAACGCACAGAGTAGGCTTACGCAATCCCACTTCTGACACCAGTTGTATCACCTTGATATTTCAAAGGTATCATCTAAAGATGAGAAAAATATTGGAATACACAATTTTTTTGACGTATCCGACGCAAAAAATCGATCACAAAATTTATTCTGCCAAGTATTTTTCAAAAAGATCACACTAAAAAATTACTACCATTAATAATTTCTTCGGCTGAGAATCAGAAACCGGATTTGTCCTATTCTCAGAGCCTGGAAGAACACGAAGAGAAATCAGAATACAGTGAATACCAACTCATTTCCAGCGGAAGCAGAGACGGACATACGGTAGCTGTGATTTCGATGTTGGTAGTAACTTTAAATCTACATATGTGATGTGTCATGGGAAACCCAGGCATAAGTCGGAAAAAAATTGACTTCAAATTTGAACCAAACGACTCAGAAATGAGTGAAGAATCATATTATCTTTAATTAAATAATAAATAAATAAATAAATAAATAAATAAATAAATACTTTCAATTAGGTACTTCTATTAAACTTTAGCAGTCAGGACTGTCTACAGGGGTCGGAAAAAATGTCCGCAGGCCCTTTTATCATATTATGTCGGTGTAAAGAGCCTGAAAGATAGCCCCCTTTAAATAACTATATGTATATGCAATGCTTCAGACAACAATTGACTTAGCCCCTTCAACGAGTGAGATATTTAACGCTTCAAACACCATAAGAAACGGAACATCCTTTTAAGGTATTCCAAGTCCGCCTCGTATCATATCATATACAGCTTGGAGATCTGTGTAATGTAGCTTGAAAGATGGCCTCGGTAAGTAACTAGATATGCAACGCTTCATACAACAATTTGCTTAGCCCCTTCAACAAGTCAGATATCCAACGCTTCAAACACCATTAGACTCAGAACGTCGTCTTAAAGTATTCCAAGTCCTCGTATATTATATAAAGTAACCTAAAATTCTTCTAGAATCAAAAAGGAGAAAAAAATAAGGGAGAAATGTTAAAAACAAAAATCGAATGTTCTTCAAATTAAGTTCTCTTTACGTTTTCTCTAAATAGGGCTTTTCCATGTCGGCGCATTGCATAGGTATTCTCCTACGTGTTATCGAAATGGTAGTATTTTTAACATTGCTTTTATGGCAAACTACTCCACAATGAAAATGAGTATGCAATCCAGCAACACCCATAAGAGCAATGTTAGAAGTACTACCATTTCGATAACATGTAGGAGAATACGTATGCAATGCGCCGACATGGAAAAGCCCTATTGCACCATATTTGAGATAGACTCGATTAGATGAAATTCTCTCGTTATTTACTGGAATATAAGAGTGCATGCAAACATTATAGCCACTTGGCGGCCATGGAACGACCGACGTTCACAAAAAGCAAACGAACAGTCAATCGCCCATTTTTCAGTCATACTATGAGTGAAAAAGTCATGTCACATGAAAAGCGCTATTTTCGCTGGGTTAACTTTGCCTGTGAAAAACAAACTTTCGGTACAATAGTTTTAAAAAATCATTTTCCTGGCTCCCTGAGCTGTGATTCAAACTTCTATCTTATTTTCAGACATTCGCCCTTTCAAGAAACGATTTGATAAAAACCGAGAAATCCAATCAGGCAAACAATGTAAGACAGGGGAAGATCCCTATACATTCGGGTCGGCCATCCGCCAGGATCGCCAACTACACGGGCGATTTGTTCAACAGTAAATATCTTAGATACATTGTATCGCAACACGTTCGCTCCATTATAAGAATGAGTATCATCATTATACCTACTCTTCCCCTAGAATCAGATTGTTACTACGTATTCAGACAGAAGAGAAAAAAGTTTTCATTTTTGATTTTTCCCTCTAAGCGACAACTCATTGAGGTTGTTGAGGCCACTCAAGTTGATGTGTGTATCATAATTTTTGGTCTTTTTAAACAAGGTGGACGAAGAGTAAAATGTGATATTGGTTATCTTCTCGCTATTCGTATCCTCGTAAGAACATCCAGACCCTCGTCAATTTTTTCTTCCGCAACCCTGATTCCCTTTCAGAATAACAACGTAATTAAAACGTGCAAAAAGGCCATAAATTTAAAAACCAGACGCGTCACACGTAATGGGTTTTCAATCAACAAGTTTCGAAATGAAGTAACATCGGCGTACCACAAATTTGAACTCAATTGTCCGCATTTATACGACTCGAAGAGCCTAAAGAGACTAATCGTATTTATAGTTTCAAGGTTACTTCCTTGCTGCATTTCTGTACCTAGTACCTATTAATTGCAGTCATTATTTGAGCAATGAATACATCTTCTTATGTAATTACCTCGTAATAAAGCGAACAAGCACTTGTACGATCATAAATAATCGCCCAATCTTATCGACGAGAAAATGAATAGAATTTGAAATGCGAAGGCAACTCTGATACTCGACTTACAGAGGCTAAGAATAAGCTAAATATTTCAAAAGAAGAAAAAAAAAAAAAAAAATGTGGGACTCATCGTACAAACGAGTCCCCAGAGAGGTGTTATCGTGGCACTAAAAGCGCCGAAGACAGAGACAGACGGCGACGAGGGTCAAAAAAGAAAATGTTAGTAAATAACATTTTATTGGCCGAATGGAAATTGCTACTTCTATACAGCATTTCGTGGTTCGCTTTTGGTCGCTGTGTGATCTAAATGGTTTTCAGCCTTTAGGTGCCGAGAAAGAAGAGAGACGGGAGAAAAACCGAGGAATTTATTCTACGATTTCGTGCCGTCGCAATCAAATGAGCTCATTTACAAATCTCGCGTTTTACCCAAATCAAGAAGTGCGACTTCGATGTATACATATACGAATTCGTTTATGTGGTTTATTGAGGTAACTTGCACTCACAAAAAATTCTTTTTTTATTCCGTTTTTATTATAACCATTATTGTGTAGAACACGACGACACTTATTTAAATGCACGTATTGCTTTCTTCTTATAACCACATGTGTGAAGGAGAGAAGAACGCTGTATGATCTCTTTTTTTTTTTCTTTTTTTTAATTTGCAAAAATATCATTACAAACTTGTAATCGTAATCTTGATTCACGCAGGCATATAGTGTTTTATAGAGTATTTATTTCTTGGACACAAATCAATCGGTTGACATATCTTCGCAGTATTGATACACGATACACAATTCACGACACGAACGAAGCTGATACACATATCGTAACACGCGAACTTCTTACATTCCACAGATCGGCCACCGACCACCGGAATGCGAAAAATATCTCTTCCGATATTCGCCTTCGCTTTCAATAAAATTGTCGCGCCTTATTCGGCCAATTTGCTTAAGTACGTGGTCAGCTTGACCGCGTAAAAATATAGTAAAATCGGGTAAGAGGGAATTCTCGAATCGGGTAGGAAAAAAAATGAGAATAACGACGAGGGTGCGTCTCGTTTTCTTCCCTCGTATTTCTCTCTCGCTTATTCTCTCTTCCCTCTTCTTCCTTTTGATGTAGTCGAGCGTAGACTCGAGAAAGCAAAGGGATTGAAGATAAAATGTTGTCGACCGAATCAGGAAACAACCATTTACGGGTCAGTAGCTAGAAGCCACAATAAAAATACAAGACTATGGGGCAGAAAGTGTGACAAAACGAGAAAACAAATGACAAAAAACACTATTGTAAGGAATCACTTTTCCTTGTTTTTTCTCACCCTTCCTAATTGTTTAACAGATTTTGTGCTTTCTTATTTTTCACCCTGTTTTAGAACTTTCACTTCCTTCCGCACTGTTTTTATGTCTGTCTGTTTATATCGGTGCGTTTTTCATTCGTCTTCTAATGTAGGTGCTGCTCTATGCCAGTTTATTTTTTCACATCCCCAATATGAACTTTGAGGAATGTCTGTTTCATGAATTTTCGAAATACCGCTGAGTGTTCTTAATGATTATGATGTGATGGATTGATAACGTGAGTATTCTCTTCAACGGACAATATCTTCTATCAAAGTGTTAAATTTGGATTCAGTATCTTCCGCGGATCACGCCACACTCGTCATCAGGATTTGCGTCATCTATTGTCACAATACTTGGTCGCTGATAAATTTCTCTCATCAATTTTCGTACTCTGTGGACCAAGTCTGTAATTCTTGGATGGGTAATCCAACTTTTGACGTACACCAGTCTCACAGTTTGGGCCGATGTGGACAGTACCCATTTGTAACCGAGGATGAGAAAAAGGACCTTAGTGGGTAAAAAAATTGATTTTTCCTGATCACACCATGTGAAAGAGCGTGAAAAATTATGTAAAGAACTATCATAAATAGGAAAATTGATTTTTTGCCCACTAAGGTCCCTTTTCTCATCCTCGGTCACATTTGTTGCTGACAATTAACAAATACGAAACGTTCTTTAAATTCATTGAACAAAGTATGAAAATTGAATGAGCTTCAAGTTCTTGCTTTGGAACGGATCTCATTATTTTTGTTGTTATTTTATACCAATAAATAAGTCGAAATTTCTTCTCAGGATTGGCCCATGTCGCCAAGGCCGACACTATTGAAATCACTTGACACGTCTATGTCTTTGGGCTGGTCAGTTTGACATCTGCGTCACGCGATGTGACGCTTCATAACGTCGTCAATGACCTCGACCACGCTGTTCAGGTAAACCAGTAGAGCGAGTGAGCTAGCTCAACATACAGTGTCCTAAACTTGCATATGACTGAATATCGGGGCAAGTGAGTAGAGCAAATGAGCCCGTGAGCCACTCAGCCCAACATACAGTATACTACACCTGTAAAGGTCTAAGTACGGGCCAGTAAGTTAGCCTAATATACAGAACAAGCCGAAATCCTACGCCTTTGGCGCGTACTACAATTTTATTTTACTCATACCATAAATTTATTTCCAAATACATTAATACCATGTACCACTCGTACCGCGTACATTGAAGAAAAAAATATTACATCAAAGAAAGAAGACATTATTCCAATCCGTACATGGAAATCAGTCTCATCCAGAATAAGGCATCTTACACCTTTACTGCCTGTTTTGCACCGTACAAATTTCACCTGTAGACCCACTAATCTTATATGTCCAATTTTTAAATCTCGGTGCTTACTTTATATAATCACTAATCGATGCCTCGCCGTATGAAAAACCATTTCATTACTGAGAAGAATCTTTCCTTCCTCCACCAAGTAGGTTTTTCACCTCTTCAGTAAATTCTACTGCAAAAATTGGTGTCATACCTCAATTTGAACGCAAAATACGTTTTAACACGGAACCAAACAGCCAATAGTGCAAAGCAATAACCCCTGTAAAAGTTGTAATCAAAATAGAAGATGATGAGAAGAATTTATTATTTTATCCGATATTCTGTGTTTTTTTTTATCCACAAAATTTTATTCTTATTGTTCATTAAAGGATAGGCCTGTGTACCTATGTTTCCTTAGTTGACTTGCACATACGAACATACTCGTTTTTCTCTTTTTCTCTCTTGACCTACATTCCTAATTCACCAACTACTATACGTCATATAGTCCAAATATTCCCCAATTCTATCTCTCGTACTCTTACTATCCCGTCCTGCCCATATTCCAACGCAGAAATTTACCCGTTCACGCATCTTTCATGGGTCTAATTGTTCATGAGTCATGATCACTCATCTAATATAATCTAAACCTACTCTCTGACCAATGCCACAAACCCATTGAATTTAAAAAGTTCTATTCTTCTTCTATCAACTTGGTATTTTCTCTCTTTTGTAAGATTCTGTAGCAAAACACATTGCGAATCGCAGTGGAGTAGTTCGTCAATAAAATCAAATCATTCGAATATTCTTAGCACGAGTATGAATAAGAAGAAGTCATCACAGAAATAATTAACAACTTATGTTGCCACTCATTTCATAACACTGCCTCCGGCTATGCGCATCATCTTGAACAATCAATTCAAACAAAAACTCCGTGGGTCGTGGCATCAACTGTGACATTCACTAACTACAAACTTCCCCACATAGAATCTTTTCCCAACCCTAGTCGTCTCCCAACTATGATGCACGCTGTGGATAAGCTTCAGTCACCCACGTCACAAATTCCCATTCACCCGACCCCCCCCCCCCCCCTCCCGTGTGCCCATCAACAATTTTTTTCAACGATCAACTTTTCTTGTGAGTTCTGTAATATCTCCTTCAACAAATCCAAAACCTTTGTCAACAACCAAAATTTCCAAGATTTCACGAGTTAAAAGAAATCACGCCTTCTTGCTTATTTTACTCCCCCCCCCCGCCTGTCAAATATACCTTTTCAAAAATTTTACAATGAATTTATCTATCCTCGTGAGTTCTTTCCAATGACCCAATATTGAAATAACACCTCTTCTAATCGATCCAAGTTTCTGCATCCTTTGGCTTCCGTCACCCGCGATTGACTTGAACCATTTGATGACTTGAGTCTATCCTCTCCCACCTTTACCTTCCAACAAAAACTTGAAGCTTGACAATCAATCAACTAGTTTTCAACGTCTTCGTCCAACTTCGACTATCCCAAAAAATAAACCATAGTAAATGAATTACGCAAACACCTTAATGGTATTTGCCCAAGAAATATTTGGAAGCATAATGCCAAAAAAATTCTCAGGTCCACAAAATAATTTTTGTTTTTTGTTTTATACTTGAGTATTTGAAACTATAACCAAAATTCTACTGGCTCTGCTTTAGGTACACGCGATTGTCTTTTCTCCACCTTCTGGACCTCAAAAACTTCAGAGTTGATCAACTATTCTCATACGTACCTCGAACTTCTTTGGCAGACTTTATACTTAAGAATTGTTCTTCCTCAAATAGACTTTCAAACCACAGTTCTCAGAAATTTTCTCAGGTCCACAAATCTCTTCAACTTGCTGAAATCCCAAGTAAATTTTGGTCCGTAAAATCTCTTCTCCTTACAGGTCATGCTTCTACTGTAACTGACAGACATTCCCAAATTTCTCTATTTCTAATATTTATGCATTTCAATTGGAAATTTTATTAGGTACACTTCTTATAAACTTTTCCCACTCACGTTCTAAATACATTTGTATTTCTCAAATCTATCGAGTCCCAGAAACGTGGAAACTAGGTAAAATAAAACTCTTGAATAAACCTAATAAGAATCCTGCTGAAATAAACTCATATAGACCACTAACCTTACTGCCCACCCTTGGAGAAGTTTATGAGAAAATAATAAAATATTATCTTAATCAAGAAGTTTTTCATGAACAACAATATGGATTTAGAGAAGGGCGATCCACAGAAACAGCCTTGATTGAATTAACTAAAACGCTGGACCAATTTAGAAAAATATTTAAACATGTAATTTTAGTTAGTTTTGATATTACAGGGGCTTTCAACTGGGTCAAATGGTCAAGATTACTAGAAACAATGGAGAAAAAGAAGATTAATAGTCAATTAATACAAATTATTCAGAACTACTTTGAAAACAGAAAAATATGTTTCTTTGACAAAGATAATAACCTAAAGTTAAAACATGCTTTATCCTCTGGAGTACCACAAGGCTCAGCCTTATCGCCAACATTGTTTAATATTGCAATGACTGAAGTACATGAAGCAGTAAAGGAAACTAAAAAATTCAAACTCTTGAGCTATGCCGATGACCTGCTGATAATAGTGGGAATAAATAAAATGACTGACTCTCAATTAATAAATGATAAGATAGAAATGATAAAACTTAAACTGGAATACTTAGGCCTAACACTCAATCCGAATAAAACACACATGCTTTTCCTATCTCGGAGACATAAAAAATACGAATTTCAAAAAAGAATGGAAGAAAAAATAAAGTTGGGGCAGGAGAAAATAATATTCCATACAGAAATGAAATATCTAGGAATAATCATCGACCAAAACCTAAACTATAATAAACACGTAGAATACATTACAAACAAATTAAGAAAATATTATAATAAAATTCGGGCTTTATATGGTAACACTTTTGGTATGGACACATATAAAAGAGAAATATTGTACAATGCACTTTTTCGCTCAGTAATAGAATATGGCTCCCTTGCTTATTTTGAGAAGCTTAGGAATACTGAGATTAAGAAACTAAAATCACTCCAAAGGACAGTATTAATAGGAATAATTTCAGCATACAGAACAGTATCTCATACAGCCTCACACGTTATAGCTGGAATAACCCCAATTGATTTGCAATTAAGCCAAACTAACAAAATAAAAACATTGAAAATTAAATTCAAAGAAAATAAAATAACGAAAAAAGAAATGGCAGAAAGCATAAAAACAATAAGATTAGATACAATTAAAAATTGGCAGGAACAATATGAAAAAGAAAAGACAGGTAGGAGAACGGCTAAATTGATTCCAGACATAGGGATAAGACTTGAAAACAAGAAATTGAAATCAAATTATTTTTTAACACAGTATTTGACGGGACATGGGAATTTTGCAACGTACCTCAAAAATTTCAATATTATAAATGATAGTCAGTGGAGGGAATGCTTAAATTGTGATGATGATGCGGATCACACCTTTATAAAATGCAAAAATTTTGATCGTATCAGGGGGGATGCTAAAATAACTACAGAGGAATTGGGACAGTGCTTGCAGAACGGGGAATGCCACCAAAAATTGGATGGATATATAAGAAAGATATTAAAAACCAAAAAAGAAATCAAATAGACTGAGAGGAGAAGGAAGGAAAAAAAAAAAAAATAAATAAATAGAATAAATAAATAAATAAAATAAAAATAAAATGAAATAAATAAAAATAAAATAAAATAAAAAAAAATAAAATAAAATAAAATAAAATAAAATAAAATAAAATTAATAAATAAATAAGATGATAAAATAAGTAAAATGAAATAAAAACAGAAGTCATACCCTCTTTCAATAGGTAGAGTTAAGTGTATAGTTATACAGTGTATTTTGAACTCGTCATGAGAGGGGTGGGGAAAAACCATGGTAAAACCCACCCAACTCTCATGACTAAATGTAATGTTTAAATTTAAATAAATAAAAAAAAAAGTACGGGACAAAAATAATATAGCCTTTTTTGTTCATATCACAATAATTATAGAAAACAATTTTTTAAATTTAATGACTTTTTCTTCATAGAAAAGTAACTTACCGCATTATAAAACAGGCTCTAATGCACTAACTAAAGTCACTAACTCGAACTTTATTTGCAGGACAGCAAGAGAATGTAAAAGTTGAATTGAAATTTATCAAGGATTGTTGCATGAACTTACTCTGCAACCCTACACGTCCATGCATGTTTCTATTAATAATAATATAACGACCCACAATGGCAACACGAATTACACACGTGTTATCCAGGTTCCTGCTTCCAAGATTCAGGCATTGAAACTTTGAGACTTGCTTAGAACTTTCCTGATGAACTTTTAGAAAAAAAATGTGCCCTATGTCCGTCTCCAGTCTAATACCAATCTACATTTCAAAGTACAACTCGAAATACCAAAAACTAGTCGAGATTAATCGTAACATAAAAACGCACTTCTCCCTTATATAATAGAAAGAGATACTAGGTTTATAGCTAAGAAATACTGTTGGGGGGGGGGGGGAACTCATTATGTCATCATGACCAAGACGGACGTATCAAGACCTAGTGGCCTATATGCGAGGCTGATCCCTTATTGTAATCTATACCGACGACAAATAGACCGTTTTGAAGCATTGTTTTCAAGAAGAGAATTTTAAGTTTGTTCTCGTCATTTGGAGAAGCGGTACAAACAAATTATGATTCCTCTATTCAACAAGGAACGGAAAGTGAAAAAACTCTTTGTGTTGAATTTGGACGACGAAAAGAAAGATCTGACTTCATTTTTTTGTAATTCCCCCTATAGAAAAGTGGCGAATAATTCTAACGTGGTTCTTTATCGATCAAATCGAAATCATTTGTACTTCAATGACTGGAAATGAAGATGTATTCGAAGTACCTAATGAAGCCACTAGTGAAACGTATGGTAGAAACTCAGCTATGAGAACCTTAAAATGTCAATATGTCATAAATCAGTCTATTTATTGAAAAAACGTGCTTAAGTTCCTTGGAGGTCGCGTTCAAGGATGATCTTTATAAATTACTTGATTTCGAAATAAGTGGAATTGCGAACAGATTTAAGGAAGGGTACCAACGTTGTAGTAAGGAAATAAAACGACTCGAAAATCTTTTGTTAGGTTAAAAGATTGAATTCCAGAAGATGAGAAAAGTAGGGTATACAGGTTATAATGTGGCGTTTGTAAGGGCGTTTACATCGGGGAGACTGGTCGTTAGATTAAAGTTCATGAACACAAGACAGCCTAGGAGAAGGGTAGCGTGGGAGATTCGACATTCGCTGACCATCTGATCAGTAACGGGTACAGCCTTCGGGACGGTTCAGCAGTGCTTCTCCACAAGGAAAATTCGTACTTTAAAGGCACCGCTCGGAAGTAGATTGAAATAATTCGTCATAAGAATACTGGTAGTATCATTGTGCTGAACAGGCATACACTTGACCAGGTGGGGCAAACTTTTCGAGTCAAAAGCCACATGAGTGTTTCAAAATTATTAAGCGGGTCGTACAATAATTAGTTTTCCATAACAGTGTTACTTCTGCGCTGTGATTACAAATAATAACAATTTTGTGTATTTTTTGAAATTTCTTCGGCTATCGTTGAGATTACGCGGGCCGGAGGTCGCCCAGGCCTGCACTAGACGAAGGTCTGATCGAGCTTATTTATGAGTCACAACTCGGTAATTCATTTTTCCTCCCTTTTCTTGAGATTGGTGACAGCGTTTGCGGTTTTTGCGTAGGTCAGTTACGTTCTTTTTCTCGCTGATGATGATTTCTCAACCGAAAGTGCTTTGTGACAAATTTTCATTTTGCTGTATTTTGTATTTTTGGAGTACCCCCGTTTCATTGTTTTATATTGGTCTTATGACAAGGGTATTGAATATGCTATATGATTGCATTTTCAATTCCCCTGCCATAAGACCTATATGAAGCAAGTACCATTAAAACTTTTACTTTACGCGAAACTACGTAAAAATCGGTATTTCCAATGTCGCTGAAAATAAACACCCTCATTACAGCGTGAAAAGAGCATAATTAAATCGTCAGCCAGCCCTCTGAAGGTATTTCTAAATTCTGTAAACCCGCTAATCAACGATCTCTTTTCGGGAAGCTTTTTAATCCTTCAGGAAATTATTACCGAACACAAGGATATCGAAGATGGAAGGGGAAAAGAAAGAAAAGAAAAAAAAAAAAGTTAAAAATGACTCGACTCGAGTGTAATAAAATGAGGGTTAAAAATTGTCTTCGAAACGCGCGAAACACATCTGCTTCTGGTCGCATTTAATCGATGGCGGGTTGAATTAATTTTTAAGACAAATAACGGTGTAATTTAAAGTAAAAACAGCAATATTCTTTTTTCCTGAGACAGGCTGCACGATAACAGCCTTGAGACGTGCTGTTACCCTTACCGGAGGCCGAGCACGGTAAAGCTGGTTTTAATTAGACGTCATTTAATGTCACGAGTAGCCCTCTTCTGGTTGATTGATACGACACGAAATTACATCGAAATTGAGCGTCGAAAGACAAAAGGACACGTTGTATTGACATCGATAAGCATGGGAGCGTGACCGAGTGAGCGGTATTTTTCGTGTTGAAGACTATAACTTATATGTCCGAACGGTCTACCGTCTTCGATTGGGTGGAAGAAAAAGAAAAATAGAATTGAATAGGAAAGGGTCGCCAGAAATAACATGGGCGTAAAAATTTATAGCATTTTCAAGGGTTTGTTTAATAACTGGCGCATATACGGCGTCTATACATACATACCTACGTAACAAACACCTTTTCATCGCCCTTGGTGTACTTCGTGTCAGAAAATATACACTCGCGATGAAGAGTGCGTTAAATTATAGAATTCCTGTTGTCTTCAGGATTAATGATATCGCGAAAATAGGTAAGTGGACACATCATTCCGAGTGTTGAATAGCTTCGAGGAGCGTTTAGCTTGCGCATTTAATTTTGCTTCTCGGATTTCCTTATTAATTAAAAAGATAACCGAACAAGATGATTCGCGCGTATCTTTCTTCTTTTTCAAGGTACAAAGAGAGAAGAAAAAAACAACAAGTGTATACGAGATGTTCAGGGGATGGTAAAGACAGATTCCGTGCTTTTTAAGCGTACGTAAACTAAGCACAACGAAAAAGAGAGCGAAAAAAACGGGACATTCGAGTTAGCATAGTTGAAATACCTAAGTCATGCCGAATAATTTACCAAATGAAAAACACTAAGCAAAACCTACAGCGGAAACTAAAAGGGAAACAACGAAATGAAAATAACGAAAAGTCATTCTGTTTGTTGATGTCGCTTACAAAACAAAGATACTGTGATTAATGTACCTCTTCTGTCAACCCTTACTTCACGATACCCTCTTCGCGTGCTGGTTCTCTACTACAGCGTTCAACGCATCCCGTCGTCGAAAGCTCTCGCTACTGTACCATTGCTGCTGACACTCGACGATCGACATGGGCTTATAAATGATTACCAACGATACATGACGCGATGATCTTTTAAAATCCCGGAATCAAAGCCAATACACTGTCGTTTAATGATGATGGTGTGGCGTCTCGCAAATACCATTTTTGTTCAACTTTTTCAAACGTAGTCGCGTTTCTAAAGCACACAACAAGCGATATAAAAGCTTACTACGTTGAAAATTTTTAAAGTTCTTGATATTTTGATAGAACTGTAGCCAGCGATTGGAATATAAACTAGAAACAAGTAACCTCGCTAGGGTGGACAAATACTTTACTCATTCACTTGCCACTATTCAAACAGGGATAAAACAAGCATGCAGCTGACGGCTAACCACAAAAAAATGTTCTGGCGTGGCAAAATAAATGAAAATCATGTATTATGTCTTTTATAAGGTAGCATACTGTTTTGCCTTTGTCATACTTGTTGTGCTTGATCGGGGACTACCACCTTCTTGTTCTGCACACGTGAGGGAGCCCCCTTCTTTGGACTAGTATAAATCTACTTTAGAATATTTCAAGTTGATAGCTTTTGGGGGCTCACTCGCTCCACTTTTGGGTTTAGTGATCTACTTTTGGAATATTTCAAGCTAATGGCTTTTGGGGAATACTAGATGTGACGCCACTTTTGGCTTTATTTCTGTGCGGCCCCAAGGATCATAGAAATTCTTGATGTTTCGATAAGTTGAATTCACAGTGTACGTAAATATTATTTGAAAATATATTTCGTACATACGGAAAAAGTACCGTTAGGTTGCATTATTATTGTTCATACGTAAATCACACAAATTCACAAAGCGCGAGTTGTATCAAAGATGATGTATAAATCGTCATATGCTGTCAAACCAATTATAAGATGTACAATACCCTCTCTTTGCAATGTTTACAAACTTTTAAACCAATCAACCAATAATGTAAATTCTGCCCAAACTGTAAGAAAATTGACTTCGAGAGTAAAATGTAACTCGCGAATGAATATCTGTCAAGAAGAAGAATACAATTATCATCCAGATTTGTTTTTTTCCATATTTTTATGAACTTGGTCATTTTTATATAAATAGTATTTCGTGTTCCTGCTTTGAGAAATAATAAGAGGTTGTAAAAAAAGAACAGTCATTTTATTTTTAGATCAAATTATGGGCCAGATTTGCCAACCAGTTCAATACCATCTCTTCTAAGGTAACACTCTCGTCACAAATTGGCGCCCAACGTGGGGCTGTTGAAAGTTCATCATTTTATTTAATTTCTATGATTTTATTTGTGCAAGGAAACTACTCCCACCTGCAAATTCGCATAATAATCGTTTCAACAGTAAAAAATCTTTCTAACGTGCCACGCTCGAAATTTTCATGTAGTTTTGAAGGCCGATGTGCGATAATTCACAAATTGTGAATGACTGAAGTTTGAGAAGATGAAGACCTCCTACAAGAAAATGGCCAACACTTATATGCTAATTCATTCGAATTGGCTACAAACATCTCTTCTAAGGTGACACTCTCATTACACTAGACCTATCTGATGACGTCACGATCTAATGACATCACTAGAGTTAGGATTTCCTTGATACTGCATGTTTTTCTTGGTAACAGCTAGGCTAAATCTGATTGAAAATGTGGACAAATCATGCACGTAGGGGGCTCCCTGCAAAATTTTATATTGCACGTTTTTGCACGTTTCACGTTTATAGACGTATTCGACATTTTTTAATGATTTGCTCCCTAATTTTGTGGTATTTCGATGGTAAAACATGAATACCGTTCGCAAAACTGGTCCTGAAAGCTCCAGCTCGCGTTGCGATTTATTGTGAAGTAATGGGGGAACCGCTGCCTCCTAATCCTGTCTTGACTCGCTGGGGCACTTGGCTAGAAGCAGCGCTCGTTGACAGTGACCATTTTGTGCCGTTCAAAAATGTTGTGGAGAAGTTAGAGGATGACGCCGTTACTGTCGCAAAGCTCAAATCCATAATGTCCTGTTTCAAAGTTATCCGGGATTTAGCATTCATTAAGACGTACGCCAGTCATTTACCTGCCACAATGACGAAATTAGAGGGGAGGAATTTATCATTGGCGGAGCAACTGGAAATCTTGTCGGATGTGATGTTGAACGTAAAATTGCTTCGATGCCGAAGAACAGCGGCGACGTACCTACTCAAAGAAAAATTCAATCATGCTTTCAACAAAAATGTTGGTTTACAGTTCTTACAGGAGGTGAATAAGGGCAACATTCCTGCAAGTATGACTCCTGAAGAACTCAGTGCACCTATGTTTGCTCCGTTGAATTCAGTCAATGTGGAACGATCATTTCCCCTATTTAAACTTGTTTTGAGCGATCGACGTCACCGTTTTATTGATACTAATTTAGAGAGAATGGTCATCTTGAATTTTCATGTCCACGTTTTTTTGTAGATAATTTGTAATCGTTTTAATCGGTCTATGTAATTTCACTAATTATATTGCACGTTTTCGATTTTTAGTGCACGTTTTTTTGCATTTTTTCATATTTTTATTGCTCGTTTGCCCATTTATTACTGCACGGAAATCCTAACTCTAGACATCACAATCTGATGACGATACAAATATTAGACCTACAGACAGGCTCACACTAACAAAGCTCAATACTTTTTATACCGGGATACCAATACCAAACTAAGCATTGCTTACAGAATATATGGTTCAGCATTGCTTAGGGAATACGTGGTTCAGCGTTGTTTAGAGAATAAGTGGCTAGGCATTGCTTATGGAATACGTGGCTCACCAAAATACAATTCAGCATTGCTTACAAAATATGAGGTTAAGCATTGCTCATGGAATATTTGGTTCAGCAAACATATGGTTCAGCATTGCTTATGGAATATGTGGTTCGCAATTCTTATGGAATATGTGGTTCAACAAATACATGTTTCAGCATTGCTTACGGAATATGTGGTTCAGCATTGCTTATGGAATATATGGTTCAGCAATTCTTATGGAATATGTGGTTCACCAAATATACAGTTCAGCATTACTTATGGAATATGTGGTTCACCAAACATATGGTTCAGCATTGCTTATGGAATATGGGGTTCACCAAGTATTATGGTTCAGCGTTGCTTACAGATATGTGGTCCAGCATTGCTTATGGAATATGTGGTTCACCAAATACACGTTTCAGCATTGCTTATAGAATGTGTGGTTCAGCATTGTTTATGGAATATGTTGTTCACCAAATATATAGTTCAGCATTGTTTACAGAATATATGGTTCAGCATTGCTTATGGAATATGTGGTTCACCAAATATACGTTTCAGCATTGCTTAGGGAATATGTGGTTCAGCGTTGTTTAGAGAATAAGTGGCTAGGCATTGCTTATGGGATATGTGGTTCACTAAAAATACCGTTCAGCATTGCTTATGGAATGTGTGGTTCACCAAATACACGTTTCAGCATTGCTTACGGAATATGTGGTTCACCAAATATACAGTTCAGCATTGTTTACAGAATATATGTTTCAGCATTGCATACAGAATATGTGGTTCACCATTGCTTATGGAATATGTAGTTCACCAAATATACATCAGTACAGCATTGCTTACAGAATATATGGTTCAGCATTGCTCATGGAATATGTGGTTCAGCATTGTTTCTGGAATATGTTGTTCACCAAATATACAGTTCAGCATTGCTTACAGAATATATGGTTCAGCATTGCTTATGGAATATGTGGTTCAGCAATACTTATGGAATATGTGGTTCACCAAGCACACGGTTCAGCGTTGCTTATGGAATATGTAGTTCGCCAAATTTACATCAGTACAGCATTGCTTACAGAATATATGGTTCAGCATTGCATACAGAATATGTGGTTCAGCATTGTTTATAGAATATGTTGTTCACCAAATATACAGTTCAGCATTGCTCACAGAATACATGGTTCAGCATTGCTTATGGAATATGTGGTTCAGCAATTCTTATGGAATATGAGGTTCACCAAATATAAAGTTCAGCATTGCTTACAGAATATGTGGTTCAGCATTGCTCATGGAATATGTGGTTCAGCATTGTTTCTGGAATATGTTGTTCACCAAATATACAGTTCAGCATTGCTTACAGAATATATGGTTCAGCATTGCTTATGGAATACGTGGTTCAACAATTCTTATGGAATATGTGGTTCACCAAACACACGGTTCAGCGTTGCTTACAGAATATGTGGTTCAGCATTGCTTAAGAACAGAGACCGGATTTCGCGGCAAAATGCCGAAAAAGTAAAAAATAAATGCCGAAATCGTCGTTTTTGCCGAATTTTACAAGGAAAATGTATAATTTTTAGCATTAAATGACTCAAAAAATACAAAAAATGGTACTTTTTTCGTTATTGCCGAATAATGCCGAAAACTGAATTTTTAGTGCCGAAAATCTCCATCAAAAATGCCGAAAAATCCGGTCTCTGCTTATGAACAATGAGGTTCACCAAATATAAAGTTCAGCATTGCTTATGGAATATGTAGTTCGCCAAATTTACATCAGTACAGCATTGCTTACAGAATATATGGTTCAGCATTGCTCATGGAATATATGGTTCAGCATTGTTTATAGAATATGTTGTTCACCAAATATACAGTTCAGCATTGCTCACAGAATACATGGTTCAGCATTGCTTATGGAATATGTGGTTCAGCAATTCTTATGGAATATGAGGTTCACCAAATATAAAGTTCAGCATTGCTTACAGAATATGTGGTTCAGCATTGCTTATGGAATATGTAGTTTACCAACTATATGGTTCACCATCGCTTAGGGGATGTGTGGTGCAGCATTACTTATGGAATACATGGTTCTGCATTGCTTACAGAACAGATGGTTTCATTATACAAGGTCTGAAAAAGGCTGGAAACCTCATAAAAAGCCTCGAATAAAAGCTACTAGCTTTTGGAACGTTGGTTAGCCCCTTCTTAGTTCAGTATACTTCATATGGGGTCGGGGCAGATGAAACATGATGGAAAGCTTAGACCTAGTATAGAGGTAAGTAAGCCTTGACTTTGTAAACGGAGGCGTATGGATAATATAAGCCTAGTATAACATTAGTATACTGCACTCTCAGTATACAGATAGTGTAAACAGCAAAGAACAAACAGTGTTCCAGAGGCGGGGGGGACATAGAAAGCGGAGATTAAAGCTAGGTTTTGAAGCCTTTTATTCTAGCATACTGTACAAAATTTTATTGATCTAATATAAGCCTAGTATAAAGCTATACTACAAAGACCTGCGAGGTTTATACTAGCTAAGATGTAGCCTAGTAGAGGCGTAGACTTGTCTAAGCCTAGTATAAAGGAGTGTAGACCTAGTATAGACCCAGTATAACTTCAGTACACTGCTCTAGTATAAACTGAGCCGGGTGAGCTCGCGGCGTTAACTCGCAGATTTCTGAGGGTACTCGCAGAATTTCAAATTAGGGGTCGGGGCTCAGTAAAGACATGAAAGATGTCAAAACAGGAAATTTCTCCACCTCGTGGAGAACATGCTGAATCATAAAATTATCGACAGCTGTACGCTAGGCGCTCCATACGTTTGTTTCCCGTTTAAGCGTAGTAAACAGTATGTTAGGCTACACTTTATGCCTAGTGTGTGTATGTGTAGCCCAAATTTGATAGCCTACCATGGGAGTGACGGGCTGAAGTAGGCAAAAATAGAAACAGAGATTGTGGACCAGAGCTACTGCCGATTCAATAACAAATTCTACGGTAAAAAAAGAGGACTAGCGATAAAATCAGTGCTGTCACTAATACTGGCGGAGATATTCATGAATGACATGGGAAGCAAGATATTGAGAGGCAGCGAGTTCAGAAACTCGATCAAATACTGGAATAGACACGTAGATGGTGTCTTAATTGAGTAGTCAGGTACTAATGGAGTGGTGGACCAATTGCTTATGGAAACGAATGCGATGAACAAGAATATCAAATTTACAGTGAAAATGCTGAGACCAACAACTATTTGGACTTAATATTCATACTAGAGAACAACAGGATACACAGAATACAAAATCTGCAGGAAGCCTACGCAGACCAACTCCATCATCCTAACCAACCCAGGCACAAGTTAGCGGTGCTTCAAAACTATTGCTACCGAACAATTTTTTTCCTGAAGAACAATGAAGAGAAGGGGAAAGAAATTGAGATAGTAAAGCAGACTGCAGCACCTACTGGCTACTGTAGAAGGGTGGTTTTAGGAGTCCTTGGAAAAATGGAAGCAGAGAAGAGACCCAAGACAGAAGAGTGAGGAAGTACTCCGAGTTTATACCATACATAAAGGAGTACACAAACAAAAACGTAGCACATATAGAACCAATCACGACGCGTACTGTTGTCGTCAACCAGATCACAATGTTAGACGATAAAAACTTATTTTTGAGACCTTGTTTTTCAATAGCGATACAGCTGATTATGGGTAAATACCCAAAAGTATTCTTGTAAGCTGACTGATGAGGTAGAATTGTACACTTGATATCTATTTAATGTATACAAATCTTCAGTGACGTCACAATATGCCTTTCGGTAGGAAACTTTTTTTTTTTCTTTCTGCATAAGGACTCTTGACTTGCCGAGGCAAAAGCCCCAAAAGTATTGAATCAATTTTCTACGGATCACATATCTTCCAGAGAAATTGTATTCATTTATACGGAAAATCTATCTATCTCAATATTACGAGTGTATTATGAAAAATTTCGATTATAGACTCTACTAGTGAGTGTGGTCGTTTTTTAATGGATATTTTGAGCCATAAAAAAATAATTTATAAGATCTCATATCTCAATTGTTTGAATATAAATTACAATGAATATATTGCCTCGATATGTCAGAAAATTACATTCTACAACAGTTCGACACAGAACCAAGTAAATTAGTCAAGTTGAAAAAGATTAATTCCTCGTGCTTTGTTTTTTTTTTTTTCGCTGCATTTTTCATCGATCGGTCAGCGAGTTAAGTCATGTCGTTACAAATCCATTACCGCTCCGATCGACCCGGTCTTTCTTACTACGTATGACGCTTTCAACAACAACAGATTCACTCTAATTAGAATTGCGTTCAATAAAACTTCGGTACGTCGAAACGATAAAGAATGGCTTTCAATTCGCCATGTAACGGTGGCTTTGTACGATTGAAAAGGAGAAGTGCAAAGTGTACGACTGGGACAGGGCGAGTAAACACGCCAAAAGAAAGATGCTCGGAAGAACGGAAAGTGAAGACGAAGTAATCGAAGAAAAAAAGAGGAAGAAGAGAAAAAAAAATAGATAGAAGGACAAGAAAAAGTATCGTTCGGTTCGGTTTGTGAAAAGTAATCTAAGTCCGTGTTCAATAAATTATATCGGGAGGCATAAATTGCGGAATGCTCACGACTTATTAATTTTTCAGACACCTGTACAGAAAAGGTGAACGGTTTACTTTGATAAATCGTGCCGGATAAGAGGCTGCATTTGTCACGAATCAGTAATACTCTCGGCCGGTGAACAAATTACGTTGTACGTTGCATTTGAGCCACTTGTGTCACATGAACCGAAACTGCACTTAATCACTCGGCAAACGGGTAAAGCGAACGCTTCTCAACTGGACTCTTCTTATTTTACAAGTATATTTCACTCATCGACGCGTCGCATTTCAGGTGTCATTAAGGATTCCAGTCACAAATTCCCAAGCTGTACCTGATGGGCCGAGTACAAGAGGCTTTTTTCTTCCATCTTTTCGAATTACCACGCGTGCAACGCAAATTAACTGGCAGTATCACGCGGAACTCGCACTAATCAAAATTGTCTTAATATCCGTATATGCCTTGTCCGGTATATCGTTTAATTTTCTAAATTACTCTTCTTATACGTACGTATTTCATCACGTGTGTAATTTATTACCGTTTCAGGAAATTAACGTACGCCAAGATATTCTATATCTTATCTATATACTTTACAAATACGATGCCTTCAGCATGTCCGCGCTCAAAAAAGACACGGTAAGTCACCGGGTACACCTAACGTACCCTGCATATCTAATAGGCAGCGAGATTTGTAATCGTCTACTAGGAGACATCGACGCATAAAGTTCGGCTCTAGTCCACTCTCATCGACTGCCCGACATGAAATTACTGACCGCACCCTGTGGAATCACGTACTCGCTTATACTGCACTGTTGACATAGAGTGGAGCAAGCTCTTTGCCATTGTCACGGTCGTCCTGTTTCCGTATCTCCGCGTGTGCTCGTCCAGAATCTCGTTCATACGGTCTACAAATTGATGTACTTATACTCGCTCGAAGTTGCAACACCTCGATCTTGAATGTTGTTCGACACTTCCTATATGGGTTAGATTGCTTGTAAGGTGCTGTAGAGCTAATTTAATGCAAACATCGAACATTATCGTATACGAGCGTGTGTTCTGGGGAGGCAGGTGGATAATAAAACGTAAGTATTTACGAAAACCGCGCTTGTAATTCGCGCGAAAAGTGCTGTAGATCAAGTAATCGTGAGCTGTCGCAGATAGATCTCGTTCATCAATTATTTCGAGCGCGCAGTCCTATAAATCATTCCGCGTTTATAGAAACGCTCTTTCTAGTTCGAATCACATTTTTGGTCTTCCAGAAATAAATATAGCGCGCGTGAAAGCGATAATCACTATAGGTATCGACGGAACCGATTGAACGGAAGAGGGTAATATAATATACGGATTTAGATTGAGACGACGATCACTAGATGACGTGAAATGTAAAGACAAGGACGAAAAATGCGGTTTTACTGCACTTCCTAGTTGTTTTCGAGACTTATACACTTAATTTGAAATAATGTGGACGAAGAATCGATAAAAGTTGGTGAAAGTATCGATCAATATAGCAGGTTACAAGTTGAACTGAAGGTGACTGTGACAAAACTCAGAGCTTCCCGACTGCTGCAAGTTATACAACGAACCCGACTTGACACGTTGCCTATCTCCCATGAGAACCAGGGAGCTGATTGAAGTTTACAGGGCAATATGAATTTCATAAAACAAGAGCAACGGTTTGTGAAAGCCCGCGCGCAAGCCACCGTTCTTGGTATAGATGCAAATTTCAAAGCCTTCCCTGGTTGGTGTGACCGTTTCATGAAGAGATCTGGGCTGACTTTGAGGCGTCGTACAACAATATGTCAGAAACTTTCTGCGGAATATGAAGAGAAACTGGTGAGTTTCCAGCGATTTGTGATAAGACTACGTAAAGAAAAGGGGTACTGTTTGAGTGATATTGGAAATGCTGATGAGACCCCAGTTTACTTTGACATATTACGAAATACGACTGTTCACACGAAAGGAGATAAAGAAGTCAAGGTTTTGAGCACAGGTTATGAGAAATGTCGAATAACGGTCATGCTATGCATCACAGCTGACGGAAACAAACTCCCCCCTTACATAATTTTGCGACGAAAAACTATACCCAAGAATGAAAAATTTCCGCGTACTGTGATTGTTCGGGCCAATGAGAATTCGTGGATGACGGGAGAGCTCATGCAAGAGTGGACTCGTTCAGTATGGGGAAGACGCCCGAAAGCCGTACGTTCGCAAAGGGGCTTGTTAGTACTGGACTCGTTCAAAGGCCATTTGACTGACGACGTGAGGAGAAGCATAAGCGATGGTAACTCCGACGTAGTCATCATTCCTGGCGGTATGACAAAGAAACTTCAGGCGTTGGATGTCAGTATCAATAAACCGTTCAAGGCCTATCTGAAAATGGAGCGCTAATAAACAAAAGAGAAAAAATGAAAGGAGTTAAGAAGAGCGCTAGGGATAAAATAGAACTAAATTTAATAAGTAAAGTGATTAAACAAAAATTGAGAGAATATAATGAGAACAAGGAGAAAGAGTTCATAGAGGAAGTATTAGAAACAACACAGAGCACAAAAAAAATAAGAAAAGAAATGTCATTAGGAATAAGATGGATTAAATATATGACGGATGAAAATGGTGACAAAATATACAACAGAAATGGCATTAATAGAGTAGCAACGAATTTCTATCGAAAGCTATATGGGAAGGAAAAAGGAATGGAACAGGAAAGTGTAAGAAAAGCAAACGAAAAATGGGATAATGATGAAATACCAGAAATAATGTATAATGAAGTGGAGAATGCAATAAAGTCACTAAAACCAGAGAAGGCAGTCGGTACAGAAGGAATTTCAAATGAGCATCTAAAATATGGGGGGGAAAAGATGATAGAGAAGATTACCAAATTATTAAACCTAGTGCTGAGGGAGAGAAAGATACCAAACGATTGGAGGAAATCAGATATAAAAATAATATATAAGAAGGGAGAAAGGTGTAAAATACAAAATTATAGACCAATAAGCATAACTTCGACATTAGCAAAAATATACTCGAAAATAATAAATAATAGAATCCGAAGAGTGATAGAGGATAATCAGCCTGTGGAGCAAGCAGGCTTCAGGAGAGGCTTCTCGACAATGGACCATATCTATGTAGTGACTCAAGTAATGGAAAAAGCTCGAGAATATGATCAAAAAATCTACTTAGCCTTTATTGACTACACAAAGGCCTTCGATATGGTAAATCATGAGTTTATGGTAAAAGCGTTGGTGAACCAAGGAATACAAGCAGGATATATTGAAATCATTAGGGATATGTATAATCAACAAGAAGCAAGGGTAATCACTGATGTTAAAGGGGAGCCCTTCAAAATCAAGAATGGAATTAAGCAAGGGGACCCACTGTCGTCATTAATATTCATAGCAGCAATAGAAGAAGTGTTTAAGAAACTGTTTTGGGAAAATAAGGGAATAAATGTGAACGGGAAGCGTCTAAATCACCTGCGTTTTGCGGATGACATAGTAATAATAAGTCAGAATGTGGAAGAACTGGGGGAAATGATACATGAACTGGAAAAGGAGAGTAAAAAAGCAGGGCTAGAGATAAATTTCGACAAAACAAAAATCATAGGGGAAAAAGAGGAAAACGATAATGTAAAAATAGGGGAAAATGAAATAACATGGGATGAGGAAATTATATATCTGGGTCAGAGAGTATCACAGGAAAATAGAACGAAAGATGAAGTTAGTCGAAGAGTGAAACTAGCATGGAAGAAATTCTGGAGTTTAAAGAGCATCTTCAAAGGGAAATATAAATATAAGAGTAAAGCAGACGTGCTTAATAGCTGTGTCCTCCCCACATTAACGTATGGCTCGCAGACATGGGCGACCACCAAGAAAGAGGAAATAAAAATAAGGACAGCAAACAATTCCATGATGAGGACAATGTTAAATGTAAGGTTGAAGGATAAAATGAAGATAGAAACTATCAAGCGAAAATTCAGAAATGCCAAAAACTTTTTACACGAGGCTAGGAGATTGAAGTGGAACTGGGCAGGTCACGTTTCTAGACTGCAGGACGACAGATGGACGCAAAGAATAACGAACTGGTACATAGGAGGTAAAAGAAAAAGAGGAGGACAGAAGCGAAAGTGGTCAGACGAAATTGTAGGGTTTCTTCATAATAAACAATATCAGCGAATAGCTAGAGATAGAATCGAATGGGCGAGGTTGAGTGAGGCCTATGCCCAAGATATGGGCGTTGAAAAATATTGTAAAATATAAATTAATACGAATAAATTAATTAAACATATGAATAGTTAGTATATAAGATGTTCCAAAAAATAGAAAATAAAGGCTATTATTATTATTATTATTATTATTATTATTATTATTATTATTATTATCTGAAAATGGAATACGATCACTGGCTGATGCAAGACAATCTACCACTAACTGCCACTGGTAAAATAAAGAAAGCGCCTGCTAGTGAAATAGCACATTGGGTCGATCCCGGGACAATGATCGAGAAATCCTTCCAAAAATGTTGTATTTCTAATTCCGTGGATGGTACCGAAGACGATATCTTATGGGAGGACAGTGAAAATGAATGTTCTTCGACCGATGAAGATGACGACTCAGCAATTTCTAGCGAGGAAGATGATTCAGAGTAGTACCTAGTTACCTACTGATTTTTTTTTGTGATTTTTCTATTTACCATTATTGATACATAGTTTGCGGCTTATATTTGAGCAAAACAAAATATTTTTGAAATGCATCTCAAAATCTTGGGTGCGGCTTATATTCGAGTTTTTACGGTATTAATGTCAAAAAATGTCAACTATAGCAGATATTGAAAACGAACAATTACAGAAGGAAGGACTTGAAATTTTTTACAGATTCCAGAAATGATCGACCGCATCCAGAAAATACTGACGTTCCATTGAACTAGTAGACTAAGAGGCCGCTACAGACCCGTTTAACCGAGGGGGACACGAAATTTTCATACGGTTCGACATTCGATAGTGTATTGTAACTGTGTGAACACGTTGGGCATCTGCCGGTTTGAATCGGTTGCGTAAAGGGGTGGCAGCGCCTTAAACTTGTCAAAACGATATAATTTTTTAGTTTATTAGATGGAGAATAAGAATTAAAGCGTCTGCCAACCAAAGTTGGTTGCTAAAGTGTCGGCAGACGCACTGAAAGTTTCCGAAAATGGTGTGTCATTCAACTTCGTAAATATAATATTCTTATTTCTGGCGTTAATTGATTCGTCATTCGGGTAAGAATAATATATGATTAAATTTGAAGTTGACCCGATCCAAAGGTAGGCAGAACATTTTCGAGAGAGAGAGAGAGAGAGAGAGAGAGAGAGAGAGAGAGAGAGAGAGAGAGAGAGAGAGAGAGGAGGGGGGGAGGGTAGAATTTAAAAATTTCAAAGGGGACTTTCTTGGTACAAAAATTTTCTGAGAGAGGTTTTGAACAAGATTTTATGATATTTTTTAGTAACATTTTCAGTCCTGTCGAGGGGTTGTCAATACACCACTGGCCAAATCGAGTTATTGTTTGATCATAAAAATTGCCAATAATGAACGAACGCCCTTGAAATAAACTCAGACATAAACCACTAGTTTTTTCAATTCTTTTTTTCGTTTTCTTTTCTCTCGAAATCGCATTAATACAGGTATAATATGAATGAAAATGATTAACGAATAAAGTTACATTTCCTAAGAGAGAGGTGACAAATTTAATATTAAAATTATAACTTTGTGGTGTGCAACAGGTTTATAAAATGTAAATTCGAACTTTCGAAAAATATGGCTCTGGAATAAGGCCGAATTCAGGACAGACTTTGTTGAGAACTTCTTCTCAGAACTGTGTAAGATGAAGACAAATTTCATAATCCTCGAGTGCTCTTCTACGATTGAACCTTCGCTCATACCGCAACGAATGACATTTGAAAGGGTCGAATCTATGCTAAAGCAGGTGATCAGCAAATGGTGACTCCCTGTTCTCCGGCCTCGAATCGTAGGCAACTCGATACTTTTGAAAACGGGTAGAAAAACATCTCTCCGTCTCCCCAATATAAACCACCGGGAAATCAGGACAAGAAAGTCTGTACACGCCACATTTCCCTGAAGGAGAGATCAAGCTTTTAGATAAAGCGAGATAGGCTTTCAAAGACCGGAGCTTTAAAAAAAACAGCCTCAAAAGTAGAAGCCTTTAGGATCTTAGCCAGTTTGCTGGTAAATTTCCTCTCAAATAGGGGAGGCGGATCCACTTGGTCTTACTAGAAGAAGAGGAAGAGGAGGGAAAACTTGGCAGAGAGGTCAGCTGCTTGCGAGACTTAGAAACCAATTGCCCCGACTTAGCTTTTGGACATTACAACGGGCAAGATATTTAATGGTATGCGAAAGAAAGAACACTCCGAAGGGAGAATAAACACTAACGTATTCTTCTAACATTTAATGGAATTGAGTTCTTGGCGGAAGGAGGTATGTGTATCTTCAAGAGAGGATACAAGCCGATAAATCATCGCCATATAAGGAACCTCCACGTAACGAGGGTGACAGAAAGAAGTAGAATTGCGGAGGAGGTCGGTTTCCTGTAGCTGCTAAAGGAGTGTCCATCCGTCGCGTCGTAAGGGAGATGAATTCAGTCTTCCATGTTTCGTTACCGGACAAATTTCCGACGCCGTTTCGCCAACAACCCATTGGTCTCGAAAGTGAATTTCACGCTCGGGTAGCGAGAGTTAAGAAACCAAAGAAACTCGTGCAAAACAGCCTCTGACCCCTATGAATAAAATTTTTATATATTTATTTATTTTAATTAACGAGCTGCTAGCAGCCTGCCTTTAGGGCCATGAGCTTAGTGAAGTTGTGTTTAGATGCGTGAGAGGAAGTTTGCTTGTTGTTGGGGATGGAGGAGAAGTCATGTGATAGTGCTTCTGTATGATTGTGAGGGATGGTTAAGGAATTATGGAGTTGGGTTGGGGCAGGAAAAGATGTGTTGAACGGTTACGATTCGTAATGAGGGCATTAGAGGGGCATAAGATGAAAGTGAGGTGGATGTGTGTGAGTCTGGTGTGGCCGATTCTGGGTGATGACTATTTCTTCTCTGCGAGTCGACAAATTTGAAGAGTCCCAGGAATGGGGATATTTTTAATCTGGGCTCGTTTATTCAAGTGTGATTTGACATTAGACCAATGATTGAACCATGCTTGAGTGATGAATTTGTTGATATGTTTGGAGAGATCTGAGCGTGAGGGGGAGGAAAGAGCGGTTGACTGACGGGTATTGGGTTACTAGTTTGGCAGCTTTGTCTGCACTTTCGTTCCCTGGGATGCCCTTGTGACCGGGCACCCATATGAAGAATAATGGGATGGGGTGGCAATGAGAGTGTGAATACGATTTATGAGTGGGTAGGAGGAGGTGTGGTTGGAGATGGCGTCAAGTGATGGTAAGTAATCGGAGATGACCAAGAAAGGATCAAGGTGGAGAGAAGAGGGTAAACTGCGCAGGATGTGTTCAAAGCAGCTAAAGGTTGCTTGTATTTCCGGGGTAAAGAATGATGCGGTGTTGCGGTGCCGGTAAGAGACTGTGATGTGATCCTCGGTTCTGTTTTGATATTTAGAACCATAAGTGTATGGGTGGGGTTGTGAAACGTGTCAAGAATTTTGTTAAACTGTGTCTGATATTCTGTCAAAGATGTTGAAAGACGGATAAAATCTGGATCCGAGACTCTGATGAACATCACAACATTCGCGGCGACATGGATGTTTTTAAAATGCGAATGACGTTCTTTTTCATTTTTTGTTCGCAAAATATGAAGAAATGAACAGCAAACAATAAAAATAAGATCGATTGAATAAAAAAAGATTATTCACTTTGTATAAAATTGAGTATAAATTGACATAGCAAGTTGAGTACAAAACTTACTAGTATTTACATTTAAAGTGAAGAGTAGCTAATTTTAATGAGTGAAACGGAGGCGTCGATTAGGAATCCGTATTAAAAAATTTACTCATCATATATTAGGTATCTTCAGTAAAGCTCATGATTCAATTATTTATTAAAAACCCACCCGTAAGCATAGCATAGTTTGATTCATTAATTTACAACCCCTGTAGTCAACCTGACCAGCGGTGTAATGACAACCCCTCGACAGGACTGAAAATGTTACTAAAAAAATATCATAAAATCTTGTTCAAAATCTCTCTCAGAAAATTTTTGTACCAAGAAAGTCCCCTTTGAAATTTTTTAATTCAACCCTCCCCCCTTTCTCCACAATGTTCTACCTACCTATGTGCGCCACTAGATCGGGTCAACTCCCAATCATATATCATTCTTAGCCCCATGACGAATCAATTAACGCTAAAAATGAGAATATTATATTTACGAAGTTGAATGACACACCATTTTTGGAAACTTTCAGTGCGTCTGCCGACACTTTAGCAACCAGCTTTGGCTGCCAAACGCTTTAATTCTTATTCTCTATCTAATAAACTAGAAAATGATATCGATTTCAAGTATATGTTCGGCAGGTTAAATGGTGTGCGATTTTTGACAAGTTTAAGGCGCTGCCACCCCTTTACGCAACCGATTCAAGCCGGCAGACGCCCAACATGTTCACACAGTTATAACAATATGACCGAATGAAAATTTCATGTTCCCCCGGTTAAATGGATCTGTGGCGGCCTCTTAGTCTATAGGTATTTTATGCAAAATAATATAAGACAGTACACATGTTCAAAAAAAAAATAAATAAAAACAGCCTACTTTTTTAGCTGCCTGGGATTGCCTTCATTAACTGTTCAATCAAGGCAAAAAGGAAACTTATTTTATGAGGGATTGGTCTCTTAGTTCATACTTTCTCTAAATGTAGATTAAACTTTGTTGCTCACCCCCTTGAGAGTTAAGCTCTTGAGTCCCAATTTCTCCGAGTTTGCCCCATCAGCTACACCTCTATCCAAATTTTTTCAAGTCCCTCTCAGGAACTGATGTGTTTCCAAGTCCTCGTAATCAACCGGGTTTCGCCGATATAAAAGCTGTGGCAGTCAAGGCACTTTACTCTGCAATCACCACTTCTCTCACGTCTGGGGATCTCGTCTTCAAGGTTGACCAGGAGTTTGCTTGAAGAAGTAGCTTCGTAGAAAGCAGGACGGTCAAAAACCATAAAGACGCAAAACACGACTCAGTTTAGTGGAAAGAGGGCCCAAGAAGAGCAAACGAATCTATTTGAATTCATCAGTTCGGTGGGAGGAGGAAGGGGGTCACGAAGAAGCAAAGTGTAATTGTCAAGACATCTCCTAACCAATTCTTTATGGATCAGCAAGTAATTAAAATCAATGTCGACGTGGTTTGAGGGCGCGAGGTACTTCATGGTGGCAATCTCTCCGATACGCTGACTTTGGGGAAGAATCTCGGCTCTTTATAGAAATGTGCTGGAAGTGGAGCATATTATGCCCCTTCAGAGGAACTGTCTAAAAATTACCCGGTGGGTTTCCCACTCTTTCTAACTGATTGAATCTAAAACTCAATCAGAGTTTTGTTCCTCATGTTCTAGAATGGATCCGCTACGTCCATTACGTCTTTCGAGTCTGGAGTGCTTCAACACTTCAGCTCCAGGTCTCAACCCTCACCATACGTTATGAAGTTTCAAACTTGAAGTCTCCGGCAGGTCAATACATTTCCTCGACCTCTCTGTCTCCCTTGATGAGCATCAAGACAAACTCACCCCTCGCTTTTGAGTTTATTCGAAACCCATCATAAACTGGCCGGACTTTCAAGGGTGCTTATTTGGAATCTTTTTATAAGATCGGGCGAGAGAATTTTTTTTGTTATTTTAAAGGCCTTGGTTTAATGACGTTCCGGTTCGCCACTTCAGGGTCTTTCATCTGTAGACTAAGGTCTGCCTAGAAATAGAATATTGAATGATCTGAAGTCAACGAATTCTGTAGCTCGATGAGAAACGATACAAAAACCTCACTGATCGTGAGGAAGACAATCGAAAATCTTCGTTAGCACCAAAAGAACAACATATTGACATATTACGTATCTTCTTCGTACCCCTAATCCTATTCAAAACCTTCTGGTTGAAATTCGAATTTCATGAGGCCGTCGCTCCTCCCCCCCTCGACGAAATTTCTAGAGTTTTGCGAGGCCATAAACACCCCACCCCTCCCCCTTAAATGATGACGAAACCTTGGGAAAAATTCCCGAGTTTTTCGAGGAAAGCTACTTTTCCACTTGACACTCTAGAGGAAAGTTAAAAAACAGATGACCTAAAAAGTCCGTTGACGAAATTTTGAGAAATAGACTGAGCATCAACACCTAAAGATAGGGGAAAAAATTGATATTACGACCGTTTATAAAGTCGAGACGCTGCATAAACAAAAAAAAAAAAAGTTATATTCACAAGAAGAAGATTTCTCCAATTCACTGTAAAAAAGTTGCGAATATCAATTAATATATTTCGGCTATTTTCTTATAAGATTTTGACCGTCTTGACTATTATAATAATTTTAAATGTTTTTTCCCTGAGAAAAAACTCGAAATTCGTACGCCTCCCACTCTCGTTCAAGCTTCATTTTGTCTGACTCGATAACATTAATCTTTTCAAAAATATGTCCAGTAAAGATGGCCTTCAATTCTTGTTCCAACAAAAATTCCCAATATTACTCATTCAAACGGGAAAACAAATGTAACGAGCTAGCATCAATATTTTATCACTTTTTCCATTCCAGCATTACGACGTGTACACATAAAAAAATAAAGTCCACGGGTAGGCCTCCTTATACTAAAAAATATGTAATTCAGACTTCGACGTTACATTTTCTTGGTTTAGCGAAGAAAGCTTTCGACGGTGAAAAAACTTTTCACTGAAGCTGTGATTTCACTATTCGGCTAAAAGACGTTAAAGTAAAGTAAAGTTTTTAAAATTAAAATTAAGAAAGGCGGATGGATGGTAAAGTATTACAAATGGGACACTGAAGCTTTTTTTTTCTTTATGTTTTCTAGCGAAAGATTCTTCAACGAGAAAATGGGTTTATCATGTAAAACAGGGAGTAATATAATCCTAGCCACGAGCATTACTCATTAAGGGTTTAGTAATGGAAAACAAATGGGGATTAAAGGCATGTTGCACTTTTAATTTCGTCCTTTTAATATTTATCTACCCCATCTGTCTTGGAGACTGTTTTTTTTTCTCTCTCCTTCTTTACGCTCGCCTTTAATAATAATTAAACTTAACTTCTGTATTTCTATTAAAAAGGCTAAGATTTGTTTGTTACGGTCGGATTTTTAATGATTTTTTTTTTCTTTTTTTAAGGCGTAAACGAGTCCTTGTATCCTTTTATGTTTTATGAATTTAGATCGTACAGCTTGCGCGCACGCAAACGGGATTGAGCATCGACGAAGACAAAGTGAGTGAATTTGGGTCACGATTTAAAGTTGATATTCTATCATCGAATCGTGATTTGAGAATTGTATTACTTGTAATCTCAACAAAATCAAACAGCCTCATGTCAGTGTTTCGGCAGAACCAAGAGGTATCTTAATTTCACCTAGAATTTTCCAAATGTACAATTCTACTCTTTATTTTGCGACCGCAACTGATGATGGGATAACACCCGAAAGTACTCTTGTAAAAGCAACTAATAAAGTGGAAATGTACACTTGGAAAACCTTTTTTTTTCAATATTAGTGCTCTACTTACACTTTACTCACTCAATATGAGTTTCAATAATAGTCTTTTCGCTCACATCGCCCGAATACATTTGTATATCTGACTTTTTCTCTTCTTTCCCCGAGAAATTTACCTCAATCTTGATTTTTAAAGGTGCTGTTTGTAAAATTCCGCTCTAGATGTGGAGTCTTGATCTTCTTTTGAACAAGAGATCTTAACGAAAATCATAAATCCTATTTTCACATACGATCCAAAGAAAGCATAATATGGTGACACGGAAGTCAATTTTGAGGAACCGTATTATCCACAGAAGATTTTTCACGTCATAACCCTCAACCTCAGTGACGTCACCATCCCTAACCTTAAGACATATTATCTTTGTTCTTATGGATGTGCATTTCTGAAGTAAATTAGTTACCAAAATACTAGCTGACAAAGCAGTAATTTTGGAATATTACGAGTATTTTCACATCCTTAATACAACAAAATTTCTCGGCCTCATATTCGATCAAACTTCAACCTGGATACCACATATTAAATACCTTAAAGGAAAATGTAATCGCACTCTGAATGTTCTCAAATATCTCGCGCATCCTAGCACAGGGTGCAACAGCAAAATTTTATTACAATTATACCGCAGCCTGATCTGCTCACAGCTTGACTACGGGGCCCCAATCTATGGACTTGCAAAGAAACCAGCTCTCTCAACTTTAGACCCAATCCAAAACTCATCTCTCCGCCTTGCGCTAGGTGCTTTTCGAACAAGCCCTAGCCTCAGCCTTTGCGCTGAAGGTAGCGAACCTCCTCTCGAATACCGCAGACAGATACTTACGACCTCTTTTGTGACCAACATATCCTCGAACCCAAACACATCGACTTTCGACCATTTTTTCCTCCCCAACAACATAGAAAATTTCTCTTTGGACACCACAAAACACATGAAACTCAACCTGGAACGAAGTAACGAACAAAAATTCACCATGACTGTACCTTTAATGTAATACTGTATATCAAGCTAACAGCCCAAAGCGTAGCTCAAAAGCTTGTAAAAATAAAGAAAAGAAAGAAAAAAAAAAACGAGTATTTTCATAATTTCAAAAGTTATCATTCGAAAACTTTGCTAACACTCTTTCAAGAACAGGAGACTAGATTAAAAGGTATATGATTTTCCAAAATAGAACAGTCATTCAATGGAAGAATTACTTTTGTTTCGACGGATATCAATATTTCATTACTATAATCTTGGACTCTACCGTAATGACGGCATAGCCGAAGAAATATAAATAGAACTTCTCTCATCACATCTCTCACAAAATTTTTGCTTCCCATTCCATGGTATACAGACATCGGATCTGCTCCATCTATACAGAAAACTTACCTTTTCGATGAGAACGATTATATTGGCAAAGGAGCCAATACAGTCTTCAGTTGTTTAATACATTATCTCGAAAATGTTGAAGCTGAAATTTTGGTTTTATTTTCAGACAATTGCACTGGCCAAAATAAAAATAATTGTCTAATGCAAGGCTTATCATGGCTTGTGTTGTCGGGCCGGTTCGAATGCATTTTATACAACTTCTTACTTGTTGGACACACAAAGTTCGGTCCAGATCGAAATTTTGCTGTTTTAAAGCTCGAGTTCCTGCGTTCCGTTGTTGATTGTTTTTTAGACTTCGTAGAATGCGTCAATCGTTCGTCGCCGAAGGGTTTTAATGTCGCCGTACCTACAGTTGACCCCGTCACTAGAAAGATGAACGTCATCACCAAAGAGTGGACGGCATATCTGAGCAGTTTTTTCAAGCACCTACCAGGTCTCAAGAAATTCCATCATTTTCATTTCTCCAGAAAGGGGACTGTAAAATGTAGGCAATTTTCAATATCGGAAGAAAGTAAGTCCTTTTCTCTACAAGTTCAAAAATTAGATATAGCTGCAGCGCTGGTCATTGAAGAATGTATACCAAAAGGAATGAAAATTGATAGGCAATGGTATTTGTTTGAGAAGATAAGGCCGCTCTGCAGCGATCCGGCCAAAGCTGATTTACTGGCTCCTCTGCCAGTCGGCAATCGCCCGAAAACCCTCGATTTTTCAAAAGCAGAAGATGATAATGCCGAAGCACCAGAAGTTCCGAAAAAGAAAGCGCAGAAAAGACGTGAAAAACTGTTTTCTGCGGCCGAATTGTCTTCCTCCTCAACTGCGGGCACGTCTTTTTCTTCGACTGCCGGTACTTCATCTGCCCGTGGTCGTAAGAAACGTAAAATATTGTGATAACTGTAAATAAAATTTTTCTCATTCCTACTATTGTGACAACTAATTCGAATAAAATGTAATCCTGTATTGTGATTCCTATTTTTTGTGATAACTGTAAATAAAATTTTTCTCATTCCTAAACTATTGTGATAACTAATTCGAATAAAATTTAATCCTGTATTAAGATTCCTACTTTTTTTCTGCCTATTATAACGACCTTTCAACTTTTCAGCGTCAACAATAATTTTTGAAAATGATTTTCAGCAACCTAAGGACACTCTTTTCTTGAACATGAAACTCAAAAGTACAATAATTACGGATATGATTTGTGTTGAAATAGGTTCATGGATCATTTCAGGGATTCTGTCCTCTCCTGAAACCTTGAAATTTCATTACTTCGTGGTGTCAATTTTTAGATAAAGTGTGGTAAAATGGGGTACCCAATGGAGTTGAATGGTCTCAAAAGAACTGGAAAATCGATTAAGCGATTACAGGCTGCGGAACAAATCAAATGACTAAAACAAATCTAAACAGCTCCAAAATGGTTCCAAACGGCTGCGGGGTAGTTCCCAGCGGCCATTCACGTATTACAATGGTGGCCATTAAGAACAATTAATTTTTTTTCAATGCCTAATTAATTCAACTATCGATTAATCGAACAAAAATCGATACTATGACTTGAAATTTTCACCAGCGCTCTTGGTGCACCAACAGAACATCATTGTAAAATATCACAGTGATCGAGTAAGTAGTGCACCCATTTTGATTTTTCAGTGACTTTTTATGGTGAGAAATTCAGATGTAAAGATGCAAACCCTTGTCTTTCTTTATGATTGCGTGAAATAGGACCATTCAACCTGTTAGAATCTGTGAAAAAGTCAATATCGATATTTTGCATGCTAAGGAGCTTTTTTGTGGAGAGGGTCACAATTGATAAGAAACAACAGGCGTATTCAAGATATCGTCATCAGAAAGAAAATAACGCACTGAAAACTGACTTCAAGCTGATCTCTGCAAGGGTTAAAAAAGCAATACGCTCTGAAAAAACAAAATATTACAGCAAGCTTCTTGATGATAATTATTCAGATGCTAAAAAATATTGGGAATTGATAAATGAAACAAGAGGGAAGGGAATTAAAAAGGAGATAAAATCAATAAATGTTTTGGGAGAAATCATAAGAACAGAAGATGACCCTTGCAGAGTGGCAGAAGAATTTAATAAATTTTATAACAAGGTGACTGAAAATCTAATAGAAAAAGCCGGACTTGATAAGGTGCAAGAGATGGGAGCAGATCTGGAAGCCAATGAGGTGGATGCAGGGGGGTACAGTCCAACATTGAATGAATTTAGTCTCATTCTGGACGATGTTGAGAGAGCCATTATGTCTCTTAAGAACAAAGTAAGTGTTGGTACTGACAGTATCTCTGCGCGTACAGTAAAGTCACTGCCTAAATTGTTCTCAAAAATACTACTCCCTCTATTCAACAACTCAATTAAGCAGGGTGTATTCCCCGATGCTCTAAAGACAGCAATCATTGTGCTAGTCCCAAAAGGGGGGGATCCAACAGAAATGACCAATTATAGACCAATATCACTTCTCCCATATATCACAAAAGTTTTTAAAAAAAGTGTCAAGGAAAAGCTCCTAAATTATTTGGGTCATATTAACTTTTTGGCTGATCAGCAATTTGGTTTTACTAGAAACTGGTCAACGGACACTGCCCTGTTCACGCATATATAACAAACATTGTTGAGAATATAGAAAAGAATAATGCCGCTGTAGGAGTGTATCTTGACCTGGCAAAGGCCTTTGATACAGTAAATCATGTGCTTTTGGGAAGAAAATTGGAAAAGTTAGGAATACAGGGGCCTTTGCTAGGGTGGCTGACGTCATATCTGGCTCACCGAGAACACTGTGTAAAAATAGATGGTCATATTTTAAGTACCAAATTAACAACAAAGCATGGCGTCCCACAGGGTAGTGTCCTGGGGCCGTTATTGTTTATAATATATCAACGATCTGTTCAAGTTACCATTGGAAGGAAAAGTAACCGGATATGTTGATGATACCTCCCTGCTGTACAGTGCACCCACGGCAGAACAAATCAACCGTCAGTTCTCATATGATACAGAAATTTTAACTAGCTGGTTCAGGAAAAATTTTCTACACTTAAATACTAACAAATGTTGCGGCATAGTATATTCGTACATGCAAATTAAGTGGGCACGCGATATAAAGCTGAAGATTGATAACAAAGAACTAGAGAGTTAAAAAAGTAAAATATTTAGGGCTAATTTTTGATGATAAATTAACATGGAAAGAGCACTCAATCGAACTTCAGGCTAAACTACGAAAATTGAACTTCCTGTTCTACCATTTAAAAAATTACTTTAATGCTAGGCATTTAAAAAATATATATTTGCCATTATATGAATAAGTCTTCAGCTACGGTATTCTACATTGGGGTGCATCCAAGCATATCAAACCTATAAAAGTCCTGCAAAATAAAGTATGCAGAAATATCATCTCGCTTGCCCCAAGAACCACAGAAACAGAAATCTACTCCAAAATGAATGTAAGGAAGCTGGAGGAAGTGCATAAAAATAAGTTATTGATGTTTCTATTCAAGAATCAAAACTTCTTCCAGCTTCACTACAACAAACAAACAAGAACAAGGTCAACTGTTTCCAAAGTGGGTGCCTATCCAAAATGGAAGAAAGAACATTCTAGGATGCAGGTGAGGTATCAGGGGGCAAAATTGTTCAACAGCTTACCAGCTGAGATCAGGGATGAAGTGAAGTTGTCGGTCTTCAAAAGGCAGATCTACCTAACCTGATTGGATAATGGGGTTAGATGTAGCCCATGTGGTCTCTTGGTCTCCTGGGACAACACCAAACTGTACAGCGTCAGAGTGAGTGCGTTGTTAAGGGGCTTCTGGTCTTCCTGTCTGAGTGTTTGTGAATAAGGTGATTGTGCTTCCTCTTGTTTTTGTTATTGTTAATTGTTTTGTTATTGTTGCTATTGTGGTGTGATTTATTTCATTTGTTCTTGTTCTATTTGTTACCTTCTGTTGAAATTGTTGTTGTTTTGTATCTCATTGTGTTTTTGGTGCTTTCTGTTCTGTTCTGTTTTGCATAATTGTTTCCCCCCTCCATCACTATTTGTTTTCACTTAATTTCTTTAATTTAATATAATAATAATAATCACGCTCGCCACTCGCCCCCTCAAGGGCGTCGGCACTTTTGTTTTAATGAAAAATTTATATAATTATCATATCAATAAAGAGCGTCTTTGAATTGAATTGAAACGCACAAAAATCAAGGTCTCCGCAAAAAGGGCGTCTGACAGACACACGCTCTTCTTACAGATAGGTCCTCACTTGGTCATCGACAAACTTGCACATTATATCCAAAATTGTTACGTCAAGCGTCCTACACGCCACCAAAGCGATCATGCCGAAACGGTCACAAGAACATGCACTTTTTTCCCCCTTTAAGGGGATATCCCTACACCAGGACTAATCTTACAAAGGAATCAGAATGGTTAAATTTGCTTCCTCACTTATCCCGCTAAATTCTAATCTTTTGGCAGACTTAAAATTGAAAGAATATTTTTTTCTGGGTAACGTCTCTGACTGCCTTGAACAGACTCTTCAACAACACGTGCCTTTTACACTCTTCTGTTGGCTGATCACTTATCATGTCTAAAGATCGCTCCTCAAAAATGGTTTACTTATTAAAATGTGACCTTCGTCCTGCCTCGTACACTGGCCAAAGAGACAAGTCACTACAGAAGCACAGCGGAGAGCACCGTTCAGCCTTTTGTAATCGTGCTCCTGAAGGTTTAGATTTTGCTTTGAGGAAGCCCGCAGCTCAACATATTCACCACTAAGCCAAAAAGAAATAATTGATAAACTTGGAGAGATTCGTTATAGCTTCTCCTATCGCTATTCATCAAATGATTCATTCTTGGCTAATCCTTTGTTTTCTTCTCGTATCGTTAGTGAGTACGATGACGATAACGAGTAAGGCTGCGCCCTCTTGGAACCGGTTGTCTTCGCCTTAGACACATCTATGACAGAACTAATCCCTCACTCCTGATTTTCGTTTCAACTCAGTGATAATTTCCTTTGCTTCAGATAAAGGTCTATCGACAGATTTACCAGTAGTTTCAGGGACTCCAAAAAAAAAATTCAAACTCTCTCTGCTATACAATACATAGATTCGTATGCACAAGCTGGTTCAGAAATACTTGTCCTTATAATATGTGCCAAGGGCTAAAACAAGTCAGGAGGGTTCTGGAAGAAGAAGAAAATACATTGAGCGGAAGCCCTTTCGCCAGATACGTCCTCAAGTGTGAATGTTGAGAATTTCTTCGGGAACGTTGGTATGTATCGGGAAGCTGATTAGGTCGGATATCTCTCTTTTCAATCTTTTGGACTTCAATGCAATAGCCGAAGGAGTCGCTGGTGTCATTAAAATAACAGATTTAATTTGTCTTTTTTCTCGCTGCAGGAGTAAAGGTAATCAAGAGTGCGAGAGCGATATTACAAAGGAGAGAGGCAGTATCGCGAGCATCGTTTTGTAGTCGCGGCGACAAAGACGAGTTGGATGAGCAGCGGATTCATTTAACAGCGGTTCCTTTGGGATTGTATTTAGAAAGCAATGTGTTCGTAAATTCAGTCGGCCGGTTTACTTATTTTTCAGCGTCTGTCAAGACCCTTGCGTTGAGACAAGTGTGAATTATTTAAATTTAATCTCGCCCTAAAACGAGCGGTGGCTGTACTGTATGTGCACTTTCACTGTCTCTCATTTTGCTTTTGTTTTCCCCTACGTCTTTTAAATTAAATTATTTCCTTATTAATGCTTCGTCTTTTTCGTTGCCGAAATAATTTTTTCTGCTTCGTTCCGCACCCAAATTATTGTAATCGGTCGCCTACTTTTCGGTATGTAGAAATTTTACATCATTCTCGGCAACTCGCAGACTCTCGCAACGCCGCCGCGATGGAAATTAAATTTTCTATTTCTCAAAAGAAGAAACGGAGCTAATCGTGAGGGTTAATTATTTTTGGTTAAAAAATAATTTACCTTCGTATAATTTGTGTACTCTCACGAGCGATACGAAAATTCTCATTCGAGAGGCCGTTGTTGCAAACGAGATGCCAAAATTATCCTTTAATATTTTTTTCTTCCATTTAATTTTCAATCGTTAGCGGATGAAATAAAAATTAAGAAATCGGACTCCTTTTTTTCTACCCCAGTAGAAAAATTAACAATATAGGAAATTTGTTAGCGGAAATATTATTGACAGAGTTATGTAAACTATTCGAAAGAAAATGAGGAGATCAAAAGAAGTGCGGATTGAAGCGGACGATGTTGTACCAAAAAGTATAACAGAATGGAAGAAAAGTTTTTTTCATTAAAAAATGAAGCGACCCAAAGCAAAAATGCCTTCTTCGCTTCGAACTGGAGAATCGTTTTCGAGTATGAAGTCGCGAGCAGAAAAATTTATAAAGAAGAACGAATTCCCCATAACCCTTGCGACAAAATTTCAATTATTTCAAAAGTTCTCCGCGCGGATAGAGAAAATCGGTTCAAGTTTAGGGGTGTTAATTACAACCCAACGTATTTATCGCGACCGAGGAACACTTGACGAGTATCTTATAAACTATACATTACGTATTGTAAGCTTATGTATACATCTCAAATTAATCTCTAGTCAACTCGGTTGACACGAGCATATAATTGATCACAAGACAGGGTGATCTAATGGCTTTGCATACATCTGCGAGTGTCGACGGCTTTAATTTCTCAGGGGTTACAAAATTGTTTCACGCTTCGTTCGAAATGATAAAAGCCGAGTCATCTGTCTGCATTTGATATAGGAAATGAAGGCCGGTGAGGTATAATTTCTCTGTTAGATTACACAAGAAGAAAATTTTGCTATTGGACTAAATGAGCACAATGAAATGGGAAAGATGTTGGAGGATAGTGGAACTCGAAAAATGGTGACTTTCAAGAATATTTAGTTAATAATCTATTATTGGAATCGAAAAATCGATTACCTGAAAGTCGATATTCTTCTAAGAACTGAGTTTCTTCCCTTTTATCACTCATCATATTTACAACATACAAACTTCCAAAATTCTCTGATGTTTGCTGGAAAAATCATCAAAACACAATGCGATATAAATTAGGTCACTTCAGGTCATTGTTTTGTTTTTAATGGCGTGATAAGTCGCCCCATGCCTCTTGAGACCAGTACTGAGAATTAATTCTAATGATTCAATACTAAACCCGAGAACTATACGTCACTGTGATTTCACGCCAGGCTCAACCCAAGGAGAGGCGAAGGGGGCTGAAACATACTGAACGTGCGTATGAGGATACCGAGCCAAAGAAGCAGGCCAACAAGCGAGTCAGGATTGATGGGTCGTCCTCGTCTGACGACATGTCTCAACGCCCCTTGTAGCCCCTCCACCCAACCTACCAGGAGGGAAATTGAAGAAGGTTAATGCCGAACTCAATAAAACAAATGCATTTTTGAAGGCTGACATTATGAAGAAGGACCTGACAATAATGAAGCTGCAAGAGGACATCTCGGTGCAGAAGATGAGAGCAAACCAGCAGAAGCTCCAGCTGGATAAGCAACAGAAGGAGATTAGGAATTTGCAGCTCCAAGTCCAAGAGGCAATGCTGAAGAGGCCAAAGTCTGAGCAGCTCCTTGCTAAGGAATGTTCTGAACAGAAGCGGCAAGTTGAGCTTCTGAAGAAGGAGATGAAGAAGCTCCAAGAACGCCTAAACCAGAAGAAGCAGTAGCAACCACCGCAACTGCAACCACAGCCACAGTTATTACCGCAGCAACAACAGCAGTAATTACAACTACAACCGCTGCCACAGCAGCAACAGCCCCTGCAGGCAACACTGCAGCAACAGCATCGGCAACCGAAACCGCAACTGCAGCAACAGGAAGTCCAGCAGCAACAGCCTCTGCAGGAAGCTACATCAGGTGGTGATGTACCCTCCTGGAGCCAGGTGGCTTCCCGGTGCACCCGGAGGAAGAACCCTTAGCCAGCTATCGCAACTGAGAGTAAGCCTCTCAAGCTACAGCTTCTCCAGAAGCGAAGCCCGCGAGATTGGTCATTTATATTGAAGAGGACGTCAGAAGAAGTGAAGTACACCGACCTCCTCAAGAAAGCCCGCGAGCACTTGTCCCCTGCGGAGTATAGACTCACGCCAGTAAGGACAAGTTATACGGGTAGAGGTGAGATGATCATCGAGCTGAAAGGCGCAGATCCCAACAGCCAAAGCATTGCGGACTTTGCCGCTAAGCTGAAGGAAGTGCTGGGAGATGGAACGGAGGTCCGAAACCCCAGCGTCAGACGGGTCTCCTGATCCTGGACATTGAGGAGTTACTAACAGATAAAGAGATCCGGCTGGCACTTGGTATTGGCCCAGAGGTCAAGGTCCAATGCAGGCCTGCAAGCCGTGGCTGTCAAACAGCTCAGGTCCAGCTTGGTATACAGAGGGCAATGGAGGTCCTCAAAGAAGGGAAGATTAAGATTGGCTGAAGCGTGTGTCGTGTGGTTTCCTTGGAGAGGAAGAACACGCAGCCAAGATGTTTTCAGTGCCTCCGCAGAGGACACATGGCTGCCGCATGTGTCAACAAGAGCATTAGGTCTGAGTGCTATAGGTACCGGCAAGAAGTACACCTGATCCGTGACTGCCGACAGACACCTAAGTGCCCTGTGTGCAGCCGGGTCGGTGGACGCGACACAGGGTATATTGTAGGTAGCCAAGGATGCCCTGGCGCTGCCTCACACCCCGCTCGGAGGACTCAACCTAGCGGGAGATGACGACAGAGAGGCCCCTAATGGCAGGGACACTCAAGTTCCTGCAGGCCAACCTTCAGCACTGCAAACTGGCTCAGGATCTTCTCTGGCAGTTCGTAGCTGAGGAGGGAATGCACATTGTGATTGCTAGCGAGTATTACAATGTTGTGAGAAGACAAGGATGGTACACAGACCGTACTGGCTTAGCGGCCATTAGTGTTTGCCCAGAGTGTCCAATTGCTCCAGGAGAGGTTAAAAGAGGGGAGGAGTATATTGCTGTAAAGATGGCCGACATGGTCGTCTATAGTTGCTACTTCTCTCCAAATTGCCCCTTCCCAGAGTTTGAGGACTTCTTGAAGAAATTAGAAGAAAGCTTGTCCAGACGGCAAGGTGAAAAATTCCTTGTAGCTGGCGATTTTAATGCCAAGTCAGAAGAGTGGCGATCAGGCCGTACTGAAATCCGTGGGTATGCCTGGGGGGAGTGGATTGCTTACAATCAACTGGAAACGGTCAACGTAGGCAACACTCCTACCTGAGTGCATCAAGGATACAGGTCCATTGTCAGCTTTGCCTCAGAGAGCCTAGCCCGGGGAATAGAAGGCTGGGTGGTACTGGACAAGGAGCTTTCTGGGAGCGACCACCAGTGTATCAACTTCTCCATCCGCCGAGAAGTTGCAGCAAGTAAGACGGAGGCTATTTTATTCACAATCCGTCGGAAGTTCAAGCCACCCACCTTTAGAAGCAAATGAAATACCTGGGCATCTGGTTTGACTCAACGCTGAGCTTCAGGCACCATTTCCTGATGGAAGCGGGGAAGGCGGGCCGGGTAGTTGGATACCTAAGCCGCCTGATGAGGAACCTAGGGGGACCTAGAGAAGCAAGGAGAAGGATCATGATGAGCGCCGCCTTGTCGATCGAGAAGAGGGAAAGTGGTGAAATAGAGGAAGAACTACTTTGTACTACAGCTATTGAAAAAAAATCAAAATTTAACGCTTTTCTCCCACGCGAAATTTTAGAATTGTATTGTAATACTATTCTTTCTATTCGATCTGAATGTTGGATCTACAATTGAGAATGTTCAACAAATTGGATGACCTACATTTATTGGCAGTCAATGGTTGAAGGCCTCGGTCCGTTTTAAAATAAAGGTTCTACCGTTTCATTAAGAAGAAGAAGAAGAAGAGACTCTTTTCGCTGCTCGGAGGTCGGTTTCATTCTTTCGCGTTAACTAAAAAAAAAAACCGATCTCAGGGGAAACTTAAAACTTCCTACCACACCATCTTAGGAGTATTATTTTTACTTATTCTTCTGCATAGGGCTCTAAATTTGCTCTGAGATCTATATTTTCTTCAATCTGGAAAGTTGAAATTTTTCCAAGTCCTCTACCACCATTTAACCATTCTTCTCCAAGTCCTTGGATACCCATGGTCAGCTTTCGGGAACTTCTCTTTCTCCAAAGTAGGTAAGAGCCCTCGCGCCCACAAAATTTCCCAAATACTCCTCACCTAACCTAGAATTTCCTACCATCCAGCCTAGAAATTTTCCTCTAAAGCTTGAAAGTTGACCTTTCCTGTTCCTGAGTCTTTGTCCTCATATTCTTTCTTTTTTTCACTTTTTCTTCAAATAGTAAACTTTCGAAAACTTTTCTCCATGTTCACTGATGAAGGCAACGGCACCAGAACCCGCGGAAATGTAAATGATAGTTGTGATAATCTATTGTCAAAGGGTTGAGAACATTGAATTTTTTCTGCCCTTACTCCATGCTGACGGTAAATGCGTGATAAAAATTTAAACGAAGGTGTTTTGACTTACTTTTTTGTAAAATATCCACCGCAAGGAATTTTTGACCATGAGACTTCAGAAAATTTCGCATTGCTAACTATGTATGGGGAAACTGTATGCACGAGAAATGAGTCCCGAAAAAATGTTGGCTTTCACGTTACAGACATGTACATACTTTGAAAAATTTCGCTGATTTACTATTCTCAAGACTTGGAAAAAATTTAGGCGATAATAGGACTTGAAAATTTCATCTTTGTGCGGAAAACTCACAAGTTTAAACTTTCCAGAACAATCGACGGTTGGCTAATGATCAAATATCAAAATCAAAATTGAATCATTTCTGAATTCCAACGACGAAAAACGTTCCCTACATTCCGTTATCAACTTCGTCAACGACTTTGTATGTTTCTTCAGTAGATACTCTTCCCATTGCATGTAGGTTTCTGGAAAAAATGAATTCATCTAGGTCCAATTTTTGATTCCAAATCTCTGTACCAAGGTGAGATCGGCACAATATTGCCCTATTTTTATGTTCTGTCGGGAATAACGTCTATTCTACAAATCAACATTTGAAACAACGTTTTGTTGAAAATTCAATTGATAACAAAACCCATTTATTTAATAAGTAAGAATTAATATCCTCCAACCGCCTACGATGAACATACGAATTACTTTTACACGTATAATCGACCAACTGATTGTAAGAAAAAAAAAAAAACAAACTTTGTTAAAATAAACTTGAAGAAGACTTCGGCTTCGTATCACAATACATACTCAGAAATATTGAAATTAGAATCACCAAAGTTGATGATGTCACACCAGATTCACCTCATCTTTCATACCGGTACTTAATGCGACGAAGTCCACATAAAATCCTTCTAATATCGTACTAAGAGAGAGGCATAAAAGACACGGGGAAGAAAAATTAAATGGGGAGAAAAATTGGAAAAAATTGGAGCTTGAGAAAGAGAAAGAGAGAAGGAGTTGAAAAATATGGAAGAGGAAAAAAGGGTTAATATAGGACACTTGGGGCTCACGAATAATACGGCTGGCGGTAGTAGTGCGAACACGCTCATCCTTTCGTCGACATGTTCTCATCGTAGAAGAATGAAGAACGGTTATTAATTTTTTAAAAGTACAAACAAAGAGGCAAAGAGGGATTGTAAAAAGCGACTGTAAAGTTGTAAGTAAAGTCTCAAAACTCAGTTAAACACTCTCCAGAGACTACTTCTCACACAGAAGAAAATTAATTATTAGACGAGCTTTTTCTTTGCCAGTTATATAGGTTTGCATCTTTTAACGAAGTCTTTTGTTTCAACACGATATTTAATGTGTAACGCGAGCGAATATCGTATTAAAAGAAATTAACGTCAGAAATTCGCCGTTTTAATATTTTCTTTTAATATTATTAATTTTATTGTACTTTTAAATTAGACACAGTGCAAACAAATTACAAAAATTTAAATAATATTTTGAATACGTTTTTCTATGCCTCCTACTAATACTCCCGTGATATATACTGTACGAGTAATTTACACGTTGTATAAAATGTTTTCTTCTAGGCATAAAAAGAGGAACCCGCCCATGCAGAAGACTTCAGCGATCTCGGAAATGACGCTATAAGATACGGAGAAATGACAAAGTAAAAATGATAAATATACCCGAATATTTATACCGATTTTTCCCGTTATATCGGAGCAGGAAGAAAAAAGAAAGAAAAAAAAAAACAAAAAACGTAAAATGTTTTATGACATTATAATTATTAAATATCACACGTTACCAGAATGTAACCTGTAGAAGTCTAGTAATAAGAATGCCGTACAAAACCTCATGTTTCATAATTTGGAAAAGACAACACCGTATATTTGGACGAGAAGGGGAAAAATCCCTCGTAAAATGTTACGACATTTTTTTGTACGTCGGTTCGTACTTAATAATATTAAAATTTTATGGCGTTTCAACACTGTAAAAGACAATTTTCTTCACTTTTCGAGCAATACTTCTGCATATTCATACTAGTCTTGGTTGCCTGTGGCGTAAAAAATGAGGGGAAGGAAAAAATACGTCGCGGGTTTCTTATACTTATGTAGTACCGTGAACTTAGACATGACAAAATACAGATTCTAAAAGTAGTACACAATATATGGGAAAAGTATACAGTACCTACATTAAGGTATGCCCCATTATGGAACAAGATGAACGAATGCGACTCAATATATCTTCACTTGCCACCTACAAATAGGATAGCTAAGACGTAATATTATTACGTTAGAATATTATTAATTTTTTATTGAGTTTTCCAGAACACCGAACAAGGTCTGTAGATGGTATATGAAAAGATCACTCCGGAAAACGTCACTTTCAGATCAAGACTTCCATTATTGGTTTCAAAAACTCAGAAAAAAAAAATCGATTCAGCAAGAACATAGTTATACGACAAATGAGACGCCTTCAGGATTTTTACACGCTATAACCTCTTCGGGAAATGCAGAATTATAATATGAAGAATCAGTTTTACCAGACAGACTTTTTTGTCCCTACGGAAATGGGTATTCTCCGGAGAATTTCCGGAACTCCAAATCAGGCAAAATAGAAAAGACTGTGGTTTTTTAAGCAAAATTCGCAATTCTAATCAAGGACGATTGCTCATCACGATACTGTTGCCCTTGCAAAGTAAGATTATACCTATGTTTCAAAATTTTGGGAGAATTTTCGCCCAAGGCATATACATCGTAAGCGCGGATTTAGAACGATAAAAACGATAATGGTGACAAATTCAAGAAACCACTAACGATGAGTTTTACTAACCTAAATATGAATTGAAATTGAATCTTACTGAACTCTTGTACTCTGCTAGAACGTATTAGAATTCGAGTGTTGTTTCATTCCAGCCACAGACACTGAAGGATTTGGGGTTTCGACTCGAATACTCTTGTCATAAATGGCTGACTCCGCTTCCGGAGGTCCGTTCTCATCATTGAGTTTCTTATCAGAAAGTCATGTAAATCCATTAATAGCGTCAAATCATACTTCCAGTAGAAGGTTTCACACATATTTGTGGGTGTATAAATGATCGATCTCACACCGATTTTAGGAAGAGTAGATTATACTCGAGGTGAATTCTGCTAAAGAATAATGCAAAATTTTGCGACGAGAGTCGAAAACAAGTTACTTCTTAGAAAAAAATAGGTAAGTAATTTAGTTCGACATCAGAAAGATAGAATTTACTCACTTGAAGGTTTTTGTCCGCCTTATGCCTCACAACGACGAGGGTAACGCATCTTGAAATAGGTAAGTAGTTTCCAATCTTGAAACAACTGAGTACCGTAAACTGGGGTGACTTTGCAACCCAGGGGTGACTATGCACGACCGCGTTATTAAAGCACTCCTGATGGTATACAAAGAAACTAAAAATGTCTTGGTGGCTACAAACAGGCTGTAGGTCTTCTGGATGATGTGAAGAACGAAAACAAAACAAGAATCGAATCGTTATCACGATTCGTTCTCGTATCACGCCGGGTTGAATTTCATCGTTAATTTTCTTCGAAAATTTCAATCAAAATAAGATACTAAATTTGAAACGTGAAGGCGGCTTTCATGAAATCGGTACGTATATATTCTGAAAGAGAATTTTCCGCTCTTTCAGATGCAATTTAATGCATTCGAATCGATTAAAAATTAGGGAATCTATCGATCCTAATGTGATGAATTCCATGTTTTTTTTTCCATCCATATGCCGCGAAACGACGTAAGAAGACCTGGAAATCGTCGTTATGCAGTTGACACCGAAGAAGATTTGATGCGTCTTGTTATTTCTAAGTTAAACCAGCCTTAAAATTATACTGTTTCAGTTTGTGGTACTTATTATTAATATTTTTGGCTGTTTTGCGTTTTTTCATTGATAATCTCCATTATGCAAAGTCACCCCGAGAAGAAAATGCAGAGTTTGCCATAAGCAAAGTAACCCCGAGGAAGGAAATGCAAAGTCACCCCAACCGGGTGTGACTTTGCAGTCGTAATTCAAACTAATTTTTCATCATGAAGATGAATTTTTACGCTTAAACCAGTGGCATCATTGAATTCTACGGCGTTTGACTATTAAGATACATGTTTTGTCATAATCAGGGTAACTATAGTATTCCGCGCAGAAGATCTCAAAGTTGAAAAATAGCAAAAAAACGTGCAAAGTCACCCCAGTTTACGGTAATTAATTGGAACTTTCCAGATATATTTATCGCTCGAAGAGTACGTCCTAGAGCCATATTTCTGAGAAACGCTACAAATCTTATCGGAGAGGTCGATGATTGACTCAACCAGATACAATATTATAGTTTTTCAGCTCACGGAGGCCATACTAATATACGCACAAGAAGTACTCAACTTCACATCATACAATTGAGCAATTAGTACCTAGATGTAAGAGCCGCGAAGAATAATTGTTAGTCCTCAACCATTTAGGAGGTAGACAAAGTTATATAATAGTAACAAAATATACAAACAGTTACAGAGAGGTGATGAAAAATCGGATTATTCCATGGCCATGATGATTTGAACTCGTCATCATTACACTGATTGTAGGTACTAAAATGTAAAGTAGTGTAGAACACTACAACAAATATACTCGTATGTACACAAACGTTGTTCTAGGTTCTAATTAAAGTTTGGGATGAACAATGAACACTATTATACGTACAACAAGATTAAGTAAAAACTGCAATTTCTCATAAGCATTTGACATTACCATAATTATTTATCATGAGTATCAGTTTCACAACTGGAACGATTTACCAGCTTTTGCAACACATCAAAAAAAGAAAGACCAATGGCTAATTGGCTATGGACTGCCTCTGCCGCAAGCGCTGCTGAGTCAATCAGATTGTGTAAATTCTATGCCTTGTTGCCAGCTTGCATCTTACTTGCATAATATTTCTAATCACCTGACTATATCTAGCGCCTTAGACTATAAGCCCGGATTTGCTTTCTTAAGCCTGCTGTTGCTCCACTATTCCAATCACTGACCCAACAAAATAATTGTGACAAAGTTAGCGCGTTCTAGTGTTCCCCTAGTTCAAGTATAAGTTATCAATTATAGGCTACCTATTTCCTTTTTAGTTCAAATCAAATTTTTGGTCTCATTGAGATTTCCTAAAAATCAAGATCTTTCTGATTCAAACGGCCAGGTTACTTTCATTCAAACCTGACTGTCACTGACAAGGAACACAAAGAAGGTTTGACATACTTGTGCGTGATTTCTCTGCAGATTCTGATCTGATTGCAATTTTTGATTCCAATTTCAAAATAGCTTTGATTTTCAAATAGACAAATTTCTTAACTCAAGTTTGAGGCATATGCCGGGGTTCTGAAGTCTCTTATACTAATCAATTCCTAATTCCTATGAGGCTGCAGAAGACATTGAAAATTGTAATGTCTTTAGTTGAGCAATTGGTTAACAGGAATAGTACGGTGTGTTGCAACAAAATAACCTCATCAATGCAATGGAATTTTTCCATTTCCCCTAAATATATAGCCCTAAATAAGACATCACTCGCTGTTCCTTGACACTTAATAGTAAAGTACACGATTAAGTATCTTTGCCATTCTTTTTTTTTAAAAAAGCATGATCTTTTTGATAGAGGGGACAGACCCACAGGGGATTGAAGGGAGGATTAGCTACTGATCTGTTTAATTATTTTGACTTCAATTTGGTTCTTATAATTTTGTATCTAGGTACCTATTAGGAATTTCGCAAATTAAATTCTCCAATATTGAAATAATAATACCATTTCCTATACCTAGCCTATCATACGTTGAGTCGTTCGAGTCGGTGACAATATATGGTAAATCTCTCCATCTTTGCACTTGTTACTCATCTACCACCGAGCACATACACCGAAACAAATATTACTCCTATACCAGCTCAACTTTTTTTGTTTTCTTTGACTAAAAATATTGATTATCAAATAGTTATTTGTTACCTTCTACTTCATATTTTTTAAATGTTTCGACTGCTGCACTTTATACTTACTTGCTGTCGAAAAATACTACCAGAGGATTTTCGCAAATCCTACGACACTAATTGTGTACTGGTGAAGATTGGTGAAAGATCACGGTGCATATCCAGGATGATCAAAGATGAGTTTTAGTATTATCAGGTATTTTGACTGTCTCGTCTTTTGTTTGGCATTTCGAACAAAATCGCATAAATATTTAACCTATTTTAATCATCATTTTTATTTACGTTTTTCAATTGTATTTTTTTAGTACTTGATCGTTAGTTCATTCAGGTTTTCATTTATTTATTAATTATTTATTCATTCACTCATCACTTCATTGAAGATAAAAATGTGTAAGCTAATGATCTCGAAATATTTTGTTTCACGTCTCAGACAATCGGTTCATAATTGAATTGAGAACATTTTAAATTGAAATAATAAGAGATGCAAACCATAAAAAATAGTATTTAATATAAAAATACTTTGTATAAATCGAGAACTTTCGGTCAAACTACCATTATCAAGAATGTTGTAAGAGAAATGAACATACGAGATAAAAACGAGAGGAAGATGACACGAAATACGATTTTGGTGAAAATGAGATATTGATTATTGCATGGTTTCTTCATGAAACAAATGAATAACTTATTCGAGGAAAAGAAAAGAGAGAGAAAAAAAAAAAAAAGTGCGATGAAAGTAAAAATATGGTTCAAGAGAAAATTGAAGTCGACGAATTAAATTTTTTGTGTATCTTATTACCGTCTGTATAACTCATTTACTTTTGAAAAATATTATTTCTGCCGTAGAACGGATATGAGATTTATAAAAGTTTGTCAGACTGTATAGTAAAAATTTGGAGGTTTCATTACAGGACTCGACAAAAAATTGCGAGATCTGAAAACTGGTAATTTAACAAGTAAAATTAAAATTCTTTTGGAATTTTTAAAAATGCATCTCTCTACGAGATACATTAAAAACACTAGAGAAATTAAAGTAATATTTATATTCTAAAAAAATGTTTTCTACTCTACGAAATTTGTGTACACGTCTTATATTATTATCTGAGAATTCTGCTAGTCTTATTGTTCCAATCAACTTCGAATAACGCGTATCGTGCTCGTGGAGTGTTGAAATATATTTGAAAGCAATTTACATTTACTGATAACATGAAAGGACAAAACAGCATTATTTCCGTCCAAAAAAATTTGGAATCCTATCTTGGAAAAAACTTAAATTTAAAAAAAAAAAGTGGTATGTACTTAAACTAATGATCAATTTTTGAAATTAAAGATGCAATGAATTTCTAAAAATCAAAAGATAGGAAAATATTGACTAAACGGGATTTAAACAGATATATTCTATTCTCAATAATTCTGTTTCCAATTATGAATACTTCAGAATTATTACTGAAAGTTGTTATTCTGTATCGACAAGAACTTTTTCAACAAATTTCTGAGTTTAAACCTAATGGATGAAATATCCTCGTAACCATAACGGGAGTATGAATTCGGAATTCCGTAAGATTAGTCTTGACTAAAGTTTTCACTTAATTTCAATACGAACAACACCGCTCTCAAGAAGTAACTAATTGAAATCTGAACGTTTAAAATTCAGAATGATTTGTGTTGATGATAGGTATAGAGAAAAAAAAAAAAAAACAACAATGTATCATATTCTAGAATAGGTACTTTTGATACTCTCAATATTGCCGAATCCTATAAATTTTAAGAATAAAAATATCAATATAAATCGGAGGTGTTAATTTCCTCATCATAACATAAGTTATGTACGCCTTAAGTCATATTGTCAGTTTCTCCATAAGTAACTTCATTGAAAGAACCCACAATAACTTTCCTTAAAAATTTCAATTTTCGTTCACGAAATAATAATACTTGAATTTCCAGTATTCTTCGATCGATTTGGTCAACGATTTGTCATTTTTTCAACGATTCGAAAATCGATTTATGCAGCACTAAGGCTAAGGCCGTGTATTTTCTCAATCAATTTATTTTCTCGTAGTTTTGAGCGAAATTGATTTCTAGATGACGTTTTCTTCTTGGATACTCTTCATGGTCGTATCGTACCATATTCGAGGTATTGTGGAAGAAAAGTGGAGATAGCCTTTGAATTGATAATTTAACGCGACAAAAATCGTCAGTCATAATTATTATGATGATCTTGGGGTATTCGAGAATTAATTTTTCCCATCCTCCTCGACTATATGTAACTGATATTAAATCATGTAGGAATTCAATTTTTTTACAATCCACCAATAGGTCATTTTCACGTTAATACATAAATTTGATTGAAATAATGCAAATTTTTAAATACCCATTTTCGAAGATCCTGATGGTCGCGCGTGATTTTTTTTTTAATTCTTCTATTTAATTCAGCCGAGAAAAGAGACAAAAAAAAGAGCTAGATATGAGTACTGAGTTACAATTCTACAATGAAGCTCAATCGTAGTACTGTATGATAATATCCTTACTTTATACCATGGGCACATTCGTCGTGGATAATTCGTAGGACAGTTATTTAAATGCATACCTACTTTCCAATTTTATTTGATCAATTACATGGCTAAAAACGTCTCGCACTCTCTTCCTGTATGACGAGTGTAAATTTTTCGCCAATCTCCCATTTATAGGTACCTACACAAATTCAGGATGTACAGTACGATGTACAACACAGTGGAGTGCATTCATCTGTGAAAATGATCACCAGGAATAGGTAAGTTAGATATCGGCTGAACGGTACGTAAATAAACGACAAAATTTCAACTGTATTTTTCCCGGTGACACACAAAAAAAACTAAAGAATAACGAGACAATAACAGCGATTTAATGACCTATTTAGAGAAATGAAGAAGAAAAATAAACAATACGATTTTCTGCGCGAACTCCGACCATCAGTAGGAGAGATTTAAATAAACTTGGAATAAGTACAATATAAAATTATTCCAGCTGATTTCAGTCCGTATGGCTCGTTTTATTATTTACAGATGATGACGATATGCTCCCTTTTTAGACTTCTCAAGTTTTCTTAAATACAGACAAGAACTTTTTTTTTTCGATCGTTTTTTTATCAATCTTGAATCCTTTTATAAATTCATCACATTCAAATCCATTACAACACATTATAATTTCTCCTACAAACTGATCAACAAGGTTCTCAAGGAAGGAGAGGGTTTTTTAAAAATAAAAGAGAGGGTGTATAATTTTCTAGCCCATTTTTTTAGGAAGTATAATTTATTTTTACGCATACATTCTAATAATTAAGCTATAAATAGGAGAAGGTCAATAGTAGAGGAAATTTATACATATGTACGATTAAAATTCAGGCTCTACCATTGACATGCCACTAATCTACAACAGTAGAGATAAATATTACAATTTTACCGAGACTTAAGTGCAATATCATCATATACGAGTATGTATCATTACGACTTTTTAGAAAAAAAAAAAAAAAAACTTATATATACGAGTATCGGTTCACAAATCAAATAAAAATATGAAAGTTGTTGGTATTTTTTACTGAAACATTTATAATTTACCTACATAAATTAATTTCTGCTTTTTGAATCTGAAAGATTTGATTGATCATTTTTACTTTTTGTCTCGAAAATTTATTTTTATATCCTCGATCGCATTATTTTTGATACACTTTAAAAACTATGAAAATGTACCTAGTCTATTTTTACTTTTGAACAAGAATTACTATCCTAAGACGAGAGTACAATAATAATATGTCATATTGCTTAGATAGGCTAATGAAGTCGCGTGGATTTTTTCTGTAGAATAAAATGAACACTAAAATACATTCGACTAATACCGAGAGAAAGAGTTCATCAAAATCCGATAAAAAGTGTCCAAAATGCATTACCGTTTACATCCAATTTTCGCAAAATTACGTACATCGTTTAAATATCACAACTTTTCCTCAATTTAGCTAACAATGTGTTAATAAATTACTCTGAGCCATTTCACATTCAATAACTAGGTACTAAACTGCCTCCCTCCTTTCCAATGGAATTTCTGTCTGCGTCTCTTCGGTCATCGCATCCCAAAAAGCAGTAGCGGACGGGGTCGTATCATAAGACTCCGTGGTTGTACTCGTTGTGCTGGTGTTTTGATGAGGCCCACCATTGGACGGCAATGAGCCCTTCACGTGGAAATCTTTATCACCAGTGATTGAGTTTTCCATAGCAGCTGCTGCCCAGTGAAGCGTTTCTAGATCGAGAGGTTTATTACCTAACAACGAACCGGAGGATGAGGAAAATTGTGGTTTGAAAAATGGAGAATTGAAACCCTCGGACGCATCTGAAAACTTGTTGAAATTTGAAAATTTGTTTCTCAAGCTCAGCGGTTTATCGTTATCGAAATCCAAATTATGGTCCATGGTCACAGGTCCTAAATTGTCGTTGAGGTTCAAGCCGTACGGATTTGTTGATAGGCCGTCTCCGAAACCCAGATTCGGCTGATGTTCCGGAAAACTCGAATCCAACGGATGCGAACTCACAGGTGAGGTGAAAGGCTTGGAAGACGATAGTAAATCATTGAAAGGTGAGCCTAAAGAATACCTGCTTGAAGGAAATCTCAAATGTCGAGTCGGAAATGGAGGCGACTTGTAAGGTACAGTCCCCGTTAAATGCTGTATGTGGTGTTGTTGGTGATGCTCGTGTCCGGACGCGTGAACTTTCTCTACTTCGTCGTAATAAGGCGATGATTGGTGTTGGTAGTGGAACTGAGACAATCCAATATTGTTTCCTGGATTGTAGTAAGGTAGTGAGCTAGAGTAAGGAAGTTTGAAATCGCTGATATACGGCTTCTGATGGTAACCGGGGTAGGATGGTTGACGATAATCAATGCCGGTCATCTGATTATTCAAATAGCTAGCCGGTCTGTTCAAGCCATTGACCGCGTACTGCGACCGAGGCGGATCGATTATTGTGAATGAGGGATTTGATTTCTTACCATCCTTTGGTTTGTCTTCTCCACTGACGTTGATAACTGTAGAGTACACTCGTGTTAAGAAGTTTTTGCCAGCGTCGTTTCCGCCATAGGAACGCTGATTCGATCTCACAGGTGGAGGAAGTCCAACGACCTCACTGTACGGATTGTATGGCGGCTGAGCTGACTGATGGGTTACATCCGGTAGCAAAGAGTAATAGACGACACGTTTCGGCGTATTATATTCTTCTAAAGGAATTTCTTGACTTTTACCATGGCGGAAGGTTCCGCCCGAAGGGATTACAGTCAGAATTGGTTCGGAGAGTTGTTTCTTCATTTGGGTGGTGACGAACGGAGGTGTTTTAGTGGGTTTCCACGAGTAATTCGAATCGGTGGTTACGGATGACTCTCGTTTTTGGCGAATTAGAATTTTTCCGCTCGCCGTCAAAAACTCGTCCGGAAAATGCGTCAGTGTCCCAGAATGAAGACGGCATTCCACGAAAACTGCGGAACGTAAGATCAACCATGAATATGAAATGAGAATTAGATTCAACATGTTGTCGATATGTGCGATCCTGAAACGAATGAGAAAAAGTCTGTTAGTATTTTGGCGGATAAAATTCTAAAATTTGAGAAGCCGATACCGAACAGGCTGAAAGTTTGTTTCAAAATATTGCATAAAATTTTATCTCCGCCTCAGAAAAATTCTCTCGATCAAAACCCTCGCCTTTGAACATTTTTTTGGCTACGACGGTGAAATATGAATTTTCTATGATTAATGACTGCTTTATTACAGTTTTAATTCGGAGTAGTCCATTTTCTTGGAAAGAAATGATACCTTTGCTCCGGGCAAAAAGTGTGCTATTCGAATTTCAATATAACAGCACGACAAGAATATGATGTGAAGGGGACGGGGAGAAAATAATCAACGAAAGATTGAGTATATCTTAATCGATAAAACAATGAAAGAAAAATTTATGATAGTCTTGACTGCATTTTTGAATTTCGTGTGAAAAAAAAGTTTGCGTATCAAAATTATAATTCTGAACATACCGAAGTACGCACGCAAGAGTACTCGGTGTGTATGTAAATATCGTAAGAACAATATAAAATGAGGATGAATGATTTTCTAGATTGAGGAAAAAATTTAAAATTATTTACGGAAGGTGTCCAGTTTTAGGTACAATGATACGAAACAATTATTATGCAGAATTACAACTCTAGAACCCGTATGTAGGTATGCACTGGCGATAATATTTTCAGGAACTGATGAGAAATAGCTGGGTATGTGGGTCCGGTGACTAACTTATCATGAAGACAATGACCTGTTGATACGTACGAAGCGTGGGTGCACCTGTAAAACTTGAGCCAATTCGTATATACTAGGGCAAGCATTTTCGGTTCTCGTTGTTTACATAAACTAATATTACTCGTTAAAATTATCTCAATATCTCAGGAAAGTAGCGGCTCGAATATTGATTTCTGCAAAGCCTACTCTCTTTTGAAGTTCTCTTTCCTCATGCTTGTGGGATCTAAAATTCCAGATATGCTCGTGTCTGGATCTCTTCGACGTATAGATTGGGACCGCCCCTCTAACTCTGCCCTTCAGTTATAATTTTCCAAGTCCTCTCTGATGACATCATGCCAAAGATCCTCTCAGATCAGTATCTAGGTACATCTGAGGAGACCCTGAGCTTTGACTTACTTTAAGGAGTGAAAAAATTTCCAGATAGGACTTTATCGATCTCCGAAATATCGATATGAACTATGGGGGTGGGAAGAGGTTCTGACCTAGTTTAGGGGTTTGAAAATATGAAATTTCGAAAGGCGGGCTGGTTCAATCTACTTGAGATTCTTAGAAAAAAATTGACTTCTAAGCTGTATACAAAATTAATCGTTTTGCTAATAACCTTATGTAGACCACATAGAACATGGACTGAATATGGAGAAAAACTTTGACCTTGGTAGGAGTCTTATGAACTTTTCGACCATTGAACTTCATATAGGCAGTTGGGGACTAACTTTCTCCTTGTCGTTTTCATTGTAGAGCGACAAATCAGCGGATTTTCATAAAACTGGGTGCACTGGCAAAATAGTTATAATCTTAAAGTTTTAAACAATACTTATATAAGATTCAAGAAGGTGGAGTTTTTACGCATCACGAGCTACACGTTGAATATATTAGCGAGTACGATCATTACAATACGAGTCCGAGTTGTTCCGTTGTTCACGAATATACATCCAGTATCCAATATAAGTATTTAAACGACTACTGTGTGTGCAGCAAGGTCAAGAACCTATATCATTAAAAAATTCCAATGTTCAGCTCGTACGGATGTTTAAAAAAGTGATTGATGTACCTCAACTTCTATTCCCTGCGTCCTACCACTTGTTGTGTTTTCACTGTCTCTCTCCCTCACATATCAGTCTTTTTGTCTCCTTTTTCATCTGAGTCTTGTCAAACGTATGAGAGTACGTATAGTGTCACAGCCCTACCATTCTTCGGGCATACATACCTATACAGTTTTCCGTCTCAAAAACCGATTTATTAATTTTAATGAATCGAATCATTCACTTTTTTTCGTATAGTATATTATGACACTCGCGCCTAAATGAGCTCACGAGAAGCTCGTCAATCTCTGAATCATTTGTCAGACATAAGCGCTCGCAAAGGTCCCTCTTACTCGCGACTCACTTCGTTACTCTTCTATCAATCAAAAAGTCTTCGGGACACACAACTGGTAGTCATTCGAGGAGTGTTCTGAGTCGTTTTGTTTTTTTTTTTTATTTTCAAATCAAAACTAAAAGGAATTTTTATACGTGCAAGGAATAATTCAAACGAAGAAAAAAAAAAAGAAAAACAAAGAAAACAAAAAAAAAAAAAAAAAAAAAAAGCCTTGTTTTTCTTCGTTTTATTTTCAAATCGTAAGATTTTCACTTCGCTACGATGATTGGTGGTATTTTATTTATTTATTTAGGTATTTATTTATTTATTTATTTTTTTAGATTGTTTTATTTTCTGAGGTGGTGCCAACAACAGTCCGTGGACCAATTACTGCCGACACCACCTTTACATACTTTACTACACTTGAACAGTAATAATAATTACAATAATTCTAACTAATTAATAAAAAAAAAAAAAAACATACATACACCCGATAAACCAAATCAACCATCACTAAATGGTCGATATTGGTTGGTTTTTGGTCCTACGACTGAAAAGAGACCAAATATTATGGAACCATCAGAAAGTGGTTGATTTTTAGTAAGTTTTTGAGATAAATCCACCAAATTTTGCCCATTCATTTCAGTTGATTGTTGGTCTGATATCATTCCTACTAAATTTTGACCATAATTTTTGGTTATTTTTGATCACTATGCGGAATACACATTTCGACCCATTTTTGGTCGTGATATTGTCAATACAGAATGAAATTTTTCCTCGTTTCTTAGTCTAAAATTGATATCGTATTTATTACTCAATTTTGACTAAGATTTCTAGTTGATTTCTGGGCAGATATTTTGGGAGATACCTTGATCCATTTTGAGTAGATTTTTCTTCAATATCCATCAATAAATTATTTTTACTCTCTTTTTTGGTTTAAAATGATATGGGGTGAGCCGCATAGTCACCCACACAATTTTGACCAAAATTTCCAGTTAACTTCTCGGTGGATATCCCTAGGACATATCTTGGTCCATTTTCAGTCGAATTGTCCTCAACATCTGCCAATATTTTTACTCTTTTTTTTTGGTCGATTCTCATGCAAACCGTAGTCACTCAATTTTGCCCAAAATTTCCGGTCAATTTCTTTGAAATGAATCAATTGTCATATTGCTTGCAAACTCGCAGATAAATAAAGATATTCAAAATAAAATTTGAAATTTAAAAATCAATATTCCTAATAATAAAATTGTTTAATGAATTAACATATTCTACTAATCATAAAAATATTAGATTTAATATTCAATTTAAGGAATTCCATCAGGATTAATTACTAATAATAATATTTTTTTAAATTCAATTTTATATCAATTTTATTTTTTGAAATTGAATTCTAAATTTATTTTAAATGTTTATAATATCTAATATAATATTATTTTGAAAAAATAAAGATCTTATTTAAATTTTCTTGATATAGTTTATTTAATTAAAATCATTAATTTTGTTTTTTAGAATTATTTATTTGATAAAAATATTCATATTCATTTCTAATAATTTATATAAAAACCATTATTAAAAAAGTAAAAAAATTGAAACTAAAATAATACTTTTTATATCTCATTTAATTAATTTAATGAATATATTTGATCCTTTAAATAAGAATTGATAGAAATTATTTAATAATTTCAATGATTTTAAATAATATTTAAAACTTGTAATCATATTGAACCAGAATGATATATTCATTTTTTTGTTCAATTTTACATTCAATTAATAGAAAATTATTAGGTTTATTTATGACAAATGAAAAAAATAATTATTAAAGAATAATTTTTTTTTTAATTAATTTAAATGATAAATTAACACAAATTAAATTGATAAAGAATACATTATTATTACTATCAATTAAATTATAATAAGTAAATTTATATACATAAATAATAAATTTAGATTCATTTTAAGAAATTATTTAAATTAATTGATTCAATGTGAATTGATATGAATCCATGATAAATTCCACAAATTTCTGAACATTGTCCATAAATAATTGAAGGTATAATAATTAATATTGTAATTTTAGACCAAAATCGCACTCCTCTCAATACCTAGGTATAATCCCGCTAACAAGATTGCTATCTTCATTCTTTTCTTCTCTCACTTGAGGGAGGCTTAGATATAGACTGGTTTTTCCCGTCAAAAATAGTGGTCTATTAGTATCACCTAACTATAGATCATTTTATGGCATCTCTATTGTCCAAACTTGATTATTCTGCTTTGTCAAAAGTGGTCTATTTGTAGTGGTCCGTTAATATCGCTTGAATATAGGCTGTAACAGACTATTTTAATGACGTCTACATTGCCCAGAAATCGATCAATCTTTTTCGTCAGAAGAATAAAAAAAAAATCTGCTTTTTCTAATTATGGTAGTCTGTTGACACTGATTGAATATTGACTATGAGAAGCTATTTTATATCGTCAGGGTTCCCTAGAAATCGAATGTTTTTTTGGTCAAAAATGGTCAAAATATAGTCAATTGCAGAGGAAGTATGGACAATGACTGAGGATAGACCATTTTATGGTACCTACATCACCTGCAGATCGACTAATTTTTTCCATCAAAATTTTGTCTAAGTTGGTTTAAATGTGGTCTACATATGGTAGGGAAGAGCGGAAGTAAATCGACCGAAAAAGTTGGTCTATTATTAGTCACTCATCAGAGCGCCCGCTCAGTCTATTTTTGGTCAACATCTACTCAAAATCAACAGAGATATTTGGTCGATCTGGTTTATCGGGCATACACACACACACATACATCACCCGTCCACATGAATCACGCCTCATATACACCTCACTCATGTTCTGCACGTTCGTGTCCCCTTCCTATCCACCCTGCATTACCCTTCCTCACATACTTCAGTCATGTTCATTCAACGACCTTACTGAGTATCTCCACAAGTGTCCTTTTGAATGCATTCCTATTCAGATGGAAAATGTCCAGGTCCGGGTATTCCCCACTTATCTCATTATAGCGCTCCAAGGCCCGATTGATGATGCTGTGTTTGAGAGCATTTGTGCGCGATGTTAAGGGATAGAAGGTATGTTTTTCTCTTTGTCTTTGTATTCCTCCTGTTCTAGTTACTCGTATATGTACCCTTTCCAAGGTGCCCGGCTCCTTTATTCTCCCATGTATGATGTCGCGCAGGAACATTATTGAAGTTAAGATGCGCCATTCCTTCAATGCCAGCATCTGAAAGCCCCTATATTCCACATCCGTTGGCCAGTACTCAAGCATCCTATAATATATGTACCTCAAGAATCTTTTTTGAGTCGCTTCAATTGCATCAGAAATAATTTTTGAATTGGGATCCCATATGAGGTTCCCGAATTCCAAATTCGATCTTACTAGAGCGTTCGTCGAAGATGTTTGGACTCTGATATCACATCTAAAATGTATGGAGAATGTCACAGCCACCTCAGTCACGCTGATGAAAGATGGTTATTTGAATGTGAAAACTTCATCTTACGTCCAAAAGAATACAGTTCGGCGTAGATTACAAAATCCAAAAAGACCCCCTCCTCTTCTTTTATGTAGCTAACTGTAAGTCCGAAATTTTTCAAGTGTCCTTCTCGTTATATTTACTCGGTTCTCTATCGGTTTGGCGTGGCTCAATTTGGCGCAGAAAACGTTAAAGAAAAGGAAAATTGAATGTAGGTATCTTGAGTGGACGTTGTTCGGATAGTCACTGACATGATATGGATTCCTACCTTCTCATCTAGACCCCTCACCGCTTCTTTGGTCGAAGGATCATAAGTGGCAGTGAACTTCGGTTTCATTTTTAGGGTCGGCGCCGGCGCGGCCTGTCCACGACGCAGTAAGGTGTGGGTATTCTTATGCGTTATTGGGTTTTTATTATCATAATATTATTCTGTCGTTTCGTCCTCGAGTTTATTTTATGTAACCGAGATGGGGTAACGCGTCAGTTTACTGCCATACTCGGAGTAAGAGGCGAGTAAGAGTGATGCCGCGGGACTTCAAAATATTTTCGTACTTCTTGGACTTGTAAAATTTTTCATTTTCAATTCTTGGACTTAGAAATATTTTCGACTGTTGGACTTCGAAATATTTTCAACTGTTGGACTTGAAATTATTTTCCAATTATGGCACTTTTCATACTTCTTGGACTTGGGATTATTTTCCAATTGTACGACTTTGAAATATTTTCATTCTTATTGGACTTATATTTTCATACTCATTGGACTTGGAATTATTTTCAAATTGTGGAACTTTGAAATATTTTCAACTAGATTCTTCGAGGATAAGAAGTTATTAAGATATCTAGATCAGAGATAGAAATTAACTGAAAAGCAAAAAGCGGTGACATTTTTTGGAAGCGAAAAGCAAAAACGTAAAGCAAAAAAATGTTGGAAAAGCAAAGAGTATAAACTATAAAGCAGAAGTATTTCAATTTTGCGCTTTATTTTAGTGAAACAAACCACAATCAGAAAAATTTATTGGATTTTTGATGAGTCTCTCTTGACCGAAATGGATGTTTATTGTTTTCTAGTCACAGAGTAAACAGAGTTTGTCCAAGAGAGCTCAAGACACGGGCATCATCCAAATTTGTAGTTTAGGGTTTGCCTAACGCAGTTAACCGAGCATTGAATCTGCAACACTCAACAATTTGCATTGTGTACAGCTGTATGCAGAGCTTGACGCGCACTCAACGCGTTAGGCGAACCTAAAATACAAATTTGGATGATGCCCGTATTCGCGTTATAAGTGTAGCAAAGACAACTTATGTTTACTCTGTGTTTCTAGTGTATAGGAGAATTTCGATGAACTTTTTTTTTTTTTTTTTTTTTTTTGAAGTGAAAGCGAAAAGCGGGAGCAAAGAGCGAAACAAATGTTGAAAAAGCAAAAAGCAGAAGGATTGTAAGCAAATCCCATTATTAAATTTGTCTTTTCATTGTCGTTTGTTTGTGGACTTTAAATACCAACACAATATTTATCTCTGTGTTTACCAAATAACTAGACTTGTTCCCAGCAGTTATTATACATTCAACGCTCTCAAGGGAACGGCCCCTGAACTAAAAAAAAAAAAAAGAACAAAAAGAAGCGATTGACACTGGTTTGTGACTTGTAAGCTGAGCATGAACCTAAAAACATAGTCAATATTAAAAGATATTTTGTTAATACTCACGTTGAAGTCAAAAATGAATTATGCAGTTCTGTTTTAATTGCTTCCAAGGAAGGTTATAATACCGACTTATCTCATACAGCATACGCATAATTCGAATTCTTTTCATCCGAATACAAATTTCAAACAAGGGAACAGAACACTAAATAATACAGGATTTTTTTTGGATGCAGTACTTATAAAGAAAAAATAATGTATAAACCGATTCAGACCGACCCTGACACTATGTCGCCCGCGACATAGCTTGTTTATATCATATATTCATAATAAGAATTCGATCCACAAGGTGTCTTCAGACGGAACTGATGAAACTTATATAGCTCATTTTTCTCCCACTGGCGCATTATTTTTATACAGGAAGGGTCGGTCTTCTGATGAGCCTTTGTTCAGTGGTTCCCAACCGGAGTGACGCGACCACGCCAGAGTGACACGAGTAACTGCTAGGGATGGCGCGAGATAGACGCGAAAATTAGTTTAACTCATCGGTATTCGGAATTTTATTGAAATACTTGATAAAAAGAGAGTATTCATTACGGATGAAAGTAGACAAGAGCAGACGGAAAGAATAGAGTAACTTTCGTCTGATCGTTAACATCTATACTCTTGTATGTAGGCCCTATACTGTGCTATACTTACATTTCATTGTGTCGTTGAAAGTGTTTTTCGTGTTTTACGACAGATAAATTTCTTCTCTAAAAAAGGAAGTTACATGATGCATGATGAAGAATTTGGACGTAAAACGATGGGTTTACCATTGATATTTTCTGCTTTTCCAGGAACAAGCTCTCATAAAGTATAGGAAAACAGCGACAATACCTCGATTCTTATCTAACGTTTGGTTTTACTCATTTTGAACCACGAGAACAGCCCTTGCCCGAGTTTATCGTTTGTGGCGAGGAAACCGAGCAAATTGAAACGCCATTTAATCTCGAAGCATGCGCGCCTGCTTGGTAAGGATACTGATGACATTTGAAGACTACTTGCCGAAGAAAAAAAAACGAGGAGTCAAGTTCACGAAGAAAGTAAATGTATCTTAGAGGGCTCTCGAAGGTAGTTTTGTAGTTCCTCACAAGATCGCTAAAAACAAGAAACAGGGGTGTCGTGAGACCATTTTCATGAAGATGATTCTTCGTATTCGTTTTAAGGGAGAGGGCCCTTATAATTTAATTTTTTTTTTTTCAGTTACAAGAAATTAAAGTTTGAGGGGGGTTTCTTCATGGGACCAGGGGGATCACGGCACCCTGAGAAACCTCACACAAAATTCGAATCCAGATCTTCTGCAAGCTATAAAAGATAATTTGCAAAGTTTACAAACGCAGCTTGCAAAAATTATTTGCCTGACTTAAACACTCATCAGTACGGCTGGATATGGAAACCGTTGTTAGGGTTCAGATTTCGAGATGCAGAATGCAGGTAGGTATTGGTGCTAGGGAGCCGCCAGTTTGGACTCAAACATGGAAGGGTGCTGCGACTCGAAAAAGGTTGGGGACCACTGCTCTATATATCTTCAAACAAAGAGTACAACTACTCGATACCTCAGGATTAGAGCCTGTTACAGCAGCTCAGATCTGATCCCGTCTCCTTTAAAAATATTCAAAGATCTCCACAGAATTGATACTCTTTCAGCTTGTCAGTTAGCGATGCTAACTTGATATTACTAATCCTCGCGACATTCTCTTGTTCCTGCAAGCTTCGTAAGAATTACTCAAATTATCTAGATACTTAACAACTTATTGTTAAATTATTAAGTAAGGCTCTTGCTATGGGAAAAGAACAGGTTCTGATTACCAGAACTGCAAAAAAAAAAAAAAAACACGAGGTCAGTTTTGCGCGAGTGGAGGGGTTCTGCGAGGGAGTCGCACCTAATCTGCTGCAGAATTACCTCGGGATGTAACTTCATATTCTGTACGTAGTTAGAGAACTCTATTATTATAATCACTTTTTCGGCAGGAAATTCACTGTCTCTTTTCTTGGGAAACATTCTCAGGAAATTTCCGCAAGCGCGTCCGACTTTGATGACGTCGTCAACCTAAGGTAGCAGAATTTGGCTAGGCTAGATATTAGAAAAATTCGTCTAGGTTAGATCAAGTTCAAAGAGAGACTTCAGGAGATATCTACTGTTCCGTATTGTACTACATATTGAGGTGGGGTACAGATAATACAGATTGTAAGCATACGGCTAAAGCCTCCCTTATAAAAACTTTCTTCTTCCACGAATAAAATCGCTTTCTTCAAACCTCGTGTTTCCTTTCCACCAAGACCATAAAACCATCTTAGAGACTCATTACTCTGGTTGTAAGTTCATCCAATTATCTCTGAGTGATCGACCTCTATATAGTCGCGATTCCCTTTTTGGATCAACTTCTTCACTATCTGCAAGGGTAGGCTCTTAAACATTCCATTAAAAACGTGAGCTTGAATCAAAGCGCTCTAGAACGTAATCGACTCTAGGTACATGACGTTTTTTACTGCTAAGATGTGTTCCAATCATTTATTCTCTGCGAAGATATTAGCATGTGCTAAAGATCTTGACGTTACTCTCCAATTAAACGCGATTTCACTCATGAAGAACAAATTCTAGAAATGTTCAATGAACAATGAATTGTGTAACATGCATGGGAGAGTACTCATCGATGAGCCTTCTTTTTTTTGTCTGGTTACAATCCTGAATTCTATTGATTCGACTCACGCGGTGCACAAGTAGTAGGCAATTTTACAAGCTATCATACAGGTTTACATAGGACTAAAAATCTTGATGAATGAAGAGGATAATTTATAAGTATGTACTCACCGGCTCCAAATTTCTGCGAGAACAGCGAACAAAAAAAAATTACGAATATCAGAGATTCACTGGTTTTCCACCATAAAATTTAAATGGAAGCCTACAAGAGCCGCATGATGAACTCGTACGCAAGACTAAGTGAAGCGCACCAAAATATTCGCGAAACACGTCTTCGCGAACCAGTTTGTTTATCGACATCACCCGCTAAAATGATATCAGCGATACAGCGACTTGTTCGGTCGAGAATTGTCTAGAGGCTCTCGGCGCACAGACGCTGTTCCTACTCGTGATATTTTTGTTTTAACTCTCTATCTGTTTTTCTTTTCCTTTTTTCGTCTTAATTTTCACTTATATTACGCGAACTAATTTTTTATGTCTCTGCCACCACAAGACGCTCTGTACCTATTTTATTAGCATCAATAAAGTCGAGGTATTCCGCCTCGAGATCTGCCAAGCGAAACGATGCGATGACAGTTTAACGGCGACGATGATATCGATTTACTTTAGATTCGAGCTCGATATTATCTAGACGTATGTGAACAGCAATTTTTTTCTTCCCATTCCGTTTTGTCGAGGTTGATGAATGGCACAGATTTGATACGACGACGAACCGATCGGATGTCGTCTGTTGCCCTAGGTTTTATGACATCTTTCGTACTCCCTTCCGCTGATGGTGCAAATTTACAAATACGTCAAATAATTATTCGTTCGAAATATTTTACTCGATCATCAAATCTTCATTTACCTCCATAGTTCTTTATTAACGTTATTTATGACTGTCACTTTTCGTAGGACGTGTTTCGTCTACTGAGAATCTTCCTGACTCCGGATCGAGAATAACTTCCATGGTGTGTCCCGAACTTCAATCGACATTGTAATACAATAAGATTTTTTTGGAATATATTTTATGGGAAGGTAATTTGAGAAATGCCGGGCGCCGTCCGGAAAAACGTGGGGCTTGAGAAAATTTCGACTTTCCAGCTATATATGACAGGAGGGGTACTTGGAGGAAGTTCGACTTCCGAACTACATAGTATAGGGGGTAGGAGGGGGGCTTGAAAAAATTTCGACTTCCGAGCGCTACTCAACTTTCGAGCCATACACATGGCAATGATTATATCAATATATCGATCTACATAAGAAACTCCCAAAAACAGGTTCTCTATTTACTCGATTAACACAGTGAATGAAGGCTTCCCCGAGTAGTTCTTATTCTAGAAACTGTTCACTAGTGAAGAAGGGCGGGGGTGGAAGTAAAATTCTATGCGGTAAATCAATAATAAGCAAACGCATAAGCAATCTACGACATTAGTTTTAGCCTAGCATTTTTGAAAGCGACGGTGTGAGGCCAGTCGTGACTTTGACCTACTTCAAAAATACGAATAAATCCATTTTTGAATTTTACGGTCATTCATTATGAAGGAATACTCAAAAGAGTAAAGAGATAGATACACGAACCGCACTAAAATATCATACGACTGAGAGCTTTCGGCTAAACAGCCATTTTCTAAGTACCTATAGAAAGCTACTGAACCCAACACCAACAAGAACGAGTAACAACGAAGAGGAGGTCATGAACGAACCAGCGAGTCATCGAAGTGTGAGTCATTCAATCAATCCCTCCTCAAGAATATACCTGTTCAACACGGTAATGTCTTTAATATTTCGGTGACGATGAATTTCGATTTCTTCCAACGCTAAGCGCCTGAAATATGATTTTTCCCTGTGAAGGAGAACTTCAGACCTCTCTTTGGGACTATGGCCACATTCAATTAAACGCCGACTCGCCTACTTCTCTTTTTTCCGAGGTTTTCCTGTGTTCATCAACTCTAATCTGGAGTTGACGGCTAGTCATACCTATGTACACGCTAGGGCAATCTCCACAGGCCACCCTATAAACACCGCCCCTCTCTCAGCCATCGGTATTGGATCTTTCAATTTGACCAAAAGGCTCTTGACAGTATTGGCACTATAAAACGCCGGCCGAAAACCGAAGAGACGGAGGACACGGCTCAACTCCGAAGAAAACCTCCCCAAAAATGGCAGCCTAATCCACCGATTTCGCCTATCAAGGTGCAGTTCACGGAGGTGGGAGGTTGTGGAATCGAGACTTTTCCTTGTAAGTCTCCTCCGGACCATAAGGTCAATGTCCACTTTGACCTGATTCACTCTAGCCAAGTGCTCTATCGTCACGAGTTCTTTTTTGAAGGCGACCTCACTCAGAGGGAGCTGGGTGAGGCGATATATTAAGCTATTAAATGTAGCTACTTTATGGGCAAAAGGTACGAAAGACGACCCGTGGATGGCAATATCGGTGGAAGTGCTTTTCCGGTAAATACCGAATTCATGGACACCGTCAATTACGGATATGGATAAGTCCAGAAAATTTATTGATGAACCACCAACTTCCAGAGTAAATTTGATGGAAGGGTATAATCTATTTAAATAAGCGAGAAACTCACTAAGGAGCTCCGCAAGACCGGTCCACGCGCACAATATGTCATCCACGTACCTATACCAATAGAAGTCGTGATTCAAAAACACCTGGCCCGTAGAAAACAGGTCAACCTCAAATTTGGACATAAAAACTTCCGAAATAAGAGAACCCAAGGGGGGACCTATAGGGATCCCTACCTCCTCAGGGAACTCGAAGTATTTACCATCAAATTTGCAACAATTAGGCGACCAACAGACATTCAATAGGTCGAAAAATTCGCCAAATTCATTATGAGGAGTACCAGATTCCACAAGCGATTTACCTATTTATTGCATGGTGGCAGCCGAGCACAAAATTGAACCTGGAGGAAGGTATATGTCCTTCAATTTTTCAGCCAGGGTGCTCGAATTCTTAACTGAGTAGGGAGACTCCACCTCCACACGAGCTTTGAACCATCTATCCAGGAACTTAGCGAGGGAGTAGGTGGGGGAGGAAACGTACGAAACAACCGGCCGCATCGGTACATTTTCTTTGTGTACCTTCGGCAAACCGTAAAGGAGGGGAGGAATTGGATTCGGTTCCAAAATGGCTTTCTTTACAGCAGGGCTCTTAATGATAACCTCACTACCATTAATAAGTTTCTTGCCTCTTTAACGAATTTTGGAAAATCAGAAAGAGGGTCCTCCTTGACCCCACATTGGCCAAGCACCTCGTGAACCTTAGAAACGTAGGAAACCTTGTCCATAACTACGACAGCATTCCCTTTATCAGCTTTAGTAATAACTAGCTTTTCCTCCCTAATCTTCCTCCTCAAACCTATGATCACCTCACTCCCTGCATCATTTATGCAAGGGAGGAGGGTATTGCGAACCATTTCGGCACATTTTTTCAGGGCATTTACCCCAGGCCCGATCTTTACTGCTAAATCAGCCACAATGTTAGCTAAAGTCTCCTGATTTTTTAGAGGGGGGAGCCCGAATTTCACTCCCTTCTCCAGAAGTGTCAACTCATCACGGTTAAACTCCGTTTTGCTATGATTTATGACATGTGGCTGAAATTGTTGGATAATATCATCGTCACCTCGATCTAATTTACCATCCCTAACCTAGAGCTCAGGAGGGAGGTAAGTTACCGATTTTTCCTTTCTTTTAATTTCAGCTCAAACTCGCGACAAACATCATTTATGGAATGCATAAATGGATCGAACTCACCGTGATGAAGTAGGCTAGAGAGCCGAGAGTGCACAAGGACGTTGAGCCTAGTAGTTACATTGAGTAAACCGCACCACCTCCTCAACTCAGTACGAATCCATTTCTTTGTCACGAAAGTTCCCAACTTCTTAGTTGTTGAATCACTATCGGAATAAAAACGAAATTTCACAAAATTCGGCCTCAAATCGAACTGGAGGCATTTACGAAGGAACCAAATATGAGACGAATACGAGACACGTTGGGTTCGGAACTTTTTGAACAAAAACGGAGGTAAACAAGGGATGGCAGGGAACCTATTTCATGGGGTATGTGGGTTCTGAAAAATGCAGATTGTGATGTCACAAGGTTGACCTATGACATCATCAGATCGTGACGTCATAGGCCCGGACTTTGGAGCTAAATATAATAGGAGAGTAACTCAAAAACTGATATATGACGTCATCAGATTGTCACGTCACAAGGCTGACGTATGACGTCATCAAACTGTGATGTCACAGGCTCCCAGTCCCAAGCTATAGATGCGCAAAAACTGATCTATGACGTCATTATATTGTGACGTCACAGGCCCCGCCCCAAGATATATATGGAAGAAGGGGACTCAGAAAAATTTCGATCTCCATGAAATATATGATAGGAGGGGAACTTGAAGAATTTTCGAGCTCCGAGCTTTGCCGGCCGGCTGGACGGCAGAAGTTTTTTCCAATCCCTCTGATAGAACAGGTTCCCCGTTAAAAGAAGAAGAAAGAAATTGAGATAGTACACCGGATCGCAGCGCAGCCAACGGTTACTCTAGAGGTATGGTTGAGGGGGCCCTTGCCAAAAGGGAAGCACAGAATGGAACCTATGTCGCACGTACTCCAGACCAGCATACCTTACATAGAAAAGTTTACAAACTAGGTGATGTTTAGTGGTTATGCTGTGAATGTGGGTATCCGTAACAACCCACTCATGGTGAAGAAAATAAGCAACGACCAAACGGAAGAAAAGGATAAGGAGGACTTGAGTGGAGTATACAAGTTTAGTTGCGAACAGTGCAGTGCAAAGGTATCTATATTAGTGAGACTAGGAGAAAAGGGGCACAAAACATTCAAGGAGGAAGAAGATGGGAAGAGACTGTTTGGCAAACTTTGGTGAAAAATGTTTGAATTCATACATATAGAAAACTGCGTGAATAGAAGAGATACTCTAAGATTGCAGACTGCAAAGTCAAAGAGGAGGAAAGCCAGTCTTTTGAAAAATATAATCACGTTTGACAGTTAAAGATTATTTACATTGGTAATTGGACGTGATAACAAGAACAGAACCGACCAATAACACGACAGCATATCTGCTAGCCAATAGAAACGCACCACATAGGTTAAAGAGTCAACTAATCACGACACAGAACTGATGATAGAGTAGTACCCAGGCCTACTCTTGTAAGTTGACTAATAAAGTAGAATAGTGCACTTGAGATCTTTTTTCATATCCATTGCTCTACTTACGCTTCATGACTTTCATAGTTAGTGAAAGAAACCCTGCGAGCCAACAAGTTTTTGAAATGTTTCATATTGTTAGGCTGGATTAACAAGATAAATTTCTTTTTATACTCTTTCAATACGTTTTTAATCTTCACACATGTTTAGATCTGCGTCCAGGCACCCCTTCAAGCTGGTTTGCCGCACTAACAAAGGATAATGGACCAACCCGCTTCGCGATACCCACCCTTTAGAAGCAAGTTTGATCATTTCTGGTTCTGCTAGTATTACTAGAATTACTACGTACTTAATCAAGGAGGAGGCGAGGTTTCTACAACCTATTCGCGGGAGAGCATACCTAAGATTGGACGTGAAAGCAGACTAATACAGTGAGATTGATCCACGGAAACATTTTTGCTGCTTAATGAACAAATCAAAACTCCAGAACCCTAAGTTTGAGATAACATCAGTATTATTCCTCTGGATCAGGGTAACATGGAAGAAAAAAGTGGGAAACTACAACAATTCCCAAAAAAGATTTTGATACGTCAGTAAGACAAAACTCATTCTATACTTAGCAGTTTATTGCATTACTCAACAAAAAAATAAAATAAAAAATATTGCAAATTAAGGAGCTTATTGGATTTAGACTTCGATGAATATTGTACAAATAATAATGCATTTCAGTATACAGCGGCGATTAATTTTATTTATTTCAATTTACTAAGTCGATTTTTAACCTCGGCTAAAATCATCGAGCCGACAACCATTTTTTCGCAATTCACCACGATACTGAAATTAGGTGAGTCTTTTTCGGTAACCGTTAAAAGAACAAGCGATTTTGAACTGAGCGTTTGTGCGGAGTATCTGTAATAAAAATAATAATTTGCTTATGAAAACTCTTTCTGCTGAATAGCTAACGAATAAAAATACGAAGAAAAAATGGAAGAATTTTTTTTTTTCATTGAACTTTTTAGACACATTGAATATCATTTTCGCGACAAATTAAAATGAAATTATAAAAAATAATACCTTAAGATCGTCAAATCTGATGCAGGTATAAGCGAAACATTCGCAACTTCGTAAATGTATTGCGAAATTTCTGATCGATCTTTAACGTGAATTGGAATAGTTGCGGAATGTTCGTTCATCCCTTTCAGTTTACCTACAATTTAGAACAAGAAATGTTGATCAATTCATTCTACGTAAAATTAAGGAATGGAACACAGCAGATAACATGTATTTACTTTGCTCTTCCAAGAACATGGATTCCGGCATAAATACAGGTCTGAGAAGTTCACCCGTTGACACTTTCAACGATACGTTTGCCTTATTCGGGACCTCTTCGCACGTCCATAATAATTCAAAAGAAATCGTCTGAGCGGAATCATTAAAATCGACTCCCATAAAAGTAGTTCTACTCTCTCTCGAAGCTAATGTTGGAATGGAAACGAATTCTTGAATTTCAATATTATTCCCACAATTCTGGAAAACAAATACAAGAAATACAATGAATATACCTATACTAACGCTAAAACGGATAAGTTTTAGTCACAATTCTAGAGTTTCTAGCACATGAATAAGAACTCCAATTACTTATTAATCATAATCACTTTACACCAGGAATCAGAGAAAACGTTCGTTTCAACTAAAACTCCTTCGTCCCTTATTTTCTAATACTAGCCCGATAACTGAACACTCATACTTTTTGGCTTTTTTTTTTTGCTTTTCGGAGTTCACAGAAAAATTAAATCAGAAGCAGGGATTTTTGAAAATCATTGGATAAATATGTAAACGAGAATACGAACTTTTGATCCCACTCTAATATTGGTTATCATTTCTGTGGAATGATTACAGATAGTAAGCTCGATTGAAACCATGGACGGAGAATACAGATGAGGAGATCTGGTGTACCTTCCCATTAGGCTTAGCTGACCTGATGAGTTGATTCTATTCAGCATTTCAAACTTCTGATCAGATACGTACACAGGCCCGACAAACTGAAACACAAATCAAGATCACAAATTTTCTTCGCAATTTTCAACAATTTTCATCCATTAAAGCTAGCACTTACTTGTAAAGTAGATGACGCGATGTTAGTTCCTGTCGAGACGGGCGTTAAAGGCGACAAAAACGTGCTTGGTGGGGCGGTGACAGGGCCTCCTTCAACTAAGAACATGAAAAAATTGTGCATCGTCAAGCATTTCATTCATTATATCAATGCATAGAAACGCTGAATACGGGAAGTAATTCTTAATAATATGATTTTAAGAAGATTTTGAATTTTAAATTAATTTAGAATACCAACACCGTCACGTATTCAACGTCTACAAAGCTACGGAGAAGTAGTAACAACTTACAATTATCCAACTCCAAGAGTAAATCAATGTTACTCTTTTTACTCTTATTCGTTGAAGTATCTTTGCTTTTTGGAACTTGAGTTTTTTTCTTAGCTTTCACTTCAACCTCATCTTCTTCATCACTGTCTTCTTCACTGGAATCGTCGCTATCTTCATCACTGGTTTCGTCATTATCACTCACTATCGTTTTCTTTTGGGCAGATTGCTTCTTAACACTTACATTTTTCTGTTTGCAATAATATACAATCAATAACGCCTCCATTTCAATCAAGGAGTCAAAATATCCATGGATTTTACCTTCGGTTTTGTTTCAAATCCACCATCATCACTTCCTTCCGAATCGGAAGCGCTTGAGTCTTCTTCACTCGACTCCTCTTCACTTTCCTCATCACTTTCTTCTGAATCTTAAATCATGACATAATATTTAAAACAAAAAAAATTTAGAGTCGATAGGAAAATTTTGTTTGAATTTACCTTCAACCGGGGAACTATTATCGGAATCCGAATAAAACGATTTTTTCTTCCCACTCGTCACAGTCTTTTTCGTACTCTTTGGAGACGCTTCCGTGGGTACATTACGAACAGTAGGATCAGGTTGTGTTTCTGGGAAAGGAGGCAAATCGTGGTAACCATGAGCTCGAGCATTTATATAATGCGATAGCGATCCCATTTGAAATTCTTCTCGATCTGTAAACGGAAAAAAAAAAAAAAATTACGAATTCATCGAATTCAAAGGGTAAAATGAATAATATTGAGAACGTAATTACCGATAAATTTCGAAACTAATAGCGGAGCTGGTTTATTTGCCAGAAAAATTTCACGTGCTTTCTCGCTAAATTTACTGTTCTCATTTTGTGGAAATAATAATTGCCTGAGCATTCTCGAGCGGTCACGAATATCGTAATTCTGGTCATAACGAGCCAATGTCAAAACGTACTGACACAGGAGTTTTGTCTGCTCTGGATTGGTCAAGAATAACTTCACGGCCAAATTCAACGTTTGCAGTTTCACAATTTCTTCCTACAATTATGGACGGTTTTCTTGAAATTGTAGAGCTTTGAAAGAAGAGACGGCAAGCAAGGTGAGAACTTACTTCGGTAATAAAAATTTTGGCCATTTTACGTAACACGTCAGGGGCTAGTTTCGGCACCAAATGAGAATATTCACCGAGTAACCACAGGATAGATGCACGGGCTTGAGGTACCGTAATGCTATCCGCCAAACGAGCCATATGTTTGATTATATCGGTGTGCGCATTAGGATGTGTTTGAAGTAATTTCTTGATAACAACTACACTTTCAGCAACGACAGCCTCTACAAATCGAGCAGATCATAAATGTTTACGGTTAGTCCCACATTTCTTAAATTTTTACACATTTGTTGAAATTATTTTTACCGTCTCTATTGGATAGCATTATCATCAGGCCATTCAAACAGCTTTCTCTTATTTCTTTCAAATCAGATGCACATCTACGGAGTAACATACAACAATTTGTAAGCGATATCAGAGTACATGACGACATCGTGCAGCGAAACAAATGTTACCTTCCAATAGCATGCACAGTGGCAGCCACGAACAGCTTATCAACACTTGAAATATACGTCTGAAACTCTCTTAAAATGACCGAAATATTGGCTTCGGTAGCGAGGTTGGTCAATATTTCTAACTTCAAGATTTTTATGTGGGTCGGATCACTTGTACGCACAAAGAAACTCTTTAGATACGGTTCGAACATTTCCTAAACATACGAAGAATGAAAGTATTATTTTCCCCGACAAAAAGAAATAAGAAGTAATATTCAGTGATTATCTCACTTTTCTGCTAACGGATATAGAAGCTATGGAATTCAGTACAACGGATTGTACTTCACGATGGGATCGCAACAATCGAATGAGGGATTTTGCGATGACTAATACATCGGATTTTGGAGCTACGTGATGATACAATTGAGAAACGCTCATTACCACCTGCATCAAAGAAGCCAGAACAACATGAAAACAAAAATCAGAATCTCTTTATGTGAGCAAGCGGAATAAATTAAAATAAGTTAGTCTCATTCAACTTACAGCAGCATTTCGACTTTGTAAGAGAGGGCGGGCACACCTCAACAACAACTTATGATCGGGATCCAAAGTATATGACTTTTTCTTACTGGAGTTCGATTCTGCTTCTGATGTGGCAGAGTCGTCGTCGGCATAATCTAGTTTGTCAGTATCATCCTCTAAATCCTGGACCGAAACAGAAATGATAAAATAATACAGCAATTTTCAGATACTGTATCCTCTTTCAATATAGCAGGCGAACTTACATTTAAATTTGGATCTAAGAACTGAGTCCGGACGTATCGTGTCAACATGTTCACGATAATAACTTGACCCCATTCGTCTACGTCAACCAGCACGTTACATAACTTCCTAAAATTTTTATGAATTAAATCGATTCTATCTGGACAAACCTGTGAAATACAGAAATTTTCCACTGTTAAATTGAAGATTTATAAATGAATAATAGATCGGGAAGACAGAAACACTGAACATACTTCTTCGAAAGCCATCACAGCTGAACCAACTACCAACGTCGCTCTGTCCGAAAGTAGCTTATCAATTACCAGAATAAGCTCGTCTTTTTGGTCCGGATCTAAGCTGCGAAATCAAATAGATATATTCTCAAGATCCAATATAATTTAGGATAAAATAAATGGGTTAATGAATATCGAAAAAACATTGTCTCACTCATATAATTTCGGAATGGCATGAGCGGCCGTCTTCCTAACGTACGGCGACATATCGGCCGATGCATCTTTGATGGCAAGCATTACTATGGGTACGATCATAGAAACGCGAATACTCGACAAAACACGTAAAGCTGATCCTCTGATAAGTTGATTAGGGTCCTGTAAATAAAACAATTCCATTCCGTATCAATCAAATCCTATAAATATGGTACGTACCAATCGTGTAAATACCTTTAATGCTCTTTGGAAAGTAGATATAGAAAGTAAGGCTAAATCTTGTTGCTCTTCTGCATAACGTACGAGATACACATAAACCAGCTTCTTGACTTCGATATTTTTGGATACAACGTTTTTTACCACCGAAGGGAACAGACCAGATGCATCCCGCCCTTTAGCTATCATCTGTAATCCATCATCACACTCATTCAATTCCAAGTTTTTAAAAATTTATACTGGAAATACAATAAAATACACATACTCCGATGATTCGTTTCATAGCTTCTAGCTTCAAGCTATCTTTATTCACGTCCAACATCTGCTTCAAGTCGTCATGCCTGTGAATTCGGACGAAAAAATAAAAAGTGGAAATGTACGTTCGTGAAATGATTTAAAGTAAGCAAGGAATATTTTATGACATTTGAACTCACTTCTTATAATCCGAGTGAAAAAAACCTCCCGACGCCGGATCTGCAGCGTATTCGACATCCGAGATGCCGGATATCTTTTCACCACCGCCATATAATCCGTTTGTTGTCATTTTGGTATATCTAGTTAGAACCGGAAGAGTGTTGTTATCATTACGAATCAAATCTGAATCGATACCGGAATGAAGTGAGTTCCGAGTTTCTTGCTGAACAAAAGAACGTATCATTTCCATAATAATTAAAACCAGCCGATCCACAATAAATTCTCAGTTTCAAGTGAATTATTTTCGAAACAGGTCGAGTTACTCTAGGACCACGAAAATAATTCACGTTTGTAATTACAACCTCAGTCTCATCTGTGATGTCGAAAGGATGGTAAAGAAACATTACGAACGCCAGTTGCGCAGCGTCTTTCCTTCTAAGATGATAAAGATGAAAATGAACATCTGGTACGGAAGAAGAGAATTTTTATATCGTTCAAACATTCATGCTACTGATAAGATAATTCTCAGCATTAAAAATCACAACAAGTTTCAAAAACGGCGAGTTTTTCAAATTAAGAATTAAAAGCACAAAATTAGGTTCATATTATTAGCATATGTACAAAATCCGACATCAAATGAGATAAACGGTGAGAATATTTGTTTGTAAGAGACTGATGACGAAGAATACTAGAAATTAGGCTTGTCCGTAATTCTTGCACTGACACGCTAACATATGATAAATTTGGATCGTAAAATAATATGCTTACTTTATAGGAATTATGTAAAATAATCCATCTACTTTCAGAGAAGCGATTACAGCTTTAAGATGTGCAATAAATGGTCTTACGTCTACTTGAACTTTGAGCCCTTCAGTTCCTCTTCCTTGCAGTCTGAGTCTTCTTCATGTCATCCTTGTTGGGAGAGTTGATGAGATTTCATACTGATAACAGTAAATAGGCAGTCGCAAAACGGTGGAGGGGAGGCACGTGCACGTAACTCGCAAGCGTGACTCGATCTGATAATGGCGCTCTCTGTCAGCCGTACAAGATAATAATGTTCGACAAACGGGCAGGTATAGAATTCTGCCCAAAGGTTGTCAAAACACGCGTGATGGAGAACCATTTTTCCTAATCGTATACAATGCATGTTTGTCAAACACGGCCTAAAACACGGCCTAGAACACGGCAGATCAGCTGTTCCGCTTGACCGCCGTTGTACAACGACGATGGTCGCTTCTCGCTTGTATGTAAATAAATAAACGGCGCAAAAAAAACTGATAGAAGAATAATTTATTATATTTTATTTACATTTGTCATTGTTAATGATTTTATCAGGGCTTGCACAATAACAGTTATTTTTTGGTTAACTGTTATAACCAAAATGAAAATATCAATTTTGACCGATTGACTGTTAACCACTATAATTAACGATCAATCTTGACCAATTGACCGTTAACCGTTATTTTTTCAGTTATAAATGTTATTTGACCGAAAATTCTAGGTCTTCTAACAACGTTAACCAAAAATTTTAGGACTTTGACCGAAATATTTTTCAACATTCAACAGTTATTGGTCAAAATACAGCTTGACCGATAACCGAAAAAATTGGGAGGATCATTTTGACCAATAACCAATGACCAAAAAAATTTGTGAGGTCATTTGACCAATAACCGTTAACCGTTAAAAAAATTTTGGTCGCAAGCCCTGGATTTTATTGATTTTTTTTTTAGACTCTTACATCTGCTTTATTTTCTGATTAATAATGCAGTTGCGTTTAAAGCTGAATGAACCAAATATTATTCCCAAATAAAGGCAAATTAGGCACCCTCTAGATTTATCATGACGGCAATATGAGGAAGCTTGCAAAAAAAGTGATGAAATGAAGAAAATCATTAAAAAATCTAAGATTACATTCATATACAAGAAAATTGAAAGGGCCACAAGTTTTGTTCCCTGCATTTTTCACAAAAAACAATTTGAAACGGTGGAATTACAATTTTATTAGTATGTTGTGTTATGGTAGAAAACACCATAATCACTTTTTTTGCAGAACAAGTAGCCTAGCGCTCCTAGCGGGACCTTTATCCGCAAATTTTAAAGGATGTAATATTGTTCTTAAATCTTTTTAGTGATAGAGAAAATGTGGCCCAACGCGACAAAACCCACCAGTCTGTCCAAACGGTTTATCACGTAACATGTGTTTAAAGCTAAAATTTCACAAAAATCCGTTCACTCAAACCGTGCTCAAATGCTAGATATCGATTTTTTACTTTAAACACAATCATGTCACGTGATAAACCGCTCGGACATACTGGTGGGTTTTGTCGCGTTATGCCACAAATATTGTACACAAAAGTTGGAAATATTATTGTGCTCTGGCAAAGCAAAAACCCATAATGCAATTGCCAAGAAAAAAAAAAAAAGTTCTCACCGGAAAAATGATTTATACATTCTCTGTTTCTTGAGATTTAATTTTTGCCTGGCAAATTTTATTTCTCGTAGGTACAGTTTTCGTCACGAAAGACCAAGATATTGTTTGATTAATACTGCTCATATGAGTATTAAGGATACATATTCTGTGTCACCTACGATTTTATTTTTGTATAACATTTTCCGAATTTCTCCGCAATCCTTGCGAGTTTTATTTTTGCATAGCATTTTTCAAATTTTCATTCAGTCTTCGAAAAAGTTTCTTCTGCTCGATACTTCAATGGTGGTAATATACCTACCGTATGTATTAAGTCTCTCAGGTTCCAGTTCTGAGTGGAACAAAGATGCGGACCTCTAGGTTTCCAAACCTTGACATAGAAAAATCTAGATCTCTTAAGCTCTACATCTTGGTAAGAAAAGAAGCTCCAGATCTTTTGAAAAAAATTAAAAAATAAATTTCTGTCACGTAATAGTCAATGAAAAGAAAGAAAAATCAAGAGACCCCGATACTGAGGCCCATGGCAACTCAGTCTTGTTTTGTTGTATCATTTGTATTCTGATTACCTATAATTATCGATAATTTTGAGTACGTATTTATTTGTACTAAATTAAAATTGAAACTAATTTATGCAATCAACAACTACAGAAAATTGAAGCACTCTTCAAAGAATTAATACCTACTATCTGCCACAAGTTTTTGAGAATCCAAGATTTACGTGATTGTCTCTGCTACTGAAAGAATGAAGTTATACAGACTGCGTACAATCAGAGAAAAACAAAAACAATTCCTAAGCTTACGTTGGTTCCACAGATTTTGAGCTCAGATAAAATACTGGATGAATTACAACGAAAGAAAAAAGAAAGAAGCCTCTATTCCTGAGAAATCAAGAGTCTTTTTCTTTTTGAATCAGAGCAGAGTCCCTGTGAGACTTATATACTCTCTGATATTGACAGAGTGCAATTTTACCCTTTTTTCAACTCTAGAATAAACTTTCATTGCCTGTCTTGAATATGGTTCTTCCAATTGATGACTAAAACTTATGATAATGCGTTCAACTACGTGCTTCATCCGATTTTTGACTGTAAAATTCCAAACGAATTATATTTGTCTTCAGCCTAATTCATTAACAGGGTTATTTTCTATGGAGGTTATTTTTACGTTCAAGATTGTATTTTTTAGATATTATTTTTATTTGTAATTTTTATATTGCTACCTACATTGATGAAATGATACATAATAACAAATGGTATTTTCGAGGTATACTTTTTTTTTTTTGTTATAGAACATACTTTTTTGTAACTCTACCCCGCAGAAATTTGATCAATTCGCCATTATAATATTTTCAATCAAGAATATCAGATGAAAGCATCAAGAAAGAAGGCAATTAATTGGTAAGCCCGATTAGATTGGTCTATTTGGTAGAAAATTTTCTTGTAACAAAATTATATATGACTTAGAGTAATCTAATTATTTACTTACAAAATATCACAACAAAATAGTTTCCATTTTAATGGTTCATATAGGTAGTTGGCGTAATACGCTTATCAATTTAAAATGACCTTAAAAATAAGAACACAAAACAATGTGGGGACTTATGGATAATCATGAACTAGCTTAAGTAATATTAAGTATATAATGCAAGAGTGAAAACTTTGTAATTATTTCACCGATTCACATCAAAATCTTACATAAAATAGGGTACTTACTTATACGATAACAAGTACAAATATCTAAAGACTATCACGTTTGACGACAAGCATAAAAAATTCATTTAATGATATGATAACAAGTATAACTATTTAATGACTATTACGTTTGACGACAATAAAACATCCATTTTAAAAAATGAAACCAAGAAAAAAAACACAACACAACAATGTTTTAAAAATAAATAATTTGTTAAGAATAAATTGTTTGAGAGTTGATGATCGAAAATTGGAGGTATCAACTCTATCTATAATTCATTTCAACCACCCAAAGGTAACCCTCACTCGGAAAACGAGGACTTGAGACTTAAATTTTGAACGAAGATGATTTCCTCACATTGGGACGTACATTGGTATTTGTTTTGGTAGCGACACGTGTCTATGAATAATAAGAGCGAAATTCAGAATAAAGTATAGGTAATTATGTTGCCACAATGCCCATACAAAGGATGTTATAGTAATTCAAAAAAAAAAAAAAAGAAAGATTCACTCACCTGCGAAGAATTCACTCGCGAACTACAGATCGAATTTTTATTAATTGTTCCTCGTTTGGTAACTCGATCCTGCAACAACAACAGATTTATGATTAGCCGGATTTTAATGAGCACGAATGTATAGAAACCGATCGAAGTCAAGAACATGGAGTTATTTTATACTCCTTCTGTCCTCTTCTTCTGTTACTAGTCTATTCAGGTACTGATTTGTTATCAATATTTGACTCTATCGAATATGGGTAAGTGAGATGGTATAGAAGAGGGTTAGGAAAATTATATTCCTTTTGAAGACACGGAAATAAGTCTCATTTACAACATCAGATCATCGGCCCAGCATCAAAAATTTTCTGTCGCAACAGTGTCAAAATTTTTCCAAATCCCTATAAAATAGGTCAAAGTAGAAGTCACACTTTGCTTACAGTTATGAATAGAGACAGGCGCGGATCCACGAAAAAACACAAACAAACAAACAAAACAAAAACAACAAACAACAAAAAATCTGCAGTATTGAAGAAAATGTAAAAAAAAAAAAGTCCTTTAGACTTTTTTTGGATCATTTCTCCTCCCAAAGTGATTGTCTGGACCCGCGCCTGTAGAGATCGAAGGTCGACTTTTTTTTTAGTCCCTCTAAGGATGACTTTTGCATCAAGGGTGTGCTTCGCTCATTGGGAAACTCCAAAAGAATGTAGGATAGGTTGCATACACATCCCTCAATACCATGCAAGGTTCGGTACACCACCGGTTGTCGAGCGTACGTGGGGAGTTCTTATAACGAATGACAAGGAATATGACTTCGAAAAAAAATTCTCAAAGCTCCATTTTCCGACAAATTTTTTCGATCTTCGGGAATGTTGTACTGAAAGGTTCAATGGAAGATGGTATAGGGGCAGAAATTCGAATTTTTTCTCCACAATAATTTTACACCGGTCACCAATAGACAAATTTTCGATGATTTTAAAGTGAAATAAAAAGCGTACGGAAAAGTTTTTCAATTCAGCTTCAATGCCGCCTACAATTGAACCTTTCTGAAGAACATATGAAAAAATTAAAAAGAACCATTGAAAACTCGAGCAGTGAGAAATTTTTTCCGGTACCATGTTCGATTTTACGAGCGAAGCACACCCTTCAGACTAATGCACAATTTGGGTGTTTGCCATAAACAAAAAATTCAGGAAAAGTTGCCGACCCTATCGTTTGAAAGCAGAAAAAAAATTAAAAGTACATAACTTATAATACATGTAAAGCCAGAAAAACACTTTCATAAAATTATGAGCATCAATTTAAACAGTTGGAATATTTTTCTTTTTTTGTCTCTCACTCTCTCAATTCTTCTTGTATATCCTCAAATATCTGAAACTAAATTCTCATGACGGTCTAGTAGACCACTCTGTCCAAAGTGAAACCTATTCATAATACATGTGAAGTCAACAGCGGAGCATAAGTAATTAAATTTCACCTTCATTGTCAGTTTGACTTCACGGCGACTGGGACGCATAGATACATTTGAGGTAGAATCCGGTGAAGGGGCTCTCGTGTCGTCTTCTTCTCGCACCAAAGGTGATCCTTTGAATCTATAGAACCAAATAGAAATTAATTCCAGCAAATGGGAAACGCTGTATCATTTTGGCTAAGATCACTCGCATCGTAAGTTTATTGGCACTTCATCATACTTACGGAGTTATTCGGGTGTATTTACTATCCACAATATTTTTTCGGCCATGAGGAGTAGATGATGCGACAGGGGTATACCATTTTTGCTTATTCAGCTTCATTAAAGATGAATTCAAAAGTATCAGAATTGTCCGAATAAAGCATAAATTATGTCAGTGTTTCTCAACCTTTCCATGTGCGGCATCTCCAAAATTCCAAATTTTGACCAAAGTTATCTGCATTTTGATATTTTCATATCACTGCCGGTTCCCTCCCCCCCCCCCCCAATCCCTAAATCTGTGGTTATAAGGTCGTAGACCTCCTCTCGGGAAAAGAGAGCTTTGACCCTCTGTAGAGACTCGTTCTGTCACCAATATACGCGAGAGGATCTAAATGTTTTTTGTCTTTACTTGAGACCCCAACTCTTACCTCCCCAGCTTTCTCAATCCCCGAAGTTTACGCCGAAATATGAAACACGATCCTTTTTTCTTTAGCATACCGCAGACAGTTTTTGATTCTTGGTAAATTCAGTGCAGGTTCAGAGTCAAGGTGAGAAATTCAAGTGCTGGAATGTATCGGTCGAATAGTGTTTTCGATTGCTTTTTAGAGCAAATAAAAAACCTGGTAAATATTTTTCTAGTTCATGGGAATTTTTGTCTTCGATTAAAATCTCGCGACACAAATGGGTGCCGCGTTCACACCGGCTGAGAAACACCGTTATAAATAATCAAAAATGCCAAAAAGTTTATCAAACACTCACCAAAGTTGTCAGTTTTGTCTTCTCTTTTTTATTAGATAAGGTAGAGTTGATCTTGTATTGTTGATTTTCTGAAATTATAAGAATAAGACAGAGTTCAAATATCTTTGAAAACAACAGAATATGTGTACTTTAATGGAGATTTTATATCCTCTTTTATTTATTGAAACAGCGGAAAACCTGAAAAGAGACGTATTTGAAGGAGATATCGATTTTCGGGCCGAATTTCACACCCAGTCGTGACGGAATATTCTTCAGAATAACAAAGAATTTTTCAAGAAATTTCAAATGTTTATTTCCCTCGAACCTTTGACATATTGTGACCAAAAGTTTTTTTTTCCCCCAATATCAACACAGTGTAAGTAATTACAATAATATACAGAATTACGCATGTAAATTACTTCGAAAAAGAAAATATTTTTCAGCAAAACTTCGAAATTAGAGCGTTTTTGATGATTGGAAGGACATTTCAATAAAAAATATTGGCCAAAAAATTCTGAAAAAGCGACCAGAATTCACTTCTTTAGGAAATACCCGGATCCACTTTCCTAAAATTCAAAAAATCGAATAAAAAGTGTCTCACGTACGAATTTTATTATTGTTTTTTTCAAGAAGAAACACATTTTGGCCATAATACAAGTATTCAAGGAAATGAAAGAAACAAAAATATTCGTTTTTTCGAAGATTTTTCCTCCGGTGAAACGTGCAATTCAGTTTGGGGATAGGCCTAATTAACCCTTAAAACCCACCTATTATTTGTTTCCAGTTCCTTTATGACTATTTACAGCTAATATTATTAGTTAATAGACTTGAGAATGAACGTTAGTGATAGCGTTATCTGATTTTGAATGAGACCTATCCAGGAAAATTCAGTCTTTTTTATTTTTAGATTACGTACCGGAGACGAAAGGCTTCTGGGCGGATAACGCTCTTTTAATTTTCAAATTTACGTTAGGTAAAACAGCATTCAATAATTTCGTATTCTTCGGAACAATTTGTTCGCGTGCCCCTGCAATACAAAAAAAAAAAAAAAAGAAAAAATAGAAAAATAAAATACAAAATAAATATTAGAAAAAATTGTACATACGAAAGTACACCCTTCGAGGTTCAAGTGTGAGTGAATGAAAAAAAGGGTACCTATTTCCTAGAAGAATTCATTATTCCATCCTCATTCAAGGCTAGAGAAGATTTCCTTTCATAGAATAAATCCTCTCTTCTTCTGTTTCAATCCCCCGCCTTCTCTCTTAAATTTCCACTTTTTTTCCCATGTTTTGAGAAACTATTCGCATCTTTAAAAATTCTAAAACTCACCCAGTGATATAAGGGGTTTCTTCGGACTGTTTGTGGTAATCCTGAACAGTTGACCAGAAATGTTCTCCGTCCGTGACTTCTTACTCTATAAAATTCAATCAAACAAGATTTTTAGAGCATAAAATTATTCAACTTGACGTTCAACTAGAAAAAGAGGGGGTTGTTTTACTACTCACTACAATAGGTAAACTTTGACTAAGTCTATGACTGTTGCATTCCTCGTCCGAAGATGATACCTCATCGTTCCAGGTCGGCATCACTATCGACTTTATGTCCTCATCAACATCGGTCAAACTCCATGTCAATTCCATACTCCTACTTCGCTCTGGCCTTCCGTCGTCTTTGCTGGCGTGACTTGACAGTAAGAAACCTTCATCGAGTCGACTGTCAGACTTTGAACTGAATCGCGTCGCTACACTGCAAATGCTAGCATTCAGAGCTTGACTGATACACGATGAAATTCTGTTATTAATCATCTCACGAAGATCTGGACTCTTCGACAAGCCCATGTCATCAACGATACCGGTCGTGGGCGTTATCTCCATTGGTGACGATAATGCGAGATATTTCGATCCATCGAGAATGTTCGTACGATCTAGTAATTCTACCTTAGTGGTTAATTGGTTCACATTATCGTTGTCGCTTAGTTGTACCAAAATTCCAGTCGGTTCGGAAGTTCGCTCAGGGGAATTTTGGCCGCTTCCAAATAACGAGCTCACATTTAAGAGATCTAAAACTTCATCGCTGTCGTTGATTTGTCTTTCGAGAGCGTCAAATGGGTTGTCTATGTCTATCGAATTTTGTGGGCTGGTGAATACGGGAACTGGTATGAGTGGTCTGGTCAACGAGTTTTCGATCGCTGGAGCTGTCCAATCTATCAAACTGTCTTCGAATTCTTCTAGTGAGGAGAAAATGATTAAACAAATGGGATCACTTAGGCCTAATCGACTTTTATTAGGAAGAGCATCAAATAATCTTTAGATAATTACCAAAGCAAGAAGCATCTCATTCTGCTTTTAATTGCAGAAATGAAATGAAAAGACAAAAGAAAAGCAGGAACGATAAAAATATCAAATTTTGAGAGGTTTCAAAAGGAATATAGGAATCATTATTGAAAGTTAGATACTTACGACTCGTCATTTTCCTGAAGAATGCAGTTTTTGTTCTATACTGCGAAGAAATCCACGATACGAACTTTATATCTAAATAATTTATCTAACAAGGTATCAAATATTTCCTGAAAAATTGCAAAATATGAGATATAAAATATAACAATATAGCCGTAACGGAGCAGCGATAGAACTGATTTCTCGCACGTACGAGAATATGGTTTAAGATGCAACCAGTTCAAGCGTGATTGAAAAACGTTGTCACGTCCATTTTTATTGCGCGTCTTCTATAAGATAAGACTCCCTTCCCTTTTTCACGAAAATCTTATCCTGTTTACGTTTCAAAAATTTCGTATTATTTACGCAATAGAACTGACGAAGAGGTTTCAGTTTGAGAAATTCGAGATAAAGGAGGGTGATACAGAAAGAAATTTTGTTTTTAATCCAGACGATCAGTGCGAGAACAAAAGACGCAGCTACAGAAACTACAATGAAAAAAAAAAATTAGATGCCATTGCAGGACTGCAATCCCGAGTCCCCCTCCTACCATATGAATCTTGAAGCTTGAAGTTTTTTCAAGTCCCGAAAATGATGGCGTGACAACTTGAACGCGCTGCGATTTGAAGGAAGACGTCGCCCCCTCCTGTCATATATAGCTCAAAAGTGGAAATTTCAACAATGAACCTTATGGAGGTTCAAACCCCCCAAAAATCAGTTTTTTGTAAATATCTCGCTAAATACGCATTTTAGAGAAAAAAGTCATCATTCCAAAATTATTCCTCGTGAAATTTCCTATTGGACCATGTGATTAATTTCTAGCCTAAACGTGATATTTAGCCTACAAATGTACGAAGAAATGGCCTCCGCCCCCCAAATCTATAGATGACGCTCCTTTTGACGAGAGTTCGCGTTGTCGCGCGGCGTTAACGCGTCGCCTACGTCGATTCCACTCCTTCAACTAAACGAAAGTAACATGCATTATCATAGGAAAATGTTTTTAAAAATTATTTTCATACTAGCGGTTTGCGGCGCGCCTCCGGCGCGCCTGACCGCTAACTGTGTGTTGAGTAGATATCTATGTTTTATAGGTATCTGTATCTTGTAGGTATGTATGTTTTGTAGGTATCTTGGCGGAATTCGGATGAATTTTTTGCTACGTTTTTCAAAAATTTAATACTGTTAAGCCTACTTCATTTTCACCGAGAATGATAACATACATAGAGTAAAGAAAAAGAGAAGGTTGAAAAAATTGAAAAATGCGCGTAAGATGTAAGATGAACCATTTCCCTCACATTTTCATTTTCCAGACTTGGGACTGGCAGAATTCAACATACACAAACTGTATTCTGGTATGTTTATAAATGGTTAGCATGCAAAGCGCGAAAAAGAGGTTAAAAGTTTCCCATAACCAAGAGATAATAAATTATTAAGAATGGATCGGAGTCGCGCAAAAATTAAAATTACCGAATTACATTATTTTTTTTTTTCTGTTCAAAAATAAGAAAATAGACACCAAAAACTGCGACTGTACTTATAAAATATCAAAGTTCCGAGTCGCACAAAAATAAAATCACCAAATTAAATTTTTTACACACTAATTCACTTGAGAGCTGACTTAACGCGTGAAGCCTGTATCGCAGCAGAATACAGACAAATCCATTGACATTTTGCCAGTCCCTAAGAAAACACACGGACAACAGGTGAAAAAAAGGGTCATTTCCGCTAGCCCATACGCAGTGCGCACCGTGTCTAGACATTGGTTCTTGTATGAGATACCGGATGTAAAATCCTTTATGTAGGTGTTTTTAAAAGTGTGAATAAAATAACTTACTTAGTATGGAAGTACAGAGAATACTGTAGTCACAAAATTTCCTCCTAAAAATCTGGAACCGGGCTCATTCGAAAGGAAATTACAGGGGCTACAATTTTTGTTCTCTTCAATTTTTCATAAAAATGAGTTATACTCGAGTTATCACAATAATTCAATTTTCGAAACTGCGCCACTCAACGCGCGTAGGTCTAACGTACAGCGCAAAGCAGTTTCAGTACTCGATAATGCCCGTTTTTCCTAATTTTGTCGCCCCCTACTCCACCTTCAGGGAGTCAAAACATCGAAATGTATTTAAGAACCTGACCCAGAAAAAACGAAATTTTTCAAAAAAAATTCCAGGTCGATAGGTGAAGGCGTTCGAAAGTTATGGACGAACATACAGATATACAGATATACAGACATACATACAGACAGACAAACATTCTACTTTATATATTAGATAGGCACCGACCAATCGTAAATAAAAAAGAAGTTGGCTCTTACATTCACTACGTCTCATTTGTAAGCAGTTGAAAAAATTAGGAATCATTCGAACAAACGATCTCGACAGTCTTACAGAGGAAGAATTGTGCTGTCAACCTCCGACGGAACTATGCAGATTCCGAAAATGTGAAACATGTTTGAATTATCAGTTTTCTATAGGAGAATTTGATGGAGAAGCGGAATGTTCCTATGTGAGTTGGGTTTCAAAAAAACAAATCGATCATGATGGAGTAGAACGACGTCGTACCGTGAGGGAGGAAATTATTTGTGACAGAACTTGCGATTTGGTCTCAGAATTCATCAACGATATTGTACCAAAATATATGCATCATCGGGCAATAGACTTCCACCAAAAATGTGTCATGAAAAAACTGAAGCAGGATTTGAGTAATGATGAATTATTATTTCGTATCGATTTTGCCGAGAATTACAGCTGTAAATACTCGGCTGAAATACAGTGTATTCATTTTGGGGCGAATAGACAACAAGTATCCTTGCACACCGGAGTTTTTTACCGAGAGAAAACTGTGCAATCGTTCTGCACTGCGTCGCCAGATTTAAAACACGGCCCTGTAGCCATACTCAATCACCTCAAACCTGTATTCCAGGAGCACTACCGTGAGGAAATTACAGAGCTCCACTTTTTGTCAGACAGCCCTGCGACCCAGTATCGGAATCAACACATGTTCTTTATCCTCATATCGGAAATTATTCCTTCATTCTAAAAGTTAGAATCACTGACCTGGAACTTTTCGGAATCGGGACATGGAAAAGGGGCGGCGGACGGCGTCGGTGCTACCTTAAAGAGAACAGCCGACAGAGTGGTTTCTCATGATCAAGATGTAGCCAATTTTGAGCAATTCGCAAGAATTGTTGCTGCAGAAGTGAAAGGAATAAAGCTAAACTTCATTTCATGTGTCAGCGATGAAGAACTCGAAAAGAAAGTCAAAACCAGTTCATTACCAGTCAAAGGTGAGCATTTCTGGTTCATTGAATAATGGTTAACAATATATGTGTATGTACTGAAATTCTTACTATTTCTTCTGTTCAAAGGTACAATGAAAATTCACCAAATTCGCTGGTCAAAGGCTAACAAATATACTTTGTTTTTCAACACTATTTCGTGCTTCGATTGCAAAGACGACGAGCCGTGCCGACACTACCATATCGCGACAGTCAATTATGATCCGCCCGAAAAGACGTTTCTATACCCGTTCAAACTGCACAAGTTGAAGTCCAAGTCAAAACTCCAGAAACTTCTGTACCAGTTGAAATTACGGAAGGTGAACGCCAATTGAAAAATGCTCTAGTGCAGGGGGACTGGGTAGTGGTCCGCTTCAGGGCCAAGCACGGCGGTGGATTGGGCGCGTCGTTCGGGTAAATGAAAATGATTCATACTTATTATCATTTGTAAAATCAAAGCGCACTCGCGAGTTTCCTGGTTTTGTTTACTCCTACCCTGAATTGTACGATAGTAAAGGTAAATTAACATAGGATTTAATGCCAGTTTATAGAACCCAACTTTTATACAGTGTGCCCCCAACGGTAGAGTATCAGCGGACCTTAAAATTTTCAGTGAATGTAAATTCACTGTAATGCTCATTTTCTCAAACTTACTTTCACTTTTTTTAGACTTGATAAATGAAGCTGAAAATAAAAGACTGAAAGAGAACTGGTTATGGCATCGACGATTAGCTCATATGTCGGCAACTTATATGAAGAAACTGAATGGTTTAGTGGATGGGATTCCGAAATTAAACTTAAAAGATGATGATTTTAAGAACTGTGAAATTTGTATCAAAGCCAAATCAAAACAAGGACCTCACACGAAAGAAAGAACTCGAGCTGTTAGATTATTTGCGATTGTATGGACAGATCTAATGGGACCTTTGATTCCCTCACTGATAGATAATCGAAAATATATTACAGTTTTTGTCGATGATTATTCAAATTATGTTGTGGCTGTCCCAATTTGCAATAAAACAGGAATTTATGAAGCATTTGTAGATTATGTGAAAAGTGGTGAAGCGAAATGGCCACAATATCCGATAGCCAAATTGAGATGTGATAACGCAAAAGAAATAACTGAAGGAAAGATGAAAGCATTTTGTTTAAATCGTGGCATAGAGATTGAACCAGCACTCACCTTACACCCCGGAACTGAACTCAAAGGCGGAAAGGGCAAATGGTAATTTAATGGAGAAAGTGCGATGTTTAATTTATGAGTCAAATCTAGATTATGAACTTTGGCCCATAATTGTGAAAACAGCAGAATACTATGTGAATAGATCACCATGTAAAGGAAACATAGAGTTCAAAACGCCGTTTGAATTGTTCTTCAATAGAAAGCCTGATTTATCGAGATTGAGAGTAATAGGATGCATAGCATGGAAACATGTTGAGAAACCACAACGCCCTCCTTTGTTGAAAAAATTAGTACCCAGATCCAATGAAAGAATTTTGATAGGATATTTAGAGAATGGATATTTGCTACTAGATCCTGATAAGAATCAATTTTACACAAGTTCGCATGTAAATAGATTAGATGAAGATAGAAGAATCAGTGATTTAAATAGAACTATGGTTGATAAAAGGGAAGATTTAAATGAGTATGACTCAATTGAAATCATTGATGAAGATACTGGAAAAACAAGCATATTGAATTTAGGTACTGAAAAGAGTGAAACACTGGATCACAGTGAAAATCCACAGTGTTATTTGCACGATCACGATTATGCCAAGGTTATTGTTTCCAAAAGAGGAAAGATGAATTGCTTGAGTGATCAAATCCCAACCAACTATAGAGAAGCGATAGAATCCAAATATGCGGATGAATGGAAAATTGCAATTGGCGAGGAATTGAATTCTTTGAACGAGACTGAAGCGTGGGAAATCATTGACGCTAGAGATGCGACAAAATTAATGTCGACTAGATGGGTATTCACAGTAAAAGAATTTAAGGGTCAAGAGATCGCGAGAGCCAGATTAGTGGCCAAGGGATTTCAAGATAGAAGACATTTTGATACGTCTGAAACTTATTCACCCGTTACCACTCCCTTCATTATGCGATTTGTAATATCAATTGCAAATAAGTTGGATCTTGATCTTGTTCAAATAGATGTGAAAAGTGCATTTTTATACGGAGATATAGAGTATGAAATTTACTTAACTCCTCCAGAAGGAATGGTCGATTTGGATGGAAAGGCGTTAAAGTTGAAGAAATCATTGTATGCTTGAAAACGTCGAGTAAATCGTGGTTTAAATGATTGAATAATCTAATTCGAGATATTGGGTTCGTTGAATCGAGAACGAGTTCGTGCCTTTTTTACCGAAGAGAAGGAGAATTTATAAATATTTTATGTATATGTAGATGATATACTTCTCGCATCAAACAACCGGGATTGGAGTAACCTATTGTTAAAAAGATTACAAGAGAATTTTTGTATAAAGATAGATGAAAATCCTACTGTTTTTTTGGGATTTGAAATTGTAAGAGACAGGAAGTCTAAGATTATCAAGTTGAATCAGACAAAATATATTGAAGGTTTAGCCCAGAAATTTGATCTTGAAAATTCCAAAGTATGTGAAACACCGATGGAAGTGGGATTAAAATTGAGAAAAGGAGAACTAAGAGAGGATACCGAATTCAGAGCTATGATCGGTGCGCTCCTTTTTGTAGCTAGATGGACAAGGCCGGATATCGCGTTCCCTGTTAATTTGTTAAGTAGATTTCAAAATCATTACGAAGATAATATGAAGAAATATGCGAAACGAATTATTAGATATTTGATTGGAACATCAGAATTTGGTTTGATTTTTGAATCGGATTGTGATCAGTCCTCGGAAGCATATGTGGATGCATCGTTCGCGGATGCCGGAGATGACGAATTCCGATCAACTTCAGGTTTTTTAATTTATTCATTTGGAGATTTAATTGAATGGCGTGTAAAGAAACAGTCGTCAACACAGTCATCAACGTGTAGCTCCGAATTAGTAGCTTTAAACGACAGCTTGTACATAGGTATTGTCATTGTCGTCAAGTTCCTACTCAGGGAAATCTTGCAAATTGAAAAATACGCAGTTTTCTATGAAGATTCATCAGCAGCAATAGCCATTGCAAATGGAATAGAATCGGATACCAGCCGATATTTAGCCACCAAATATTATGAAATAATCCAATTTGTAAAGAGTGGAGAGATTAAGATAGAGAAAGTTACAAGTTCAGATCAAATAGCAGATATTCTAACTAAAAACCTTGATAGAATCAAGTTTCTGAAATTGAGAAGATTTCTTGTTAATTAACCTTTCTAGATGATTTTGTTTTATTTGTTGCTTAATGTTACCGATAAGTTTTTTTTAAATTGTATTTTAATGTATTGTCAGAATGAATCTTGCCTATAATCTCGCCGTTACGCAAACAGAAAGGCGTGTTGGAAATAAGCTGTTTGCTCCACGGCTTTACTCCTGTGATAGTTTTTATGCATGTCATGTTCGAAGTTTGATTGTTGTACTACTCCTTATGTCGTCGTCGTTATTTTATGAGAATCGTCAAGTTTTTTTATAGAAAGTTTTGTAAAGTTATTCTGTGTAAATAAAGTTGTAGAAAGTCATCGGAATTGATTTCGGAAGTTAGATCGAATATTATTTCCCAAGTATCACATCCTTATTATCACAATTTGTTCTCGAAAAACGCCGGTTTGAACAGCGTTGCCAACTGTCCGGCTTCGGCCGGATTTGTCCGGCTTCGGCCGGATTTGTCCGGCTTTCGAGTTCAGAAAAAGGTGTCCGGCCCAACCTTGAGCCGGACGCCCAAAATGTACGGCTTTCCACAGGGTGTCAGCGGTAGAGTGCGCTCCTGTCTGTATTTCACTATTTGGCTTTCAGCCTCGTCCACGGTAGACAAGAACCAGAGGACAAGCACAGCGATATTCTTAGTATTCTATGAAGCAGTATCTTTATAACAACAACGTGTTCCTTGTAAATTACAGAACGAATAAATAAAGACTTATATCTTATTAAAAGGATGGTTTAAATATATCTGACATGGTATACCATTGGTAAGTTAAACCAAGTGTTATATATTCAACAATCATTGAATTTTTTTTAATATCCCATGTTAACTCAACGAAGACCAAGGCGGTGTGCGCGCCTCTTGGCTTCGGCGCCAATAACCGGCAAACCTTAACTCTGAAAAGAGAACTTAACTCTGAAAAGAGAACCTAACTCTGAAAAGAGAAAACTTGACTCCAAAAGGAGGAACTCAACTATAACTCATATCGAGATTTATATTAAAAGGAAAATTAATGGTACTTATTACGAATATATAACGTATCGAACTACCGATGCATTAGTCAATGGTGACAATGGAGGATCAGTACGTAGGCACGCGAAAGCAGTTTTTAGTTTGCTAGTTCGCTAGACTGTTAGTATAACTCTACGGGGCGATGGATACTGGTAAGAAAATTAGTTCTCCGAAGACGTGAGGCACTAGCTGGACTGATCACACAGCTTGATGTCTCGCGATAGTACGAAACTAGCCATTATCCGCAGCTGAAAACAGTATGGAGGTAGCTTCAGATTGGGACTCCGATAAAACTCTGATCCGGGACCGTTCACCTGATTATTTTTAACATCCTTAATCCAGTCTTAACTAGCGCCTGATGGGTGACGATTCTGAAGGTGAGAAGCTCTGAGACTGTCACAAAGTACGAGTGAAACATCAACCGGAGCTCTCGTTGTCGAAGATAATAAGTAGACGCGGACTAGGTGAGGTGGATCAAGTACGAGGTGTTTATCTTATACATTCAATAAAAAGTCACGTCTCTATTATGTTGTAAATCGTACTCCGGTGATGTACCTAGTAAAGCATGGAACGTACAATCTTCTTAGTCTCGAGCCGAACCTTTTTGTTCACTGTTTTTGGGTTCGCAAAAACATTAAAATTCTCGGTGATATCTCGCACAGCAAATGTTCACTGCTGCCAGCCAATACTAAAATAAACAGTATCTAACTGAATATCTAATTATAATCTAACCTGTAATGTACTTATCTAAATTTCCACCAATCAAAACAAACATTATCAAACTGAATTAAATAAAATAATCACTTGTAATAATCAATAAATCCATGTACCTACAAATACAAAAATCACCTAAAAATAGAAACAATTAATATTAAGCATTACTTCACATTAAACTAATTAAATTCATCATTTTTACCTACAGTGAAATTTGAAGAAAGAAGATTGCTACAGTACATACGTCGGTCGTTGTATCATAATGGGAAATTCGAAGAAGAGGAAGAAGTCCAATAAGAAAAAGCAGCGAAAATATTCCAGTTCATCCGATTCGTCAACTTCATCCACAGCACATACCCCCTCATCTAGCTCCGGTTCGCTGCCCCGATCGCCTAAGAAAAGGAGATCAGCTATTATAGTGGTCGTACTCACGATCAAACGGAGAACTCATCGGATCTTTCAGTTGTCCAGAGAAGTAAAGAAACCGCCGGGTTTCGCGAGAAGTTGCAATCCAATTATAATCAGCTAAATGAAATGTCCAAAGAACTCGAGATTGGACAAACTGAATTTAAAACACTCGAAATCAACATTAAATCAAAATTGGACAAGTTACTTGCCACGTTTATGAATGAATTTAAGAAAGAAATTGTATCCTATGAAAGTATTAGAGCTTCTTTAGTTGCTGAAATGGAAGCTCAAGGAGAGAAATTGATCGAACTCGGTAAACTTACAAATACTGAACTATCTCCTGTAAACGTTTAAGAGAAATCCAAGAATGAAGCTGAGTTCAAAAGGGAAGACAATGCTCCCGAACTGCAAGGAAGTGATACTATGAAATCGGGACCTCAATATCCGAGTCTAATCGCGCAACTAAATGACTTAGTCGCAAACCCAATTCCACCTCCTCCACCTGCGGGAGGAGTAATGACTCCGCCAGCCGCGACAAAATTTGATCTGTCAAAACCAAATTTGAAATATCCACATTTGCGAAAATGCGTCGATGAAAATAGCGATTGGAAGCTCATGCGACAACGGATCGAAAACGAAATTAAAGCTCATGGGTGTGAGCCACTAATTGACAGAGAATCGAAAGGGGAAAAACCCGATAATTGGACTTTGAATGAATATAATAGAGCAAATATTGCTACTATAAATTACATAGAAAATCAGCTTCACGATGCAATACTACGAAGTTTTGAGCAACAAACATCACCATTAGCTTTACTAGATCAAGTCGGTCATGCAATTCAGTACAAAGGTGACACATCCCACTTCCAATATACTCGTCAACTGCATAATCTAGTCTATGAAGGGGAGACCGAACCGCAGCAATTTTTAAACTCATTTAACCGAATTGTGGACAACTTACGAGCATTCAAAACTCCGTTTACCTCAGATCAGGAAAAACAAGCGTTGATGATGGCCATAGAAAATTTCGCCCTGGAAATCATTACAGCCAACATAGCTGCTTTAAAAGCGAATCCAACAGGTAATGGGCTATCCGTATTGGAAATCCGAATATGATAAAATCAGCTTATGCAAGGAAAACTGAGGCGAACACTCGGTCAGAAATTCAGAAAAACGAAGCCTTCATAGCAACGTCAAGAAAAATGAAGGATCAGAAATTTCATCGAATGATCGTATTGCTCCTCCACATAGACGTGAGCATAACAAACCGAAAGGAAATAAACATCACAAAGTCAAAGAAAAATTGAAATCACCATCAACGCAAACTACATCACGTAAGAAACCTGAATCCGCCCAATCGTTTTGGAACAAGAAATATAAACGAGTACCGAAAAAGTTTATTGCTACACTAAATAATAGAAGACGTGCGAAGCAAGCCGCTATGATTTCGTTTCTACCCTACCCTGGTGCAGCCGACAAGCTCATGTAGGTATGAATCCGATCAATTAGACGACACAGAAAAGATTTATATCGCCGATATGGAACGCCGCAAACCGATCGAAAATTTGGAAACAGATGGGGATGTTCCAGAACAGTCCGGTAGCTCTGAAGCTTCATCCAACGAGGAAAAAGACTCAGCACTGATTGCTACCAGTGGTAAGTCAAATGTAATATTATTATCTAACATTGAACCTAAAATTATGATTGAGTGGGTCATTGATGGCGGGGCCACTCATCATGTTACTAATAATATAAAAATCTTGACGAATCTCGTAAAATTGAATAAACCTATCTATATGGGATGCGCAAACGATGGCGCACTCGAGATTAAATTTATTGGCGAAGTCCACATGGTTAATCCTACCACAAAGGAATTTATAAAACTAACCCAAGTTCGGTATGCGAAAGCATGCCCTGTTAATCTTATGTCTGAAAGGCAACTGTGTAATAAAATCATATTCATCACTCTCGGTAATGAGAAACATTTAATCGAAAAATCTACAGGCAGGCTATTACATGTCGCGAAATCAGATGGACGTTTCTGGATTGCGAGCATGTTACCCTTCAATAAAAACACATCAAAAATTGTAAAACGAAAATATAATAAAAATAAGCACATATATAAAGACGAAGTCATAAATAAAATATTAGATAATCATACAAATAAAATTCGAAATCAGCTAAATGCTATCTCTCAAAAACCAGCTACTACTGTAGAAGTAATAACCAATCCGGGAGGAGATTCCGCAATCCCAACGCTAACCACAACTAATTCGGGAGGAGCCTTACCTGAAATTAAAATATCAAAAATCAATAAATTGCCCATTATGAAAGCAAAAGATAAAACAGTCAGAAATAAAAACTCAGATATCCCTATTGATAACATATTGCAACAAATTAAATTGGATTCAGAAATGAACTCCGCAGACTTAATAAATATCTCCAACAAACGTGTACAACGACGTTTAAAAGAAACTGAGGGACTTTTATGGCACTACCGTCTTAATCACGCCTCGTATTCACAAATGGCTCTCATGAAATTAGATATGCCAGAACTTAAAAATGTTGTTCTACACGACGATATTAAAAATTGCTTACATTGTAAATTAGCTAAGGCAAAGAAATTACCATTTAAATCAATTCGCACGCGAGCCACTAGAATTCTCGAAGTAATACATTCCGATTCAGCAGGTCCTGTAACCCCATGCTCCTTTCAAGTTGGTCATCGATACTTCATTATGTTCACGGACGATTTTTCACGATATGCCGAAGCATATTCAATCTATGATAAAACACAAGCTCACATCGCATTTCAAAAATTCCTAACTAAATTACGTGAACTATTGTCGTTCGATTATCAACCTATCAAAACATTACAAAATGCAAAGTCAAAAATCCCAATTAAATGCGAAAACGGGGAAATTCACGTAGACAATGGGTTAGAATACAGGACCCAAGCCTTCAAAGATTTACTTACTCGAGAGGGAATAGTATATGATCCATGCCTTCCGTACACCGCACCTCACAATGCTGTGTCAGAACGCCTAAACTTAGAAATCCAACAGAAAGTCTCAGCAAATCTATCTAGCGCAGGTATGCCCAACAGTTTCTGGGGCATATGCTTAGAATACGTTATGTACGTACATAATCGCTCAGCAAATAAATCTCTGGGTGGTCTTACCCCCTTTCAAAAATTGACCGGTCAAAAACCGAAAATAAATAATTTTCGCAGATTTGGCTCCCTTGCAGTAATAACAAAAACTAAAACTACGAAAAAGAAACAACATAAATTTGGTAGACGCGGTGAACTTGGTTTCTTAATTGGAATGAAGAGCACCGGCTACAAAATTTTAATGCATAAGGACTATCGAATAGTTAGTACTAAACATGTTACATTTGATGAATCGAAAGTCTATGGCGACTATGTAGGCACAAACGCTACACGCATCCTACCTCTAAAGATATCCGAAGATCGAATCTGTGATTGTTGTACCCACTCCGATGACATACAAGTTGACACGGACAAGGTTCTGAATCCACCATCTGATGACGAACCAATGGACACAGATCACGAATCAATTCACGAACCAGACGATGAACAAGAACCATTAGAAAGTACATTTGTACCCCAGTACGATCCCCCTCTCACCAGGCAACAATTTCTGAGAAATAAACAAAATAGTGACGATTACGATATTATCTCGATCCAAGTAACAGAGGAGGAAGACTCTGACTCCGCCTTAATCACTAATGATACATCTAACCTATTCAAACCTAAAACCTATAAACGCAAGCAACTACATGTGAAGAAAGGGATAAATGGCATCAAGCAATGAAGGACAAATTCAATTCATTACTCCAAAACAATACTTGGACTGTTCTCCCAAAAGATAAATTACCAGAAGATGCCTCAGTGGTTACCTGCCGATGGCTATATAAAAATCAAATAAAACCAACTGGTGTTCCTAGGAAAGCTCGAGTCATTGCTCAAGGCTTTAAAGATTCAACCAACTATTCACAGTCTGCTTTATATGCTCCAGTCTTGTGTATTTCAGACATACGATTAATAATACTTTTCGCTAACCAAAAAGACTTGGACTTACAACAACTAGATGTTACAACAGCGTTTCTTAATGGAACACTGGAATCAGAAATCTACATAAAAATGCCACCTGGTCTGTCGGACTATTTAAATAAGCCAGAAAACTATTCCATAACTCACATGTTAAAACTAAACAAAGCAATTTACGGCCTAAAAATCTCACCCAAACGTTGGTTCATAAAAATTACAGCCGTACTAAAAAATCTTGGACTTAGTCAAAGCGAACTTTGTCCATGTATATTCTACTGGAAACAAAAACATAAATTGTTGATTCTTTTAATAGACTAAATCGCCGTGACGTCATTCACGGACATTCACTGATAACAAGGCGATGTTTGCTCCGCAATGACTTACCCCAACTTACGCGTAAGTTCAAAACAAAAAAAATGCTCCATAAGAAATACACGGGAACGTTTCGATCTTATGTTCAGATTTGAATGTTGAAATATCCAAGCCTTAACTTAGACTACAGCGCTTTTATAAAGAACGCTAGTTACTACTAGTTACTTCTCGGCTGCTGGATACAGAGAGCAGCACTGACCAGACAGCTAGATTCCTCCAGGAAGTCAACTACATAGTAAAAACAAATATGTGGTGTAACGCGAGAAAAGGGACCAGTCTGGCCTGAGCGGTTCTTCACAGAATATGTGTTCATGTCTCTAAATTTCACGAAAATCCGTTCACTCTAACGCGAGATATTACGATTTTCAACTTTGAACACGTGTTCTGTGAAGAACCGCTCAGGCCAGACTGGTCCCTTTTCTCGCGTTACACCACATATACTTGATATACTACGCATTATAATAAACACTTCTAGTTCGTTGCGTAAAATGATTCTTTTATTCAGAAATATCTACCAATTTATTTAACAAGAAAACTACAGGTTATGGGCCCAGTTAACGCTTAAATTTGTTCTATTTAATTGTCGCACGCCTCCTTTGCGCTTAAAGTTTAAAGTCAAAACGTTCATACTGTTATACGAGTTATTTTCGTGTGTAATTATCAAACTCGAGTGCGCCATTGTTCTCATTGTTATTCCGTGCGTGTTTCTGGAATTATGGCCGTAGATTCGTCAAAGAAGGTTGAAATTCAGCTCCTTGACACAAAAGCGGATTACTATGCCGAGTGGGCTCTTTGTTTAGAACTCTACTTAGATTCAAAACAATGTCTCGACGCAACAACAAATCCACAACCTGTTGCATTGCCCGATATACCGCCAGAAGAGTTGGAAAATGCGCAACGCGAGTACGACGCCATGGATCAAAAGGCAAGAGGCTATATGATTCAATTTTTAGGACCTTACGCGTTAAATATTATCCGTCCGCATAAGACGAGTGCATATCGAATGTGGGAAGCATTAAAAGAAGCTTACCAGAGCCAGTCAGCATCGAATCAGCATCGAATCAGGCGAATCTACTTATATGCCTGCTCACTACTAAAATGAAAGAAGAAGATAAACTCGAAACGCATTTATCTATCATGGAAGCCCTAATTACGGATTTGCGAGCCGCCGGAGTTGTTGGTATGGAAGACGAACAACTTTTATCAATTATCCTACTCCTCTCTCTTCCAGCTTCATACTGTGCTGCCGTACTGCAATAACCATGATGGCGAAAGAGGATTTGCGATTGGAAGCGGTAAAGATTAAATTAATAAATCACAAAATAAATAAAGAAGTAATCGCCGCTACTGGTTCCTCAACTGGTTCCTCAACCCAGCTTTCTCAATCTCAAGGGACAGTGATGATTTCAAGTGCACCGAAACCCTTCGAAGGAAATCAGTCAAATCCACCAAAGAATAAAATTAAAAGGCAAGCTCGTGCAGCATTTTTCCAGCAACAAAAGGGAATTCGTTGGCCGCAACGCAGTAGAGGACGCGGATGCTTTTGTACTCGCAGTGGAAAGAATCGTTTTTGGGCAAAAGGAAATCGTTTTCAAGGTAATAATATGTGGTACCCGCACAACAAACGCGGAGGAGGTTCCAATAACAACCAAGGCAACGCTCACAATTATGGATATTCGAATTTCAATCCACAGCAGCCCTCGCAACCACAATCAACTGCTCAGTCAAATCTTACCTACGTGCAACCGTCAACTGACGACTTTGGCTTTATTGGTATGTTTACTGTTCAAACTTCTACCTTATCTGACCCTTGTAATAAGAATATGTGTTGTTTTTATATCGATTTGGGAGCGAATCGCTTTTGCGTCATTGATGAGAGTATGTTAGCTGACGCAAAAGAGTTAAGTACACCAGTATGGATTAATGTCAATAGGCAAGGTGTTGCCGTTCCTGCTACAAAAATAGGAAATGTGTCACTCATTACTGAGAAGGGCTATAAAATCTTACTAACGAATTTTTATTATACCCCAGAAGGACGTTGTAATATTTTAGCTGTGTCACTCCTTCAATCAGCTGGTATTCATTTTAAAATCGAGTTATATAAAGCCTATCTTTATTCTAAAACGAACGGAGTAGAGCAAGTCATTGCTACTGGAGAGTGTACGAAGGAGAATTTGTACTGTGTAAAATTTATAATTCTTTATCCTAAAAGAACTCCTTCAGTTTTACAATCTGTCTTGTTAACAGTAAATCAAGAAAAGGAAATTGAACTTTTACATCAAAAATTTGGCCATTTATCCTATCAAAATTTAAAATTATTATTTCCTAAATTACAGATTGAAAATAAAAGTTGTGAAATATGTATAAAAGCCAAACAGACACATAAGCCTTTTAATAAAAGGAAGTTACGTCCTAGGTCAACTGTGTTCCTAGAGAATGTTCACTCCGATGTAGATATCCAACCCGTCCGTAGTGTTGAAGGACACTCTTGTTTTGTAACTTTTATAGAAGAATCCACACACTTCACCCATGTCTATAATTTGAATAGTAAAGGCGATGTATTTTATCCGAATGAAAAAGTTGAGTAATCGTCCCGGTATCACAAACTTGTATTGCGATAACGGAGGTGAATATGTAAGTAATGCCTTTAATGATTAGACTTTTGCAAGTGGTACGATTATGCATAAAACAATTAGGAATACAAGTGCTTTAAATGGTATAGCCGAGAGAATGAACCGTACTATAATGGATCGTACGAGGGCCCTATTAATTAATGCTGGCTTACCTGCACAAATGTGGAACTTCGCAGTTTTACTTTCAGTTTATCTTATTAATCGTAGTCCAACCAGAGCTCTTCCTGAAAATATATCTCCGTTTGAAAAGTTGACAGGTAGAAAACCTGATCTTAGTAATTTACATGTTTTTGGTTGTGTTGCCTATGCAAAAACATTACCTAATCCTAAACTTAATTTAAGGTCAGATAAGTGTATTTTTCTTGGTTATGTGCCAAATGGTTTTAAACTTTTAAATTTGGAAACTTTACGTATTCAAGATGCTAGAGATGTAGACTTTTATGATGAAATACTTTTCAAAGACTTGACTGATGATGAAAAACAAGGAGTATTAACTGGTTATGTCAATAAACCCTCATTATCTAATATAAAATCTGAAGATACTTATCAAATTTCTCATGTCCCTAAACTTCCTATTACATCTCAGTCAACGCCAACATCGTTGGTAGATCATAATAAAGCTATGGAAGTCCAGGAGGTATCCAAAATTTTTGATACTTTAAACATTAATAATGTTGGAAATGACCCGGTTGACTTGGACGGCCAAGTTTATCCGGAGGTACCTAAATCTCGAAAAAGACTCCATTATGAGCATACTTATTCTCGTCCTGAAGGGAAACCAATTCCAAAACAAATTAAACGGGTAAAACTAGCAAATATTGAACCTTCTTCTGACTTGGTTCACGTTGATACTCAATCTAGAATTGATGAGCTAGACGCACTAATTCAAGGAGACTTATCAGGACAAGGTACTATAATGTTATCAGAGGTCGACGATGATCTCCCCTTGAATTATGAAGATATCAAAAATAAATCTAATGCAAAGGAATGGTATCAGGCTGTTACCAACGAGCTCCTTGCTTTAAAAAAAAATCAAACTTGGAAGCTTGTTGAGAGACCAATGAATAAAAATGTTGTTAATTGTAAATTTATTTTTCGTATTAAACGAGATAAAATTGGAAATGTTCTTAAGTATAAGGCCCGTCTTGTTGCTCAAGGCTTTAGCCAAAGATTTGGTACTGATTATACAGAAACTTTTGCTCCTGTAGCAAAAATGTTAAGTTTTAGAATCTTTATGGCCTTAGCTGTAAAACATAATTTACTCATTGAACAGGTTGATGTTATATCAGCATTTCTCCAGAGTGAACTGGATGAAGAAATATTTATGAAAGTACCCGAGGGAATGAAATTCTCTGGTGATAAAGTTTGTTTACTCCAGCGTAGTTTATATGGTTTAAAACAATCCCCTAGAACCTGGAATAGAAAATTACATAATCATTTAATTTCAATGGGTTTTCAACAATCTAAAACTGATTATTGCGTTTATTACTTTCACTCTAAAAATGTTGAAGACAATTTTTATATTTTAGTTTTTGTAGATGATATTTTATTAATTACAAAACGCCAAGACCGGTTAAATGCATTGAAACAAAATTTGTATAAAACTTTTGAAATGGCAAATGCCGAACCTCTATCCTATTTCCTAGGTATACGTGTAGATAGGGATGAAAATAATATTTATCTATCTCAAAAACCATATCTTGTGGACCTTTTGAAGAAAACAAGTATGGATAAACGTCATCCCATTAGAACTCCACTTGAAGTAAAGCTTAATGTGGATGAATTGACTAGTGGAGACCTAAATAATGTAGAAAATTCTAAATATCCTTGCAGAAACGTAATTGGTAGCTTAATGTACTGCATGTTGTGTACTAGACCAGACTTATGTTATTCAATCTGCCTGCTAAGTCGCTTTCAGTCGCAACCTAGCAAAGAACTATGGAAATTGATTAAAAGAGTGTTGAGATATGTAAAGGGAACCTTAGATCTAAAATTAACTTTCTCGAAATCTCCAATACAGGAGTCAGTCACTATCTTTTTGAAGGAAACGACATTTGGTCGTCGTAGATTGTTAAGAAAATTGGTAGAATTAAAGGCGCAACCTATGTATGGCTATGTTGACGCCAGTTTTGCCACGAATGATGCGCAAGCACATTCAACTAGTGGTATGTTAGTGAAAGTATATGGAAATATAGTCTTGTGGAGCTCGCGTAGGCAATCAATTGTTGCGCTTAGCACTATGATTGCTGAATTCTATGCCTTATGCGATATCACGCGAGATATTATATGGCTTCGGCAACATTTAGAATCGCTAGGGTTAACCCAAAGACTACCAACACTCGTTTTTGAAGACAATGCTGCGTGTATTGAGATTGCTAAGAATCCCTCAAACCATAAAGGGACTAAACAACTGCTCACAAAATATTTCTTTGTTCGTGATGAGTTGAATAAATCCATTGCGCTTCAGCAAATCTCAACGTCGGAAAATATCGCCGACATTTTTACTAAATCATTGCCAGCATCTAAATTCCTCGTAATAAGAGAGCATTTATGTTTGAAAGAACTCAAAGAGATTTAATTTTAAATTGTATAAAGAATGTTTATTTTGATCGACTGTAATTTTTTTTTACTTTATCAGTTTCAGGTAATCCATCTTGAACATCGCTGAAGATTGAATTTATCCAGTACTAATAATTGATTGTATTGAATTTTTTTTTAACTGTTTCAAGATTAACTTCCTTTTAAAATTAAGTTTTTTTTTTTTGTCATTACTCAATGAGATAAGACTGAAATTATTAGGATAGACTGAATTTATAAAGATAAGACTACATTTGTAAAGATAAGACTGAAGTTCTAAAGATGAGACTGAATTTATTAATGTCGATGTAAAAAGTAAAAAAATTACTGTTATCAAATTGACAATTTCTGGTCCGACTATAAAAAGGATAATGAAGTTGATTAGCAAAGATCCTTGTCGCGACCAAGTATCATGAGAGAGTAATTCTTAATGTTTTCTTACATTCTCTTCATCCTCATGATATCGAAGGTTTTTCTGCTGTTTTTTCCTTCAGAAATATATCCATCAGACAAAATAATGGATTTGTATCAGGTGAGTTTTTGATGAGTTTCTCACCTGTCTATATTGATCATAAATAAGAATTAAGTGAGTTTTTCTCTCAATGTTCTTGAGTTTTCTCACTTTAGTCTAAGCCTTCCTCGACTTGCGGGGGAGTGTTGAAATATCCAAGCCTTAACTTAGACTACAGCGCTTTTATACAGAACGCTAGTTACTACTAGTTACTTCTCGGCTGCTGGATACAGAGAGCAGCACTGACCAGACAGCTAGATTCCTCCAGGAAGTCAACTACGTAGTAAAAACAAATATACTTGATATACTACGCATTATAATAAACACTTCTAGTTCGTTGCGTAAAATGATTCTTTTATTCAGAAATATCTACCGATTTATTTAACAAGAAAACTACATTGATTGTATTCAACTGTTGTAATGGGTCGTAGGAATCACATAGGAACGGAACAATAAAAATAGTAGCCTCTTTATTATCGAACATTCGAACGTTCGCAATAATAAATTTGATACCTATGTTCAAATTGCACGTTTATTTCATTTTAATGATTAGGTTCAGATGACTAGGAATGGAACCAAACGTCTTAATTGCGATGGAAAAGAATGAGAGTGATGAAATATGAATTCTTGAAATTGGTCTAAATAATGTGAATGGTGAAGCGGTAGGTAGAGCAAAATATGAAATGAATGATCGTTGGTCGGTATCTAATTACAATGATTCTATAGTCTCCAATCTGAGTTTGTAGTTTTATTCGATAGAACGTGAAAAGCTAAGTGGAAAGTATGAGGTATGAACAGTTTGAATGAATAATTATCGAAACTTTACTATTATTCAACTTGCAGTCTGTGTAAGGTACGTGTATTTAGTTTCTAGTACCGGTTATCTTATGCCTGAGTTAGAAGCCAAATATCATCGAAATCAATATTATTTCGCAATGCAATGTTTACAAAGATGTACTGGAATCGAATTTTTTGGTTTTGACTGTTTCTTATGTCTTTGCGTGTTCGCATTGATCAGCGTAGGTATTAATAAATTTGATTTTACGGAATGTTCAAATTATAAATTTATTTTCCTTTAATAAATACAAATGAAACGAGACTTTTTACAATGCGATGGGAAACCAAAATGAATAATTGCAAATAAAAACCTAGGGAACAGAACGATTTAAAAGTCGATCATAGATCGCGAATGCGGTATCCCGGCTTTGTGCAATTCAATTTTGAATTTTAATTTACCTATACTTTTAGATTCTAAGTACCTATTTCTTTGAAGTTGACTACAAAGGTAGGTAGTATAATAATTACATCGTTGGGTTTTGAGCAGACAAATGAAGTTTGTGGTAGTATTAATTAATCAAGGATTTCAATTCTATGTAATGTTATGATTTGTATTGCTTATTATTCTTATCTCATGACGAAAATGACAGTTGTTGGAAGGGTGTAATATCAGAGTTATTTGTACTCAACAGTCAGTGGTTCCTTCAGGTTATTGCTTATTAATTGTTGAGTGTTAGCTTTTACAAATAGAATCGAAAAGATGTGATGTGAATTCTTGAAAAGGTGGTTCTCACAATGGATGAAATTGAATACAAATGAAAGGGATTGTCTTACAACGCGATAGGAATATGAAATGAATACATAATTACAAATAAAAAAGTAGGAAATAGGATGATCAAAAATTGATTGTGAATGCGATATCCTAGCTTTGTAATCCTCAATTCAATTTTAATTTGTACTTGGTCCTACTTTCTAGTTGGGTTTTAGCGCAGAGAGAGAATCAAATTAACACTAAAGACTGAATGATTGCTTAAAATAGGTAATAGCCAAAGACATCTGAGATCTGTGCACAAACCTCTTCCAGCTTGTTCTACAAGTTTCTTTTTGATACATACCATATATTCCGTTCACGTTAAGAAAGGATAGGAATACGTACCTTGAGAACGGAACGCTCCAGGTGTAATTTTAATCAACCGTTCCGTTCTCGAGGTACATACTTCTATCCTTTCTTAGTGTGAATAGAGTATAATACATTTTTGTAATAATGATCAAATTCACGCCGACCCTAGTACTATGTAGCTCGCTACGTAGCTTGTTTTACATCGTATTCTAACAGGTTATGGGCCCAGAAGAAGTGCCCTGCGTATAAAAAAAAAAGGTAACCTTGTATAAATAATAATTAGTTCTCTTGTGGCTTTTCTTAAAATCGCGATGAACGAGAATTCGAAGAACTTCGCTCCATTGGACTCCAAACACGAGTACTTTCCAGAGTGGCAATTCCGAATGAAGATGCTCCTCAAGTCAAAAGGCTGTTTTGAAGTTCTCACACAAGAATCACCCAAAGAAGAAGAACGAGCAAGCTTCAATGAGAAAAATCAGAAGGCTATGAATCTCATCATTCGTTATCTCGCTACGTATGCCATCAATATGGTAAAGACGCTCAATTCAGCTAAGGAGATGTGGGAAACCTTGCAATCGTCCTACGAAGATAAAAGTGCGGCAAATCAGCTTCACCTTCTCAATCGTTTGTTGAAAATTCGGATGAAAGAGACTGACAAAATTGAAGAACACTTTTCTCGAGTCGACACATTGATTGCGGAATTACGAATGGCCGGAGTAGATATCGACGAACAAATTATTGCCGCTATTCTCCTATTGTCAATGCCCACTTCATATGGCCAGGCCGTTACTGCATTAAGCATGATGACTAAAGAAGACTTGAAGTACGAAAAGGTATTACTATCAGATTGGTTACGCGAGAAATTTAACTCCAATGGAGACGAATCTGAAACTGAAAAAAAGTGCAGAATATGACGAAAATCTGCCTATGCGCGAAATAATCGGTTCACTGATGTATTTGGCAATTTCTACAAGACCCGATATTGGCTATTCGGTTTGCTATATAAGTCGATTCGTAAGTACTCCAACAAAGGAATTAATCAAGTATTGTAAACGTAATTCTTGCCTATTTGATGCGAACAGCAGAGTACAAGCTTACGTATCCAAAAAGTTCTAATCCTCAGACGTTAAGAATATGGTGTGATGCATCTTTTGCGGCGGATATCACCGATCAAAAGTCAACCACCGGACTTATTCTCCAGCTCGGAGGTAATACTATTTGTCAAAATGTAAGTACGTTACTGCTCCTCTTACAAACCTGACTCCAAGTGACCGACCTAGCTAACATGCTAACCTTGGCGATACAACCTAGCGTGCCGGTATTGGAGTACCTTGCTCCACCACGATATACTGTTCACTACTTAATTTCTTACGAGTTCTGTTGTTGTATGTCTTATGAAATTCTGTACTTGTCTACGTTAATAATATATAAATAAATACTTTTTGAGAAGACGATTTTATATTCGAACGCTCGACATGGATCCACGCTCGAACAGCTTATAAAGCTTGATGTAATATTTGGAGACCGTTGCAAGTAAGCTTCATGTGATCTATTACGATGAATTTAGAAACGAAGATCGCCGAATACTTCGGCCATAATGCGAAAGAAATAAGAATGCGATGCCAAAATGCGAAGTCATAAGAATACTTGCAAATGCGATGTTGCGTGCTTGAATTAAGTAAAGCTGATGAATTGTGAAGTATGCGAAGTTATATGCGATGAAAGAAAAATATTTTTATTAGATGATGCGATGAATTGTGAATGACGAGACGACGAACACGAGACGATGTAGTTGATTAATTCGCATATCTTACACTTGAAATAACGTTAACTTGCAGTAGTTATGTCTCAGGAGTACGTCACTGGCCTTTGTACGTACTACTGGCGTGTATAATTAATGGAAGCGGTATCTCGTCTCCGACCGCACGGAAAATTGGCCTCTTTCTCTGACGGCTCGGCCGATTGCTCCTTACATTAATTAGTTTCGCTTATATAAATATTCGAGTTCGTTATTGTCAAGTTCATCAGCACGAGCGTTAAATCACCATAAAAACAACAAAGTAAAGTTGAAAGAGGAGTACGTCACTGGCCTCTGAGACTGAACTTTGGCAGACAAACTATTATCACCCACCGTGGTACCTAAAATCGTAGCTTCCAGAAGTACGTCACTGGTCTGGAATGTCTATGTCGAGGAAAGCGCTGGGTGATAATGTTGAGTTGCTAATCCTACGAGTTTATCTAACAATTTATTTTATATTCTAGAAACTAGTAGTATATGAACGCGAAAACCGCAGAAAGGATAAGACGAATAGCCAATTGCGTATCGATGAAGCGAAAAGTCGCGGAAAATACGAGACGTGTTATAGGAAAGAAGAAGAAAGTAAGTAACGACGAAAGTGAGGATTATGACACTTCCAAAATCATAATTCTGGTGCGATTGATGAGCGATGCGATGTTGTTTTATGCGATGGTTTTATGTGACGAACTAAGATTATTAAATTGATTGTTTATTATCACGATGTCAATTAACGCGAATGAAATACTGCCCTAATGAAAAACAATAGTTGTTGATGCGATTGATAAATGATGATATTGATGTGATGAAATAAGATGGAATGAAGTTCTTTGTTTATTATCAAGAAGTTCTTAGATACTAACACGCGTTGTTCTTTACAGTCCAAACGTTCGGCTGAAAACAACTTCGAGGTAAACGATATGAATAACGACGATTATATCCCTCCCGTTCGTAGTGATACTGAAGCGGAAAATCAGAGCAAATTAAAACGAAACTTATTCGAACTTAGACGTGATTTAATGATGGTCATAAACGTAAAGGTTGATGAGCTACGCGAATCGGTGAAAACGGTGAATACTCAAATGGCCACGGCAGTTGATGAAATCACGGTGATTCTTGATGAACGTATAAATCAGTTGGAAAATGATCATGGAAAAGTGATACGCGATGACGAAAGACCCGAACTCGCTGCTGAATTACAAGTGAATGTTGACGAATCTCATGAAAAGGATGTACAAGAAAGTGAGGAACGAGGTACATCAAATGTTAATGAAACTGTATCGAAAGAAGATGCGTCGTTCGCGAAATCTGGGGATTTTCCCAAGTTTACAAACATCGGTGCACGCTTAACTAAAGAGACTGATTTTGAATTGTGGCGCGACCGCATTGTGTCGGAAATTAACGCAAGAAAACTAAACTGGACAATTGGAAAAGGTGAAGGACCGACAAAGATGCCACCGAATGACGTGGAGGGTCACCGAGCGGCGGTTCGAAATTTCATCATCCGCCATATTGATGATGTACACCATCGCCTAGTGCGCATGCACACCAACCCAAAAGACTTACTCGCGGCACTTGCAGATTGCTGCCAACCGGCAGGTAAAATAGCAGCTTACGCGCTGCGTAAACAATTCGGTGACATGAAATATGACGAGAAAACAGACTCAACTATACTTTTCCAGTCTAGATTCTTGGAATTGGTAGAAAAGATTCGTAGGTGCGAAAAGTTAGATGAAGATGATGTGCGACGTAATTTGTTGATTTGTATTGAGGAAGTTTTCCCTCAAATTTACATGAAAAACATGAGTTCAAGTAACGACTTGAGTGTGGCGGAAATTTTCACTCTCATGCGTCAGGAAGAATTGAAACGAGGTGAGCTTGGAAGGCGTGATGCACCGTTGGATAGAAAAGAAAGTGTGAACGCGATGTACTCATCAAATACTTCTAACATTACTTGTTTCAAATGCGGATTAAACGGGCACCGACGTGCCCAGTGTCCGAATCCGGCCGTCTATTGCTATGAATGCAAGAATTTCGCAGGTCATATCTCGAGTGACTGCCCGGCCAAACGAAGAAGATTTGACCGACCATCCAATCCACCAAAAGGAGGTGGCGATACAGCGAAACCAATGGTACCGAGTGGTGGAACAAAATCAAAAGTGAGGCAGCTGAAGAAAGTACGATCGAAGGACGCTCACCGAGCTTCAAAAATACGTGCTGGACGTGGAAAGCCGAATTTGGTTATGTATGCGGATACTGATACTGCGAATGCTGAAAATCCTGATGATCGTTGGTTTTGGGTGGATGCAGACGATTATGATGAATCAATTGACTACGATGGTGCGATGGTGACGCAATGTAAAGACGAAACTATTCCAGCAAATGATGAGCGCGTCTATGTTACTCATGAAAGTAAGTGTGGATACTTGGTAGTTATAGTAGATAGCGGTGCGACCAGACATTTAGTCAAAGTGAAATCAGCCTTTGTTAATCTACGAAGGCTAGCTAAGCCTATTCGAATAGGGTGTGCAAATGAAGACGAGAAAGCTGATTTAATCATAGAATATGAAGGAGATATTGTCATAAAAGATAAGGGAAAATATGGGGTGTTGAAAAATGTTCTCTATGCTCCAAAATTGACCGAAAATCTTTTCTCCATAAGAAAAATTGTTGATACCATGAATGTGGTATTCACAAAGAAACATGTGATTTTACGTGATGCTGTAAGTGACGAAGTGATCAAGATAGGTGACTATTCCGGTAATTTTTGGAAGTTGGATTTTGAATTACCTTTGGTTAATGCCGATAAAAGAACGCGATTGATGATACTAAATAAATTAAATGAATCGGAAATAATTGAAGGAACCCGGAAACGTAGGGCAAACTTAGTTGTTGATGAAACTGATATTGAGACAGGAGGGAGTGGGAAGAAGATAGTGAAACTCTCTGATGATATCAATGAGATAGGGAAAGATTACGAGATGAACATAGAGGACTTGAAAGCAATTGAAAAAGGAAGAGTAAAAAGTCTAAGAGAGTGCATTGGTTTACTGTGGCATCTACGTTTGAACCATGCCAGTAAGAACTATATCGAAATGGCTGCAAAATTGATTCCTGAAATGAAGGGAGTTAAATCAGTAGATGATATCTTGGATTGTGAGGCATGTAAACTAGCTAAAGGAAAACGTAAACCGTGCAATGAAAAACGTTATCGAGTAACAAAGCCTCTGCAGAGAGTCCACTGTGACCTGATAGGGCCTGTCACTCCGTGCTTCTATTTGACTGGTGGAAGGTATATAGCATCTTTCATTGACGAGATGTCGAGATACGCACTGGCATACATTATAGGTAATAAAACTCAAGTGCACCGGGCACTGAGCGAATTTTTGAAAGATGTAAGACATGTGAGAGATATTGAAGATTCAAAAATAAGTATATTCAAAACTGATGGGGGTTTAGAATTCAAAACTTATGAAATGAAAGAATTTTTACGAAGGGAGAATACTGAACATGAAGTTTCTAAGCCTGGGATACATCAACACCATGGCAATGCCGAACGACTAAACCTAGAAATTGAAGAGAAAGTGAGAGTAAACTTGATTAGCGCAAAGATGCCTAACTATTATTGGGGGTATGCACTTAAGTATGCAATGCATATCCACAACAGAACTCCATGCAGTTCCCTTAATTTCAAAACTCCATATGAACTATTTGTGGGCCACCCACCTAGAATGAACTACATTAGGAGATTTGGATGTGAAGCTTATGTCTTGGATGATAAAGTGAAGAGAGGTGAAAAATTTAATCCTAGAAGTCTATCAGGGTGGTTAATTGAATGCGATGATACAGGATACTCAATCTTATTGAAGGGACTAAAGAAGGTAGTGGAAACTAAAGATGTTGACTTTATAGAATCAAAGGTTTTTGGTGACTATGTTAAACCCGAGACATATCTACCAATTGAAGAAGAACTATCTTTTGGGAATGAGAGAATGACTGTATCTGAATGTGAGTTGAGTAATACAACGGATTCAATGGAAGGCAGTAGTACAAATATGGAGACTGCAAACGAGGAAAACGTGGAAGGCCAGGTGCAGGAAATGGAAACAGATGTGACAAGAGTTGATGCAAGAAACAAAAGAGAAGAAACTTCAAATAGAATGATAGGAAAGGATGATGAATTTGAATATTATGAAGAGATTGAAGATCTTGGTGAATGTTTTGCCAGAGATGAGGAATTTGAATACTACAGAGACGAGGAAGATGCTAGTGACAGCGAAGAAGCTAAGTTAGCCTTCTTGGCAAGTATATCTAATATAAGTGAAGAACCAGACAACTATAGAGAAGCAATGAAATGTGATGAAAAAGAAAAATGGATAGAGTCAATGAATGAGGAATTTAGGTCTCATGAGAAGTGTAAGACCTGGGAGATAATAAGAAGACAAGATATGCCCAGAAACTCATCTATAGTAAAAGGAAGGTGGATTTTTAAAAAGAAATTTGATGCAAACGGAAATGTGAAGTATAAAGGAAGACTGGTTGCCAGAGGTTTTGCAGATACAAATTCATATGAAAGAGGTGAAATCTATGCACCAGTTGCTAGATTAAGTGATGTACGATTTATGCTGTCTGTTGCAAACAGTGAAGACCTAGAACTGAATCAATATGATGTGAAGACAGCCTTTTTGAATGGGTCACTGGAAAAACCAGTTTATATGGAAATTCCTGAAGGACTTTGTGAGCGAGTGGCATCAAAATTCATGAAACACAATGATAAAAGTGATACATTTGAGAAGAAATTTGTATGTAAATTAAATCGTTCAATTTATGGACTTAAAGTGTCGCCTAAGAGGTGGTATGTGAGGTTCTTGAACACAATGAAAAGACTTCGTTTTGAGCAGTACCCTTTTCAACCATGTCTTTTCATATGGAGGGAGAAGGAAAAATTTGCCATACTATTACTCTATGTAGATGATATACTGATAGCCTCAAATGGTAAAACAAAACTAAGAGAAATTGAAACAGCATTATTGGAGGAATACGAGATGACCAATCTAGGTGAACCAAGACAGTTCTTGGGAATAGAAATCAAACGAGATCGAATTGACAAAACAATTAAAATTAGTCAGAGGAAGTTTATAGACTCAATCTTACGTAAATTCAACTTTGAAAATGCGAAGAATAATCATATAACTACGCCTATGGTACCAAGTGATGACAATAAACAAATTAAGAAAGCTCAAAAAGATGAAGTAACAGACAATGACCTATTTAAATTTCCTTATCGTCAAATCATTGGGTCATTACTCTACCTTCAGGCTGGGTCACGACCTGATCTGACCTTCAGTGTAAATGTGATGAGTAGGAAGCAGTCGAACTATGATAAAGAAGATTGTACACGAGTGAAGAGAATATTGAGATACTTGAGAAATACGAGAGATCTTGGGATTGAATTCAAAAGTGATGGCGCAGGAATAGAATGCTTTCCAGACGCGTCGTTAGGTATGAATGACCCTAATGGTCAGTCTACAAGTGGGTACGCCATATACATAAATGGAGATCTGATTGCGTGGCGCACCAAAAAGCAGAATCATGTGGCTTTGTCCTCAGCTGAAGCTGAGTACATAGCGTTGAGCTTAGCATGTAGAGAGCTGATAAGTGTAAAAGAGATGACAAGACGACTGGTTAAAGTGAAGGTTAAACCAATTGTATGGGAGGATAATAGAGCAGCGATTGAGCTTACGCAGACTGATGAGTGTAAAACACTGAAACACATAGTAAACTTGTGTTATCATTATGCTCGGAAACTACACCATGATGGGGAAATTGAAATTAGGTGGATCAGCACCAACCAACAAATAGGAGATTTCTTTACAAAACCTCTGACTAAGGGAAAATTTTGTGAATTCCGGAACAAGCTTCTAACTAACGTATAATTTGTTATCATTAGAGCGCTGGAATTGATGTGATGACTGGAACCTAATGCGATGAAATTGATGCGACGACTGGAATCTAATGCGATGACTAGAATCTAATGCGATGAAATTGATGCGATGTCTTTAATACTTAATATGATGCGATGTTTGGAATTACAGTTTTGTATTTCATTTTTTTTTACTTTGATTTTTTTTTACTTTTCTACTTATGAATAGTCAGCAGCTGTGACTCATTAACTTTGAATTATTTTCGTTTCTTTTTCTTATTTCCCTTTAAATTGATGAAATAAAAGTTTCTTGCATACTATGTGAATGTGATTGTATTGGAATAAAATGCGAAGGCAAGCTAAATGCGAATTGAAAGAAGAACAATTGAAGGTGATGATATTTTACAGAGGACCAGAAGCCGTGGAGGGAGTGTCAAAATGTAAGTACGTTACTGCTCCTCTTACAAACCTGACTCCAAGTGACCGACCTAGCTAACATGCTAACCTTGGCGATACAACCTAGCGTGCCGGTATTGGAGTACCTTGCTCCACCACGATATACTGTTCACTACTTAATTTCTTACGAGTTCTGTTGTTGTATGTCTTATGAAATTCTGTACTTGTCTACGTTAATAATATATAAATAAATACTTTTTGAGAAGACGATTTTATATTCGAACGCTCGACACTATTTTTTGGCGATCAACAAAACAACGTGGTATTACTAAAAGTTCGACAGAAGCTGAATATTATGCATTATCAGCGGGAGAAAGCGAACTTAGAGCAGTGTCGAATATGTTGAATGAAATCGATTATCAACATTCTATCGAAATGATGAAGCTGACAATTTGGTAGCAGTAACTATAGCGAAGAAATGCGAATCACGAAATTGTAGACACATTGAAGTCGCGTATAGATCTGTGGAAGAAGCTGTGCATTCAAGGAAGTTGAAATTGAGTTATATCCCTGGATCTGATAACCTCGCAGACTTAATGACAAAGGCTCTCTGTAAAGAGAAGCATAATGAGTTAGGAGAACGCATTTTTAATTATATTTTTGGTTAATTGCGTTATGGTATCCTATATAATAAAGCACGGTTTGTTTACATTTCCTACATTCTGTCATCATGCATTCGTACATTCTGTCATCAATCGTACGTTCTGTCATCATGCGCGGAATCCGTCCGTGCTGCCGGGGTGCGATCACTCGGTCCTACATGGCGATATCAAGGGTGCTATCAGTCGGTCATCGCCGTAGTTGATACTTTTTTCTTATTGGTCTAGAAAAGTTTTATTATCATCATCATTCTGTCATTATTATCACTCGGCTGTTTTAGTTCGAAATGGGAAGTCGGACGACTCGGAAGAGAACACCCAAACGATGAGATTTATTTCAGAAATAATAACGAAACGAAATTCCAAATTGTCCGATAATATCGGACGACATAGATATTTTAGTGGGTATTATTTATTCTTGATCGCATCTAGCTTCGACTTTTCGTGAATCATGAAATTCGGAACAAAGTAGAACTAGCGAAAAGTTCAACTCAAGATTTCCTGAGAATATCCATATATACGAAATAAATGCCCTGGTTTTCTGTTTTGTCTTGTGAGGAAAGTCGATCCGAGAAATAGAAAGTAGTTCGGTGTGTTTTTGATCGATTGAATAGATAGAATCGTGGTTCGAACTATGAATACAGAACGTGATCTATTATATCATCATCCTCTGTCTCCTTCGTATTATCACTCTGCTGTTTCAGTGCGATACTGTTCGAAATCGAAAGAGAACTGAATTAAGGAACAATGAGATTTATTTCAGAAGTAGGTAATAACGAAACGCAACTGAAAATTGTTCCATAATATCGGAAGACGCAGATATTTTATTGGGTATTATTGATTCGCTTGCGATGGCATCTAGCTTCGGTTTTTCGTGAATTATGAAATTTGGAACGAAGTGGAATTAGGCCTAGGTAGCCAAAAGTTGAACTCGAGATTTCATGAGAATACCAATACAAAATATTTCCCTGGTTTTCTGTTCTGGTTGATGATCAACGTCAATTTACTTTTTGAAAAAAAAAGAGACCGATCAGATTTATTTCACAAACACAAAACAAAATTTAAAATTGTTTGATAATGTTGGAAGATGTGAACCAAAATTTTAATGGAGGATAACTTAGTACAGGTACTTATTGATTCATGATCGCATCTTCCTTCAGCTTTTTGTGAAAAATAAAACCTGATTATTCTAGATCGCATGAAATTATAGCCCCTCTAATTCAAGTATTCTATCAATCGAATCAATCAAATGGTTCGATACTGGTAACTTATATAATAAATACTTCATCTAAAAAAAAAAAAAAGTATATAGGTATCTGATTCCTGCTCAGTACCTATTTTAATTTAATTAATATACTGTTCAAAATCAAAAGAGAACCGTACTGCGAAACGATGAGATTTATTTCAGAAGTACCTACCTATAATAATAAACAAAATGTAATTGAAAATTGTCCGATAATATCGGAAGACGGAAGACGTAGATATTTTATCATATTATTGGGTATTATTGATTCTTGATTGTAAATAAGTTATCTAGCTTCGGCTTTTTGTGAATTTATGAAATTTGGAACAATAAAAGTAGAATTAGGTAGGTATAGGTAGGTATAGCGAAACGTTGAACTCAAGATTTCCTGGGAATACCATAAAACAAAATAAACACCCTGGTTTTCTTTTGTGAGTGATAAGTCAATCGGATGAAAAAACTGACGAGCGCAAGTGGATCATTATACTTATTAACCGGAGAAAGAGTTTAAAAATAGTGAGTTGTCCGATGTGTTTTTGATCGATTGCATAAATAGAACAGTGGTTCAAATTATAAATACGGAACGTGATCTTTGATCGCGTGAAATGATACTTATCTGCTCTGATTTATTTATTAATCAAATGATTTATTTATTAATCGAATTGTACAATACTGCCGTAGATGAAAAATAAAATATAGCATCAATTCTCGACGTCACTGAATTCAAGATTTCAAAGAAACACCCATTGCAAATATACCTACGCTAGATAGAATTGTGGTTTAAATTATGAATACCGAACCGATTGAAATGATATTTGCGCTAATTTATTTATTGATCAAATTATTTACGGATAATATCGGTGGATACTTAATGAAGAAAATTTCATTGAGCCGTAGGTAATGAGATTTGATGGGGTTTTAGAGAATTTCCTGACAAGAATATTGTTATTGGATAGAAAGTGAAGAAACCCAAGTCTTGCTGTTGACAGATATAGGAGTAGGACAGAACTACGTATGTTCTTTGTCTGAGTTTTGAACTGAGTATGTAGGTACTGCGTGGGAAGTGGGAATGAAAATCTGCTCTGTCATGTCTCTAGGTATCTTTTTTCATGCCATCTTTTTACAGGCAGAGCGATAGTCCGTCGCGTCGGCGGCGTGTTCTACAGCGAGCGCGGAGCGCGAGTCGGCGAAGCGCGAGGCTGCCAGGCGCGTCGTAGGCGCGCCGCAAGCGGCTAGTTGTTGTATATTGTATATATCTGTTTATATTGACTCGTACGTGAAAAAAAAAAAAAAATTAGGTACTCTAAAAGAAAAAAAAAAAAAATTGTTTTTGGAATTCCATGTAAATATGTATGTTGGCGCGCATGTGTTTTTTTTTAAGTATCCGGATATTGTATTGTATTAGGCCTATATTGTATTGTTTTTTTTTGTCTTCGAATTAGGAGGTATGTCAATGTGCAAAATCGCACAGTGTTGTAATTCTGTGACAACAAAACTAACTTCATTCTAGTCAACACTGTATACAGCTGTATTCATATCTTTCTGATATTTTTGCATTCTCATTCACGCTGCATGTATTGTATTGTCTTGTATTTTGTCCATACCGGTATTGTATTGTACATTAAAGAATTCACAGTAAACTGTTATTTGTAAAAGTACCTCGAAACATTCGTTTAACGTAACGAATGAGTGAAATATTCTGAAAGTCCTTTTCTGGTCTTCACATTGCAGCGTGCTAAGCTGGTGATACATATAGAATTAAGTACAAAAAAATTAATATTAAGTCGATGTTTCGTTCTCATCCTCGAATCTCGATACCTTATTTAGTCGTTTTTTCAATGCCAACACGGTTACTGTGCTCATTTTCATATAAAATATGTTTTCATTAAAGATAAGGCAATTATTGATAATCATTATTATTACTTATTATGCTTTTCTGGTCTTCACAACTTGTAAGTAGTTGGTGATACATAGAATTAAGTGCACAAAAATTAATATTTTTGTCAATATTATCATTATTTTCTCGTCCTTGAAAATTATTTGTAATGACATCGCAGTCACCGTGTTAGTGAATTGTAATGTTTAATCATTCAATGTAAAATATATTTTCATGAGCAAGAAGACGTGGACATGATATTATTGAAGTTTTGAATCTTGTTGTTATTGGCGGGAAAAAAATTAATGTACGGCCCGCAAGCAAAAAATCCGGCTGTTTTAACGCTGAAAATACGGCCGACCTGCGAGCAAGAGTTGGCAACGCTGGGTTTGAATTTGATCATTAATTTCCATCAAAATCAGATAGTAAATCTGAAATGTAAATGCGGTCTTCACAAAATTGGTACGTATATATCCTGAAAGAGAATTTTCCGCTCTTTTAGACGCAATTTATCGCATTCGAATCGATGAAAAACTTGAGAACCTACGGATGTGTTGAATTCCGTGTTTTCGTCTTTTGTAGATATGCCGCGGAACTACGTAAGAAGACCTGGAAGTCGGCGTTATGCTGATTACACCGAAGAAGATTTGATGAATGCCTTGAATGACGTTAAAAACGGTGTTTTGAAGTCAGTGGTGGCTCGGAAATATAATATTTCGCTACGTTCGTTGTATGATAAGATCGCACTTATAGTGATTCTCCTATCAGTAAAGTGATCCGAAAACCTGGCGGGGAGCCAGTATTCAGTCCAGTCGAAGAAAAGAGATTTCAGGATAACTTGCTCAAAGGTTTTGGTGTTCCTCTACCTAGGCCTACATTATTAATATTTTTTATAAGTTTGACTTACCATATTCTCAAATACCCGTATTTAGAATTTGTCACTGTCTTTGTTTCTTCTTATTTTTTGAATACTGTACCAGGGTGAACTATAAAAATATATTACCTACTTCTGTTTGCAATAATTCAGGTGCTATCCTAAAGTCTTGTTATACTTATTATTAATAGTTTTGACCATTTTTCCATTAATAACATACTGAAAATACGACTTGGTAATTCTTTTGTACGGTTTTTCCATATGCGTAGTACCCCGAGGAGAAAATGCATAGTCACCCCAAAAAAGGTTGACTTCGCAAAGTTTTTTCAGAAAATTTTCAAAAAATCTGGGAAATATTTACGTTCAAAGTAATGGTACCACTGGATTCTACAAGATGAGACGTAAAAAAATCACCATCTACTTTTCCCAATGTAACAAGTTTCCTACACATAAAATTACCTCAAACTTTGAAACTTCCAAAAAACCATGCAAAGTCACCCCATGTTATACGGTATATCAAACATTATTCCTTAGTGCACATGTAGGTAGCTTACAGTTGGATATTATTTTTTTATTTTTTCTGAAAAGTTATGTACAATTATACTCTTTAAATATTTCAGGCTGTCGTTGTGCGGCGCATACTACTCAACTTGCCGTTGATGATGTTACTTATTGGCATGCTAGAAGAAGAAGTCGGCGGAAAATTCTTACTCCATTTTTTTCGCGAGTTTGTTAAAAAAATGAGGACCCCCACTTTCACTGCGCTGCTGAAAGATGAAAATATAAAAAGACCCATAATTGACGTCGAAAAAAAAAGCGAAGGATTCAGAACCGGAATCTGATTGTGAGATGAACCTACCTCCTACTCCAGCACCAAAAGCAAAGCCTTTATCCAGTCGAAAACAAAAAGCGAAAGATTTGGAATTGGAGTCGGTGTCGGAGTCTGATTGTGAGATGGACCCACCTACTCCAGCACCAAAAGCGAAGCATTTATCTAGTCGCAAAAGAAAAGCAAAGGATTTGGAATGAGAATCTGACTCTGATTCCCAGTCGGATCCACCTACTTCATCAATAAGAAGCCAGACGTATAAAGTTGGAATGTGGGTTGTCGTAAAATACGAGGATGCGTATTACCCAGGGAACATTTTGAGCATTGAAGAAGGTTTGCATACTGTTAAAGCTATGCACTCTATCTATTATAAAGGTAGTCTTGTATGGAGATGGCCTGAAAGAGATGATAAATTTGTGTATGAAAGTGACGAAATTGTTGATATAATAACGGAGCCACAACTCCTGAGTGTGAAAGGTAGAGGTTCTGGAATATATTATAATGTTTTCTCTCGTTGTTTACAAAAATAAATTGTTCCTTGTTTTCAAGTACTTAACCTGTCTATGGCAATAGCTTACCTTTCTACGATTACTCAATTTACCTTTTTCTTTTCAAAGATGAATAATTTTTGGAAGTATTTTGTATTTAATTATTAATTTTTGTTTTTGTTTTCTACCTACTTAGGCTAGGTACCTACTTTTTCATTTTTTTTTATTAATTTCAAACCAAAGTTTCTTCTTGTCCTACTTGTAAGAACACTAATTACCTACTAGGTACCTATAATTATCAAGGATTATCTATTAAGTCGACTTACAAAACAATTGGCTGTTCCCTTCTCTTACCTGTCGATTTAATTTTATGATTATCAGTATTAGATGAAGTCAGATATCAAATAATCGGCTGTTTTCTCTCGTCAATTGAATAGGTATTATGATTACTAATGTAGATTAAGCCAGATTATAAAATGATTGGCTGTGTTTCCTCGTCACACCCCTCTGTAGGTAACTTGATGCGATTTAATATTATGAATGTTAATGTAAGTAGATTAAGTCAGTACATTTGGCTGTTCTTTTCTCATACCTTAACCTACTTTTTTTCTGATACCTATGTGCCTTATTTTTAAGCATTGAATAAATTTATTTTCTCTATTTTTTCTATTTTTGCGTATCATACCCTACCTACGTATTCAAAAATTACATTTTTATTTATCTAGTGTTAGTAAGATTTTCAGAATAATTTCGAGAAATTTGAAACAAAAACTGCGCTGAATTCATCTTATTTTCTAATAAAGCCTAAGTCAATTTCTCATTTTAGATGATAGGCCTAACTTTCAAAAATATAAGAGCTTACCTCCTGACGGTCACAATTTTGAGAACGATTCATCCTGAAAAGTTCAAAGAAAAAAAACTCATTCTCAACTAATAATGGCAAAACTTCACAAGTTAAGAATAGATCTACAATCTGCACTTTAGAATCAATTTCATGGGATTTTAAAGCAATATTATAACCATTTCTCCTGATTCAAAGATTTGCGTTGCAAACTAATTCATGGAGTGTTGAAATCTAAAGCATCAAGGTTTTTTCCAGTTAAACTTGAATTTTGGTTAATCAACAGAAAAAAATATGAAACTTTTTGTATGATTATGAAACTAGGATGAATAACAAATCCATTGATGTATTATACATTATGTGAAATAACTTTGTTAACCATTTAATCATAGCTTTAAGTGAAAAAAGTTCTTAAAAGGCGTTGCAAACTGATGCAGTTACCCTAGTAGGACCATTGGTGAAGGCTCAAACGGGGGAAACTTATGTTATAAACTTTATCGACGACTATTCATGTTTCGCTGTATCGTATCCGATCGAGGCGCGCACAGATGTTATGAAGGCATTGAAAGATTTTGTTTTTCAAGGGGAAGCGCTATTCCCAAATTTTCATCTAGCATATCTTCGATGCGATAATGCCCGAGAATATGTGATGGGCGTGGTTAAAGAATTTTGTGACCAAAGAGGTATAACTGTTGATCCATCTAACCCTTATACCCCTGAGCAGAATTCTCGGTCTGAACGTTTTAATGGAAAATTACTACAAAAATGTCGTTGTATTATGTCTCAGTCTGAGATACCAAAAGAGGAGTGGCCATTTGTTGTTAAAATGGCTGAGTACCTGCTAAATAGATCGCCATGCAGAATTTGTTGGATTTACCGACATTGGGAAATTCACACCTGAAGCCAAAAGAAGGAAGCTGAGGATCACGCTTTGGTCTTATTGTACCAACCATTCCAGGTTTCCTGGCTCCAAGCAATCGGCTCCTTCCTGACTAGAAGTGGCGCAACTGTCCATACACTTGCACAAATTCTGCTCGAAGCAGTTGTATCCGTTGAGAACAGCGGCTTCTATGTAGACTGCGTGACCACAGATAGCGCTTCTTGGAACCGAAATATGTGGTCACAGTTCGGAGTGAGTGAAGACCGTCCATCAGGGCTGAGATCCGGAACCCGTATCCAAAACGGGATCCGGATCCGGTCCTTTATTTTTGGCGTCTGAGATCCGGATCCAAAAAGATCCTTTTTTTTTTTTTTTTTTTTGTGAGATCCGGATCCGAAAAAGTCCTGTATTTTTTTCCTCAGCGAGATCCGGATCCAAAAAGATCCTATATATTTTTCCTCCGCGAGATCCGGAACCGAAAAGACCCCGTATTTTTAATAATGTGCGTTAATATGAAGAAACATGTTTTCATTCTCGAAGATCATTTTCCAAGTCCGGAACCGTTTTATCTTGCTCTGGAGCCGATTCATTGTGCTCCAGAGCCCGTACAAATTGAATGATCCGTACATGTACATATGACGATATGAGGATGCGTCTGGCAGAAGGGCGTCCGCTCAATGTAATTTTCATGGAACGGACGCCCTTCTGCCAGAACCATACTCATGTTGCAGTATTGACTAATGACTACTAAGGCGCCTGAGACTACTGAGTGATAAGTTGAATTTGATAACCACAAAAATCGCTTGTACTTCCGAATCCGCCAGCACTGGCCGTTAATCCGGGAAATAAACTGGCATGGTGATTTGCGTTATAATATTATATTGCCGAATTTACAATTACGACTCAAAAATACAAAAAGTAAGTTCCATTTATAAGAAGTTATAACTTATAATAATTTTAATTTAAGATGCATTTTTGCTGTAGCCTTTAGTATGAACTTATTTAAAGAGCAAGATATAATGTATTCTGACTTCTGACTGACTTCTGATGTTCTGACTATTGTGCTAGTGCTACTGCCATGTTCATGCAGTCAGCAAACAATGTCCCTATCGATTTTCAGTCGATATTTATCTATTTGGATGCACCAAACTCATCAAGTGATTGACATTGGGCTCCATGTTTTATGCTGGGTTTATGAATTAACTGAATTTAATGTCAAGTAGTAAAGTTGTGAAATGAAATGTGATTAGTTCTTTTTTGGTTTCTTGCGGTTCCTGGTTCTTTCTTTTGATTCTTCTGTCTTCTGTACATTACAATTATAGAATGTAGTTAGTATTTACTTATTTAGTAAGTTTCAATGTTTGCATGTTACTTGTGTGTGATACCATTCAACAGTTCAATATTTGCATATTAGCGGTTTGCTGATGGCTTTTGAGCACGGTACATTATAGAGGTACTAGCGTCTGTTGCGTCGTCGCTACGCGTCGACGACAACAGCCGCTAGCCAGGTGAGTACCAATTTTGGAATTAAAAAATAGTTTTTCTTCTTTAACAAATTTTCTGGAAAAAAAAAAGACTTGAAACAACGTGGCAATTCACTAACACAAAAAGAGACTATGTTCTATTTACCGGCAAAGAGGAGAGAAACTGTTCCTATGAAGAAATTTAGGTATTTTGTTTTGTGGATACTAAATTTCTTCTCTTCAAAAAAATAATCATAAAAACTTCCCTATTTTTTTAATACGTCAGTTGCGATTGAAACTAAGATCTGCGCTGCTCAATTCAAAGTGAGGGACAAGAATTTGATGCATTTAATTTCTCATGTAGTAATATTGAATATTTATAAATGTCAATTTTCTCTTTGTTGTAGGGCAGCAAAGCTAGCAATTTAAAAACTCATATCAAAGCATTCCATGGCAACGTTTTTGACAAATATTCTGCGTCAGGTAGTCCACCAACCAAGAAAAAGAAGGAGGTAAAGAAAACAGCCCATGAAGAAGGAAGTGAACTAGTCACTAGCCCTGCCAATACCAGTTCTCAATCTCAGAGTTGCGGAACACCGACAGAGAAAAAGACCAAAATACACTCGTTTTTTCCGCCATCAGGGTCTGTTAAAGCTGTCTATTTGAAGAAGGAAGATTTGCTATCATGGATTGTTCAGGAAGTAACAGTTCATGGCCGACCTTTGCATATGTTTGAAGACAAAGCGTTCAAGGAATGGCTTGCTCCAGTCGAGAAAGCATTCAATCTCAGTATTGACTATCGTTTTGTTTGGAATCTTATTGATGATGAATACTGTGAATTTAAGAAGCATGTGACTCAGGTGTTCAAAAACACTTTGATTAGTATTAAGATTGACTGCGGCACTAGACTCGACCGTTCTTTTATGGGGATAAATGTACAATTTATTTTTCGTGGTAATGTGCTCATTATCACGCTTAGTAACGTAGAACTGTTTGAGAGTCACACGGGAGCTCATTTAAAAAATGTAATTTTGAAGAAACTTTCCGAATTTTGTGTTGGTATTAACCAAATCTATACAGTCACAACTGACAATGCCGCTAATGTGTGTAAGGCTGTACGTATGGAAGATGACTCAAAACCAAGACCAACCGATCCAGATGAAGATGAAGAAAGTGATGTTGACGATCCCGACCTAGCTTGTGGCGATTCACTATTAAACGAAATAATGGATGCAGCAAATATTGTTCGCAATATTGAAGAATGTTGTGAGCGCACTTTCAAAGGAGATCGAGGATGATAATTCTCCAGCAATCGTATATGAGGATAACTCCTCTGCTATTAGGAGAGCTGAGGGTAACGAAACATCTTCATCACGTTTTTTGTTAACTAAGCAGTACGCTATTCGTCAGGCAGTTATCGATAACGAGATCATAATACGTAAGATTCCCACTATATTACAGTATGCTGACATACTCACAAAGGCACTTGATGGTGCCAACTTTATCCGGATTCGAGATTTCTTACTGGCAAATTGCGTTCCGTTGGAATAACAGTTCTCAATTTTTTTTGCTTTTTCTTTCAAGTTTTTTGTGCATCCCCGATGCAATTGTTTTCTTTGTGAAGGCCTCATCATGGGTCATTTTTTAAAGATTAATCAAGTTTCTTTTGTCTTGTGTTTCGTAATTAACCGGGCTTGATATAATTTCGAATTTTGTTCCGTTATCAACCGGACTAGCGATATTTAGAATTTTTTGTAATCGTCTGAATTTTCTTACAATTTTTTTTAATTCCGTAATCAACCGGAAAGAGTCGTAGAAATAATAGAATCTTATAGCGCTTGTGTAGTACTTTGATCGATTTTTATGCATGGTTATGGTACCAAATATTTTTAGATATTGTTTTGGTTTAATTTATTTGAAATAGCATGTTATTGTTTTATTGCATGGTTTTGTGTATTTTAAATTACGGGGGCGAAGCCTCGTCATTTCATGTCTCGATAATCTAATTTAAAATACAAAGTATTATAAAATATTTTTTTTGCATGTGAAAAGGAATGTTGTTGTTGTTTTTTTTGATGTCCTTGAGCAAATGATTGATGTTAATTTGGTCCGGCCGGGCAAATTTTGTGATATTTTGTTTGTAATGTCTAAATGATAGAATGTGTTCGTATAAATGTGTACTTGTTGTATTGTAAGTTACCATACTTTGTTACTTGTGATATTTCATTGAAAATTTTAATTTTGTTTTTTGTTTCGTTGTAATTTCCATTTTCCACTTATCAAGTTGGGGAGGAGTGTTGAAACTCGCACCTTGATAAGTGCAACTAGCGCTCTAAGTTTTCCCCTCTTACTACTTTTATCGTTCGCTATGTACCATACGTTCTTTTTTACTCTCGTATCTCGTTCATGTTTCTACCTATTCACTGCTGTTGTTTGTACCATATACGTCGACATGTTGCTTTACGTCGAATAAAAACTTGTGATCGTACATTTTATATAATTTTATAATTTCATTGTTGTTTTGTTCTTCGCTAATCGTTCTTTAACTGATCCACGCCTCAAGAATGTTAACCTGAGTTGCAGAAGTTGGTAACACTGCGTGAAATGAAAACATAAACAAGAACTTGTGGGGGATGATTTCAACTTATGCCGGTTATAGGGCTTTTCCATGTCGGCGCATTGCATATGTATTCTCCTACGTGTTATCGAAATGGTAGTATTTCTAACATTGCTCTTATGGGTGTTGCTGGATTGCATACTCATTTCCATTGTGGAGTAGTTTGCTATAAGAGCAATGTTAGAAATACTACCATTTCGATAACACGTAGGAGAATACCTATGCAATGCGCTGACATGGAAAAGCCCTATACGGTTGAAAAAGAACTGTTCGTGAATATTTTCGTATCTTTTCTTGCGTTATTTTGGCAATTAATTGAAAAAAATGGATGATTACGCGCTAGACGTCGATGATGTGATCAAATATATCAAATTTGGTTCGCGAGCATGGGTGATGGGGAAGGAATTAGCGAAGTCGAAGACGCATTTTGTCTTCTTTGGTATTGCTGAGAGAACCGATGACTTTGTACGGTTTGAAGCGGCGTGTCTCACTTCCACTCTGTCAAAACCTCCTCACAAAGTTCAAGTAATTCGCAGTTTTGTTAGTAATACTGCCAATAAGGATGACGTTTCTATCAAATGTAAATGTACATCTACAAATGAACTTTGTATATTGAAAAGACAATGAGATTGGGAAGCAGGAAAATTTGTCAGCAATAGCCTACTTTGCAGCTAGGTGCAGTGATTGTAATCAGCAAAGTGTTTGCTTTTTTGACAATCATTTTGTTTGTTTCTGTAGGGAAATTGAAAGAAGGAGTCACAATTGACAGGGTATTGCAAGATATTTGTGCAACTGGGAGTGGAACACATTTTGAACGAATTCACTATGTTGAACGAAAGGATTTACACAACATCCTGCGAGACTTCATGATTGGCCATATGTCCAGACTTTATGCAGATGATGATGTGAGTATTGATATACTTGTACAACAATTGAGAGAAGACAAAAAGTCGTCACCAATTCTTCACTACAATAATACTGCTGACGAATTCTCACTAATTATAATGACTGAATTTCAACAAATAATGTTGATGGAACGTGAATCTATAGTGTGTGTAGATGGTACACATGGTATGTGTGCTAGAAAAAAGACTCTACAATTATTTACACTGCTTGTCATCGATGAATTTGGAAATGGTTTGCCAGTAGCTTTTTATTTCTCTCAAAAAGCTGATACCCCTGCAATGGAGTTCTTTTTTGGGAAAATCAAAGAAATTATTGGTCGACCTGTTAACAGTGAAGTCAGATATTGGAATCTGAGAAAAAAATAAGAATTCGTCATTTGTTAATGAGGAATACTCTTCAAGAATTGTCATCATCAGTTGAAGAAGATAATCTCAATGTCAGTATAGACGAATTCATGCCTATTCTTTACTCAAATTATTTACATATTTCAGAAATAGATCTGTAGTATTGGCAACACTGCCGTCTCTAGATGTAGATATACACTTACGCATGTGATAAGCGCTTCATGTAAATATTCATTCTATTGTATAATAAAGTCTTGTCCAGTTATAACAAGATCATTCTGCATACTTGTACGTGATTGGCTACACAGCTAACTCAATACAAAGGAGAACTTCGTGTGATGATTGTGCTTCATCGTTAACAACAGATTCTCATCCGTATGATGAATATTTTGATGAATTGGATAGAGGGGGCTTACATTATCCTTCAGATTTTGTAATGAGTTCATGACATTCATGTTGGAATGGTCAAAATGAAAGCCATTGCCCGTAATTATGTCTATTGGAAAGATATTGAGAAAGACATTGAAAGCACTGTCGGAGCATGCAATAAATGTGCTAATCATCAAAAACTACCTCCAAAAGCACCATTACATAAATGGGAAGATGCCGAGTATGCTTTCCAGCGTGTACATATTGACTACGCAGAAATAGCTGACACTCAACTCTTGATTGTAGTGATGCCTTCTCAAAATGGCTAGAAATATATTCGTCAAAACGCGCTCCCACCAGCAAAATTACCATAAAATTCCTCACAGAATTTTTTGCCCAATTTGGTATTCCTGAAGAATTGGTGAGCGATAATGCCCAGATTTTTAAGTCAATAGAATTTGTTGGATTTACACGATCTTTGAATATTAACCAGCGTTTCTGTGCACCAAATTACCCAGCAACAAACGGACAAGCCGAACGTTTTGTCCAAACAGTCAAATCCAAACTGAATAGAATGGATACTGATCAGAACTCAATAGGCCAGAATCTTACTTCCTTGCTGATGAAATATCGAATTACTCCTACAAACAATGGAAAAACTCCATCCGAAATGGTTTTTGGTAAAACCATCCGCAATATTTTTGACACTATGCGCCCGTCCAAACATCAGTCAAACCAGAATTCCAAAAGTCAAAATCTGCAAGTACGTTCACTCCATTTGGGTCGATGAGTCCAGGCGCGCAACTACACCAAAGGAAGACTCTGGAAAACAGGGATTGTTGTTGAAAAACTTGGAAAGTTACACTATTTCATTGAACTTGATGAAGGTTACATCATTAAACGACATATCAACCAACTAATAGGTACTGAAGGCATCAATCAGAAGTCAGAAGCAACAAGCGAAGTACAAACACAGTTCATGCTGTTGCAACAGAAGTCAAACTGTCAGCAATCAAAAGAGTCCACCACAATGAAAAGCTCTAAACCAGCCAGCGTCCATCCTGACAATAAACATTATCAGCCAGAAAATCAGCCGGCCAATGATCAACCACCACCAGTTGAACTCCATTGATCAACTAGAGTGCAAAAACCACCAAACAGATTAAATCTTTGATTTGTTTTTCTCCCCCTTGTTCTTCTTTCAATTCAACTTACTTCTAATTATTTTATAATTTTTTTTTACTTTTAATCTTGGATTTTCTCTCAAATTACCTTACTTATACTTTTGACCTTTATACTTTCAATTTGAATTCTCTATCCATTATTATTTTCTTATATTTTGTCTATATCAAGAAATTTTTGAACAAAATTTTGGGGGGAAGAATTATAGTATACTTGTGTGCTGTAGGCTGCATCCTGCACGCATACCTTATCACTTCAATGTATGTATGTAATTGAAGGGCTATCTGGAATAAGGCCGTCGGTCTAGGTCCAAAACCTCGTAACTCCATTTTTTGGCAAAAATGACTTTTCTGCAGATTTGTGTATTACTGGCTGTCGCGCATCGCATGAAAGTAGAAAAAAGTATTTTTATCAATTTTCCCGCAAAAATATTAGACTTTTTCTGAAACCTGGTAACTCCATATCCTCGTATCTCCATGTTTACCATGGTAGGATAATCATGATTTTTTCCATTCCAACTCGGCTGAAATTTCAATGCACTGACAATTTTTAATCCTCAACAACTTCATAAATGTAATTATCATGAGTTGGTTGAACGATCATTCATACGCTTCAAGTTTACGAGAAGAAAATGTCGAAGTTTGTGGTGCTAATAATTGCACCGAAATGAATGGCATTGAAAGTGGAATTACTATCACAGAAGGATCTGTTGAGATATTATGTACCAATGATGTAAATGGCGTTCAGACAGGAATTACGTTCATTGAAGAAGTGATTGTTGATGATGTTGTAGTACAGAGCTCTACCGACGAAATAATCACAAGGAATGAGAATCCTGATGAAGTACATCGTAAGTTTCAACACCACAACGCATCCTAGCACTCTAGCTGAGGGAAATTTCTAGGCCCACATTTTCCCGAAATGGTAGCAGAGCTATCATAAGATCCAGGAGAGAAGAACCAGAATAAAATATCGAATAAGTTGATCATACAAATACTTTATACTTAATCAACTTATATAGAAAACCCAGGGTTAAGAGAGATCGAACCGTGATCAATGTTTCATTTCAATATTGTCTGCAAGTAGTAGTACACGTAGTGCACAACCGTACCCGTGCACCAAAGTAATAACCATAGCGTATAAAACGTAGGAGAAACGTCAAGGCTCGTATATCGTCACAAAACTTTTCAACTCGCTTCTAATAATTCGTAAAGCAATCTTTTGAATGTTGCCTGGTCTAGCTCATCTTGATCGTATTCATACGATCTAGCAAATATGACCCAACAAAATACGACGTCAGAATATTTTTTTTTAGTCAACTCGAGTTCGAATACAAAGGTATAAGTTAGATATTTTTACCGTTAATTTTCTCGTCTTCTTTCTCTCTGTCATCGGTCGCAGCAAATTTACATTCTATCTAGATCGGTTTGTTAATCGCTTGGCCTACGATCTCAAAATCTTGTTAGACCGATGAACAGCATACTATGACTCAATCTCGCAAATCTTCTTTAAAACTGCGCGCAGTAAATCATCCGTATACCTATTCCGAACTCGAGAAATTTAGCTCAAATAGCTTAAATAATTGAATCGAAATAAAAGCATAATTCAGGAATTAAACGTATTTTACGTATCATCCATATCAATTATACCGGCGCTGGACCACGATGTCGAATGATATCCCGTCACGAGGCTGTCTCTCGAACGGGCCACTTTTATTAGCCTTCTTCTTTAGCTAGCAGCAGCACAAGAAAGATTAAGGCAGCGTTGTCGCACCCTCAACATTTTACTTTTAGCGGCAGTATGGGTCACCTCTTGCCATAGTTCTTTTGTTATGGGCCGAAAGAGCTAAGGATATTTGGAATTCAATACTGTGACAATACCATTTTTTGTGCAAAGATGGTAGGGAAAGGTACGTTATATCTTATCTTTCCAGTGAGTCGGGCTATACACGACAACCTCTCGTAACTGGATGCTTTGTCACCCAACGAGAGTATCTTCGAAATATTTATAGTCCCGATCTCACGGGAATTCTTCAAATTTAGGCCTCGCGTACTTCGTTATGAAGTCATAATAGTCGTTACGTGTAAGCAGTGCCCAGTGGCTATAAGGCATGAATAACGTAACCCCAAACAGCTCTCAAAGCTATGGGCCTTGTATGACACGACTGTTCATACTAACAGAGGGACGTTACTTCGATAACTCTCTCGAAACAAGCACACCCATTGTGCGACATCGCATCCAACGCATCACGCCACTGAGATGTATGAGATTCTGCGATGAGGTTTCTTAAACCTCACGTAGAGTCGCATTCGACAGATACTGGATTAAAAGGCGGTACCGGTATCATTTCTTCCGCCACAGTCGTCGGTCACATCTAATTCATAGTTAGACGAGGTACCTCGCACATTGAGATTGAGTCGCCTGAACAGCTTAGATTCGATTCACAAGCATTATTTATGTCAAGTAAACAAATATTACAATCGGTAACGACACGCTTTACGATCCGCACCTTTTATCTATCGACGACGCCACACATAACTGGCGAATTACAAACAAGTCCTAAATTCGGGAAAGATTATATTTTCTAATGACCCTCATAAGAATTTGATACTGACATCAAGTACTTCAGTCGAAAGCGAACCTGAAATTCGAATATTAACCGACGAATCAGACCCTATTGATCTAGCGATGCTTTGGAGTTTAGAAAAGTTAGGGATCAGCGAGAAGGAATTAACTGACGAGAACGACAGAATTATAGATGAGTTTCGTAAAACCGCTCTTCGATACACGGTGTCCTGGCCGTGGAAACACGACAATCCAGAGATACCAAGCAACTTTAGAATGGCATTCGCTCGACTTAAATCAATTTTACGTACGGCAAGCTCCGAAATGTTAGGAAAATACGACAATACATTTCAAGAGTACATAAAACTCAATATTATCGAAAAGGCACCAGATCATTCCGATTATCTAATTCACTACATACCGCATCACGGTATCATGCAAAAAGGAAAATTAAGAATAGTCTTCGACGCTTCGGCAAAAACTAAGTCAGGGCATAGCCTAAACGACATTTTACACAAAGGGCCCGTACTCATTCAATACATCGTCTGTCTACTCTTAAACTTTCGCCTACTTGCTATAGCTATAACAGCTGATATTGAAAAGGCATTCTTACAAATCGCCTTACACGAATCCAGTAGGGACGTATGTAGATTTCTTTGGGTGAAAGACGTCACCAAACCACCTACGAAAGACAATTTAATATTTTACCGTTTCACAAGGGTACCATTCGGCGTTAAAGCATCCCCATTCATGTTAGCAATGGTCCTTCAAGAGCATCTTTCGTCACAGCCCATCAATAGATGGAATCTTTTTGCCAAAAATAAGATTTATGCTGATAATCTAGTTATCAGTGTAAACGACATCTCCGATGCATTGAATCTTTTTCAATCAATCACGACGAAATTAAAAGACATCAGTATGAATCTACGAGATTGGGCTTCAAATAGCTCTGAATTCATCAATATCATTCCTGAAAATTTTCGAGACCCAAACAAGGGCATGATTTCGATTCTAGGATTGACTTGGGATCGAGAAAAAGACGAGCTTAGCTCGAAAATGAAACTCGACTCTTCTACAAAACCTTGCAAACGCAGCGTGCTCGCTTTTATCGCCTCAATCTACGATCCACTGGGCTTATACAGTCCATGCTTCTTAGCACTTAAATTATTTCTCCAAAAATATTGGAAGCTAAAATACAATTGGAAACAATCTTTCTCGCCTGGTTTATCAACCGAAAAGAGGCGCATCGGCGTATTCTCCGACCATAGACGAAATCGTATTAATCAAAGATCCAAAAGCTCCTCGCGGTCAATGGAAATATGGACGAATTATAAGCCTGAACAAAAGAAAATCCTTAGCTACCGTTCTCAGTGACGATAAAATGAAACAGCAGCATCCTATAAATCAAGTTATCCATTAGAAATTCGTCATACAAATAACTCAACTCTCAATAGCAATCAACATCCTTCAACCTCGACGTAAAGTCAAACTTCACGTAAATACACGATTACTCAATAATATTCAAGTTTATTATAGGTACGTACTTTCGCGAATAACCTGAAAATGACCGTAACCATACATTTCCTCTACACCTAATTACTGTAGAACAAAAATTTTTTTTTTAATCAGTTGGTATCAATGTCCCTTACTACCAAAATCACTTTTTTGGTCGCCCTTGCTTCACCAGAGTTACGGAGGGCACTCAAATGGCGCTAGAGTCCATCGTAGTATCTTGTCACCACATCGGATTTCTTTGTTTCTTTGCCTGTAGATGGATTTCCAGCGCCTAATGAGCCAAACCCAGATAGTACATCTAAAAAGAGGTGATACAAGAATAAATTTGTGCGGAAAAAAAAATTTTGGAACTTGAACGTTTGCCGGTAGAGGGTTCCAAAGTCATGTAACCTCTTTCTACCTCCATCGTAGTATCCATATTTCAATCTTGCCGAAATGGAATGTATTAATATTTCTGAATGTCGAAAATTACTTTGAATCACTCATTCATATGTCGTGAAAAATTCCCAACCACAAAAATGGCCACTTTCAAACTTTATTACAGCGTTCGGGCACATTTTCCCCAAGAAAACGTCTTCGAAGCGATTCTGTGTCCATTGTAGTATCCAGTAATACACCATTTAAATGAAGTTTCAAAAAATTAATTTCAACTTATTTTGATAAGTCAACACTGTTCTAACACTACCATGTCTCATTTACGGATCACCGCCAGTTCTACCATCATTTAAATAAAAAAAAAGGTAGGTTTTCCATCGTAGTATCCAATGTTATCTGTCCTTGGTAGTATCAAGTCGTATTTTCGAAGATACTACGATGGAATTCGATGATACTACAATGGAATGATATTGGGATGTTAACCTATGTTTGGTAGCGCTAGAATCGCCTTCCTCTCTCGCCGCACTCGCTTAAATTTCTCGGTGACGATTTTACGTTCAATGTATTTGGCCATGAGAATCGAGATTTTCAATTAGTCGTAGGTGACTCAATACTTCATTATTAGAATTACTTCTTTCAGTTATCGATTCTCTTGAAGTGTTTAAACAAATTATAGGACATAATTTTTAGATAATACAAATTGTAATCATTTAAATCGTGTTTGAAAATCGCAAAGTCCGCATCACGAAGCATGGTACGTTAAAATTATCCCCCACATCTTCGAACACCGGCTACCAACTTACGCAACTTAGGTTAACATCCCAATGCTGTTCTTGATTCCTTTTCACTCTCTACAATCTTGAATGAAGTATATTTGACTGTTGAATCCAGATCCTGGAAACTGGCTGGAATCCTGGAGAATCTGAAAAATTGAAAATGGAAAAGTTTCTGTGAAATTAATGAAAGTTTCGAGTAACCTATTCTGTTTCTTATCATTATTTGCCAAAATAATTATCAGTCTAGCCGGTTTCTTCGTTATGCGGTTCGGAATTTCGGATATAGTGAGCACGATCTTCGTGAATTATTATTTAATTAAGTTAGGATAAAGTGCGTGATATTAAATATTAAATGTAATATATTATCAGTTTTACTGAACCAATTTCAGTTACCAAGCGTGTGATGGGCCGATACCTGATTAAGTTAAATAGTAAGTTGTTCCTATAGTCTATAATATTAATATCGTTCAAATACAATGGCTCCTCGTACCGGCGTGACTCGTGCACAAAGGCTAGCTCAGATGAGAGCTGTTTCCAAGGACAGACGGAAACAAATACAACGCAATCCGGAACTGAGAGCTGAAGCGAATAGAAAACGACGCCAGAAATACGCGAAAGATACGGAAAAACGATTGTTGAAGAAAGAAAATATGACTGCGAGAGAAAAGAGAAAAATACGAAAATACTGGCGTGATTATAAACGTGAAAAACGTGTTGCACAAAATGAAGAAGCAGAGGAATGCGAACTTCAACTATCTCGCCAAGCGATTGCCGGAAAGAAGAAACGCCGCCAGCATCTCGCCCGATGTTATTATAAAATAAATGTACTCTCTGCTCAAGTTGATAATCTTCGAAGAAAGATCAATAGATATAAAACACGTTTAAGTAGAGAGAAGAAAAGTGTTCAAGTGATCACTGATTCTCCCCGCAGCACTTTGAAGAAGCAACGCGTCAACGTTTCCAAGGATGTAAAGCGGCAATTATTATTTGGTTCTGCTTTGGCCGCCGATGTTGGATCAGCTCTCTCGAAAGTTTCATCGCGTAAGTTGCGTCGAGAGTTGAGGGCGCAATTAACGTTCAAATTCTTGAAAAAATACAAATTCATGTCATCCGCCAAACCTTTCTTTCAAGTTAAACATTACAAGGACCCAAGGAAACGTATTGGATGTAGAAAAGTCATTTACAGGACAGTGGCGCAAAAAGTCCGTACCTTCTATGAGCAAGACGACGTATCAATTCAGTCACCGGGGAAGAAAGAATACATAACACGAAATCGAATCCAAAAACAAAAACGATACCTACGCCACTCATTGAAATATCTGCACCAAAAATTTTGTAAAGAAAACGACTACGTGATCAGTTACACAAGTTTTTGTGGTCTCAGACCATTTTGGGTCATATCCAGACAGCTGAGTGAACGTGACACTTGTCTATGCAAGAAATGTGAAAATATGATTCTCATTCATAAAGCACTGCGAAAAGCAGAATTGTTCAATGCCAGCGATGACATTTCGACCACGATCAAGGATTTGTGCTGCGATTCTTCCTCTGAACAATGTTATCTTCGGAAATGTTCGGATTGCAAGAATAAGACTACCACATTCAATATTCACAGTGATGCTCTTGAGGAAGATCCGATACGATATGAATGCTGGGAAAAAATTGAAGATCGAGGTACCGACGGTAAAATGTACCACAGAACTGTGAAGATCCAAAAAGAGAGTACTGTTGGCGAGGTAACGAACCTATTTCTCAAGTTGCATCCGGACTATATGGCGCACGTAGGAAGAATCCGACATCAGTACAGAGCGTTAAAAGATCTGAAGAATGCATCCAAAGGAGACGCATCGACCGTAATCATTCATTGTGACTTCTCTGAAAACTACGGCTGTAAATATGGCAGGGAAATTCAGTCCTGTCATTTTGGAGCGAACCGTAAACAGATAACACTTCATACTGGAATTCTCTATAACGCTGAGAAAACCTTGCCATTCTGTACTGTCTCTGAATGTCTGCAGCACGACGCAACAGCAATTTGGAGTCACCTGGAGCCAATTATCAACGAGTATACCGCGAGTACCAAGAAGATCCATTTCATCACCGATTCCCCCTCGTCGCAGTATCGAAATAAAGGTATGTTCAAGATAATGTTCGAGAAAATTATACCCGTGTTTCCAAATTTGGTCGATTTTACCTGGAATTATTTGGAAAGCGGACACGGTAAAGGGGCGGCAGATGGAGTAGGCGGCGTGATAAAACGCACTTGCGATCGAATAGTTGCCAACAATGGAGATGTTGCCTCGTTCCAAGATTTTATTGCCTGTGTAGAAAATAATATTCCGAATGTTCGTCTCGTACATGCCGCTAAACGTGATAAAGAATTGGAAAAAAGTCTCGCGGACGCAATTTCCTTGCGAGGTAAGACCAGCTTGTGAAAAGTTATCTGAATAGTAATTAATAGTAATTTAATATAATATGTACTAAAGTTACCTACTTACTTTTTTTTTTTTCAGGAACAATGTCCGTTCATCAAGTCCGTTGGAACGCCGAGAATAGGAATATTTTTCAGTTCAACACGTTGAGTTGTTTCGATTGTCCTCCAGGAGATGTATGCGCCCATTTTCCATTGGCTGAAAAAGAATATGGTTCAGAAATTAATTATGATGTAGACCTACAAGTAGAAGACCTAGGTGAGTCATATTTAAATTACCTACTCTAAAAATAGAATTCGTTTTGAGAAATTTTGCAAGACCAAAATATTATAATTTTAGTTGGAACGAAAGATGCAGAGCCTTCAGTCGAAATGGAAAATGTCGTAGTCGGAGTTGAAGATCCTTCTTCAGGACGCGGTACTGTTATCGAGCCAGTATCAACTATCGAAGTCAATCACTGGGTTATTGTTCGGTACCCTCTCGAAGGGATGGAAGGCTTCAAACAATATATTGGCCAAGTACTTGAGAAACGCGAGGAAACATTCCGGATCGACTGTCTGCGTCCGAAACGGACGCAACAGTTTTCTGGGTTTGTATTTCATCGTCCGGATGTCCGTGACGATGATACGTGGGTCAGTCTGTCTCAAATTGTTAGAAAAATACAAGATCCTCAACATTATTCGCGAGCATTCAAATTCAACATCTTGGTACCCGATTTTGTGAAAGGTTAACATTCAGTTTCTCGAACTCAAAACTTTTTCATTTTTTTTTTCTCTAAAACTTTATTCAATGTTTGAAGTAACATTTGTTCCATTTTTTCCTATTGGTGATAAAAAAAACCAAACTTTTGCAATTTTTTTTCTAGATTAAGTTTACCAAACGTTCGCAATTTTTTTTTCTTAGATTTAAGTTCTCTGAAACGTAACTTGGATTCTCATTAAATTTAAGAAAGTATATTTGTGCCAAATATTAAATTCAATTTATTTCTTAAGTTTAATTCGTTCCAGAAAGATAATTTTCCTTAAGCGTTTTCCCAAATAGGTATTAGTTTACCAAACGTTCGCAATTTTTTTTTGTTAGATTTAAGTTCTCTGAAACGTAAAGAATCTCAAATTTAAGATAGTAATTTTGTGCCTAATTTTCCTTAAGCGTTGTCCCAAATATTTACGTTACGTTTTTCATTCGGTTTATGTCTATTAATTACATTTTTTAAATTGATATACTTACTTTTTTTCGTTTCCTGAGGTAGTCCTTAGGCCTGAGGTGAGTACATATTGCAGTGCGCTTCTTCATATCCATTCGAGTATCGAACAATTCCATCACTTCATCAATAAATTCCATCGTAGTATCAATAAATTCCATCAGGTTCCATCGTAGTATCACTTGATTCCATCGTAGTATCACTTGATTCCATCGTAGTATCCATAAGTATACAATAAGGGCCCCCACGCGCCCCCCGGGGCGAATTAAGCGGGACCAACTATATATGTGTGTTCAGTAAGATACACACAACATATTCCATCACTTACACCATTGAAATCACCACCTTTTTTTTTGGAAAATAGGGAAGCGTCATTTTCAGGTTATTCGCGAAATTACCACTCACACAAAATTCAACGAATCCAAATTTCTTGCCTAAAACACGTACCCGATCTCTTCCTTTTGCATTCTGCATTCTATTTACACACGATATCAAAGTTAATTGAGACATATTTACAAATTTTCTCGCCCTCTCGTCATAAATCACTTCTCAATTTTGGCGAATTTTCGCGCGGTGGGGAGTGTCGAAAATCTTGCATTTTGCAAATTGCACGATTTTATCGACTTCGACTCGTAGTCGAATGTCAAGGCCAAGGTCAATGAACTGTCATGGAAATTTTATCAAGTTTGCTTTATGCGAAGCTTTCTCGATTACGAAGATTTTGTAACTAAGAAACTGAACAAAAAACCTGAACGAAATGTTGGACGAAAATTCCGTGAACACGTTTTTCCTCGTTCCTGCAACGGCAAATCAAGTGAGTACTTCTTCGATCTTTATAATCTACGAATTATTCTGGTTCGACTCTCTCCCCAATCTTCATCTTACTCGTTATATTATTACAAATCGTTTCCTCACTCTCTATGAGACTGACGGATAGTGTATTTTTCCTCTGTCCGTCAGGTACGCCATGATTCAAAGGACTCCGCCAGACTCAACGACCTCTCGATTCGAATTTGTGATTCTATTAAATAATAAAATTTGTCTGTAGATTAATTTGTGAAATTTATTTCTTCCAAACTTCGCACGCTTCCACTTTTACGCGCACTCTAGCTGAGGGAATTTTCTAGGCCCACATTTTCCCGAAATTCTTCAATGAGCCTGCCTCTTATTTTGTTGCTCCAGATGATCGTACTTATGTAGAAGAAGATCTTCCTGAGATGGAAGGATTAGATACTGAAGGACAAGGTCTACTGCGAAGTACTAGAAAAAAGAGCAAACGAAAGGATATAGACAGAGATAATACTTGGGTGAAACCGAAGAATCAAAAATTGAGAGAGCAAGGAAAACCCTATCAGGGCGTGAAAAAGGATGAAAATGGTAAGCTATTCAGCGCTTCCTTGCTAATAATTTGATTTTTATGAAAAGTTATCATGAATGAATTTTTCTGTACAGCTATTCCTAAGGAAGAACGTTCTTGGAAATACTCAAAGGACAGACGTGAACGAAATTTGAAAGATCGGTGTACCTGCCATAGCTCGACTGTGGCTGACAGAAAAGTTGTGAATTTACAATGTCAAAACGTGAGTGACGAAGATCGACTTCGAATTTCCCAGGAATTTTGGATGTTAACATGGTCCAAAAAAAAATTCACATTTGTAACTCAATTGTGAAGGTAAATGAAACTGAATTATCTGTAGAAGAAAATGAAGAATATTTATAGAAGAGGATAGGAAAACAACGTCAGAAAACTTCATCTAATTTGAAATTATATTTACTCTATTAGGATTTTTCCTGTTTTTTGCGAAGTTGAAAATTGTACGTCTTGACATTACCCTTACAGAATGATACAATGTTCTATTTTTCTTATAGAGTACTACTAATCGTTTAAGAGATCGTAATGGTGATGGAGAATCACGTCGCGAAAATTCATTCAAATATTTCTTGATAATTAACGATGAATCGTATCAAGTTTGCAAGAAAATGTTTTTGAACACCTACGACCTGGGAGAATGGAGTATTCGCAGCTGGAAATTGAAACAAGACGGTCACATTTCACCGCCGAAGGAACGCAAACCACGAGGCAAGCGTTACACAAATATTAATGAACGAAAAAGTTTCCTTAATAATTTTTTTAACAGTCTGATTAAGGTGCCTTCACATTTTTGTCGGGCTGACTCAACTAAACTGTTCTTGGAGCCTCTGTGGACCACGAAAAAAGAATTATATCGTACATATGAGAAAGAGCTTCCTAAAGGAGATGACCCATTGAGTCAGTGGGTCTTTGATGCAGTTTTTGAATCCCTGAATTTGTCGCTGTTTACACGTAAGAAAGATCTATGCGATACATGTATGGCATTTGACAAGAAGCTAGTTCCTAAAGAAGAGTACGACGAACATATAAGGCAGAAAGAAATATCTCGAGCAGAAAAACAGAACGACAAAGTTGGACCTTTTCGTGTCTTTCAGTTTGACAAACAGGCCACATTTATGGCGCCAAAGAACAATTCATCGTCCATGTTTTACCATACAAAATTAACAGCACACAATCAATGTTTTTTGGATCTCCAGACTGGCCAGGGATACTGTTATGTGTGGAACGAGAGCCAAGGAGGTCTTGTTGCCAACGTTTACGCTTCTATAATGATAGACTTTCTCTCGACTAAACGAATCCGTTCCTTAAGGTTACGAAAGTGTCGGAAGTTTGAGGTGAAGTTGAAGGAGAGGAAAAATAAGAAGTTGTCCTCCCTAATGAAGGTTAATGAGGATGTGGTTGAGGAAGGGGTGAGTGACGGTGTTGTTGTTCACAAATTCCATCCCCCCCTCATAAATAATAGTCAGGTAGTGTTTAATAGTGACGAAACAGCCCTCCTTGAGAAAGGTTTGAAATTCAGTCTGCCTCCCCTTAAGAATGATGAAACCTTGGCGAATGTTGTTGCGGATCTTGCGGTTAAGATTGGTCCTGGTTATAATACCCAGAAAGTCTGTGCTGAATTGGTCCGTAATAACCCCCTCCCTCGCATGAGCAATAAATTGGGAGAAGTGATTCAGGGTTTAAAGAGGAAGATGAAAGAGGGAGATCTAATCGTCACTAAGGCTGACAAGGGCAACGCTGTTGTAGTGATGGAGAGGTCGGCCTATTCTTCTAAGGTCCATGAAGTCCTACAGCAGTGTGGTGCTAAAGAGAGTGGGGATTTCAGCTTTCCTAAGCACGTTAGAGAAGTTAGGAGTGTCATCAACAGGAGTAAGGCTATTATCAAAACTCCTGCTTTGAAAAAAGCCGTCCTGGTTCCTAACCCCACACCCCCCCCCCCTCCTCTACGGGTTGCCCAAAGTGCATAAGAAGAATACCCCGATGCGACCCGTCGTTTCTTTTGTCTCCTCTCCTACCTACCTCCTTGCCAAATTCCTTGACCGTTGGTTCAAAAATCGCATTGATTTCGAATCTCCTCATTCGGTCTTGAATTCGGCCTCTTTAACTGACGTCCTCAGGGATGTAAGCCTTCCCCCAGGGACGACCATCTGCTCGTTTGATGTTGTTGGTTTGTTTCCAAATATTCCTAAGGCTGCTACTATCCAGCGGATGGGTGAGCTACTCATCAGAGCTAACATTCCCCACAATGAGCTTCAGGAATTTTTTGATCTCCTGAATACTTGCTGGTCCCCTAACTTCTGTAAATTTGAAGGGAAATTTTTCGAGTTCCCTGAGGAAGTAGGGATCCCTATTGGATCACCTCTAGGCTCTCTTATCTCCGAAGTTTTCATGTCCAAGTTTGAACTTGACCTCTTTTCCACGAACCAGGTGTTACTTAATCATATTCACTACTGGCATAGGTACGTTGATGACGTTCTATGTACCTGGACTGGTCACCCAGATCTCCTTGGTGAGTTTCTGAGGTATCTCAATTCCTGGTACCCTTCCATCAAATTTACGTTAGAAATAGGGGTATTTTCCATCAACTTTTTGGATTTATCGATCTCTATTATAGACGGTATCCATAAGTTTGGAATTTACAGGAAAGATACTACGACCGATGTTTTAGTCCACGGTGGTTCGTTCGGTCCTGTTGCTCATAAGATGGCTGCTTTTCATAGCCTAGTTCACAGACTGACTCGTATTCCGTTGAGTCAATCTGCTTTTAAGAAAGAATTACTTACCATAAAACACCTGGCTAGAGTGAATGGAGTCAATGTCGACGTTGACGTGATGGTTCGGAGGAAAGTTACGAGGAGCCTTCTTGATTCCACCACCTCCCTCCCCCGAGACACGATCCGTGATCGCCGTTTGCGTTGGATCAGTCTCCCTTTCCTGGGGAATTTCTCCCAGTAATTGGGTCGGGCCCTTAGCCCGTTTGGTTTCAGACCCGCGTTTTACAACCTCACCACAGTCAAGAGGTTGTTTGTGAGACTCAAGGATCCCATACCGGTTGATGAAAGGAGTGGTGTTTATAAGATGGAATGTGAGGATTGTGGAGGCTTTTATATTGGTGAGACCAGCCGCCAGATGAAAGTTAGAGTAGCTGAGCACCTGAAGTCTTGGAAGAAGGGACGCTTAGGGGAGTCAGCTTTCGCTGATCATTTGATTAACAGTGGCCACAGTTTCCGCGAGGGATCCGAAAAGCTCCTCCATAAGGAGAATTCCTACCGTAAACGTATCGCCCTCGAGAATATAGAGATAATGCGTCACCTCAACACTGACGGTATCACTATACTCAACTCGTACATTCCGGAAGATGGCTTGATCGGACAGGTTTATGATTCACACCGTGATTTCTCGTTCGGACGATCTTAATACCTCTTTCTTCTCATTCGTTCGTCAGTTGCTTTCATTTCAGGTTTGAAGATGGTTGTTTAACCGAAAGCGCTCCCTTCGTTTTTATTTTCTGCGGTTTGCATTTGTTTACTCTCCCCTTGGAGTATTCGTTTTTTCGTTTCTCTCGACTCTTGACTTAAAAGAGAATGAAACAATAATCTTATGGTCTGATAATTGTTGTGCCCAAAACAAAAATCAATATCTTGCCAATGCATTACTCAATTTTTCGGTGTTACATAACGTTACAATCATAGCTAAATATCTCATGTGTGGGCACACCCAAATGGAGGTGGATAATATGCATTCATGCATCGGTTCTAAAATCAAATTAAATGATATAGACCTGCCTACTGATTACGTTCGTATAATGAAAGAAACTCGCGAGAAAAAACCATGTATTGTAAAATATTTAACATATGAATTTTTCAAGAATTTTGACGTTATACGTTTTGTAAATTCTATCAAGCCTGGTTCCAGTACTGTAGACAAAATTTACTGCCTGAAGTACACACCGGATAAAAAAATACACTTCAAATTAAGCCATGAAGATGATTTCAAAGATTTGTGTGGTAGCCGACAAAGAAGGGTTAATCCTGTGCCTGTGCCAGAAAGTTCCCTTTCACAACTCTATTCAAGACCACTGAAAGTGTCAAAAACGACTTACCAGCATTTACAAGAATTAAAAAAATGTATTTTGCCTGATTTTCACTCGTTCTACGATACCTTGGATCATAATTGATTGTCGATTGTTTTTATTTTTCCATAAGTACCATAAATTCTAAGTTTTGATTGTTTTTCAAAAATTAATCGACCAAAAATGATACGTAATTCTTTTACTAGTCTTCAATCTGTACTTCTCCAAGGAGTATTGTGATTTTTATTGCTTAGTATGAAAACGATGTGCCTTATTATTGTAATGAGTAATTTGCGACCATTATTTTCTAATCTTTAATTATTTTTTAACATTAGCTATAAGTAAGTCAAGCATTTTAATGTCTTAACGAAAAGCAGAGGCTTTTTCAGAGTCAGACTCGTCTTTGACTCTAGCCAGTTCCAAAAAACAATCAAGAATGATGAATTATGGCTTTATTGTAAATCATCGTGTTGTGAATCCAAAGCTTAGTTATGAAGAAATTGAACTGGGCTGCGTTCAAATGGTTACAGTTGACAGGCGGTCATTCTCTATTGTAGAAGACAAAGGTAATTCTTCTAGAGGTTTTTATGATTATTTTTATTTTGTGCATCACCCGTTGTCAGTCACTCCATCATCTGACTAATCGTTTAGGTTTTTGCCGAATTTTAAATCCTCTTCTTCGATCAATCGATACAAAAGATAAAAAGTTCAAAAGCATGAATCGCTTCAAGTTAAGAAATCTTGTTGTGCAGAAATCCATGGCTGTGAGACACAGAATCAAACGTTTGGCGGCTAAAAGAGTGCTTTCATTGAAAATAGATGGGGCAACTAGATACATGCGCAGTTTTCTGGGAGTTAACATTCAATTCTATATCAACACAATTCACATTTTTACACTTGGTGTAATCGAATTAAAGAAATCGCACACAGGCCAGAATTTGAAAGAGGAAGTTTTATGTACTCTGAAGAAGTACAATATTATTCAAGACCAGATATATTCCGTGACAACAGACAACGGAGGCAATTACGTCCGCTGTACAAAAGAATTAAATTGGACGAAGAAAGATGGCGAACAGTGCGTACTTGAAAGTGATTATGACACACTTTGTAAGATACATGAAAATGATGCAGAAGACAATGATTTGGATGACAACTACATGGAAGATGAGTGGAACGATTACGAGGTAGAAATGACTGAAGTTGATGAAGAATCCGATGCAACAGAGGCAAAGCATTGAAACCATTTTACAAGCTCTTCAGAAGACCAGCTGGGGTAGGGGAACTGTCAGAGAAGAGTTTCTGATATCTGAAGTGTGACGACACTGAGGGTATTTGGCGCTGTAACTGTCCAAATCTCGTAAGAGTGAAACCTCCGCCTGAGTTTCTCAACGTCAAAATAAAAGTTTAGTAGGCGCGAACTGGTGCAGGTGGAACGACTACGCGAGGACTTGACTGTATTAATTACGTCGCGACTCTATACGTTATAATTTGTGCTAGAATGAATATCCAGGGTGTACCTAGTAATTTCGTGGAACGACGACATTGTCTCGAGCCGAACTTTTTCTTCACGGTTTTGGGTTCGCAAAACAAACAAAACGCAGTAAATTAAAGTCACCAGGACTATAAACCGTAACGTTGAAATACTCGACTAAGTTACTCAAGCTACATGACTTACTACATTTAATATTATCTAAAAAATATCTAATAATAGAATATAAGATGTAATTCTTTCAAAGAGATTAGTCTTAATTATTCCCATGGAATCGCTTCATTGCAGTTGCCTGGCTTCTTGTTAATCAAAAGTCATAATTAGATCAAGTTTCTGCTAGTCATTCAAGTTATTTTAATTTGTTCAACGTTCGTCTCATCGCATCACTGTAGCTATAGTTGTCGAAATGGGAAGAACCAAATCGCAAAAGAAAAAGTCAAAGCTCAGCAAAAAGAAGAAAGTTTCTCGTCGCTCAACCAGCAGCTCCTCCGAATCAATTAGTTTGTCTGATGAGTCTACTCGCCGTGAAGTTTGTGACAGGAGGAACGCCGCGCCGCGGATAGGAATACGTCGCGTTACCGCGAGATATCACCAACGTTAAATGGTTCTGATATTCAGCAAGAGATGGCTCAGTTTCAAGATCTGTTGAAATCAAAACTCGGCGAACTTAAATGTAGGGCTACGGCCACTGAGAAAGGTCATAACGATCTTCTTACCCACGAATTCTACCGTCATGAGAACGTAAATGATAAGCATATCCATGTGGGGTGCACCAATAACGGTGCGCTCGAAATAAACTTTATTTGTGAAACTTAGAATGATTAATCCTTACACTAAGCATTACATTCAATTAACATGGATCTGATTTGTAAAATTGTACCCGGCAAATTTACTTTTCAAAAGAAAATCACAAACAACATGATATTTATTATTCTAGGTGGTGAGAAACACTTGGTCGATATTAAAACAAGAAAATTACTCGTTAACACTTGGTTGATTGCATCTGATACAATTATACCTACCAAGGTACAACTACCCAATGAAGTACCATTGACATGATGTATGTTGTCGTCTTTACTTCAAAAGTTTTTTGACCCAATTGGTATCCTTGCTCCAGTACTGATGATACCAAAAATCTGTATACAAGATTCATGGCATGATTCTAAAGACTGGGATGTCCCTTTGCCTCCCACAGCGTACCTTAAATGCCAACGTTGGTTTGCTGAAATAGATAGTTTGTGGACTCTTCAAATAGAGAGACATTTGCATTTTGACGAAGGCACTGTGCAGCTGCATGTATTCACTGATGCTTCCGAACGTGGCTATGCGGCGGTCATCTATGCCAGGATTGTTTTGGAGACAATCAAATTGTCCTTTGTTCAGGCTACAGCTAGATTAGCCCCCACTAAACGCCGCACCATTCCACGGTTAGAATTGATAGGGTGCTGGCTTGGTGCTCAATTGTTAAAATCACGGTACATTATAGAGGTATTGACACGAACGTATATTAGCCGTGTTCGTTACTGTCGCATGAGTTGTGTCAGTTGATGTAATCTCCGCTAGGAGCGTTGCAAGTAATTACTAAGCCGGAGAACTAGATAAGTTCAGGGCTACAGTAAACAATTATTGCTTATTTGCTTATCTGAAAAGTTTTTCAACATCCGAATGTGATCCGAATCGTGTTTTTTTATTTATTCTGCAATTTTCAATAGTAGTTTGAAATATATAATTCGTTCGTTCAAAGAAATACAGAAATAATGCCCGCATGCTTCGTGGTTTACTGCAAATCGGGATTTCCAAATGCAAAAATAAAGGTATGTAACTTGAAGATAACTTACAAAATACAACACCATTTGGTGGTATCATCGTTTGGAAGTTGTGATCAAAGTTCGAATTTTGATCACGTTAAAGTTGTACAATTAAAGTTTAGAACACTAAACTTCAACTTCAGGTTCCACTTTTCCGTCCTCCCGCCGATCCGGAAATCTTCCAACAATGGGTATCGGCCGTTCCAAAGAGATCTATTCCATTGACGAGAAAAACTAACATATGTGCATTACATTTCCGCGAAGATGAAATTGTCAGGACCCGAACAATAGGAGAAGGTTTCGCGCAGATGCAGGTACGTGTTTTTTCTTCTAATTGGATCGAAAAAATGAAAATCTGAAATCTTATTTGTCTGATATTATTCCTGTATTCTTTCCAATTTTGAAAAGGTAACTTTACAAAAGCCGAGGCTCGTACCGAACGCGGTTCCGTCAATATTTCCGAACGTTCCATCGCATTATATTCCTCTTTCCGTGCGCTCGAAGAATAATCCGAGAAAACCTCCTAAGCTGCGAGGAAGTACAGGAGAACTACAGATAAATCCCACAGGTAAAGTTGAACACGAAGAGTGAATGTACGTTCACATTTCTCAATTATGTACATAATTCCAACTCGGCTGGTTATATTTTAATTGCGTGGTTTTGATGTAGACCTCCTGCATTTCTATCATCTTTATTTTCGAAAAAACGCAACTTTACATAAGGAGTATTTCTAACCACGTAGTTACTTCTTGTTACAGATGTTAAATCTTCAAATATTGACTTGGATGTAAAAGCTGGTCCTTCTTCATTGGTGAGAGACGACGAATCGAGTGCAGGTTTCATATCTTTTTTACATTTATGTATTGAGAAAATACGTACGTATTTTTGTAAGAATGTATAATTATTATTCCTTACCACGCATCTTCCAGATGAATCTACTTCGAATACTGAATTGGATGTAGCTGGTACTTCATTTTTTATGCGAGACGATGAATCGAATTCGGAAGAACTTCAATTGGCTGAATCAACTTTCAATGTATGGGACGTGATCGATAATGTAGTATTGCCCGTTGCGTGGATCCGATTTACAGCAACAGAAACAAAAATTCTCGCGGTAATGCAGCTCTCCAGTAACAAGGAACCGAGAGTGACTGCAGTGAAGGAGATGAGAATAACAAGACTTTCTAACGAAGTGCGAGCTCTAGTTCTGGGCAAAGAATGGTCTCGTCAAGTAGTCCTATCCGCTGAAGAATTGTCTGTGTACGCATCTGAATTTTTTGAATCAGTTTTCTGTCTAGGAGTACCTCCTACCTCCCAATCAGAAATGGTGAAAATAGTTAGGCATGGCGAAAAAAATATCTTAAATTGGTGGCAGAGCACGCATTGTACAAGGCGGATTGTGGTGAAAGATGTAACCATCTGTGAAAAATGCGATTCGATACGTAGAGCGGTATTTACGGCAGAAACAAGGTTTGTGACTGTTTTCATAAATAGTAGCTCATTTATTGTAATCTTTACGTGCTTTATACATTGCTCATGTGTTCAGTATCTGAACCTTTCCCATTTCCTGATACCGTAGAGATATAGGGAGAGTGTTTGTACTTGTCTAAGATTTAGTTTTGATAGCCGTTTTTTCTTTCAAGAGGTAATTCCCGACAATAACAATCTGTGGGACTGAGCGATTAAATTCTTGTTACCTGCATATTGCATTAGTACCTTATGTAATTTAGAATTCAATTTTTGTCTTTGTAGGCTCCGAATTAACCCACAGAAGATAAGAGTGAGCAGTTCTGAAAAGAAGCGACAACGTTCTCGTTCCCTGCGAACTATCCAGACAGCAAAGCGAAGGCTAGAATTTTCCAAAACTACCCTGAAAGCGGACAACAAAGCCTTACAACAAAAACTTGACGAACTTTCTCGAGAAGTTATTGAAACCCACATTAAACGCCTTAATATTCCACCTGCTCAAGCGATGGTATTGAAGGAAGTATTGCGTATTGCAAAGTATACTTCGAAAAACACGAAAAGATACTCTAGTGACTGGCTTCTTACATCCATGTTGATGCATATTCGTTCTCCGTCCACGTACTCATTTATTTACAAAAATGAAATTTTACCTCTACCATCATCGCGTACCATAAAACGACGCTTAGGGATGGTCAAATTGGAGTGCGGCTTTGATCCCATGTTTTTTGAAGCGTTGGAAGAAAAAATGAAGTCAAAAACGGAAATACAGAAATATGTAGTTCTCATCTTTGATGAAATGAGTGTGCGTAAATCACTTAAAGTCGACCCAAAAACTCTTCGGTATCAGGGTATCGTCGATTTTGGTGAAGACGATATAGGTAGCACCAACAACGATCAGTTAGCGGACCATGGTTTAGTTTTTGGTATTTCAGGATTAGCGGATGACTACTTCCAGCCGATTGCATGTTTTGCTGCAAAAGGTGCTACAAATGGCGTCACTCTAGCAAAACTCATAGTCCATGCCATTCTATTGCTTGAGCGTGCAGGAGTTCGAGTTATAGCTATGGTATGTGACGGTGCTAAACCTAACAGACGGATGTGGAAGGAATTTGGAATAAGTGGTGAGCTTGGATCAGCAAACAATTCTTTTGAGAACCCCTACGACGAATCTAGAAAGATATGGGTCTTGTCTGACGTCCCACATCTTTTTAAGTGTATCCGCAACCGTTTATTATCACACGAATTAATGGTTTGTTTAACCTTATATTGAACTCAATAATTATTATACTCAAGAAATTTTCCTCAAATTATATAGTATACGAACCTTTTTTTCCCCTTCTACAGACAAAATTTGGAATAGTACGATGGAGGCACTACCAAGTTTTGTTTGAAGAACATGAGAAGTTACCTGCAAACGTGCGCTTGTGTCCGCGTCTCACCGAAGCACATGTTAGGCCAAACACATTCCAAAGAATGAGAGTCTCATTAATGACACAGGTAATGATTGTGTTTTCATCATTAGCATAATTTTTGCGCCGGAAATTATTAAATGTGTATGTCTTATATTCACAGATTTTCAGTAAGTCTGCATCTCTTGCCATTGATATTTATCGCGAACGACTCACGGAAGAATTAGAGGACAGCCAACCGACAGCGAATTTTTCGCGATACATGAATGACTTGTTTGACAGTCTAAATAGAAGGTATGCAGGTGAAGGAATTCGATCTGGCAGCTCAGATATCGATGTAAGTAGAATAGAGAAAGTAGAATGAGAAGAGTAGAACACTTTTCTCTCCCTCTGAGGAATTTATTAATCTAGTGATTCTCATTATAAAACGTGTAATATTATTTTCACTAGACCATAAAGGAAGGTCTGTCTTTCTTAAACTCGTGGGAGTCGGAGGTGAAGGAAGGTATCATATCCAGCGAAGAATTTTTAACCAAAGAGACAGCTGAGGGAATGCGAGTCACTTTATCCTCAATTCTCGAAATCATAGAGTATCTTCTCAATGTATGCGGGTTCAGCTATGTTTTAACTGCAAAACTGTGTCAAGATGTATTGGAAGTAAGTCTATTCTAGATTTAAAACCTTATCTCTCAATAATATTAAAATATGAAATAATTTTCCACTTTTTCTGTAGTCAAAGGAAGTACAAATTCCATCGTGCTGGACACGTCAATATATTCCTATAACAAAGCAGTTACCCAACAATATCGTGCTGGACACGTTCATCGTATGAGTGTTACAATTCAGTATTAAGTACATCGTGCTGGACACGCTTCTTGTACCAATGCCTAATATCTACATCATGCTGGTCATGAGCCTTCTACAGTAGCTTTTATTTATTATTAAAACAATATATTTATGTATGTATAGTCGTGACAACAAGTGCTAAGAAAACCGGGCTTAGGGTGAGAAGTATGAAAACTTGAGTTTTTAGCTGATTCTTGTAGAGAATTTAATGATGAATCGCAACCTCCTAGCTGTAAAATTCATCGAGTTAGAGTAAGTAGTTCAAAGTTGAGAAATGAAAAAAAGTAGTTTTTGAGAGAACAGCGTTTTAAAGTTTCAATGATATCAAGTTGTAATTAAGTTCAGTCGAACGCAAGTTGATAAAACTTCGCATTTCTGAGGTAAAATTTCATAGCGAATCCAATGAGACTATTTTAACCAAGGACTGATGAAAATTCTATTTTTTTCGTTTTTTGGCAATATTCAAAATGATCTTTTCTCTCTACGCCCGGTTATCTCAGCACTTGTGTCATTGTAAACTCGTACGTATTTTAAACTATGTTCTAATACATGACGAGTCTCTGGTCTCAAGGAACTCTTCCGAGCCTAAAAACACGCCGTTATCTTACTCCGTACTTGTACGATATTTTAATATATTTTTTTACATTGATCATAGTAAAACGCATGTTAATTCTATCAATTTCCAAGCGGAAAGCGGCTTATAAATTGATGAGTTCATAATTTCAGTCGATGTTATCTGATCAAAAACTTACGGCACTGATTTCAGTGCGGTAAGTAAGGGACAGAAAAATTTCCCACATTGATACCTCTCTCGGACGTCGTACCTGAAAAATTTGTACCGAAAATATTGGTGAGCTTTATCAGAACCAATGTAAGGAAATAGAATGCGCGACTCGTTCTGGGAATTAAAGTAAGCAAACAACTTGTGCGCTTGCTCCACTTGGCTTTGCCTTGTTTTGCAAACATCACACTTGTTTATCGCTCACTTTCCGAACTAGTCGCGTAATACACTATTTTTACAGGATTTGATGTGTCAGTAAATTTATCGATGTACTAGCGTTCAGTTTCTTACATTCACGTCGACGACCAATGCACAGTTCGTCCTCATTATTATTTTTGAATTTGTTTAGAGCACATGTAGCTCGTTATATTTATTTCTTATATTATATTTCATATCTTTTTACTCTTTTTTTCTCGCGGATTTTTGTATCTTAAATTGTGGTTACTTTGTTAATAAAAAGCATCCATCACTTTTACGATTATTCAGTGCTCGAGAACACTCATTTTCAACTCGTCAAACATTTCTCTTGAAATTTTATACCGACCTTATAAATTAATTTTTTAATATACAAGATAGTAAGTACAAGTATTGACTTTGCATATGAATTTTAGCACGGTACATTAGATTGCAAAGTGCATCATTTTTGAATATGAAGCGGAACAGTGCGAAAAAGAGCTGAGAGTTTGAGAAAGTTCACTTTCTTTGCATTTTTTCGGTTGTACTGCTGCAACCTTATCTACTGGCTCAATCATTATGATTGCTATCGTAATTTCGTTCGATTCCTTTTCGTGATTTTTACTTTATTTTTCATGTTTATACGTACTTGACCAAAAATCTCTTGCTTTGCAAACTTGTATCGTGACATACTATCTTATTTAACAGACATCTTTTGAGAATTCTGCATCTCTGCTTCTGTACACTAGTTAGGTTGTCGGTCTTGCAAAAATTTAAATCCTCTTGTTAACGAGCGGAGCAAAATGAGCTGTCTGTTAGCCTGCGGGACTTGGAAAATTTTTGAGCTTCGGTTCATACATGGACCCTTTTTAGCCAAACCCAACCAAGCGACATGATAACGACCTAGGGAAAAGGAGAATCTTCGCTTATAGTAAAGGAACATTTTCTTCATTTCTTTAGATTGTTGTCATGTCGCTTGGTTGGGTTTGACTGAAAGGGGTCCATATGTACGACTTAATTGGAGCCTCCGCTCTTGTATAGTATCAAGGCACAACATGATCTTCATTTATTTGGCTCTGCCAGCACATTTGTTTTGTATCATCTATTTTTCTTTCATTATTCTAGCGATTTTTTGGAATCATCAGACAAGCCGGATGTCAAAACGATCACCCGGCTATGCCGACATTTTTACAGTTATATCGTTTGTTGTCAACGTACCAATTAATTAAACCACCAAAATTCGGAAACTGTAGTGTCGACGATAATACTGACGGCGGAATGAAATCTGGAATCACCTTCGATGACTTCAAACGTATTTTCAATGAGGATGAACCATCCGAATCTGCAATCCAGCAACTGAAATTGCAGTTAGATTCCCTAGTTGAACAAGAGGACTGGGACGACGAAGATATCATTTCGGGAGAGTACGATGGTACTGGAGAGAATGAACTGGTGGACATGATTTTGTACTCAACGTGTGGCTATTTGTGTCGTCGCTTGCTGAGGTTCACAAAATGTGAAATGTGCCGTGAAGCTCTGCTCACAAAATTATCCACATCCGAGATCGTAGTTGCCGAACTGGTTAATTTAAAAACAAGAGGTTTTTTACTACACAGTAATTTATATTTGTTCAAATTGTTTCGACAAACTGAAACTTTTTTTGCCAACAATGTTCATCTTTCTAACTGTTACGAAAAAACTGTTAACGATGTTTTTGAACATTGTAATATGACTTACCCGTGTGACGAGCACAAAAGTCAAGTACTAGCTATGGGTTTGCATTATTATATCGTAATGCGAATGCGCCAATACGAGCGCGAGCAAAATCGGCGGCATAAAAAACGAAGCCAGGCCAAAAAAAAGGAGGCTAAATTATGTCAAACTTAATTATTAGTAATGTAGCCTTAATTCCTTTCTTTCACATATTATTAGTAGAAAAAAAATAAAGTAAAGCGACATTTTTTCTTATTTATGTGAGACACCAACTTATTAGATAAAGAATGAAATCCTGCAAAATTTGCACGTATCTATGTATTTTTATTCTTGAATCATGATTTGCGAAGCAATTGACACGAAACATTTACTTAGGTACCTACGAGCTACTTGAAATTTAAAAATGTGTGTACGAAGATCAGAGGAAAGTTTTCTTATATTATATTGGGTACAGAGTCTATTCAATGAAATTTCATAATAGTAACTCACTTCACAGAACATGAGGCGTAAAATTATTTTCGAAGAACTAATAATTTAAATCACGACGGCAATAACCCTCGAAAGCCGCGAGAGAATGCATACACAACGCAGTTCCTCGCATTACTATGCTTAGCAATTACTTGCAACGCTCCTAGCGGAGATCTTGTCAACTGACACAACTCCGGCGACAGAAATTTCGCGTCGTGTCAATACCTCTATAATGTACCGTGGTTAAAATTGACCCTTCAGAGTTTGACGATCACTGTGCAGCCGACTCCACCACTGCTCTTACGTGGATTAAGAACGGCAATGACTGGTCAGTCTTTGTCCAGAATAGAGTGAAAGAAATAAGACTTTGTTCAAGTCCTCATCAATGGCATCATGTGCCAGGAGTAGACAATCCTGCCGACCTCCCATCCCGGGGTTGTTATCCCTCGAAGTTCGCCTCCTCAGGATGGTGGGAGGGAGTTAATGTGAGACTCTTGTTCTTCTTAGTAGTTATACAAAAGTGGTTCAAAACCTTACATTTTTTTCTCACAAGCTACGGATAGAAATGTCGATACGTCAACTGCTATACTCTGTTCACGATAGAAATATGACCTTGAGAACGGAACGGTAGATTAAAATTACCCGGAGCGTTCCGTTCTCGAGGTCATATTTCTATCCTTCCTTAATGTGAACAGAGTATAGTAATGGGCAGCCGCCGAACGAAAAATTGTTCACGCAACAAAACCTACAACAAGCGATAGAAGCTGCTTTAGCAGCACTAGGTGCATCAAAACGCAATGAATCGGAAAATGAAAATGGCAGTCTACGAATAATACCCGAGTCAGACAGGTTATTTGGTAGAAAGAACTACAAAAGCTGGCGATGTATGGTTGAACTGGACCTTCGCAGTTACGACCTGATTGAGTGTATCGAGAACGAGTCAGGTGATCCTGAATGGAATGAGAGAAAAGGAAGAAAAATGTTGGCGAGAGCTCAAACATACGTAAATAATTCAGTGTCAAGTACCATTAAATCAAGCATAGTGATGTGCACGTCCGCATATGCGGCACTTAAAATCATTCAAACGAATTATGGAGAAAACGAGACGCAGGATGCTATGGATTTATATAAATCCCTTCTGAACCTAAATTTTCGACATCATTATAATAAACAGAGATACGTTAATCAGTTTGAAACCTTAGTTGCAGATTTCGCAGAACGCAGAATTCCACTAGACGACGCACTACAGCGTATTATTTTTCTTAATAATATCCAGGATATAGAGAAAATCGGCTCAACAGCGTCTACTTTCTATACGTCCATGTGCATACAGCCCAAGGAAAACAGAACCATGGCATTTGTTCGCCAACAATTTTTGAATCTTGTCTTTCCAAGAAGTGAGAATCAAAGTCATTCGAATTTAAAAGGTATGTTAAGGGTGGATAATATTAACTTGAAATCAAATACTAAAAACTGTGATGAAATAGGGAATTCGTTTGGGTTGAAAGTAAGTAATTCCCGTTGTGCGATTTGAGATTTGTCACACTGTGTGTCAACCGAGTGACAGGGTGACAGATCGTGATTTTTCGAGGAAACTTGTTGTCACCTTGTTGGCACACTGTGTGTCAACCAGGTGACAAGGGTGACAGACCGTGATTTTTCGAGGAACCTTGTTGTCACCTTATTGTCACAGAAAGAATATATCACCTGGTTGTCTCTCGCTTATCACATGGAGTGACAAGGTGAGACAAGAGGGTGACTTGATATAGTGAGAAAGTACCTCGTTGTCACTCTGTAGTCACTTATTTTCTAAGTAGTGCGACAAGCGTGGCTGCAAAGAGCGACGAAGAAGTGAGTAAGGTGACAACGCGATAATCTTGTGTCACTTGGTTATCGCAGGTTCATCACACAGGGTGGGCTGAAGGAGACAACGGAGTGACATTATTTCTTCTGAAGGCAGCACATTGTCACCCTGTACACACGCATTTCCAAGGCCGAGTGACAACTGTGGCTGAAAAGGGAGACAACAAATGATACCAACAAGCACTGCAGTCACTTTACAGTCGCACGCATATGTGATAGCGTGACAATGAAGTGGTAACAAGCACCCAAATGAATTCCCTATCTCACAACTTTCAATTATTCCGCCTAAATGAAAGTAAATTTGAACTTCACAAACGGAAACTGTCGTTATAACTGATCATTATACGTTGTCCAGCGGTGTAAATCGATATATTCTTGATCTGAAGAGGCCAGAAACGGAAACTGTCGTTATAACTGATCATTATACCTTGTCCAGTGGTGTAAATTGATATATTTTTGATCTGAAGAGGCCAGTATACGTAAGTACCATCGAATTACCCTATTCCTATAGCGACATTATATACCTTGTCCAGCGTATCGATCGATATATTCTTGATCCGAAGAGGCCAGTATACGTAAGTACCACCGTCAAATTAGCCTATACCTTGCAACATTATACCTTGGGTCCAGCGTATCGATCGATATATTCTTCTGAAGAGGCCAGTATACATAAGTACCATCGAATTAGCCTACTCCTTGCGACAAAGTGAAAAACTACATTTTTGTGTAATTCATAAAAATATATTTACACCGCAGATTCCATTGCATATTCATGGATCTTACTCCTGGCGCCGATAGATCTCAGCATGAAGGATTTCAGCATGAAGGATCTCAGCATGATGAACATACTCCTGCCGATAGACCTGAGCATGAGTCAGTACGAAATACCTCTTAGTATGTGCCCATATTCCTCGAGTAGTTTTTCATTACTCGTAAATTAGAATTATATTGGCCAAGAAGTGAAACTGTTTTGTGTTTGTCTTGATGAATATTTAATCGTCCATGTGCTCACCAATTGTCAATGACGACTTTTTCGAGAAAAGAATTTGCAGAGATGGAAAGTAATTGAAAAGCGAAAGAGAAGAAAAATTCTTGTCGCCACTTCCCTGCTCTTTGTGAACATGCTACTAAATGAAGTCACAGTTTTTGCTTCGATAAGGCTACAATACTATGTTTTGAAGAGTAGGTATTAAAGAAAAGGCGGAATTTGTGAAACTATCGAGATCATTATATAAACATACTCGTAAGAATACCGGTACTGTTAATTTTCAGACCGATTCATTTAATTTTATAATAGTGTGAACGCTCCCGTTTTCAGCACGAGTAGGCCTGATGTCAATCGTCGATGATGTAATTTTTCTTAAAAATCTTCTCCTGTTTCGGTTCCTGAGAACAGTATCGCATTTCTCTGCTTTGTTACTCATTGATAGTTCGTATAGACTCCGAAGAAGAAGTGTTGCGAAGTTCAAAACGATCGGTACCTTAGTTTTTTTTTTTTCTTTTAAATAAATGAATTTTGTGACGGAAGTGGCGACACGAATTTTTCTTCTCTTCGATAATTGACCGTCCGGACAAGAATTTTAACCGATAAGAGAATATGTGCCGTCCAAAATTTGAGAGAAATAAATAAATAAATTGTTGAATTTATTTATTCATTAAAAACCCGACGTTTCGATGTGTACTGTTAGTTCATTCGTGTTCTGTAGTTCACTTATGTTGCAACCCTTGATAATGATAGTCGTAACTAAGTACTATCGAAACGTCGGGTTTTTAATTAATAAATAAATTCAACAATTTATTTATATTTATTTCTCTCGAATTTTGGACGGCAGTGCCGGACATATTCTCTTATCGATTAAAAATTCCGTCCGGACAAATTATTCTTAAAAGAAAAGAATTTTTTTAACTATTGAAAAGCGAAATTATATAGGTCTTTAGCGGAAAGCGATGCTTAGACTACTTTGGAGGTGACAAGGTTAAAAAAACGAGAGAGGCGCAGAGAGGAACAAGAAATAAAGGATATCTTACCGTATCCCTGTATGAGGCTAATTTTGTAGCTTTAAAATATGCGTGTAACGTTTTGCGTTTTTGCGCTACACCTTTCGGGCAATGTTGCATTCAACTGATAACATCATTGTACCTCATCGGTACGTCACTGTTAACGTCCGCACTAATTGTAATCCAATACTGGTACTTATCCTTACCAGGAATAAATTTATTTTGGCTATGAGAAAGCAGGGTACGTGTGGTAAGTAAGTGCTTCAAAAAGTCAAGGCTCAATTTTTCTATTGTGAGAAACAGGTAATAATTCATTTCATTTGACGTTTTTATATCAGCAAACGAGAAAGGAAACGAGAAAGAAATTTGAGAACGATGTGTAAAATACTTACATCGATACTGGTACATTTTTGTCTACAATAATGTATCAACTCATTCGCAATAATTTCTCTTGTACTAATGTTCAGATATTGTGATGCCCACTTGGCACGTTCCCGTGGACATCAAGATGGTGAAACCATCCCACATAAGAATCACAGATGTCGATAAACTGAAGCGCTATTGGGAAGCCACAACAACCAATCAAAAGTTGCGCCTGGTACTGCAGCAGTTCCTGCGATCTCGCCGACGGGCGCAGGACAGATCATCACGAGGAAGTGAAAATATTTGAACGCTGTATGCTAAGTGAGGTGCGGATTGTCAATTTTATCTCATATGTATACTAACGTTGTCCAATTACAGAAAATGAGTCAGCGGCCGAAAATCATTCGCCTGAAGCGGATCTGACTTCTCCACCTGAGGTGCAACAGAATTTGTCGTCCGAGTCTCATCTTCTACAACAAATCAGTGACACCTCGTCGCATCAACCATTAGGTGATGAAATAGTGCATTCACAATGTGTTCCCGTTTATTTAAATATTACTTAATGTAACTCGTTTGTATGCGCATTTGTAGACATACAGAACGAATCTCACATCAGAACGATGATGGAGCAGCTGAAGAATGGAGAAGAGCTTGTTGTGGAGGTCCGCAGTTCATCGGTAACGACGCCACTGGACCTGACGAAAAATTGATGAATTCCTACTCATGTTTTGATTGTAACAAGGAACTTGTTCTATGGAGGGTCATCCTAAAAAATTTGGCGTGAGCCATCCATCAAAATTGAATATTTAATTACATTCTATCGATTGCCCTAACTTCTGATATATTGGTCTAATCTGTTGAAATTTGTCTTCACTTTTAATGATGGGAGGGATCGACCAAGCTGTCAAAAATATGAACGTAATTTATCCACACTTTTTATTAGTGCAAGGATCCGTTTTAACTAACAATTGGAAATTTGGTTTTTTCTGCTGCACTCTTGCTGCCGTCGAACTGAGGGTCTACCAGTCACGGAAAACCCGGAAAGTCACAATTTTTAAAAGTAGGTCACGGAAAATCACGGATAATCACGGATTTTCATTTTAAAAGACTGAAAAAAAAAATAAAATAATGAAATATAGGAATAAAATTGAACGGTTCTTTTTTTTTTTTCTAATTGTGGTATGTTCAACTTGTAAAATGATATACTTTACTTTGGGAAAATCTTGAAAAGTCATGGGAAAAGAAATTTTAAGGTCACGGATTTCAATTTTTCCAACTTGGTAGACACCCTGGTCGAACTACGGATAATTGGGTCACCCGTCGAAAATGGTGATGAAATAGGTAGAGATGAGTCATCCAACCGCATATTCTCGATCAATTTTTTAAAATCAATACGGAGTTTCCCCTGTTTCCGTTCCATCGCATCTTTCCACACCTCATACTCTTCAAATTTTTCATATTGGTCGTTATGAACTCACCATGTGGTCGAAATGTACGTGTTTGTAAAAAAAATGAAGAGTGCAGGAAAACCCAAATGTCCAATTTTTAATTAATTTTTCCGCTTCATGGAAAAACATATTGAATCATGTATATATTATCTCTCGGCGTTTAGCTTACTGACTCCCGGGACTCAGTCGCTCCGCCCGTTCGCCCTCTTATATATGTAGCATTGTATATACGTTTAAGATACTGCATTTTGAGTGGACTGACTTTCAGGGACTCACTTCGTAATGGGCTAAGTAGCTCACTCGCCATACTATGTTGCATGTTAGGCCAAAAGTCGAAAAATTCTAAATTTTCCCCAGTCCCTAAACAGTAGATCAAATAATTTTATCACATGACGTTTTTCACAGACTGTCCCAGAGAGTTGACACGTACATGTCAATCAACATGTCGATCCATAGAACAGGTTCCTTGTGTTTCTTGTTCAACTTTCTTTAGGAAGTTGTTGTTTTGTATGTATGTATAAGTATTATATATATCTTATATACCTTCATCGGTGTTCCTATTTTTACCTCCGTCCGCAATTTCTGAATGGAGGCCCAGCCGCAATGCCCCAATCTGAAAATTACGGACGTAAGGTGACAGGGGTGCGTCAACCGAGTGACGCCAATGTAGGTGACATTCGGGTGACACAAACCACTGTGTAAATAGAGTGACAAGAAAGCGACACAAAACCATGCGAAAGTGGGGTGACAAACGTGCTGCAGAATATAGTGTACAAGTGGAGTGACAACCGAGCGACAGATCGCTGTATTCAAACAAAGTGACAACCAAGCGACAGATCGCTGTATTCAAACAAAGTGACAACCGAGCGACAGATCGCTGTATTCGCATCGGGTGACAAGCGAGCGATGGATCCACTGTGATCATAGGGTGACAATAGTAGCCCAGTGAAACGTGCACCAATGAGGTAACAATAGTGTGTCGTGTGACAAAGGAGTGACACTAGAGTGAAGAAGAGAAAGTTGGACACTGTTTCAATAGAGTGACCATAGTGTGAAAAGTCTACAGCGTGAAAATAGAGTGACAAATCGCACAACGGGAAAGTATTTTCGAATTTAACTAACTCTTATCTCTAATGGATTTACAGAGTCAAGCAAGAAACAAAATTCGTATGATTCGAATGTGAATAAAAGAGGTCAGACAAATACGTTTTACAATCGAAATGAAAACGCCGAGTGTATGATTCAAACGACCGTACCGATAATGTACGTTTCAAACCAAACAGTCAACAACAATTGTCCGGAACTTTGAACGCAGATTCAAGTTCCAATTCAAATTCGCAACAGTATTCTAATCCGCAAAATTTGTATCGGGAGCTACTACAGCTCCCTGTGCAACACTAGCGCACTCACACCTTACCCTACAAACCACTCGAATAGCTGTAGACTGGAAGCCCTGCACTGCTGTTCTTCTGGGATAGTGTGCTTAGTAATATACAACAGTATACAGTCTGCAGCGACAATATATAGGTCATGATTCGTGCTAGATTCGTGTACCGACAGAACACATTCAACCAAAATTAAATTGACGAGCAAAAAAAAAAAAAAAAAAAACTCGTCAAACCTGAAAAAAGAGTATTTTTGAAGTGCTCATGTGCAAAATAGAGTATAAAGAGTATAAATTTCCAAGAAAAGAGTATTTTCAGTAAATTAAAAAAAAAGAGAGATGAGTTCTCTTTTTTTAGATCTCCAAAAGAGTATTTTCCTCTAAAAAGTGTATGATCTGGTCACCCTGACATTATAATGATCGCTACGCGACCCGATATCTGCTATGCAATTTTGTTTTTCAGCAGATATCAAGATAAATGTACCGACAAAAAATTCCATCACCTGCTTTGTGTTCTGCAATACCTTTATCATTCCAGAAATACGTGTTTGATATTTTCCGGATACAACAATATGGCCTTGGAAGGGTTTGCCGATGCAGACTACGGCAACAAAATAACTGTCATCTGAACAGATCCCTGCAGCACGCAGCGTATCAGCATCTCCTGCTATCGGTCTCGAAAACCGGGCGCTCCGCCGAGGCGGCGTTTACTGGCGCTAGTCTGGAAAATGTTATGAAAACGTGGTACGCTGGATGTTTCGTTGCATCGGTGGAGCACACTCGTACCCGTACTTCGAGACCAATGACATGGTAGCCAGAGCGCTACAGCGTTTTTTGTGTTCACGAATCTCTGTTGTGGTAAACTGTTGATCCAGTTTTGTGTTCGTGTGTGTACCGTTTTTTGCAAAATCTTGGTCATATTTTTTTATTCTCGTTCCCGGTAAACAATTTGAAGCCCTCTGAAGCCCCTGGGAAAAACTACCCTCTGAAGCCCTCATTTGAAGCCCTGTTGATTCCCTGTTTCCCTCTTACTTCCCTATTGAAGCCCTCATGAAGCCCTCAAATATAAAGGGCTTCAGGGACACAAAAAGGAAACAGGGCTTAATTTGGGAAAAACTACCCTTTTAATTCCCATTTGAAGCCCTGTTTCCTTTTTGTGTCCCTGAAGCCCTTTATATTTGAGGGCTTCAAGTGGGAACAATGTTTACCGGTTTTTTTTTTGTGGTGCTGTGCCCGATTTATTAAATACTATGTAAAATAAAACTTTCGCCGTTTCTTGATATCTTGTATACCTATCTTGTACACTTATCTCGCACACTCAACTGACTCATCTCGCATACTTATCTTGTATATTCGTATCGCGTACTTGTGTTGTAGCTTTTTTTGTGGAGGTATATCGAAAAAAAAAAAAAAAAAAAAAGAGTGAAAAATCCAACGCCAACGGTGACTGTAAGAGTGGCAAGGATAGCTGTAATCAAAATGAAGTGGAGCTGACCGAAGAACAGGAAGAAGAATTATTAACGCCTGTATCAACAAATTCAAAACAAGAAACTACAACCAGTACCGTAACAACATCAGGTAATAATTACCCACCTGTTTTCACGTTACAACGGTTCAGGCGATTATCGCGAGTATCCCGGCCACCCTTGCGACTCATCAACCTTACTTGCCACTTCCTAAACTCTCAATTAGAGAATTTAAAGAAGCTGAGATTCCGACGACCAAGCAGTGGTTAGAAATGATAAAATTGGAATTGAAACCAGCGGATCGGTTAATTTTCATTGAAGAACCACTTGCTGTATCACAGCTACCACATTTGACCGAAAAACACCAATCTTGATGCTAGTGTAATGCAGTTATTTTGAGCGGTAACATCTAAACATGTTTGGAATTACATTCGTAACGCGGACAATTCGTATGACGCGTACACTCACCTCCGTAATCTGTTCAAAAATACCGAGACTCAGGATATGGTTCAACTCTATAGAGAATGGGAAAAATTATTGTTTCAACCGCACTACAATCAGCTGCTATATGTAACTAGATTTGAACAAACTATAGATGAGTTCGGAGAACAAGGATGCACGTTCAGTGAATCTTTCAAGAGAGTTGCGTTCCTTGCAAAAATCTGTGATTTGGATAATATCGATTCCCCGACCAACACCGTTCTATAAAAATGCTATGGGATTGCCGGCCGAACAGAAAACACTGGATAACATTAAGAAGATGTTTCTTGATATGGATCTCTCGAAATTTGGTAAAATACTTACTTGTAATTTAAATAAGAAATTATCAAAAAATAATGAAAAAAATACTAGACGTGATAATCCTGTAGGTAGTAATGATTTTCAAGATAACATCTCCTGCTATCGGTCTCGAAAACCGGGCGCTCCGTCGAGGCTGCGTTTACTGGCGCTAGTCTGGATTGTTATGAAAACGTGGTAAGCTGGATGTTTTGTTGCATCGGTGGAGCACACTCCTACCCGTACTTCGAGACCGTAATGACAATAACCAATTGAAAATCCATCTCCGGATTTATTTTTAAAATCTTAATCTTTGGAAACACAGTCTCATGGGCATCAAAGAAACAATCAACACTAGCCCTTTGAAGTACGGAAGCTGAATTTATTTCATTATGCAAAGCTGCCTGCGAATTACGTCATCTATCGTATGTTCTCAAAGATTTAAATATCTCTGTCAAAAAACCTCTAACTCTATTTGAAGACAACCAATCTGCCATCAAACTTCTCTACAACTATCAAAATAATGCGAGATGCAAACATATTTCTGTGAAAGAAAATTTCTTAATTGACCTCATCAAGAAGAACAATATTCAATTGAAATACGTTCCATCTGGGATCGCGGACATTCTCACAAAAAGCCTCGCACATGTAAAATTTTCTCGTTTTAGACTATTATTAAATCTCATAAATATAAGAATTTCTTGTTTCATCTCGTTCTAGATTTTAATTATGAGATAGAACCTGTAATCATAAAATTTAAATCTTAATCTTTTCTGATTTTATCAAATTCTCCAGATTAAGATTATTGTCAAGTAATTTTTTTTTTTTTGGATTTGAATTCTTTAAATTCAAAATTTTAGTTCTAAGTTTCTTTTTACTTCATTATTATTCCTTTCTTTTTTTTTATTTTATACTATCTTGTATCGGTTCAATATCTTTTTAATTTTAAATTTCAATTATCCTCCTTTTCAAAATCAATAATCTATTTTTTTAAACTTGTATAATTCAGTATGTACTTTCTTGTATCTTGTTCGAATTAATTGAATGCTCGATTAGGGGGGAGGGTGTTGTTGTAAATCTGAAATTGGCTGCACTGTCGTGTTCAAATTTTCACTCACTTGAAGATACTACAGCAGGTATCACTATCGGCGACAATCAAGTGATTGAAGTCAATAAGAAGGGAATTATCAAAGCAAACTGTAACTCTTCTTTATTAGAATTTTGAAATGTTCTATTTAATCCGACCTCGTCTGCCAACCTTGTATCAATGATAAAACTGCTTGAAGCAAGCTGGACGATTGAGAAATTCACTGTTCTAGAAGTCGTGCTGTCAAAAAATAACCGATACAAAATTCGTGCTCTCCTAGACCCAAAGACAAACCTTTGGATGCTACTGATTGAAGTTATCTATCCGGAACATACTGTGCTCCTCACTCTTCACGACTGGCACAGAACTTTTGCTCACCAAAATATGCAGTAAGTATACAGAAGATATTCCGAAACAAAATCAGATCTTGTATACACGAGATCAACACAGTTACGTTCCGTGTCTCAAAGGAAAAGCTACAGGGCCCTCATTCCAATCTAGCACAACAACAGTTCAGGCTGTTGGAGAACTCGTTCATTCTGACCTACTTATCGCTCCCGCGCCTTCGCTCGGCAACTCAAAATACGCCTTAGTACTCAAAGACCATTTTTCCAAATATAGTAAAACCTCCACTTACGGACCCTCCCCAAGAGCGGACACCTCTCTGCAGCGGACAATTTCCGTGGTCCCGATGAGTGTTATGGGTAAATAACATTGTAACCTCCCTACAGCGGATTTTCTCTAGAGCGGACATAAAATTCCTCTTTTTATACCTAGTCACTACGAGAATGTATGTATTTATTGCAGTACGGCAAAGTTTGAATGAACAAAACTTCATCAGATAGTATTTTACATGAATGTACAACAATGGTCGAACAAACGAGAGTGTGTGTAGGCCTATAATTGCACGTCAGTGCATATTGAACGAGAGCAGTAGATGTTCATGTTGCGATGGCTACTTTGCATTGCCAACCTTTGGACCAAGGTATCATACAGAATTTCAAAGTGAGATATTGACGAATGCTGTTAACTCAAATTCTAGCCGAAATTGAAAAAGTAGAATCGGTCGACGCTTTGGCCTCAAAGTTCAACGTGTTAGATGCCATAATGTGGATCCATAGTGCGGTCCGCGAAATTAGCAGTGCATGTCTTGAAAAATATTTCGCAAAATCTGGATTCAATGTGCCAAATGATTCATCTGAGCAAATCGACAATGATACAGAAAGTGAGCTAGCTTTGGCTTTAATTAAACAATTGCCTCCATCAATGCACCAAGACGATTACTTTTCTGTTCATCGTGATTTATACACGGAGGAATATAATGATGACACCTTGGCGTTCATTTCCAATATCGACGACAATGAAGATGAAAAAAGTGACGATGGTGAAATTGAAGAAGTTGAGCCTGAGAGCTTTATGACCACCTACACAAAAGCTATTACCAGTGGTGCGGTGATCCCCCAGTTAAAATCCCCCCCACGGAAAAAAAAATACAGCGCACATGGCGCACAGCAGGTGCTTAGTGCTCGATACTTCATACTGTAATGTACGCTGGAACATACGTTACATTGATGGGGTTGATTTTTGGATTCAGAGTAAAAAAGCAAAGAGTGATAATACAAAGGCAGATGAACGTCAATCTCAGAGTCAACCAAAGATAAATAAACCTCGATCTCAGAGTCAACCACGTAAAAAAGTAAATTCTCACTACCCGTAGCATCAAGTTCATCGTTCCTGACATAACTCATTCGTATTAATTTGTATAGGGAATTTTATCCATATTCCAAATACTAAACAAAGCTGATCCGATGAAAGATGCATACAAATATAATCGAGAAAACGTGGCCGAAATGTCGAAACAAGTAAGTACTCACTAGTTTTCAAAACTTCTGTGATTTTCTAGTCATGTTTATTGGTTCTAAATATGAACTTCAATGTATAGGTCTACTTCAGATATCAATTTCGGAAGCTAGAGGCGGTCGGGTATTTCAAACAAGGAATCCAGAAGTGGGATGTGGTATCGAAAATATCACTATTTCTCCGGAAACAGACGTCTGCAACACAGTTATATCGAAGTAATAATATAACTATTCTATTTGCAAAGAAATATATTCACGAAAACAAAAAAATCACCATCTTTTCCGAATTTTCTAGACCAAATCCTGAATGATACGTGAATTCGAGAACTTATCATCGCTGCAGATAAATAGGATGAAATAACGCAAATCGTATACAAAATCATTGTTACTTCCGTAATACCGTTACTTCTTTTAAATGCATCTATTATTCGATCATTTCTGTACTAATACTTTACTTCAAACATTTTCGCTTTAAAATTGAGTGAGCAGTTTCAAAAGCCCACCGGTCTAGTTTTATTTGAACACTTTTTCATGAAGTAATACAACTATTATGTTATAATGTAAGGATGTGATCGTTCTTACATAGTTTTCACAACGAAGAATTTTAAAAATATTGGTACAGTAAAGATTTTTCTCATTAAATTACTCCAGAATATTACGTTTCTTCGACGATGTGATCCGTTGGTTTCACATTGAAATTGTGTTGATACTGATAAAAAATGACCCTCTGGTGCGATGTTGCCGATTTTCAATATTCCGGCCTGATAATTGTAGACGGCCGTGAGCAGCTCCTTGATCTGGTGATGAGACAAGTAAAAGGGCTGTCAGAACCAAAGGAACTTCTTGACCAAATCGAAAAACAACTTCTGTCTGAAGGAGATTCGGCAGATGATCAGTAAAGAGCGGAAAAATATGGAACTGCATATTTATTTCTAAGCACCTAGATAGGGTATATTTGTATAATCTTTACGAATCATGAAATTTCCTGAAAAATGAGCCTTATTTTATTTTGCATATTTTGCATATTTGGCTCCAAAATGCATATTTTTGCATTTTTTCAGTGCTTAGAGTGCATATTTGGTCATATTTCAGCCAATTTTCACTATTTTTTGAATATTTTATTCATTTTCCAATATTTAGCGTTGTTTTGTATTATTTTTATTTCAGTTGTTAAAAACAACACTGATACCCATTTTTCACATAGTGTCTTGGCACTGAACTCTTTATTTTATTTGAATATTTCCGTTTTTTGTGTGGCATTGGTATCAGTCTTTCTCCGGTATGAAAACTTGAAAACAAAACAAAACACCGATGACGAGGAGAGGAAGGTTGTCTCGAAGCACATTTTCATTTTCAGTTTCACCTGCATTTACCTCACGGTTACCTGTTGGAGATAGTTAGTTACCTGTAAAGGTTACCCTTACCTGTTACCTGTAATTTAGTTACCTGCTTCTCTCCTTCGGCAAATAAAAGAAATAATGCCACCACGGAATAAGAATAAACCACACACGAAAGCCAGTATCTTGGCGGCTAATTTCAGCGCAGATGGTATTGTTGCCGAGGGTATGACTTTAGCTTGCCGTAACTGTGGAATTTCACTTGGAGACGTGAATTCGATGAAGAAATTCCAGATTGAACAACATATAAGAACGATGAAACACAAGAATAATTCAGATTTGAAGAAGAAATATACTTCTCCAATTGCTGCCGATAAGCTGAATTCGTATTCATCGGATTTATGTAAAGTACGTTCTTTCTGTTGTTCAAATTTGAAAAGCAGCGTTTTGGGGAAAAATATACTTATACCTATTTAAATTTTCTTTCAAAAGGCATTGATCGCAGCGAATATTCCTTTATTTACTATAAACAACAAGGAACTCAGTGAATTTTTGGAAAAATATACCCAGCTGAAGACTCCAGATGAATCAACCCTTCGAAAATCGTTCTTGAATGACGCCTATGAGGAAACAATAGATGAAATCAGAAAAGATATTGGTAATGGTCCAATTTGGTGCTCAGTAGATGAGACGACAGATGTAGAGGGAAGGTGTGTAAATTCTCAAAATATTTTACTGGGAAAAGTATTGAACCCTGATTCATGTTTTTATTCTGTATTTTGTGCCAGGTATGTCGCAAACGTCATTGTGGGCAAATTGTCTCATGAAGAAGTGAGTGAATCCTATTTGATCCATTGCGCAGAACTAACGGCAACAAATTCTACAACTATTGCTAAAATTTTCAATGATGCAATGCATAAGTTATGGCCGTCAGATCTCAATGAGAAAATGGATCAAGTTTTCCTGTTTGTGAGTGATGCTGCAGCTTATATGAAGAAAGCTGTAACTAATTTGCAGATTTTATATAGAAATATGACTCATGTAACGTGCGCAGCCCATGGACTCCACCGAGTTTGTGAACTTATACGAAGTGAATATCCTTTGACTGATTCATTGATCAGCTCGGTGAAGAAGATTTTTTTGAAAGCTCCATCGCGTGTCCACCGTTTTAAAGAGATGTATCCAGATTTGCCACTTCCTCCTCGACCAGTTACAACGCGTTGGGGTACCTGGCTTGCAGCTGCTGAGTACTACGCAGATCATTGGATTAAGATAAAAGCAATTGTGGAAGCGCTTGAAAATGATGCCCTTTCAATTGAATCCGCTAAAGCAGTAATCGCAAATCCCAAGCTGATTGCTGAACTGACAAAATTGAAAGCCAATTATGTCTTTATTGGAAAATCCATAACAGAATTGGAAAGTGCTAAGCATACTCTGGCAGAAAGTCTATCTATAATCCAAAATACTGTTGAGAAACTTATTGCATCAGCTCCTGATACTAAAATCAAACAGAAGATGGCATTGGTCCTCGATAAGAACGTCGGTTTGAAAGCTTTATCTGCTGTGGCTACTCTCAACATGGAGCAACTGGCCAAATACAAAACGTTTGAGAATATTATGTCGCCTTCAGAGTTAAGCTGTTTTAAATACGCGCCCATTGTTTCTTGTGACGTTGAAAGATCCTTCAGTTTGTACAAACGAGTTCTCACAGATCGTAGACGGTGTTTTACTTTCCAAAATTTGGCTATGCATGTTGTAATTGCCTGTAATAACAAAAAGCTCAATTCTTCTAAAAAATAATAGCGTATTATACTCCTTTATAAAATATTATTCATGTTCATTTTATACATTTTCACTTTTCAGGTCTTAAACAGAACAAGTATCTTAGTTAGAATCTAAAGATAGCGTGGTTTTCAATTTTCAGCAATGGTACGCTCTTGAATCCTTGAAAGAGATAGGAATACAATGTTGGGACTGAACGGCTATCATTTTTTATAATTCCTTTGTTGATATTTTTCAATATTTTGACTTCTTGTATTTCATCAATCATCATCTGACTGCACACCTCGTTGTTGTCGGATCAAGTTTAAGTGTCTAAAAGAGAGTCTTGCATCGTTCAACAATTTTTTCCAACACGTATAGAAAAGGAATCTTGAGAGTCCTTGGATTAGAATTTTATTCATGGAAAATTTCAAACAGCATATATGATTTCTAATATCTCTATTTTGGTATATAATTTATTTTTAAAATTTAGAATTGTGTCGCGCATTTCAAGATCACTTTTGACGATAGATATCATAGATGGTATCTTTATAAATTTCAATGAAGGATGTTTTTTGATGATGCGACCTATTTCAGATAGGTCATCTCCAGTTACGTACACAGGAACATTTAGATCATTAGGCTCTGGCACCTGCTGATCATCAACGTGAATGAAAATTCCCAATGGGTCTGAATCTGGATCTGGATTCTTAGAAACATGCGAATATTGCGTACATACTGTGAGAACCTCAACATTAGGAAGATTTGTTAGAAGTTGAAGTTGACGAAATAATGTACGGTGGACCTCTTCCGACGCTCTGTCCATTTCATCTGGATCAAAACAATTGATTCCTGCTGGCATAAGTGAATAGTGTAACTGTTTCTGCGGTTCCATCATTCGACATTCAAGATTGCAATAGCAATTTGGGAAATTAATTTGTGAGTTACAAATGTTACAATCACTGGTAGTGAGTAGTGAGTATTAGTATTACCCTGTAAAGCTGTGTAGAGTGTAGTATTTTCTTGTTATTTTTCGTTCTGTGAGTCTTCGCTGATGAAAAATGATAACTTGATAAATGATAACTGATAAGAAAGACAAGGTAGAATGAAATTAGGTGCGTTTCTGGCTCATCTTCTGCGCGCGACTCGTTCAGTACTAAAAATGCTGTCGTTTGACACCCATATTGAAATTGCATATTTTGCATATTTTTGAGTCAAAACGCATATTTTTGGCATATTTCAGCTGTTCAAAATGCATAAAATATGTGCATATTTTCAGATTTACAGTGCATATTATTCCTTTCTTTAATGATCAGTGGACGCGAACACTGATTAATTTGAAATTTGATGGCAGTAAAGACGTTATGACGTACCGTAAAGTAGCCATACTTGGGATGTGGGCCATATTTGGGACACCGCATGTTTTTTTTCGTTTCACGCGCGGTAACACTGTAACGGTAAGAGGTAGCGCGTTCCGCGTGACGTTGTATTTTTCTCGATGGCAAGGTCGTTTTTATGCAGTATAGAGAACTTGACAAACTCTACCTTGGAAGTTATCAAAAAATTCGTAAACATTCCGCGAGAAATCGTTCGAAAACCTGATACCGGTAAACCTCATTGTCGAAATCAGCGACTGATTCACGTGCCCACGTGATCTCAGTCACCATATCGACTTTGGTAACGTGACACGTTACACGTGACACATGATACCAAAGACAGTGAAACAGCAGGTATGCGCTCGTTGCCAGCTGATTGTCAGCTGACTGGTTGCGAAGTCGTCCTCCCTTGGGGCCTCTGGAACTGGTTTACAATGGATGATGAAATAGGCCACGCTGCTATTACCAAGCAACTGCGTAATTATTTCTCCCCTCGTTGTATGCAGTACAAATCCGGACTTCGGAATTCGAGTATTTCTGTGTATTGAATGCGGATGAATCGCTTGGTATTTGTGCGGCTAGCTATTTGAGAAAGTGATCGATATTATTGTAATTGCGGATTTTTATATTGCGAACTTTTGCGGTAGAAGTGTAGTTTAATTTCATTAGGAGTTCATCAAAGATGGCTGGAGAAGACGAAGACAGCCTCAATAATGTAAGTGATCTCTTCCTTTATTACTCATGCTTGATCGCGATCATGTTATGTACTACGTGTTCAAAGCTCTCGGAAACTTAGCTAGTAGTTCAGGTAGTTCAGGCGATTTAGGTAAAGTTAGGATGCAATTCTTTTAGATAGGAAGCTTTGTTAGGTAGGAATTACAGAGCGGCGAATCCAACGGTTTCCGGAGAAGGAGCGGTGCTTCTCTGAAGAATTAATGATACCGATGCGGCGGTACTAATCCTCTTTTTTACAGGAACGTCACTTACATCTCAATCGAGACTAACGGGCATTTGTATGTATTCTTATGTCCGTTAGGTGTTCCTGCTAAAGACTCCAAGAAGAAGAAGTCAGAGTAACTTCGGCGGTACGATCGTGCTCTGTATTTTATTCCGTTTTATTCCGATCTCCTTTGATCTCTCATCAATCTTTTCTTATTATTGGGGTTTTCATTTTGTACTTTCAAAATCTTTTATAATGGGTGTTCATTTTTTACAAATACAATTTAATCCTTCTATTAGTCTGATATCTTTATTGCTTCTTTGGGGGTCGCGGGAGGGATCTGCACTACAATTGTCCATGCAGGGACAATTTGCGGTCTATTGTTGTCATTACAGAAGATTTCAGGCATGATGGGTTCAGTATCCAGGAACTTGGGTTTTGTGGAGAGCTGATGTCTTGGGTATGGGACCAGATGTTGGTCTCTTCTGCAGGACTGTTTCTGGGTATTGTACCTATCATGTGAGGTTACCATTCTAGCGCAGGAGAATGGTAGGGGGAAGGTTAGTACCTACCTTCAGCTGAGCGCCGGCTACATGGAGCCAAATTGTGGGTGTGAATCTTGCGTTTGTGATTCTCAGCCGCAGTTTGTGAGTCGTTGAATTGAACATTGAAAGAGAGGAATTCTTGACGACGGTCAATTTTTCTTTAATCTCTTTCCTCCGCCACCCTGCTTTTCTAGCAGGACAATCCCTACATAGTGCGTCACTCTATGGCTAACAGTGAGAAGTTTATGTAGGCCACCTAATACAGCTGTGGCTTTTCCTTTGGAAGTCACATTACAGCTAAGGTGAAGTCAGTCTCAAGCGGTTGAGCTGAGTGTAGGTAAAGATTTGGAGGACACGCCGCTTTGACGGATCTCCTCCTTGTCTGCGTAGTAGTGACAACAACGGAAATTAATCTATCATGCCATAGTGATTAAGAAACTTGGAATCAGAGCTGATCCAATGGCAGTAGCAGCTCTGAGAACTGCCACAGTTCAGTGATCAGATGCTGGCAGCGGTTAGGCCAGCATCTTTGTTTAACAAATTGAGGCCTCAATGCGGTTGTGTGTTATGTGTAGAGTCCTTTTCTATTCCTAAAAAACTGAACTACTATTACAATTTAATTGTCTAAATCTTGTACCCTCTTTATAGGGTTTAGGAGACAACTCACCACCTCGGGACACTAAGCGCCAGTTGCATGCGACTATAGAAGAACTGAAGGAAGATGAGGATACCCTTCAGGTCTTCAAGTCTAGTGGGCTGTCTTTGGATAAGTTGAAAGCTTTTGCAACTGCCTTACACAAGAAGGCTCTTGATGCGGAGGAAGCACTTATCCTAGAACCTGAGATTACAGAGGAAGAAAGAGCAGAGATGAATGTGGTCATCTCATCTATCAAAAGGAAGACTGGAAGTTTGCTCCGAGCCTTTGCACTTCTTCCAGAGAGCGTACCTAGCCTGGTAACTGTTCCCGCCCACCACGCGGAGAAGAAATCCTCGAAGTATCTGAAGCGATTGGATCTCCCCAAATTTTCAGGGGACATTAGAGAATTCAATCAGTGGTGGTGTAGGTACGAAAGAACGGTTCATGTTGATGATCAAATTGACCCGTCCCTAAAGCTGCAGTACCTGGAAGATGCCTTAGAGGACGAGCCAAAGGCGTTTTTTGTGGGATTTTCCCAAACGGATGATAATTACGATGATGTAATTAAACAATTTCGGGCTCGGTACTCAAACGTTGATTTGTTGAGTCAAGCGTATCACCAAGATTTGGAAGCCATCCCAGAATGTTCCAACTCTTGGAAGGTCCAACGGTCCACCCTTGATGAGATCACAAAGATTATCACTAATTTAAACTCTATCGGGATCAGCGTGAACGAAGGGAATGTTCGTTCCCTCGTGATACGCAAATTCCCAGAAGCTACTCTCATGGCGGCGTACACTGAGAGTATGTTTCTGAAACCAAACAGAGCAGAGGCGATAACAGAAACAACCACTTCAATGGAGAGCTTGAGGATACCTTTAGACACTCTACTTGAAGCAGTTCGAAGGGTACTCCTCAAACTTGAGTTTATCGCTCAGGCAAAAGGGGAGGTTAGTGCTCTTGCTCCAGCACCAACTTCCACAGTGCTCGTTGGTACCAAGAGTCAAGGCAGTAACAATCCCGGCAGTAGCGGACAAAGTGCAGGAAAGAGGGTTCCGGCAAAGAGGAGAGCTCCCAGAGCGATTGGGTGCCCATTCTGCCTGCGGGAGAACCACACAGCCACCGCCTGCCGAACCTATAAGACTGTAGCGGAGCGGAAAAACCGGATGACGGTCCTGCAACTATGTTTCTCATGTCTGAGCAGCGGACATCTGGCCATGACCTGTCCAAAACGAGTCATTTGCCAAAAATGCGGTCAGGGCTGCCACCACCTGTCGATCTGTTCCGGTCCTCCTGCACGCCGTCAGGTTGACGAACAGAAACCAAGTACTTCTAAGTCCGGCCAAGATGGAGATGAGGTCCCTAAAAAGTCAGGTACGTTTTTACAGACATTTAAATGTTACGTCGGTGAGGGAAAAAACAAATGTGTTACTAGGGGCATCCTTGACAATGGTTGTGATACCTCCTATGCCGTTCTACCTCTGCTCAATAGGGTTCATGCTGATCTGGGGCCAGCCAGAACTCAAGACATTCAAACATTTGCCACTAATCACTCAAGTACTAAAGTGGTGCATGACGTTACTCTTCCTGTTTATAATCTGAGCGGTAGTAAGCGATTGGTAAAATTTGTTTCTACAGATTATATAGTTGGACAGCATCAGCTAACTCCACCACCTCAAACTGCGACAAAATTACTTCCTCAGGAGTACAACTACGCCGATCAGGATATTTTCAATTCTAACCCTCATCCCATTGAAATACTTCTTGGGAGTGATGTTTATTATGAATTTGTCCACCTCAATGGTCATATGCGGTTGACCACAGGCGTGGTACTCCTGAGATCGTTTTTTGGTTGGATTCCGGGTGGTAGTGGTAGTGTTCTTGGTTCTGGTTGTGTTGCTAAGTCTGCTTTAGCTTCTGCGGTACAGTCTCTCAAGGCGGGAGAGACTGCTGAGTGTCAACCTTTCAATGCGGCAGAGTTGAACAAGAGTTCTGAAGAGGACAAGCTGAATCAGCAGCTTTCTATTCTTTGGTCTCTTGAGGCACTTGGGATTAGACCCTCTGAGCTAACGGATAAGAACGATGCGATCCTTGATTCTTTTAAAGAAACTACACATTTTGAAAATGGTCGTTATGTGGTGCGGTGGCCACGTATCAAGGAAAATATCAGCATCCCTACTAATTACAGAATGTGCATAGCACGTTTAAGAGGTACCATCGAACGCATGTCAACGGAAAAGAGAATTGAGTTACATGAGCACTTCCTTGCTCAAGAGAGGGATGGTGTCATTGAAAGGGCTCCTAAGCACACGCATCATGTGGTCCATTATTTGCCTTACAAAGCAATATGGCGAAATGGTAAGTTACGTGTTGTTTATGATGCCTCTGCAAAGACTAAGTCAGGGCTGTCACTGAATGATGTTCTTCATTCAGGTCCATCTTTGGTCAAAGACATTGTGGGAGTAATGATTGGGATGCGGATGAATCCTATTGTTATTCTTGCAGATGTTGAAAAGGCCTTCTTGAGAATTGGTCTTGATGAAGCGGATAGGGATATGGTCAGGTTTCTTGCTGTTGTGGATTCTAGCAAACCCTTTGACCCAAAGAATCTGATTGTATATCGATTCTGTCGCACTCCCTTTGGCGTGGTCTCTTCACCCTTCCTTATGAATATGGTTTTCCAGTCTATATTTGCGAAAGCCTTGGAAACTGCAGAAAGTAGGGAGGCATATTAGTGTTCCTTAGCTCGTACAAGTCTTTATGCTGACAACTTGGTGATGAGTGTCGTCAACACCTCAGAAGCCATAGAAGTCTTTGATATCCTGGTCGATCATTTTAATAGAGCAGGGTTTAATTTGCGTGACTGGGTTTCTAATGCGGTAGAATTCACCAATGCAATCCCTGAAGACAAGAGAGCTTCACCTGAAGACACAGTCAAAGTCCTAGGACTAAACTGGGACAAAAGGACTGATCGGTTGACTCTCCAATTTGATGGTAGTAAGGCGTTAGAAGTTGCTACAAAGCGGGTAGCGCTGACGCTTCTAGCAGAAGTTTACGATCCATGGGGGGCCTTTGCTCCTTGTATTTTGTTTCTTAAAGTTTTTGTCCAGGAATGTTGGATAATTGGTCTTTCCTGGGATGCAAGGTTACCAGATAAGATGGAAACTAGACTTAGGAAACTCAAAGCGGATCGAGATTCTATTTTAAAAGTCAGTCTTCCTCGACAAATTTGGTCTTCCTATGCTCCCAATTGTACCTTTAAGTTGCATATCTTCTGCGATGCGTCTAAAAGAGCTTACGGTTGTGTTCACTACCTAGTAAGACACAATCCCAAGAACTACCATCAAGAATCGGCCATGATATTTAGTAAGGTTAGACTTGCTCCTCGCAAGATCTTACCCGTAGACCAACTGAAAGAGAAGCCCAATCGCCCCTTTTCAAAGAAGAACATTATGAGGAAGACGGAAAATCGTGGAGCTTGTGAAGAACGGTCCATACCTCAGTTAGAACTGATGGGTGCTGCCTTGGCAGCCCATACGGCGGTGTACATCTGTGCTCAATTGCGGGAGCATGGTGTACAAGTCGCTGAGATTAATTTGTGGACTGACGCCACTACGGTCTTACAGTGGTTGCATTCTCCATCCGTCCTCCCTCAGTTTGTTGAAAACCGGCTACGTGAAATCCGAAAAGTTCCCAACATGACCATCCGCCATGTACCCACCAAAAGCAACCCGGCCGATTACCTCACTCGAGGTAAGAAAGCTGAGGACCTTGAAGACTTTTGGTGGAAAGGCCCGGAATGGCTTACACAGGAAAGGCTATGGCCTTCTCCTCCTCCCCACGCTCCAAGCTATCACACATCTTCTGCAACCACCACTTCCTTGTTGACCCAAAAGTTGACAAGAGTCATGGTGCTGACTGATAGTCTTGAGCAGAAGTTTTCAACTTGGAGCTCCTATGTCAGATGGTTTTCCTCCTTGAGAAAGAACGTCTTTGGAACACGGATTTCATCTCTGTCCTCTACAGAAGAATATCGTCGGGCAGAAATAGCACTTTTGCTAGCTATTCAGCAAAAGTATCTTTCCACTGAGCTTCTTCAGCTGGAAAATGGGATCCAGCCCAAGACATCTCTTGATCTCTTCCTTGATGAAGATCATTTGATCAGGTGCAAAGGACGATTGCAACATTCTGGTTTACCATATGATGCAATTCATCCAATATTTCTGCCCAATTCTTGTAGACTCACAGAACTGCTTCTCTTTCACATCCATAACACCAATGGTCACGTGGGAGCGGCCCACTTACTGGCCACCTTCCGACAGCGATTCTGGGTCCTCAAAGGGCGCTCCAAAGCTAACAGTATTGTGCATCGGTGTACTATCTGTCGGCGAGCCCAAGGGGGACCTTACTCGTTGCCACCTATGCCTCCCTTACCCAAAGTCCGCGTTGAAAATGTCTCACCATTCTTCAACACTGGCGTTGACTGTTTTGGACCTTTCTACGTGCGGGAGTCGGCTCCCACAACTGCGGTCAGAGAATATGTAAAAATGTACGGCGTTATCTTCACGTGCCTGGTTACTAGAGCCATCCACTTGGAGATTCTCCGTGACATGTCGGGCGACCAGTTTCTACTGGCGTTCATCCGGTTCACCAGTCGTCGTGGTGTACCTAGGTTCGTGATTAGTGATAATGGTACCAATTTCATCTTTGTTCAACCTTTAGTTGGTGGCAAGGTGCAATTAACTCATGTTGAACTTGAGAATCACTTCGTTTCCAATAACATTTCTTGGTTGTTTATTCCAGTACTCTCTCCATGGCATGGAGGAGTTTATGAACGGCTTATCAGTATTGTAAAGAAATGTGTGAACAAAATGTTAGGACCATACATCACTAGTTACCCGGTGTTAGAGACCACTTTCTGTGCAGTTGAGAATATACTCAACAATCGACCCTTGACTTACGTCTCCTCAAGTGATACAGTGGAGGCTTTGACTCCCAATCATTTCATGCGGCTTCAGAGGTTGAACCTAAACTCGGAATTGGAACTTAACCCTAACCAACTGGATTCTACGGATTCCAACTTAGTTAAAGGTTATCTAGCGGCTCGGCAGTTGATTGAAACATTTCGCACTGCCTTCCATCAGTTGTATTTATCCTCCCTTCGCGATGTTCATGTCAAACACCATAAACTGCAACGCGGTGCAGTGGCCTTTGCACCCAAGAAGGGCGATGTTGTGCTTGTGCAGCAACCAACTGCTCCACGTGCTCGCTGGCCCCTTGGTGTCATTGAACATCTAGACAATCGCCAGGCTCAAGCCTCGGTTCGTATTGTCAATGTGGACCAGGAAACTCGTTTCCTGACCCCCCTGAAACGCACTTTCTCGACTCAAGTCATCTCTCGCCCCATCTCCCGACTGTACCCCTTTGAGACCTCAACCCCCTCAGCCTCCGCCCACGAGGATACTGGAGCGCTTTCCAAAGCGGTGGAACTTGCTCCTCCTCAGGGCCCTCTGGTGGCCACTCCCTCCACCTCAGGTGAGCCTCCCGCCAAAATGCCTCGGGCATCTTTGTGACCATCGGTGGTCACCTTGGCGTGGGGGGGGGAGTGTCGAAATCAGCGACTGATTCACGTGCCCACGTGATCTCAGTCACCATATCGACTTTGGTAACGTGACACGTTACACGTGACACATGATACCAAAGACAGTGAAACAGCAGGTATGCGCTCGTTGCCAGCTGATTGTCAGCTGACTGGTTGCGAAGTCGTCCTCCCTTGGGGCCTCTGGAACTGGTTTACAATGGATGATGAAATAGGCCACGCTGCTATTACCAAGCAACTGCGTAATTATTTCTCCCCTCGTTGTATGCAGTATAAATCCGGACTTCGGAATTCGAGTATTTCTGTGTATTGAATGCGGATGAATCGCTTGGTATTTGTGCGGCTAGCTATTTGAGAAAGTGATCGATATTATTGTAATTGCGGATTTTTATATTGCGAACTTTTGCGGTAGAAGTGTAGTTTAATTTCATTAGGAGTTCATCAAAGATGGCTGGAGAAGACGAAGACAGCCTCAATAATGTAAGTGATCTCTTCCTTTATTACTCATGCTTGATCGCGATCATGTTATGTACTACGTGTTCAAAGCTCTCGGAAACTTAGCTAGTAGTTCAGGTAGTTCAGGCGATTTAGGTAAAGTTAGGATGCAATTCTTTTAGATAGGAAGCTTTGTTAGGTAGGAATTACAGAGCGGCGAATCCAACGGTTTCCGGAGAAGGAGCGGTGCTTCTCTGAAGAATTAATGATACCGATGCGGCGGTACTAATCCTCTTTTTTACAGGAACGTCACTTACATCTCAATCGAGACTAACGGGCATTTGTATGTATTCTTATGTCCGTTAGGTGTTCCTGCTAAAGACTCCAAGAAGAAGAAGTCAGAGTAACTTCGGCGGTACGATCGTGCTCTGTATTTTATTCCGATCTCCTTTGATCTCTCATCAATCTTTTCTTATTATTGGGGTTTTCATTTTGTACTTTCAAAATCTTTTATAATGGGTGTTCATTTTTTACAAATACAATTTAATCCTTCTATTAGTCTGATATCTTTATTGCTTCTTTGGGGGTCGCGGGAGGATTCTCTTTCTATTTAGTTAGCTACAGCCTCGATCGCGCTCTACAGCGGTACCAAGGTAAGTCTTCCACTGCATTTACTCTAAATCTGCGCTACTAGCGCTACGATTTTACTCTAAATCTGCGCTACTAGCGCTACGATGATGAAATAACTGAACGCATATTTCTCAAGAAAAACCGCGTGAGAATCCTCAACATACGTAAGATTATATTTACGAAGAAAATCATGCATTTCCAAGTGGCTTTTCATTTCCAGCTGGTTTAATTGCTTCTTGCCACAAATATAGCAATGAACATTTTCATGAGTACTGAGGTGTTGTGAAGCGAAATGCATACCCAATACGATTGCATCTTCGCAAATGATCCCGCAATGAATACACATACTGAAAAGTGAATCTGTTATATTCGTACTGCTATGTACAAAGATTATCTATCTTAGTTTCTCAGCGAAATCCGTACTTATTTAGTGAATCATCACTTGTACTACGCGGGATGGAATGCGATTGAAAGCACAGCGAAAAATGACGTTCGTATATTCTTGTAGACTTGAAACGTCTGAAACAGATCTTACAGCTTTCCTCATATTCTGTGCACATTGTAGTCAGCCTCTGTTAACGGTTCAACAAGTACAAGTCATCCTCGTATGAACTTGCCCATCGTTCGGATTATTTTTGTTTTTGAATTTCAGTTATCTCTTTCTGTAATCACTCTACGCGACGCGCAGGTTTTTTATTGTGGCATGCGGCCGCGGAGTCGCGGGCTAGCGTTTGTAGGTTTTGCCTCGGTTCAGCACCAGTGCAGCATCCAGTGCAGTATTTTGGCCGATACTAAAGCCCTGAAAGGGAAGTATGGCAATATCTCTCTTTTGATTCTCTCTTTTCTTTGTTCTCTCTTCTCAAGAATTACCTACTTCATTATAGAAAAACATGAAACAAAACTAGATCCTGGTCGATTTTCCATCATCATTATTGAACGTAAGTTATACTCGTCTTCGACTCGTTTCGCAAAATTTCGCACTCGTTATAGCAAAATTCTCACTTCATAGTCCTTGATATGTAATATACTATAATTATTAATTACATTAGCTCGTAGATCTCGTTCGATCCCAGACGAGGAAGACTTCCTCTATATCATGCGCCCCGTTACAAGTACGATCGTGAGAACGAATTGCAATTATAATGGTCTTGAAACGTTGAATTTTCGACAGGGTCAGAGGAAGAGTTCGTGCAGCCGTATGATACTCTAATCACAGCGTGAGCGGCACGCTGGTTCTGATGGCATGTTTTCATGCTCATTATTTTCCCCTCGAAAAGCACGTTTTTCGTCACTCATCATTGTCGGACGAATGTTATTCGGTAAGTAATATCCTACTTCATTATTAATTGTTAGTGTATGATTACAAAACAATTAACGAAAGAACGAATGCTCCATCTTTGAAAACATTCGAGTAATACCGTTCCGAAGTGAAAAACTCGTATTGTCCCAAGTTTTAGACCCGTCCCATTGATGTTTGTAAAAATCTAATTTTCATTGTTGTTCGTGGTTAAATAGGTCCTGGACGACATTATGAAGTTGGAACTCCCAAGTGAAATCCATCCTGCAGAGGGAATTCCAATTTTATTGATACCGTTGGCTGTATTACTGATATTAGCGTTCAAACATGTACGAAAGATGGGCGCACGAAAATACAGTGATTATGAAGTCGAGACTCTGAATGTAGCACTTGAAGCTGTGAAGAAAGGAACAATGAGCATCCGCAAAGCAGCACAGAAGTTTGGCATACCAAAAAGTACGTTGAGCCGAAAAATTCTAAATAAAAACCCGAAAGCTTACGGCCGGCCAAGAGCTCTAAGTCACCTCGAATCCCGTTACTTAATTGAAGGATTGCTCGAGTATGCTAAATGGGCCTGTCCACTAACTCGCATAAATGTTCGGCAGATTGTTCAAACTTACTTGAATAATAGAGGTCGGGTAGAAAAACGATTCAAAAATAATATGCCTAGTCATGCTTGGGTGAGACACTTCATTAGAACCAATAAAGAATTGAGTGAACGCCTCAGTGAAAATGTATCGCGAGCTCGAATTAGCTTAACAGTAGAAATTGTCAATGAATTCTTCGATAATTTTGAACCATTGGTCGAAGGAGTTGACCCTAAATTCATTCTCAACTATGACGAAATACTTTGGAGTAGGTAGAAAGGTAGGTAACGGTACCTATCTACAGTGGTAAACTCATGACGACTGAATTAAAAATACAAATATATTGATAAGCTTTTTGATGACTTTTTAATAAATAGAGTGCTGCCTATTTAGACGTATAAATATAAGTTTTTCACAATTACCTAGGTACCTACCTTCTAATTGTACTCACCTATTCTCGTAATTGTTTCCAAAGTTTATTTTGAATCTCCTATTAAGTACTTACAATGCCTGTAGGTATTTAACTATATTTACCTAAGTTTTTTGAGTCATCTACCTACCTATTTTAAGTTTACCTCAGTGCCATACCTATTTCTAAGTTTATCTTTTCTTTTTAATTTTTTGGTTACCCTACATTTCAAAATTGTTGTTTACCTATTGAAAGTCATGAGAAATTGGTGCTACATATCTATTGTTTTTCTCAATTACCTACCCTACCTATTTAATTTATAGTATTTTTGTTGTGATTTACCACGTTGTCTTCAAAATGTAGGTATTAATTTTTTCATAATAAAAGTTCGTTATATGCGAGATATTTCATGCTTTTGCATTATTGCCGCCCCCCCAAAAAAAAAGGTAGAAGGAAGTTGAAACTTGTTAATTGATTTCATGTATGTTGTGGTACCCCCTAATTAATTTGTACCTAGCCCTGCTATAATGGATTACAGAAAAAAGGAGAAAAAAAAAACGTGATTGTCGAGTTGAACGCAACATGAGAAAACTTGGGACACCCTCTTGGGAAAAAATTGTAATAATTTCAACCTATATGTCCATATTTAGCCCCCAAAAAATGGTGAACAGGTGGATGGGACTCTTGAGATGATTTTGTGTAATTTTGGACGGTTCATTTCAACTTGGAGCTGACTTATCAGGAATAACGAAAAAAAAAAAAATTCCGTCCCAAGTTATCCACGTCATGAGAAAACTTGGGACACCTTTAAAAAAAATTGTAAAAAAATGTTCCAACTTACAAGGACCAAATTTTCCTATTTCAATGTAAACATGAAGGCAAGACTCCACTTTTGAGACTTTGAACGAATTTTTTGATCAACTATTTCAAAAGTTACATGCATTTAAAATTTAAAAGTGTCCCAAGTATGGCTAGTTTACGGTACATTGATAAATTCACGCAAGCCTCTGAAAATCTGATGAAGTCGGGTTCACTGACGCCACAACAAGAGAAACAATTCTTCTTGATGTCTATTGAGCAATATGCTCATGATATTTATGTTGAAGATATTGCAGAACGAGCTAAGAATCCGCAAGGATTTACGATTGAAGTACTTAAATCTAAGCTGATGATTGCTTATTTTACAAAACAACGAGGACATAATACTCGTGATAGGTACTCTAGAAAAGGTGAATTGTTAATGGCGTCAAGCGGTGGTGATTCAAAATGGAATGAAACAAGATATCAAAAATCGAACTCGCATCAAAGTCATCGGAATCAGGGGCGTCACCACGGAAGAGCCTGGGGGAGCCACGGCCCCCCCCAAAAATTTTGATCCTAAATAGAATTGTTCGAGTAGTTGTTTTTGGGATTTCACCAGGCAGATTTTTTTCATCGTTATAGTTAGGTAATGTTAGAAAATATCTGCAAAGCTGTGTGAACCACAATATTACAAAATAAAGCTAATGGAAGCATAAAAGTAGAAGAAACATAATATCAGCGTACTCTCTTATTAATACAGTATAGGTACACTTTTATCAACAATTATTCAACAATAATGATACGGATACAACCTAGCACTGCTACCTAGTACCTAGTACATTCTTTTTCTTTAAAACAAAGAACTTTGAAGTGGAAGTGGCTGTCTCCTGCCTCGTGTCTCCTCTCTCCTCACTCTTGATGTCTAGATCATAGATAGTGCAGCTGGGGCTGACATTGCGTTTGCAACACGACACGACAGCGCCGATGCCACAGTGGGCCACTGCAGGACAGCAGTCACAGCTCACCCTACATAATTTATTATGATTTATTCTTAGGGTGACAGGAACCTGTTTATCAAGTTTTATGTTTGCGAGTTTTTTTCTTATTCTTATGGTTTTATCTCCTATTCTCCTGAACGCCGAGATTGATATTATTCTGATTGTAATATCATTTCAAAGACTTGAGGACGTAATTTAATTATGAGTGGCGTAAAACGAACAGTGAAAGATTTTTTCAACCCAGTGCCAAAACGACTAACTACAGATGAAGGTAAAATTGGTGACTCTAATGAGATACTTCCATCAACTTCCACTCAATTATCATCAGTAACTGCTACTGAAGATGTGGGTGACACAGAAAATGAACAGGACAATGATTTCCTTCTTTCAAGTAAGTATTTGTTTGTTCCTCATGCGTGTAAGGTGTAAAATTATTCAATCTCAACTCTCGAGACCTCGAGTACAGTAGCGCGGCTTACTTTGCACTCTGCAGGTAACTTTGCACACAGCCTTCCAGCGCGCAGTCGGAGTCGGCTAGTTATTGGGTAGGTGTTCTGACAACACTGTAATCATGTTTATCAACTCCTCGAGACTCGAACGAACATTTTGATACGAAGAAGTACATGTTTCGCGCAAAATCGGCGTCAGCGTTGCCAACTGTCCGGCTTTCGAGTTCAGAAAAAGGTGTCCGGCCCAACCTTGAGCCGGACGCCCAAAATGTACGGCTTTCCACACGGAGCTCTCAAAACTGTGTTTTGGTGTTTTTAGTCATGAACCACTTACAATTGCTCAATTTTCCATCAGAAACATGCAAAATACTGAGGGAAAAATGGTGCTCTGGTGCACCCGCACTAAAGCGCTTTTTTGCTGATCGCTGTTCATACTCTTCGGATCTCAGCATTCCAGCCAAGGTGTACACCACCACTGGTATTCTGCCGTACAAGGTTAAATTGACGTATATGCAGATAATGAATAAGGGGAAAAGAGGTTATGGGTATACTTGATAGAGCCTCTTTTTTTCATATTCATTATTTGCATATACGTCAATTCAACTTTGTGTGGCATCTTGATTCTTGAACTTGATAGGATCCTACTTATCACCAACGCGGTGCATCCATCTTCGCAGGCACCACGTGCAGAATAATACCGGTATAGCCATGAATAATTCATTATTTAATAATATAGATGATTCTCAATTCTGTACTTCTTTCGAGTTTGGTAGCTGAGAATGGAAATAGTTTTTATTTCATCTTCGCTGTGTGTCGTTAATAATAAACGCAAAAGCGAAGATTTTGCGTTAACACTATTCGTTGACCCGAGTGCCCCTGAGTAAGTGTGTCAGTACTTATTTATTACGTCTAAATTACCGAGAAAATTGGTTGTGGAAATGTGTTCTGTCTGTTGCTGTAGGATAATTGATTCTTGTGACGATCAAAACATTCAATATCAGTTGCAACCCTTCCTGAGACTAAATTTCAACTTTGATTGCGCATGGTATCTTGTTCCAAGGGCGGATCGGCACATCAGTGAAGTTTGCCCTGGGTGCGCACAAGAAGTCGCCCAAGATACCGGACGGATTCTCACAGCCTGCAGACTACGTGATAATCCTATTACATCGCTTCAGCCGCTCGTTGAAATTCGCCATATTTTGAATAGTAAGTTACACACAAATTTTTACATTTCGCAACTTTCCAATTGGAGTGAAAACGTATCTGATAAATCCGCACTTTTCTTTACCTCGTCAACTACTCACGTCTGCATACCACACTTTGTAAGTAGTTTCAGTGTTCTATTTATCAAGTATTTCCAATTTCAGTTGATGAGCCAAATCCTTATCAATTACGCTGCTCAACAAATTAAAATTTTTTTAAACAACACGAACGGGAATACACCTACAAAAAACAATTTGTATTGTAAGTCTGACATTGAAGATATCATAATTGGGTCTGATGGCCCTGATGACACATTTTCTTAGTGACACAGCTACCTATTATTATTATTAAGTATCCTTTTCTGGTCTTCACATTGCAGCGTGCTAAGCTGGTGATACATATAGAATTAAGTACAAAAAAATTAATATTAAGTCGATGTTTCGTTCTCATTCTCGAATCTCGATACCTTATTTAGTCGTTTTTTCAATGCCAACACGGTTACCGTGCTCATTTTCATATAAAATATGTTTTCATGAGTGATAAGGCAATTATTGATGTTCATTATTATTATTAAGTATCCTTTTCTGGTCTTCATATTGCAGCGTGCTAAGCTGGTGATACATATAGAATTAAGTACAAAAAAATTAATATTAAGTCGATGTTTCGTTCTCATCCTCGAATCTCGATACCTTCTTTAGTCGTTTTTTAAATGCCAACACGGTTACCGTGCTCATTTTCATATAAAATATGTTTTCATGAGTGATAAGGCAATTATTGATATTCATTATTATTATTTATTATGCTTTTCTGGTCTTCACAACACGTAAGTAGTTGGTGATACATAGAATTAAGTGCACAAAAATTAATATTTTTGTCAATAATATTATCATTATTTTCTCGTCCTTGAAAATTATTTTTAAAGACATCGCAGTCACCGTGTTAGTGAATTGTAATGTTTAATCATTCAATCTAAAATATATTTTTATGAGCAAGAAGACGTGGACATGATATTATTGAAGTTTTGAATCTTGTTGTTGTTGGCGGGAAAAAAATTAATGTACGGCCCGCAAGCAAAAAATCCGGCTATTTTAACGCTGAAAATACGGCCGACCTGCGAGCATGAGTTGGCAACGCTGATCGGCGTCTTGGAGAACATTTTTAGTGTTTTATTCATTTAAAAGTTTATTTTATACTCCTACAAATTGCTCAATTCACGTGAGGACAAACGTACGTCCGTATTTTGCAGGTAATTTATTTGAATGGAGAATTTCATCATGATCAAAACGATATATAATACATAGGGTTTATGTTTGTACCGAATTTAATGAGAATTTTTTTTCGGTGGGCCGGTATCAACGAACACCCGGTGCGCGTCGATATAATGATTTTACCGAGGAAACTGTGGCAAAAGCCCTAGAAATGATTCGAAAGAAAGAGATTAAAGTTGTGGTGGCGGCAAGGGTCTACAAGATTCCAGGAAGAACGTTGTATAATAAATTGCAGAACAAGACTTCGAATAAATTTGGTCGTCCTACAGTGTTTTCGGCTAAAGAAGAAGCCGCATTTGAGCAACATTTACTGTTGTTAGCGGAATATAATATGCCGATAGCGAATGATGATTTAAAAATCATTGTGAGGAATTATCTTGAAAAAATTCGTCGTCGTGTTCATTGTTTCCGAGACAATATTCCAGGTCGTGATTGGGTCAGAAACTTCTTGCGTCGACATCCAACCCTGAGCAATCGTTTCGCCGAAAACGTTAAACTCGCACGCGCAACCGTTTTAGAATCAATGTTGAGAGCGTATGTGCAGAATCTTGAAAAAACGATTAAGGATGTTCCTATTGAAAACATCTACAATTTTGACGAAACTAATTTAACCGATAATCCTGTGAAAAAAAAGGTAAACCTACTTACATATATGGTGCCGTATTAAGTTATTTGTTTACAATTTTTATTAGGTACCTAGGTACCGGTAGTGCCAATTTTTTCCTTGTTTTTTTTTCTTGGTGTTCCTGCGAACGCTTTTTCCTAATCATCTAACTAGTTACCTATAATTATGCTTCTCTGCTTTTTGCACTATTTATAGGTTATTGTTAAGCGAGGGTGTAAATACCCTGAACTCATTCTGAATGAGAGCAAAACATCGACTAGTCTTATGACGTGTGGTACTGCCTGTGGCGAATTGTTGCCACTCTACGTTGTCTATAAATCTGGAAGAGTATGGGATATTTGGACTGAGAATGGCCCTCCAGGAACAAAGTATGATTGTTCCAAAAGTGGATGGTTCGACAATTGTACTTTTAGGAACTGGTTCTTTCGTATATTACTGCCACACGCTAAAAAGAAGTCTGGTATCAAAGTTGTCTTTTGCGATAACTTGTCAAGTCATCTTGACCCCGAAGTTATTTCAGTCTGTAAGGAGCACCAGATAAAATTTGTTTTCTTACCAGCAAACAGTACACATTTAACCCAGCCACTGGATGTTGCGTTTTTCCGAAGTATGAAAAGTCTGTGGCGAAAATTGTTAAGAGCATGGAAATGGGACTAAATATGGTCAGCGATGTGCAACATTACCAAAGTGTGAATTTCCTCGCCTTCTCAAAAAGCTATGGGATTGTTTGTTAGTCAACGCAGAGAATAACTTGAAAAGCGGCTTTCGAAAATGTAGCATTTTTCCTATTGATATTCAGGTGCTGTTGGATCGTCTACCACAAAAAGATAAAGTTGACCTAACATTAGTAGGACAGAGTTTCTCAGAATTTGTCGAAAATCGAAGGCAAGAGACTGTGGAATCGGTTGCTCCGAGGAAGAAGAAAGCTACGAACATTGTTGCAGGTTGGTACACCTTTAATTAGGTACCGATATTATCATTTTTCAAACTCGTAACTTTTTTTGAAATATTTTTCTCATAGGATGTAATGTATGGTCGGAAGATGAAGCGTCAGAAAACGAGAATTCTGGTGATGAAGAAGCTGTTGATAACAGCGGCAACTCTGGTGAATCTTCATCGGATGATAGTGATGAAGCTTTATCGGACGATAGTGATGAAGATGATGAAGATAATCTGGCAGATGCACAAGAAGAGTCTGAAGAATTGGAAGACGAAAATCAATTGGATCATGCGGAGGTACAGTACAGAATTTTCGAATTAGATATTCATTTTCACTTCTACTCCTACCTACTTACCTACCTCTTTCAACCTTTTTTTTTTCATTCGCTTTCAGATAATAGCTGGAGATTTTGTACTTCTCAATTTCCTTTCGAATCGCACTAAAGAACACGTTGAATATGTTGGAAGAATTGAGGAGAAAGTGAATGATGACGAATTTTTAGTCAGCTACTTGAAACAGCATAATAATCGTCGTCATGAGTTCGTTTTTCCAAATGTCGTTATGGAAGGAACTGTCAAAAATAAGAGCATAATTTCCGTTTTGCCAGCTCCTACAATTCGCAGAGGACATTATATTTTCCCATATGATGTATTGTAAGCTCACTACTGCATGTGTTTTTGTTTCTAGGCTGTTTCTGGCATTTTATAATATGGTAATTTTTGCCGTTCTAAAATGTCAGCACTGCACTGGCTCAGATTGTTATCAGGTCAGTGGGTAGCGGACTTTTACGTTATCAAAGCGCGGTAGTTGGGTGTTTGAGTTCTCAGAAGGCGTAAGAACTACTGCGAGAGTATTTGAAATGAAATGCCGGAACAATGTTCATTCATTTTGCAATATTTGCGGGCTGTACATGTTCAAAGGAGAGTCTCAAAATATTACGCATGTAGCCAGAGCAGCCTACTCAGAATATTATGGTTGTGTTCCCCAAAACAAAACAGAATTAGAATACTGGATACCAAGTCAATTTTGCGAAACTTGTTACATCAATTTACTCCAATGGAAAGCCAGTAAGAGGAAGTCGATGACAGTTGCGGTCCCGGCAATATGGAAAAAACCTCATCATGAATTGAATGATTGTTATTTTTGCAAAATCAATGTTGCTGATTATACCAAGAAGAATAGAAGCGGGATCGTGTATCCAGACGTAGATTCAGTTACAGAGGCGCTTACGTATGAATCATTTGTTGATGCTGGTTTGGGAGCACCGGCTATCCCAACTCCCCTATCAACTTCTTCAGTTACACAAATGGAGACCTGTAATATCAATAAGACTCCAACAGGTAAATCAATGCTTCTTATACGTATCTGTTTTGAAGATAAATTCTTGAGTGATCTCAAATTTAGCAGATAGTTTTGCGTTACTAATAATTTAACGTATATATGTAAGAATGATAGCCTCATTCTCAACTGCCTAGTGCTTATCAACCGATTGCGTCATGTCAGAGCGTGTAGGGTAGGTACTAGGTGGTTTGGTCTTTTCTTTTCGCGCAGTCTGTTCAATTCATTCTCCAGATTGTACACGTTCTCATTCTATTTGTATTATCACGCCCGTAAAGCGATTTAATCATCAATTTCATCGGTAATAAAATGCAGTTAACGGTCGCTGTGTAAATTTCTTTGTTCGTGTTCCACGAACTTACAAATTAACAATTTCATTTATCTCACGGGTGTGATATTCTCCGTTCGAAATTCTTTCTAAATTCAGTTTGTCGTGTAGTGACAGTTCAGACTTCAGTGAATTCGCGATGTCAACCAATTTTATCTTCAGATTCGTAGTCGAAACCTCTACGCGAGACTCTAAAAGCAGTGTTATAAATCTAAAAAAAGTGTGGGAAGAGCATTCAGATGTCGAGTTCCACTTTCCGAAAGATGCCCAGCACATCAGTAACCACGATACCCTGGCGAAGACTCCAAGTGTAAAATCGATACTCGACACGTTGAAGAAACGCGGAATGATGAGAAATATTAAGGTCCAACTTAACAAGGAATTGGAGGCGATATACCGGGATGAGTTTGGAAACATCGTCTTCAAGGATTTTATCATGGAGGAAACGTTAATCCAATCGAAATCTGCAGGAACAGACAAGGTCAAAGAATCCGTCACCATCACTCCTACAGAAAAGTCGCTGCAATCTATAACAAAGGATATGGTCATTGTGAAGTACTCGAGCCGATCTCAAAACGCCAACGTATGGATGAAAACTTTCAATCGTGAATGCGACAGACTACATATTGCTGAGGACAAACGCCCTGAAGCTCTCCGACTCTTTCTCGAGAAAATCTCGCTTGATTGGTTTAACACGCAATGGATTACCCACAGCGATGAAAACTGGATAATTTGGTCAACCAACTTTCTGGAGGCTTTTGGCGACAAGGGTTGGAATGAAGTGCCTCGACAAGATTCGTGCTGACGAGGCAAAGAAGAAGGCTGATGATCGTGATGGAGACAATGAAGAGAACCGTGTTGGAGACAATGAAGACAACCGCACACATGAATAATCATCACTTTTTTTATTTTTTCAATTTTTTGTTCCTTATTCTACCGCTATACTGTGTACCATAATAATTATAAATGAACTTTTTATTGATTTCTTGTTTTTTCTCAATGAATTTATTATGCCTAATTATGAAACTATTACATGTCGATTTGTAGCTGCAAAACCGAAGTGGTTCTAGTGCGCGAAAAAAACGTGCAGTATAGTGGCGAATAAGTTACTAATTTTCGCCATCACCGCGATTCTCCTGTACTTTTTGAACGCGAGAACGCGCCGATATAACAACATTCAATCGCTCTGCTTGAATTTTACGCGCATGCATCGCAAAGTCTGCGCGGTGTTTTATAGCGTTGCTATCGCTCAATGAACGATTCTAAGCCACGTTTACGCGTCGATATCGGGTAATTACGCCATTTGTCGCCACTTTAAGGAATTTTTCAACTTTGAAAGCGCCAAAAATAGGTGCTATAATGAAGAATTCTGACTTTTTTTTTTTAATAGACAGATGTGAGTGTCCTTGAAATAGGAATATTGTTGAAAATACATTTCATGTAATAATTATTTATTTATTTTGAGAAATACGAGAAAAACCCTAAATGTGCCTAATGTTGCCACTTTAGTCCTAACTCCGCCAACCGAATGTGCCATTTGTCGCCATTCGTCGCAACGTTATCATTTCTCAAGTTACAAGGCATATTCTGTGTGATCTTGCGCGTGTAGATTTAGATGGAGTTGGCCTAAGTAGAATTTTAAACCGGTAATTTTGAGCTCAAAGTAACCCTACCTACGTACCAATTCATATTATGGCTGTATTTGAAAGGTGTAAGATTTTCATCGTACCGAGAGGCATCCTGCCGGCGAGGTTGAAGTTGATGAAGCAGTGCTTAGCGAAAAACGGAGGAATATTGGTGGACGACATAAGTTGCCAACCGACCCATGTTATAGTCGATAGCATCTACCTGTTCGAAAAGAAATTACACCTGCAGGACGTGTTGCTGATGCTCAATATTCATAATTGTGAAAATGTTAGGCCTAAGTACCACATTGTCGTATATAGATGGATCCATGAATGTCTGAAACAGTCAAAGTTAGTGGACGTGGAACCATTCGAATTCCCTATCAAGAATGAAGCTGAAGTTGGTATGTTACTAAGTTGTCAATAATCATTAGCCTTCTCCGATGAGTGCATTGCACGAGTAGCTACAATAAATATTTTTTTAGTTCCATCGCAGAATCTTCCAACTGCTGAAGAAGCAGTCAAGTACAACCTCGTAGACGTTATATTTCAAGTCATGACACATTGTGCGAGTACCACTTCCAAGGAAAAGACTGTCCGTCTGTGGGACAAGAAGGATGACGCCTGGTTAGGGCGTATGTCGATGCTTTGTAAAGGATTCTTCCAGACAGGAAAAGTCCCGCAGTACGACTGAAGCCATCATTTATCATATGTATTTGTACTACATTACGTGTTCATTTGCGATTCTGTGTAAAATAAAATAATTGTGATTGCGTGAGACGTTCTTGAGAGTATAATTCTTGAGTGCAACAAGCTAAGAACGTCGCATCAGGTTGAAGAATGAGCTTATGTAAATGAATACGAGAACATGAAATTTTCGATAATATTGTGAACAAATATCACGAAATCAAATTCAATGTAGAAAAAACTTGGACTTGAGAATGGGAAAGGAGATAATATTTATTAAGAACCCTGCTACGTGTGCGAATAGTACGCAGGCAATGTGTTAAATTCGCGGCAATACTCGCATACATTTCTACCATCAGCATCCTTCGTCACTTTCGAGTTACTCATGTACTCTGATAGTTCACATACTGAACAAGGAACATCTTGTAACGCCTGCAAATGAATATAACATTTTGTTCACCATAGGTACATTCGTACATACGTTGGTACAAAAATTGAAACTTACAGCAGGAAGTAGCTTTCCAACAACTTTCTTTTTCTTCTCCAATTTCATTTGTTCCGCGACTGCCTGTTTCTGCTTCCTCTCTTCTTGCCGTTTTGATTTTTCTTCGTCTTTTCTTCTCTTTGCTTCTTCTCGCTCTTTCTTCAGCGCCAATTTCCGAGCTGCTTCTTCTTCTTTCTCTTCTTTTCTGTGTATGGCCGCTAATTCTCTGACTCTTTTCTTCTCCTCGATCTCTTCAATTTTCTTCTGCTTTTCCAGCTGTACTGCTTCCTGAGAAGTGACAAATATTGTGAAAGTTGGGTATAACTATCGAGCACAGATACCCACATACAAATTTACGATAATTTACTTTAGCATCTATCCAACTTATATCAGTGACCACTGGAATGAATGGCGTTTTCTTTCGTTTTCGATTCATCGTTTTAGCCTTCTTCTCTTTCACTCCGTACATCTCTTCTAGTCTCCTGGCCACACTGTTACCCTCAGCACACTGAGACCATTCAGAAACCGTCGAACATGTTCGAACTTCGCTATTCGAACATGTTGGAACTTCGGTATTTGAATATGTTGGAACTTCGGTATTGGAAGATGTTGGAACTTCATTCGGTGAAGAAGAAACTGTAACTGCAAAACAATTTTCCACATTGTCCGATTGAATACTTACGTTCAACTTTGCATTGCATAATTCTTTTCAATGTTCTTACCTTCCTCACGTAGGACAGCTACACCTTCAGACGTACAAAGACTGTCAAAAAGAATCTGGTCTTCGGAACGAACTGCAGTACCGGTACCTACAACACATCAATACTTTTATTAGAGTTGTCATGTGCCCCTGGAAACCAGATTGGACTATACGTCAATACGTACAAAAATTTTCGAAAGAAATTGGAGCGTCCGAGTCTAACAAACATACAGCGCCCTTGTCAGTCACTTGAACATAGAATGAACCGTTCAGTTCCTCAACGTTTTGAGGACAAGAAACCGTTAACTGATCGTTCACGCACGGCACGCACGGACTATTAGTTCCAGTTTGTATGGAGCACTGCTCATTACTACTCGACTCTGCTGACTTCTTGTATGCCACCCAGATGTCGTACAAACCCCCGTAATACTCGATGCCATTCCATACTCTATTGTGGTCTGCAGTATACTGATTGACGAAAGAAGCGAGAACACTTCGTGGTATTTTTTGCTCAAGCTTTTCCAAATCATAAAACTGTAAACAGTAAAGACTCTTCATAAGTACGTGTACAATTATTATTATTATTATTATTATTCATTTTACACTCACGTAATGAATAATAATAATCACAAACCTGTGTTTGTGGTATTACCTTCTCTGATGCAGTATCATCGATACAACTTTTCTTCTTCACAAGTTTTTTGTACGGAAATTTGTCGACGTCAAAAGGTACTAAACTACAAGCGCGAAAGCCGTTTATAAGATCGTCGACGAAATTTTCGTTCTTGAGTAGTTCATCCATCACCATCGGAATATGATGGATCTGTACGTCAACTTCGAACTTTTGCTGGCGCTTCCATTCTTTCAAAATCGATTTCCAACCGCACTTTAGGGGAAAAAAAAAAGAGACGTCGAGTGGTTGTAGTACCGATGTCGTGTTTGGTGGCAAGAGAACGAGTATGATGCCTACATCACGACAATATTTCGATAAGCTTAGAGTTAAATGTGAGACGTGCCCATCCATAATAAGAATTATTGGTAATTGAACATTCTTCTCGACCAGCCAAGGATAAAATGAATGCTTCACGTAATCGAAAAATGCCTCGCCGGTCATCCAACCTTTCGCAGTTTTACAGTAATGCCATCCTTTCGGCTTGGTCGCTTTCACTCTCGATGGCGTCCGTTCAAAAGGAAATACAGCGCACGGTGGCGCGAGTTCCCCACTTGCATTTCCAGTGATCAGTACTGTCAGATTTTCTTTGCTGCGTGTGCCGACATTGAACACGGGTTTCCCTTTTTCTGCCAGCACCAGCCCTCCAGCGGGGCACACGTACACTGCTGTCTCATCTGTATTAAACACACGTTCCGGATAGTCGAAAATGGTAAGATCAGAACCCAGCAGTTGTTGAACATGTCCAAACCAGAGACAAATATACCCTTCGTCGACGTTTGCTCGGCATCGTGACAAGTACTCCGATCGTTTCAGGGAAATTGTGCAGTGCCTTTTCATAAACAATTGGTACCACTTCTCTCCGGGAATATCTGTAATGAGTACGTACCTAGTTTACTCGATTTATAACGTAAGTGTACCTACCTACTGCATGAAAAATATTGATACTACAGTAGATACAACTTTCAGACACTCACCATTGGTAAACGGATTTGGAATACGCCTCTCCTTAACGATCATGCTGATCGATGAAATCAGATCTATCTTCCTAATCGGCGCACCTCGAGCCGCGATATCAATCACCCACTCGACAATCTCCGACTCGATATTTCCTAAGCAAGGTGCGCGACCAACAGTGCCATAGGAGTCTACGTCTGTTTTCCCACACAGTCGATCTCGAAGAGGCGTTCTTGGTACATTGAATAGTTTGCAGGCAGTTTGAACCTAGTGATAGAATGTAATAACAATGTATAAAACAATCGAATTTCCGTGAGTGATGTCAGTGATGAAGTAATTCCGTTTTATACAACTTTACCTTCATATTTTCGTGTCGCACAGCTTGAACAGCATTCCTCATCTTAGAAGGAGAGTACTGGAAAAAAATTCTTTTTGGCTTTATCACTCGACCTGCCGGTGTCTTCTTCTTCTTCACGGAACGCCCTAAGGGTACTACGCTACCCCGTCGAGCCATGATACCTGAAAACTACCCCTTTTACAAGTTAACATCTGCGAAAACCAGTTTTGGCGACAATGGGAACCGTCGCTTTTTTCAGGTACCCAAATGGCGCCACTTCTAAAATACGTTATTAAATTGATGATTGTTCATCAATTTTCGACTTCAATACATCAAAACGAATGTGAAATGTTCAATCTATCAGAAAATATCCTACTTACCTTCGAAAACCAACGTATCTTGGACACAGAACCTTAAATGAGAAATCACTTCACATTGAGCCAGCTACTAAGAAACTGATGATAACACGAAACATCACGAAGTGCCGTTTCAATTCCTCGTTTTTTGAGAAATAAAGTATTGAAATATATTTATACAAGACGTCATCCGGACCCAAATCGATGCCTGAACATCGTGGAAAAATTATTTTTCACTAATACGTCCTCTCAGTAAAGATATTAACAGTTTAATCTCAAAAGTGGCGACAAATAGCGAAGTGGTGACAAATGGCGTAATTACCCTCCCGCTACATAAACGATTGCGATAAACGCGAGAAAAGTGTAGCAAAACATGCAGATTTTTCGCCTCGCGAAAAAGTAGCGATTCCGCTAAGATATTCGCTCTCAAAATGTCAATTGGCTGGTGTAAAGGGTAAAAATTTGACAGCGGAAATATTTGGTGGTAAAAAGGATATCAGGCTGTACTTTAATGACCATTTAATTGACAGCAAAACCCAGCTCTTTAAACAAACTAGAGAGCGTAGAGGAGATAAATACGGATACAAATTTGTCTGGACGAGAAATGGCAAAATAATGATACGGAAGAATGAAGGAGATAGAGTTGAATTTATAAATATCGAAGAAGACCTTACTGCTATCAAGAATCGATATGAAAGTCAGTTTCGGCACAACGAAACATAATCGTCTAATATAATATACTTTACTAATCGTCGTCAGTATGCATCACTTAACGCATTACTTAACGCATCACTTAATTTTTCCAAATTTTCAATTTAATTTATTTTCTAAATGTTATTTGTTTGCTTAAACTTTTGTTTTTTTGTTATTATCTAAGTACATGAAATACTTGATTCTATTCATTACATATTGTCATTAGTGAGCGTGACTGATAAAGTATTTCACCAAGAGAGCACATCGTGCATGAAACATATTCACTTGCACTTTTTTCAGTCATCTTATTTTTTCATAGCTCTCGGGTTTCGAACTTTTTCTGAATTCTTTCCCTTCATGTGCGCAGAGATTCTCTTAAAACGAACGCAAATACTGCCAACGATGAGCAGAACGCTGTCCGAATCGACCGTGAAAATGGATATCATGACCAGAAGACTGGATATGCTCGATAGGAGCACATCCACGGCGAAAGAAGGCGATTCATGTAGTCGAATTATGACGTTTATCGCCATTCAAAGCGAAACGTCTTTAAACGCATTTGAAGAGAATCTGAAAAACGACGCTACCTTCCTCCAAGAATTTGTAAGCATTTTTATTGTATACTTGAGTGAGCAAAATAACTTCATTGTGTTTCCTTGTTTTCATAATGCCTTTAAGGGTATGCTTTATTACTTGTCAGCGAAGTCGTACAAAATTCTCCTAATACCTTACAACGTTCGATTTACCAGCCATCGCTACGCGATGCTCGTCGGGTGTGGGTGCGTAGTCCTTGCTGGGAATGACTTGATAGGATAATTCTCAAGGCTCGATTTTCCAACGGATTTTCTTGATTATGAGAAATGTACAGAAAGATTTAAGGAGGGCGCTATAGAGACAGAATTTTGAATTTCGGCTCCAAAATGATTTTACGACATCAGAAAAAAGACAAATTTTCATCAAATTCAACACCTGATAAAATAAATATGAAGAAATTTCTGCTTCTATAGCGCTCTCGATCCAACCTTTCTGAATAACATTCCAAAAAATAAGAAGAAACCGTTGTAAATTGAAGCCGTTAGAGTTATTCTACGATACCATGTTTTACGCACTCGTTTTCGGAAGTAAAGCACCCCTTAATTACGTCAACATTTTTAATTATTTTTTTTCTAGTGACAGACGGGAAAAAAAGTTTCTGAAAGAAGTCTTTCCCTATTAATTCGATCTTCTGAATTACGGTTAGTCATAATGACAAAATGGAAAAACTTATTACTCCGTAGAGTAGTATAATCAGTTTTTCAGTTTAATAAAACGTCTTTACTGCTTGAAAATCCTCCTCTTATCATTAATAAAAATACCGGTAATTCATTTTCATTTGAATAAATCACACTTTGCCTTATTCCCTTTCAGAACCTGTACATTGAGCGCATCCTGAATTTAAATCGGACGTGTGGAAACGAGGCCATCAAAGGCCAGCGTTTGTGCCGCGCAATTTTCGATGAAAATATCACCAAGTTTGGAAATTGGGCGGGGTTCAAAAAGCAACTGTCGGAGGGAAAAACGGCAAAAATAGCATGCCGGCCCTTCAAAGATTGCGAGGCCTTCAAAATGATCGTTGGTCAGTATCTGTCTGTTATTCTACATTCATCTATTGTAGAGTGTACTTTCACACAATAGATTTACGTATGTGAGCTGAATAACAGGAGTGAGGCGTGAGTGAAACAAGAGAATAGATTGGCATATCTGAATGAGAACTTCAAGTTATGAATTTGTCCCAGTCATATTTCTGTGCGAAAAGAAGATAAACCATAAACCATACTTGGAAATGTGAATTTCAAAGAGATTAGAAGTGCACAAACGCTACTTGAGAAATCAAATTAATTAATTTTCCATACAATTTCCGTTCACTAACAGTGTTTCACTATTTCAGCTTCTCTCGGGAGCGAGAATATTGTCAGAGAATGGGTTCGAAACACAAACAATACGCGGATTCGCTACCACTCCTCTCCAAGAAAAGTGATGTCCCAGAGGAAGAAGATGACTCCGTCTAAACGACTTTTTCCTACCTCACCAGCACTGTCTCCCAGCTTATCCTCTCCTCTCGACGTTGATTCGCCCATTTTGCCGCGTACATTAACATTGGTGACGCACACGCGCACCCTCTCGCCAACACAATATTGATAAAGAGTTAGAAATCGCGGGTTTTTGCCGAATGATTTTGCTGAGGGGCAGATGAGAAATAATGAAAGATGAGCACGTTTTGGGGTCTCAGGAGGCTGCAAAAAAAAATTTATTTTGCTGAAAAATGCCGAAAACGGAAGAAATGCCGAAAACAGAGTGAAAGTCCGAAAAGTTCCAAAAAACGAAAAAAAACCAAATATACAGTATTATCGGAAATAAACGCTGAAAAAAAAAAAAAAAAAAAAAAAAAAATCAGAAACAGACCAAAAGTTGACAGAAAATGTACGTAGGTATTATTACTGCGCGATAATATGAATACGCGTCTACTCGCGTCTTTCAATGAGTGTACATATGCGTGAGTAATTTCATTGAGCTTGTTCTAACACGAGCATACAGGAGAGATGAGATAGAAGGCAAGATTGAAGTCGATGTGATGGAATAATAAACATCAGTAGATACCTATCGGAGTATTCTTGTACATGTCCATTCTTTCATTCTGACTCCGCTGTTCAAATATTCGAGTGCTGTTTCATTTTGACTTTGTTATGGCGACAACCAAAAGAAATTTCAGTGCGTTGTTGCGGAAATGGATCGAGCCGTACAATAAGGATTTCCCGGTATTTTTCTCAGATGGAAAGACAGTGAGCTGCATACTTTGTGGTAGCAAAACGATTACGTGCACGAAGAAGAGCCATCTGCTATCGCACAGTAATTTGACTGCCCATATTGCAGCTGTTCACCAAGCGCAAAAGTCAAATTTGAGGCAGAGTACGTTGAGGTATTCCAATCCGTCGTCTCCTGAATCAACATTCAACAATGATCTCTGTGAGGCCTTCTTAGCCGCAAATATTCCGCTGTCGAAGCTGAATAATCCCACATTGAAGAAATTTTTGCAGAAGTATACAAATATGCATGTTCCAGATGAAAGCACCCTGCGGAAGAACTATGTACCAAAATTGTACAATGCAGTACTTGAAGATGTGCGAAATCGAATAGGTGAGAAGCCAGTGTACCTAATAGTTGACGAAACGACGGATGCCCGTGTAAATTATGTAGCCAATCTCCTCATCGGGTACCTGGCGTGTGATCACGCGGGGGATCCATTTTTAATTGGTTCCGAGTCCTTGGAGAAAACAAATGCGGCCACCATCAGCACTTTTGTGAATGACTGCCTTGTACGTTTCTACGAAGGACGTCCTTTCTCCAGCAACGTTCTTTTGTTGGTTACGGACGCTGCACCATACATGGTACGGATGGGGAAAACGTTGACGGAAATCTTTCCGAGAATGGTGCATGTGACGTGCGTCGCACATGCTATACACAGGACTTGTGAGACGGTACGAGAGAATTTTTCCGACGTCAATCTACTCATTAGTGCATCTTGGAAGATTTTCTTGAAGTCACCTGCACGTGTACAGCTGTATAAGGAGAAAATGCAGTGTGCCCTGGCCCCCGATGTCGTCGTCACAAGGTGGGGTGAATGGTTGAAGGCAGCACTTTTTTTTTTGCGGAACACTTTACAACATTTTCAGAATTGATTGAGGAATTACCGGACGACAGCAAGCACGTTTCAAAACTCAAGTCACTCATCCACACATCTAACACACTGGCCACGGACCTTGCTTTCATCTCATCCTATTTAGCCTTCCTGCCACCACTTATTCAGAAATTGGAGACGAGGGGACTGCCATTGGAAGTTCAGCTACAGGTGGTCCAAGATTTAAAAGCAAAGATCAACGCGATACCCGGTTCTCGTGGGAGCATACTGAAACGGAAGACGGATGACGTCATAGCGAAGAATGTGGGGCTGGGTACTTTGGTCGACCTGAACAACGCAGTGGTTCACTGCGAGAAGTGTAAACAGAACGGAATGAAAGATCCAACGGTGATCAGTGCTTACTCTTTTGCACATTTGGTGTCTATAGACATAGAGCGCTCTTTTTCCAATTATAAATATTTGCTCACTAATAGAAGGCACCGCTTTCTACAAAGCAATATTGAAAAGCATCAAATTATATTGTATAACAAAAGATTCACCTGACTAATTCGTCATTTGTAATTTTTTATTTGTTTCAGAACCATTTTGTAATTTTCATTCAATTTTAAAGATTTTTTCAAAAACCAAAAAGTGCCGAAAATAGAGTGTCAAAAATCCGAATTTCAACTTTTTTTATCCAAAAAGTCCTAACTCTATTCATAACTGAATTTTTCTCCACATTTAACGCTATTTCAGCTACATTTCCGTCAGCTGTCTTTACTCCTTCCCCATCATCAATGCGATTTGAGATTCTTCTTCAGTCGCTTCTAAATTCAAGAATGTAGTCTTTAATTTGTCCAACGTAATATCGCCCTTGCAATTATCATTCAATTCATCAACTTGTTTGCAGTGCTCTACCACCGCCATTACAAAATTTCTACGAGTACGTTTGTCATTAAACGTACACAGCCTACGGCGTTATCAAACCATTTAATAAAGTCCATAGCACTTTCGCGACCTTTTAGAAATTTAATCGAACAGAAAAAACACCAGAAAGAGAACTAGATATCAGACCAAATGACATTAAAGAATTCCTAGCAACCCGAGGCAATACAGCACCCGGAATTGATGGAATACAGTACAACCACCTCAAGATAATACATAAAAACTACCCAGAAATAATAACAAATATGGTCAACGTATGTATCAAACACCAGATCTACCCAAACCAATTCAAAATAGCTCAACTAGCACTGATACCAAAACCAAATAAGAATCTACAGTACACCAAATCATACCACCCATTATATCCCTACTATTGTGTCTACAAAAAGAAGATCAAGCACCAATTGAACCAGGGGAAAAACCTACATCCAAACCAATATGGTTTTTGAGAGGAGATATCGTGTGAAGATGAGTAGTAAGGTCCCCCCTTCGGTACACCTGTACCGAAAGGGTGACTGTATGGAAAAAAAATATTTGGGGAAAAAAAAATTGAAAAAAAAAAATAATAAAAAAAAATTGAAAAAAAAAATAAAATAAAAATAAAAAATAATAATATTATTTCAACCTTCGCCACGAGCCTAGAACTGTACCGAAAGGGGGACTGTATAAAAAAATAAAATAATAAAAAAAATTAAAAATTAAAAAAAAATAAATAAAATAAAAAATAAATATATTTTTTTATATGTCAGTGTGAGTCCAGAACTGTACCAAAAGGGGGACTGAATGAGAAAAAATGAGTCCACTGTTAGAGTCTAGCATCATCATCCTCATCACTAGAAGTATAATTCTCCTCTTCTTCTTCTTTGTCTTGAAATATAATTAGCTGTCTTTAACTCTTTTAGAGTTAAATCTAAATCAGCGGTGGTAATATGGTACTTGGTCACACATTCACAATCAGTTGGATAGTCTATGTACTCATCTTTTAAGCAAGTACATTCTAGACAATTTTCCTCACAAAAACAACAACAACGAAAATTATTATGTCTAGGTTTACACTCAACAAGTTTCTTCCCATCAAACTTTATAAAACCCGACCGTGTACAAGAATATTCATTAGGGCTAACATATATCATAACATTATTTAAAACTAATGTCGTATAATAATCATGATCAAAGTGTTTACATAGAATATTATATATTACATTTGGTACAAGATCCCTTACACATACCAGAGGTCGATCAGAAGCGCAAGGTGGATTAGAACATGGAATATAAGACTTGCTGATAATTTCTTTAAACGCATTTTCCGGATTTATACACATATTTTGTACCATCTGCGCATAATTTTTTGTTTTATTTTTGTAGCCCTGAGAAGGACTTTTTTGAGAAGTAGTAGCAGCAACAGAGCAAGACGACATGATACCTATACTAATTATCAAATCGTAATAACCTCTGTAAAAACCTACAACTCCTTATATAATCCCCTAAGGAATTCTTATTCATCATCATCATCATTACTACTACTACTACTACTACTGTATTCACTCTCAGAGTTATCACTATATTCGTATTCGGATTTATAGTCTGTTAAAAATGCAGTCAGAGCTTCGATTACACATAACTTGTCTCTTAAATAATCTTGAAATGAATCTAAGTCAAGTTTTTTGAGATTGATATTTTGTAAATTTAATTTACGAATCTCAGCGATATCGATTTTATGAGGTGGGATGTGTGAAAAATCTATACAACAATTAGGTAGACTTCTTTCCCATTGTAGAAAGTTACTTTCTTTCATAATCTCCCAATCATGTACGCTCGAATCTCTATTTACGTGAGCTTTACCAAAGTTTTTCAAAAATTTTAATTCCTCTCGAGTTAATTCTCCAGTCTCAACGTAACAGATGATACGAAAGAAATGGTCTCCTCGATCATCAGACGTGAAATCCAGACATAAGATTTCTTTATCTTTTGCTCGAATAATTTCTTTTCGCATACGATCTAAGTTGGAAATTACAGACTTCCAGTCTTTCTCTTCTTGAAGTTTTTGCAATAAGTTTTCCCAGTCCATATTACTCGTACGACAACAAGATGTGAACTAGAAAGCTTCACCGGATGAATTAAAACTCAGACCATCTCGCACTTGTATTTATATACTTTTTCTGGAAGTGAGCAATATTCTACTATATTTAAATTATGGAACAACAATTAGTTTCTTCTTTTTTTCGAACATAAGTACCAGAATACAATCTTATTAATTTATTTACAGTTTCTTTTCGAGTTTCATAGAATGAGCAGAAACACCTATCTGGTCTAGTGATTAAAGGAGAATCCCAAGACCACGGGCACGTACTCCAGTGTTCTGCACCGTATTTATTAAGAATTAATTTCGAACCAACAAATTTCTGTTGAAACTTATCAAAACTTTTGAAATATTCTTCATGTTCAGGTAACATATTCTCCCTAAACCCTTCAAGAATTTCTTGAATATTAAGAGGTACAAAATCGAGCATTTTTCAAATTGTTTTTTACTATCGTCGCTCTATTAATATTATGTTAACCGTAAGGAAACTAAGTTACACGAGTATACGTACAGAGCGAGAGCGGTATCAGGTGATTAATGTACCTAGAAAAAAGGCGGTATCAGGTAATTATGCTCACATCATCAAATAATGCAGAAAAAATAAGCCCGAGAGAAAAGTATTGTCCACCAAGAAATCACTCGTATTATTGCATTCATTACATTCGATCAATTCCTCGTGTAAAAATGTTTGTAATAATTTGTATTATCACCATGATCTACTACTTTATTCGGTGAGTATCCATTTTTCAAATTTTTCTCATCATTTCTTTGTTCAGTTTTGTGACAAGTTTTTTTTTTTTTTTTATGAAATAGTTTCTGGCGTAAAGACAAACAAAATAATTCTCATCCAGAAGAAGAGAATTTGATGTAAGTTTTTTCAATATTATATACTCAGAAATGTTGTGTGTATAAAAAAAAAATCGACCAAAAATGACCAAAAAACGACCAAAAAGAGCCAATTTCGACTAAAATCGACCAAAAAGAGCCAGAATCGACCAAAAACGACCAAAAAGAGCCAATTTCGACTAAAATCGACCAAAAAGAGCCAGAATCGACCAAAATTGAGCAAAAAGAGCCAGAATCGACCAACAATGTGTGTATTTCTTTTTTTCTCTTAGACTAAAAAATTATCCTAATTCGGAATCGTGATGATGGTGGAATTATTTCAACGTTTTTTGTTTTATCTTTTGAATTCAGGATGACGTAAAGGAAATGTTGAATTTTTTCCTACATTTAAAATCGACCAAAAAGAGCCAATTTCGACTAAAAACGACGAAAAACGACTAGAATCAACAAAAAACGACCAGATTCACTTTTACAAGTGGTGAGAAAATTTGTGGAAGCGTTCTATTTTTTTTAACTTATAATAATATTTAATTCTATTTTCGCGAGCTTGCTCGCGCAATTCTTTCACACCTAAGTTCTTAAAAGAACTGTTATTAATTGCGGAAACGAAAGCTTGTGTCATTGTACGCAGTGCAGTGCAGTGTGTATACGTAGACTGAGCTGTCGAAAGACAATGAGAAAATAATTAGTCGTCGATTCAATTTATAATTTTTTGGTCGAGTGGGCGGAGTCTCATATATTCGTCGTTGTCCGAATATTATTTTCACGACTGTCAAAACAGTTTTGTTGGACACCGCAGGTGTATCGAATGGTCGCGGTAGCGTTAATTACTGAGAATTTGTCGTCGTCGGCACGTGTGGTCGAGCCGCGTTGTGGAATTGCGTTCACATTCTATAACTGAATACTTTTTTTTACATTCCAATGTTTTTTTCTTCTGTTTCAGCGATCGATATGACGAACTCTATATTAGCATTCGCAGGTACTTGTACTATGAAAATAAAATGTTGAAGTACAAAAAAAAACTGTCGTCTATGTTAAATACTTGTAAATAATGAATAATGAATTATACACCGTTCCCGACAATAAGTAACTGTGTTTTTTTTCCCTCATTCGTCCGTATGACATAGGTTTCAGTCGTATGACATAGGTTTCAGTCGTAATACGTAACTGTATTTCACACTTCTCGGAAGCTTGGATTTCAATTTCTTTCCGTCACGACACATGTAAATAGGCTATCGTTTCTGCTCGTTATTTTCGCACTTACATTATGGAGAATAAAAAACGTAAACACGAAGAGATTGAAGAATGCTCGTTCAAAAGGGTAGGCTCTGGGAAATATAATTCATTGCAGGAACAACGTGAACGAGAAATACAAAAAGAAAAATTACAAACTTATTGGGAAGAATTGGAAGAACGTAAAAAACGAATAGAACATTATAAAAGTAAGACACTCTAGCTGCATTGGGTCACTTCATCATAGGTCGAGTTATTGAAAAGAAGTACTAGCTGTAGACCTATACTCGTGTAGCTGGACATTTTTAACTGAATATAATCAGAGGGAGGAAGTAAATCTAGTCATTTCTGATCAAAACATCATGGGGAAAAGATTTGAGTTTTGGAAACATCTCTGTCTTCTCTATATAGATGATAAATTAGAAGCTAGTTGTGTTTTAGGAAGAATGACAGAAAATGATAAATATATGCTCACCTTTTATGATTCAGAGAATGTGAGCTCGAGAAAATTAATAAAATATAGTTATAGAAATGGAGAATATTTTGTAGAACTTTTGCAAGAAATTAAAAAAAGAACCATACTCTACACATGTATGTCAATTGATGACGACGATCAAGATCTATTTTTTAAGGCCAAGTTTTGGGGTAGATGGGATGTAATGAGTTACCACCCAACAGCTAAAATCATGTTTATATCACATTATTGACTATATAAAGAGTTGTAGGTTTTTACAGAGGTCATGAAAACTGGAAGATTACTGTCCTTTAATAAAATCAGAGTGGATAATTTTCATCAAAAAGTAGGTATATAAGTAGGTGTATCCTGAAAAAAGTATTCATTTGCTTTTGAAAGCTTATCCTGTAAATATGGTTCACTGATAGAGGTAGGTAGGAAAGAAAAACATCTTTTTCCATGTAGTCCCCCTTTCAGTACACTTCTAGACTCATTGGGTGTTTGAAATAATATATTTTTATTTTTATTTTATTTTTTTAATTAATTAATTAATTTATTTATTTTTATTTATTTATTCAGTCACCCTTTCGGTACACTTCTAGACTTATTAGATATACTTTTTTCATCCAGTCCCCCTTTCGGTACAGTTCTAGGCTCACACTGACATATAAAACAATATATTTATTTTTTATTTTATTTATTTTTTTTAATTTTTAATTTTTTTTATTATTTTATTTTTTTATACAGTCCCCCTTTCGGTACAGTTCTAGGCTCGTGGCGAAGGTTGAAATAATATAATTATTTTTTATTTTTTTTTTCAATTTTTTTTTTATTATTTTTTTTTCAATTTTTTTTTCCCAAATATTTTTTTTTCCATACAGTCACCCTTTCGGTACAGGTGTACCGAAGGGGGGACCTTACTACTAAGATGTTCTTCACCATCTCATCAGGATAATAGAAACAAACAGAGAAAATAGCAACATCACCTTATTAGTACCAATCGATATTGAAGCGGCATTTGATTCTATGACCTATGCCACCATAATTAAAGGAGCGATGCAACTTGGATTACCAAACTGGCTGACCAGAATAATCGGCGGTTATATACAAGAAAGGAAAGCACAATATGAAAACAAAATATAAGATTTGGAAAAAGGAATCCCACAAGGTGCAATACTCCCCGTTGAACATTCCACAACCAAAATCCGCATTTTCAGAGCGGAGTCACAACAGCGTGAGGTGGCCGCGCTACGCCTACACAATAGTGAAGTGAATACGGTTTCACGACCAAATCACGCCATACAAGAGTGCACGGACCCATTTCATGCTCGAAGGATCCTAAGGTGACACAATAGTGTACTCTGACACAATAGTGTACTTGTATCGTAGCACCGTATAATCATTTGGCCCGCAACGCATATATTGTAACAATGACGTATTTACACTCCCCATACGCTCAAACTTTTTTTGCGCGCTGACGTTACGCTCTGAAGACAACATTTTCACGAGGTACACACGCCTACGGCACCATATTTTCACAGTATGCATACGCGTGCGGTACCTCATTTTCACAACATACATACGCCCATAATAGCTGCGGGGCTGCGCTCCCATCTGGAGGGGGGGGGGCGAAACTCATTCGGAAAATAATTGTAAGAAAGCAAATTTGAACGGATTGAAAGAATCTATTAAACCTGTCTTATTGGTGAATAAAATACATAAAATAAAGAAAACGGTTATCACTTATGAATAATGGCCAGACTAACACGATGGCGTGTAGAAAGTGCGGTAAGACTGGGCACTTTTATAAAGAATGTCGTTCAATTGCTCATCTTTGTCTTCAAAATTGAGTTTTAAGACTAAAAAAATACCCACGGATGTTCAGCCTCTAAATCATTTCATTCTTTATACATTTTCAGAATATTTATTACAATCAATAAGTCAAATTTCTCCCAAGTACGGAGATAAAGAAGTATGGGAGAAGAAAACGCCTGAAGAGAAAATCAAATTCATTTCAGTGCGATGGGTGCGCAGCAAACAAGCCACCGTTGGCAATCGCGTGAAAGCTGCATCCAAAAAGCTGCTTCCTGAAGAAACACTACGCCTCCGTGATAGTAGCGTAGATTCTGAAGAAGCTGAGAGAAATAATCAAAATTCTTAATGTGCTCTCTACTCTCATTTCTTTTTATTGATACATTAATATATTATAAAGCATCGAGTGAAATTGGGCCAAATTTTGTACGGGGTCAAGGTTCAGTGAACCTGCTGGTCAAAATAATCAAAGATGTCAAAATATTGCTAAAAGACTGCCAAAGAAAAAACCAGTCAAATTGGTCAAAAGTGAGCTAAAGATTAGTCAATATTGTCAAAAAACTGCTAAAAATTGACCAAACAAAAATTTGTCAAAAATAATGGTCAAAATACAATCAAATACTGGTGAATTTATTCAAGCATTGACAAAATATTCCAAGCGCTCTGATTGGTGCATTATTGTCAAAATGCTGTCAATTTACTTGTCAAAATTCTCACTTTTTGACAGTTGTCAATTTTTGGTCAAAACGTTCCAATTGGGTAATAAATTTGGTTGCATGTTGAAAAATGTTTCGTAATATATTTCCTTTGAAATTACACCCTGCCTTTCAGACCACGTCCGAAGATCGTGAACTATAAATTAGGAATTGAATTTTCCAACAGTCAAGCGGATCCAGAAATCAACCGCTGAAAAATTAAATGTCGACTAAAAAGAACAGCCAGACTATGTAATCTATCCAGTGAACCATTTTTGAACGTCTTAGACTATATTTTATGATCAAGTTGAAATTTCAGCAGTCGGTTTTTGACCGCTGAAAAATTAAATATCGACTAAAAAGAACAGATGGACTATGTAATCTATCTGGTGAAACATTTTCGAATGTCTTACACTATATTTTAGGATCAAATTTAAATTTCAGCAAATATCGATGAAATGTAATCTATCCAGTGAACCATTTTTAAACGTCTTAGATTATATTTTATTATGAAATGAATTTGTCAGAGGTCAAGAAACAAACCGCTAAAATTCCCATACTGACTAAAAAACGTACGTAGCTGAAGTAATTCGTCTGTCTATTAAGCTACGTCCATCGTACATTATATTTTATTATCAAAATGAAATTTCAGCGGTCCAGAAATCAACCGCTGGAAAATGGAATATCGATTAAAAAGAACAGCCAGACTATGTAATCCATCTAGTGAACCATTTTCGAACGTCTTAGAATATATTTTATTATCAAAAAGTTGGCAACGGTGCTAACGCGTTTCAAAATTAGAGGAAAACGAGATAGGGGAGTCTCGGTGCTGCTCCTCACCCCTCTTATGAAAGAGGCAACTGACATTTTACAAGATGAAGTTAACCGTGAGGTAATGAGTATAGATCCTGCTAATAAATACTTTTTTGCGCTTCCGTGCACCCCTGACAGCCACTTGAGTTCATCGGCCTGTTTCCAAAAATATTCATCTGTGTGTGGTGCAACGAAACCCGAATTTTTGAGGAGTACAAACTTGAGAATAAATTTTGCTTCATCGTGCATTTTACAGAATTTGAAAGAAAACGAATTAGATGCCGTTAGCTGACTTTATGGGCCACGACATCATGATCTACCGAAATTTCTATCGGCTGTCACAAAATGTCTTACAGCTGGTAAAAATGGGAAAATTAATATCCCAGAAAGAATCTGGAATAATTCTTGACAATGTCTCGTCTTTAGATGACGTTGAAGACTTTCTCAATGTTGAACCAGACGTCGACAGTGAAGACGAGGATGCTTCATCAGATATCACAGTAAATACAGAGGCGATGAAGCCCAATACTACTGAGAAACCGACTACAAGACAGAAAAAGAAACGAACGTATGATGAGGAGGAGAACAAAAATCCTCCCCCCAAAACGGCATATTTTACGAGTGAGGAAACGTTGGACCACCAAAGAAAACAAAGCAATAGAGAAATATTTTGGAGGCTGTATAAAAAGTAAAATTCTGCCGGGTAAAGAACGTATTGAGGAAATAATAACTGCTTGTCCGGCGCTAGAAACAATTAAGGAAATGAAGAAATATAAAAGATAAAAAAAGATAAAATATGCAACATGTTTTGATCTCCTTCTTATTCCTCGCTATAATATTGTAATCAATATTATGACGTTTATCTCAATTGGCAAAAATACAAGTCTGGTATATGAAGCAGAAAATTTGTCTGTTGTCTGTCTGTCATTTTATAACTCAAAAACCGCTTTACCTAGGAAATTTCAGCTTCCATAGAAAAAAGTTCTTATTAAAAATCGTGTCCACATTGCACTCATGCATCATTCAACGCAAAGGAAGGCAAAAAGCAAAACTGCAAAGGGGAATAGGATAAAGAATCACCTGCAGTGAACGAGATAACAATTTATGTCATTCTGTATGGACAGTGACGTGAGATAGAACAGATAGTAAGCTAGTCGGACATTGAACAAATAAAAGACTGGTGAGAAACGCCTAGTTTTTGATTTTTGTTTATTGAACGCTAAGACTGTGAGTATACCATTTCCTATGCCTAGCATAGACGACCATCTTCCGTCAATAAACAGGGCTTGCTAATCAATTTGTCAGAAGGCTATTAACGGATTTTAGTGCGCAAGTGCGATTGACATAAAACCGCGTTTGTTACTCCATTGTTTAAGGGTCAATTTACTCGGCTCTCCTTTGGATTATGCAACGCGCCCACCCTGTTTCAGGTCCTTATGAATAAAGTTTTAGGTACGCGTAGAAATTCATTCACATTTGCTGATCTCGATGATATTTTGGTGTACGCGCAAACAATACCTGAACTAAAAGATCGTATTTATTCCGTCCTCGATCCTCTAAAAGAGGCCGGCTTAACCTGTAAACTAAAGAAATGTTTATTTTTCACTTCAACTGTAAAATATCTAGGTTACAAAATTTCTGTTGGTCAACTACGTCCTGGCAAAGCTAAAACTGCCGCGATTTGCGAGTTCCATGTACCGAGAAATGCTCATGATTGAAGTACGACAATGGCTGGGCCTCACGGGATTCTTCCGGCAATTTGTTTAAAAATACGCCTTGATTGCGGCGCTATTAATAGAGCTGACTCGAAAGTCTGTCAATTTTGTATGGTCAACAAATCAACAACGCGAATTTGAGCTACTGAGAGATGCCATTGTAAATGAACCTGTTCTGGCTCTATAGAACCCAAGGGCGGAAACCAAATTACATACTGATGCGTCTTCTAAGGGTTTAGCTGGATTATTGCTCCAAAAAGGTGAGGACGGTCATTTTCATCTTGTTTTGTGTTTTTTGCAGAAAACCACCCTTGCCGAATCAATATTTCCTTTGTCGCGATTGGAATTGATGGCGATCGTGAAAAGCGTGGAATGATTTTGGAACTAGGGTGTGTACCCGGTTTGCGACAGTTTGAGCAAATTTCGAAGTTGAGAGCACTGTAATTAAGGAAAAAGAGGAGAAACGGCCTTAAGGCGATGATTTCTATTATGTCACGACTATCCTTGTGAGAGAAAAGGGAAAAGAATAATAGAATTTTATTTAAAATGGCGAAAAATTAGCTTTCAAATTTGAGAAGGTGCAAGTCTGCAGATCGCGTCATAGTTTCACAGTTCGCGTCACCGTAGTGCCACAGTTTGCGACAGGACCAATCATCACACTGATAAGAGGAATTTAAATTCGGAAAACTTGTGCTTGTTGGTTGATAGACGTCGTTTTTTCAGAGTTGTTTCTTTCCTAGGTACCTAGTTAAGCGCGTACTTTGTACTTCAAACTTTTCAAAGAAGCAGTCGGTAGGTAGCTAAGTTAACAACGTCATTTGTACTTTGTACTTCACAAGATAAATCGAATGGTGGCAGTACTAGGCTACATTTCAAGTACTATGATAATTATGTAACAATTCTGGTCTTCCTACCAATGTTTTGTTTTCCTTATCTTTTATTCTTTTAATAAGTATATTCTTCTTGTTTCTAAAACACATATTTTTGTGGTAAGTATTCTTTATAATTTTGATTGGCTAGTAGTATCATCTTCATCATTATTATTATTATTATTATAAATTATCAATGTGGAATCACTAATTTGATGATTTTGTTTCTTTCATTGATGAGTTTTTATTGCTTTAAGATTTTTCCATTGATTCTCAAAGTCATATTTATACCAATTGTGATGTATTACTGTTCAAGTTGGAAATAAGTAGAAAAAAAAAATGTACTAACCAATTCCTATTTTTTAATTGGAATCACTTTTGTTTATTTCTTCATAAAGTTTTATTGCTTTGAAATTTGGTGTACACTTTTTTAAACACCACTTCCTCATGAAAATTCTCTTACCCAAAAAAATTCAATTTATATCTTGAAGGGATAGCATAGCAGCTTCCTAGTAAATTGATATAAAAAGGTATGTTGTGACTCTACACAATTTCAAAAAGAAAAATGGCCGCGCCTTGAGATTGATGATTGACAATTTCACAAATTTGCTCTTATTCTAAATAACTGGTGCAAGCATGAGGATCCCTCCTTATAAAATATTCAAACTACCAAGTAATTATGAAAAAAATGATGAAAAAAGTAAAGTAGCAAAAACTTGAATAATTGAAGATTTCAAAATTTCCTTGTTTCAATCACACTATACTGAGAAATGGGTAGCCAATTGGAATTCTAGGTTGAATGTAGTACTGAATAAATACGTGACTGAACTTTAAGCCAAAGAAAAACTTATCGGGCAATTTTTCTTCAACCTAAGGGCATTGAGCTGAAGTTTAACCTAAACCAATCATCAGCTTAAAAGTCTTAAGCTAAGATTAAGTCAATGCTGATTGGCTGCGCATCCCTGGTCACGGCAAAAGAGTCAAATGTTGTATTGTACAAGAATGGTGAGTATATTTCCAATATATTTTAATAATAGTCCATTTCTCCGTGAAATAGCAAAAAGAAAGTGTGTCGCAAACTGTCAACATTTTTTGTCGCAGTGACAATTTGTGTCCACCTTTTCAGACAACGCTGTTCACATTCGGTGGGCTAGTACGACATTCTTAGCTTTTACCTCTAATATTTGTGGGTAAATTATGCTCTGTAGCTGAATGAATTCTATTATTTTTGTCCTGAAGCAGGACAAAAAGAAGAAACGCGCGATGTACACGGACGAAAAATTGCAGGAATGTCTGCAAGCGCTCAAGTCAGGGGAAGTAGTATCAAAAAGGGCTGCTTCAAAATTGTATGGTATTCCTCGGACGACAATTGTAAGCAAATTGGGAGGTCAGCGCCCGCAGACAAAGTGTAAGCCTGGCCCGCAGCCTGCCTTAGGTGAGTAATCATTATGTTCTGAAGGTACAATGTTTGAAAGTTTGATTGTGTGGAAGCAGAATGTAGCTCCTGAGGAAAAGCAGATAAAAGAAGTGTGTTGAACATCCAAAAGTAGTCTTGAATTACATGAAATGCAGGGAAGACGTGTATTCTTTACTTATCACCCATTATATGAAGATTTTTTGCTGTTGTAGGTACCAAAAATGAGGCGAAATTGCATCGGTGGATATTATCATGTTGTAATCGAGGCTTTCCTATTTGCGTATCAGACCTGACATTCACCGTCGAGTCTATTATCCGAAACTCACCGTTGAACGTGCGGAAAGCTTTAAACTTCAAAAATGCAGTTCCGCACCGATCGTGGTATTATAAATTACTCGCGCGTTGCCCAATCATCAGCATTAAAAAAGCTGAGTATCTGTCAGCATGTCGAGCGTCAGTTTCCGAGGAGAGAATTCGAGGCTGGTTTCAGCAAGTGCATGATCTTCTAAAGGGAGAAGGTGTTGATATTGTATTGTCAGATCCCACAAGGATTTACAACTGTGATGAAGCCGCCGTGTGGCTAAACCCTAGCGGCAAACGAGTTTTAAAGAAAAAAAGGCGAAGTTGCCTATTCGATAAGCGCAAATGATGACAAGTGTAATGTTACTGTACTATTCACAGCGCGTGCTGACGGCACTATTTTACCCCCTATGTACGTCCATCGCGGAGAGCGGATACCGGCAAACTACCGGTCCAGGTTACCTCCATCGTGGGGAGCAAAAGCCACTCCAAAGGGGTGGATGACGGTTCCCGCATTTATGTACTACATTAAAGATGTCTTTGATCGGTATCTCTGTCAAAATAACATCAAAAAACCGGTCATAATGTTTGTAGACGGCCACGTATCGCACCTAAGTATAGAAGTGACAGAATATTGTTTCCAAAATGGTATTGTTCTAGTGTGTCTTCTTGCTTTTACAACGCATCTCCTGCAACCATTAGATCTTTCTTTTTTCAAGGCTATGAAAGAAGGATGGAAGCGTATTGTTGGTCAATTCCGTTTTAAGCATAAACGTGACCCGTGCTTGTACGAGGTTGCCGAACTAATTCAAGAACTCATCACAACCTCTCCTTTTGAAACCACCATTCAGAACGGCTTCCGCAAAGCGGGCCTTTTTCCATGGAATTCGGAAGCCGTGGCTTACGAGAAGAGTAAATATTCGAAGGAAGAAAACCCATGGTTGGAGTTTTCAGCTTGAGTGGTAATCAAACCGCGATTTCTTTCTTTTAGAAGAAGTATGGTAATCAGTAGAATCGACACGGTCCAAAACGTTACGGCTCGACATAATGACAGAACACTCAAAGAGTACAGTAAATGAAAAACCAATTACAAAGACCGCAGATTATGCTTTTTGCTAATCACAATGCCTCGTCCAAAAAGTTTCAATGAGATAGAACTTTCGACGATCCTCTTAGAAAATAAAATGGATTTATTCGATTTTGAACGACAAAAATACCACGGTCCTTCTCATATATGCTGGAAGACAATTGCATACTTGTTGAATAAAGGAACATTGAAGCCCGAAACATATTTACACAATAGTAATAGAAAATAGGTACAATATTGCAGAAAAGTTCGGCTTCAAATCGTCGAAGCCCGCTTCCGATCACGACCAAGATGATGTTGAAAATGTGAACATCGAGCCATTTACTCCCGCGAAATTATTCAATTCTCAAAAGGACGACGCTTCATCTGACGTCAATGAACCACCCATTTTGAAATTTAATCTGAATATACCGTACGAACAGTGGAACAAATTATTTTGTTCTAAGAAGTATGGGACAAAAAATTACCGCGTTCTCCAACCTTACGAGTGGACAGACAAGATAGATCAACTGATCTATTCTGAAACGCGTGCGAGCTGTTGCCTCGCGTACAAGCGAAATAAATTAATACCGGCTGGGAATAAATTTCTCAAATTTTGGGCAAAATGCTAGAACTGTTTTAGCGAATTGTCAGAACCTGCAACAGATTCGCCTTTGCTCATTGAGTGTCAGTATAAAGGGGATTACAAGTACTGCAGAAGTGAAACAAAGAGACGATTAATTGGAAGTAGACGTGAGGAATTCGCTAGAAAGCTGGTTGAAGAAAACAAATCTGCAGCCTTTGTGAGAAGGGAGGAAGCTTCTTCGAAGATGATTTATTGTGATCCAGAAACGAGCAAGTTACCAAGGTACCGCCCTCTGAATATTAAAACACCGCGAGAACCTGAAGGATGTAATCGATAACAATCCTCTAATGGCATTGAAGAAGCTGAAGAAAATTATACCGTATGCGTACATTTTGCGTGATATAGGGTGCGACCCGTTCTTCCTCCATTATTGGGCTATCACGGAGATTAACGAATACATTCTATACGCAAGAGGGACTAATAATCCAACGATCTCTATTGATGCAACTGGAGGTCTTGTACGCAGCATTAGTAATCGACACGTATTTCTGTACAAGATGACCGTTTACAATGGAAAAACTCAATTCTCGGTCGCACATATGCTCTCGGAACGCCATGATAATAACGCGATCGGATTTTGGCTCGGTGACTGGTGTAGACAAAATATACCACAACCTAAAACTATTGTCAACAATCAATCCCTCGCGTTAATCATGGCGTGTGTCAGGGTGTTCACACAATATACCGTCAAATGGGGCTAATTGGGGCTAATTGGAACGTTGAGGTTACATGGAACGATTCGTGTTTTACGTCATAAATCGTTCTGTAGATGGCGTCCTTGTTTGTGTTGGGTGATCGATATATTTTTTTTTGGAAAGAGGGTCGTTTTCCTGGACTGTCTATATACATAAGTCGGTGATCCAACCTTTCGATAGTTTGCGAAAAAATCGAAATAATTTGATATGAGAAACGAGTGTTGGCTTCTTGCTGGATAATTTTGTGAAGTGATTCGAGTATTGTTATCACCTCGTGCCGAAGATCCGTTCCATTCCAAAGAGAATTTCATCGCGAGTATTTTGCGTATAATTACTCCAGCCATTTGCTCATATTTTCGCCTTGTTTTCGCTCAAGTTTTCGCTCAAAGTAGTACCTATAATCAGCTGCGCGTAAGTAAGTTCATGAGTTATCATTGATTTTACGTACTATAATTTGATGGCCGTAGTAAGTTATCTTTGTGCCGGTATTTCAGATCTATTCGTGTCCAGTGATAATTAGGTTACCGGTATATCGATGGTTCGAAAATACAAGCGCAAATTAGGAAGCCGAAGGTACGCTGATTTCCCGAAGGAAACGTTAGAAAAAGCTCTTCGGGAAATTCGAGAGCAGAAGCTTGGCTTCAGGAAAGCCTCGAATAAATTCAATATTTCTATCGGTACTCTCTTTCGAAAAGTAAGTCAAGCACTGGTTTTTTCATTCGTCTTTCGTATTCAGTGCGATTCTGTGGATTATAAAAGTACCTACTCAATTTTCTGAATCATAGTTCCACGGATTGAATCCAAAAAAACATGGTCAGCAAACTATACTGTCGAATTCAGAAGAGGATACGATTGAGCAGTATCTGCTTATTTGTTCAGATTGGGGATATCCCATCTCCATGATGGAGTTGAAGTAAGTTGTCATTATTTAGGTATAGACAGTGTATGGTGCTTTGAAAATATTTTATCGCTCTTTGTTTTTGAATAATTTTAGACAAATTGTGAAATCGTATCTTGACTTCCTGAAACGAAAAACGAGATTCAAAGACAATTTGCCAGGTTATGATTGGTCGGTCCTGTTCTTATCACGACATCCTAAACTGAGCCATCGTATCGTGAAAAGCACCAAGACTGAAAGAGCAAAGGTTAGTCCAGAGATGGTGACGCAGTTTTTCGAAAATTTGAAGCCCATTCTCGAAGGAGTTCCTCCCGAGAACATCATCAATTATGATGAATCGGCATTTGTGGATTCAGCTGGAGATTCCAAAGTTGTTTTAAGACGCGGCTGTAAATATCCAATCGTGATACGCGACAATAAGAAAACATCCATATCTGTTATGGCATCTGGAACAGCTTCTGGAATTTTTTTGCCGCCTTATACGGTTTACAAGGCGGACTGTGTGTGGGATCAATGGGTTTTGCGTGGTCTCCATGGAGCACGTTATGGACGAAGTAAATCTGGGTGGTTTGATATGAAATCATTTGAAGATTGGTTTCTTCAAACAGCATTACCTTATCTTCGGAGGTTGAATGGACGAAAAGTGTTGATTGGCGATAATCTTTCGAGCCATCCTATCGTTTCGCGTCATCTACAAATGCCAGAAGTATAATATCGCTTTTCTCCTACTTCCTCCGAATGCAACCCAATATCTGCAGCCACTGGATGTGGCTGTTTTTCGTCCCATCAAAATTACATGGCGAGAAGTTCTTTTAGGCTGGAAAGGGAAAGGTAAATCTGGTAATGGTACCTTTAAAGAGAATTTTCCGCGATTATTAAAAAATACTGTTGATGCACTGGGTGCTCGCATAAAAACGAATTTATGCTCAGGATTTCGTTCCTGTGGCATATTTCCTTTTAACCCAGATATTGCGCTGAAGAAATTTCCAAAGGTTCCTCTCGAATCTACTTCCAGTAATTCATCTAATGAATCTATTGTCTTGCAAAACCAGTTCATGACCTTTCTACAAAAAGAACGCTTTTCAAGCACACCCAAAAAAGGTGCGGGTAAACGTAAAAAGATCAACGTTGCCCCGGGAAAATCTGTCTCCGGTACAGATTTTGAAAGCGGAGATCGAATTCTCCCTGAATCTGATAGCGACTTCGACAACTTTGAGCTTGATGTTTCAGAAATTGAGGATGATGTTTCGGAATTCGAGGGTGATGTTTTGGAATTAGAGGATGATGTTTTCAAACGCGAGAACGAGCTTCTGGAAGAAGTACCAATTCCAATTTTTGAGAGTACGGGTAATGCTGATCCGCAGCCAAAACCAAAAAATAATACCAGTAGCGGAGAATTCAATTTACAAGTAGAATCATTTGTCATCGTTCTTTACTCACACTCTCAGTTTTATGTCGGGAAAATATTGGATATAGACTTGGCTGGGGATGGAGTCAAAGTGTGGTTTATGCGGAAGTATTTGAATCGAGTGAACGAATACAATTTTGTCACGAAGATGAACAATGGATCCGACGAGGATGACGTTGATACTGTCTCTAAAGCTGCAATAAAAGCAGTACTCGAAACGCCGGTGATTAAACGCGGGCGGCATATATTTGACAGCGAACTCTGCAAAAAATTTCTCTAAAAAATTTAAGGTGTTTGATCTCTTATTTTTAGGTACAATTCGTAGGTAGGTACATACTTTCTACAATCGTGGCAATCACCTACATGGTACTTTACCTTCTTATTTTTACGTAACTAATTGTGATTTTATTTTTACTCACGATTACTTTCCATTTTTTGTGATTTTTTCTTTTCATTTTCTACCAAGCGCGGTAATTTCACATTTGGTGCTTACCTTTTTCTTTACTCGTTCATTACCTAATAATTATTTACTTTTACTCTTTCATTTTGTGAATTTTTATAATTATGCAACCAAAGTTGATAATGCCATTGCCTACCTACTTATAATTACAGTTCAATTCTTACATTTATGCGTATGTCTTGTGTTTGTTCAAGTTTACAAGCTCTGAAACGTATTTTAGGGGGTGGGGGTCTCTGTGGGGGGGAGGAGGGATATTGATAATTCCAGTTACCGGTACTTTCAGTAATAACCAGTCTCATCTAATTCATCATTCCCTGCTTTCAAATAATTTTCACAGGCTCCGGGACATATTTTGGAGGGGGAGGAGGAGGAGGCGTTTTTTGTGAGGGGGGAGCGTGGATATTGATAGCACTACATTTTAACAATAACCCACTTAGTTTACTTCATCATTTACTGCTTTAAAATAATTTCTAAAAGGTGTTTCCATGTAGCCCCAAAATTGACATTCACGACTAGATTCATTCAAAAATTTGGGAAAATTGTCAAAAAAATTGAAAAATTTTTCCTAAAAGCGAAAATTATAGTAGAAGGATGACACTTTACAATAAATTTTTTCCGAAAGTCATAAGTAAATAATTGAGGCAGTTTTGCCCAATTAATTACAAAAACCGTTCGCATTTAGCCCCATTTGACGGTAGTACATTGACTCAATACTTGAGAGTGTGTTGGGGTCTTCTGATGAAAGTTGATGGATTTGAATTGGGAGAACAGAACGATTTCAATAAAACTAACATATGTGAGCTGCAAAAAGCTATTTATGGTCTTCAAGTGAGCCCTAAACGATGGTTTGTTAGATTTAGATCAGCAATGGATAAATTGAGATTCAGAAACTATCCACTGAATCCCTGCTTATACATCTGGCAACGCGCTAAGAAACTGGCGATTGTACTAGTTTATGTTGACGACCTACTCATAGCTACAAATTGTAAGAACAAACTTAATGAAATTAAAACAAAACTCAACCACTCAACCAAGAATTTGAAATGTCAGATTTGGGCCAGCCTTCCAAATTTCTAGGTATTCAACTCATCCGTGATCGAACAAAAGGTACAATTAGGTTACATCAACAAAGCTTTATAGAATCTATGATTTGTAAATTCAACCTGCATGATGCGAGAACAGTGAATACTCCAATGATTACTCATGATAATGAGAGGAAAAACAACTAAGATACTTGATAAATCTAACGAAACTTTCGATAGGAAAGTTATTCCGTACCGACAAGCAATAGGTAGTCTTTTATACTTGAGGAACTCAACAAGACCTGATATCACGTATGCAGTCAATGTATTAAGTAGAAGACAGATTGATTTTACAATGGAAGATTGGACTGCAGTGAAACAAATTATGAGATATCTGAAAGGTACAAAGTCGTATGGCTTAAAATGTACGAGCTCGACTGACGATATGAAGTGCTATCCTGATGCTTCCTTGGGTCTCAACAATAACAAGGGGAAATCGACCACAGGATATGCGATTATGATTTTTGGCGACCTAATTAGCTGGAGAACAAAAAAGCAAACTCACATAGCCTTATCATCCGCTGAGGCAGAGTTTGTAGCCATGAGTGTAGCATGTAGAGAACTCGCAAGTTTGCGTGACATCTGTAGACATATTCTGGGTGTAATTACAACTCCTGTTGTTTACGAAGATGATAGGGCTGCTATAAAACTTGCAAAAACCGAAGAATCTCAAACAATTAAACATCTGATTAATTCATGTTACCACTATGTACGACTCGAATTCAAGCTGAAGAATATCGAATTCAAGCTGAAGAATATCAAAATCGAGTGGATAGGTACAGAGAATCAATTGGGAGACTTCTTTACAAAAGCTCTGCCAGCACCAAAATTCTGTAAATTCCGTGATTTACCGATGAGTGATTTGTTTTGATTTGTTGACAGGTCAATGGAGCTAAAACAAAAGACCTTACAATGAACTAAAGATGAAACAAGTAGGATTCATTTTTGAAACCTGTTGAACTAAAAGACAAAACAATACGATTCATTTTTGACGCCTGTTAACGAATTATCTGCGAATTACAATCTATACTTTTTCAACGACTTTATTAACAAAATAAAATGAGTATTTGCGAATTCTCTTGTTGAATTTATTGTTGACGATGTCAAGTGTAGCTTGACGAAATATGATAGGTAACAATTCCAGGAATATGATAATATTATTCTTTCAGCAATGATGGGTGCGTTCAGAAACGTGTAACCAGCTATCGGTTGCGAGTGGTTGCCTGGTTGCTCACAAAATCGGTCAAAAACTCCTTGGAGTGATCACGCCTACTTTTTCTCGTGTTACTCCAGTGAACGGACAAGAGTTGTTCAGAAACTCCGGTTAACGCGTGTATTTTGCACCGCGGTAAGAATTATTTCAATCCTGGGGTGCGTTCAGAAACGATTACCTTGGTTTCCGACCATCACTCCGGTGTAATGACGTCATCACACCAGTGTAACTGCCAACCGTTCCTGTTTTTTTGAACGCGTCGGTTACGCTGGTTTGTACTCTGTTTATACTTGCACTTTTACCAACGTATTGGTGCCGGCACGTGTGAGAAATGATTTGGCGGCCGAATTGATGTGAACTGAAAATGTCTGTAAATATTCAAGGAAGATCATTACGGTAAATGCAACGTCTTATGTATTTCATTGAGTTAAATTTATCCCATGACTGATGTCGTATGTTGTATTGTCGTGTATGTATTTTTAGAAAGGATTTGAACGAGTACCATTCATTGACATCAAATCAAACGGGGTTCCATACCTTATTGTTACATACGATATCGAGCCACAAACAGTGCAATCTTTGAAACAAGGAGATATTATACAAGTTCGGGCCAGAGAACTTGATATCAAAATTCACAAATTACGATCGATTTACGAAGCGATTAAAATTGTGAAAATCTTAAGTCAAATCTTGTTGTGGGAACTCTGATGTATGATTCATAAATAGTTAACACAAAGTTAATATCATCCTCTGCAGGAATAATCTGATTGAAGAAGAAACATATCCGTAGGCTTATTTTTATCCTAAGATGAATGCCACAATTGTCATAGACAATCGTGGCTCAAGTATCATTAATGAAGAAGGAGAAACCCTTGTTAGTCTGAGTGGTATGTATTTTATTTCTCGGTCGTCTTGTAGTATTATATCTCACTTGCACAAATGTGGCGAAAAACTGTAATTTTTCCTGCTCGCAGATGGAAATTTGGCGTACGTCAATCTGGGAAACGCTACGGAAACAACGGCAGATCCGTCATTGGTAACGGTGTTTTCGTCGGTGTCTGCGAGTACGAGCAATGATGAAACTGCTGCAAGTGGTTTAAATACAACTGATGCATGTACAGAAGGTGACGATTCGAAGGAAGGAGTTCCGTGGACAAAAGACGATACTTTAAAGTTAATACATCTGTATGCAGTAAATAAAGAGAAATTTCAGAGTACGTCTGTCAAGAACCATAAAATATGGTTAAGCATCGTACCTCACTTTTGCGGAAGAACCGTCGAGCAAGTACGCAATAGGTTCAAGTATCTAAAAGGTCAATACATGGCAGTGAAAGACAGTATGTCGGAGAGAGGGACTGGGAAAAAAAGGATAACGTTTAATTACCTGGAAGAGTTTGACGACATTTTCGGAAAAGAACCAAATGTCACCCCCGTAGCCGTGTGCGACTCATTGAATGCCACTAACAAGTATCCCACATTGCATACAGCAGACGAATCTTTTGATAGGCCGCCTACTCCTTTGGATGAACAAATGCCTAGCGACTTTGAAGACCCTCTGGTATCACGTATGGAGCAGTCCAGAAAAGAGAATACAAAACCAGCCAAAAGAAGAAAAGTGGACTTGCTTATGATGAAACTGGAATCAAGACGTGAGTGCGAGAAAGAGAAGCTGCAAGTTCAAAAATTGGCAGTAAATGCTCTTGATTGTATTGCCACGTCTTTCGAGAAGTACGTCGAAAAGATGTAATATTATTGATGTTTTGCGTTCTCCTGATCAACTCTGTACGAAATTCTTCTCACTCGTACATTTTTTTTCTTCTCATTTCTTTAGTTTTCCTATTATCGTACTATAAATCTGTGACGTCGACACTTTGTGATGGGCTGAAAGGGTTTAGAATCACAAAACGACTAAAACCACATTTATATGAATATTGACTTTAATTGCACAGAGTATCGCGGAGACGTTATGATTTTGCGAGATTAAAAGGTGAAGTGAATTATGGTCTAAAATCGATTTACAAAGTAACCGCGTATTGGGCGTGTCGAAGGAAATGATACCGTTAGTTATGATCTAAAATTAGTCTATTTACATCATATTGAACTAGTTCGTATATTTCTCGGAATCCGATGATTTACATCTTTTATTGTATTTACAATTAACCGTATAATGTGTACGATGGTTTATTATGATACTATACTACGACGATACGTGACGTCGACTTGCGTCGGCGTCACAGTACCCCTCTCCCTAAAAGGATGACAAAAAGGCGGGAATCTTAAAATATTAATGTTCGATACAATGATTGTGGATGCACGTGTAGCAAATGAAAGGGATATGCGTGTCGATATTGTTAGAGGGAGAGAGTGAGTTGAAATTGTGCTTAATTTGAATTTCGGTGCATAATTTTTGTTAATGTAATTTGATCTATGTTTAATATCGATAATTATTACTAACATATATATAGATATATATAGATACAATAGGTTTACAATGGGGGTACGGGAGGATGAGTTGTACATAGAGATTGGTGTATAGTTACTAAGCGGTGTTAAGAAATTAGTGAATTTATTTGGCGAAAAACAGGATGTAATATGATTCTGCTGACTTGGATGCCTTGGTCAAATGGAAGTGTGCTGGTTGGACGTGGATTTTTCGATGAATCGATAACTTGAAGTGCTTTTCGGTTAGGATGTGCGACGCTTGTGCTGGTTCAGAGGCGCATGTTGAGTGAATATTGTTAACTTTGCAAAAGATTTCTAATTAATGATTGGCTCATGGGGGTATGGTGGGGTTAGGCCTAGTCCGAGTCGAATGACTGTGCCACAAAAGTCACGATGCGTTCGTGCAGTCTTCCGATACGAATCCGTTGGTGAAGTTTCTTGTATTCATTCAAAAATCGCCTACCCGATTGTGGTGTACGAATTGTGTTTTCTTGGATTAGAATCGATAAATAAAGAAAAAAAATCGTGATGGACCGCGAGTTTAATTTGGTGTCGAATGTTTTGGCGGAAGCATTGCAACATGTTGCTTATTTGCGTAGCTCGTTTTTGTATTTAGAGAACCAATATCGTGAAATGGCTGCTGAATTGGAGTATCGGGTCCGTTGGCACCCCTGTGATTGCTGTCGCGGGCGGTGTCACGCAGAGGCGGAGCTCGCGCGAGCGCTGTTCGCACATAACCAAGCCGCGGTGCATGGGAGTATTGGAAATGTTTCGGAGTTTGCGGATCCGGGTGCGCCCCTTGGGGTAGATGCGACTGATTTGGTTGCCATGAGAAGCGGGGGTCTCGGCGAAGGTGGTCCGGTTGTGGAGTCCGTGGGCGGAGGTGGGACGGCCGGCGAACCGATGGACATTTCGGCCAGCGATGGAGCCCCTGAAGCGACGGGTTCGTCACGCTCGTCGACTTCTGTGGAGGACGGGCATCACGAGACTGGTGGCCGTGTTGGCGGTGTCGCCCGACGGGCGGAAAATGGCGAGTGGTCGTGGTACGTACAAATTTTAATTATTAATTAATATGGTGTTCGTAACTACTAATGGATATTAATGGGAGGTAAGAGGTCATGTATAGTAGGAGCAATATGATGAAATAGTTGAGGGAGGAGGATTATGTAAAATATTATAATTAATAAAAAGGCGAGGAAAAAAAGAATAGTAAACACTATATCGGTGAGAAAGCGCGACCCGTATAACGTATTCGTAGTGTATTGCAACGATATGTTTCGTAGTTCTGTCTCGTACTCTCTGACTGTTTTTAAATGCACCGTAGGAACGGTGATCTTCCACTCAGGGTTGATTGGGTTTAAGTTACTGTCGTAATTGTGCAGAGTATGTAAACCATGACCTATCATTTGTGGTGGCACGTGTGTCCATTGAGCCGGTATAATGCGAATAATGTTGTGCGAGTTTGTTTCGTCGGGGGAAAAGCATGGAATGGCCTTGTCGACAACGGTGATGTATGTACCGTTATCTTGCGTCTCGATGATTTTGCTCGTACAACGAATACGTACGTATGACGCGCCTATCGTAGAAAAAGATGGATTCACCTGACGTGACGTATTGTTTTCGAATAGAATGTGAGTAGCGTGTGACGGGTTTGCTATGACGTATTCTCTGTAGTTGACGTGGTATACAGACGGTAATGTGGTATCCTGGTACTTCGTAGGCGTGCAGTAAAATTGGCAAAACGAATTAAGTGTGGAAATGTTAGATTTAGAAAAGAGAGACTTAATACAAGCTGCGTTTTGATCGAAAATTATTGGAGTTAGTCTGCATAGTTGTTCTTCTTCGCGACAATGGTCTAAACCATTGCCAGAAATAATCTGGACTGAATTGGTTTCTGTGTTCCTGACTAAGAAAGATTTTTGTAATAGGATTTTGCATAACTCGGCGCCATTCTGATAATCGAGAGGTATACATTCCTGTGAGGGAACTTTTTTTCAGGAAAAGTCCATGGACTTGAGTCTTTTATTCAAATTTCCTTCTATTTTAAAATTATTTTTGAAAACAAATACGGCCTTACCTTCAAGTACGGCCGTGGAACGCGTGTTCTCGATCGCGGGCAACATCTTAAAAAAAGAACGTAGTAGATTGACCGCTGAAAATTTCGAAGACCGATTGTTAGGCCAATATTTTGAGGATCTTTCTCGAGACTAGGTAGTCTACTTTTAACAGTGATGCACAAAATCATTTTCATTTCGTTGCGGTATTTCAGCTGAACAATTTTCATTTTTGTGTAACATCACTGCTTTCGTTTCAATGTAATTTATATTTACAAAATAAATGCAGGCGACAAGAAATTTACAGAAACTGGATAGTTGAAGAGACCTTCCTGAATAGAAAGCTTGTCTCCTAATATCACGTGGCATTGTTTTTTGTAAAAGTCTTACGTTTTTGGATTCGAATTCGAAGGTGTATTATTTTGCATACCCCATACATACTTTGAATCATTTTTCTCCCCCCAGCTAATACTTCGAAACGCAATAATGTAATTCCTGAAAAAATATATACGCATTGTTCTCTTATTAAAAATATTGTTTCATTTATTGAGCATTACAGTTTGTACTTGAAAATAAATTTTATATTTTTATGCAATGTACATCCCCACATCAAATTAATGAAGATAAAACAGTAGGTACTTCATTCTCATATTTTTATTCATTTCGATTACACTTTCACTTATACGAATGAATGAAGGAATGACATTCTGAATTATTGTCAATTTGTAAAAAGACGTTTCTTATTAACGTTATTTCTAAATCCTAATCAGAGTCATCAAACGTAGGATCCCAAAAGCCTGGGGGAGTCCGTGAACGGATTGAATATTTATCTCGATACCTCGAACATTTATTCATCATGTCCCGAACTTCGTCCGAAGGATATCCTTCTTCCAGATAAGAAGCGTAAAAGTGAACACATCTGTCACAGGCTTCCCCTGGTAACTTTCGACGTTCCGCCTTCTTCCGGACCGCATCTCGTCTATATTTGTAGGGTGGACTATGCGATGGTATTTCATCAAATGAGTTGGATCGTTTTTGCTTTTCCGGTGTTTTCGTTAACAAGTTGACGTAGTGCTCTCTAAACTAATATCACCTTCTCTTTTCAAAGTAGTGGAACTCACTTTCTTGAATGACATATCAATCCATCCAGCTGTCGAGATCATACCACTTGATGGATTCTTTTCTGATGCCTGCACAGACAATTCTCGTATTCCGAGGGTTTTCGTTGGCACGTCCCGCAAGTCCATGGAATGCTCTCTCAGAAAGTTTTCATTGATGGGAGAAACACTTTTTCTTGACGTATTAGCAGAACTTTCAATCACGTGTTAGAACACAAATCACATCAATAGTTTATCTTCTACCTTTTGAAGCTGTCTCACAGTTACAAGAAGAAAATTGGAACGAATCAATTCCACTACCTTTTTCTTTTGTCCGTCACTCACTTTGTCACTTGTAGTCTGCAATTTCATGACCAAAATTCCTTACTCTTTTTTTACAACTTCATTTGTGGGTTTTGGCTTGTGGATTGTGGTATTATATAGGTAAAATGTGAAATCATGAGATTCTGACTACCGTTCACCAACCACCATAAGAAATTGATAAATAATCAGTAATCAAACACTTTTTCATACCCAGGTATTTAAATACTCAGTTTGGTAGAGAATGAGATTTGAGAAGGCAAAAAAAGGAGGGCTTTTATGGTCTTGTTAAAAATCGCTTGCTCGCATTGCATTATATACGTACGTTATTGAAAAAACACGTTCATTTTTCAAAATGAACGTGCATTTTTTGGACGTTCACGGTAAAAAATGAACGTGCATTTTGTGTACGTTCACGTTCACGAAAAAATTGAACGTGAACGGTGAACTTCAGTTCAAGTTCATGAACGTAACCATCCCTGGTTTGAGGAAACTCATTAAATGACATCATTCGGACCGGGCAGCGCTAGCATCGCGCAAAATTTTTGAAGTTTTTAAAATTTCTCAAAAATATGATAATCTGAAAGAAAATTTTCCACTCTTCAATTTCGTTCCTTACGAGTACACGCCTAAATTCATTATTTTTGGAGAAATTTAAGAAAAACTAAAAAATCACCTTTGGTTTCAAGTCACGATCACCGTTCGCTTATCAGTACTTTCTAGGCATTTTACATGGGCGACGCTAGCGATCCTACAATAAGCCCGGTCCGAATCCGCGGAGGGAGTGACGGAATATATAGAGTGCGTTGTTGTCATTTATTGTCAGTTATCACCCTTTACTGGATTCGGCGTTTCCTGGCTCTATTATCTTTTTCTTGAAAACGTGCTCTTAGTTTATAACTACTTTTTCTTGTTCTACTGATTTATATTTTTTATACTTTTATACGATTGTCTTGTTAATATATTTGAATATTATAAACAAAATTTGATTATTTTAAAAATGTGATTCCAACATAATTAAAGCAATCTTGTATACTTATTTTCTTATTCCAAACCCTATTCTACACTTGAATATAGCAATTTGAGGTATTACTATGGAAACTCCAAGGGATGAAATTATTCACAAAGACGATAAAGGTCGTACTTACGTGATAGTAAAGGGAACGCGATATGTTTTTAAGGATTACACTTTGATGCTAAATGAAGAAGATGCTAATTTATTGAGGTTTGTCGCGCTCACGGACTGTTTGTCGAAGAAGACAACTTTCATCGCACCCAAATGCCTCCTGAATGTCAAGGAAGGTGTCGTTTTTTGGCCGTTGAGTACGACTAGACCATCTTTGCCCAGAGGGGAGTACGATTCGTTCTGTAAGACCCTTGTAAAGAATGAGGTATCATCAAGGATGGACGTGTATCCATTCAAAGGAACAAACTACAAGATTACATGGAAGAAGTATGCGATGAAAGCAGTTTACCAAGATTTTGATAAGTATCAATAGCATGAGGGAGGTCACTTTTATAAAAGTCATGGAATGTGACTCCTCTGGAAAATCTTAGGAAAAGTCAGAAAATCTAATTAATCAGACAGATCTTTAGCTGTTATTCTGTTCTGCCGAGAAAATAATATACACTTGTTGACGCTACCACCGGCATGCCTCTCAAAAAATCCAGCCATTGGACCGTACGTTTTTTGGTCTGTTGAAGACGTATTACTCAGGAGAGTGTGACAATTTCATGACTGGTAAGTTTGAATTTTCAGTTCAGTCGCTAGCTCTCTCATCAAAGTTTTTATCCACTCTTCTATGAATCCTTTCCTTTTCAGGCAAGGTTGGAGAGACCGTTAGTATTTTGAAAGTTGCGCCATTCTTTAAAAATGCATACAATCGCGCGGCTACACATTCAAACGCTGAATCTGGTTTCAGATGTACAGGAATCTACCCCTATAACCCCAACACTTTTACAGACGCGGACTTCGCAGCAGCTGAAGTAACTGAACGTAAGTTTATTGCAAGTTTCATCAAATACTGAATATCATGTACAGAAAAACTAGGAACCGCTGTGTGTAATTTTCTTTTTACAGGTCCTCTAGAGTCGATTGAGAATACAACACTGATTGAAAATGATGCTGAATTGAATGAAAATGAAAAGGAAATTAACAAAAACCTTGAATGTGATAAGGTGGAATCAGCACATGATGATATCATAATCAAAAATGTAGAAAATGTTGTTTTTGATAATATGGTCGACGGTGAAGAATTTGAGATAGATGTAGCAGTGACCAGTGTACAGGTCCAACCAGAAGATATCTTACCTTTACCAAAGGCTCATCGCAGTACTGAGAAAAATAAAACATGGTAGGTGGGGTGTACCTGATCTATTGCAGAGCTAATCTTGTGTTCGAGAGATGGATAGCATAATATCATAAATTACATCACAAAAATTCAAAGTTTCTTCTCTATTAGAAAATTGTTTCAGAGCATCCATCGTGCCCGAGGTTCTGACCTCATCTCCTGTCAAAAATCGAATTACCGAAGAGACTTGTATTCGAGAACTGAAGAGAACAAAGAAAGACACCAAAACTACTTCAACGGATGCAAAGAAGAAGCGTACGTACCTTACATACGTTTAGATTAGGTACCCAATTACCTGGAAGAAAAAAACAAACTTCCTGCCTCTATTCCCCTTTAGGTACTGGTACCATAGGTGCATTGAAAAAGAAACTGACTCCTACAAACCAAGACGAGAGCAAAACTTCTCCAGGAAATACGCACCCTGAAGAAACAACTCCTGCCGCTTCATTTGCAAAGTTTGGAGTGAAAACTGGAAGACTCTCAGCAGCCCAAAACTTAAAGGAGGAAAGAAGCAAGGTCGCCCTTGAAAGACAAAAACTGTTGTTGAAGATGGTAAATTGTCAACTCATTTTAGCAGAACTTTTAGGCCTCTGTGTAGAATGCTTTCTTATTTATTTGCAGATGATGGAGACGTATATTGTCCTCTGTGTTCGCAATTATTTCAGAATCCTCCCACTGAGGACTGGATCAAATGCTCAAAATGTGGACGATGGTGGCATGAGTTATGCACACAGTACGACAATAAGGAGACCAGTTTTGTTTGTGACTGTTGCAATCCAGGCAGTTGTTCTTTTTATGACTAAATTTCTAATTTCATTGACGCAGTATTTACTTATTCGTACCTACTTATAGTTGATGAAATAGCTGTGATAATGAGTGGTGATGAAACCAAAAGGTATTGCAATTCTTTATTTTATAATTCGGCAGTTTTACTCATGACATAGGCCTACACGTAATATTTTTTTCATTTCCTAGATTATTTTTATCCTCTTATTGTTTAAAGCTATAGTTACTGTTCCTTAACAATTTTAGAGTTACATATGTCTATTAATCATATTTTGGAATTATCTCTTCATTTTTAAAGTTTTTTAGACATGCTCTATTTCTTAAGTTACCTATTACAATAACTTCACAATTATTTCGTTATTTTTTGAATTTCTTAGTATTAATAACATACATCTCTTTTTACCTTTTTCATACTTTCTCTTATGTGGAAAGTAATATTTCTTGCATTTTATACATTTTATTTTATCCTATTATTGTTTAAAGCTTTAACAATTTTACAGTTACACAATTTTATACAGTTACTTATTTCTTCTAATCATTCTTTGGACTTATTTAACAATTTGTTCCTTCTTCATTTTTAAAGTTTTTTATAATTGTTGTTTTATGACATTATCTATTTCTTAAGTTACCTATTACAATGGAAAATTTGGGTATTTTGTTATTTGTTGAAACACTTTTACAGTTACTTATTTCCACTAATCATTCTTTGGACTTATTTCAAAATTTGTTCTTTCTTCATTTTTTAAGTTTTTTATAATTTTTGTTTTATGACATTATCTATTTCTTAAGTTAATTTGGGAAAATCATTTTCATTTTGTTATTTTTTGGAATCCTTAGTATTAGTAACATAGATCTCTTATTACCTTTTTCATACTTTCTCTTATGTGATGTTCATGTGATTTATTGCTCATGTGTTCTTAAAAATACATTGTTCATTACATTTCTTAAACATTTTTGTTTAAATACATTGTGTGTACGTCATATTACATTTACAGCCTCACGAAGGGCGGGTAGTAAGGCTAGTTTACTTATATGAAAGAGCAAACTGAATAATTTTCTTTTGTTTTGTTATTTTCAGTTGTATATTTTTCTTTCTTTTTCATTCGTAAAATTGTATTATTATTGAGTCATCATTCATTCATGCTAAGAATGAGAGTAATCTAGTACGTTGTTAGCCCCTCTTCTATATTCAGAAATATTACTTGTTTTTCTAATAATTTTATGACCTACTTATGAGTAGAAAATCAATTTTCAAGAGCCGATATGTGTAATTCGTTCTTTACCAATTTATATAACTATCTTTCATACTAGGAAACAAAATATTTGAGTTTACGTTTCACGTTCACTTCACCTTCCCTTAGAATTTATATATCATAACTTCAATTTTTCTTTCACTTATTTATTACTTTTTGTAATTTTTCTTTTTTTGTATTATTCTCTTACTTCCAGATATTTTTTGAAATGGTAGACTTGTGCATGTAGTCTGGTTTTGATTTGTTTCAGAATTACTGACTGTCGAAATTAGCCAGACCTCGCGTGAATTTTTCTAAATTTATTGCTTATTTCATGTTCTCCCTTCCCCCTTGTGATAATATTTGTGGTAATACAATTTATAATTCTCTAGGATTAGCTCAGTTCTTTCTTGTATATAATTATGGTAATTTTCCATGAATAATATCGCCATTGTGAACCTCTGAGGTTGCTTCTTATTGGGTACTTGATGTTACGTTGTAACTAAAAACTGTTACAATGTAGCAATAGACGTGAAGTCTGGAATTGTTACACTATAACATGAAAATTGTTACAAAGTAACAAATATAATTGAAACAAAATCACTAAAATAATGCCACAATGTAGCAAAAAAATTGTGACGTTGTAACAAATTATTGAAAATTGTTACAGAACTCTCTCTTCTCTGATTGGTCGAGATTTTGTTACAAAGTTGCAAAAACGTTGTTACAAATCCGTTTGTTACAAAGTAACAATTTTGACTTAAATTTTGCACATCGGGAAGTAAAAACCCAAAAAAAGAAAAAAAAAAACAAAAAAAGGAAAAAATCTCATGAAATTAATCAATATTGATATTTTTTTTCTGCAGGTAAGTGTTTGCTACTCATGGATGGCGCCAAATGCCATTTCGATCACACAATCCTCCAGGCGGCTACTTCATGGGACATCGAATTATTTTGCTTGCCCAGCAATACAACGTATGAGTTGCAGCCATTCGACAAGACGGTCTTCCGTTCACTAGAGGAGTACTGGGACAATGAGTTAAACCTTTACTGGGCCTTGACTTCAAATCGCACTCTTACGAAATGGGAATTTTGTAAAGTTTTCATAAAAGCATGGACCAGAGCTGATACCCCACAAAATGTATCTAGTGGCTTTGAATCATGTGGGATATTTCCCTTTAATCCATCTCGAATACCGGAGGAAGCATACGCTCCCTCTATTCCAACACACGTCGATCTAGGTACACCAATCCAGGATGGCCCTAATAAAAATGGGTACTAACATTCAATAAATTGGTGACACCAAAAAAAGTCGATAAAGATACAAAGCCACCTTCGAAGAAAAATTCAAACAATACGAGTAAGACAGTTGTGAAGAAGCCAGCCAGGAAGGCTATTAATTACAAAGCAGTAAGAATTCACAAAAATCTTTTCAATGTCCCTAGAGAAGATGAGGATGAAGATCTTTTTGAATTGCTTCCTCTGAAAGAACGACTGGAAACACGAAAAAAAGTGAAAGCTTCAAAGAAGAAAGGTGGTAAGGATAAGTTTTTGAATACAAAAGTTCCAAAAGATAAGAATTCAAAAGAGGAGGCTTCAGACAAAGAGGAGACATGTTCGATTAGTCAGGTCGCACAGCTGACGCCAAACTACTTTGTTATAGCTTTTATAATCTTTGATTTTGGCACTCGAAAAGAAATGAAGAAATTTTATATGGGACGTGTCGAAAAACTTGACGTTGGTCGGAGTGGAAAACAAGTGGAGGTAAACTTTCTTCGCCGAATTCCAAAAATCAATAATGAAGAAACCATGCAGGGTTTTGCATTTCCCCATATTTCAGATGTATGGAAAGTGGATCGCGATCAAATCGTTCAAATTTTTACAGAGCCTGCGCTAGAACGGCGGGGACGATTTTTTTTTTCTTCTGAAACATTACAATGTGAGGAACCATTGCAATAACTTCAATTGTGTTCTTTTTTTATCTAAGTATTTTTATAACTTAAGTGGACTAAGTTACTTTCATTACAAGTCATTTAAGTTACTTTCGATCTTTAATTAAAAACGAAAATTACTTAGTCATTAGTAAGTTACCTAACTTACAAAGTTACAAACATTTTTACTGTGTTATGATGCTGTGAATAAGTTTTTTTAGGTTAAGAAAACGTTGAATTAATTTAAGTAACTTTCTGTTTTTGTTTTACTTACCACAAATTTACTTATTTCCAAAGAAGTTGCATTTTGAAAATTTTGAGTCTTCTTTTTTACAGGCATGATGAGTGATGGGAATACTGCTTTGAATTAAGAAACGCGACGTCAGATAACTCGATTTTTGTAAAAATTTACACATTTTTATTCCTACCTCCCATCATAAACAAAACTTTCATGAAAAAAAAAAAAAAAAAAATGAAGGCATTTAATTTTTTGTCTTTATAGCGAAAACTATCGATGATAAAAGAAAATTTATTATTGTGTGGACTATTCCGAATTGATGTAGTGTCCATTTTAGCATACTTTCTCCCTCCCCTCCCTCCACCCCAAAATTTGTTTTCTTGCTGCTTTTAGTTAATCATCAAAGCAAGTTGGGTAGATTACCTAACAACCTCAATATTAGTAATTTTTATCCATTCCATCTCTCCTTCATTTCTCACGCATGAGTAACTCAATACAGAAATATGATTGTACGTACTAAAGTTTGAACTTTGATATTGCCTCGAATGATATATCAAAAATTGAAAAGGCTACACGAGGCCAGGCTGCCAATGCGAATTGGTTCAAATTCAGAAAAGGACGAATAACTGGATCCAACATAGGTCAAATGATGAAGATGCGTACTTTAACATCAAACATGACGGTGCTGAAAAGAGCTTGCTATCCTGCAAATACCAAATTCTCATCTCCGGCAACCCGTTACGGTCGTAATCATGAAAAAGATGCTATAACTGCTTATTCTGAAGAGATGAGTTATGAAGGAATGTTAATCATGGATTTGTAATCACCATATAATTGTTTATAAAATTCCAGGTTCATTAGCTGTTCGAACCTTTTTGAAAAAGCCGACCTTTGTTGAAGCCCAACATTTAATTGGCAAATGTTATGGCGTGAAAGTGTACGTCGACTCGTCATACAATGGCGAAGAAGTTGGATACGTCAAAAGGAACACGGGAATCAAAAATGTTGAAAATACCGATTTGGAAAAATGGTAAGCTTGTTACAATTTATCCTTACTGATAAAACAGTGTTATTAGTAATGAAGAGTGTTGAAAATGATGTTTATATCGAAGGTACCAAGAAGTGTATCAACCTTTCCGAATCAAAGCTACAGAATTTTTACGATTCCAAAATATCGTTTCCGATGGTTCTCGTACTAACTTGAAAGGGTTGATCATCCTTACTACAAAGAATGACGACAAAATTGTGTACACTATAAATAATGGCGGAGGTTTTATAATGAGATAGAATAATAGAAATGTGATATGTCATTGCTGGAAGAATTTTTAATTACTGTTTTCCAGATACATTAAACGTTACAATGTGGCTAAACAATGTTACCGAAAATATTGCTGCCTTAATGAAGGATAATGTCATTGTCCACTTACAAAATGTACGAATGCATTTATATAAAAATAAAGCCCAGTTCACTTTCGACGAATTAGCAGAAATGTAATCATCTTTTATTCTTTAATACATGTGCGCCTAATCAGAATACAAAAAACTGTCATGTTGTAATGATATATTTATGGCGCCAATGAATGTTGTACCAGTGTTGCAAACCACAGGGATTTATCCCAGTTTGCAGGGATTTTTGAGACCAATAGATAAGTGCAGGGATTTATGCAGGGAATTGTCATTTTTGCAGGGATTTTTCTGATTTTCTCTTATTTTATTACAATATTAACAAGTTTTTACTGTTTGGAAGAGTTTATAATATATTAAATCGCAATAAAAATGTTAAACAACTACAAATGTCCATAGTTCAGAATATTAATCAACTACAGGCTAAATTTGGAGACCCTATTAAATTAGGGCAGCATTATTATGCTGATCTTGTCTCAACCCCAAGAGGAGGAAATTTGAATACCTTGTTCAAGAGGCAAGCGCAAGTGAAGGCTGATCGCTCCTCATTGGAGAAAGTAAAAGGGATCCTTATGAACCTTCAATCGCTGGACAGTCAATTTGATCCGACGCTCCTGACCAGTCAGGTGGTTCAGAAATTTTTGTTAGAAACCATTCAAACGGTAAACAATATCATCATCTTTAATGGTAAGGTTGTGGACATCACCAAAGACACGCAGGAGATACTGAAATTGGTGGAGCAAGTGCTCACTTCCGAGAAAGCACTCCACAGTCAACTACTGGCAGGTGCGGACAAAACTTTAACCATAAGCCAAGCCATCACGTGCGCCACTAAATGGAGCACTCCTCAACAGGGTGGCTTTTCCAATTTTTATTAAGAAGCGCGTGCTTATTATAAATATTTTACAACTCTGGTAACTTTATGTGTTTGTGAATTGTGTAGAGGTAATAAGTTCATAGATTCTAGGAGACTGCATTGGTAGAATTTCTTTTTTTTTTTGTTTATAGATGATGAAAACAAGCTCACACAGAACAAGAGAACCATGGATACAAGGAAGGACAAGAACAGAATCGTCAAGAAAACGACTGAAAAACATGATTGGAAAACAGAGGAAAAAGAAGTTCTGCAAAAGTATTTTAAACATTCCTCTTTAAAAATCTTAAAACCACCAGGGAAAAAAGAGTGTGATGAATTTATCAATTCACACCTTAAATTTTCAAAATATGAGTGGAAAGACATAAAGTATTGTGTCTACAATATGATCACAAAAACAAAAAACTTGAAAAAAATGAAAAAATTATCGTAACTACTTGATTAACAACAATAATGTACCAATGTACACTATTTGATTTGTAATTAATCATTTGATTCTTGTTGAAATACATCATCTTTACATACAATTATATTTCCTGCAAAATGAGAGAACTTGGACGCTTTTTAATGGCGATGAGGCAACATGTAGGGAGCGAGAGTCGCTCCTTGTTGTCGTGCCTCAGGCCTAAGGAAGTTAGTAATATCATTCAAGCCATAAGTGCGTCTGGTGTTCAAGCACCTTCTTCGTCGTATATAAATATATTCGATGTCCTACTGGCCATAAGATTTCAGCACCTAAAGGTTCGGCCGTCGGATCGACTGAGTCTGGTTGGATGACGTCGAAAGCATGCCTGCCTCCTGACAGCACGCACTATTGCCAACCGCTTGATGTAACGTACTTCCGGCCCATCAAGCAAGCCTGGAGGGTGCTTCTTGGTAATTGGAAACTCACTTCTCATGGTAAACAATTTAAAACTCTTCCAAAAGAACATTTTCCCGGTCTTCTTCAAAAATTGATGGAAGTTTTTTCAATTAAGGGTCCTCAGAACCTCATATCTGGGTTTGAAGCATGCGGTATAATTCCTATTGATGCTGATCGTTTAGTTCGCAGAGCATTAGGTGGACGGAATTCAGACCATGAGGAAATAGACGTATCATTCAAACAGTTTCTTGCCGATTTACACGAAGAATCTGTGACTGAACCTAAAAAAACGTGTCGACGGCGTCGAACTGTTGTTCCTGGAAGAAGTGTCAGTGCCGAGACCAGCGACGAGTCTGCTGTTGAAGGAGAAGAGGAATTGGACCCTCCGGATGGTGAGTCATTAGTGGGATCAAGCAGTGGATCCTCTGGTGAGGAAGAAATGGAGGTCATTACTCAATCGAACGATGAAGTTGTCGAGATATCTGTTGCTCATTCTAGCAGTGAAAAGGTTGAAGAAGAGGCCCCGTCCAGCAGTGAAGAGGGTGAAGAAGAGGTCTCGTCCAGCAGTGAGGAAGCTGAAGAAGAATCTTCCCCGTCACTCACAATGGATGATATTGATAATGGCGACTTTGTGTTGGCTAGGTATTCTTTTGAAGAGAGAAGAACTGTACAAGAAAGATTGTATGTGGCATAGATTGTTATGTGCGGCTCCAACAAATTAAAGATTTGAGAATTAACAGTCAGTTTATTATACAATGCCAGGCTTTATATAGGTACATTTTTGGAAATATAGATATAGATTGTAAGAAGGGCAAAAAGATGAGTCGGTTAAAGTCATAAAAATTAAATATTTATGTCGATGGAATAGCGACGTATATACGGTGCGTAAAATAAGAGGTGTGTATAGGATTATAAATACAGATGTATAAGAGGTGCAAAATAGGAGAATAGATTGGTTGCTAATACTATATGCGAATACTATAAGGTGCAAAGATGCAGGTACATAACAAGATTGTGACAAAGTATGCAAATCGTGTGGAAATAAGCTGTTTGAGAGCTTATAAAGGTAATTCTTCTACATTTCACTTCCCCCTTTTTCTTGATATTGATCAAGTGAAAGTTGCTCAGATTGTTAAAAAATTACAAAAGCCTCAGGAGAAACGCGGCATATTCAAATTTGCTACCCCATGTTATTAATTTTTAGTACTTTTTGATTACCAAATTTATACCAGAATGTGATGAAATCACAACTTTCTAAATCAATTGACTTATTTCTCAATTCTTTCAATATTTTCATTGATTATTATGTTCAAGTACAATTTCCTATTTGATCTACCTATCTAGTTTACCAAATTGTGATGAATGAATTCTGTAATTCAATTGCTCAATGGTGCTAATATTTCCAAATATTTTCAAGATTTTCACGTAAGTCTTAATAAAGCATTTTCAAATTTATTCATTATAATTTTATTGCTTACCTACCGGTATGGTATTTATTGCAGAAAAAGGAATTCTACGATTTTTTCCGGAATTTTTCTATAAAATTTTTCTAGCTGTAAAGTCACCCCAAGGGGGTGGTTGCAAAGTCTCCCCTGGGGCGGTTGACTTTGCAACTTTTCTTCAAAAATTTTTTAAAAATGGGGGAAAAGTTCTACATAGAAAGTAATTACACTGCACTACTCGATTCTACAGGACAAGACGTAAAAAAATGACTCCTACATCAAGCCAGTGGCTTTACTCTACTGCTTGTAAAATTATGTCAAAGTTTGAAAACGCAAAAAAACCATGCAAAGTCCCCCCACGTTACGGTAACAAACTCGTTACATTTTCTACAGTTGACAATAACAAACTCGTTATTGTAAGCACTAAGTATTCAAAATGTGTCGGAATACGTAGCTGGAGTGGTCTACGTATAAATAAAAAGGTGTACGATCATTACATGATGAAAGTTGAACCTATTCAAGTTGATCCGTATGCTCACGTGCAAAATTTTGGAAAAACGTTTTCCGAGTACAATGAATCAAATTGCCTTCAAGTTACGTTACCAGATCTGTACGAATTTTTCGTTACACGAATTTCATTTATACCCACGAACAACTACGGTGTTACAAAGCTTTAGACGCCTACAATACTTTTGTTTTGGGCTGGTTTTCAAAAGTACAAATTCTTCACCGAAATAATCACTACTAGCTGATTTGTGAAATAAGTTTGTGTACCAATATGACTAGTGGTGAGGCATACTTTGGTTACTAATTGACACCGAGAGAACTAAGCTTCAATTAAGAACTGCTTTTTGTATTGAGAGTCAATGATTTATTTAGAGTTTAACTTGACATTTGTCAACATTTTATGGAAGTTTCGGTTAGAATAGAACGGCGTTAGTAATTCATTATCTTGTGTGTAAACGCCTATATTTTAGCGTAGGTAGGAGTCCTGTCCTGTATACAGAAACAGTATAGGAACGAGTATACGAGGAAACATCAAGAGTCAAAAATACACGTAGTGATACTCGTGGGTGGCGAGCACTATTACATCATTCTATACCCTCAGTTAATCTCGAAAAAAGGGTAGTAAAGGTTTTACAAGAAACACAATCATATGCTTAGAGTTAAACGAGTTGACTACAGTTTCAACGTTTGCCATTGTAATTGAGTGGTTGTTGTGTCACTCTACAGCAAAAGAGTTTAACGCGTGCAGAAAAAACTCATATTGAAAAGTGGAGAGAGACGTGCGCGAGCACCCGGGTCAAGGGACAATGCTGGACGCGCTGTTTGCTAGGGTGGATTTTATACTGCTCTAAATGTACGGAAACCAGTGCAGTCGAATTGGTTTGTTGTAGCTGGCATTTTAATGCAATGATGCTCGTATTTCCGGGTGGCAGTCTATTCGATGTATTTATTTGGCAGCCCGCTAGCTGATAAATTATATTTATCCTAATAATGGTACATGATGAAGATTTAAGAGAAGTGCGATGACGTTCTCAATTGTCAGTGGTTGTAAATATTCAGCGTTGTGTCGCGTGTAAAACTCGTTGATGAGGTTGAACCGGTTAAAGTTACCGTCATGAGTATTGATGCTGTATTGGTGAGTTGGTTCACTGAGTATATCTGTAATTTACACTCGTCTGCTCGATAGATAGGGTTCTTTATTTTATACTAATGTAGGCGTTAATTTTAAGTGAGCGATACTGGGCACACAGGATAGGGTGTTTGTTAATGAATTGGAATTATAATGAAGGGTCCGTTTGTGACTGGAGCCCTATTGTCGGTGTCTAGGTGACGATGGTTATATCGTGAAGTACATTTGGTTATCCAGAAGGCAGTCAGCCAATGTGGGCTGTACGTAGGTCTTCAGAGATGGATATCTCACATGTGGTGAGGCGTACTTGGTAGACATCGAAAATATCTTGCATCCGGAAGGCAGTCAGCCAGTGTGGGCTGCAAGTAGGTCTTCAGTGGTGAATATCTCATGCATGGTGAGATGTATTTAAGTGGCATTGTGGATGTCTTAGCAGTGCGGATCTTGTTCATGTCTAAGCGGGGATGTGACGACCCCCGGGGACGTTAGGGGTATTGTGATTTGTATCTTGCGGTGTGCCGTGGATCGTACGAGATTTGAAGACTTGACTTAGCAGGGAAATCACAACAAGTTTTGAGGGAGTTTAAGAAAGAAAATCGGTTTTAGGTTAACAAATATTAATTTAATTCACGTAATTATTAATTATAAATCTAAATCTGTACAACGAAATGAATTTTGTTAAAATTACGCGTGATTCTTGAACGGGTTGATGTTTATCTTGAAGTTCCTAACGGACAGAAAACGAAAGCAGTCCGTCAGTCTACGTCTGGTAGAGTAAATACTAATTCAGAGAAATTTTAACGTAATCTAAAGATGGTTACTAAAGAAAGAGTCAGAAGCGCTTAGTGGAGGTTGCTTTCTAATAATAGGTAGGTTCAATCTCGACTTGACCAAAGCTGTCCTCAACGAAGACGAAGTTGTCTGAGTCGTATTTGAAGGATGTAAATTTAGAGGTACACGACAATGATCCCGTAGAAGTCTTTCGGGGTTGGCAGATCAAAATAAGAATTAAGTACTTACTACAGCGATTGCCTCTTCGAGGCTTATAACTATCTCTTCTGGTGGTTCCATTTATATACCGGTACTTGTAGATTTGAACTTGCGAATTTGAAGAATAGAATTTGGTAAATCACTAATAGGTATAAATAAACACGGTATGGACATACGACGAAATCTACTTTGTGAATTTTTACGGTTTTTGACAGATCGAAATATCGGCAGGATATCGTAGCTGATAAATTGCTTAGTAATCGTTGTAATAAGACGCCGTTTATTTTTAATGGAAAGGAGGTCGAGAAAAGAAATGGTTTAGCCTATTTAGGCTAAGTCGAATAATCGATGATGTAAATAATCGAGGATTTCGACACTCCCCCCGCGCAAAAACGGTGAAATATACTTGTATATTTGAGAATTATTGCTGTCGGAATTTAGAACGGTGAGTTCTGGTTTCTTTTCATGAATGAAGTATAATATGACTAATTTTTGACTGTTAGTCTTCGGGTTATTGAATTCAATATTTGGGAGACGATAAGTATAAAACAATAATGTAAGATTGTATTGGAATCGGATAACGAAAGGTTGGAAGGTTGTTGGTCCATATTCTTTCGATGTTTATAGGCTATATAAATCAAGAAGTAAATAGAGTATGTTTCATTCGATTAAAATGAAGCCTAATGAAGTGACGAAAATTGATGTTGTGAGTATATCGTCGGAGTCTAAACCCGGAGTTGAAGTTTCTGTGATTAATAATGCTGATTTGAGTTTTAACGAGAAAATCCGTGTATCACCTAGTCTCCAAACCTTTTTTGATCAAGAGAGTTACTGTGTTGAATTATCGTATAAACCGGTTGTGAAAAATAATTTTCCAAGTAAGGTTTCCTGTTTGTTGTCGTTGTCACAGAAGAAGAAAACACAAGAAGTACGTCCGGTCAGGGGAGACGCCAATTTTTGGGTCCCCAACCTCGAATGCGACGAGGAAATACCGGAAGATTTTTAAAGGTTCGGAATCATTTGTTTAATTTGGAAGATAGGGTTTAATTTTGTCATACTGTAGTTTTGCGTTTAATGAGTTGAAGTGGAGGGAAGCGGTTCAATATCGGAAGGAGTTTCCGAAATTTCAAGAGGGAAAAGATGATTAATAGCTCTCGTGGTCGTTTCTAAGCTATTATTAACTGGGACTAGGATTTTGGCAGATCGAAATATCGGCAGGATATCGTAGCTGATAAATTACTTAGTAATCGTTGTAATAAGACGCCGTTTATTTTTAATGGAAAGGAGGTCGAGAAAAGAAATGGTTTAGCCTATTTAGGCTAAGTCGAATAATCGATGATGTAAATAATCGAGGATTTCGACATAGGGGCCCGAGTTGCTGAGGGTAGAGCCCTCAGGCTGGCTGAGCCAGGCAGAGTTGTGAGTCTCACGGAGCTACAACTTAGGGAGGAAGATAGGACGCTAGGGAGAACTGGGCTTAGCTGTGGTAACCAACCCACTTTGGGGTCCGGTGTCTCCATGGTTGGCAGACTCCTTCAGGTGCGGCGACACCGGTCGGGGAATGCCTGGAGTTTGTCTCACAAATCCAAAACAGGGGTCTGATCAACCTCTTGTTGCGGTGGTAGAGAGGCTGCTCTGTCCGAGGGGCACTGCGAGGGAGATGAGCCCTGCGGGACAAGATTCCGGGAACTCGTAGCCGCGGCATTGTGCGTACAGCAGTGTTGGCGGGGATCCGTTATTGCAGTTGTTCCAGATAGGAAGGTTAAGCGGTCAGACAGGTATCTAACTAGTTCGGGCAGTGGTCCCGAGGGTCGGCAATACCCAATTTGGAGTTGGAGTCTGGCGCTTGATGACAGTCTGTTCTCTGATGAAGTGTGTGCTCAGTGGTTAGGTAGGTTATAGTAGGAGTAGGTTTCAGGTATGCTCAAACGAGATTTTAAACAGGTTGCAGGTAGTTTAGAACGTGGTCTGGCTGGTCATCCAACAGTAATGTGGTATGTACTTGGTTTCATCCAGACAAGGTATTATTTATTGATAAACTGTACTGGTAGTCTTGACAGACGGATACCCAGTGTGGTTTGGGTTGCATCTACAAGTTCACAGGCGTGTGAAAGAGGCTTGAGGAAAATTTCAGGTTACAGAACTAAGCTTCAATTAAGAACCGCTTTTTGTATTGAGAGTCAATGATTTATTTAGAGTTCAACCTGACATTTGTCAACATTTTATGGAAGTTTCGGTTAGAATAGAACGGCGTTAGTAATCTATTATCTTGTGTGACCTTCACACACTACAACACGTCTGTTAAATTCTGTCATCTAAATGGTTCAGAAGCATGTACCTTCTTCGTAGAAAAGAACATCAAAGCTGACGATACTGATGAAATAGCAAATATCTGTCATTGTAGTACTCATTTCCTGGGGATATTTTCTTCTAAACGCCTACCATTAGCAACAATTCTCGTACTTGTGTCACTGAATTATTAAAGCATGCCTCCGGAAGTAAGTTACTCAATCAATTTGATATCTTTTTCATGCCTATATACTTATATTTCAGGTCATGCACTTTCAGAGGACAAAGCTAGACAATCTCATTCCGTGGGCTATTTTGAATCCGCAACAAAGAATCATGAATGGCAGGCCTTGATGAAGCATGTACACATACAGCTACCCTTCTTTTCTATGCTCAGCATATATACTTCATTAAAACAAACAAAAGTGTTACAGACAGTTTTGCATGGTGGAAACCTGTCTCTCAGTCCAAAGATATTTCTTTTAAACGAAGGCGTGACGTAGAGTTTGCCGCTCTCTCTGTTGATGCGCTCAGGCAGTAGAAGGTCGGAGGGTGTTGTCCCTGAATCAGATAATGAGGCTAGTACCACAACACCGGTTAACATTAACAATAGTAATAACACCAATAATCATACTAACACGAAACAGCTAATCAATAAAAAATTACTCCACAAAAACCCCTGACATACTAATTATCCAATTCAACATGATGAACTCTTTGCATGCTAAAGACAAACTTATGAGGATTGCTCAAAGATACAACTCAGATGTCCTCCTAATACAAGGGCCTTACCAAATAAAGCGAGGAGGAACATATGTTCAAATTGGCAGTGGTAAAGCGGTGACACTGGTAAAGAAAGGCATAGGCCATACCAAAAATCACATCTCTTCAAACATAGTCTCGATTATAATAAATTTTTAAAGGCACTGACGTCAACAAAAACAAAAACACACAAATTAAACCCGACGAATATATCATACTAATCTGTTACCATCATTTGCCATGTCTAATCATATCACTTTTTCAAATCAATCATCAAGCGTTGCTTACTTTCATTCTTGTTCCACTATTATTTCATTTATTTCAGAAATTAATCGATCAATTATTGAATTTGGTATTAAAGTTGAGTGCGTCCATTATGAATCATACATTCCAGGAAAACACCACTTTGAGTTCATCCTCTACCGTCTCCGATCTACTTCCAACATTAGAGTTCGACACTTTAATATAGGATAAAAGAATATATCATACTAATCTGTTACCATCATTTGCCATGTCTAATCATATCACTTTTTCAAATCAATCATCAAGCGTTGCTTACTTTCATTCTTGTTCCACTATTATTTCATTTATTTCAGAAATTAATCGATCAATTATTGAATTTGGTATTAAAGTTGAGTGCGTCCATTATGAATCATACATTCCAGGAAAACACCACTTCGAGTTCATCCTCTACCGTCTCCGATCTACTTCCAACATTGGAGTTCGACACTTTAATATAGGATAAAAGAATATATCATACTAATCTGTTACCATCATTTGCCATGTATAATCATATCACTTTTTCAAATCAATCATCAAGCGTTGCTTACTTTCATTCTTGTTCCACTATTATTTCATTTATTTCAGAAATTAATCGATCAATTATTGAATTTGGTATTAAAGTTGAGTGCGTCCATTATGAATCATACATTCCAGGAAAACACCACTTCGAGTTCATCCTCTACCGTCTCCGATCTACTTCCAACATTGGAGTTCGACACTTTAATATCATTGTAGTATTGCCCCTGATGAAGACGACAGAGTCGTCGAAACGTCGGGTTTAATTTGTGTGTTTTTGTTTTTGTTGACGTCAGTGCCTTTAAAAATTTATTATAATCTAAAAAAGCGTCAATTTAAATTTTAATTATTTTATAGTCTCGATCACCATTAATACAACTACTTTTATTAATGTCTGGTCTACCCGCGAGAGCGCGACACAAGCACTGTTTTAGGGTTCGTATATAACCGAAACTGGCTCCGGACACTTTTTTGTGGAAATAAATGTCTTTTCAAGTTTTCGCGTTGTTATTTCTAATTATATTTCGAACACCGCGATATGGTAGCAGAACAATGCAACGATTCGACGGCCATAAAGGCCACAGTAAATAGATTTGCGTAAATTCGTCTCGAATCTTCGATTGTGCGTGTTCGGTTTCCGGTTGATAAGAACATTCGGCCAGACTTGGACTCCCTCGTCAACATCCTTCCAGATATCGATGCCCCTGTAGTAATAGGAGGCGACTTCAACGCCGAAACAGCGACCTTCAAAAGTACGCTTCATAAAACCCAAGCTCATGATAGGCGTACTCTATATTTCGATGATTTTGTAGCGTCAAATTCATTGACCATCCACAACTACGAAAAACCCACATGGAGTGCAAGAGGTTACACTCAATTACAGATTACACCCTTTCACGCAATACGCATATTCACAGCTGGTACATTGATACCGAATATTCTGCATCAGATCACCGCTTCATCACTTACAATATTGACTCGATACCTAAATTATTGCCAAACAGAGACTGCCTACAGATAACTGATAAAGCCCTTAAGTATAGTTCCTTTAATGTTAGTCCACACGCGTACACGACAATGTTTGAACAGAAGATTGCCGAGTTAAAAGAAACACGTTTTCAATTAACTGACAAATTAATTGCCAATAGATTTTACCAATCTATTGAACAAGTAATTCCTCAGATCAGAGCGTTCGTGTTTACGTACAAAATGTTTCGAAAAACACATTTTGTACCTTACACAGAACTCCGAGAATGGTTTCACGCGATGGCAATGAACAACAAAGCTCAGTTAAATGATGAAAAATTTCCATTCAACAGAGCAAACTTTACGCGAGGAAAGGGAAACTCACAACATTCGATTCGAAGTAGATTTATAGGAAGAGGTCGGGGTGCTCAAAATAATCAAGCTAATCGAAAATCCTCTTCTACAGAGTTTTGCACCAGGTGCCAGGTCCAAAGACACGATTGAAGGTCGTGCCCTAATAAAACATGCCCCGCATGTTTGAAGCGGCCGGTGGACGCGGCACACATAGCGGAATGTGCGCGTGAGCACCGCGCTAGAGTGCTGGCTGACCGCACTACAAATAGAGAGCGTCATGATGAACAACGGCGAACAGGACGTGCTGCGACACGTGGTCGCGGTACAAGTACGAGTACAACTGCAGGAACTGTGTACCGGTCTCAGCCGGCAAATAATGGTAATTCTAGATATAACCTTAATACAAGTCGTAGTAAACCAAATACTAACGGTTCGATTAATGCGCAGTGGGTCAAAATCGAGGGAGAGGAGGTTGTTCCCGCCGATCGCGGCGAGGTGGGAGCCTACAGGCTCAAATTGCCAAGTAAGGATACCATTACCACTAAGAGTTGTGTCGATTCAGGGGGCAATGTTACAATATATGATAGTGAAATTTACGGAACCGCTACACATCAGTCCTCCCCTTTACTCAATCCACAATGAGAAAGCTGATACGTATGGAAGTGCGTACCAACTAATACTGCAAGATAAATTCCCCAGAATCAATAATCCTGGTAGCGTATTTATCCCTGGTCCACTCCTATCCTACCAAACCATCGAGTCATATACACACCATCCTAACATACTACCATATCCTGAAGCAACTACTCCAGAACAGGCTGAAATAACGCAGGCGGAAGTGAGAGACATACTAAGAAGTCGCAATAATAAGTCAGCACCAGGGTTAGACCAAATTAGGTACACTCATGTCAAAATGTTCAACAAAACACACCCCAATGTGCTTCTTGAACTAATTAATGCATGCCTGCAGTACCAACACTACCCAGATATCTACAAGCTGGCAAAACTATCCGTTCTACTCAAACCAGCCAAGGACCCGCACATAACCAGTGCGTATCGTCCACTATCTCTTCTTCCAGCTATAGGAAATGTTATAGAAAAAGTTATTTCTAATCTAATAACTGACTATCTCGACAATTTAGCCCCAAAGACCCTTAGTCCAAGCCAATTTGGCTTCCGTAGAAACACCTCCCCTGAAGCGGCACTCTCTAGAGTAATCTACGAGCTCCAGGAGTCATCACTTCAGGGTGATTATACAATAGCCATATCTTTTGATATAGAAGCGGCATTTGATTCTATGCTATACCAAGCTATACTTATCGGATTTCAAAACTTCAGAATTCCCGAATACCTAGTGAATATCATTCACTCCTATCTACACTCTCGCATAGCAATCTTCCAAGATTGTATGTACTATCCCGAAAAGTGATGCCCGCAGGCTGGAAATCTTTATTAGCTAAATATTTGCTGAATCCCTACATTACTAATAACAGAACCAAATATCGAGACTCAGTTTTCAACTTCACAACGCAATGTGTATTTGTTTATTTGTATGTTCTTTTTCGATCGTAACTAGCTAAGATGTCTAAGAGTAGTAATAGTTCTAGTGGTAGTTCTAAAGGTAGTTCAACGAAGAGTTGGAATTGGAAGGATGGTAGTAAGAAAAGTAGCAGTTCCTCCTGTGGTAGCTTCATGCCTCGTTTTTCATGCTCTCCTGCTCCTTCTGGAACACCCAATTCTATCATGAGTTTATACTCTCCTTTTTCCAACAGTAGAAGCACTTCCTCCAGCAGATCATCAACGATGGCAGCCCACGGTCTATGGACACCTACCGCGGCTCATTTGTCTCAATCCTCCTCTTCATCGTCTTCCTCGTCTACCTCTTCCAGTTGGTCCTTCAGTCGTCCTTTGGAAAATCCTCCTCGTTACCAGTTTACGAGTGAGGATTTCTTCCATGGAAGCAGAGAGTCGTCCAAGGAGAGAGAGAGAGAGAGAGAGAGAGAGAGGAAAGAGATCATTCACTCCTATCTACACTCTCGCATAGCAATCTTCCAAGATTGTATGTACTATCCCGAAAAGGGATGCCCGCAGGGATCAGTACTAGGACCACTACTATGGAACATCGGCTACAACCCTGTCCTAGAGGTTCTCTCCACCCTTGAGCATACCACATGCTTTGCCGATGATACCATGACCATTATATCTGCTCCAACCATAGAAATACTAGAGGAAAAATTCCAAAAATTCTGCCAAATATTCAACGGCCTTCTAGCTCCGTTAGCTGTGAAACAGAATATCAATAAGATCGAAATTCTATTCATTCTTGGTATTCATCATCACCCTGGTGAATATCCTACATTTATTTTTCAAAATAACAAAATCCAATCTCTATCAGCTATCAAATACCTTGGAATCTACATTGATAATACTTTTTCCTACACTCCACACTGTAGATATCTCTACACTAAATCTCTCAAAATCCTCAACGCGCTGAAGCCACTCTTTGCTAACAAGTATGGATACAGCAATAAGTGCCGGAGACTTATGCTGAATGGTACCAGTGGGGCCATTTGGAAGTATGGCTCCACAGCATTCTCACACACACTTACCCGAACAGTGAACAAAACCATTATCCGCAAACTTCATAGGCAGAGCTACTTCTAGTAAGCTGTTCTTATAGAACAGTATCCTATCTAGCTCTTACTAATATCTGTAACTGGCCTCCTATGCACTATGAAATCCATGCCAGAACCATTCTCTATCAACACATACGAGAACTCAGATATAATGAGCATTCTCCTCTCCTTCCTATACCAACTGGATGAATTGATGTACCGCCGTAACTGGCACCCCTGTGACCTGTGTGCTAATCATACTCATGCCGAGATGGAATTGGCTCTCGCTTTGGATATGGCCGGCTATGCTGCGATGAGTGTAGATGAAATGGAATCCGTGTTAACGCAGTCCGTTTTGTCTGGTTGGTCCGAACGTCCCGGGGCCTGGAGGATGGTGGCGAACGTGAAGTTGCAGTTCCTCTGCTGGCGACCGATGGTGATGGTTCTGATGCAGGTCCGGAACGGAGCCTTCCCGCCATGGGGGTAGGCGTGGATGAAGGTCAGAGGTACGTATTTCAATTATAATATATATATGGTGTTTGATAATTATGTATCAATTTAGATGGATAGGTGGTAAAAGATCAGGGATGGCAGGGATAATGTCTTTGAAAATATGAGGGAGGAAGAGTGCATAGAATTATGATCAATCTCGACAATTAGCTTTCCGCGATTCTTATCAGTGAACATTTTTTTAGCAAGAGATCATTTTTCGCTTGGTGGCTGGCTCGTTTCCTAACAGGCATACTGATCATATTATTCGCCGTGAATATTGTTTTAATCGCACACCTTCACACACACATTCAATCGTTAGGTAGACCTACGTCTTTTCTTTTTTTTTAAATTTTGAATTTATTTAACTAATCAAAATTACGCACGCGCAGAATCAAAAATCGCAGTGAACGTATCAACATCGAATATATTGACGTCAATGAAGGATGAAAAAGGTACGTCTTTTCTCTTTTTTATATTTCAATTTATCTAGTCCAGTACTAATCAAAATTACACGCTCGCAGAATCGAAAATCGCAGTGACGCGAACGGCTATCTCAAATGTGGATGAAAAAATGAGAGGTACTTTTTTTTCTTTTTTATTTTCAAGTGGGGTTCAATCATTTCAAACCTATTTGATTATTTTTTCTTCAGAAATGAATACGACGACGAGTAGAACAACGACGACGACGACGGAAAAATGTGACAGGGGAGAGAGGGGCTGCGGGGGGAAATAATAATAACTAGTTATTTTTTTATGTACAGTTTTTTATTTTTTATTTTTTTATGTGTACCTATGTACATTTTATCTTAATAATAATAATAATAATAATAATAATAATAATAATAACAGCTATTTCCTGTCTTTCGGCTTACAATTTTCTAACTAAATTGCTTAAAGAGGTACATATTCCAGGACCTTAACATGAATTATTAAGCATTGGCAGCAGGTGTTGGCCCCAATTGCCTCTGACGTTTGAACCTCAAGGCGAATATCTGTCGACGCAACTTCGACTCTCTCATTTTGGTTAGAACAGTCGATTACAAAAATGGGATATTTTGATTTAAAACTCGCATACCCAAAAGAGGGTGATGCATCCTTATCTCTATTGTAGTAAGAGGTTTGAAAATCTGTCAATAACTTATAAGCATCGCCATATTTTGCATCCCCAATGTTCAACTCCATGTTCTTGTATGGAAAGCACTCAGAGTTTATGAACAATTTGATACTGGTCACGTTCACATGGTCATAGGAATTTTTTCTGTAGCGATTTGGGGACGACGGGGAGGAAAAGTTTCTGATTTCTATTAAATTTTTTGAAACACAAAACTTTATTTTGGTCTAATGCATGTCTTCGTGCATATTTGTGCAACTCATGTTTTTCTACATCAGAAAATGAGTTGTCCAATGGGATTCCAAGTGAAATATGCTTAATCCCACGCAGATCTTTTTGGGCTTCTTGTTCGTGGACGAAAGTGGAGGGGGGTAAATCATCTGTGATTAGATGAATTTTTTCGAATTCAGACCCGCGAGAGAGAAGGTCGGGAATGAAGTTTTCTTTGCCCTTTATGTGTTCAAATGTGACGTTGAATTGATTTATAACATCGACTATTCGATGCACACGGGCGGGGTTGAGGAGGGTCATATCAGAGATACGGAGGTGGGTTAATTTAGCGTGGTCCGTTAAGATGGGAAGGTTTTCTTTCTTGTTTTCAGTTCTCTCTCCCGGTTAATCTCGTGAGAGAATAGTGGATCTCGTGCGTCCTACTACGGATTAATAGAAACTTTTTATTTTCGTTTTGTCAATTTTGCTTTCTTCAGAAAATGTATTTTCATTACAGTTATTTGGCGTGAGTAGTGTATAAAATAGCGAACCAGCACAATGTATTTCTTATGGGGTTTTGTATCCGTACAGTTTACACGTATAGCAAACCAGCACAGGAACGGATGAGCACATAGGAGCAGATGTCTTACGGTATGTTGGCTATCGAAAGAAAGTAATTTGTGGTTACCTTTTTTCGGTGTCTATCAAACTCGACTCACGCAACACATTGAATAAAAGTCGCAACACATTGAATAAAAGGCGTAAATTTGATTTTTATGACCGCGCGTGCCAATTCATTTGAAAAAGGGTGAATCTTACTTTTCAACATACGTCTACGTCGGATCGCAAATGAATTTGATTTTTTCTTTTATGACTTGACTTACCAGCTGTACTACACAATCTTATTATGATGTAGGTAAATCGACAACTGCGCGTGCCAATTCATTTGATAGAGGGTGAATCTTACTTTTCAATGTTCCGTCTACGCTTGACCTAATAATTTGACAAGTCGGCTCGCGGGAAGCTTTGAGTACAAGATTTCCTAAATTTGATTATGACTTGACTTACCAGCTGTACTACAAAATCTTATTTTTCGAGGGTACCAATTCATTTGATGAAACTGCCCCTCCCATTTCATCCCAAAGCGGTTATGACACAAACCGCCGACTAGGTTTCATTTCTACTTATTCCTTCGACTTGTAAAAACATTAAGAATGCAATCGTTACAGGACTTGTGCCTCAGAGAAGTGTCGTGCGACCGCTATTTCAATAGACTTTCTTACTAGTACATAATGAACATTGACGAATATATAATGATGTACCATATGACTGTCGAGAATATGAAATATTTCCGTCAGAATGATGAGAATGCTATTTTTTTCCGTAAAATAAAGTTATCTCATCGACCATATGTTTTCCTACCAGATTTCAGAATACTCGGTAGTATAATGAATAGCCTAAACGTTCTTCTTTTCAAAATAAAATTTCCAACATTCAAAGTACGCGGCCTATTTTTCAATGACAAATTCCAGTATTTTACTGTCATCGTATCGTTCAAAGAAATTGAACAAAGTGAACTCCGCCGAATGCACGAGACTACAGACGTTTGTCCCTATTAGTGCTACACATATATATATATTTTTTTTCAAACTCATTAAATCAGCCCTTTTCAGGGCTCCAATACTCTGCGGAGATGAAATATATAGACGTTAGCCGGTCTCACGTGTGCCGTACAATGTCTGTCAGCACATTCTTATTGCCTGGAAATCTTTATTAGCTAAATATTTGCTGAATCCCTACATTACTGATAACAGAACCAAATATCGAGACTCAGTTTTCAACTTCACAACGCAATGTGTATTTGTTTATTTGTATGTTCTTTTTCGATCGTAACTAGCTAAGATGTCTAAGAGTAGTAATAGTTCTAGTGGTAGTTCTAGTGGTAGTTCTAGTGGTAGTTCAACGAAGAGTTGGAATTGGAAGGATGGTAGTAAGAAAAGTAGCAGTTCCTCCTGTGGTAGCTTCATGCCTCGTTTTTCATGCTCTCCTGCTCCTTCTGGAACATCCAATTCTATCATGAGTCTATACTCTCCTTTTTCCAACAGTAGAAGCACTTCCTCCAGCAGATCATCAACAATGGCAGCCCACGGTCTATGGACACCTACCGCGGCTCATTCGTCTCAATCCTCCTCTTCATCGTCTTCCTCGTCTACCTCTTCCAGTTGGTCCTTCAGTCGTCCTTTGGAAAATCCTCCTCGTTACCAGTTTACGAGTGAGGATTTCTTCCATGGAAGCAGAGAGTCGTCTAAAGAGAGATTATTGTGTTTAACGAAAGCTTTGTATCTGTAGGAACAAATCAGAAACATCTTGGCCCGACGGCAATTATTTGGCACAAAGCTATATAAGGGCGTTCAAAAGAAGATATCTGTAGTGCCTACCACAGATTTCTACTTACACAGCGAGATGCAAAATACGTTAGGTTTTGGGTCGACAATTGCGCAACTCAAAATAAAAATTGGTGCATCATTTTGTTTTTCATTTATATATGGTCAACTCTGTAGAGATTTCAGCCACAGAGATAGAAGTGTATTATCTGGAATCGGGTCACACTTTTATGAGTGCGGACAATTTTCATCATCAGTGTAAAGAAACTATGAAAAATTATCGAGGTGGAGATAATAAAAATTGTGGAGGCAAGATATACGACTTTAATGATTTTCACGATGCAATCCAATCAGTCAAAATGAACAACGTCAACGTCATTGACATGAATGTACAGGATTTTAGAATGTGGTTAGATTATTCGTCCCCTGCAAAGCTCAACAAGAAGAATCATAATGACAGGCCGTATTTGGCGGACGTTGTTAAAATGAAATTCATTCGAGGTAAGTTCACAATGTTTCACGCAAGCGAATACACCAATGAGTGTAAAGAATTCGATTTTATTATGAAGAAATATTTGTCTATTTCCCCACCAACTGGTCAAAAGAGAAATAAAATGCGAGGTGTACAAAAACAAAGAAAAGATACGATTATCAAAAATCTAGCATCTTTAATGCCAGAAAATAGACGCATTTTCTGGCGTACTCTTCCCATTGCAAATGAAGAGATAATAGACCTATTTCAAGAAGTGGGAGAATAAAGAAATTTGTTTTTATTCATTACGGATAAAATTAACGACTTGTTACTATTACAACTGATTTCGAATCTTGAGTTTCTAGTTCTAAGGGGTTTATATTTTAATAATACTTACGTCAATTATTCGTTTTTACCGACTACAAACTTGATTCCTCAAAAGAATGTGATTCTTAATTTTTAGAAAACGTGATTTTTTTCTTCCTTATTCTTAATTTCTCCAACTTTCAAAGATTGACATTTTTGACGATGTTAATATTCATTTATCTAGTTTTGGGCAATGTTACTAATTAGTATTAATTATTTTTACGTAGTTTTAAGCAAGTGATACAATCACAAGTATAGTTTTTTACTGATTATACATCGAACAACGCTGAATCTCTTATTCATGGTGATTTGTAATTTTTAAGAAAAGTTTTCATTCGTTATTTTAATTTTTAAGAACACTTTGTCACGTTTCTTCTTTGCCATGGAACTCCTTTCACCAAAGAATTAGATACCGTAGGTATATAATTAGTTTTTTAAATTAGAAGTTGATATTAATATGAAAAATCGTTCGACAGTCGGCTATTTCGAGCATAAGAATTCATTTTTCAAAAAAGGCAATGTTTACTGATTACATTTATTTAGTTTTAAGCGAGTGATACATTCATAAGTATATGTAAGGTTCTCCTTCCTTCATTCCTCTCTGCAGCCTATCGCACTTTCTATCTCGATGTAGTCTAGTGTTAGATACTACCACCTCTCTTTTATTGATAAGCACATTTGTATTTGTACCTATTTTGATCATGATGTTCAGTATGTTTCCTGTAGCTCTCGTTACACCGCTTTATTTTAAACCGCATCTCGTTGTATTTTCTCTTTAGCTTTCTTTCATTCGTTTCTGCGAAACGACTTTATGTTCGAATTCTTTAGTGAAATAAAAGCATTCGTTCTCTCGTTTCGTGTCATAATTTTGGGATTCAACAGAATCTTATATATATACTTTTTCACTAATTATGAATCTAATAACCCTCTAATCTCATTCATTGTGATTTGTAATTTTTAAGGAAAGTTTTTGTTCAATATTTCAAGTTTTAAGAATGTTTTATTGAGTTTCGTCTTTGTCATTGAACAATCATTCTGTGTTCATATCTCGTTCATATCTTTTGCCAATGATCTAGATACATACCGTATAATTAGTTTTTTGAATTAGAAGTTGAAATTTTAATAAATAAAATCGTTGGAGAATTTATTTTGGCTATTTGAGCATAAGAAAATATTTTTCAAAACAGCCTCAACGTAAAATATTTCTCTGAAATGTTCAACAAAAAGACCTCAAGAGAAGTTGAGGTGTTCTTGCGTATCATTTCATGTCAGTGAAAAGCCTCAAGTGTAAAATCTTAGGGAAATTTATGAAATACGCTCTGGCAAACCTTCTCATTGAAATCAGCGCTATCGAAAATATAAAGGTGAATTCGGACCATGACAGAATCAACACTGTATCTACATCCCAACGTTTTTTCTTTCTCCTGAAAAGTGGCATCGTGTGCAAATAAGGCGTTCTTCCTTAACACGGCAGCATTCCAAAGACGACGACACCGCTGCCATTCATCGCAAACGCCGGCCGCCAATTTCTACTCAGCGGAGGGGGGGTAGGTAGGTAGAGAAGTGATAAGAAATGAAAATATTTTTCACACGCGTAAAATAGACTAAATCGCCGTGACGTCACACGGCGGTGTTAGCTCCGCAATGACTTACCCCAACTTACTCGTAAGTTCAAAACAATAGAGATTGATAATTTTCGATAAAGATGGTCGCCTTCCAGAGTTTGTATCTTGAAAAGTGAATGGAATTTCGAGCTGCAATTTGAAAAAACGAGTTACGTATATCCTTGAAAATAATAATAAAATAAACATTGTGAAAAAAAATCACGTTGAAAGTGATATCGACGGATTTTTCGAAGTCTATTTTGGTAGGTACTGCAGACTGGTTCACTTGAGACGATTATATCTTGTAATTGAGGCAGAAGTTAAGTGTGAGAGGTTTATATTCATAATCTCGAAGGTTTTCTGCGTCTTTCAAGCCATCATAGTACCAATTTGCTCAAGTACTTACGGAGTAAAGCTTCGAGGAGTGTTGGCAGAGAGCGGCATCGCGTTATCAATAAGTGTACCTATGCTACAGCAGCTATAACGATCAATCGTTATTTCGTTACCAAAGTAAAATTCTCTAGTGAAAATGGTTGGCTGTTTTGTCCCGGAGTGCAATCACACTAGTGTACGGGATGACTGTTTGTTTGCCTATTTTCCTAAAGAAATTGACCTAGGTAATGAAAAAATGGCTCGCTTTAATCAGGTAAGATGAAATTCTTTCGGTAACCATTCTTTTATTGATAACTGTGTCGCGTATTTCATTTATCCGATCTATTTGATTCATATAGACGGGAGGACAAGACACCTACATCAGTATCTCGCGTTTGTACTTGTCATTTTCCAAATCACGATTCCAAAAAGCTGCCAAGTATCTTTAAATGGAATGAAAGTACTACTTTTAGTTTCGTGTCTCCTGAGAAAAATACGCGGAAGAGTCGCCGTAAGCTTCTACTTCAGCCATGAAAATGTAGATATGAATGAAACAAATTTCTTCATTTTGGTCTTTTTGTATTAAACAGGCCGACAGAATCGGAACGTGAGGGAAGTTCGAAACGAATTACAAGCGATCGCTGGAGTGACTGCAGCAGCTGTAGATGCGGTTATTGAACCAGAAATCCTGAATTCATGTTTGGAGGAAGTTCGATACCCATTACAAGCGATCACTGGAGTGACTGTAGCTACAGATGAGGTTATGGTAATGGAAACACAGAATGAACATTTGGCGGAAGTTGAAGAATCAATACATGCTACAATCCCTGAAGTGACTGTTGCTGTGGACACAACTGTGACAACGAAAACGACAGAGGTTCAAACAGATTACACATTCCCTCCAGATGTGTATGAAATTGAAATACTTCAACTCCAAGAAGAAGTACAAAAATTGAAGATGGAGAATGACAGTTTAAAAAAACGTACCTTCGACTTTAAGAGGATAATAACCTCACGAACACAGTGTACACATTATACAGGTCTGTCCGTAAAGGTTGTATTCGAAAACTCCTTCTACATAATCTTCTTGTGAATCTATACTTTTGATATTCTTGATTGAAGATTTGCCCTTCTTCAAAGTGTTGATGCTCGTGTTGTAATCATAACGATTACTGTTGGGTACCTGCCCCAAGTATTTGATTAAATGACAATAAATTTCTAACTAGAATGGGTTCCCGTAGGAACCCATTCTTCTATAAGGAATAGAATTGTTCTCTCGATTGCTCAAATAAAAAAATAATGAATGAAACTAGCAAAGTAGCTGTACCATACACGTACTAACACCTCCGACTAACACTACAGTGATAATAGACTAACGGTTGATAACGCGATGCCGCTCTCTGCCAACACTCCTCGAAGCTTTACTCCGTAAGTACTTGAGCAAATTGGTACTATGATGGCTTGAAAGACGCAGAAAACCTTCGAGATTATGAATATAAACCTCTCACACTTAACTTCTGCCTCAATTACAAGATATAATCGTCTCAAGTGAACCAGTCTGCAGTACCTACCAAAATAGACTTCGAAAAATCCGTCGATATCACTTTCAACGTGATTTTTTTTCACAATGTTTATTTTATTATTATTTTCAAGGATATACGTAACTCGTTTTTTCAAATTGCAGCTCGAAATTCCATTCACTTTTCGAGATACAAACTCTGGAAGTTGACCATCTTTATCGAAAATTATCAATCTCTATTGTTTTGAACTTACGAGTAAGTTGGGGTAAGTCATTGCGGAGCTAACACCGCCGTGTGACGTCACGGCAATTTAGTCTATAGCACGCTTGCATAAAGTCGCTGGATATATGAATTTTTGTGACCGTCAAGGTACCTCACTGCATATCAGATCTGCCGTACAAAGTAGAATGGACGTATCTGCATATCCACGATCTGCAGAGAAGAGATTCTTCAACCCTACCAAAAACACCTCTTTTGCTCACCGTTGATATGCAGATACGTCGATTCTATTTTGTACGGCAGAGATACTAGCGTGTGTCGTTACGCGGCGCGGTCCAGCCGTGTTTATAGTGTAATATCCGTTTTCGGCTGGACACCAAGTTAAATAAAAGCGTTTAAAAATGAACAGATTTCTACAGACTACAAATATGATTTTCGAGTTCGTCGTCTTAGTCTTATATTTCGTATTGCATCTCGTGCTGTTGTTATGTCGTATGTCCTGTGTTTACTTGTGCGCTAATATTTTTTTCAAAAATGGAAACTATCTACGAAGTTCCCAAACAGCAGGAAATCAATGAGGAAGTCGACGCGTTCGATTATGACGCGCCACTACCCCCGCCTATATTTCTTGGAGGATACTCGAACAAAAAGAAAGAAGTAAGAAAATCATCTTTTTTTAATCTCAAAAATTAGCTTTCCGCGAATCTTATCAGTGAACATTTCTTTTTAGCAAAATATCATTTTTCCATTGCTGTGCCGCGCGCTTTGTAACGAGCATAGTCATTCTACTATTGCTCACAAACACTGTTTTAATCGGACGCATTCACTTGTTAGGTATGTCTTTTCTTTTTTTTTTATATTTCAATTTATTTAGTCGAGGACTAATCAAAAATTATGCACGCGCAGAATCGAAAATCTCGAAAATCCCACTGATGCAAAGCAATATCTCGAACGTATTGACATTGAATGTATTGCAAACGCATATCTCAAATGTATCGACGATGAAGGCTGAAAAATGATTTTTTTCTTTATTTCTTTTCAAGTGGGGTTCAATGATTTCACACACCTATTTGATTATTTTTTCAGAAATGAATACAACGACAGTGACGACGACGGAAAAATGTGATAACGGAGAGAGGGGCTGTGGGGGGATATAGATGAATAATAATAAGTAATTTTTTTTTTTTATGTACAGTTTTTTCATTTTTTTTTTATGTGTGTATGTACATTTTTATCTTAATAATAATAACGGCTATTTCCTGTCTTTCGGCTTACAATTTTCTAACTAAATTGCTTAAAGGGGTATATTCCAGGACCTCATCATGAATTATTAAGCATTGGCAGCAGGTGTTGGCCCCAATTGCCTCTGACGTTTGAACCTCAAGGCGAATATCTGTCGACGCAACTTTGACTCTCTCATTTTGGTTAGAACAGTCGATTACAAAAATGGGATATTTTGATTTAAAACTCGCATGCGAGAACACGATAATGTCCATAACCAAAACTATACAAATTATACATAGTTCTTGTACTTGCCTCGTTGGAGCAGAAGGAAAATGTCACCATGTTGCAGCGTTGGCTGTGCACATTATAAAAAACGTCTCGTGTACTGATTTAACTTGTCAGTGGATTTGGCCAAAATCACAGCAGACGCAACAAGTGCAAAGTAAGTTAGAATCATGAGTAGCTGGAAACATCTCAAGAATGAAAGGCTTCACAATTATTTTCTTGGCAACAACTATGATGGAAAAATTATCTCTCACTAATCATACTGTATTTTGTCGTTTATTATAGCTTTAAGTCAACTCCTCAACACTCCAAAACGGCCACGCGTTTTACAAAATGACACAAATATCTGTGATTTGGAAGAATGGTTCCATAGGGAATTGTGTGATCAAAATATAAACTGTCCCTTCCGATGGTACCTTCACCAGGAACCTCCACGGCAGGTCTCCCCATATCAATTTCCTTACTTGAAACCGATCTTCTGTAGTCTTGAATTCCAAGAAGCTTCGTCGAAAATCTGCATGTACGTCGAAAATCTGCATGTACGAAGAATGACTACTACAAATACCTGTGTGAAGGTCGAAACTTGAGAGTAAGTTTCCGAAGATATCAAATTTCAAATACAGCATTTCCTCTAAAAAATAGTTGTTCATCTCCACTGAAAAGGCATCCAAGATACACTTCTTCGTGAACCTTTACTCCCCATATTATGTCTTTCATTGTATTAGGCTTACAGTAGTTGAAGATTTTCTTTATACTAACGTTATCTAGCGCTCTCTCTCTCTCTCTCTCTCTCTCTCTCTCTCTCTCTCTCTTTACTTTAGAAATACATCCGAGCGATGAAATGGAAATGCATCCGAGCAAAGAAATAGAAAAGCATACGAGCGATGAAAGATCGTTGACCCATTTCCGGGTTTGGGATGAATTTCAGCAAATACATCAATCAAAAAGGAAGATCTAGCGAACGATGAGGTCGAGATTGCGAGAGAAGAAGCTCTCCAGAGCCTTCATGATAAATAAAACGTAATCTCAGCGTGTAAATAGGTGCTACAAATCAAGATCAGTCTAAATCTCAGAGCAATGAGCCTGAAACCGAGGTGCGTAATCGAAAAGAAAACAATAGTTTTGCGAAGCCGGTAGAAATTAAATTTCCCCAGGCAACTTCTTTAAAATTCCCAAAATTGAAAGAACCCGTATCGCGAAAAACCAATTGGAACGTAACAAACAATAAAAAAAGTAAGAGAAGAAAACTTAGAGCGCTAGTTGTACTTATCAAGGTGCGAGTTTCAACAGTTTTTGTATCACTACTCGTACCAGTGTTGCCAGATGTACGGATTTTTTGGGTGTGTACGGATTTTCATAAAAGTACGGATTTGTGGTACAGAATACTGATTTTGTAAATTAGGGATGGCTAAAATCAATAATTTTCCTCATCAATAACAGTTAACACCATGTCAGTAACTATGGATAATTTTCGAGTGCTCAGGGAGGGCGGATTTTGCTTAAAATACGGATTTTTCAGGCCAAAATACAGATAATTGCGTGTTTCAATGGTTCAAATTGATAATCGGTCGCCCGTACGGATAGGCAGGCAGCTGCGTCAAAATGTTAGCTCTCAGGGTCTAGTATTTGTTTTTCGCTTGCAGTGTGACTTTGTAATGTATTGCCTAATACTCAGGTCAGCTCAGCACCGATGAGGTCGCAATATCAATGGCTGAATGAGTCGAGTGATTACATTACTGTCTACTGGCAAGAAACCTAAGTTATTAAGGACAGATAATGAGACTGAGGAAATCAATTTAGAAATTATAGAACTGTGTTCAGCTCGCGGCATTGCACACAAACTGACCTGTCCGTTCACCTCACAGCAAAATGGTCGGATTGAACGGGATATGCGCACACTTTCCAAAGCTGTTGGAACGATTCTCATTGAAACCAGACTTCATAAAGAAATGTGGGCCAAAATTTTGAACTACGTCGTATATACATTAAACAGAGTAAGAAAATCTCAACTACCGGCAAGGCACCCATTGAATTCTATTCTCCTTGTGAAAGTTTTGATGTTAAGCATTTATTACCGTTTAGTATTTGAGTTACAGCTCAAATCCCGAAAGATGAACGAAAAAAAATCGATCCTGAAGCTGAAGAAGGCATCTTTATTGGTTATCCTAAGAACACAAAAGGTTATAAAAGAGTCATTCTCTATAAAAAGGTCCCACTTTGACAATACTTGAATTTTTCAGGAGAGGAGATTTAGTGAATTGGGTCATTTTTTTCGTTTTTTTTTTTTTTTCGGATTTGACTGGTTTAAACCCTCCTCTTTCAGGAAAAAACACTTCGGAGGTAAAAAAAGTTACAAACAATGGGTTAAAAACATGTTTCTGTGATTGTGAAGGATGTTACGAATTGTGATTTCTGTTTGAATCGATTCATCTGTGGTCTGTGGAGCGTTCCTAATAAGTAGCGTAGCGTGATAACAGTTCTGTTTCGATCGTGATCGTGTCCATTGTGTTCGTGCTCGATGTGAACGTTAGTTCAGAATTATACGAATTTTCATTTCCCCAATTGGTCCAAGATAATAATGGAGGAATTCGAAGGAAGTCGAAATATTTTCGAATCTCAGTTTGAAGAAGTCGGTGAAGAGCCTTCAACGTCAAGTGCTCGTGATCCTGATCAGGATTTCTTAGATGCTGGTTGCGGATGTCGAAGAGAATGCTGCAAGAAATTTCCGCGAGATCAGGTATTAGAATCGAGGTTTTAAGCTGCGCAGAGATGAAATATTACTGCCGTGATCACGTGAATCACCATCACCTGTTCGTCAGTGGTAAGTACAAAGTGAGAATCATTTCTTGTACGCGCGAAGACGAAAATTATCGAAAATCTCACGTAACTATTTCTTACAGGTATATTGAATTCATTAATGAGAACGGCAGACAGCACGGTTAGAGGAGGCGAACGAAAAGGAAAATATGGGTATTTCTACGAAAAGTGTGATTTTATTGTCTTCGGTAAATTTTTAATGAATAAATTACGCTATCTATGAAGTATTATATATCATTGGAAAGAGAATGACGAGCTCTATCCAATAAAACTAAAATAAACAGCTTCAAAAACTTTGAAAAAGATTTTACAACGCAAGAAAGAGTGAAAATTCCGTCGTCGTGGGTGTCCATGCACTCATTTTCAATCATTTCTCGTGATAGTTAGATTACAGTACTGTTACGAATCCGCAAAAAACGGCTTTTCGTGAATTCTTATTCCTTGATGGCTGCAAGCTGCGCGTCTCATCACGTTAATGGTTTAAAAATTATGACGTAATGAGCTGATAACTTGTGTCCAACCACTTTTCACTTTATTTTTCCATGGTGATGGTACGTCTGACCTGATGTACTAAAATTGATTATTCGACCTGTTCCTTGGGAAATGAGTACCACGTGAGAGATAATGTTCGATAATACCGGCGAAATCTGAGCGAAACCTGTCAGTAAGGCGTTAGATTTTCATAATCGAGAAAGAAACTATGAACTCGAGGAAAAATGGGTCATGGTGTTCCGTAGTAATGACTATTGACTTCGGCAAAGATCTATCAATGGTAAGTTTAATCGAAGCTGTTTCTGTTGAGTTATCAGTGGTAGAATACACCCTAAATTTTTGGAGTCGTGAGAATTTTATTTTACTCGAGAGCATTCGACAAAGTGCTTTTTTTTCCATAGCAATGGAAATTCAGTTTTTTCCATCGTAGTGTCAATCAGAAATTCTGAAGCCATGACGACAGAAATGAGTGACATGACGATGGATTTGTTCGTTTTTCAGAAATTTCAAGTCTGTTCGGAGTGTTCGAGTTATCAGTTTAAGCACCAGCAATAGTTTTTTCCATGGCAAAATCTAGGAAGGAAATCCTGTTGGCAAAACGGGACGCTGAGCGGAAGAGACGAGCCCGAATTCGTGAAGATCCAACACTTCTCGCTGAGATAAATGAAAAACGCCGATTGAAGTATGCTGCCAACAAGTATGTTCGAGAAAGTCGGAAGAAAAAGCTAAGTACAAGAGCTGTAAGAGAACAACGGCGAAAATGGAGAAATCAGAAACGAAACCAAAAGGTGAAGAAAATAGTCGGACACGTTGATCAGGTTTTAAATACGACGCCTCATCAAATTATCAGTGGTCGGAAACGTCATCTAAAGGCTGTAGCTGAATTGAAAGCTTGTAATTCGAAGTTAAAAAGTGACCAATGCAAACTTCAACGACGAGTATGGGCATTGGAGAAGAAACTTCATCGTCAATCTCAACGTAGTAAGTCTGATTCTCCTAGAAGTAGACTGAAGAAAGAATTTCGAGGTGAGCCAGTGTCGCCTAAGATTAAAAAACGGTTACTCTTTGGTGAAGCGTTACTTGAAGATTTGAAACAAACCTATTCGAAAATAAAGAATCTGAGAAATCGAAAAGCGTACAAGTCGTTGATAACGCTGTCATATGTAAGAAAATACAAACTGAAGAATGACGCCAAGGTGTTTTACCCTTTTCGTCTTTATTCTAGCTCCAAAAGAACATCTGGGCCAAGGCGTAAACAATTTGAGTTGGTCAAAGATATTGTACATGATTTTTATCACGATGATGAAATTTCAACGATGACACCTGGTAAACGAGATTATATAACGAGAAAGGGATGTAAGAAGCGAAAAAGATTTCTAAACAACACACTGGAATTTCTGTACAAGAAATTCCTTGAAAGGAACCAAAAGTTTCTAATCAGCTACTCGTTATTCTGCAGACTGAGACCATTTTGGATCGTATTTAAAAAAGTTACCGAAAGAGACACGTGTCGCTGCATAAAGCACGAAAATATGGATTTAATAACAAAAAAACTCAAGTCTCTGAACATAATCAATAATGGAAACATCGAAGATTTGATTGAAAAAGAATTATGTTGTTCTCCCGCGAAAATTGAGTGCTTGATGAGAAATTGTAAACTATGTCATGATAGAACCATCAACATCCAGTCATTTGAAGGTATGGAAGAAGTTTCCTATCAGAGATGGGAGAGAATAATTGAAATTGTTGATGGCGGTAAAAACTATACTAGAACAATAAAAAATCGCAAATATTGTTCCCAATATGAATTGGTGAAGATTTTCTTAAATGACATAGACCCGTTTATGAAACACGTTGCTATCGACAGGCACCAGAAAAGTACTATTCGAAAATTAAAGGAAAACCTGTCATCAAACGAAGTTCTTATTCACATTGATTTTTCCGAAAACTATAACTTGAAGTATGCTGACGAAATACAAGCAATTCATTTTGGAGGAAACCGTACACAGGTTACATTACATACTGGTGTGCTTTATAGAAATAATAAACAGCATACATGCTTCTGCACTACTAGTGATGATAATCGTCATGACCCGATATCTATCTTCCTACATTTGAAGCCCATCTTGGAACAGTTGACTGATGTTGAAAAAATCCATTTCCTCAGTGACGGACCCAGCTCCCAATATCGAAATAAAAATATGTTTCACATTATGTTCCATTTGATTCGACCAATCTTCCCTGGGCTGAAAGAGTTCACGTGGAACTACTCTGAGAGTAATCACGGGAAGGGAGCCGCGGACGGAGTTGGAGGAACCATGAAAACCACCTGCGACCGTCATGTAGCTGCTGGCCACGACTTACCCGACTATGAAGCTTTCTCAAATCATCTTCGCAATACAATCAAAAATATCACAATCATACCGATCAGAAAAGCTACAATGAAGAAAGCTTATGATGATTTACAAGCACAGTATGAAATCACAAAATCCGCCGTTCAAGTAAAAGGTATTATTTAATATCAAATTTAGAAAAATAGGGACATTGTTCTCAAGAATACTCTTTAAAACTTATCTCTTATTTTTTCAGGTACATTACAATGTCATCAGGTCAAGTGGGTGGCAGAAGATGCAAGTGTTCTATGGTTCAATTCGTTGTCATGCTTCCAATGTCCTGGCAAATGTGAACATTACCATATTACTGAGGTCGATTACAAGAAAGTAAATGATCCTTCAAAAAATTCAGGTACTTTATCTTGTCTTTGAAATAGCAGTCAACTTTAATATGATTTCAAAAAAATGTCCATTTTGTAGTTGCAGGAGTGAAAAAAAATAGAAAAGTCGCGCAAGTTACTAAATCTAATTCTACAAGTAAGAACGAGGCTACAGAAAAAATTAATAAATTATCCACGAAACCTGAAGCTATTTTCCCCGCATCTAATTCTTGTGCTGGTGAGCTGAGACACTATCTATATCTCTTAACTTATTATCTTGGTCAATTTCAGTTTGAAATTTTTGGAGACTTATTTTGTACTGTTACAGAAGAAGAAAATAGAGTGCCTGTTGCTGAAGATTTGTCTGTTGAGCCTGCATCTAATTTTGTGTCATCTGTCGAGCCTGCATCTAATTTCGTTTCATCAGTCGAGCCTGCATCTAATTTCGTTTCATCTGTCGAGCCTGCATCTAATTTCGTTTCATCAGTGGAGCCTGCATCTAATTTCGTTTCATCTGTTGAGCCTGTGCCAGCTGATCAGGTTGAAGTGAACTTGGAGTATCAATTGTCTGATTGGGTGGTCGTCGAGTATAAACTTGGAAAGAAGGGTGTAAAAAAGTTTTTAGGTCAAATTCAAGGTATCGTCGATGATGTATTCACTATTAATTTTCTCGTAACTAAACGAACTTCTCAACATTCTGGCTATGTATACACTTACCCTACTATCCCTGACAGGGATGAGTGCGAAAAAAAACAAATTATAAGCAAAGTTCAGCCTCCTGTAAAATTCCAAAGGGCTTTCAAATTTGAAGTCAATGTAAATTTGTAGGCCATATTTACGCTGCCAAAGTTAAGTGTAATGAAACTAAAGCTACCTTATTTTTTTCGTTGTTGTTTTTCCTTATTAAGATTAATACTGAAGTCATTTTTGCTTTGTTCTTTTATGATTAGATCAAAATGATTGAAACCAGTTACTATTTTTTCTCCTTATTTTCTAAGATGACTACCAAGAACTTACGCAATAAGTAGTTTAAACTGTAGTCGTTTTTGTTTCTTTTTTCAAAATGATTAAAATCGAATTACTGTTCATTTCTTTTTATTTTTTAAGATGACTACCAGAACTTACGCACTAGTTTAAACTGTAGTCATTTCTGTTTATTTTTTTTCATAATGACTGAAACCGAAGTTACTTATCATTTCTTTTCAATTTCTAAGATGACTGTCAGAATTCACTGAGACTATAGTCATTTTTGTTTTGTTGTTAATATAAAATAATAATGTTAGTTACGGTACTTACTATTTTGAAGAAAAGTTGAATGAATTCAAGAATGATTTTGACACATTAATGAATCCATTTGAAGGTTTAAGCTCAAATCACATGCTAATGAAACATTTCGAAGAAGGGGGAAATTTGATAATGCCTGTTCAGCACAAGGTAGGCGAACGAGAAGATTTTAGAAGTACACTCGATGGCCAGAATACAGTTTTGACGAGTATAGATGTTACTATGTATTGGTTTTTACCAATTTGTAAATTCGTTGTTTCATCATTTATTTTAATTCGGAATTTAAAAATCAATCACTTGTTTTCTTGTTATGCTTCTTTTGGTTTGAAATTCAAGTTTATTTGTCCCACATCCATGTTAATAATATTATTGATTGTTGTGTAATCTTGTTTCTTCTCGAATTCATTCCGCTTCGTCTTGTGTTGACTAATTTTTTTCATATTTCGCGAATCCTCTTTAAAACTTTAGAATACGTGAAAACTTTGCAGCAAAATAAGATAATAATCTCAAATTTTACCCAGGGTGATTATTGGAGAGAAACGTCGCAAGATTTTTATAATAAACTAGTATTGCCACTTTTTGTATACTACGACGACTACGAAACAAACAACCCGTTAGGGAGCCATGCTGGGGTGTCTAAATGTGGCGCTGTATACGCTAGTATTCCAGTTCTACCCTCTGAATTCATTTCGAAAAAAAAAATATTTTTCTATTTTTTTTTAAATTTAATCTGCTTGATCGCAAACAGTTCGGCAATGAAATGATATTTCAAAAAGCTATTGATGAATTGAAATAATACTTGGAGGAGGTCGGAATTACAGTGAAAAATGGAAATGAGAACATACAAATTCATTTCCAATTGGGGTTATTCTTAGGAGACAATTTAGGAGTACATGCAATTCTTGGTTTTGCGGAAAGTTTCTCTTGTAATGTACCGTATGACTGTCGAGATTATGGAATATTTCCGTCAAAATGATGAGAATGCTATTTTTTTCCGTAAAATAAAGTTATCTCATCGACCATATGTTTTCCTACCAGATTTCAGAACACTCGGTAGTATAATGAATAGCCTAAACGTTCTTCTTTTCAAAATAAAATTTCCAACATTCAAAGTACGCGGCCTATTTTTTGATGACAAATTCGAGTATTTTACTGTCATCGTATCGTTCAAAGAAATTGAACGAAGTGAACTCCGCCGAATGCACGAGACTATAGACGTTTGTCCGTATTAGTGCTACACACATATATATATATATATATATATATATATATATATATATATATATATATATATATATATATATATATTTTTTTTTTCAAACTCATTAAATCAGCCCTTTTCAGAGCTCCAATACTCTGCGGAGATGAAATATTATAGACGTTAGCCGGTCTCACGTGTGCCGTACAATGTCTGTCGGCACATTCTTCTCGCCTGGAAATCTTTATTAGCTAAATATTTGCTGAATCCCTACATTACTGATAACAGAACCGAATATCGAGACTCAGTTTTCAACTTCACAACGCAATGTGTATTTGTTTACTTGTATGTTCTTTTTCGTTGTAATTTTTAAAGAAAATGTCGCGTTTAGAAACAATTCCTGAAGAAATCGAGATGGAATCACCTGAAATATATCTCGAAATTGAGCCCAAAATTAATAAATCCTTTGATTTTCCACCACTCCCTCCCTCGCCCACGAAAAGTGTACGTCTATCGCGAAATTTCAACAGGATAGTATTCTTTCTCATAGTATTTATTACCTTAGTGGTAATATTTTAAACCATTTTTTTGTCAGTGATTATTGTGCTGTCGTCGCAACGGGCACAAAATGTTTCATCGGTAGGTATTTATTTATTTATTTTCAAATCGGAGTAACGATAAGGGAAAATCTCACACATTTTATTATTATCTCATAGCTATAGTCACACCGCGAAGCGAGCTTCCACCAGTATCCATTGACGTAGCGTCAATTTTAGTTACCCCGCAAATTGTATCAGGTTTTTATTCATTTTTTCTCCAATGAGCGTACTGAATAAGGGAAAATTTTATACGTTTCATGATCTCATTTTAGTCACTCCACTGATTATGGTGCTGACGACGCAACGGCGGGCACAAAACCACAAAACGTTTCATCGGAAGGTATTTATTCATTTTTTTTTTTCAAATCGGAGTATCGATAAGGGAAAATCTCACACATTTTATTATCATCTCATAGCTACACTCACACTGCGAAGCGAGCTTGGGCTTCCTCCTATATCGATTTTTGATGACTTGACTTACCAGCTGTACTACACAATCTTAATATAAGATGTCTTAAATGCGATGATACCCAATACAAGATAGGGTGGCGTGGTCAATGTATACCTTACCCATATTTACCCGACGCAAAAGATCTTATTAAATTTTATGAATTATGCGCAAGCAACGTAGATTTTTTCACTCAACAGAAAAACCAAAGTTGTATATTCAGACACTGAATGCTAATAAGCAGAGACTATCATTGCTGTTTTCACAAGGACGTAATGCAGAATTTCATACGCAATACTTGTTTAAATCTCGATGACAGATATTTCAAAACGTTCACGATTGTAAGAGACTTTTTCTTCCCTCACGACAACAGCATCGAATTTGTAATAGCGCCACGTTTATTGACCGCAAAAGAAATTAAACATCTCTTCTTTTTATTATGCAAGGGTGATTCTAGCAAGGAATTGAATCTGGCTGTGGTGTTGCGTATATTCGAATGAGATGAAATAATTACCCTAAATCGGTCCTTCTAAGGGCCACTCTCATACTCCATCACAGAGATGAAATAATATAACCTAAGACGTGTTACTATGTCGCGGTCAAGCATGTGCAATGTCTGTCATCAACACATTTTTTTAGCATGAGGAAGTCGATGATTTTGATGATGATGCACCGCTACCCCCGCCTTCTCCAATAGAGTATTTCATAGAGGAGAAAAATAGAAAGAAGTAAGAAATTCATCTTTTTTTAAACTCGGAAATTAGCTTTCTGCAATTCTTATCAGTGAAAATTGTTTTAGCAAAAGATCATTCGTCGCTTGCTGGGCAGCTTGTTTTTTGTGAGGGGCATACTCATTTTATTATTCGTGATGAACACAGTTTTAATCGTACACTTCCACTCTTTGAGCACGTCTTTTCTCTCTTTTTTTTTTTTTTATATTTCAATTTATTCAATCGAGTACTAATCCAAAAATTACGTACATGCAGAATCAAAAATTGCAGTATCTACATCATCCGCTACCTCAATCTCGAATGTATCGACGTCGATATCCCAAGCAGGTGGTTTGGAGAAGCACCATCAAACAAGAAAGCAAAGAAGCAAATCCAAACACTACGGGAACTCGGAATCAAGACCTTTGCAGAAACTGGAATAGAGTACCATGAAGCACAACACAGTTGGGAAAGTGGCAAGGAATTCAGGGGCCGTAGGTTCCACGAATGCCGAAGGATGACCACATTCATTAACAACCTTAGAGAGAAAAAGGCGGCCATTGCCCTTAAAGACCGCAGCGAAGCGAAAACTCCTTCCTCATCCCCCTCGAGGACAAAAGGAAAGGAATCCAGGACAAGTCACTCGCAACAGAGGCCAAACACCCCTAAGAAGCGCAATGAAGATGAGACACCCTCCTCATCTCCCTCAAGAAAGAAAGAGAAGGATCCCTCAAGCAGTAACCCCCAACTGGGGACAAAACGCCCTAGAGGCAATACCGATGAAGAGGAGAGGAGCAGTAAAAAATCCCACCAACTCGACCGCTATTCTCAGCTCAAGCTGGACTTTGAAAACGAAAGGAAAAACAGGAAATCACTTGAGAGTAAGGTAACAAAACTCCTTGGTAAAATTAACCTCCTCAACAACTCACTGCTTGCCCTAACTGCTGATCTGAGGAAGGAACGGACAACCAATGATGAACTCCGAGAAGAAATTAACAGGGGCAAACAAAATGAAACCATTCCCACGGAACCCGGTATCACCCTTGCCGCAGTCCAAGAGCTGATTGAGAAAACACTCGCTCCAATCATCAAATCGCTCCAGAACCCAACACCTGCACCAAGGAAAAGGAATAACGAACAGCCAGTGGCACCAAGCAGAGGACCATCAGAGAAAGCAAACAAGGCTCCAAATACTGGACAAGCCACGTATGCCCAGGCAACCAGAAAACATCTGACTCCTGCAGCCTCCACTTCCAGAATCCAAGGAGATGGGCCAGCATCAATCAGCATCCAAAGACGACTACAGAAACAACAACCCAAAACAGAAAAGTCATCAGCCAATGTAGAAGACCCTTCAACAACGACTGCTGTCAATTTCGAGCTGAGCCGACAAAAAAAGAAGAACATCTCTAGGCAACAGAATAAGAACAGCACAGACACCAAAAAGGCAAGAAAGAACAAAAAACCCAGGAAGCTGGATCCAGCAACGGTTCTCCTTCTACCATCACAAGAAACACCGAACGTGCTGCAAAAATTGCAGAACACTCCAGAGGCCGATACTAGGAAACTTGGAATAAAGAGACACGTCCAATTTCCCAAAAATCGCAGTATCTACATCATCCGCTACCTCAATCTCGAATGTATCGACGTCGATATCGACAATGAAGACTGATCTTTTTTTTTTTTGTGTTTTTTTCCTTTCAAGTGAGGTTCAATCATTTCACACCTATTTGATTATTATTTTTAGAAATGAATACAACGACGATGTCAATGAGGACAATAACGACAGAAAAATGCGAAGAGGGAGAGAGGGGCTGTAGGGGGATATAGGTAAATAATAACGTCATTTTGTTTCATGCACAGTTTCTTTTATTTCCTTATGCATGTATATACATTTTTTAAATTTTTACAGCCTAATGTTTGTTTCACAGTAATGTACTAAACGACTCACTTTTTGCTTTGTAATCTGATTTACTCTTGAAAAATTTTTCAAGACGTGAAGTAATGTCTCTTATCATTAACCCTTCACTGCATGAATACAATTTTTTTCAAAATTGAAAAATCACAAAGTAGTTTGTTCTTCCACAACACCCACGTAACAAGGAAAAAATACTCATTAAGGTGCCCAAATGGGCGACAATGGTATGTTGCATATATGCAACATCATGCACTAAAGGAAAAACCAGATCTATCAAACTTACAACCATTCGGATGTATGGTTATGTATTTTATTCCTAAAGAAATCCGTGACCAAAAGAAGATTCGAGAATTAGGTCAAGCAAAAGTGGGACCAGTAAGTAGAATTGGTTTCTTTCTCGCATATACCAAATCGGGATATGAGATTCTTGATCAAAAATCAGGTGAAATGAGCGCGCGGTTCCTTTAATGCATTGTATCATAGAATGCGGTACATTGCAGGGCAGCTCTCCTTCCCTCCCCACCGCAATTTTTATGCGTTCCATCAAATTAAAAACGCTACACTCAACTGGTACCTTTCAATAATTTTTTTTGAAAGTTATGTCGTCGTCAACTCAATTGGTATTGCCTGTGCTGACTTCCTCATCCAAATCAACAAATGTAATTTCCTCGCCAAGAGATGAAGAATTATTGTCTCCTCTGGCATCCTCGACATTGCTGATAGAAGAGACTAAAGAAAAACAAGGTACTTTGAAATTTATTCGTGCCAATGAAGTGGAATTGAAAATGATCTACGTTGTGTCCAAATTCATTGTTTGTAATACTTGGTATGGTGAAAAATGGGCTGCTATAATCCACGACAATGTAGCAGTGCGTCTCCCAGATTACTTCCAAAAAAGATATCCGGATATTCAGGCGTTCAAGAACGGCAGGAATTTCCTATAAGAAATTGTTCGATCGCGATTGGAAATTTTTGGTGATGTCCTGCTTTCATCTCGATACCCAATTTCATGTTGCTGTAAAACAGTCCAAAACAATATACTGTATTTGTATAGTAAAAGAATGTTTACAAATGAAATGGGATTAGACGATCGTTTATTTATTTTTAAAATTTTTTTATGGTCATATTTTGTTTGAAAACTTTTTTTTGCCCCTTAAAAAATACAATTTCCTCATAAATAATTTTTACAACTTTTTCTTATGAGATCGTGTGTATTTAGTTGATCGTCATCTGAACATGATTTAGTCATGAGGAATATTCCTTGTGCTCCTCGTGCTTTTCGCTTTTCAGATCTCTGTTTAATTATTATTGCGAATACTGATTTGAAGTTCCAACATATTAAAAAATTGTTAGTCCAGTATCATCAAAGGGAATATTAACAATACATATATCTTACTAAATGCTTATTTCCTTTATGTCTAGGTACTTTTACTGTCAAAAAAACATCAGGGTGTGCTGTTCTTTGTAGTTCCTGATTATAGAATCCCCCAAACATCTCCCTCCTATGAGAATCTTCCAGTGTGTACGTGATTGGACTTGTCTTACACACGCGGGTTATTTCAAAGATTTCTGTCCCCCAATTCGGTAAATACTTTTTTTGAAGGCCGATTTAATCTTGGAAATGCGAACTTTGTCCCCCACTTTAAATTTAATTTTAGATTTTATAGAACTCCTATCATCTCATCCGAATCAACAAATGTAATTTCCTCGCCAAGAGATGAAGAATTATTGTCTCCTCTGGCATCCTCGACATTGCTGATAGAAGAGACTAAAGAAAAACAAGGTACGTAAAAATTTATTCGTGCCAATGAATTGGAATTGAAAATTATCTATGTTGTGTCCAAATTCATTGTTTGTAATACTCGGTATAGTGAAAAATGGGCCGCTATAATCGACGACAATGTAGCCGTGTGTCTCCCAGATTACTTCCAAAAAAGATATCTGGATATTCAGGCGTTCAAGAACGGCAGGAATTTTGTATAGGAAAATGTTCGATCGCGATTGTATGCTTATTTTTTAAATTTTTTGTGATGTCATCCTTTCATCTCAATACCCAATTTCATGTTGCTGTAAAACAGTCCAAAACAATATACTGTATTTGTATAGTAAAAGAATGTTTACAAATGAAATGGGATTAGACGATCGTTTATTTATTTTTAAAATTTGTTTATGGTCATATTTTGTTTGAAAACTTTTTTTTGCCCCTTAAAAAATACAATTTCCTCATGAATAATTTTTACAACTTTTTCTTATGAGATCGTGTGTATTTAGTTGATCGTCATCTGAACATGATTTAGTCATGAGGAATATTCCTTGTGCTCCTCGTGCTTTTCGCTTTTCAGATCTCTGTTTAATTATTATTGCGAATACTGATTTGAAGTTCCAACATATTAAAAAATTGTTAGTCCAGTATCATCAAAGGGAATATTAACAATACATATATCTTACTAAATGCTTATTTCCTTTATGTCTAGGTACTTTTTCTATCAAAAAAACATCAGGGTGTGCTGTTCTTTGTAGTTCCTGATTATAGAACCCCCCAAACATCTCCCTCCTATGAGAATCTTCCAGTGTGTACGTGATTGGACTTGCCTTACACACGCGGGTTATTTCAAAGATTTCTGTCCCCCAATTGGGTTTGAAGAACGATTTAATCTTGGAAACGCGAACTTTGTCCCCCACTTTAAATTCAATTTTAGATTTTATAGAACTCCTATTATCTCATCTAAATCAACAAATGTAATTTCCTCGCCAAGAGATGAAGAATTATTGTCTCCTCTGGCATCCTCGACATTGCTGATAGAAGAGACTAAAGAAAAACAAGGTACGTAAAAATTTATTCGTGCCAATGACTTGGAATTGAAAATTATCTATGTTGTGTCCAAATTCATCGTTTGTAATACTCGGTATAGTGAAAAATGGGCCGCTATAATCGACGACAATGTAGCCGTGTGTCTCCCAGATTACTTCCAAAAAAGATATCTGGATATTCAGGCGTTCAAGAACGGCAGGAATTTTGTATAGGAAAATGTTCGATCGCGATTGTATGCTTATTTTTTAAATTTTTTGTGATGTCATCCTTTCATCTCGATACCCAATTTCATGTTGCTGTAAAACAGTCCAAAACAATATACTTTATTTGTATAGTAAATAAATGTTTACAAATCAAATGGGATTAGACGATCGTTTATTTATTTTTAAAATTTTTTTATGGTCATATTTTGTTTGAAAACTTTTTTTTGCCCCTTAAAAAATACAATTTCCTCATGAATAATTTTTACAACTTTTTCTTATGAGATCGTGTGTATTTAAGTAGGTATAGAAAAAATTATTCTTCACAGCCTAATGTTCGTTTCACAGTAATGTACTAAATGACTCACTTTTTGCTTTGTAATCTGATTTATTCTTGAAAAATTTTTCAAGATATGAAGTAATGTCTCTTATCATTAACCCTTGACTGCATGAATAAAATTTTTATCACAATAGAAAAATTACAAAGTAGGCTGTTCTTCCACAATACCCTTGTAATAAGGAAAAAATACTAAAAAAATTCCCATTGCCCATTAAGGTGCCCAAATGGGCGACAATGGTATGTTGCATATATGCAACATCATGCATTAAGGGAACAATGAGCGCGCGGTTCCTTTAATGCATTGTATCATAGAATGCGGTACATTGCAGGGCAGCTCTCCTTCCCTCCCCACCGCAATTTTTATGCGTTCCATCAAATTACAAACGCTACACTTAACTGGTACCTTTCAATAATTTTTTTTGAAAGTTATGTTGTCGTCAACTCAATTGGTATTGCCTGTGCTGACTTCCTCATCCAAATCAACAAATGTAATTTCCTCGCCAAGAGATGAAGAATTATTGTCTCCTCAGGCATCCTCGACATTGCTGATAGAAGAGACTAAAGAAAAACAAGGTACGTTGAAATTTATTCGTGCCAATGAATTGGAATTGAAAATTATCTACGTTGTGTCAAAATTCATCGTTTGTAATACTCGGTATAGCGAAAAATGGGCCGCTATAATCGACGACAATGTAGCCGTGCGTCTCCCAGATTACTTCCAAAAAAGATATCTGGATATTCAGGCGTTCAAGAACGGCAGGAATTTCCTATAAGAAAATGTTCGATCGCGATTGTGTGCTTTTTTTTTAAATTTTTTGTGATGTCCTCCTTTCATCTCGATACCCAATTTCATGTTGCTGTAAAACAGTCCAAAACAATACTATACTGTATTTGTATAGTAAAAGAATGTTTTCAAATGAAGTGGGATTAGACGATCGTTTATTTATTTTTAAAATTTGTTTATGGTCATATTTTGTTTGAAAACTTTTTTTTGCCCCTTAAAAAATACAATTTCCTCATGAATAATTTTTACAACTTTTTCTTATGAGATCGTGTGTATTTAGTTGATCGTCATCTGAACATGATTTAGTCATGAGGAATATTCCTTGTGCACCTCGTGCTTTTCGCTTTTCAGATCTCTGTTTAATTATTATTGCGTATACTGATTTGAAGTTCCAACATATTAAAAAATTGTTAGTCCAGTATCATCAAAGGGAATATTAACAATACATACATATATCTTACTAAATGCTTATTTCCTTTATGTCTAGGTACTTTTTCTATCAAAAAAACATCAGGGTGTGCTGTTCTTTGTAGTTCCTGATTATAGAACCCCACAAACATCTCCCTCCTATGAGAATCTTCCAGTGTGTACGTGATTGTACTTGCCTTACACACGCGGGTTATTTCAAAGATTTCTGTCCCCCAATTGGGTTTGAAGGCCGATTTAATCTTGGAAACGCGAACTTTGTCCCCCACTTTGAATTTAATTTCAGATTTTATAGAACTCCTACTATCTCATCCAAATCAACAAATGTAATTTCCTCGCCAAGAGATGAAGAATTATTGTCTCCTGAGGCATCCTCGACATTGCTGATAGAAGAGACTAAAGAAAAACAAGGTACGATAAAATTTATTCGTGCCAATGAATTGGAATTGAAAATGATCTATGTTGTATCCAAATTCATCGTTTGTAATACTCGGTATAGTGAAAAATGGGCTGCTATAATCGACGACAATGTAGCAGTGTTCTCCCAGATTACTTCCAAAAAAGATATCCGGATATTCAGGCGTTCAAGAACGGCAGGAATTTTTTATAAGAAAATGTTCGATCGCGATTGTATGCTTATTTTTTACATTTTTTGTGATGTCCTCCTTCCATCTCGATACCCAATTTCATGTTGCTGTAAAACAGTCCAAAACAATACTATACTGTATTTGTATAGTAAAAGAATGTTTACAAATGAAATGGGATTAGATGATCGTTTATTTATTTAAAAAAATTTTTTATGGTCATATTTTGTTTGAAAACTTTTTTTTGCCCCTTCAAAAATATAATTTCCTGATAAATAATTTTTACAACTTTTTCTTATGATGTCATGTGTACTTAAGTAGGTATAGAAAAAATTATTCTTTATAGCTTAATGTTTGTTTCACAGTAATGTACTAAATGACTCACTTTTTGCTTTGTAATCCGATTTATTCTTGAAAAATTTTTCAAGACGTGAAGTAATGTCTCTTATCATTAACCCTTCACTGCATGAATAAAATTTTTATCAAAATTGAAAAATCACAAAGTAGGCTGTTCTTCCACAATACCCTTGTAATAAGGAAAAAATACTAAAAAAATTCCCATTGCCCATTAAGGTGCCCAAATGGGCGACAATGGTATGTTGCATATATGCAACATCATGCATTAAAGGAACAATGAGCGCGCGGTTCCTTTAATGCATTGTATCATAGAATGCGGTACACTGCAGAGCAGCTCTCCTTCCCCTTCCACCACAATTTTTATACATTCTATCAAATTACAGATGCTACACTCAACTGGTATTGCCTGTGCTGACTTCCTCATCCAAATCAACAAATGTAATTTCCTCGCCAAGAGATGAAGAATTATTGTCTCCTCAGGCATCCTCGACATTGCTGATAGAAGAGACTAAAGAAAAACAAGGTACGTTGAAATTTATTCGTGCCAATGAATTGGAATTGAAAATTATCTACGTTGTGTCAAAATTCATCGTTTGTAATACTCGGTATAGCGAAAAATGGGCCGCTATAATCGACGACAATGTAGCCGTGCGTCTCCCAGATTACTTCCAAAAAAGATATCTGGATATTCAGGCGTTCAAGAACGGCAGGAATTTCCTATAAGAAAATGTTCGATCGCGATTGTGTGCTTTTTTTTTAAATTTTTTGTGATGTCCTCCTTTCATCTCGATACCCAATTTCATGTTGCTATAAAACAGTCCAAAACAATATTATACTGTATTTGTATAGTAAAAGAATGTTTACAAATGAAATGGGATTAGACGATCGTTTATCTATTTTTAAAATTTTTTTTAGTCGTATTTTGTTTGAAAACTTTTTTTTGCCCCTTCAAAAATATAATTAGGTACCTCATGAATAATTTTTACAACTTTTTCTTATGAGATCGTGTGTATTTAGTTGATCGTCATCTGAACATGATTTAGTCATGAGGAATATTCCTTGTGCACCTCGTGCTTTTCGCTTTTCAGATCTCTGTTTAATTATTATTGCGTATACTGATTTGAAGTTCCAACATATTAAAAAATTGTTAGACCAGTATCATCAAAGGAAATATTAACGATACATATATCTTACTAAATGCTTATTTCCTTTATGTCTAGGTACTTTTTCTATCAAAAAAACATCAGGGTGGGCTGTTCTTTGTAGTTCCTAATTATAGAACCCCCCAAACACCTCCCTCCTATGAGAATCTTCCAGTGTGTACGTGATTGGACTTGTCTTACACAAGCGGGTTATTTCAAAGATTTCTGTCCCCCAATTGGGTAAATAACTTTTTTTGAAGGCCGATTTAATCTTGGATATGGGAACTTTGTCCCCCACTTTAAATTTAACTTTAGATTTTATAGAACTCCTATTATCTCATCCAAATCAACAAAAGTAATTTCCTCGCCGAGAGATGAAGAATTATTGTCTCCTCAGGCATCCTCGATATTGCTGATAGAAGAGACTAAAGAAAAACAAGGTACCTCGAAATTTATTCTTATTCGTGCCAATGAATTGGAATTGAAAATGATCTATGTTGTGTCCGAATTCATCGTTTGTAATACTCGGTATAGTGAATCGACGACAATGTAGCCGTACCCCTGAAGTCAATGCGTTGATAAGCCTTCGTGAGAAATCTCGCCATTGAAATGTGTTAGAAAATAAGAAGACAGATGCGGTATCTGCGCAGTAAGTAAATAGACGTTGTATAGTGAGTAAATACATGGAAATGATTCCTTATTATTAATTGTAGACAATTACGAAAGTTTATTCTATTGAAATAATCAGAGACTTCTTCATTCATGTTGTAGCTAATCTTCAATTTTCAGCTGCTCCAGCAATAGATTAATTCTTTGGGGAAAGTGCGAGAGAGATATGTTTTCCTCGATAGACTGAAATCCTTTCATTCCGGCTGGTCTAGTGAGCGAGCGCGAACTATATTTTGGCTGGTCCGTAGAACAAGTAAACTGCAAGTTTGGCTAGCCCAAACGACATTTTTCTGAAGGTAACTTTGCATGCAAATGGTAGGGGTGGAAGCAGTATAGTATGATATGGAAGTTCAAGAAGATGAGTTTACGTATAGTGGCAAGTGACGGCACTTGCGAATGGGTACATCCGCAGGTACCCCAACAATGGGACCGTTATTTGGTAAATATGCTACGGCAGCAGAGAGCTCCGGCTTTGCAGGCTACAAGTATGTTAAAACCTTCATTTATATACAACAGTCGGACCTCAATAATAAGTCAAACATAGATAAGTTGAAATCGTAGATAACTTGAACAAATCTGCTTGATGCCGAGGTCCGGCCACGCTTACTGTAAAATCTGCCGTCAGGTTCTCCGCTCCCATATGGCGGATTTGATTACGCACCAACTGAGCAAGAAACACTCTGATTATGAAAAAACATTGATTCATCAGCCACCTCTAAGTAATATCAAGGGAACACTCGATTTGAAGTTAATGTTTATCAAAAATAATCCATATCACTTACCTGCAACTGTTTTTGTAAAAGAAAGTACTTTGGAAAAAGGTGGGTACGTCGACAACTGATACAAGGGAATACTAAACCTCTAATCAGCTACGTTGATGCTAATTTCGCCACAAATGATGTCGAGTTTAGATCCACCTCTGGAGTTGTCTTAAAAATGTTTGGCAACACCATTAGTTGGACCTCTCGTCGTCAGACAGTTACAGCCCTTAGTACTATGGTAGCCGAGTTCTACGCTCTTTGCGAAGCTACAAAAGACGTATTGTGGTTAAGAGAACACTTAAAATATCTAGGAATAAATATCAATTTTCCTACTATAATTTTCGAAGATAATTCAGGTTGCATTGCTATAGCAAAGGATTCGACTAACCACAAGGGAACCAGGCACCTTAGCACAAAGCTGTTTTTCGTAAGAGACACAATTCGAGACAACTTAATCGACCTGAAAGTGTCAAAGAATCTGAAGTTACAATGTATGTTGGTTGTGAACGTAGGAAGAAAAAAAGGAATGGGGAAGACGAACTAATGGACAAATTGAAAAGAAGAAATTTCCAAACACAGGAGAGAAAAGAAAAATTCTCTGTGAATGCACAAGGAGACGTCGCAGCACCAATGGCAGTGTGGGCGTAAGAAAGATTGCCTGATTACATCTCAGAGCTGAAGCCCGAATCGTGGACTTACAGAAAATCGGAAAACGGCTAGATGGCATCTAGTCAGTTACGTAAAACTGGCCAGAGATGGTGGGTTAACTTTCTCATTCATAAAAGATTGGTCTTCTGCCGAGAAATCAAGTATTAATACGTCAATGGAATTTGCAGAAAAAGAAAATGAAGGTGTGTCAGAACAGGAAACAAGACTCGCTATTTCCTTTATTCATGTGGCGACAAATCAGAGTCAGAAGTATTTATACTATGTCTATAATAGGCTAAGAATGGGGACAAACAAGTAAAGACTTAACATTACAGTATAGTAAATCTTCATTTATTCTGCTCTGCCAGAAGATTTTGTATTTTTTTTTTTTTTTTTGACAGGACGCCTGAACACAGAAAATCTTGTACATATATGTACATCAACATGAACGAATACTCAACCCCACTGAACTGTATTTCTTGGTCTAATAAGGCTTTTTAGTTTTTATAATCTCGAGAAATGAATTTTCTCCCATTCTATCTGGTAAACTTGGTTTTTCTGAATGAAAGTTGTTTGAGAATTTTACATTTTGACGTGATTAGCTTGTATCAAAGATTCTTAATGGTTAAAAAGATGGAAAAAGAATCGTTTTTTTTTTTTTTTTTCTTTCTGTACTTGATTTCCTAGTGGTACACAATACTTTGAAACAACTTGTTTAGGGGAAAACCTTTGTGTGTTGTCATGTCAGCTGTTTAGCAAAGGTCGCAACAATTGTTATCATGATTTTGCAGTAATTTTATTGATTGCAAAGAAATACCGATATTCTCTGAGACCAGGAGAGAAATTATTTTTCGTCAAATTAAGAAAGCTGAAAGACTCGGGAGAAATTGCGTCATAAGAGAACAACAAGGGCTCTTTTTTAGGTACCTACAAGTTCCAAATCCAGTTTGATACATCATTTTGTATTTTATAATTCCATCAATTCAATTTTAATTTCATCCTTTTTTTTTCTTATTAATTTTTTTATGCGTACTTAATGCAGATAATTCGACGGTTCTAGCAGTAATTTAAATTTAGACAGAGTTCAGAGGAATCCAGTGCAACAGCCGGGTTCTATACCTATTCTCGATGGCTAAAACTACCAAGAGTGGTCTTGGCAAATAACCTATGTATATTGAAGTTTGCTAGGTGCATCATTTAGCAGACGAGTTGCAACATTTTTTATCTCAAATACTGGAACCTAAATTCCAGTTTTTGCAAATACCTATATTTTAAACATTTACGCGAGAGTTCAGCCACATATGACTAGTTATCACTTTGGCTACCAATTCAATAAAAAAATAACATTTCCATAAAGCTTGAATAAAAGCTCATTATTTTGATACCATAATACAAAGATGAATTGTATAATATGTCCAACTACGTTTTAAGGGCCATTAATTTCGAGCAGTGTGCCTCTGTTTAAAAGTACCACTGCTGTACTTATGGTTCCACACAACATAGAATACATGAACTTGATTTTTTTTCTTCCTTATTTTGCTAAAGAATGATGTCGATATAATATACGCCGACCATGTCTTCACCAACTTTATGAACTTGAAAAATGACGACCTTCAAGTTTTACTGTTTAAATAAGAGCTCAATATTTTGATACAATAGTAGAGAGATGGTTCTCATGTACCATTTAGCGGGTAATCAATTTCAAGCAGTGTGCCTCCGTTGAAAAGTACCACTGCTGTACTTATGATTCTACACAAAACAGAATTCATGAACGTTGTCAAGTATTTCCTCCTTCTTTATTTTGCAAAGGAGTACGTACAGAGGAAAGGTCAAATGGTAGTCAAACACAAAAATGTTGAGATGAAGATATGTCTATAGACTGGCCACATATTGACCCACTTTATAAACTTTAGAATTACAACCTGGCAACTTCATAAATTTGAGGAGATGATTAGTATATAACACCACTGTACACCTAGACTTTCTTATGTTCTCAAAGTTTTTCTTCACAAAAGGATATCAACACCTATGAGTGTAAGGCGACAAATTCAACAGTAATGTAGGGTTTTCAACCTGCAACTAATGCCTCACGATGCACCCTTTTACGCCTGTATAGAGTCACTGCCAAGCCTGGGGACTAGGTAGAAAAAAGTTTTTCCTATTCCCCTGTTTTTCATAAATGTTACTTCTTGTCATTATCAAAGTTTGTAATTTCTGTACCTGACATATTATGTACCAGGCTCATGAATGTTTTTGCTTAAAAATACTTTCTTTCTTATCAAAAAAAGAGTGATTGAAATGGATTTCCAGTACAATTTTTTTGTGACCCTGCCCAGCACCCCTAAACCCTTGGACAAAACTCTCTTCAAGTTCCCATTTACACCCTTTTCATTTCCAATCTTATCTAATTCGTGATCCTGAATCTTAGAGTCTACCGTGTAACCAAACCATCATTCTTCAATAAATCTGCCTTCAAAAAGACTACCAATTGTTGCGATCATTTTGACATACAAATTCTTTCCTCCTTAGTTCATTGCAGAATCACAGAAACTGTAAAGACAATTTTTTTGCTACTTATTGGTAGCCTCAAACATTGTCTTTCACAGCTTTCTTCTTATTGAGGCTTTGGTTTGTTTTGAGACAAGTTTAATAAATATTTTCAGCTTTCAATTCTGTTTCTCTTCAAAACCAAATTATCATCTTTTGGAACGTTAAATTCTCAAACAACTTCCCCAGAATTTATAAATATAAATATTCTGTACTCATTCCTCTATCATCTGCAATAGAAGAGAAAAACTTGCAATCGCTCCAAGGCGGACCTCTCCTACTTATAACACATCATTTGCAACATTGTTTCTTCTTAACCAGACATTGTTCAAGCTAAAAAACCAAAAACCAAATCTTTTGAATTATTTTTCCAAGTTTCATCGTGACATTTTTGTTCCTCAATTTTGATTTCATTTTCTGTTGAGTTGAAAAACTTGAAACCAAATTTTCTAAATCTTCTATACTTCAGGGAAAGAGGTTTGATTTGTAAATGTAATGACAGGTTGAATGACAGTTACGTCACAAATGGAAAATAGATACCTTGTTTTCCGTTACAAGTGTTTTTGATATTTAGTTCCGATTTATATATCCTCTTGATGTAGGACATTAAGACAGACAAAACTGGGCTAACATTCAAAGTCGAAAGAAGAGTAAAACAAGGCGACCCATCGTCCTCAAGCCTATTCAATGCAACCTTAGAAGAGATATTTAGAAACTTAAACTGGGAAAAAGAAGGTATACGAATACAGGGACAATACCCAAGCCACTTGAGGTTCGCTGACGCCATAGTTCTAATTGCAGAAAGGGCAGAGGAAATACAGAGAATATGTTCGGAACTGGTCGAGGAGAGCGCAAAGGCGGGGCTAGAAGTAGATATTCAGAAAACAAAATATATGTCAAGCGTAGGAGAAACAGAGTTGGAAAAAGTAAAAGAGTATACATACTTGGTCCAAATTATGTCATTCGAAGATGAAATGAAAAAAGAAACTAGGAAAAGACAGGCATGGAAAGCGTATTGGTCACTCAAAAGAATTTTGAATAGCAAGCTGTCTTTAGGGTCAAAAATGGAAGTCATAGAATCATGTATCATACCTGTAATAACATATAGTGCCCAAACGTGGACTTTAACACAAACCCAAAGTATAAAAATAGAAGTATTTACAAAGAAATATAATAAGAAGTATAATGGGGGTGAGAAGAACAGGAAAAATATGAAATGAACAAACTATGGAAGAAGCGGATGTTGAAAATATTTCAACCACTATAAGAAGAATGGAAATAAAGTACGCAAGCCATACAGAAAGAATGAAAGGAAACAAATGGGCTAAAATAGTTACTGAATGGGTGCCACATGGGGACAAAAGAATGAGAGGTAGATCGGCTGCAAAATGGCGGGACAACTTGAACAAAAATTGGGGAAATTATGGGTAAGAACCGCAAGGGACAGGGAGATATGGAAAAAGGTCGAGGAGGCCTACTTCTGAAGTTGCAACCATATATGTTGATTCTGAAAGTAACCCTATTTTTCACGATGATCTTCTGGATTTTTATGTGCAACCTTCGTCACCAGTGATTCCTATCGTTACGAATCGCCAGGCGCCAGAAACGGATCCTTCCGTTATCTCAGCCGCTGTCGTGTCTGACAAACATTCCCTTTTATCAACTGAACTCCTAAAGACGCAGTGATTTCCAAGTTCAATCCAAAATCAAGCAACGCGATTTCGTGGCTTGATATTTTCGAGCGTGAATGTGTTTGCGTGGGTGTTCAGGAAGAACGTTCTTGGGAAGCGCTCAGATTGTACTTGGATGGCGCGGTGATACTCTTTCCTTTTTTAACACTACTCCAAATACAACCTGGAGTTTTTGGAGAACTTTGTTTCTTGAGAATTTTTCAAAGAAAGGATAGAGTGTCGCAGCGTCTGCCTTCGCCTATCGATATATCGCTGGTTCTTACGTTGACTACGTGCATGCTAAAATCAACTTGTTGACGTCATACAATCCAAAAATGCACGTCTTAAACATTATGTCCCACCCCTCATGCTATTCAAGATCTTATTAACCTATCTGAACTTCACAAGCTCGACAATCTCATCGCAATAATTATCTCATTTGAGAAGCCACATTCACATAAGTCCACTGACTCCAAATTTCCTTCTTCGTCGGGCTCCACATCTTCCGGATTTTCTGCTTTCACCTCCCTACGTCCACGCACTCTGTGTTCAAGATTGAATATATGTAAAACAATCGCATTTAAAAATCAGTCAATTTTTTCTTTACGTTTACTAAGGAATAATGGACATTACTCTACCTATGAATGTGGTCCTCTTGGCTTGTCATCTATACATATGATTTACAATAATTTAGAAAAATTAATTTCAGTAAAGTACATTACTAACTTATAATAATCGTCGTAATTTGGAAAAATAATGGATACGTGACGATTACTGAAAGATTGCTAATTAAACCATACTTTGGGTGACTCTTTTATTACGTTCACTTTCTCAAAATAATAAAGCCCTTTTATGCACGTTACTTAACATATGGTTGTGAAAATACCCTTTTTGATATAAACTTTCGCAAACTCCGCAGATACGTGATCTAATTGTCAAAAGGAAGAGAGAGAAAAAAAGAAAAAAATTGATTTAAAAAAAATCATTTTGAAGTTTTGAATGAACCATATTTACTCTTTATTTTTTTTTTATGTGAAGTCGAGGTTGATGACGTAGCCAAAACGTTACTAACGGGGTTGGAATTTCTATTTGTAAATAAAATCATGTAGATAAATAATACGTATCTAGACGCACGTTAATCGTGAAAATTAGGTACATACTTGAACTTGGCCTTGAAGAGGATGTGCTAGGTCTCGTCACTTTCCTTCTATAGAGGTATACAAGCTATTCTACAATGTACAGTTTTTGTTTGAAAGAAAAGAAGGAGAAATATTATCCTGATACACACGCTGGTCGTGTGATCTTGAGCAAGAACCAAAACGCAATGAATCTGGTTTTGTCGTTGGAATTCTTGTTTCAGGTAGAGCGAGTGCTCTCGCGGGCCAAAAACAAGTTTTTTCGGTCACTCTTCCTTTTAGAACAGTTGTAGGTGAGACAGTATTTGCGTTGTTCTATCGCTGGAAAGTTGTTTCGTGAGTGTTGATTGATATAATGGCTTATTTAATTCAAAATTTTTTGTATCGCTTAAAATCTGTAAATACTACTCAAGTGATTGTCTGGATGGATATCCAGAATTCCTATAGTGTTACTATTATTATTGAAGATGGAGTGCGACAAATTCTTTGAATTTCTAAGTGCTTTCGATGGTGTTGATTATGAGCGACTACGAGCGGAGAATGGACACGAAACAATAACGTGCATTAAGAGTGATAAATTTATCGTCACTCTACTATACCGATACCCGATATTACGATGTAATTTTTCAGTTCAACAATCGGATGGAGCGATGGATTTTACCTTCACGGCAATGAACGAGCTACTACATCTCGGGCGTCCAATCCATTATAAAACAAAAAGATTGAAGACGTACATCCAATATGCGAGGTATACGCACAAAAGAATAATTTACCACTGCCTAAACATTAGTTTTGATAGCAATTTCCAAGATATACTTTCGTCCAATGTATCATTTGAGAAATTCCTGTTTAATTTACCATCTAAAGATATGCCGCAGTTAATCGAAAAGCCAAGAGTCGTTGATGTTCATATTTGTGAACTTATGCAATCGGAATTACAAGCAACCGTCTCAGCTCATCTTCGTGCCGAACTTTTACACCGTGTAAGATATGACGATTGGTTTTCCTCCTCGCAAGAAGATGACCACGCCTCAATTGCTACGATCGAAGAAGACTAATATGTGTACAATCATCTCCAAATAAACGAAATATTCATTGTTCGGTTGCGTTGTAAGATTTCTTTTCAACAAGCGTTCAGTTGATCCTCGCGAGCTCTTTCTCATTTCTCCAAAGAAAAATAAAAAAAACAATAATGTCTCATCAATTTGTCAAGTTCACGAAAATTACTGAATTAGAACAAAAAAAAATTTATGTTGTACATCGTATGTACCAACTAGATTGCCCTCGATCTCGGTATTTAAACCGGACGATTGTTTTAATTTTGGAGGGAAATATAAAAATTTCACTCCCTCCTCGGTATGTTAGGGAATTCATCAACGACTGGGCAGCGTATGAACGTTTTAAACAGGGAGTTTTTTTCTTTGAATTCACCGAAATGATCGAAACAGCAAATGGATTCACATTTCCCGAAATTTCTTTTCCGATGTTTCGAAAGGTTGACACTGCGTGTTTCTGCACTGCCGAGGAGTGCCCAGATTGTATATGTGCGCAAGGAAACGACGAGGAATTGAAAAATTACACCTGCGGCACTGCCTGAGCAATAGTTTCGATACCGATTTCCAAAAAATACTTTTGTCCGATACAACATTTGAGAAATTCTTGTTAAATTCACCCTCCAAAGATATGCCGCAGTTAATCGAAAAGTCGAAGTTTACAAAAATTAATAAATCGTACAATGTATGTATCATTTAGAATGTCCTCGTTCTCCTTATTTAAATCGTACCATCGTCTTCATTTTGGAGAGAAATATTAAAATTTCTCTCCCTCCACGCTATGTCCGCGAATACATTGACCATTGGGAGGCGTACCAACGTTTCAAACAAGAAGTATTTTTTTTCGAATTCACGGAAATTATTGAAACGGCGAATGGATTCAAATTTCCAGAGATAAGTTTCCCTATGTTCAGAAAGGTTGATAGTGCGTGTTTCTGTACCGCCGACGAGTGCCAAGATAACTTCGAATATTTTTATACCTATGCATCCCCGGAGAGATCGTCCTTCACCAATTTACATAGACGAATGCGCGTGTTACAATTTGGCGAGAAGATAACGTTCTATGATGCCCTGGCCGAACCTGTCCATTGACTCGGAAAATCACTTGGTGCAACCACACAAAATTCGACGGTGTAGCGCACTTATTTCATCATCCTATTCGCGTTTCCCATCACCCGCTAAATTTCGAGCATACGATCGTATGGCCCGGATCGTTGCCGACTCGAAGAGTATAGTACGTTTAATTTTTTAAAACCTTACTGTATTACGTGTGTTCGAAGAAATCGTATTCTTCCTCGCGTTCCACGGCAATGGACTCATTTTACTGTACGTCCATTGCTCGCGACAAATTTTAGACTTTAGCCGGTCATCCTCTCTTCCCCCTTCAAAAATAAATATTTAGCTGTATAGATGTATTTGTATATTGGTTAATAAGAAATAAATGCATGTGTTATACAATTGAGAAAGACTCCTACGCAGTTAAAATCTTACGAGCGTCTGAAAAATGTTATTGTCGCTGACCTGACAAGTGATAAGAAAATATTTCCTCTTAGTTAGGATCGATAGATGCAAACAAATATGAGAAATTTAGTCGTCTTATTAGTTCTGTCAGAGAACAGTTCATTTTTCTCGAATCAAGTCTCAGTGGTGTAGTTGAAAGTTTCTGTGACAAAAAAAAAAAAAAAAAAAAAAAAATTGCGAATCTGTAATTAGAATTTGGTTGAAGTTCAGTGCGACCCTTTAATTGAAAACATAATGGTTCAAGTAGAAGAAAGTGTTGGTGTCAGTGAGGTGAACGAAGACACGCGAAAGTAAGTGCTCCACTCGATTTGAAGTCATACTTTTGTTTCAAAATGAGAATCAAATGAACCAATTTGTTTTAGACGGAGATGTCTAGGAGGTAGTCTCATGTGCTGTTTATGTTACTCAACGATGTTACTGCTTTTAATCCTCATTTTAAATTTTCTTGTCTTACTGAAACTCAATCTCACTCCCACGACTTATTCTTCTTCGAGTGTTAATACAAGTTCTGAAAGTACCTACTCATGCGTACACCTCTACAGAAGGTAACTTTCATATTCTCTTTTTCGGTTCGTGAAATCAATCATTTTCTAACGCTTTCCTCATTCTTTTAGACGCGAGAATCAACAATGCGATGTCGACGAAGCATCCCTATTTAACTAATGTTTCAACAGTCTCTACGACTGTTGATACCAGCTCTGAAAGTACACGCGCATACACTTCTACGGAAGGTAATTTTCAAATCCTCTTTTTCAAGGTCGTGATATCAATCATTTTCTAAGGCTTTCCTCATTCTCTTAGACGTGAGATTCAACAAGGTGGTGTCGACCTCGCAACCCTATTCAACTAATGTTTCAACAGTACAATCCATTATAAAACAAAAACGTACATCGAATATGCGAGGTATACGCACTAAAGAATAATTTACCACTGCCTAAGCATTAGTTTTGATACCCATTTCCAAGAAATACTTTCATCCCATGTATCATTTGAGAAATTCCTGTTTAATTTACCATCTAAAGATATGCCGCAGTTAATCGAAAAGCCAAAGTTCTTGATATCTATATTTGTGAACTTATACAATTGGAACTACGAGCAACCGGTTCAGCTTTTCTTTGTGCCGAACTTTTACAGCGTGTAAGATATGATGATTGGTTTTCCCCCTCGCAAGAAGATGACCACGCCTCAATTGCTACGATCGAAGAAGACTAATACAATCTACTCCGAATAAACGAAATATTCATCGTTCGGTCGCGTTGTAAGATTTCTTTTCGACAAGCGTTCAGTTGATCCTCGCGAGCTCTTTCTCATTTCTCCAAAGAAAAATAAAAAAAACAATAATGTCTCATCAATTTGTCAAGTTCACAAAAATTACTGAATTAGAACAAAAAAAAATTTATGTTGTACATCGTATGTACCAACTAGATTGCCCTCGATCTCGGTATTTAAACCGGACGATTGTTTTAATTTTGGAGGGAAATATAAAAATTTCACTCCCTCCTCGGTATGTTAGGGAATTCATCAACGACTGGGCGGCGTATGAACGTTTTAAACAGGAAGTTTTTTTCTTTGAATTCACCGAAATGATCGAAACAGTAAATGGATTCACATTTCCCGAAATTTCTATTCCGATGTTTCAAAAGGTTGACACTACCACTGCCTGAGCAATAGTTTCAATACCGATTTCCAAAAAATACTTTCGTCTGATACAATATTTGAGAAATTCTTGTTAAATTTACCCTCCAAAGATATGCCGCAGTTAATCGAAAAGCCAAGAGTCGTCGATTTTACTATTTGTGAACTCAACTGGTTCTACTCATCTTCGTGCCGAACTTTTACATTGTATAAGAAACTAGCCGCTTGCGGCTAGGCCTGCGGCGCCTGGCGGCCTCGCGCTACGCGCTCGTAGTAACGGGCTCGCGCTTCGCGCTCGCGGTTTTGGGGTCACAGACTTGCGCTTTGCGCTCGTCGATTCGTGGTGACACATAACACTCGTGCTTCGCGCTTGCTGATTTGGGGTGACAGACTATCACTTGCTGTAAGATACCTACACAACAAAGCGGATTTTCATTCCTACTTCCATCAGTACTAAAGTACACACACACAGTTCAGAACCAAGCCGAGAAACAGCCTCAGGCGCTAACATTTATAGTTCTACCATCCTACACCTACATATGTCAACAGCAAGACTTGAGTTTCTGTCCAGTAACAATAATAATATTATTCATCAGAAATTCTCTAAAGCCCCCATCAAATCACATTACGGCCATATCTTAATACCAATGAAATTTTCCTCATTATTAGATAATATTTACCAATATTAAATAATTTGATTGATGAATCGAATAGAGCAGATATCATTTCAAGCGGTTCTGTATTCATAATTCTATTTATGCAATCGATCAATAACACATTTGAACTACTCGCTATTTTTAAACTCTTTATATCTCCGGTTAATGAGTAATGATCCACTCCCGCTTGTCATTCTTTTCATCTGATCGACTTCACTCACTACAGGGAAAACAGAAAGCCAGGGTGTTTATTTCGCTCCAGTATTGGTATTCTCGGGAAATGTCGAGTTTAACTTTTCAAATTTCATAATTCACAAAAAGCCGAAGGTAAAATATCTACGTCTCCCGATATTATTGAATGAATAAATTTTCAGTTGCGTTTCGTTATTATATACCTACTTCTTAAATAAATCTCATTGTTTCTTAATTCAGTTCTCTTTCAATTTCAAACAGTATCGCACTGAAACAGCAGAGTGATAATAATAATACAAATCCGCATCTGCGATCATTTTGTATAAGATTCTCAGAGATCTTTTGTTCAATTTTTTGCCATCTAATTCTATAGTTTGTCCCAAATTTCATGAAGAAAATGTGATCATTGATCAAGAATCAATTATATTATCCATGAAAAATGTCTACATTGCAACAATTATTATTGAACATTTTTCAATTTTCGTTTTTTGCTTGTGAGAGAAATCTGATTGTTTCTATTTCATTTCAAAAAATAATTAACGTTGATCGACGATCACGAACATGAACCAGAAAATGGCTTTTGTCATATTCAATGACTTTAAGTAAAGAACTCATTAGCCATAGACCCGTTTCTCTGAAATGTAACCATCTAACTTACCTCTATTCTTTTTGGAATGGCAATCAACGCAAAATACCAATTATCAGTGATAATATGCGAAAAGGGTACTTTGAATAAAAACAAAAGGAAGCCAAAAAGGGACCACCTGACGTGTATGACTGAGTATGAACTCTTTAGCGTGGAATCACCCAGTGCGGATTACAAATAAACGAACAACAACAAAACAACGATTATTATACCGGTATACTTTACAGTGCTTCAGCTTTTCTTATAAATTACAGCTTTTCTTATAAATTCAGCTTTTCTTATAAATTATTTTGTGTGTACCAGTATGGACAACGATTTTGGCTACCAAGTAAGTTTTACACAATCTGCTTTTCATGGAAAAAGAAAGAGATTTTTTCTAACTTATTTGCCGATACAGATACGAATACCCCTTTTAGGAAGAAAGAGAAATATACACGTGCGTCGATTAATTTCGTTCTCAATATTCATCTCTCAAAATAAAATGGTACCTACGTATCATATCTCGTTGTTGAGCATTTCTACTCTTAATTCTTATTGAGAAGAAATTCTCTCTTCTGATCTCTAACTCTTGTGTTTTCTTACAAAGGAATCGTTCTTTTCAAAGTAATTGTTACTTTTGCTACGTCTGTTTTCCCTCTCTTATCATGAGCTTCAATCGATTGAAAAAACTTAGCTAGAACAAATCAATTTTCTGTATGTCTGGAATCTAGTTGATGAATTGAATGCACAAAAATCTCCCTTTTCTTTCAACCGATTCAAATCTCTTTCTTGATACGTTTTCAATGAATTCATCTAGATTTTTCAGAATACTGCCTAAACATTACATTGTGATTTTTTCAGTACGCAATGTTCATGAACAATATCCATCGCGGCCGTGGTCGTGGCCGTGGTGGCGCGGCCCCTGCAGTCCATCACATCCGGTATGCTATGAGTAAGTGCATGCAGTGATACTCGATATTCTAGTGTAGTTTTAATTAAATAAATAAAAATATTATAATACATGGAATAAGAATGGCAACTTTTATTTTATTTTATTTTTCTAATGATGATTGGTTTTCCAACCCACAAGTTGACTCCGCCTCCATTGCTGCGTTTGAAGAGGACTAGACTAAAATCTCGGAATAAACAAAATATTCATCGTTTGGTCGCGTTGCAAGATCTCTTTTCAACGTGCGTTCAGTTGGTACTCGCGCTCTTTGTCTTTTCTCAAAAGAAAAAGAAAAAAAAAAAAAAGAAAATGTCTCATCAATTTGTAAAGGTTACAAAAATAATGAATTGGAGCAAAAAAAGATTTACGTCCTACAACATATTGTTACGTCCCTCACTCCTTGTATTATACATTTATTTGTCTTTTCATTTGTAATACTACTAACGCTATCTCGATATTAATTATAAAACGCTTTCCTTTTCTATTCTAAACAATGACACAATATTATTCTCACAATTATTGTTTATTATGCATTTTTCGAACTGCACAAACGTGTATGAAACGCTACCTCTCTTATAATTATTAATATTATTTCTACTTTTTCTTTGACGGAGACCAAATGCTCCTATTCTATTTTTTGCGAATCAATCAATTTCCATATACTTTATAATTATGTAATTGTCTATTATTGACACTTTACTACTCGCGAATTCTGTCGCATTTGCATTCTATATAAACAATCGATGAATACTCATTTCTTCAGTTCTGTAATTAACAGCGCTTTCAATACACGTTGTTTTTACTGTACTCCATCAGTTTAACTGTTGCATTTTTGAGACTGTACTGCTCTGTAAAGAGTTCAGCAATCAGCCACCTTTGGTCGGTTCCTGGTATGTAACAGTATGTATCAATTAGAATGCACTCGTTCTCCTTATTTAAATTGTACCATCGTCCTAATTTTGGAGGGAAATATTAAAATTTCTCTCCCCCCACGCTATGTCCGCGAATACATTGACGATGGGGAGGCGTACCAACGTTTCAAACAAGAAGTATTTTTTTTCAAATTCACGGAAATTATTGAAACGGCAAATGGATTCAGATTTCCAGAGATAAGTTTCCCTGTGTTCAGAAAGGTTGATAGTGTGTGTTCATGTACCGCCGACAAGTGCCAAGATTGTATCTGTGCGCGGGGAAACGTCGATGAATTGAAGGATTATACTTGCAGCTGCACGCTGAAACGTGCCATCAATATAGAGAATATTAAAAAAAAAATTGATAATCTTTTCGAATTACTGTACATAAATAATCTTTTCAAATAACTGCAATAGATATAATAAATATATATAATATTTATACAAAATAACCTAACAATCTATTATATATAGGATTCGTTTTAACCGGTAATCTCCACCATTAATGAGTAGTTCGCCTTGCGAATTGTCTCAAATGAAACGTTGAGACTTCCACATTGTTGTTAGCAAACAAAAGTCCGTAAAAGTTCATCCCTTAAGCTCTAATTAAGCTTCAAAGTCGTTTTGCATGTGTGTCTAAGTGTGCGTGTAACGCTCCATCCTTACCGACTGTAAACGTGAGTTCGATCGGACAGTGTTATTCAATCGCACGACACATGTATGTCGGGTGAATTGGTTACACTGGTAGAGAACAATGAATCACGACTGTACGTATTGTAAGGTTGTGGTCGTACTGTTACGGCTGACTATCGCCACCCTTACCTTATACATAAACTTTAACCTTTGTAACATATCTTATTATTAGGTACCCTTATTCTGAAACCTACGTGTACTTTAAACTCTGTTATATATTTTATTATTAGGCATCCTTACTATCAAACCTATATGTATTTTAAACTCTTGTATATCTTATTATTAGGTATCCTTATTTTCAAACCTACATGTACTTTAAACTCTGCTGTATATCTCATTATTAGGTGTCCTTATTTCAAACCTACGTGTACTCTAAACTCTGTTATATATCTTATTATTAGGTATCCTTATTATCAAATCTACATGTACTTTAAACTCATACATCTTATTATCAAGTATCCTTACTACTATTTAATCTTATATACCTCTTTGATCTTTGTACCTTACATAATACCTAAATTAACTATATCACTGTATTTTCTACTCGTATATCTTGTACTATGAACTCTCTCTTGAATAACTTGTACTACTCCATAAGCCTAGGAACTACCCTATATAAACCCCAAGATACCATGTACAAAACAGTCTTATTTCTCCTTCAGTGAAATGTTGTTCCTGTAGTGCTAACCCACTTTGCTGTTGAACGGTTTGACTAGAGACTCATAGGCCTAAAGTGTCCAATATTAATTAATAATATAACGTGTAAAAACAAACTTTTATTTCTCTTCTTAAAATTGTGCAGACGGTCTATATTCGGTCATAACAGTACGTGTGTGCACGAACGAGAAGAGGTCTGTTGAAAATGGAAGTATTTTACGATTCTATACGAGAGAATATTCATCCACGTTTTATCGATGAATTCAATAAACGTTTCGAGATATTGAGACCAGCCTTTGAAATTTTTTTACAATTAAAATACAACAGACGAGATTACGACTTATTTTTATGCGGAGACGCCGCGCAATATTTAATCGGCCGTTTTGATACATTTTTTTCCATCAATTGTTCGTTAGTAACACATAAGCGTGAGGACCAAGGACGCATATTCTATTCACAGTCAAAAGATCCGCTATTCAAGGATGGAGTAGAACCTGCCAGTAGCATGATTTTAGGCTAAGGAGATAGAAATTGATGGTCGCAATGTGAGAGTTCGGATCAAGTATCCTAGTTACCTTCGTAGAACATTCTATATTATAACTTCGAATATTTTTATACCTATGCATCCCCGGAGAGATCGTCCTTTACCAATTTACATAGACGAATGCGCGTGTTACAATTTGGCGAGAAGACAACGTTCTATGATGCCCTGGCCGAACCTGTCCATTGACTCGGAAAATCACTTGGTGCATCCACATAAAATTTGACGGTGTAGCGCACTTATTTCATCATCCTATTCGCGTTTCCCATCACACGCTAAATTTCGAGCATACGATCGTATGGATCGTTGCCGACTCGAAGAGTATAGTACATTTAATTTTTTAAAACCTTACTGTATTACGTGTGTTCGAAGAAATCATCGTATTCTTCCTCGCGTTCCACGGCAATGGACTCATTTTACTGTACGTCCATTGTCACGAGTGTATTTCGAAGCTCGCGACAAATTTTATACTTTAGCCGGTCATCCTCTTTTCTCCCTTCAAGAATAAATATTTAGCTGTATAGATGTATTTGTATATTGGTTAATAAGAAATAAATGCATGTGTTATACTATTGAGAAAGACTCCTACGCAGTTAAAATCTTACGAGCGTCTGGAAAATGTTATTGTCGCTGACTTGGCGAGTGATAAGAAGATACTGCGGCATCACTCTTACTCGCCTCTTACTCCGAGTATGACATACGGCGAACGAAACGAATTGATAAGGCACGAGGAGACTTTCGATTAGTACTTCGCACATCCTCTCGTCTGTTGCGTGCTTGTGTTGTGTGTATTCCCGGGCCCCGGCGATTTTCAAAATGGGTCGTCATAAAGAATCGACAACCAGATTAAAATCATATTGATCGGGAGAAAGAATAACTTGTGCCACTTCCAATTCCAAACTCATTTTTTCATATGTGAATTGAATTCAATGAATTGATCTCGAAAATTTTGATGCTCAAACCTCAAACTTACACGCTTCCCTCAGAAGCAGTCTGGCTTACCATGTTTTCGGCTTTCTGCCTCGTTTGTCAGTTTGTCACTCAATCCACAGAACACAGATTCATATTTTTGTTACGTTTTTCATTCCCTGGTTGCAACGAACCGACAACAAAATCATCAGCCAGCCAAAAATCAGCCGAAAATCAGCTGAAATCCCGCCAAAAAATCAGTGATCAGCCAGCCATAAGTCAGCCGAAAGCCAGCCGAATTTTTCTGATCAGCCATAAGCCGTAAGCCGAATCCAAATTTTTGAAGGTCGTCAGCTTCAGCCGTAAGCCGAAGCCGAATTTTTCGGCTGCAATACTCTGTTTGAAAGTCCCGCGGCATCACTCTTACTAACCTCTTACTCCAAGTATGGCATACGGCAAACGAAATGACCAAAATTGCACAAATATGCCCATCCATAATTTGCGCAGGTTGAAGCAAGTGAAGAATTTCATTTTCTCTTCAGCTGCAAGCTCGTCATCTGCAAGAAGGCTAAAAACGGGAGAAGATATTATTTTATTAATTTACTTATTTATTATATTGAAAAATTTCTTTCACAAAATAAATAGGAGATAGGTAAATCCTTTCTGACGTCCATCTTTCCCTCTAGCGCTACTTTTCAAAAAATTGTAAAAAAATTATGAATCAATACAGAGAGCAAACATTTGGCTTAAGAATTCGAGAACACTTATTTTCTTTTTGAACGGTTCCGGTTTTGAAGGTTTTTGAATTGAATTGTGGGATCCGGTTCCTTTCGGTTCCGGTTCCAGAACCCGATAGCGAGATCCGGTTCCTTTCGGTTCCAGTTCCAGAACCCAATAGCGAGATCCGGTTCCTTTCGGTTCTGGTTCCAGAACCCAATAGCAAGATCCGGTTCCTTTCGGTTCTGGTTCCAAAACCCGATAGAGAGATCCGGTTCCTTTCGGTTCCGGTTCTAGAATCCTAGAAATACGGGAGGAGAACCGCTTCCTGAACCGGTATTTGGTTCCGGTTCTCACCCCTGAATAGGGTAATATCAAAAATATCTATGGAGCCGATCCTGAGTTATCCTTTGTTGAAAATCACGAATTTATTTAAATTTAAGATTGGCTCTTATGGACGTTATTCTCCTGTTTACATTTTCTGCAATCAAGATGGCGGTCCATTATACCCACATAATATAGTGCAGTGATAGTAAGGACCTTAGTGATAGTAGTGATAGTGATATCAATCAAAAATTTGGAGACTGTTTATGAGTAATATTTTCTAGTCTCAAATTGTTTCATTTCCCAAACATGGAGTCGTTTAATAGTTTGTTTTGATATACATAGCACAGTAAATGTCACTGTCCTCATGTGAAATGATTGGTGTTTTGAATTATCAAGGGGGAAAAAAATTTCACCAATTCACTCATATAAACATCTGAAAGGAAATTTTATGCTGAATAAATTCGAATCTCTTCATTTTTTTGATAAACTGAATACATACGGAGAAAAATGAGTTTGAGTGTCGAATCCCCATAGGAGCCCATGTTAAATTCCTACCCGCGCTTGCAGCGATAAAACCTGCGACGGAACAACTCTCGTGCGTCATCTTGTGGACCGATTTTGCGATGACGTATATATGGGAGATTTACATTTGCAAGCTTGTTACTCTGATTTATGTTTAAATTTTCCCAACAAATAGACTAACCATTGATTTTCTACCACGTCCAATTCGACACGACCGACTACAAAAGAGTATTTTCCTATCCCACACTACTCCCAAGTCTCCACAATTTTTTACATATCCCGCAGAACCATATAAATACCCAATTAGACAATTCTTCCGTTTCTTTTCCAGCTGAATTTTTTCTCCCGCGTCTGAACTCAATCACCGTCGCCAGCGTAACGAACGGCAAGCGTACGTGTTCGGGCGAAAATTCTCGATCCACTTATTTAATTGATTACTCCGAAAATGCTTCAAGCGAAAAATCAAAAAAAAGATAAATTATTCTTCATAAAATTTTCTTTGTAACGAAAGTGATTTCAAGAAAATTGATCGAGCCAATTTCGAGCAATTTGCACTCGAAAAACACAAATTTAACATGGGCTCTTATGGGCGATAACTTGATAAGTTGCTCCTGGAAACAAAATGGCGTATTATTATACTCCCATCTATAGTGCTCCACTCTAGTGTAATAATCTGTCTGTATCAAATGTTACCCCACTAGTAGTCCGACGCTAGCGCGAGTCGCGACTAGCGGAGAAATCGAGAGTCATTTTCGTTATCCCGAATTTGACAAGCATAATTTAGTGTGTCTACTTGTCTTTTCCAGAGAAGAGATATTTAACTCTTGGTTAATTTTAAAGACAAAAAACGCATATATTTGCCACGTTAGCGCTGCAATCGCCGTTGTATATCACCACTACTACTACACATGAACGGATATTATTTACTACTACACTGAAATATATATGGAAAGCTGCAAACACTGCCGCTGCAGCGCACTTATTAACCAATAATAACAAAGCGATCACAACGCTCACGTAGCAAATATATGCGTTTTTTGTCCTTAATTTTTGCATTGAAGTTAGCCATCTCTTTCTGCACGTTGACGAGTCCGAATAATGGGAATGAGGAGTGCACTGAGAACAAGTCGGGTTTGAGGCTGGATTTGCAAACTTAAAAATTAGTCGTTTGCATCCGTAATTCTTTTTTCGATATACTCTAATGTCTGCTTTTTATAGAAAACGAACAGATCACTCGAAATATCATCCGTATCGTTCAAGAATCCCGAATCCATGGTGAAATTGTTTGTTCACGCAAATCTGTGTGAAGCCCAATTTTATCGGAAAGATAATAATAGATTAACATTTACATTACCGCAAGAATGGCAGTCGATGAATAAATTGGAGTACTTTCGAAATAGACCAACTACATTTCTTGAATATGAGGAAGAGGATCAGTACACTCTCACGATAAGCCACTTCAAAGAGAGAAATGTCATTGAGGCAAGACTTGTTGTTACCAGCTCTGAAAGTACACGCGCATACACCTCTACGGAAGGTAATTTTCCTATTCTCTTTTTCGAGGTCGTGATATCAATCATTTTCTAAGGCTTTCCTCATTCTTTTAGACGTGAGATTCAACAAGGTGGTATCGACCTCGCAACCCTATTCAACTAATGTTTCAACAGTCTCTACGACTGTTGTTACCAGCTCTGAAAGTACACGCGCATACACCTCTACGGAAGGTAATTTTCCTATTCTCTTTTTCGAGGTCGTGATATCAAACATTTTCTAACGCTTTCCTCATTATTTTAGAAGTGCGTATCAACGAGGTTATACCGTCGTTCCAACCCGGGGGAGGGGAAACGTTGGACGACGAAATTAAAAAAATCATGAATGGCAGTGGAATCGTTTTCACTTCTCCTCCCCCCGGGGAAACGTTTAGAGAGACTGTAGAACGTATTAGCGGAAAATCATTCACCACTACCACTCCTAGTGATCATCTTTCTCGTTTTTGTTTTTCTTTTTAAGACTGAAACGGGTAACTTTTTTTTCTTCTCTCATTCTAATACTTACGTCTTAACAAATTGAAAGTAAGAGTTCTTATTGTTTACAATAGAGATGAATAGGACGGAATTGGTTTCATCAGACGCCGAGACCATAAACGTTGCTAACGTTAATGAACCGTTGCTTGGTAAATTTTTTCATTTCAAACACTTACTCTATCGACAAGTTGAGAGTAATTTATATACTTTTAGTTATCATTTTAGAACTGACGACAACTACAGCGACAACTACAGCAAAGCCCATAACCTGCAAGAGGAGGAAGGTGGGTCGGGGTTGTGCTTAAGAACAAAAAAGAAAAGTGTATTCATTAAATACATTTTAATACAAATATATACATATATTTTGTATCGACTGATGCTCGAATAATTTCTTACGCCACTGATCACGAAATTGGTGTACGGAGTCGATGAAAGTGAACATCTTGTACACTGGTATACAACCAGATTCTATACATTTACAAATTATTGATCTTCTATGCGATCTTATACGATGACATAAATATTCGCGACACGTTCTTGTCAAACTCGCCAACTTGTTACTCGGGGTCTCTTATCAATCACACGCCCTTGTGACAAAGTTAGGAATTTACTTTTCGGATTAAACCATCTAAAGATATGCCGTAGTTAATCGAAAAGCCAAGAGTCGTTGATGTTCATATTTGTGAACTTATAAAATCGGAACTACGAGCAACTGATTCAGCTCATCTTCGTGCCGAACTTTTACACCGTGTAAGATATGATGATCGGTTTTCCCCCTCGCAAGAAGATGACCACACCTCAATTGCTACGATCGAAGAAGACTAATACAATCTACTCCGAATAAACGAAATATTCATCGTTCGGTCGCGTTGTAAGATTTCTTTTCGACAAGCGTTCAGTTGATCCTCGCGAGCTCTTTCTCATTTCTCCGAAGAAAAATAAAAAAAACAATAATGTCTCATCAATTTGTCAAGTTCACGAAAATTACTGAATTAGAACAAAAAAAAATTTATGTTGTACATCGTATGTACCAACTAGATTGCCCTCGATCTCGGTATTTAAACCGGACGATTGTTTTAATTTTGGAGGGAAATATAAAAATTTCACTCCCTCTTCGGTATGTTAGGGAATTCATCCAACGACTGGGTGGCGTATGAACGTTTTAAACAGGAAGTTTTTTTCTTTGAATTCACCGAAATGATCGAAACAGCGTAATGGATTCACATTTCCCGCGAAAATCAACAATGCGATGTCGACGAAGCATCCCTATTTAACTAATGTTTCAACAGTCTCTACGACTGTTGATACCAGCTCTGAAAGTACACGCGCATACACTTCCACGGAAGGTAATTTTCAAATCCTCTTTTTCAAGGTCGTGACATCAATCATTTTCTAAGGCTTTCCTCATTCTTTTAGACGTGAGATTCATCAAGGTGGTGTCGACCTCGCAACCCTATTCAACTAATGTTTCAACAGTACAATCCATTATAAAACAAAAACATTGAAGACGTACATCGAATATGCGAGGTATACGCACAAAAGAATAATTTACCACTGCCTAAGCATTAGTTTTGATACCAATTTCCAAGAAATACTTTCGTCCGATGTATCATTTGAGAAATTCCTGTTTAATTTACCATCTAAAGATATGCCGCAGTTAATCGAAAAGCCAAGAGTCGTTGATATCCATATTTGTGAACTTATACAATTGGAATTACGAGCAACTGGTTCAGCTCATCTTCGTGCCGAACTTTTACACCGTGTAAGATATGATGATTGGTTTTCCCCCTCGCAAGAAGATGACCACGCCTCAATTGCTACGATCGAAGAAGACTAATACAATCTACTCCGAATAAACGAAATATTCATCGTTCGGTCGCGTTGTAAGATTTCTTTTCGACAAGCGTTCAGTTGATCCTCGCGAGCTCTTTCTCATTTCTCCAAAGAAAAATAAAAAAAACAATAATGTCTCATCAATTTGTCAAGTTCACGAAAATAACTGAATTAGAAAAAAAAAAAATTTATGTTGTACATCGTATGTACCAACTAGATTGCCCTCGATCTCGATATTTAAACTGGACGATCGTTTTAATTTTGGAGGGAAATATAAAAATTTCACTCCCTCCTCGGTATGTTAGGGAATTCATCAACGACTGGGCGGCGTATGAACGTTTTAAACAGGAAGTTTTTTTCTTTGAATTCACCGAAATGATCGAAACAGCAAATGGATTCACATTTCCCGAAATTTCTTTTCCGATGTTTCGAAAGGTTGACACTGCGTGTTTCTGCACTGCCGATGAGTGCCCAGATTGTATATGTGCGCAAGGAAACGACGAGGAATTGAAAAATTACACCTGCGGATCTACGGTGAAACGCGCTATCGATATTGAAAATATTAAAAAAAAAAATTAATAATATTTTTGATTAACTGCAATAAGCCTTGAATACTTACGTATATTCTGTTAAACGAAGATATCGAGAGAAGAAGGATGTAAAATATTATTACTATGTCTGTCAATTTGATGCTGCTCGATTTTACACCATGAAAGCATTCATAATTCGTCGAAGGAAAGTCAGAGGACCAATTCTACGAGATTACTGTCCTAGTCGAATGTTTATAAGCGAGTACGATGACGGAAAATTATTTGTTAAGCATTTTCTCAGTCATTCACACCCAGTGAAATTTCAACGTCTCCCAAGAGCAACACTGATGTATGTCAAAGACCAACTTGCACGAGGTGTGAATTGCGAGAAAATATGTGAACTAGTCAGAGACATGGGAGATGTTGCAACGGCAAATGAATTGAAGGATGAAAATGATGAATGTCGGAAAAATGTTTTGTCCTATTTTGACGAACTAAAGGTACATAGAATGCTATATGAGCAATCCCAATTGCAATATTTGCACCCACACGATGCTACGTCTGTGTTCTTGTGGGCAACAGTGGCACTGAAAGATGATGTATTTCTGTACAAGCCTCAAGGACATGAAGTTGTGTGCGGTGATCCTGCTGTCAACGAGTTGGAGAATTCAAAAGGGCTGTTTGCTTTTGGTTATCAGAGCGATCGAATGTACAATGTAATGAATAATCTTGGCAATAGACCGCTGTGTGTGGACTTTACCCACAATACAAATCAATATAGATATTATTTATTGAATTTTGTTTGCGTTGATCCTTATGGAAAAGGATATCTATGTACTTTTATCATTACCAATTACACAGATGCAAAGACATTGAAGAAATTGCTTGGCTGTATGAAAATAAAACGACCAGACCTATCTATTTCAACTTGCCTCACAGACGATGACGAAGCGCTGATTTTGGCAATAAAGGCAGTTTTTAGTCAAGGAGAAGATGGATTACTACTGAAGTTATACTTATGCCTATGGCATGTTAGAAAGAATATGAAAAAGTACTGCAATAATATAAAACACAAGGATATTCGCGAAGTTGTTGCAGATATGTTCATGAAATTGGTAGACACTCGCGATCCCAATATTTTTAAAAGTACAGAAAAACAGCTGTTGAAGTTTGATCAGTCAGATTTTCTTATAAATGAGCTTCTGAAGTACAAGGAAAAAAGAATGAGGACAGACCTTTTGAAGAGTGTTATAAAAGTCATCCATTATTACCAGACTGAATACATCTACCGTCGTGAAACGTGGGCAATCTGCTTTCAAAGAGAATGGCATTTGGCAACTGATACAAATATGTTTGTTGAATCTATGTTTAATGTCCTTAAAACAAAAAAGTTTAAACGTCGAAGGAATAAACGTGTAGATAAACTCATAATGGTACAATTGGAGATTGAAAATGATTTGTTCAAAAGATACGAATATAAATTATTGACTGGCCAACCAACAGTTGAAGACCATCTCAGTACTGACAGCCGCATGAAGATTTCTATATCTCAAGTATTACAAGTGAGAGCAAATTCTTGAAAAGTAGTACATATCACAAACACATGTAGACATGCAGTATACAGTGCACAAGAAACAGAATCAATGCAGTCTTCCTGATCACTGTAATATTAAATGCAGCTTAACTGAATGTGTCGATATATGCGCATGTCTTTACCAATGTTCGTGTCCAGATCCAGCAGCTCTGCAAACATCAACATAAAGTACATTCCCTCTTTTGAAACACCACTGATATGCTACTAAGAAAACGTCCTGCTGATGGTCCTAAATTTGAGGTATCAAATAAACGAAGAAAAGCACCTGTAGTGAAAGCCTTAATGGATGAATGCAGGAAGTTGAATGGTTCAATTATAAAAATACAGTCAGTAGGCGAGGAGAATCTTTCAAGGGAAGACAGCGCCTATTTGCATAATATTTTGAAGACTGTGAAACAGTGTAATCTCATGTTTCAATGCTTCGACTTAGATATTGAGCCCAACTTGGAAAATGATATGCCAATTGCAGAGAAGATATTTCCAAATGAAAAATTCACTACAGTACACTTCCGATTATCCGACCTAACTGGGGTAATGGGTGGTTCGGATGATAAAAAGTTCGGATAAAAATCCGGTTTGGATAACGCGGAGAGAGTTCAGATAATACGGAGGTTGGAAAAATTACGATTCGGATAATACGGAAAAAGTTTGGTTAATCGAGAGGTCGGTCCGGATAATCGGGAGCAAATTTTTGGGGTCGAATAATACGGCTGGTCGGATAATCGGACGTTGGATAATCGGAAGTGTACTGTACTCAGAACAAACATTCATTTTATGCAACAAGGAAACTGTATAAGAAATCCAATGAGAGTAAACAAAACCTTGTAGAAAGAGCTGTTACTTTGGAAAAGAAACAACAACCTGCTTCTTGTATGGATTCAATATTGGATTCCAGTTTCACAGAAGTATTGCCAGCTGATAGATCTTATAGAGATGAGTTTACTACGATTGGTGATGAAACAATTTCTTGGTATCATATAAAATCACTTGATGACTGTATTACAGATGATGAATTGAGAAAGATACAGAAGGTTGATGGTCTAAGAGGTTTTGTCAAAGGATGGCTATATGATTCTATAATAAATGCCTTCTTGTTTTGTCTCACAAATGATTCAATTGTTGATTCTATTGTGACAGTATACATACCAACGTGGAGATCGCAGATCTTGCTTGCAGCAAAAAATAGAGGTGATTCGACTGCATTCAACAATGAATTGAATAATATGCGCTGTATCTTACAAAGTAACGAAAATATGGCCTATGCTTTTTTAGCTGTAAATGTAGGTAATCATTGGACAGTGGTGATTGTGGATAGAAGAAAGAAAGAAATTTTATGATTAGACCCAATGACAAACACTCCTCCTTGTCCAACCTCTGTGTTCAGTCTTTATGGTTGTACCATTGAACAACTGGTAAATGAAGCTTTTGAAGAACAATTTCAGAAAAGAATTCCAGATCACATTTTACAAAAAGATGGGATAAATTGTGGTGTTTTTGTTTTATGGTATTGCGATCAAATAAGCCATAATGAAAGCCTTGTAAATGAAATGAACCCTACTAGGTATAGAAAAGTTATTCACCATGTTCTCACTAGAGATTTACAACTTCAAAGACAAAGTTACTTTGATGGTGACTATGAGGACGACGATGTTTCTGTAGTAGGATTTGAATCTGAGTAAATTCATTAAAATTGTTCTCATTTGTACAATTACCTACCCAATTTTTTATGGAATTACAAGTACAATGTTAATGGTATAATGATTTACCTAGGTACGACAAAGATTAAAAATTGTCCAGTTTGATGAATATGATTATGACAAGTGCGCCCTTCGGTGTATGTTTCCCAATAAATACACTTGGTGAGCAAACAACATTAACCTTCATGAAGGAGAAAGCAATACTTCATAATTACTTATACATTAGAAATTGAATGAGTAGGTATAATTGTATGTATATAAGTTGCAGTTGGCCCTTTTTGCAGAGACCATGATTTTTGGATGTATCAATTCTTTGCCTGTTTTTTGTTTGTTTTTTTTTTGGTGCGTGGGATTTTGCCTCTGTCGTCTCTTCATCTTCCTTTCTTCTGAATTCAATATTCAAAATATTGACAATATATTTGTATTATTGCATCTTATTGAAGAAAAGCTGCTCTTCAATTTTTGTTCTATTTTTTTAAAATTGAACTTACCTATTGTTACAAAGTTATATCCACTAAAAACTTCAAACTTGGTTTTCTGAGTCCCTTGATACGTCCTCAAATATGAGTGAAAGGAACATTGAGCAATGAGAGATTGAAATTTTTTGTAGATGATTACCAAAATTTAAATGTGGTGTAACATGCACTGTACCACAATTGAAAGAAGTTGAATGGTTCACGGTCAATTGACCATACGAGTAATTAGTCTTACTGGCGTAGTTTACAGAGGATATGTTTAATATTCACTTTCCAAGTGTCAATAGTTTGCTCACCTGAATCATGGAAATTTATTACATCACCGTTTGGAGGCCCTGTCAATGATATGAGATGAGCGATGCCCTCTCACAAACCAAGTAAGGTGCCGTACATATGTATATGTACGGGGTTGGATGGTGGGATCACACAAGATACCTTGAAGGTATCAAAATAAATGATGTGACCTAGTAGAAAGATATATGATTGAAGAATTCACAAGATGAAAGAAGTCAAACTTGAAAAAGAAATATGTAAACTTGCTAAAATGTGATAGCGTGCCCCATCAGACAAGCGTGCCCTTTGGTCGTCAAACATTATAGCATTCTGTCATTCAAGGATGCAGAAGGAGTACTGTATGTGTACTACTTCTTTCAACTCACAATCATTAAAGATATGACGAGACCATTGTGAAGCCCTGTCGTTATGAAAGTTATGAAATATTATAAATTCTCAATATTGGTTACTGTACAGGTGAATACAAACATTTTGAGAGTTCTCGACTTCATAGTCGCCAATGAAAGCGCGCATCTACACTTGAATTATATTGAAATGAATTTAGATGCAGCCATTACTGAAACTTTGGGTCAAGTGATCCGCAAAGTGTAATTATTACTTTTTCTTTTTTTGTGATTAGCCCAGCATTTCAATTGACAAGAGTCCGCCAAAAAGATGTTAATAGTGGAACGAGGATTTGGATTTGTTCTAGTGCAAAACGTTTGATGTATAGTTCCAGTGTTCAAAATTTTTGTCTTAGCGCCAAATACAAAGTTTTTATGTCTTGTCTGAGCCAACCAAAATGTGCCAAAAATTGATCAGTTTGCAGAGATTTCCAAAATAGAAATTAAAAATTCCTCCACTTTCAAGCTTCATAAAATTATTTGGGTATTTTTTTCAGAATCAGCGTTACATTTTACTTTGAAATGAAGTAGATGATGAACGTTCGAACAATTTTGAATTTTTTAGAATTTTGGATAATAGTAGTAGGAAAGGACGTCTGGCCCACTTTTGAAAATGAGTAGACCGGACGTCCCGTGTGTGTGTGAGAGAATATTTTTTGGAGTTCACTTTTGAAAATGAGTAGACCGGACATCCCGTGAGTGTGAGAGAATATTTTTTTGGAGTTAGTCGTTTCTTAATGTTATGAAAATTTCTGTGTGGTTTAGTGAGATGAAAGGATCGTTGTTTAGGTTATCAAATTCGAAAATAATTTCGCCATGTTTATCTATTAATAGAGCGCATAACATTATGTCGTAATCGTTTAGTTCTTGAGATTTTAATATTGCGGAGAAGAGGTTTAATTTTTTGGTATGTTTTCTGAATGGATATATTCCTGAATGTATTTCGTTAATTCCTGGTTTGAAAAGAGTATTATCTTGAATGTGGAAGACAACTTTATTTTTATGTTTTTTTAGTTTGTATGTATCGTAATTATATCTGAAATTTCCCACAGAATGAGATTTAATTTTAAACATGATGACAATGATTATTTTTCTGCAGTGCACTCACTTATATAGTCGTGATTCCCGAGAAAAAATTTTTATATAATTAATTTCCGCGATTTGAAACCAGTACACTGATCGTAATAATTCCAACACACATGACATGCGCAGAAAAGCTGCTTGTGTTTACAAACAGTATGATCTTCGCATTCCCATTCATCAGCTGTTCCTACGGTGTTTTTACCTGCGTATTCACACGGTATCATCGAACCCCAACATTTAATACACTGACAGATATACTGTTCGTGTTCGCACTCGAATCCTTCATGATATAAACACGTGGTCGGTTTAGCATCTCTGATAATCGCATCGGCGCAAGTCTTACCTGAATAGCAAATGACACACTGACAGAGTAGAACTCGATGTTCTATACATTTTTCGTGAAAATAACATGAAACTTTTTTGAATACTGATTCTATGAAAAGACATTGAGCATCACCGCATCCGCAATCCATGCACTCGCATTCATATAAATCGTGTTGACAAATTGGATGTAAACGACAAATATCTTTTTCAATTAGTTCAATTTCTTTTTCGTAAACGAACGATGTGGGTTCGAATTTCATGTAGAGTTGGAAAGATGATTCCAGGCAATCTCGCACTCCGTTATTCTTCATTCGAAAAACGATTTGCCCTTCTATCAAAACAGTTTCCTGAATTATAATTTTATTTTCTTCGAGTAACCAACACGTTGACGCTGATTTAAAATTCAAACAACTATCATTTATAGGAAAAATACCCGTCTTAATTTCTCTAATTGAATCTACCTTGAAATTATAAATCCCGCAAATATTGAAATAAATCGTATTATTTTCTCCTCTGATTACTGGGTTTTTTGTATATCTATAGTAGAAACCATCAAATCCATCTACTTTGAAAGCAGCCATGATGTGATCAGTAAGCCGTCTCGAAAGACAATGATTATTTTTTCGCGATATACTTACTTATATAGACGTATGAGATATGAATAATATTTTTTTTTCAGTCCATCTTCCAAAATAATCCGCACGCCAGAAAAGTTCTTCATCGTCGTGATAAACTGGTAGAGATGTATAGAGAGTAGTTCTTTTTTTCATTTCTTTTAAAAGCTCTACGAAATAATTCTCCGATTTGTAACCATATTTTATAATCTTATTCAGAATTTCAAGTTTTCCCTCGAGCATAGACCTATCTTTTTCAGTCACAACTAGCCTGTAGTTCATCATCAACATATAGACAGGAAACGTGTTTCCAGAATTAGCCATTTAAAGTATCGTATAAATAGGATGATTCGTTCGAAATTCAGCTACAATTTCACCTTTACGAATTTTCAAGTCGACGATATTCCTATTACGAGCGTGCAGAATTATCTCTTGTCCAGCATCGATCTTCTCGGGATAAATAAAAATCTTGTTTTTTGTAAGTTCAAATTTTGACCCAATCCTACCTTCACCTGTCGCGTACGTATTTGTATGAATAACAGAATCAATCAAATTATAATAACCCTTTACAATCGTATCATCTGAAACACCAAGTTCGAATTTATACTGATAAGTTTCCCTCCTACCTTTCACAATGTAATTACAATGCAAAGGACGATTTTCTATCTTTCTTAGAACCGAATTCCAGCAAGTTCTGCGCGCGATACGTGACTTTTTGCAACAGTAGCTGCGTTTTGCGGGGGTGGGGTAATTCGCAACCTCGTGGACTGAACTGATTTTTATAGCTCACTCGTTGATTGATACCGATCACTGGTTTGGTTAGAGAATTGTTTTAAAACCGTTAGCTTGAAGCGTTATCTTTTGTAGAAGAAAATTTTCTTCTGATTAGCAGCCATGAATCGATCATCGTCTTTACCGAATATTACAGCAAATACTGTAAACGAAAATAAAGAGAACATCCCGCCACTGGGACTTCCAAGACGGTGGCATTCTCTGCCTAACATTAAAATCGAAGAAGAAAATTCCTTCATGAATGAAGAATCCATGGCGGACAGTCCACCAGTTTTATACAATCCACCACCGCGTGAAAACTTTATAATATGGCACGATTCGTGGACAGAATAACTTGTAAATATGTACTCTAAATAAGTACCGGTATTATATTTTTCTGACTGATTTTCTGGTCTTTTCATTTCTAAAAGTATATAAGGCGGAGTAAGTACCATCTATTTTCGTCATAATCATGTCTTATACGTGCGATATTTGTCTACGGAGTTTCGCAAGTAGCGGTAATTTAACCATACATCTACGATCAACTCATAAGAATTCTCCTCAACCAGAAGTAATGTTTCCATGCGAAAAATTTTACAAGTGCAATGCTGTCTTTAGAACTGAAGAAAATCTACGATTACATGAAAAAATTCACGAAATAAGGTACGTTTGTGACGTCTGTGGGCTTCGTATATATCGTAAATGGAATTTCGAACATCATATGAGAACTAAACATCTATATAAGTAAGTGATGAGGATAAATTCTCTCATTTCCTACATGGCTTTCATTTGTCAAGTACACGGCTATTGTGAACACGATCGAGTCTATTGTATGTGTCGTACTTGCTGGAATTCGGTTCTAAGAAAGATAGAAAATCGTCCTTTGCATTGTAATTACATTGTGAAAGGTAGGAGGGAAACTTATCAGTATAAATTCGAACTTGGTGTTTCAGATGATACGATTGTAAAGGGTTATTATAATTTGATTGATTCTGTTATTCATACAAATACGTACGCGACAGGTGAAGGTAGGATTGGGTCAAAATTTGAACTTACAAAAAACAAGATTTTTATTTATCCCGAGAAGATCGATGCTGGACAAGAGATAATTCTGCACGCTCGTAATAGGAATATCGTCGACTTGAAAATTCGTAAAGGTGAAATTGTAGCTGAATTTCGAACGAATCATCCTATTTATACGATACTTTAAATGGCTAATTCTGGAAACACGTTTCCTGTCTATATGTTGATGATGAACTACAGGCTAGTTGTGACTGAAAAAGATAGGTCTATGCTCGAGGGAAAACTTGAAATTCTGAATAAGATTATAAAATATGGTTACAAATCGGAGAATTATTTCGTAGAGCTTTTAAAAGAAATGAAAAAAAGAACTACTCTCTATACATCTCTACCAGTTTATCACGACGATGAAGAACTTTTCTGGCGTGCGGATTATTTTGGAAGATGGACTGAAAAAAAAATATTATTCATATCTCATACGTCTATATAAGTAAGTATATCGCGAAAAAATAATCATTGTCTTTCGAGACGGCTTACTGATCACATCATGGCTGCTTTCAAAGTTGATGGATTTGATGGTTTCTACTATAGATATACAAAAAACCCAGTAATCAGAGGAGAAAATAATACGATTTATTTCAATATTTGCGGGATTTATAATTTCAAGGTAGATTCAATTAGAGAAATTAAGACGGGTATTTTTCCTATAAATGATAGTTGTTTGAATTTTAAATCAGCGTCAACGTGTTGGTTACTCGAAGAAAATAAAATTATAATTCAGGAAACTGTTTTGATAGAAGGGCAAATCGTTTTTCGAATGAAGAATAACGGAGTGCGAGATTGCCTGGAATCATCTTTCCAACTCTACATGAAATTCGAACCCACATCGTTCGTTTACGAAAAAGAAATTGAACTAATTGAAAAAGATATTTGTCGTTTACATCCAATTTGTCAACACGATTTATATGAATGCGAGTGCATGGATTGCGGATGCGGTGATGCTCAATGTCTTTTCATAGAATCAGTATTCAAAAAAGTTTCATGTTATTTTCACGAAAAATGTATAGAACATCGAGTTCTACTCTGTCAGTGTGTCATTTGCTATTCAGGTAAGACTTGCGCCGATGCGATTATCAGAGATGCTAAACCGACCACGTGTTTATATCATGAAGGATTCGAGTGCGAACACGAACAGTATATCTGTCAGTGTATTAAATGTTGGGGTTCGATGATACCGTGTGAATACGCAGGTAAAAACACCGTAGGAACAGCTGATGAATGGGAATGCGAAGATCATACTGTTTGTAAACACAAGCGGCTTTTCTGCGCATGTCATGTGTGTTGGAATTATTACGATCAGTGTACTGGTTTCAAATCGCGGAAATTAATTATATAAAAATTTTTTCTCGGGAATCACGACTATATAAGTGAGTGCACTGCAGAAAAATAATCATACAAACTAAAAAAACATAAAAATAAAGTTGTCTTCCACATTCAAGATAATACTCTTTTCAAACCAGGAATTAACGAAATACATTCAGGAATATATCCATTCAGAAAACATACCAAAAAATTAAACCTCTTCTCCGCAATATTAAAATCTCAAGAACTAAACGATTACGACATAATGTTATGCGCTCTATTAATAGATAAACATGGCGAAATTATTTTCGAATTTGATAACCTAAACAACGATCCTTTCATCTCACTAAACCACACAGAAATTTTCATAACATTAAGAAACGACTAACTCCAAAAAAATATTCTCTCACACTCACGGGATGTCCGGTCTACTCATTTTCAAAAGTGAACTCCAAAAAATATTCTCTCTCACACACACACGGGACGTCCGGTCTACTCATTTTCAAAAGTGGGCCAGACGTCCTTTCCTACTACTGATAATTGATAAATTTTTGGCACATTCTGGTCCATAACACTCGGCTCAGACAAAACATAGAAACTTTGTATTTGGCGCAAATGAAAGATGATTTTCAGATAAAAATTTTGTACATTTCAACTGTAAATCTGACACTTTGCGCTACAACAAATTTAGTTCAAATCTTCATTTAACTGTTAACATCTTTTTGGCAGACCCTGTGGGTACTTGTATAGCTTATATCCTTCATGGTAATATATTGCATTTTCTTTTCCAACTTAATCTTATGATTGGTAATGACTTGAAACTTGGATTCATTTCCAGTTAGAATATCATTTATATATGTTTGCATACCTAATGAATCTTGTTGACACAAAATTGATGTTTATTTTCCATACACTTGGGTTGTCAACAAAAATTTAACGTCAAACTACTGCTTCACATGATTCATTGGGCCCAGTCTAAGAATTGAATGTGTACTATAATATATCTAGACATTTCTAATCATTATTTACCAATTCAATTGAAAACATTTACAATGTTCTTCTTATAGATGGCACCAATAAAGAAAATAATCACTAAAACTGTAATATTCGACAGTGGGAGTCGGCGCCCCACCCACAGGGGTGGGCGCCGGCAGTACCGGGTAAGTTTTATAAGCGTTTATTTTGGTCTATAGAATGAGAGTAGCGAGATGGCGCGGTGTAGCTCAATACTGCTTCCTACCCTCCTATACCATGAACCTCGACGAGAGTATTTCATTGTTACATTTATTTTCAAAAATTCTTGCTTGGTTTTATTATTTATCTAAGTGCTACAGATTAAAACAGGAAAAAAACAAAACAATTTCTTGTTTCATTTTAGAGGTTGTTATCATTGCACTAAAACTGTTGGTGTCACTAAAAAATTGTTTGCTTTTGGTGAGGGTTAACTTGAAGGGTGAACTTGAAAGTGTCATTTTTTTGGTAATTTGTTTTGAATTGTGATCTTTGTTTTTATATTGGGATCCTCTTCAATAGTACTGCTAGGGAAACTTCCGCAATTATATAATTTGAGCTAAGCCGCAGTCATATTTTTCCACAAAAATATACTACTTCCTCTAATGAATTCTTACTTTTGTATGAATCACAAAGAAAGAAAAGCGTGATGATCACCGGCGCGAAGACCGGCGCGACTAGCCGCCGCCGCCGCCGCCGCCGCCGCCGCCGCCGAGACGCCACCACGAAGACCAACATCGGCGCTACCAGCAGCCGCACCTGGACCGTCAGCAGCTCGCCGCAAGGGCGGCGGCGGCTGCAGACAAGAGAAGAAACCATTTCAATGTAAGTTGCAATTTTTCAACAAGATGAACATAAATGATAGACAACAAGAAGTTGAACAGGTCGAGTCAATGGAGTTCATCAATATTGACTTCATTTTCTAGCGGCCTGATCTTTAGGCCTGATGCACCGTTGTCGGCGTTGAGCGTATTTTTGACAGGCACACCCATATTTTCTATGGAACCATCAACTTCATCCATCCCATTTTTTTCATTCTCAATAATATTATTAGATTTATTCTAAGGATTTATTGCATCGAGTCTGATTTCTTTGACCATGATAACTAGTAATTTACTCCTTGGTTTTCGAGATGTTATTTAAAGAAAGTTCCGTGTGGCGCTTTCATGATCATTGCTTGTACTTAATAACGCAACTTGGATTTTGGTGTATACCACATGACTGAGCGCTATTTTTGTGGTTAAAAAGCGAGAATTCAAGATAGAATGGGTAAAATAGGATAGGGAAATGATTAATGCACCGTAATAATATTTTTGTATACCTTTGTTTGTTTCAGGAATAATCTGTTAGTAATATAATATACTATGGAATAAACGGTCATTTTCGGTATTCGATGTGTGTATTTTAGTAGATAGCTCTAGACAACGTAATCTTTATCTACTTGTTCGAATTACAACGACGGAATTATAATGTAGGCCTTAACTTAAAACAGTGTTGCCACATAACCTCCCCCTGCGGAAAAACGGTGTTAGTGAGGGGAAAGGTCGCGAAAATAATTACAAAAAATGCTCAAATCTAATATCACAGACAAAGAGCGATTTTCTATACAATAGGCTATACAATTCAGCGTACCTCGAATACTTGTCAATACAATCATGTAAGTATGAAATGGGAGGAGAATTTTTAGTACATAATAATAAATCCATTTTCGAGACTCCTCCACTTCTTTACACACGATATTCCTTGCAACGCGGCTATATAGGCTGACGAACCGATTTAATTGAGATGATTTTTATGTCGGTTATTTCGATTCACGGTAAACTTCAGGAGCAATGTAAAGAACGGAAAACTTTTTTTTTTTTTTTTGACATGTTTCATGTCTTTGCTCTGGCTTGAATTTCGAAATTTGCGTGCGCGTGAGTTTTTTCTTTTTTACCATACGGTTAGTCGACGATCGAATCTAATACAAAGATAAAAGGAATCGAAAATTCATTCAAATAATGAATTAAAGGCTTTATAGTTCAACGGTACGTATCTCCAAGGTGTTTTTACGGTCCTGCCAGAACGCGTCATTGTGCGGAAGTTGGACTGCGAACAAGAAGGCGGATGAATATGAGACGAAGAAGATGAATACTCGAGTTCGTCGGCACTTAAAGGTTCTGCATTATCGACGGAGAGACGGGTGTTAGGGGCAAACGCAGAATTATAAAATATTTGTTTATTCGCTTTGAAGCTCACCTTTTTCTTGACTTTTTCTCTATCGGTCGGCGTTTTTAGAATACCAGTTGGTGTATTTATTTTAGCGCTACTTACCGGCGAGTCGGAGTACCGATAAGCATGCCAATGCGTTGTAACGTGTTCTAGTGCGTTCATAATATTGTGCCTTGTGCGATAACGAACTACTCGTGTATACATAATAGTGAGAGCCTACAAGTGTAAAGACTACGCGTATAGCCAGTCTCAACGTGAAAAATCTACCGAATAATCGAAGAACAGTTATGGAGAAACAGCTTGCAAATCTCATGAAGGAGATTATGGACATAAAATCCATCGTCACTGAAACTCGAAACATGATTGACCCGCTAACTGAAAGAGTAACTACCCTAGAAGAAAAGAACGAAGACACAGAGAAGAAGATTAATGAATTGGAAGATGAAATTCAAGATCTGAGATTCAAAGTAGAAACGGGAGAGCAGTATGATCGAAAGAATAATCTCATCGTGAGCGGCATCCCAATGTATAAAGATGAAAACCTAAAAGAAATAATTTCTACCTTACTTGAGAAACTAGAGGTGAATGTAGAACCCTACGATATAGCTGCTCTCCACCGCCTACCCGCAAGAAACGATACGCCTGACATCATAATAAAATTCTTACACGCACAAACGAAAGGTAGAATTATAAAGGCGTCGGTGGTAAAGCAGCTCAACATTAAGGACATTGGAATGAGAAGTGAAGCCGAGAGTCGAATTTACTGCAGTAGCCATTTAACAAAATACACGCGAGACATCCTCATGAATGCAAAAAATTACAAGAAGCAAGGGATGATTGAATTCGTATGGGAACGTGACGGAAAAATATTCATCAAGAAAACGGCGGAAAGCAAAGCAATCAGAGTAATGAGTATTGGACATCTCGAGTACATGATTGAAAAATTCGCGCGAAACGCCAATCGGAGCTTCAATCTCGAAAACGAAGAAGAATCAGCATCGAATTTGGAAGCAGGTGACAAATCGAACCAACCCAACCCATCACTAAAAGGCAAGAGAGAAATACAAAACCCCAAGAAGACCAAAGATGATCGCATACTACGAAGCCAAAGCAAAAACGGATCTCAGCTGACACTGGATCGATTCACGAGGGGAAAATATGACTCCAATGAGAGTCATGGGAGAAGAGGATAGTCTAGTGTAACACGAATGGCTCGCTCATCGGACTCCGATCTTCCAAGCCGGCCTCAGTCACCGTGGAAGATCTGCACGCGGACTGCTACCTCCGAAATTATCGCTCTGTCTGCCAATAACAAAAGAAATTATGATCGAACTAAAAATAATACACGTCTTGATAACCCCGAACACGAAACCCTCCAAACAATAAAGGTAAGAGAATTCAAATATAATAAAAAAGTAGATAAAAATACAAAAAACTATGAAGATAAAAGTGAGAAAATAGGCAATACAAATGAGAAAGCACAAAACCTAGAAATACTGCACTATAACTGCAGAGGTTTAGTGGGAGAGGACCGACTCTATGAACTAGAAGAAGCTATCAGCAATATAAAATGGGATATTATAGGTCTCTCAGAAATCAGAAGGAAGGGAGAAGGGCTGATTCAAAGGAAAAACGGAAATTTCTTCTATTACTTTGGGGAGACTAAGGGACACAGAGGTATAGGTTTTTACGTGAGAGGAAATTTGTGGAACAAGATCACAGAAATAAAGAGAATATCAGAAAGAGTGGGAATATTAAAAGTAAGAATTGATAACCTTACGTCCTTAGCACTAATACAAGTTTATGCACCGACAGCTGATAAAAATATTGAGGAAATCGAAGAATTTTACAATTTAGTAGACCAAACAATACAGGATGAGAAGGAATACTATACATTAGCTATGGGAGATTGGAATAGTAAAATAGGGAAGGGTGAAATTGTAGGCGTACAAGGTCGATACGGAATAGGACAAAGAAATAAAAGTGGTGAAAAACTAATCCAACTAGCCGAAAAGAATGGTATGAAGATTGCAGACTCATACTTTAAAAAGAGAGAGAATAAAGTGTGGACCTGGATATCACCAGATGGCAAGACAAAAAATAAAATAGATCATTTACTGACGAACGATCTCTCAATAATAAACAATATAAACACCCTCTCTCGATTTAAGTACTCCTCTGACCATAGAATAACTCGTTGCACCTTAAAAGTAGCTAGAAGGGCAAGAATAAAGAATTATATAAAAAACGGAATCAAGGCAATGAGAACTATACCATTGAATGAACAAACAGAAGCCATGGAATACTTAACACACCTGCTAAGAAAAACACAAATATCACAAGATAATGTAAAGACTGAGTACGACAATTTAGTGAAAGCAATAGTGGACACAGAGAGCAAATACGGAATAGTGAAAGAGGAAACAAAAGATGAAAAATTAACACAGAAAACAAGAAAATTGATAGAGAAGAAAAATACCTTGAGGAGAAAGGGCACAAAAACAGGTAGAGATAAAATAGAATTATGCGAGCTACAAAAATTGGTGAAGAAGGAAGTTAGAAAAGATATAAAAAATTACAACGAGTGGAGAACAAAAGAAATCATCGAAGAAACGTGGTCTACAAGGAAAATGAGAAAAGAACTGAGTACTGGAAGAAGACATATGACCAGCATGATAGATCAGACTGGAAGGGAGGAAAAAAACAGACATGGGATGTTAACAATTGCAACAGAATTCTACAAGAAGCTATACACTAGCAAAATAGGCAAAACAATGAAAAGAGAAGAGGAAGAAGAGAGGGAGGGAAACAATGAGCTAATCCCCCCAATCTTGGAAGAAGAAGTAAGGACTATTATCAATAAATTGAAAAAAGATAAAGCTCCCGGCCCTGATAAAATAAAAAACAATACTATAAAAACACTTAGTCCCGCACTGATAAAGCCCATCACAAAGGTCTTTAATAAAATTATAGAATTAGAAACGATACCTGAGCAGTGGAGAGAAGTTGAAATAGCTCTAATATTCAAGAAAGGGGATAGAAAAATGATAGAAAATTATAGACCGATAAGCCTAACAGTTACCCTATGTAAAATATTCATGATGATTATAAAAAACAGAATTTACAACACGTTAGACTTCAACCAACCAAATGAACAAGCGGGGTTTAGAAGGGGGTTTTCGACTATCGACCACATCCAGGCTATAAATCAACTCTTAGAAAAAGCTAGAGAATATCAAATCCAAATCCACGTACTCTTCATCGACTACTCAAAGGCCTTCGACTCTATAGAACACCAAGACATATGGATAGGTCTGAGAAAGCAGGGAGTTCCTAGCAAAATTATAAATATCATACAAAACTCTTATCGAAACCCAAAAGCCTACATTAGAACAGATAGGAAAGGAGAGACATTTGAAGTGAAGAGGGGAGTGAAACAGGGCGACCCACTTTCCTCAAATCTTTTCAATGTAGTGTTGGAAGAAATATTTCGGAGACTAGATTGGGAAGGAAAAGGAATAAGGGTAGATGGGAAGTACTTGAACAACCTAAGATTTGCTGACGACATAGTATTGATAAGCTCAAACAAAAGGGAAATAGAAGAGATGGCGGAAGAATTGAGGAAGGAAAGTGAAAAATCAGGTTTAGAGATTAATATGAACAAAACTAAGTACATGAGCAATACGGAAGAAGAAACAGAATTAATTATAAACGGGGTGAAATTAGAAAAAGTTACCGAATACGTATACCTTGGACAAACAGTATCGATGGAAAACAGACTTGATAAGGAACTAAGGGAAAGGAAAAGGAAAGCGTGGAGGAACTTTTGGGGACTAAAAAACGTATACAAAAATAAAAAACTACCGACAGAAGCAAAAATTAAAATTCTTGAGAGCTGTACACTCCCTGTACTTCAATATGGAGCTCAAACATGGTCCCTAACCAAAACACAAACAGAGGGGTTGAAAGTAACACAGAGAGCAATGGAAAGAAGAATAATGAGTATCAGACTAAAAGATAGGGTCAAAAATACAATTTTAAAGGAAAAAACTAACAGTAAAGACATAGGGTATATTGTGAAAAAACAAAAATTCAAATATGCAGGCCATATGGCCAGAGGGGACCCAGAAAAATGGAATTATAAACTCTCAAATTGGACCCCATACGAGTATAAAAGAGGTAGAGGGAGACCACCAACGCGATGGAGAGACGAAATAGTAAATAGAGTCGGTACCTCATGGCAGAGTCAAGCTCAGAGCAGGGAGAAGTGGCGGAAGATCGGAGAGGCCTATGCCCATGAGTGGGCCATTTAACAAAATATATCACTATTATGATTGTTAAAAAAGATACAAGAAATAAAGGCTGTTATTGTTGTACCGGCGAGTCTGATTGGTCCAGGTTATTCTCGTCGATGTTCAATTCGTAGGCTGGTTGCAGCCGATCAATGGATATCCAATCATCCCGATTGTCCAGGCGGAGTACAAAACCTTCCTTTTTCCGTTTTAGGACTTCGTATGGGCCCACGTATGGACATTCTAGTGGCTCTTTCACCTTGTCTACTCGCACAAAGACTCGTTTAGTCGAATACAAATCCTTGTGTACAAAAATCTTACTTTTGTTTTTATGAGTGAAAGGTAATGGGGCCATTGCTCTGAACGCTTCTCTGAGCTTTTTTTACATAATTTGGTACATTAGACACCATATCACTCGGCTTTAGGAATTCTCCCGGTAATCTCATCTTCTTCCCGTTCCATCCAGGTCGCGTAAAACCAGGCTTTCTTTAATGCGCAGGAAAATACTTTTACAGCTTTACAAAATTCATCCAGGTGGAATTTATAGAAGCAAGACGGTTCGTCTGTGTAACAGTTCTTCATTGTATCGAAGACATCCGCATTTATCCAAGTCAGCGACTGGAATTTTATGTTCAAAAATACACTCCCGTACAAATTTCACACGTTCGCTTCCTTTAACAAATACGCACGTAGCGTTACAGCAAACATCTCGAATAATTTTTCGACTCTCGTTAAAGGCTCTCCCACACTGGCGCGGTAGCGGTACGGTGACGGTAGCGGTAGAGTTAGCGGTGAATCTGTAAGCGTTGATTTATAATATAGACATGCAAACCGGCGCGTTTACAAGTGAAGCGACACTGACGCGCGTTACATCGCGTTATTACAACTGCGCGGTGTCACCGCTACCGCATCGCTTGCCAGACACTTTCTGGATGATGAAGTTATATGGACGTTTGCAGTGCTGCCAACTCTCAAGATAAATCTTGAGTTCCCAAGATTTTGATGAAAATCTCAAGACCTCAAGATCTTGAGACAAAATGTCAAGATTTTCACCTATTTCTTCAAATTTGGGGGACAAAAGCTCAAGATGTATCGAATATTTCAATTTTTTGAAAAATTTTCATGTCAGAAACTGATTAAATGCTTCAATTTTAATTTTAACAATAATAGTGACCGTTCTGCAGATCGTTCATTGATGTGTACAACTGAGGGCGCTGAGCGGTTACTGTGTGGCTGCATGCTCTATCGATTTTCAATAATTATTATTAATTATTATCATCGTCTCATCGATGATCCTGTTTCTATCTATGCCTATCTCTGGTTAGACTGTTAGAGGTAGAGGAAAATGTGGTGTGCCGGGCAGCGGCACCAAACAGCTTGAGTCCCTTGAATTTGAAACCTGAAACTTCCGACTTTTCGTAGAATCACCGTTATATGGCTGACCAACGTGTTCCTACTGTTCCCGTTCCTGAGCCGATCAGCTTCCATCGTTTGGGAACAAAAAAGTACAGCAAGGACGTTCTGGAGCTGAAGAAGAGATCGAGAAATACAGCTAAAGTCAACGATCTTCGTGTCATTCTTGTGATTGATCCCTCTCGCTGTCAACAGGGGTGAGTACTGACTACTGAGTGTCTACCGTATTTCTTTTCAGTTGTTACTGTCATTATTCGGTGTCGTACACTTGGTGTTTAGGATGATGAGATTATGATCAAAGACTCATGCTATATCGTTTTATGTGTTTCAGAATAATCGACTACTGTGAAAGTGAACCAATTGGTTTCATCTTGCGACCGCTTCCAATTTATTCGTATTTATTCGTACTCCAAAGAATTGTGAAGGTTAGTCTTGATCTGAAAGAAGATCACGTGTTTGAAGACGTACGAGAACTCTTCGGTATAACAGAAATCTCAGTAGGCGAATTGAGTGTTGCTCGGCTTTTCGATATTCTAGATAGAATCTATTGTATGCTGGCACATAATTGGGTTGACTGGCGCTGCGGGACGGATGATGAGAACGAGGTTCGTAAATCGTATTCTTTCGCATCTTTCCGTGCCTCATTTTTTTTCTCAAATGTTTTCATTGTCACTCTTTAAAGGATTGGAATTGAGTATTTGTTAGCTGAGTTGTGATTCAAAAATGTGGAGCGGGAATAATTCGGATGATTCCTCATCTTGTGATGTTACATATTCAAATAATAATGCATTATCTTATGAAGACGATGAAGAACGTACGCCACCTCGTTCAAGAAAGTCTCGTAAACGATCGTACAAGACGGCATTCGATATTAATTGGACCAATGATGTAAAGTTCAAAAACTTTTTGCGTCAAAGTTCCAAAGGTTCGTATTATGCGTTTTGTTCGTACTGTAACGTCGATCTGTCTGTAAAAGCCTCGGGCAAAGGTGATATAATAAAGCATATGCAGCGACAAAAACATGTTGACTTTGCCAAAGGTTTGTCCTGTGATTCACAATCATCAAGACAAGGTATGAAAATTACCGACTTCATTCAATCAGAAGCTACGAGAAAACTGGATGAACAAATAAAATCTGCCGAAATAAAGACTGTGTCATTTCTTGTTGAACATAATATATCATTCAATACAAGTGATCATCTTATAGCTTTAATTAAACGTATCTGCCCCGACTCTAAAATTGCTGCCAAGCTACAAGTTGGTAGAACAAAAGCCAGATCAATTTGTACGAATGTTGTTGGTCGCGAATCAACAGAAGCCCTTGTTACAATAATGAAAACACAAAAGTTTTCTATCATAATAGATGAAAGCACCGATATAAGTGCCGAAAAATATCTGTGTCTTGTCGTTCGTTACTACGATAAAAAGTATAAGGATATTGTTGATAGTTTCGCTGATTTAATACCAGTTACTGTAGCAGATGCTGTTTCTCTTCATAAAAGTTTGGTAGATCTTTTTCAAATTCATGATATTCCATTCAAAAAGAACATGCTAGGTATTGGAGCAGATGGAGCTTCTGTGATGCGGGGTGTCCATAAGTCAGTTACGGCACTATTCAAAAAGGATATCCCTCATTTGGTATACATGAGATGCATCTGCCATTCCTTCAATTTGGTGTGTTCTGATGCCTGTGAGGCTTTACCAAGAACGGTAGAGGATTTAATTCGAGACGTTTATAATTACATTCATGGGAGTCCCAAACGAATTAAAGAATTTGCTGCCATTTAAACATTATATGACTTGAAACCCAACAAATTCTTACAAAGGTGCGGAACTCGGTGGTTATCCATCTTGCCTGCCGTGAAACGTGTCATTGAGAATTGGGATGCATTGGAGGCTTACTTTCAAAAACTGGTGAATGATAAAACTGAAAAGCTGCATATGGTTGAGAATATTTTAAATCGTCTGAAAGCTAAACAAAACAGAATTTACTTTGATTTTCTGGCTGCAGTTCTCCCCTATTTTCAGAAAATGACTCTAATGTTCCAGGCTGAAAAACCTTTGGTGCATGATTTGTATGATCAAGTCAGTACTGTTTTCAAACAATTTGCTGATTTTGTTTGTATATCGTCAGAGGGTAATTTGAATGATATCCTGAGGTCTGGAAATCTAGTACCAGTTGAACACGTTTATCTTGGACTTGAAGCTGAAATGAAGATTGGAATTTTACCTCCAGATGTAAAAAGTCATTTACAGCAATGCTGTTTCAATTTTCATGTGGCAGCACTCCGTGGCATTTTAGATCGATTCAATTTCAATGATGAATTCTTGAAAAGCTTGTCAACTCTGAATCCTCGAAATATCAACAATACCACATCTTTTGCACCCTTGCTGAAACTTCACAAACATTGTTTATCTGCGGATGAGCTCCAAACTCTTGATGGAGAGTGGCGAGATCTGCGAAAGTTTATCTCTGAAGAGCATCGACAAACAGATCCGTTTCAATTTTGGATAGCCTTGTCAGAAATTAAAGTAAGTGGACAATACTCGCGCTGTGGACTGTACAGAGCATGATTGTTTATAAACTGTAATATGATTGAAATTCTTTCTGTAATTTTTCAGTTGGGCAATGAGTTTCGCTTTCAGAATGTTTGTCAAATTGCTTTTGACCTTTTTTCATTACCTCATTCCAGTGCCAATGTTGAACGTATTTTCTCCCAAATGAATTTGAACAAGACCAAAATTCGTAATGCATTACGAGAAAAAACTTTGGAAGGAATTTTGAATACCAAAACCTTGCTGAAAAGAAGCAATTGTTATGATTTGAATGTTCCTAAAACTATGTTGCAAAAATTTAACGCACGTATGTATTCATAAAAACCCAGTTAATTTAATTAGTTTAAGTTTATTTCGTTCCTTTGTTTTTCCTGGACATTTATCCTCATAATTATAACGAGAGGAACAAGTCAATATTATTCTTTATTCCTTTAATTTTGTTACTAATGTTACTTGGCTCTCGTCAGTAAGTATTCATTGTAGTATTGATCTTTGGACAATATTCTTTTGAATTCTAGTTCGTTCATTTATTTGAGACCAAGTTTGATTTTTGTTTACTAATGTTACCCGGCTCTCGTCAGTAAGTATTCATTGTAGTATTGATCTTTGGACAATATTCTTTTGAATTCTGGTTTGTTCATTTATTTGAGACTAAGTTTGATTTTTGTTTACTAATGTTACCTGGCTCTCGTCAGTAAAGTATTCATTGTTCATTGTAGTATTGATTTTGGGACAATATTCTTTTGAATTCGGACAATATTCTTTTGAATTCGAGTTTGTTCATTTGTTTACGTTTTTTTTTTTCGCTTTGGATTACGTTCAACGTAATTTTTTTCTCAATAGAGACACTAATAAAATAATCTATTCATAATTAGTATCATGAAACTCGATTTTTTTTGTTACTACTCGATTTCTTTGTTCTTTGTTACTACTCGTATGTATTTGAAGTATTCATGTTTATCTTTCATTTATAATTGAATACAGTTCGTTCAGCTAACTTTATATTTTTTTCGTCAATCTTGTACGGAATACCAGACTACTTGTAACCTAGTGAGTTAATGATAGAAATTATGACTTTTCTTCGAATGGTTGACTATTCTGTCTTCTCGAGTCAAGATTTTGTGATGACGGTCTGTTGATCTCTCTTCAAAAGATCACTAACTGTTTGCAGTTTCATTTAGAGTAAAGAATAAAAGATTTTTTTTTTTTTCTTATGAACCCACGTAAAAGTTCTGAGTTGTCTAAAAGGTCAGTGTGGGAGGGGGCAGGGGGTGTAGACAGACGTGAACTCTCACGTTATCTCATGTACCTCACACTGTCCTACCCGTGATTTTGTGTGACTTGAATCGAGTATACCGCCAGAGTGGGGAACGTTGGTTTAAACAAACTGACCTCTTCACTCAAATGAGCACGGTGTGTATCGTGATTCGAGAATCACCTAAAAAACAAAATGGAATTGTGTTCAAGCGAAAAAACATTCTATTGTCCAAGAAAACATGTTTTTTAGCAAAAAAATATTTAATTTGTTCTCCCGGTCCCAGAAAACATGTTATAAGACAAAAAAAACATTTCTATCTTCTATCAAAAAAAATAATTATTGATGTCTCAAGATTTTTTAGTGAAATCTCAAGATTTTTTGACACGTCATCTCAAGATTTTTGAAAAGTCGAGTTGGCAGCACTGGACGTTTGTCAATCAGATCAGTGTTTTTTTTTGTGTCGATCGGTCGGGTGTGTTTTGCGTTGTCTGATGATGGCTGACGAACTTGTGTATCCGTGATGCCATTCTATTCCGTGAATATTATCGCGAACATATTCTGTAACTCCGGGAGGTAGGGAGCCTCCTAATGGTGGTTTTATGATGAAATTAACCAAAAAATTCACATCATCAACGCCGTATACTGAAATTCCTTTAACAACAAATCGACGTTGTCCTTTAGGCTTATAGCCTTGGAAATCGATAATAAACATGCGTGTAGGTGCCATTGCTTACAAAAACTAATTTTCTTGCGTGAGAAAACAAGATTTTATAATATCTCCACTTAAAAGTTTTCTTACTAAATTGCTGAGGGGGTGAACCCTCGGAAAATGCTAATCTTTCCGGGATGAATAATTTCACATATAAATCCATAGAAAGTAAAAATCTCTTTGATGAAACTGAAATCAAAAATATTGACGCAAATTCTAGTACCGCAGTGAATGATAACCTCACTGTGAGAGATAATATTAATCCTCCTTGCGATGTTAAATCCGTAAATGGAGAGAAATCTTTAATTACAACTCAAAAAATAAAGGATCCAAGAAATAAATCCGATCACAATTACTCCTTGCCTTTCGATAGCTCTATCACTACTAATACTACTACGATCTCAAAATATAATTCAGGTAACAAAAAGAATACAGATAATGCAGCTCGCAAGGTAGACCGTAGTTATTGCTCACCTATTTCGACCAATACGAACGCTCCTATTTCCATCACCACTAGAGAGCACGCAGGTGCAAACGTTTCGAATGCTTCTCACGTAAATAACGCGAATAGGTGCGTAAATAATGAGGAAAATGTATCTGAATCAAATTTCACTCTGAATAACGTTGGATATATGCTTATGGTAATTGAGAGAGATGACGGAACCCCTTTAAATTTTTCAGACATTAAAAATAAGCCCGACAGTAAGGGGATGGTTAGAAGCTGTAAAATCGGAATTAGAATCTTTGAGAGAAAATCAAGCCTGGACTTTGGTTGACAGACCTAAAGGTAAAAATGTAGTCGGCTGTAGATGGGTCTTTAAAATCAAACGTAATGATGTCGGAGAAATTGATCGATACAAAACGAGGCTAGTCGCTCAAGACTTCTCTCAAATTCACGGCTTAGACTTTAGTGAAACTTTTGCTCCTGTAGCAAAAATGATAAGTTTTTGCATCCTTGTTTCTATTGCTCTATACGATATGAATTAATTATCGACCATCCTGATGTAAAAACAGCTTTTCTTCACAGCAAACTAGAAGAGGAAATTTATATGAAGACACCTGAAGGCATTAATTTCTCAGGTGACAAGGTCTGTTTGCTCAAACGTAGCCTTTATGGCTTAAAACAAAGTAGTCGATGTTGGAACCAAAAATTGGATAATTTTCTTAAAAATCTAACCTTTGTGTGGAAAAGATTTTTATTTTTGTATATAATGCATTCTAATATAATTTTTTTTAAATATAATATTCGTCTCTCTACTTGAGTGTTCTCCTCATGAGTGTCGTCCTTAGTGTCTTATCAGGTGTAAATGCTTATTTTGGCGCGAAAATTGTTTCAAACTTTCGTTACTCGATTGATGTTGAGGTTTTATTTCTCATTCTGTTTCTTGTTACGTGTCGTTATTTCTCTATAAAAATGAGTTCCCGTAATATGCAAGCGCATTGGGTTTGGCTGGTATTCTCCTATAATACCAATCAGACGAACGCCTCCATCCTGTGGCCTATTTTAGTCGTCAAACTAACAACGCTGAGTCAAGGTATCATTTGTACAAACTTGAGACTCTTGCACTGGTTGAGTCTCTTAAGAAGTTTTGTCCTTATTTACTTGGTACCGAATTTGTTGTTGTCACTGATTGTAACTCTTTAAAAATGAAGAGCAGTAAAAAGCAAATTATTCCTCGTATTGCTCGTTGGTGGCTCCAGTTGCAAAAATTTACTTTTGAGGTTCAATATTGACCCGGTGATCAAATGAAGCATGCTGATGCTCTTAGTCGGAACCCTATTCCCGGTTCATCTCAATCAAATGACGAGGAAAGTATCTTCCGCATTGAGAAGCTGACTGGGTGCTCTCTGCTCAGTTAACTGACTCAGAAATACAAAATATCAAAGCAGTTTTGTCCAAACCCCCCGCGTCTGAATCAGACCATAAGATCTATAAAGATTATGCGCTTCGAGACGGTCGAGTTTACCGAATCACCGCTCGAGGTTTGCAGTGGGTTGTACCTCGAGGTATGAGGCAACAAGTTGTACGCGCTGCTCATGATGAATTAGGTCATTTTGCCATTGGTAAGACTTTACAGAATCTAAGTACATTCTATTGGTTTCCACGTATGAGACAGTATGTTGAGAACTACATCAAATGTTGCATACCATGTCTCTTTTCAAAAAAAACCATCTGGGAAGAAGGAAGGATTCCTTCATCCAATTCCAAAAGTTGACCAACCATTCCACACCATCCATATCGATCATTTAGGTCCACTCACAAAAACCAAACGTGGCAATTATCACGTTTTCCTTATTGTGGATGGCTGTATTAAATTTGCTATTCTCCGGGCGGTAAAATCAACTAAGTCTAGATACGCCATTGATATTTTGTTGGATGTTTGTTCCAACTATGGATCTCCGTTGGTACTCATCAGTGACCGTGGTTCCTGCTTCACGTCGCGTAAATTTAGAAAGTTTTGTCAGAAGAACTCCATCAGACATGTTAAAGTTGCTCTTCGAACTCCTCGAGCCAATGGGCAAGCGGAGCGTCTGAATCAATCAATTGTTACAGCTCTTACAACCTTTTCAACTGATGATGAGCGTTGGGACGAAAATTTACGTTTGGCCCAGCTAGCCATCAATAGTGTTACCAATAGAACTACAGGGAAGTCTCCCAGTGAGCTTCTATTTGGGTATGTTCCACAAATGGGCGCTGACGCTGCCCTCAAAGATGAGATTTCTACAGCTAGTCGTGATATCAAACAACTTTTAGAAATAAGAAAAGAGGCACTTCTTCAAGTGAAAGACCAGTAACTCAAACAAAAGAAAAACTTTGACAAGCGCCGGAAGGTCCCTACAACTTACAAATTAGGTGATCTTGTACTAATTGAGAAACAGGTCATCTCCTCTATTCCTGGCGGTGGTCATAAGCTCCTTCACCCATATAGTGGTCCCATGGTAGTCACTGAGGTCCTGCCTAATGACTGTTATTGTGTAACTAATATGAGTGGGTCTCAACGATTAACTCGTAATCGCGCTCACACTCATTTAGTTGCTGTGGATAAAATGAAACCTTGGGTTATACCAGGATGCGTTTCAGATTCCGATGACAGCGACGACGACCAATACGTTGATGACACTATGCTGTTTTCAGCTTCTGACTCTGAGGCAGAATAACTACACCTCGAGACGTGGTGTTTGGTCAGTTTGGCCGTGTGTGGAAAAGATTTTTATTTTTGTATATAATGCATTCTAGTATAATTTTTTTAAAATAGAATATTTGTCTCTCTACTCTCGCACTTCAGCGTATGTTGTACATTTGTAAATTCAAAATCCGACTACTGTGTATATTTTTTGAAAAACCGAAGAATTATTGATAATATTTTTATTTTAGTGTACGTACGAGTAGATGATATTTTAATTGCCAATCACGCTAAAAATACAGAAATGAAATGTTTTACAAAAATACAGTATGAATTCTAGTAAACCTGTCGCAATTAAAGTCAATGTTGAAAATTTATTAATCTCGGATGATAATCCCGAAGACTCAAAATATCCTTGCCGCAATGCTATAGGTAGCCTCATGTACGCAACATTATGTACACGTCCCGACCTTTGCTATCCGGTCAGTTTACTCAGTTGTTTCCAATCGAAACTGAATAAAAATCTTTGGGATTGTGAGAGTATTATATTTATTTCATGTAATTAATATTGGAAAACAATGTTGCAGATTACGACTCCTTTTAAAACCAGTGTACCTCTTAAACAACAACGGAAAAGAGAATGGGTGCCGCTAACGCCCGCTGCCACGCCGGAATCACAGGTAGAGTCACCTTAGTAGACGTAAGAAATTATATTGAAGGTATTAATATGAAAAATCTTTAATTCGATCTTCTAAATTACGGCTATTCACAATGAAAAAAAAAAGTATATTCAAATAAAGAGTAAAGAATAAATTAAACTGTAAAAACCGCACAAATTATGATACAGTAATTTTCTAGAAGATTTAGGCCTAGACATTACTAACCCCACATTGATACACGAAGACAACGCTGGATATATCGAAATAGTTAAAAACCCCAGCAATCACAAAGGTACTCCACAGATGAACACCAAATTATTTTTCATCAGGGATGAATTAAATAAAAGTATGCGAGTAGAATATATATCAACCTCTGACAACCTAGCAGACATATTCACGAAAAACTTACCATCTGTGCGTTTCGGCCTATAAGAGAGATGATCGGTTTAAGAAAGCAATAAAATCTGAAGTCGCTAGCATTATTTTATAGCCTAAAATGGACCAAATAGAATAAAATGAAAGAAGTTATTTGTTACATGTGTTTTTCCTCTTTTTCAGACTTTTCAGAACCGATGCAGCAGGATGTGTAAACCCCTCTGCGACATATATTACAGACACACACACACAAAAAAAAAAAAAAAAAAAAAAAAAAAAAAGAGAGGTACTTTCTTAATGTATTTCAGTTTAGGGTAGGTACAGCGTTGGCGTTGTAGTTGGTCGTTTTGGTTGTCTATTTTGGGACTGGAATTTGGAATGCAAATGCACTGGAATCGGAATGAACGCATGACCACTTGCTGGTATCCTTCGATCGCCTTCTTCGTTGCGGTCATTACAATATCCACAATCAAACCTTTTCTTTTTACAATGGATAAGCCGACTCGTCAATTATTCAATTTTGTACCAATCACTATTTTTTACTCTTCGAATTTTTAATTTTATTTTTGATTTTGTTCTTTTTAAATATAATTTTTATTTTTTCGTATAATCGTACTTACTTGTTACGATCAAATATTGAGGGGGAGTGAAGAAATATGCTGTCGTTATCTCACTCCTCGCTCTCTCTCTTTTACCTATAACGTAGCTCGTAACTCGTGTGTAGTATACAGAGATTTTTCGGATAGAGCGGCGCACCAAATACCTCTTCCAAAAGACATTGTAAGATCACATATTCACAACGTTATTGAACTATTGGAAGTGTACAATGATGAACCTGTTGAATTGACTATCGGTATTCTAATAAAACCGCTGATATTGAAAGATCCTATTGCTTTCTCTTTCAGGATCCAAATGGTTAAAATTATTCCTTCGTAGACACAAAAACATTGCAGTTCGAACGTCGCAAAATATTGGAAAGAGTCGCTTGGTTACAGTTCAACAAATCGAAGGTTGGTTTACCAAAGTTGAAGCTCATTTTCGTGATAACACTCTTTTTGAAATTCTGTCTGACCCGAGAAGAGTATTCAACGCAGACGAGATTGCCTTCTTCTTATTCCCCAGAGAGAAGCGGGTCCTTGCGGAAAAAGGATCCAAAATCGTTCACACTGTTTCCGGCAATAATGAAAAAGAGAATATTACGTCTCTAATCTGCGCAAATGCAGCCGGAGAATTAGCGCCACCAATGTTGGTGTTTAAATATGAACGCGTGCCGCATATTCTTGCCCAGTCAGTTCCCCAAAAATGGGGAATCGGTAGATCAGAGAACGGGTGGATGACGTGCGCCTCATTTTATGAGTATGTAGGTAATGTTTTCATACCGTGGCTTGATACGACTGATATTCAACGTCCGGTGATACTTTTTGTCGATAGTCACGTCAGCCATATGAGCCTTCATCTGTCTCCATTGTGTAGCGAAAATGGGATTGAATTGATGGCGTTATACCCCAACTCAACTCATATCTTACAACCAATGGATGTTAGCGCTTTTCATCCAATGAAATCTATTTGGCTCTCTGAGGTTAGGGAGTTCCGCTTGGCTAATGAAGGTCGACGGTTATTGCTTAACGAATTCGCACCGCTTTTAAAAAAAGCTCTGGCTCGACTCTCCACCGCAACCTTTATAAATGGATTTGTGAATTGCGACCTTGTCCCTTTTGGATTTGAAAATGTGAAATTCTTTCAGAGAAAGCAGAAAAAAGAAATGAGAAACATCAAAGATCGTAAAGCATTGATAAATACTCAAAGAGTAATACAAGAAAACATTGACGCAAGCGTTCTTGAAATTTTTATATAATTTCCAAAATTGAGCTAACCAAAGCTGGACGGACTCGGAAAAATTGGAAAAATTAAGACTTCCGAGCTGTATATGATAGACGGGGGTTGGTAAAAATGTTTTCTATTGAAGGAGTCAGATTATTAAATTTTATAAATATTACAATTCGAGTTTTAAAAAAAAGTGACGTTAAAATATTCACGAATAAAAAAAATAACACAGAAGGAAAGAAGTTCCATTGTTTATTTGTAGACGTGAATGGTGACTTTTTAGAAGCGGTGTCATTTTTTGAGCAAATTTATGATCGATTCGAAGTAAACGAAGTGTATAAATTATCTAAATTTAGGGTGCGTCTACAGTTTGCGTCGCCCGGGTGAGAAAATCTGATAAATTAGCGTTACTGCGGGAGAAATGGCACTGAAATGTGTATTTTAAGATGAAGTAGACCTTCCTTTCTCTGTATACATAATATGTAGCATGAAACTTCCTTCTGTGGAATGCAATGAAGTTGCAAAGTTAGTCAGCCAAGCGGTGTTCACTTTCGATGTAAAAATTTATAACGTGTTCAGAATCAGGTATACGAAGCACTGAACGGATTATGAAAATTGTAGACCAAATTTTTGGAGGATTTTGATTTTATATCAATGGTGAGTACATTTATGACTGTCTTCATTAATATTTATTCCAAATAATGCCCTGTATATTATAGGAGATCCATATTTTCAAGTGACGCGAACAGTAATCCAACTTTATCATGGTTCACAGTTAGCATAGCCTCTATGATGCAAACTGTGAACGAATGAAAGTAGAGTACCCGATTTGTGTCACGCTCTAGTTATTTTTCGAATTTCCGCAGTTCTCTGCGTAATAGTTGATTCTATCATTTTATTTAGCCCTGGTGGCCTTACCTCAGTCAATTTTAAGTTCCTATCATTCAATTTATAGCCCTGGTGGCATTCTCTTAAAATGAATTTCGTATTTGTACTGCAGGCGTCAACGTCAAAGTCCTCAGCTTCGTATTCCCCTCAAAAAGTTGAGAGATGCCTGAAAATTGTTCAAGAAAAAAGCATGAGCGCATCGGCAGCGGCGAAATTATTCAACATCCCCAGAACAACCATCAGCAGTAAGATAAATGGTCAGAGGCCTCTGCAGAAATGCAGACGAGGGCCGGATCCTGCCTTGGGTGAGTGATTGTAAAATCTCATGTAATCTACCGATCATTGTAGGCGTACATTTCGTGCTTCCTTTTTTTATTAATTTTCATACCGATAGATCATCACTCTTGTAAGATACATGTGAAATGTTTCAGGGTGGGAGAACGAAGAAACGATTGTTAAATGGATTTTGGAATGTGCAAACAAAGGGTTTCCAATCAAACGAAGGCACCTACAATTCACTGTTGAAGCTGTATTGAAAAATGTACCGAAAGGCACGTCGACCGGTTTCAAGAATAAGCCGGTGAAGGGTTGGTACACAAAATTTCTGAGAAGACATCCTGTCATCAGCGAAAAGAAAGCAGAATATTTGAGCGATTCTCGCGCATCGGTCACGGAAGAGTCCATACGTCAATGGTTCACACGAACAGAAGTGATTCTGAGGGAAGAAAATGCTGAGGATATTCTTCTCGATCCAGCCAGATTATTCAATTGCGACGAAACTGGCGTCTGGCTTAATCCTATGTCCGGGAAAGTGTTGGCAGAAAAAGGCAAGCCAGTTTATGCTCTGAGCCCTACCTCAAGTACTATTTTATCCGGAGAAAAGATCAATTATCTGGCGATCTTTAAGTATTATTTTATCCGGAGAAACCGTCAACCATCTGGATATCCTTCAGAGTAAAAATATTATTATCCAAAGATCTGGATGAGTTCGATTTATTATTTTAGGAATCCTTTCGTGATTTAAATGTCGACGATAAATTATTGAATTTTGTGACCATTACAGTTCGAGTGTTAAAGAAAACCGAGTTAAAATCGTTCAAACAAAAAAAGGACCCTACGTCCGACGGAAAAAGATTAATCTCCTCCTACTTGATTCCAATGGTGACTTTCTAGAAGCCGTGTCCTTTTACGAAATATTTAATACGAAATTTGAAGAAGAAAAAGTATATAAACTTAATAAATGTAGTCTACAAGTCCCACAAGAGTCAGTTCATAGCGTTAATAGTATCAATGCGATGAAAAATTTTATTTACTATCATACATATTCAAACTTTGGAAATATTTTCAGTAAAAATTTCAGTCATACCTCTGGAAATTGTAATTACCGAGACGACGATTGTACAATCAATAAGTTCCGCTCATTAAATCCTCGGAACATCCTAAGCACCCTTTCTCATAAATGTAGGGTTAAACTTCACTTTTCAGCTTCCGGATCGTCGATTTGTGCACAACTCACCTCCGATGCTATGTACGATACGTACATTTATATGCTCTGTCACTCTTTTGACTTCTAAATTGGTTTTATTCTCTCTTATTGGGGCGGAGATCGAACTGTTTCTCTCCGCGTGTTATTTGTGATTCGGGACTTTTGAATACCCACTCGTGATGAACTTCTCTTTTATCTCAGGGCTTGGGGCACATCCCGATCATTGCTTTTACCCGATTGCTGATTTTTATTTCTTTTATTACTCTGATTATTTTATTTTTCTGATCGGATGTGTCACCCCCCCCCCTTTTATTGATTTTATTGGCCCATTGATTGCCACATTTTCTTATTTCGGGACTGGGCTAAGTCGCCAATTTGCGCACCCCTCCCTCTTCTATTTATCACTTGATTGATTTTATTGATTTACTTATTTCTCCGAGTTGAGTTATTCATCCCGTAATTTTTTTTCTCCTATTTCGTGAAAGGAGGTTCGATCTCCTATCCGTCTTTCCCTACCTGGGATAATTTTATGCTGAGGGTTACATTCCCTCGAGTTCATTACTCTTTCGATACTCAAAATCGCTGATGTGATTGTTCCACGGATTTATTGAGTAGATTTGGCCTTTTATTGTCTTTATTACTATAATTTATGATGTTTTGACACGCTTTTATTTCTATTTTACCCAAAATGCGGATTTTTGTGTCATTCACTGTCTGTTTGAGTTGATTTTTATTTTATTCGTGAGCTACCTGAATAAATTTTCCTTGTCCCCCTTTACTCTATTGTTTATTTATTATTTCACCGTCTTTAGGTCTGCTGAATATGCCCTATTTAAATTCAGCTAGAGGGTGGATATTTTTTAAGCACGCGCATGTCCTTCCTCGAAAGCGCAAATATCGTAGTCCACTATTACGTCCGGGACTTCTGTACTTTCTCTCAGAGACTGGATTGAAGTTATTTCCCGTATTTACCAAAATTTATACCTTTCGGCCTAGTTTTGAGCATTTCTAGGCCCATACAAAATTAAAAAATGTTCTGGCATCCCACTTGTTATCAACAAGCAGTCTGCAATCAATAAGGGAAGGTTCCGAATAGGATTTGGTAAGTATATACTAACAAAATTAGAAACATCTGACTTGGCGGTCGCTGAGCTGGTTAATCGCAAGACAGAGGGTTTCCTACTCTATTGTAATCTGTACCTATACGATCTGTTTCGCAAAAAAGAAAGTTATTTCGTTAAAAATGTTTCATTTACCAATTGCTGTGAACAAACGTTGACTGATGTATTCGAAAATCTATCGCTGAGTTTTCTGTGCAATGAGCACAAGAACGGCGTATGAGACAGTATGAACGGGAGCAGAATAGATCTCTGAAGCAGCTTTTGAAAAAAAAGAAGAGGGCTTCAAAAGTATGTGCTTCGTAACTTTTTGTGATTTTGATATTAGTCATTAGATACTGTTTATTTCAGAAATATATTTTACGTAACTGGCAAACAATTCTCATAAGGTAAATGCACCAATGGTGGACACTGCACCAATAGTGGACACTTCTATTTCCATTTGTAACGGTTTTTTGGCAACACTGACGATACAATCGAGAGCTCGGAGTATACTGTTTACATGAATGCATTCAGAAAGCCAAAAGGAATATTTTGTACTGTGAATTTTTTTTTTTCTCTCTCAATTTGAAGCCGGCGTGATTTATGGTAATTTCTTACGAATCAATTAACATGAATTGCCATTCCAAAATTTTATAAAACTTTTATCGTTCGACATCACTGGAACTTCAGAAGTAAGTGTTCTTTTATTTCATGCGCCCAAATGAGACTACTAACCAAAAAGTGTGGTGCAACGGAGCCGACGTAGCTTCGAGGAACCAGATTGAAGATACAATTAGCGATAATGACGCAATTAATGAATCTCGACGAAAATGAACTCGATGTCGTAGCAACATTTCTCAGGGTCTCCTGAATGATACACTTGGAAAACAATGCGGGAATACCATAATGATGAAACTTTCAACATGGAAATGAATTGGATCGATTTTATTTAATTCATAAATAATATTGGTAGGCGTCGATTAGAGTGTATGTGTATAGGTATATGTACATTATTAATACTTCGAGAGGACTTGGTGTGACAAAAGCAGGTAGATGGGAGGTCTTTCTTCCTTGAGAAGTCTTACCCAATGTTCTTAAATCGTCAGACGTGACGCAATTGACGCTAGAAGTTGAGTTAGTGTTGAGAAGAATGAAATTGACATATGAATTCCAAAATTTTTGCCGCAAAATGGATTAGATTGATTTTATTTCCCCTGTAAATGATCGTGCATTTTTGGTACTTTGAGAGAACTGAGAGGTCTTTCTTCCTTGGGAGATCTTAATCAACGTTCTCTCATTGTCAGACGTGCGGCGGCGTAATTGACCCTAGAAGTTGAATAAATGCGCTAAGGAGAATGCAATCGATGTTTAAATTTCATAATATTGCCAGCAAATTAGATTTCATTTATTTTAATTCTTCCACAAGTGATCTTGGTACTTGTAAGCGTTGAGTAGATTATGTATACGTGTGTGTGTATGAATTTTTAGTACTATGAGAGGACTCGTTGTGACTAAAACTGGTAGCTGGATGGTCTTACCCAATGTACTACCATAGTCAGGGTAGTATAAAAGGATGTCTCAAAATTCTTCCAAATAGAAATGAGCGATATTAGAGCTTTCACGTGTAGAATGGTACAGAGATTTCCATTCACTCATAAGAGCTTAGATTTATTTGAAATTTCGAATTTCTGTGCCGCTGTTTTGTCGGTCTCAGGAGTCGATTCAGCCAAACAACGCGACCTTCCATTTTGTCAGTTTTCGATTTAAATTTAAGATGAGTGTAAAATTTTTCAAATTTCTTTTTTTTTTTTCAGAGAATAACGGTAATATTGACGTCGCTCCTAACGTTTCGTTGTCGGAAGTTGATTGTGCCGAAAAAGGTGACCTTGCATTTTCTAGTTTTCCATTCTAATCTATGATGAGTGTGAATTTTTTCAAATTTTTCTCTTCTTTCAGAGAACAACGGCAATATATTGAAAGAAAAATACGGTACAGACATCCGCAGATGAGGATCTGCCGATGCCGCTATTATAGCATCAAAGAAATCCTCCGTCCATTCAAAGTGTGCAAAAAAGTGCTCCGCTGGTAAAGTATCTGACGGGTCATCAACTGATTCAGAGAGTCAAAAAGAGGATGAAATTACACAAAATATCGACAGCAACGAACTAATAATTGTTAACAAGAAAATATTAGAGAAGAAGAAAACGTATGATAAAAAGTATGCGTGTAAGTTTTGTTTGAAGAAATTTTCATCTAAACTGCCCCAACACTGGTTCCTAAAACATAAAAATGAAGCGGAGATGAAACATCTTGAAAGCCTTGAGAAAAATTCCAAAGATCGCAGACTTCTCATTGGAAAGATGAGGAACGAAGGTAGTTGCATGTTTAATAAAAATGCAATTCGAACTAACAAGGGACAAATAATTACAAAAAGACGAGTCACGACAGACAATGTCGATGTGTCAAATTATTCGCCCTGCCCATTATGCCAGGCGTGGTTCAAAGTTAGTTATATAAATCGCCATAAGAAAATCTGTCCCGTTCTTCAAAACGAAGACCTAAATCCGGATGACCCAAGATACATTGAAATGTGTGGCAACTTCAGACAAAAATCTGTGCTAATGGTGCCAGCATCGCAGGAGGCTAATATTCACCTAAAACAAAATGTACTATCAACAATGAAGGTAGACCATAAATTTAATATTCTGAGAAACGATGAGGCAATTGTAGAACATGGAAAAAAAGAACATGATATGACCGGAAGTATTAATGAAACACCAAATATGGTACATTGTATTGCTCAAAAGATGCGGGTCCTAGCTCGGTTTCTCGAAGAAGCTAGAAAGCTATGCGGTAGCGAGTCTCGCACATTATTGTCTTTGCTCAAGACTAAGCACACTTCACTTGTCATTGATACACTTAAAAAATTGGAAGAGTACGATGAGGTGACTCAGATGTTCAACACGCCTAGCACAGTTTGAAAAGTAGTGCAGAGCTTGAGAAAAGTTATTTTTCAAAACGAAGGTTATGCGCTGGAACAAGATGATGATATCAAATATAATGAACTTTCTGCGTTCCTCATAACATTCAACAATCAATATGAACCTTTTGGTAAAGCTGCTCTCAGAACGTTGAGGACACAAAAATTCAACAAACCATTGAGACTCCCATGACATCAAACTTATGAATGAGTACTTGCAGTAGTGATGTTAAACGGAGCTCCGGGACCGGATTTCATCTGGAGAAATGTGATCCGGATCACAAATGTTCCGGATCCTTTTTATCCGGAGCAAATAAAGAATATCCGGATATCCGCTCGAACTTGAGCAATCGTAATTGTAACGAAAAGTTCTGCAAAAAGGTATCTCTTATACATCATGAATAGGAACTTTTCTGCAGATTCTTGTTTTGTGTATTATCATCATGACTGTTTGTCGTTTACGTTTACTCCAGCAGTCCAGCTGCATTGCTGACTACTGCAGTCCAGCCTATGAGTGTGAGAACTGAAAACCGTTATCCTTGCCTTATTAGTGGGCTCGTTACCACGTTGTTCGCCGTTCGGGTACAAACGGGTACATAATAGAATTAGAGGACGAACGTTGGAGGTTGGACTTATAATATATAATAATGAACCGAACAGTATCTGGAAAAGAATATGCTGTGAAAATAACGTTGTACATTGAAAGCTCCCAGCAGCAAAGAGTATTTAAAACTATACCTTCTACCTGGAAACTGATTATTGCATTTTTTAAATAAACGTAAACTGTGAGTATCAATTTGGAATTTGAAATTTTGTTTCATGTAGAATGATAAACTTATGCCAGAAACAAGGCTTGTGCATCAAGATAAACAATAATATTAAACCGTACCGTTTCCTGTTCGTTCTCGAGAAAATTCTCCCGAGTCATCCGACTATTGGAATTGAATCAGGTTCAGTTTTCTACTGTAATCTATTTGGTCTCAATCCTTTAGGTTCGAATTTGGACGAAAACCTACTTTTCGATATTCTTCATCGTATATATGTAAAATTGACGCTCGATTGGGAAGGCATTCACGACGCGAAGAAGACATTCATGAAAATAACTGGCGGCTTAATTCATGGCCGAGGTCTTTCAGAGAGCGTCCTCAGCAGTTGGTTGCTTGGCATGCCAACTGCTGTCCACATTTCAGCTGCACTTGAAGATTTTGTTCGGCAAAGTTTCGAATACTCGGCGCAACACACTGACTACACGCGTTCAAGAGTAGAGCGTTACCATAAAGATGGGGCAATACTCCGTGATTGGCTGAAAGAGTAAAACCCATTTCCTGAACACCCGGCAATATTTTCCATTGCGACTGGTGTTGTTGCGAAAGAAGGGCTGAAAATAAATTGTCATACAGCGTATGCCAAGGGAAAGGTTACTATGATGAAGATGGTCGGACAATCCTATAACAAGACCATTAAGCTCAGTGAGAAGGCAACCACTCTTACATCTTCGTTACCAGCAATAAAAAATGAAAAAGGTACGACAGTGTGTGCTGATCCACTTCTCCTTTTTCAACGGATTGGCTTATCCCAACACCGATCGAGCGAAGAACAGCTTCAGGACATTCTAAGTTATGAACTCGCTCCCTACCCACTCGCTATCTTTGACTCAAATGGAATGCGGCATTCCAACAAAGCATCTTTGTATGGAATCTTCCCAAAATGCGGCGATGTGACACCAAATGCTGGCGACCAATACGTCATTGATGGAGGATTCCTATTACACCGAATGTTGTGGAAAACGGGACAAACGTTTGAAAATATTTGTGACGTATATTATAAATACATTACAAACCATTTCAAAGGAGAAGTTACTGTAGTTTTTGACGGTTATCCCGAGCTCAGCCTCGAGGGATGGGAGAGGCAACGTCGGTCTGCAGTTGCAACTCCGGATATATTCTTCAGCAAGGATACAGTGTCTGTTGTAAAACAGGAATTTATTGTTTCTCAATAATTCTAAAAATAAGGCGTCCTTCATTTCTATGCCGGGGTGATAAGTTTAAGCCGTGAAGCGCTTAAGTAGCAGAAGTAGCCGATATTTTGTCCGCTTTTAAGCTAGTCCTTAGCAGCTAATCAATATTCCAATTAAGCTAATAGCCTGCCAATAGCCAATCAGGAATGGCTGCTTTTTAGATTCCAGCCCAGCCAACAGCCAACACACATAAATGCAGAACGTGCGTTTCTACTTTCTAGTTCTCATCGAGTCATTGCAGCAGTGCAGGCTGTGCAGCAGCCAGTAGGTCAGACAGATCACAGATGACAAATTAATATTACTCATTATCTTGAATTCTATTCTTGATTCTTGAACGGTTGATGCGGTAATGCCACTGGTTCCCGGCTTCCCGCTTAATGTTACCGAAGGCTTGAAGCTTGTTCTCGATACTCGTGTTTTCTTGAATTTGGAAAAAGTGAAAACCATTCTTCAATCTTCATCTTCAACCCTTTCAAGTGTTTGAATTTTGATTATTTGTTGATGATATTCAATGATTGATTTACTAATGATTACGGTTGTACGGCAATATGGCTACGGATCGATAGAGTATTAATGATAGCTTGACCAGCGTACTACCGGAAGGACCAGATGTCCTACTTGTCCTACCCATCGTACAATGTACTAGCGCTCCTGTATACGTTTTAAGGGCTCAATCAACGTGCGAATGAGTTCAGTGTTGCCTGTAGATTACTGGGAAGAAAAAAGTAATCGATTCGGTTAATTAGGAGCGAAGTTACATGAGATTTCCTGAATAAACATTCCAATTTTATTTCTCCAACGTGGTAACTTTGATTATTTCGACGATGCATGATATCGTTCGTGATATGAGGTTGTTCTCGCCGGATTTGAATTCTCCGCGTTATTTTGATGAATTCGAAAAAAAAAAATATGATTTTATCTTTATTTTTGAACGTTTTATGATTAAAAATGAATATTAACAGTCGTGTATCAACAAGAGCTACGATTTTTGACAAACCAAATGCAGATGAGCCGTGGAGTTTTAGTATTTTTGGAGAGAACCATAAGAACGCACGATGTTATGGTGTTATCAAGAAGATTACCGGTCCACAAGCTAAGAAAGTGGCTTATGATCTGTGGGATATCGATCAAAGTATTACTAAAATAGCTTTGTAAGATTTAGAATTGTCTCATTCAGGTGAGAATTTTTATATTTTGTTTTACTTTCTGTACGAATTTTCCAACGAAATGAACGACAAGTCCCCTCCCCCCCTGAGAAAATGATCATAAATTCACAATCGTGTACTTTTTTCAATAGATAACGATAACTCGATCTTGAGCAATAATTCTGATGCTGATAAATGTAACGAATCCAGTCAAGTTGGCAGATTTAGTCGTGGTACGTAAATTATCCTATCAAAGAAAATCAACGATACGTCAAGACATTCTCTAATACATTCTCTTTGCCGTGAATATGATCAATCATTTATGTTCGCATCTTCCTTCTTTGATAGATGGTAATGTTTCAAACGAAGGCAACAATACCAATGACGAAAAGAACGAATCTAGTCAAGCTCGTGAATCCAAATCTGGTCAAAATGGTGAATCCTATTAACTATAGTAAAGTTCAGTTTAACAGTGATGAGTTATACCTGTTGGAGAAAGGGTTGAAATTTGGTCTCCCTCCCCTTAAGAACCAAGAGACACTGGCCAACGTAGTAGCTGACCTGACAGTCAAAATTGGACCGGGAGTGAATATTCAAAAAAAGTGCGCCGAAATGGTTTGCAACACTCCCCTCCCCCGCATAAGTAATGCCTGTAGTGAAGTGATTAAAGGATTAAAGAGGAAGGTGAGGGAGGAGGGCTTAATCCTTACTAAGGCGGATAAAAACAAAGCCGTAGTGATTATGGATAAGTCCTCTTATGTATCTGGGGTTCATGAAGTGCTGGAACAATGTGGCGCTAAGGAGAATAGCGTCTTCTGTTTCCCCAGTTTCGTCAAAGAGGTGAGGAACACTATTAATAATTGTAGTGGAGACACATAAATTTTGGAAATTGAACCGATACGGTGACGTGTTAATGATGATAAGCAGGCCAGTTAAGTTGAAAACTCTCGCCACCACCGAAAAAACATTGTAAATCTTTCAAAATGACCGGAAGGGATGATTTTACGACATTTGGGAAATAGAATGTAATGACCATGAATAAAAACTCCATTTGCTAATGCGTAGTCTCTCGCTAGCATGACATAGCCTCACGCAAATCTTTGACGAGGGTGATTTTTTGATACACCCATTTCTTTTGACATCGTATGATTTACATTGTCTAAAAAGAGACCAAATCACCCCCTGTAGAAACAACTGTTTCAAAATATTTCATATACATCTCGTACTATGTTTGAGCGGATACCAACTAACATATTTTACCATTTCGATGATGGAAGGGTGGAAGCGGGAAGGGAAATCGTACGAGTAGCAAAGTACAGCCGCGTTCAACGAAGAATGTAGATACATATGTACAATAATGTACAAGGAATGGGGAAAGGAAGGTATCTCGTCCTGCACACATCTCGAGTATAGATATGGTACAATACTGCGTTCATACGAATGAACCAACGAACAAAAACCAGTTTCACGGTCACGAATATACGATCTTCCGTAGACAGCTACACTACTCGTATAGGGCTTTTCCATGTCGGCGCATTGCATACGTATTCTCCTACGTGTTATCGAAATGGTGGTATTTCTAACATTGCTCTTATGGCAAACTACTCCACAATGAAAATGAGTATGCAATCCAGCAACACCCATAAGAGCAATGTTAGAAATACTACCATTTCGATAACACGTAGGAGAATACGTATGCAATGCGCCGACATGGAAAAGCCCTAAGATTCGAACGATTCGATAGTCGTTCGCAGTCGCGTCGTTCAAGTTTCTTTTGATATCAGGAATGATTCGAGCGCTATACCGGTTGCGGTCCGTAGATTATAAATATTATTATCAGAATGAATTTTTCGTCTGATTTCGTCATTTTTCATTATGTAGTTTATTATTAATGAATAGAATTCTAAATGAATTCTAAAATATGATCGACCATGCCATCAATTGAACAGTTGGAAACTAGTTTGGGAAAAGTTTCGGATAAAATCAAAATCGAAGAAAAGTCGTACAGGCTTACAATTCCTAGCGGAAAATACAACGAATTTTTGAAGATTATCAAAGAAAATGGCATAGATTTCTCCGTCCGAAGGTCGTCAGCTACACGTAAATATTTTAAGATAATTGTACTCATAATTTTTCGTTAGTGGATATGGTAGTAATGGTTATTTTTACCTTTCTTCTGCATCTAGGTTGCAGAAAAAACTCTCGTTTGCTGTGGAGTTCCAAAAATATTAAATATTTCGGGATTCCGTTCACCGTGCACAATATTACACTTGAAAATTGTGTAGTCGGTCCGAAAAAGTCACTACCGGCGAGCTCATTACCCGCAAAAGTAAGAATCGGCTCGTAGTATTCCTGATTAATTTCATTTTTGTCTTACATTGAGAAAATATTATTCCTTTCATTTTGTTACATAGAATGATCATCCTAGAGAAAAACAGAAACGTTTCCGGGTCCAACCGAGTAAGAAGTTAGGTGGTTCAGCAATAATGAAAGTGATTGAAGTAAATACTTTTCCAGAGTTTTATATTCCAAATATACGGCGTGCACGACTATCTATCATATATACGTGGTAAGCTATATGTATCGCGTAAGGGTAAGGATACTTCCCCAAAGAATGTAGAAGTGGGCGAGTAGTCTTTGTCCCCAAAGAAGGAAAAGACCACACCGAACCACAGGGCTATAGACCCATCACCCTACTTTCCGCCCTCGGAAAAGTGTTTGAAAGGCTCCTGAACACCATAGAGGTTGAACACTTTGATGATATGCAACCTTTCTACCACCGTCAGTTTGGTTTTCGCCAAGGTGCCGGAGCCGAACAGGCAGTCCACAAGGCTGTAGACCACTACCGCGGAGCACTAGCCCAACACAAGGCATTTATATATTTTGTAAAGTGTTTTGCGTTAAGCAAAGTTATATTTATTAAAGTGTTTCGTATTAATCGATTTTTCCGTCATTAACGAGCAAAATCAAAAAGTTATAGTCGTAAAGTGTTTCGTATTAATCAAAGTTAGTTAAATGGGTTTTGTATTAATCGATTTTTCTGACGTTAACAAAACTATTTCATCTCAAACCATCCAGATCAACATGCCTTCCCCTGTGAGTTATCTTCATGATTCTTTTTCTGTTATGCAGATTCTCAGATCTAAAGTAATGATGAGGATGATGATGATGGATCTTTTGTATATCTTTAGAACCCATATGTGACCTGCGATGAGAAAAGGATGCTCATTGCCCACTGACAGGAACACCTTTTCTCTCTGATTAGATGTCCAGTCAGAGGGAAATGGAGTTCTTGCGTCAATAGACAATGAGCATCCTTTCCTCATCGCAGGTCACATATACTATCTCAAGCCCAAGTAGAGATTTAGGAAGACCTCCTCAAACGTCATCATCAGAGTACACGCGTCGAATGAACCAGTTAGGAAGAGGAACAGTAGGATATAAAGCAAGGTATGAGGACTTTGGTCCTTCTGCGCATGCGTAAGTCCGGCTTTTGACGGCGATTGATCTTTCTGTCTCTGTCTATATGACGGCGATCTCTTTCTAAGAAGGTTTGTCCGGCTATAAGATGTCGCGGCGGCGATCTTTTTTGTACGAAAGTTTGTCCGGCTGGCTATTTGACGACGCTGGCTATTTGACAATGCGATGATGTCTTTTTTTCTAAATTATGACCGTATCGGGTGTTGTATGTAGATGTATTTGTAGGTATATGGGGAAATAAAATTAATTTTACACCTCGAGGGTGAATAATTATTACGAATGTTGTTTTTTTAATTAAGAATACCGCTTTTTTGGGGGGTGTTTGATTGACACTCGTGGAGATAAAGAGTTTCATTAATTCATTTTTGTGGGTGATTCGATCAGAAATGAGTACTCTGCTTATATTTTTGGTTGGTTTGCTCGATATGAAAAAGAAAAAAGACATGTATAAAGGGAGATAGCTAGTGCAGCGGAAGTTATGTGCGTGTGTAATGGGTTCCCTTAATTTGATCAATCAAATGTAACCAAAGGTAAAAATCGCCAAGCCACCTCCAAAAAAAGTTACTGTTCTCGTCACTCTTACTTTTGTCGTCGAGAAAGCTCCTCGCTTCGACTTTGCATGATTTACTATTCTGTTGTTTCAAAATTATTTTGTTTCCGCAGAGTTGGTGATTTGTGGAAAAAGATTGTTCTTACCTATTCGTTTTCTTTTTGCCTTTTTCGTGTTGTTTTATATTTTTTTTTCGTGTTTCATCATGCCTTTTGTTACTTTATATATGATGATTTTGTTAAAATTGAAATTGTTGTCAAAAAATAAATCGCGCGCGGCCCTGTGTATCTGCGATCAAATTATAAATCATCCGCAGTATCGCAGTGAATTTGGAGTGAAAGACGCACCGAAGCAATGCCCATCTCATCTGGGATTACAGGCGAGGATGTGTAAAGCGTACCATTTGGTAAACATCATACAACGTTTACTCTATTTGACGATGATTTAAGCGCGTTATTTCCTCATATGTCGCTGAATACCTTAAGGGCAGTGTACGAACCGTCGATTGTAATGTGGGCCGCGGAGGTTGAACTCGATTTGCGTGATTATTTCGAGCGCGTATTTAACCTCCGATCGGACGTTGGCCACGCGAAATGGAAGAAACATCTTCTCAAATTGTGCGCAGGAATCAGAGGGTCGAATTACAAAGACACGTACAAGTATTTGTTCGACCCGGAATGGATCCTCGAGTCATTTGAGTACAAATACGACTCCGTACACTGCCTGGATCTAGGTGGTGTCAAACAGGGATACGTTGAGCGAAGACCGATGAGTATTAGCGAAATTAATCATCGTGATACGGTCGGTATTATGTTTACCAAAGAAGATTTGGAATCCGTATGGATTTCTTTTTAGAGATCGCTTTGCAGTCGTGGTTCCCTTTTCCTGTCACGTCGATGGAGTCGATGGTCGCTGATCGTATTTCTTCTACACCCGCATTTCATCGCATCGCATAAATCCATGTTCGAGCCGATACGACGAACGAGGTAAATTATCGCGAGTATGTGTTTATTCGTAGTAAAAATGCCGCGTAGTGGTGTGACGAAGGTGCTCTCGTTAAAAGACATATGTTTACAAAGTATAAGTGGGTTAGCAGAACATTATATTCACGGTGAATTGGTCGGTTATTCCCCCTATACTTTGACCTTGAACGATTTTCTCGGTATTTACGAATTGTGCGTCGACGTTGTAAACTTTTTTTCGAAAGAAGAAAATAATAATCGTTTTTTTTACGAGCGTATTATTTCTCCGTTAAAAGTATTCGACGATCGTTTTTTAGGAGGTTGTTTTACGGGGGAGGAGGATACGTTAATTTATCTCAATTTGTTCGAAATTCGAACCATAATTCGGAATTTATGCGCGAATATCGACGATAGATATTTTCGTACTTTTCACGTTATTAAAGACGTTTACGTAAAACGCGGAGTAATTGATATTTTAATCGCACCGCGTGAACTTTCTTCGGGTGAAATGAAATCATTTTTCTTTTCGATCTGCGGTCATGATACGCTTATGAAGTTTCATCTTGCTCGTATGCTTCAGTTGTGAGGAGAAAAAAAAAAAAAGTAAAAGTTTACGAGTGAAGATGGAGCCTCGTAATATCATCGACGTTATTCAAAAAATTTCGTCTCACCCTGAGAAAGCTTCTAGATGGATCAACGATCGCTTCCCTATCGTTAGTAACGGAACATTGAGGTGTGCAGCAAATAGACCTGTAGTTCGCGCGAAAGATTTAGTGCCGAATGTAATTTACAATGTTTTGTGTAAACATTTCGAACAACTCTGTTTTCTGCTTGTGTTAAATGATGTCGCGATTAAAGTTCCGCGAGAACAGTTTTTTCTATCGTACTTTGTTTTTTTTGACGGTAAAAAACTTGTAAATATTCATCCGAATTGGAGTCGTAAAAATAATCGTTTTTGTTTTTGTAAAAAAAATTGTGTAGAATGCACTTGTTTCGCGGAGAAAAGTTCGGATTATTTCTATTGCGAGTGTTTGACTTCGTTTAGAGTGCCTACTGTAGATATAGATTTAACTTTCCGTATATTCCGCTTAAAGTACTCCGGTGACAGGGCGGTCGAAGAAGAGAGTGAGTCCTATCACTCCAATTCTTCGTCGGATTTCGATGACTAATATTAAGAATTATTGTGTTTATGTTAGCGGTGACGATATCCAGCGTCCCTTTTGTTTATACTTGTAGCGATAATTTTAAACTTCGCACGATCGAGTCTGCGAATTTTTTAGCCAATCTTCAAGAATATGTCGATGTTGTAGAATTTTGGTGATAATAAAACGATTCGACTAAACCATTTTTCTTTTTCTTTGATAACAAAAAAAAAAAAAAAAAAAAAAAAAAAACAATACCTTCAGATTTAACAAAACTGAGGACAGAAGGATCGAGTGAGTACAGATGAGTTCGCTTCGACGTGTGGTTGTGTTAATTGTTTGCTTGCGAAATTGAAGTCATGAATGTGTCGAGTGAACCGATCGAAGAAGAAGAAACAGCTGATGGCAATTGGTTTGTATGGTGGAGGCGCAATCTCCACAGACGCAGAAAAAAAATCAGGTACGACGAGAATTTTATTCGTCCTCCCCATTAGGCAAGAGTAGAAAGACTACAAAGCCGGTTATATTCGATTTTCTTTATAGAGTTAGCAAAATCGTATTGTTCGTGTTAATTACGCTGGTCTTGAGTATACTCATCGCTTCATCATTATTGATAGGAAAGAAAGGTAAGCCAAATTGTACGATCGCGTAAAGACGGGTGGAAGTATTTTTATTATTATTAGCGTAATTTTTATTACAGTACTATCCGATTCGAGGGAGTCTCTCCTTGCTAAGGAAAGCTCGATTACAGCATCATATTCATTACCACCATTAGTCGCCCCAACAAAGGCGGTGATCATTATTTCTTCACTTTCATCTCCTTCTTCACTGCGAGAAATGACGACGAATCAATTAAATTTAGCAGAAAGTACATCGTCTACCCCCCATACCTCTCATCAATCGACACCTTTCACGATGCGAGAAATGACAACGAATCAATTAAATTTAGTAGAAAGTACATCGTCTACCGCATCTACCTCTCATCAATCGACACCTTTCACGATGCGAGAAATGACGACGAATCAATTAAATTTAGTAAAAAGTACAACGTCTACCCCCCGTACCTCTCCTCGATCGTATCTTTCCACAATGCGAGAAATGACGACGAATCAATTAAATTTAGTAGAAAGTACATCGCCTACCCCCCGTACCTCTCATCAATCGACACCTTTCACGATGCGAGAAATGACGACGAATCAATTAAATTTAGCAGAAAGTACAACGTCTATCCCCCGTACCTCTCCTCGACCGTATCTTTCCACGATGCGTGAATTGACGATGGATCAATCAACTTTAGTAGAAAGTACATCGACTCTGAATTCTCTTCCTCCTCCATCCCCCACGCTTGAAGATTGTAGCGATCTTGGGGGAAAGTGCCCCATTTATAAAGATGTAGTTACACCAGAGTCGAGCCCATCAACTCGAGAATCATCTTCCTCAGTTCTTCCTCTCACCTCTTCTATCCCATCGCCTCCCTCGCGAGATTGCAACGAGCTCGGAGCCAAGTGCTCGATTTATAATGATGCTGTCACTCCAGAGTCGAGACCGTCGACGTTTTCCTCAGTTCCCTCTCTTCCCCCTCCTCCCACCTCTTCTACCCCATCACCTCCTTTGGTGGATTGTAACACGTTAATTATATTGATAGACGAAATTTGGGGGCTCCCTTCGGAAATATGAGTCTCGTTGCTAGGATACGAGTCCTTTTGAAATCCGAGGAGTTCGCGAACCGAATTGGGTGGGAATATAATTTCGCGATCGCTTCTCATTTCAATTTTCATCGTAGATGGGTTTATCGCTAGGTTAAATTCGATATTCGAGTTTTTAGCTTCTCGTTTGAGAAATTCGTTGAGTTGAGCGATTTCATAGCTGCCCGTCGGAATTGTAATCAATTTTTTGTGTTTTGTAGGGGGAGGGGTAGGTGGTTGAAACGATAACTCTTCTTCTCCCGTTTTGATATTCATCGATGGCGCTTCTTTGAACGACTCGGTCGATGTATTCTCTCCAGGCTTCAATGTTTTTGTATTGGCAAATCCCAGTTGAGATAATAGGACACCTCGTGATTCGCGAATTGCGCAATTTGACTTTAGTTTAATTTTCTTTTCCGCCGCGACAAACGCTAGGTCAAATTCAATCGTACTTTTACTCGTTGCCAGTTGTTTGTCTACGTACGTTTTAAATTCCGTTAGAAGATATTTGCCCGCTGGAATTTTTATTTGTTTAGGAGGTAGATCGGGAGAAGATACAGTGTTGCCAAACTCGATCACATTATTTATCCCGTTCATAATATTTGGAATGGAATTATAGGTCGAAAGAGAATATAACCCGAGAACGTATCTCGATCTCCCTTTTAAAATGAGTGGTGGAAAAAAAGTTTGACTAAGCTCGGCAGACTTGCCGCTAAATTCGATAAACTTATCCATGAGGAAGCTCGTTTCTACACACTCCCACCTTAGAAGTCGAAGGAAATGAAACTAACCGTTACTCGACAAACGAATTTTATTTATACAAAATTGTTTTATTAACTAAGTAAAATCTGGGTACAAATATTCTTTCATAAGAAAACAAAGACATAATTGACCGCAAATGACGGAGTTAAATTCTTGTTGCCGATCGACGTTGTATCGAATAGTATATCTCGAAGCGTACTCTGTGAATTCTTTAGGAGGGGGAAGATCGCCAAAGCTATCGTAATAACACACAATGTCGTTCGGGTGCTTCAGCCACGCCGTCCAGTGACTTCCCCGTTCAAAACTCAGACTTAAATTGATTATTCCACATTCCAGGGTGCGAGGTTTAGGTTTCAAACGAATTAGTTCGTCGCGTGAAAAAGTCCCCCGAAAATAAGGACGCAGTAACGAGCGTTCGATAATCTCTTTGATATCTAAACTCGTTAAGGGTTTATTCCAAGGCATCTTTTTCACAAACTCCTTCAGTTTTTTGGAGTATACGGGGACAGATATAATCCAAATCCTGTTTTTCTATACGGAGCTAGATACAATCCATTGCCCAACTGCGTCGTTTGACCGGGGAATAATTTCTTTTTCGCCTCGAGAATCTCGCTCACAGCTCGAACAATTGAGCCAATACCCGACGTGGCTGAACCTAAGGCTGTTACTGAGGCGATGATGGGCAAAAGCGATAAAAATCCACCCGACTTGGGTACAGGAATGACTCTAGGAAGTTTAAAGTCTTTTTTCGCGACGCTGCGTCGAGCGGCGACCAATGCAGTATTGGCCACATCTTCTAAATTACTATTTGCGCTCGGAATTCGCTTGATTGATTTGCGAGCCTCGCTTACGAGTTTATTAAACGATAAACTCCTTCCCCTTCTTCGCCTTAAACCTTGGCCAGTTTTTCTTCTCCGTTGTTTTAAACCTTGACCAGTTTTTCTTCTTCTTCTTTGGTTACGACGTTTTAAACCAAGACCAGTTTTTCGTTGCCCCCCTCGTCGTTTAAATCCTTTTCCAGATTTTTTCTTTGGATTTCTTCTTCTTCTTTTACCAGAGGAAGTCATCCCCAATCCCAGTTTTCGTTTTATTCGCATCGCGCCCGCAGTTAAAAGCGCAACAGCACGTTCAGACAAGCTCGCGTCGGATGAAACAACGCGGGTTAGTGCTCCCTCTTCTGAGCGTTTATCGGCCAAATGTCTTTGCTCTAAATTGTCGGGGAAATCTCGATAGGCGAGATCGTGCGATAAGGCTAAAGCGTCCAAAGGGTTACGAGGTAAATCGTTTCTAGCCAATCGTTTTTCTAGATGAGTCCCAGGACCGAGATAGCGGTAGGTGGGGACGTGCAGTTCCACCGGGAGCCGATTCAGCAAGGTATTGAAGCTGGGAAGACCACAACACTGTTTATTTGACGAATCGGATTCGTCTACTGATTGCAAACTCATTTCTATCTCCCTTTTATAGCATCCGCCACGTTTAAACTAAAAGTAAAGAATGAAAGAAAGAAAAAAAACCGATCTATTTATTGGCTCGAAATTTTCGCGATAATATTAGCCAACCCGATTGCGTCCAGAGTTCCACCCATGTAATAGCCGCCTACCTACTCTTACGCTACGCTCGTGTAAAATCCTCCCCGTCACTCTCAGTTGACATGCGATTGATAGGCTGACGCCTGGATGGCGCGAAAGAGATTCGTAATACAAACTGGAACGAGTACACTAGCTGGACAAGGCGCGCGTGTGTGTGTGTATGTGTGTGCGTGAACAGAGCAGTGATCATTCGAATGATTCGACCGGCGTGCAGTTTGAGTTCATTTGAAGATGGAGAGAATTAACGAAGAATCGATTTTCATTTGGCTGCTTGGATGCGTAACGAGAATTACAAGGATGTTCAACTACGAAGCTCTAGATAAACGAACGGTGCTACACCGGTAAGTGGAAAGAAATACGCTCGCGATTGTTTCTAATAAACAGACTATGAACTCGAGATTACTGTCTGTTTCAGTCGATTGATGATCTGCTCCACATTGATTATTGTACTCATCGTGTTGTGCTGCATTTTATTCGCATTCCTATGCTTGTTTGCCACTACTTCCGTGCCTACTAAGGAGAATGGGGAGATTATAGTTTCTTCAAAAACAAACGCAGGATGGATGAATGCAAGTTCGACAAATTCGAGTTTGGCTGAACTGCCTTTGGAGAAAACGAATTCATCGATCTCGAATATTACGACAACAACAACAACAACGGACTCTTCTTGTATTAAACCTCAAGTGGGAGGGGAGGGTTGTGTGAGCGTGTAAAAAAATAATAATAATAAAAATTGAGGTTTAATCGATTATCGTGCATTGTTCATTCGAGTATCTACATCGTGCTAGGTATATATATTTGCTTATAAACTAAACAGATATTATTCTAACTTAATTAGGTGGAAGCGAAGCTCGGGTAGGAAGAGAATCAACGGGAATTAGGAATTTTTGAGAATGTTTTTTCGAGAGAAGAACAAGATCATCGGATTCGGGGACACGATAATGACCCCAAGGTAACGTTTCGACGCATTGGCCGGGAATGATATAACGTTTGTCGTCATTCGAGGATAGGGCGAGCTTCCGCTGTACATTGGTAGTTATTTGTAAATTTTTACTATAGAAAAAACTTTGAGATACTTGTACAGTTTCATCGTTAAATAGTACCGATAAATAATCGCTAGGAGATATTTCTTTTTCTAAAATATTTTTTTTTACACCCTTAGCTCGTTTAATAGGTTTAGCTACATTCTTAAAATAAACCATAGTATATAATTTAGGTCTTAAACCTATAAATTCGAATAAGAGTTCGCCTTTTGTTTCATCCTTAAATTTACCTATTACTTTTCTGTTAGATATATCCTAACAAATATGATCTCGCGGCAAATCCGAAAAGTCGAAATGAGATTTATTTTTTCGCAAAATCTCGAACAAATCGTCTTGACCGGTATTTATTTCGTAAACGAAACTATCGGTATCCGTATACGCCATATATAAATTTGGAAATTTTTTTTTCATCACTCCATAATGAAACGAGGTCATATGAGCTTTGGATAAATCTAGAACAGTCATACCTACGTGAACGGGCTTATTGAAATTAACGTTCGTCTTTTTCATCTCGAGAGGGGCGGAAAGAAATCGAAAACTGTCTAAGAAACGAAGTTTTAAAGTACGACCCATAGTTTTTTCGAAAGAAATGAATTCCTCGGCGCTTCTCGCCAACACTTTGATGCTAGAGGTGTAGTTTTCCCCGATATCTTTCACAAAATGAATCTTACTACACTCTCGATCGAAGTCGTCCTGGTTGATACTGTCCTCCTCCTCCTCCTCCTCCTCCTCCTCCTCCTCCATCTCTTCCGAATCAGAATCGAAATCGCGTCTAGTTCTCGTTCGTTTTTGACCTCTACCAATAATACTGTCGATCTCGTCGCTTTCACCCCCCTCTGACTCGCTCTCCTCGTCGTTAATAAAGGCGTTTATACTTTCAGACTCGCTGAATTCATCTTCGTCGCTCCCACATTCGTCATCTACAGCTTGGTCGTCGATAAACGCGCTCTTTCTCTTCACTTCCATTCTCCGCATCCTCTTTCCCTTCTTCTGTTCCTTACGACGAATCCTCTGTTCACGCTCGTTTCTCATCTCCTCTGAAACGCATTCGGATAAAATCAAACGAAAATCGTATTTAGAGCCGTTATGGAATAAGACGGGAATAAACGATGGAAGACGAAAGGCGAGATTACACTTTGCGTGCGCTATCCCTCGTACATTTGAAGGTTTTTCGCCCGGTCCGCGGAGATTTTTGCTCAGGTGGTCGTGATCGAGGACTAATTCTTCGGGATTTTCAACGACACATTTACAAAGATGACAGATTGGATTAGGTGTACGACGCAAAGCTTCCATTTCCTCTGGGTCCATAATTAGACCTTGAGAAGTGGAGGCGATCGCTTTCTGAATATTGAGCGCTTCTTGGCGCATTTTTTTCCAAAATACATTGACCGCGTTTGGTCCTCTGTAGATGAAAGGGGAAAAGTCTCTCTCATCGAGAGGATTTCTAGAAACTATGTAATAGCAAAAACTTGTAGGTTTATGGATATGAGTTGAGAGGGTAGAGCTGGAAGGGCTTTGATTTGACTGTGGAATAAGGCACGTCTCGAAATCCGCATAGATGACGTAGGGAATGAATTGAGACATTCTCATTCTTCTGATATCGTAAGAAATGTTATCGGTTCTATTTGGTATTGGCATTCGAGGTAACACTGGGACAAAAGCGCAACATTCGAGCATGTGCTTTTCCAGTCGCTCGGTTGATTTGAAATGAAATAAGCACGCGCGACAAATGTGCAAATGTCCCGTCTTGCGAGGAACTTTTTGAGAGCATACGAGGGCGGACAGGTTGGAAATGAAACAAAAATGTTGATTTCGACCTTGGGTGATGAAAAGCAAATCGAAATGATTATTTTTACAAAAAGCTTTCGAAATGCGCAATGGGTACACTCGAGGATTTTTCTTAGACTCGGTTAAACTATATACATTGACGGAACAACTATTATTTTTTTCAAAAGTATCAATTTCAGCGAACGTTGTCGGTCCGCGTCGATTCATACCTTTGAAATTTAGACCCGTTTCGCGGAAAAATCGCGGGCTATACAATGTTACTCTTTCTTTATGCGATTGGGATGGCTCGAGATAGCGACAGGCTACAGAGTAGAAGAAGCAACGATTATCGTTTTTATTTTGAATATTAATGACGGCGTAACGACTCGCGATACACCTCACCTCGCGTTTTTCGATCGATTCGATTTTAGAACAAGACTCTCTTTGTGTAGGCCAGTACAATGTGCAAATACTCGATCAATATAGGATAATTCGATTTATTCCAAAAACGAACGAAAATCACGTCGCGTTCGATCTTTCTTTCGACTCCTTTTCCGAACTTTTTAATTTAAGCGTCACGTTACGATATAAAATGCGTCATATATCCGCTTATACCAGTTATGCACGCTTTACTCACTGTAGATTAATTAATTTTTTCGTTCAAAAGGCTATTTGCGAGAATAATTTCGATTTTTCGCAAACTTTAGAGTTATTTCAACTTTCGCTTATCGCGCTACCCGAGAAACTTCTTCCTCTGAATCCGCTCGAAATGAATACTTACACTCATTTAGATCCTCTCTTCTGCGAAGCAATCGATGGAGAGATCAGGAGCCAATCGTATCGTCTCTTATATACGCAGGTTGGAAAAATTTTGACGTCTTTAGTCTCCTCCCAATCCACTTTTCATTGGTTCGAATCTTGATTAAAGCGCGCATGTGCGTTGCTATGGACTTTTGTTTCGAGCATTGAAAAATCTAGCGACCAACTCTCCTCTGATCACTTTGTGTCGACGTGGCTGTTGTGTATCAAGTTTTCCGCGTGTATTTGTCTCGCCTTTCCAGTTGTACTAAAATTAAAAATCGAGTTTCCATGTCAGAAAAAATTGAAACAAGCGATGCGACAATACAGGTCCCGACGTCACCTTCGACGTTTATATCGCAAAATGAAGAGAACAAGGAGAACATACCACCAACGGTGGAACGAGAGAAGGAGGCGGAGGAGACAAAGCAGGAGAAGAAGTCCCTCAATTTCGTGCATCCTCGAGCTTTGGAAGAAAACACACTTTATGTAGTGTGGCGAATCTTATCTTGTAATTCTCCCTACGGTGAATTATGGGTCGCGATCATCGACGATAATATGGCGGTAAAATTACCGCGATATTTCCTCGATTCCAACTCAAACTTCCAGTTGTTTTCGCGCATGAAGCATTTCTTGACCTTCCGAGGTATGAAACAAAACAAAAATGGATTCTCGTACGCCTCCCTCGCATTTCCAATGTTCAAGGACTGGGACAGCAGATGCTTTTGTGCCAAAGATTGTCAACACTGTACTCAACCTTCATTCAAATGTCACCAAGCGGTTTCGAAGCTCGACTACATTTGCCCGTGCACTAAAAAACACTCCTTCAATCTGGGTAACGTGTTACAAAAACATCGTTCATTAGATCGATATTATTTTGGTTAATAATCACTTTTCGCTTTTTCAAAAATTTTTGCACCTAATCACTTAAAATGTACTTTTATTTTTCAATCGATGTACTGTTTCACTATACTGTTTGTACCTTATTTAACTTAATAAATTTTTAAACTCGAAGCGACGATTTTTTTATTTAAGCGTTAACTTTATTTGAAAACAACATTTGTTTCGCGAGCTCTCTTCCAGTCGTCACGCGTGATTCAGCTTGAGAAAAAAAAAAAAAATGACGAAACTCGAACCTCAATCTATAAAATTACCGATTACGGAAATTCGACTCGAAGGAGGGAGCGGGGGTGAGGATGAAAATAATTTTATGCGTCATAGCGAACTTTTGCCTCGAAAAAATATAAGAGCTCTGTTTGTCGGCAGTTCGGGCTGCGGTAAGACTTCGGCTTTACTGTCGCTAGTGTATCACCCGCAAGGCGTTAGCTTCAAAAATATTTATTTATTCAGCAAGACGTTATTTCAACCGAAATATTTAGAATTGGCTATGGTCATGAAACAAATCCCCGAGATTGGCTTTTTCACTTTCGAAGATGCCGACTCATTACCAAAATTAACGGAGATAAAACCCCATAGTCTGGTAATTTGCGACGACGTATTATGTGAAAAGGATGCAAATCGCACTTTAAAGGCCTATTATGGAATGGGAAGACATTTAGATATAAACGTATTTCTACTATGCCAAAGCTATACGACAGCTCAGAAATCGATGATAAGGGATAATGTAAATTTACTGTTGATATTTCGTCAAGATGAATTAAATTTAAGTCACATTTTCAAAAATCAAGTTTCTCCCGATATGAAATTTCAGAAATTCTGCGACATCTGTTCCCAGGCCTGGCAAGCTAATGAATTTGGTTGTTTGCTTATAAACAAAGATTGTGAAATAAATAAAGGACGCTATAGAATCGGATTTGATAACTATATAATACTGTGAGAATTGTTCTTTTTCATCATTTGTAAAGATGGCGTCAGACGCTTCGAGCGCGGATATGCGAAATATCTCCGATCTTACCAAATCCATAAGATCAAAGTATCAAGCCTTGAAGCGAAAGGAAAGCACTTTCCAATGGGGACAAGAGCGATTCTTTAAACCTCTACTAAAACCTAAGGAAACTGAAGCTCACGCGAAACTTTCCCAAGATGAAATTTCGACGTTATTACAAATTTTTGACGATAAAATGTAGGCGTTCAACGATATGGTACTACATGGCGAATGGGCTCAGTTCCCGTTCAGTTTAGTCCTTCCACTACTCAAATTGGCGACAAAACGTATCCCACAACTCGCGGTCTACTCGCGCTATTAACGAGAAAGGAGCCTCGAGGTTATACTACAACGGATCTGAATAATTATATTCAAATACTACGAGATACCAAGCACCATTTAACTACAAACGGTCAAAATATCAAGTTTCGAAGAGGGAAAAAATATCTCGCTATTATAAAACCAGCCTTTCCCGAATTTTTACAAGGTAACTCGAACAGGATGACGGATAGGGTTGACAGAGAGGAAGATGTCGTCTCAAATGTGATCGATGAACCTCCTTCTTTCGACCCTTCAACCTACAGTACACCTTTCAAACAAGAAAAGAGGGATAGCGAAGACTCCAATATAGAAAGCGATGAAACTGTTATAGCCGCCCCCGCCAAAAAGCGTAGTAAGCGCTCTAGTATAGCAAATCAACTTAAACAAAGCTTCTCTTCTACAGCGGAGCAAAGTGGATCTGGATTGGTTAGAAAAAAAATTATAAAACCTGGCGCTCCATGCGACGCGAGCCATTACGTGTTCTGGAACTCTGTGGACGAATTGGTGGAGAGGCTCCATTTGCTGCGAATGAGTCATCTCGCAGGGAACGAATCAGTTATTAACGAAATACTGAACATAGAGAACGAATTACGCGAGGAGGGAATTATTCTTTAAAGCGATGGGGCGAGGAAAAACAAAAAAAAAAACTAAAATTTCTCAAGTTCAACGGGACATTGCTTACGAGCTGCATAAACCCGCTCGTCGTCACTATTTACGACGTCATATTCGCGTCAACTCATTCAAAGATGTTCATTTCTCGGACTTGATTAGTATAATACCTTACGCCAAAGAAAATCGAGGCCACCGTTACATTCTCGTGCATGTGGATGGATTTTCAAAGGTTGCTTTTGCTCGACCCCTAAAGTCTAAAAAAAGTGAAGAAGTCGCCAAAGCTATGCGATCAATTTTGAACTCCGACGAAAAACCCTTCCTGATGCCTCCGAAGCTGCTCATGACCGATAGAGGAAGCGAGTACACAGGGGGGGCCTTCGGGGAGCTCATGGACGAATTTGGCATAAAACGATATAGCTCGGGATCCAGCGTCAAAGCCAGCCCAGCTGAACGCCTGATACGAACTTCGAAAACTATTCTGTATCGCGAATTTTCCATTCGTGGAAGTCACAAGTGGATAGATATACTGGACGAAGTAATTAATCGCTATAATAATTCCTATCACCGAACAATTCGTATGATCCCTAACGAAGTTAAACCCGAACACGAAGAATATCTTCGCAACATTCACGAATCTAATCACGCGGCGAGAAGTAGGATTTCATCTGGCAAAATTAAATTCGAGGTGGGAGATACAGTTCGTATTTCAAAACTCAGAAGCGCTTTCCCAAAAGGTTATCTCCCTCAATGGAGTTGCGAACTTTTTACAATTGCGGAAGTATGTAAGACGAGTCCAATTACGTACACACTTCGCGACAGTCACGGTCAACTTATTTTCGGCGGTTTTTATGAACAAGAGATTCAGCGTACATCCCACCCTCGCGACTATTTGGTTGAGAAAGTAATTAAACGTGAAAAAAATAAACACTTTGTAAAATGGTTAGGTTTACCGGCGACCGAAAATTCGTGGATAAAAGTAAAGGATTATGTTTAATTGTAGCTACGTGTATTGTTTCAAAAAATAATAAATTATTTGATAAAGACTTACTTTTTATTCTTGGTCTTCCTCGTCATTGACCACCATGTCCCACTCAATCCTCGGTTGGGTTTTCGATTGAACGTAGAGGTATACCGCGTCTCTCCCCTCCCCATATGGATTGTTCGGAATACCTTCCTCCACATCGGCGTCCCGAGGCTCTGTATCCCACCTTTCGATAATAAAGTCCATGACGGATTCATGGAAAGCGACCTCTCGCTTTGTCTTTAAATTTATCGAACGGGGAGATAAACTCAAGCACGGTAGACCTTCCATTTTCTCCCACTTCAACGTGTACGAAAGGCCCGACAGCTCTAACAAACGCCTCACAAATTTTTCGCTTGAGGAGGGCGTAGGGGCGCTTACTTTCGTGTAAACTGTTTTTCTACCATTACAGTAGACAAACAGTTTCACGAAATTGATCAACCTCAAATAAGGCGGCGGGGTCGGTTGAAACCCTAACACCTTAACGTAAAACCCGTGTTGGGCGATGCCGGGCGCATCGATAAACCCGAACCTCGGCAACGAGTGTTGATCGGGAGTAATCGCCCGCACGATTTTAAATAATGGGTCCAAATAAGCGGCCATTACAAAAAATTCCGCCGGCAGATTATCTCTAACCTCCGATAACACTATTCCCGGCTCGTTTATACGTTGAAAAACGTCGAGCGCCCTAACGAGATATCTAACATCCGGATGTAGAGGTTGGTATTCGTATATGGGAGCGGGAAAATTATCACGAACAATACCTCGGAAATTCATACTGCAAATTTGAACGCGACCACAAAACAAATTAAAAAATGAAAAAAAAAAACACGAAAAATGATTTAGTTTTCTGTACTTACTCGAATAATAAACGAATGAAAAAGAAATAGGAAAATTCAACGAACATGAAAATCACTTTTCCGCAAAACGGAGAATACAATAAACAATGATGAAAAATAACTTTTTTTCTCCTTGAGACAGTTAAGTTACGTGCGACTGTCGGACAACAACTAACTCGACAGCTTTTAATTTTTTACTATCATCGTATCCACCCCGGTTGAATGTTTGCCCAAAATACCTACAGATGCTCTTCTTTTTTACCATCTGCGATATGCGCTTCTTGATCGATCAAAATAGGGTGAACCGGTGCGAGTTGCGGAAAAACCGTCGACCAACTCGTTATTTTTTCCAAAATTTGAACAGCCACCGACGAGTAAATAACGATTTTTGTTTCATTATTCACCACCTGCACGATGAAATGACTAAGACCGCGATCATACATAATGCATTAACCGACCAAAAACCTACGAGCAACTCTTTATCTCCACGAGTGTCAATCAAGCTCGCCCAACAAAAAGACGATGAAATGACTATGACCACGATCATACATAAAGCTTTAACCAACCAAAAATATATGCAGAGTACTCATTTCTGATCGAATCACCCACAAAAATGAATTAATGAAACTCTTTATCTCCACGAGTGTCAATCAAACACCCCCAAAAAAAGCGGTATTCTTAATTAAAAAAACAACATTCGTAATAATTATTCACCCTCGAGGTATAAAATTAATTTTATTTCCCCATATACCTACAAATACATCTACATACAACACCCGATACGGTCATAATTTAGAAAAAAAGACATCATCGCGTCGTCAAATAGCCAGCCGGACAAACTTTCGTACAAAAAAGATCGCCGCCGCGACATCTTATAGCCGGACAAACCTTCTTAGAAAGAGATCGCCGTCATATAGACAGAGACAGAAAGATCAATCGCCGTCAAAAGCCGGACTTACGCATGCGCAGAAGGACCAAAGTCCTCATACCTTGCTTTATATCCTACTAGGAACAGCCCCCCAAAACGTGAGTTTTTTTCAATTTTCAAGTCTCATTAAACTTCATCGTGACACTCGCACTTGTTAGTTTTAAAAGTGTATATTCAACATAGGGTGAACGTATACCGTGTCGTCAATGTGGAGGCACGTTCCGAGCTGGATATCGGAGACGACACATTCTATCCAGTTTACACAAAAGATCGCGCTTCCATAAACGGTGAGATTGTACGAAGAGCATTAAACAACACCGTTTATGATATTGTTTTCCTACCACCACGTGAAGATGAATTTATTCGAGCGCTACCAACTGTACCAACGTTGGATGAAGAAATTCTCCAAGCTGATATGAGTATGATAGAGGATTTTTTCCAACACTCCCAGAATGGTATTCAAATGCGATTGGAAGAAGTGAGTATGAGGTGAGTAAAAGAAAATGAGATTTGCGCGATGTGTGTAGGATATTATTGTGTAAATCATGTTCCTCAATGTAGGTTAATCAACTTCAAAGTTGGGACATCACTCAGTTTAACATTGCATCGAACAATGGCCGCCGATGGTGCTGTGGAGACGATCAAATCATCCATTATTAGAACAAGAGCACAGTCTTTCCTACCCGGGGATAATTTCCAGCAATGGTTTGTTCGACTCCTCGCGCTTGTACAAACCAAATAAGAAGAAATGGCGAAAAGGGGATCTGGTTGGACCTTGGCTGCAGTGAATGATTTCGAAATGCATATTAGCCGGTAAATATTTCACACACATTATCGTGTGAATTTATATTTCGAGTTTCTAACTTTGCTCCTTTTTAGACACACTCCACTCATCGCGGGCTCTTTCATTTCGCTACCCAGATCAATTTCGGCTAAACATGCAGTAATTAATGTTAAAAATTTGGATGGGAAGTGTTTCGCCTATGCGATAATGGTAAAGATGCTGCATGATACAAGAGTTCAAAATCCTCAACGTGTCCAAAAGTATACCCCTGAAATTTGGAATCAGTTCGATTTTTCGGGAATCCGCTACCAACACCGTTCAAAGACATCAAAATTTTCGAGGGAAAAACCAGGCTTTGGTGAACGTCTATGGGTTAGAAACCGATCATGGAGGTAAAATTTACATGTATCCCATCAGGGTATGCGAGAATTTTATTCCAAATAAGCATTTCGATTTAATGTATTTACAAGATGAGTCTGATAATAGCCTTTATTGTCTGATAACGGATCTAGCTCGTCTCATTGTTGGTCAAATTACAACGAACGATCATAGAATGTTTATTTGTCGTCGTTGCCTCTCTCATTTTGGTAGTGAAGTTTTGCTGAGTGTTCATACAATTTTATGTAACTCGCACAATGCCGTAAAAAATAGGATGCCCTATGCGGATAAGTTAACATGTAGTTTCCACAATTTTAAATTTTAATATTATTTTTGTTCATTTTGAATCAGCGCTGAGACCATTTTCATCAGCTGAACGTGATCCAAATCTTAAAAGATCTTATACTGATGAAAAACAAATTCATCTTCGAACATCTTATTGTATAGTGTATAGTATGGAGTGACGAAGCCATATTAGCTCATGGCAGCCGAAAACATGATATGATTGGTAATATCAATGAAACTCCTGCTGGAGCATATTGTATCTCTCAAAAAATGCGCGTATTAGCCCGGTTCTTTATTGAGGCGAGAAAAATAAGCAAAAATGATTCTCGAACTCTTCTGTCATTCCTAAATACGAAATCATACTGCTGTGGTCATTCAAGTGTTAAAAAATGTAGCAGAGTATAACAAAGAAACTGAATTGTTTCTTCAAGAACCAACTTCTTCCATTGTCCAGTGACCTTTTCTTACTAAATAAATATTTAGATGAGAAGTCAACAAAACTGGCTACTTTAGGAGCAATCCAAAACAATTATTCTGACTATAGAGCCTTTCAAATGGTCACATTAACAAAAACCATACTCTTCAATAAGAGAAGATCATGTGAGGCCTCAAAGATGACAATTACGGACTATGCTATGAGACTACAGTTCCAAAACTGCACAAAAGACTTACTGAGTAAGTTTTTACCATTTTGTTTATATTTTATTGCAATTTTTGTAGCAAAATTGTCGCTAGCCTTCAACACTTTTCAAGTTCTCTCATCGTAGAAAAACTAACGTTTCTTTGTTTTAATTAAACACATCATCAAATAAATAAGTGAGCCCAAATTGAAAACGTTCTCATCCCTGATCATCACACGCCTTCAAATAGGACATACCAGACTCACACACACTCACTTCATCTCTTAACTTATGCCTATTTCCTGCCCACATTGCGAGTATTACCCCGCCCCATCAATTAAACGCCCCAACTTGACAACACTGCCCAATTCATTACTGATTTCTCACACATACATGCCTTTACAGGTGACGGCCCCTCCATCCCCAACACATTTAAATCTCTTCAGGAATCAAACTTCCTCACCTGTTCCTAAACCCTACTCCACCACGCTCATAGCCTTAACGACAGGCTGCTAGTAGCTCAAGAAATTTGAATTCTTTTAAATTCTTTTCTACTAATTTTTCGACAATTTTATACAAATTATGACAATAAATTTTTCATTTTGTACTTTTAGGTCGTCTTTCTGATACAGAGAAGAAAGTTGCCAAGAATATGACCATTATTCGAGTACCAGGAAAAAGTAAGAAGCATCCATGGGTCCCTGTTTCATTGATCAATAGAATGAAAATGGCAATTAATACCCCTCTTGCTTATTGTCAAGAAATTGGAATTTCAGACTCCAATATTTATGTTTTTGCCAATAAAAAGGACAAATTTCTACGAGGACACGATTGTCTTAGAATTTGCTGCAAAGAAGCAGGATGTGAACATCTTGAATATATGGTAACGACAAATATTTGTAAATATATCGCCACCATTGTACAACTTTTGATTTAACAGACTTGCACCTCGACATGCTTGCTAAACATATATTTTGTATAAAACAGATTTCCGATTATATTGAATTCAGGTTGCCGTATTTATTCCCAATGTATATATTTTGTATCTAACAGAAAAAAACGCTCTGAAATATAGGCATTTATCAAAATTAATAAAGCAGATCCAACGTTTCATCAGTGCGTCTTATGTAAAAGGCTGATATCATCAAGTGGTAACACTTCAAATTGAACGAAACATTTGAAAGACCATCACAAGGAGATTTGGGAAAAACATAAAATGGATGGTGAAGCTGCGCAAGTTGACGATGAACTTGCGGTCGATAATGACGTTGTTTTCGATGACGCCCTTGTTGATTTAGACAAGGTGGACAAGAAGCGATTGACGAAATGTAAATTACTCCTGAAGAGTCGACAGGTTTATGCAAACAATTTGATCAAAAAACTGAAATTGGACGAGTCTTTAGTAAAGAAAATAGCGGAAGACTACTTACCGTACGCAGTTATCGATCGTATTGGTGAAATTAGGCATTCATTAAGTCTGAATCCACGATATGTGATGCCTGACTGGAGTACCCTGGCAAACAAATGTAAATAGTGTGTATATTTTCAGAGGGTAAGTTACAGTCTTGTATTGTACGCACGCACAAACTTGTATTAGTTATGGCGCATTTACACCGCGGTTGAAAAATGTTTTAACAATGTGTGAACCGGTAACGCTCCCTGTGGGGCGTACCGCGTCCTCTTATCACGCAGCTCGATCTTGAACCGTGCATATGTGGTTGCTAACACGGTATTTGGTTTGGCACACGAACTTAAGTTCTTAGGAATTTATTCGAAGCCATTAAGTCCAAGAAAAAGACACCGAATAAAACCTACCTACCACTTTTCCAAAAGTCTGTTTTAGGTTCACTTGGTAGCATAGCGTTTGTAACGTTTCGTGAAAGAGACAATGACGGACAGAGAAGAAGATGAACTACTGGCCAAAAAAGAAAACGACGATGTCAATGATATTAATGACGAAGTAATGAACCCAGATAATAGTGCAAACGGCGATGAAAACGACGAAAATGCAGCAGCGAGAACGTTCAGAGAACCGGGTGAAAATGAAAGGAATATGTTTGTTGAAAATCTAAATTCTGCGTCAAATTCCAATAAGCAGCCCATGTTTTCTTTAGAACAAGTGCGTGCTATCTTAAATTTGTTACCTATGCCCTCTTCGAGTTTTTCTTCTGTTTCAAGTCTAGAACAGGAGAAACTACCCAATGATCGAAGTATGTTTGCTATGCCAACACTGAAGATAAGGGAATACAAAGAAAATGAATTGTTATCAGCACGCAAGAATTTCAAGGCTTGGGACCAGATGATCCGACTAGAACTGACGTCCGCAAATCTTACGAAATTCATTGAAGAACCAAAAGCAGTATCACTAATAATAAGTATCGACCAACGTAGAGCTTTAGATTCGCATGTTCTAAGATATTTTAAAGCCTGTGTTAGCAGGCATGTGTGGAACTACATCAGTTTGTCTTCAAGTGCGTTCGAGGCGTGTGAAAAGATATCAAAACTGTATACAAATACTCCGACCCAAGATATTGTAGAAATAAATCGACGATGGGAGAATTTACGTTTTAGACCGGGTTTTGATAAATTGTTATATGCCGCAAGATTTGAACAATTACTGGACGAGTATTCAGATAATGACTGCAGTTTTTCCAAAGAATACAAAAGGGCAAATTTCTTATCTAAAATACAAGATATTGCAGATCCATCAAGTCCCATGTATACATTTTATAATCACGTGACAAATCTTCCAGCAGAACAACGTAGTCTAGAAGTGGTAAAAAGAATGTTCTTAGAAGTTGATACTTCAAAATATGGTAAGAAAATGAATGTCAATTTTCATAAAATTAATCCTAATAAAAATGTTCTTGATAATTTTTGTACTAATAATCCGATATCTGTCAAATTAGGTGCTAAAATTGATTCGAATAATCAAGCCTCAAATGTAAATAGTTCTAATAATGTAATTAATCCCATTACTGTGTATGCTATAGATGCTACCTTAAAGAGGAAACATGATAAGGAGAATTTTGATCCGTACTATAAGAAACCTTGCTATGATAGATCATATTCAAAATCCTCACCAAATCCTGAAAATACGTTCAAATCAATTGAGTCAAAAAGGAAAGAGTATTGGGAAAAGTACACACCAGAACAAAGAGCTAAACTTGATACAATGACGAAAGCTGAAAAAGAGAAAGTACGCTGCCGTAAATGTTCTGAGTTCTTTCAAGATGCAGGGTGACCAGATATACTCTTTTTAAGAGTATTATACTCTTTTGGACCATCTGAAAAGAGTATTTACTCTTTTACCTCAAAATGGTCAACAAATACTCTTTTGGCCTCAAGTCCAACAAACTACGTTTTTTTTCGAATTTCACTAATAATTTTATGACAAACAAAAAAAAATTACAAAAATTTTGATGGTAGTGTCTTTTTTCTACCATTTTCATGGCATTTACTTTTACTTACTGACTGCATGCTGCGTAGCTGCGCAGCGCAGCGGCCGACAGTGTGGTACCTACATGACAATTTTTAATCAAACTACCTAGCACCTCGCTCGGTGTTGGCAGATTGCCGCCCGTGGTGATATGCACTTTGCGGCCCAAAGATGACCTTTTTGCGGCCCGTATGTCGAGTCGAGACATCCTTTTTGCGGCCCATGTGTCGAGTCGAGACATCCTTTTTGCGGCCCATGTGTCGAGTTCAGCCATCCTTTTTGCGGCCGAAAATGACGATGAGTTGATGAGTTGCAACCCCTGCAAAAGTATAATTCACTTCTTTTCTGGCATGCACGTCATTCTTTTCGCAGGATGATTGATCGTATGTCCTCATCGTGTTCGAATAGTCATACTTGACTAATTGCATCTTTTCATGTTTGACCTTGCATTTTCGGATGAGCGAAAGAAAGATTGAATGAATGACGAATGTAGTATCTCCAGTAGCAATTGTATCGGTGCAGCGAAGTGTTTATACGGTGATCGTTGAAAATGTCGAAAATGTTAAGTAAACGCGGAACAGAACTGAAAGTTGTCGACGGATACAAACTGAGGTTTCATAAATTCCTCGCGAATGACGTACAACGGTGGGTCTGTACGAAGAAGGGGTGCAAAGCATATATGAAAATGGTGGTCGGTCGTACATTGGAATCGGACCTGCAACATAATCATTCTCGTGACGATAATTTGATGCGTCAAGCAATATCCAACTCGTGCAAGCGGAAGGCGACTGAGGATTTGTACGAAAGACCGAGTAAAATTTTGTGTAAAGAGATGACGGGATCTGCGCTTGAGGTACTGAATGAGCATGACCGAACTCAAATTCGCAAGGCCATCCACAGCGCGAGGGCGAAGCTGCGACCACCCTTACCGAAGAATCGAGGAGAGCTGCACGACAACTTGCAGAATTACATTGTGCAAACGAAACTACCCGAGGCATTTTTGTTGGTCAATGACGACGTGAATAATATAATCATGTTTTCTACGGAGAAAAACTTGAAGTTTTTGGTGAAGTGTGATTTTCTCTTGATGGACGGTACGTTCTACTCCAGCCCCGCGCTTTTCTCTCAAGTATTCGTCATCTTCGGCAAAAAGAAATTTGTTCACGTGCCTCTTGTCTTCTTCCTCCTCCCCTCGAAGGAAGAAATTGCATACGAGCGAGCGTTAAGAAAATTAACTGTGTTTTTACCCACCGACTATACACCGGATCTTGTATATGTAGACTTCGAGAAGGCTATACATAACGCTGTTGAAAGCGTGTGGCGATCGACTTTAATACAAGGATGTCGGTTCCATTTAGGCCAATCATGGTTCCGGCGTATCCAGTCACTCGGTCTTACTAAGATGTATAGGAGCAAAACAGCGGAGGGGTCTTACCTACGTGTATTTTTTGGGCTGCCATTCCTGGATCCAACTGACATGGAAAACTTTTTCGAGCAAGAACTCCAAACGAAGGAACCCAACCATCCTGCGGTGAAGGAATTCTCCAAGTATGTATACGAGAACTACGTGCGACCCGGTGCCCTCTTCCCCCCTTACCTATGGGCAAGCTACTCTTCCAGCATAGCAAGAACAACCAACGCGTGCGAGTCGTTCAACAGTAAACTGAATGGGCAGTTCTATCACGCTCATCCCAATATTTATTTATTCATCGACGCCCTATTGGAGATTCAAGACAGAACGTATTCAAAAATGTTGTCTGTCCACATCAAGAAAATGTCTAAGAAGAGCGCGCTGAAGCAGCAATATATTCGCGAGGCAATGGACGCATTTGAAGAGGGACTTATTGATAGACATGAATTTGTTAAGAAGGTGTCACGCAAGTTTTTAGTTAAGAAAATATGTTCATGAACTACCTGTTTTGATTTGTAAATAAAATTGGTCGCAATTTGGTTTCTTCTTAATTTTCAACTTGGCCGCAATGTGGTTCCTTTTGTTTTTTCAGTTGGCCGCAATCTGGTTGCTTTTGTTTTTTCGGTGGGCCGCAATCTGGTTCGTTTTGTTTTTTCAGTTGGCCGCAATCTGGTCGTGTTTCGTTTCTCAGTTGGCCGCAATATGGTCATCTTCGGGCCGCAAAGTGGACGTTTTTTGCACTTTGGGCCGCAATCTGGATTCAGCCACCTCGCTCCTGTTCTTATCACAGTTTACTATTGAATAATACATCACCTGCGTGCTCTTTCTTGACGATCAGGATGTTTGTCGACGTCGATATGATTACATGATTTGATTATTTTATTATTATTATTATCTGTCAGTTGGATGAAAGCAAAAGAGTTATGTTAAAGTCAAACTCACTCTCTTTCCTAGTTTGTTAGTTACCTGGCTACTCTTTCAAAGTTTAATTGATATTCTAATCTATACCTTCGGTTACCGGTTACGGTAACACGGTAACTTCGATTCTATTCCCAGTTGGTATTCGGATTGTCCAAGTCGGCGTGACTCGATTCGTGTCGTGAGTGATTTTCTTTTCGATAAAGAATCAAGTTGCTACCAAACCAGAGAAGAAAGTCAATGAACCAAAATCACGATTTGCTTTAAACGAACAGAAGTCTGAGAGCAGCAACCAATATTCACAGGAACTTGGAAGTAGCCATTACTCATGTGTCGCTAGACTACAAGTACCGATAGATAACGCAAGTAACTGCGAATATAATAAAGACAGTTTTCTTAATGATGTAAATGCGCGTTTTAGTGCTCTTAATCTAAATTCTAAATACCAAGAAACAGTGAGTAAAGTTTCTGAATTATCTTTGTTTGACTCTGGTACAACTAATCATTTAAACGGTAGTGCGGAAGGCCTAATTAACGTAAGAAAACTTGAGCCTAATTTTTTTATTTCGGGTCTCAAAGATGAGTTTTGTGTAGAAGCAACACACGTTGGTGATATGGAAATTTTTGTACTACATATCAATAGAGACATTGTTAAGTTAACGTTGAACGAAATATATGTTGCTCCAGGTCTAGCTTGAAACCTTCTTTCAGAGGACAGACTCACAAGGAATGGGTTAGATATCTTCATTACGGACACATACGCGAATGTATACAATCGGAACTGCGAAAATCGCTACCATTAGGTATATTGCTAATCAGCTGAACAGTGTAACTGAACCCAAAGAATTACTCAACAAGATCAAAAACGCGTTACAATATAAAGGTGATGGCGCTCATAGCAAATGGACTCGAATTATCCACTCTGAATTTCGCTTTTAAATCAAGTAAACCGTAAAATGGGGTATTGTGAGCCACCTAGTCTTATTTGAGCCATGTCTGAAATTCTGCGAAGAGGCGACAATAGCGCTTTGTGAGTATGTCGGAACTACAACACTTGATGATTATTCGAAAGAGGGTATTCAGCCGCGTCGTTTGATACCTAACTAAAGATCTTTTTTCCTGATTTACTTCTTTCTGCGGTCAGTGTTTACAAATGATTGAAGAAAAAAAAATACCGAAGAAAAGTTGTTTGTGGGAAAAGACTGGTTAGATGCTCAGGAGAAGTGATTACTATTTCGAATTCGTTAGAGTTTCAAGAACAAATTTAAAAAAAACCCGTTGTGTTAGAGTTTCTTCTTGGCTTAAAAAGAGCAATTTAATCAGAAAAAGACGCTATCAGGATCGGTTGAAACGTGAAGTTTGGATGAATACCAAATAAACTGCGTTCGTTTCCGGTGGTTCCTACGTTTGGTAAGTGAAATTCTGTAATCAATTCATGATAAGAGAGTGAATATTCGTTTGATGACGAATTTATAATGCGACAGTGATGGTTCGAAATCCAAAGCTTAGTGCAAAAGGAAAAATTAATCGAAGATACAGCGAAAGCGAACTACGCGATACATTATTGAAAATAAAGAAAAAGCAGTATAGCTCAATTCGCCAAGCAGAGAAAGCTAGCGGTATTCCAAGAGCGACCTTACAGAGATATTTCAAGGATTGGAAATCAGGTAATGTATCGTCATTCATTTGACAATTGGCATTACCTAGGTACCGTACCGTATTTAATCAATTAATTGCTTTATTATCAGGTGATAATGATTCGTCTACCAGTACAGAACCCATTTCTAACGTCGTACCGGTACCGGCATCTTTTCGAATGAAGAAAATGGGATACAAGTTTGCACTGAGCGAAAATGAAGAAACTGTTCTGGTGGATATTCTGAGCACGGTCGCTAAATGGGGTTTTCCATTCCAAATCGAGAATGTCCGAACGATAGTGCGAGATTACCTGAACCCCATTCCTCGAAAAGTTGCTGAGTTCGGTGCTGATAATATGCCTGGAACGGATTGGGCTCGATCATCCTTGAAATACGCCGAGAACATAAAACGAAGCCGAGCTGAGGTTTCACGGGAGCAACTTGTGAAATACTTCGATGAATTGGAAATATCAGTCAAAGATGTTGAACCTAGTAACATCGTCAATTACGATGAAACCGCGTTCGTGGATGACCCAAGGAAAAGCAAGTAGGTGCATTGTGAATCGGGGTCAACGAGCCGAAAACGTGGTAGATCACACAGAACTTCAGTTTCAGTAATGTGCGCAGCCGCAGCTGATGGAACTTTTTTACCGATGTACGTATGCTATAGATCAAAGGAATTGTATTCCACATGGCGAGAGAATGGTCCCATTGGAGCTCGCTACAATCGGACACCCTCGGGTTGGTTCAGCTCCGAAATTTTTCGCGATTGGTTTTTCACCATCATTATTCCTTATTTCCGTCGTTTCAATGGACGTAAAATTCTCATTGGGGACAACCTGGCGTCTCACATTTCATTCGACATAGTTGACCGGGGAATAAAGGAAAACATTTCTTTTGTATTTCTCGTTCCAAATGCGACACACTTGTCTGATTAATATCGACAAGATAATGGCCCCCTTAAAATTGGAATCTCAGCGCAGGGGCCAGTATATTTTTGAAAAATGTGAATACACCGTCATGTAATACTGGTACCTAATAAATAATTGTTATTTTTACATTTTTCCTTTTATTTGAGAAGTCGAAAATTGGGTGGCCCACTTTGCCCCATTAAAGGTACAATGTGGGCCACTATTTGATGGCCTGTAATTTTGGAGTGAATGAAGGAAATGTAATTTTTAAATGTTGCATTCAATAGAGGAAAGTTTAGACTACTTTCATTTTAATTTTCAGACCTCCCCGACCACTCCCCCGCGAGTTCTACGCAAAAAACCTCCAAAACCCGGCTCACAATACCCCATTTTACGGAAACATGGAAGTTCAAATTATTTTTAATTTTTGACAAATTTGGCAAATTGGTCAATTTTTAGCATATTTTGGTCCATGACTAGGTTTAGAAAAGGTTTTCCAGTCTACTATATTTCCTTCTAAGAGTATGGCAAACCCTGTTGTGGATCTACCATTGTCTTTTCCTGTACCAAGTGAGGCGTCAACAAATATTTCAAATACATCTTGGATTCCACTTGAATGTGTATAGGTTAAGCCAATATCAGCTGTGTCCCTAATGTAGCATAATACTCTTTGAATATCTAACCAGTCTGAGTACCCGTAATTACACTGTCTCCTACCTAAACTATTCACTGCAAACGAAATATCGGGTCTGGTGGAGTTGTTTAAATAGAGAGAAGCGCGAAGATAGAATTCGGATACAAATTTTGTATCATTTTGGGCCACCTAGTATTACGTACGATGAGATTCCTTCCCTACCCCATTCATTGTTTATATTTATATATACACTCTCTCGTATTCCCCTAAAAACAAAAAAAAACTAGGCCGAATAATTTAAACCGGTCTCGCTCGTCATTTCTTCAAACTAATTTTGAGCGACTGGCATCCGAAAAATATTTTTGAAGCTGTATACTTGTTTGAGATTTTATTGTCGTATGCTAAGTACAAACGAGAAGAGGTTTAGCCGTATCTGTTTAACAAAAAAGAAAAAAAAAAAAAAAAAAAAAAAAGGCCTTTCAAGCTTTGTAAAACTTCTGTTGAATAACAATAATTCTCGTCCAAGTATTATATCTGACTCGATATCTTCGCATCCTAGCGTACATTACCTACCCTTTCTGCGTGTATTTTTTTTTTTATCGAGTGTACGTTCGAGGTATCTTCGAAGTCATATTAGTCAACACTGTACGTTCAACCTGATAGTTCTTATAAAATCCACTCGTAGTATTGTCTCCACCTTCAAAAAAGATGACAATAGCCAACGGAAGCATCTCTACCTATACCTTATACTAGCTCTATCGTCCTGCAACACTCTGTAATACTGAGTATCATTCGCATTGACGTTCGTTCTTCTGTGTTCGAGAGTTGCCATGTGGCCGTTTTTATTACATTCCTGCGCACGGTGGAATTTTTGGTGTGGGGTATGTTTTCTCGGCGTTGCAGAGTGTATGGATCTCGATTTTAACATTGGCTCAAATTCATATATACGTACATTTATTGGAAGGCGAATGTTCTTGGTTGGTATTGGTTCGAATATTTTTATACCTATGCATCCCCGAAGAGATCGTCCTTCACCAATTTACATAGACAAATGTGCTTGTTACAATTTGGGAAGAAGACAACGTTCTATGCCCCGGCCGAACCAGTCCATCGACTCGAAAAATCACTTGGTACAACCACATAAAATTCAACGATGTAACGCATTCATTTCATCACCCTATTTGCACCAACACCCGCTAAATTAAGAGCATACGAACGTATGGATTGTTGTCGACTCGAGGAATATAGTACGTTTAATTTTTTAAAACCTTACTGTATTACGTGTGTTCGAAGAAATCGTATTCTACCTCGCGTTCCACAGCGGTGGATTCATTTTACTGTACGACCATTGTCACGAGTGTATTTCGAATTCTGTATTTTATCCGCTCACCCTCTCTTCGTCCATCAAGAATAAGTTTCAGCTGTATCTGATGTATTTGAGAAATAAATGCGTGTTATACTCTTCGGCTTTGTTCATACAAATGAGAAAGACTCATACGCAGTTGGAATTTTACGAGCGTCTGGAAAATGTTTTCATCGCTGACTTCACAAGTGATAAGAAAACATTTCCTCTCAGTTTAGGATCAATAGGTGCAAACACATTTGAAAAATTCAATCGCTTTAGGAGGTCGATTCTGTTTGCCAGTGACATTAAAGAACAATATTAGTTACTTTGAAAAACTACGCGGGAAAAAAAAAAAAAAAAAATGGTTGAAGCGAGTGAAATAAGGGAAGTGCACGAGGATACGCGACTCGACTTGAATTCATAGTTTCGATTCAAAAATGAGATTCAAATGAGCCTGTTTGTTCTAAACGGAGATACCTATCCCGGAGGATCATTAATTTGCATCCTTTGCTTTTCGTGCTTAATCTTGATCCTAATTCTCGCGTTAAATGCTGTCATGCTTGTTAAAATTCTCGGCGAGCCCTCACAATACATTGTCTCAAATACGAGCACCGCTACGGAAAGTAATTTACATATCCTCTCTTTTGGGTCACGATGACAAATCATTATCTAACGCTTTCCTCATTATTTTCACCAGCTTTCCACCCTGGGGGAGGGGAAACGATGGAGGAGACATTTAAAAAAAAATTATGAACGGGGGCGGTATAAAGGTAGTCTTTACTCCTCCTCCCATGAGAGAAAAGCTGCAAGAGACGTTGAGACAAATTACGGGAGGAAACGGGACAGCGCTCCCTTCTTTGGAAGTATTGAACATTACCGCCACTAAAAAATTTGCGTATGTAAACAATGTTAATTACCGTTATTTATTTTTTAAAATGTTTACATTCTTTTGTTGTTCAATTTTCTGCACCATACAATAGAATAAACAAATGTTTTTCTTTTTTTAATTACAATCATTTCATAGCAACATCTTCGCGAGTAAACTCGATGAATTTACCCTTGTTTTTGCCTTCCAGCCCATTTTGACGAGTATTAAAACGAGTAGAATTAGAAATCACAAAGTTTGGATTGAGATGACCGTAGAAATATAGGGCCGTACGATCGACCCAATTCAAAATCAATGGAACTACCACAAAATAGATAGGCTACGTTAAGATCAAAGAACAATAGAAAAAACTTCACTTGACGGATTTCATCAATTTTTTTGAAAGAACAAAATTAAATGCTTTTGATGCTGTACTTTTTTGAATGTTTACTCCCAGTAGTATTCTCGCCCTCTTCAAAGGAATAAGTATATTCTAAACGTCAGGCTATTTACTTTGTGTCGTATAGATAAATTTTTGACGGCAGAGCCTTCAATTTTGTTTTTCCGAAAACGTTAGGATCAAAGATAATCAAAGTGGTCGTGAAACTAATACAGCACGCAAGAAGTTTGAACATTTCTCTGAAATGAACGCGATATTCCAAAAGGAACCCAATATTGAGCCCACAACTGTACAAGATTCAACATTTGAAGTAGGTAATTTTCCACATTTTGATGACAATCAAGAACCAAGCGTACTTGTGGAAAAACATGATGACCAAGACCACTTACTATCTGCCAATGAGCGGGGACTAAAAGCAGATGATAGGAGACAGCTGCAATCTCGTGTATTGAAGAAAAAACGTCACAATCGAGACGACGACCTTCTTCATGAAATGAAAGAACCTCGTGAGTTGAAATGGAAAACACTAAGAAAATTAAAGGGAAAGAACGTACTGTCAGTGTCCTTAAGCAAATTGCGATTGCTTTCGAAAAGTTGGCAGACAAATAATCATTTTACTTTTTTTTTTTCTCTTCATTTTAGTTAGATTTAAACATTTTCAAAGTGTGATTTACAATAAAATCAACGGTTGTATGGCCGTCGTTGCGCGTCATTATACGAAGGAAAAGAGTACGGTTTTACGTAGACACGCAGTAAAAATATATTATTGTGAGACTGCAGTTTCGCGGTGAATAGGTCGTCATCGCATCATCAGTTGAACAGTACTGAGAACAAAAGCGAAGACATAGTGGCACGTGTTTACAAGTAGCATTTTTCTTATCTTTAGAATATTATATACTTTTTCGATCTTCGCTTTTGTTCTCAGTACTGTTCAACTGATGATGCGATGACGACCCATTCACCGCGAAACTGCAGTCTCACAATAATATATTTTTACTGCGTGTCTACGTAAAACCGTACTCTTTTCCTTCGTTTGTGATTTACAAATCCAATTGAAATTATGCAATTGATCAGACACCATACTTTCAGCATAATGTCTCGACTGATACCAAATTTTTGGGCTTGTCGGGTCTGCAAAAGTACACTGGTATTCACAAGTACAAGTAATTGGTCAAAGAAAAACCGTATTGGGAGAATTCACGTAATCGCGTCAATGTGGCTGAAAATAACCTTGAACACAGCCATTCTGCCATTGTAACCTTAACATTGTTTGGCGGCGCCACGCGCATCGCCATCAAGGTCAGGCTTCAAAAGTGGCCACTTTCGAGGAAAATCGCCAAATTTGGCAGCACTGTTAAAAAGCCATCGAACATTAGAGCCTAGATTTCTACACCTGGAAGAGGTTTCTGCAATCAGCTGATAAGCCGGTATTCACTTTTATTGGTATAATTCTGCCGCACAAAGTTAAATCGACGTACATGCAAATAACAAAATACGAGAAAAAGAGGCTATATCAGGTACACCCATAACCTCTTTTCCTCGTATTCATTATCTATATATACGTCGATTCAACTTTGTACGGCAGAATTACTCTAAACTCATGGATAAGGTGCATTCAAAGCTTGGATAGGTACACTTTTCACAGCTTGTTTCTCAATTCTCATCATTTGTAATTGTTAACATTATTTTAGGAGTGGACAATGAAAGATTGATTTTGTGGTTTACCAATAAAAATTGTTATCGTCCACTAAAATGAATCAATCGCAAAAAGATATAATATCATAATTATCACAAATAGTAGATCGTTTATGATTCATGAAACGAGAATTTCACGATTTATCGTGCACCACCCGGACGACATTTCCGAGCGGATACCTCTCGCATACCGCGTGAAACGCTCACGCAGTCTTCACGAATTTTTCTTCTAACATTGTGAACAAATCACGCTGATCAAGTCTCAGAGAGATACAGATTCCAAATTTCCCTCCTCATTAAATTCATAGATACGATCGAGAAAAAGAACTAGAAAATTCTGATAATCTCAATGAGCCTAGATGAAGAGCCTTCTACTTCCCGTCAGCAGCGGTAAGCGCGGTATAACCGCAAGCTGGGCTGTATGCTTTGACGCTGTACGTTTTTTATTGGCAGGTCGCACAAAATTTTGCCGGATAGAAGATTTGGACTAACAAAAAACAAAGTATACTGTACAGCGTTTCGACAATAGACAACTTTGCAGATCTCGTAGATTGCGCGAAATCAAGTTCTCAACGATAACTGATCTAGAAACAGGCGAACGTATAGTTCAATGGAATGATTATACGTATCATTTCTGAGCAGTTATTTCGGCAAGTTACAACAGATGTTACAGTATCACGTACTTTTGTAAGAACAACATTTTTATCACATGAAAGACTGTAATAGGTGAAAATAATCGAAATTCATACCGTAGAACGCAATTCTAGATTCTATGAAACGAGTAAATACGAGCTAGTAGAACATTCTGACAAGTAAGATATCAACGAGGCAGCCAACAGGATCTGATATCTTTCTTTTCAACATTCTTGAGGATGCTACATAGTGCGAAGGACAGGAAGGAATCTTCCTAGATTGCGTTCTCTTTGCACGATACTCGACTATAAAAATATCACTAAAATAGATTCATCGTGAATGCCCTTCTCAAACTATACATACTTAAGGCAAAAATCATGCTGTTCGCGACAAGTCAATAAGATTTTATAGAACTTAAGTAAGTAGGCACTTATTGTGCTATCTGTACTTACGTATCGTATCATCAAGTCCATCCGTATAAACGAATCCGTTCCTTCAAGTTCCGGCTATCCATAATACACGCGAAAGACGAATACTTTGCATGCTTTACTCCACGTCGGGAAGTTCTAACCGAGAAATATAAAATCACTATATGAGCGAAACAACACGAAATCTTAATCGGACACTCAAAACGGATTTGACAACGTGAAAGCGAACTCGATCCGTACGATCACGATACTTTGATACGACATCTCAGAGGAAAACCGGTGGTATGGAGACGATTGAGCGACTTTAAGGGATTGTGCATGCGCAGACTATAGAACTCAGTGTCCTCCATTTGCGATTAAATTTAACCACGACCAGGGATTTAACTAACGCGGGAGAATAGGCGGTACATGACATGAGTTTTACACGCGAACAATGGATTACCACAATACAACACGATGATCGGAGACGCGACTTATGACTGCAGTCCACACACAGACTCCACAGGGCACAGTGCCGCAATGCGGTTTGATAAGTGGACGATCGTGAAGTTGGCTATACATTATGCGCGCACGGCGAAACGACAAGCAGCGTGATTGGAGCACGAGTCGGTATTTCACGCCACATTCGGAGGGAAGTTGATTCTGCAAGTCTTCGAAGTTCTTGCATTTGCACGCTCGTGTTACGCGGTATTGCGTCTTGTATTCATGCTTTGAACTGCGGGTCAGTATCAAGGGGGACTGTATGGACTTTGAATATTTTCCAAAATGTTTTACTCAAACAAAAGACAAAGTACAAGAATATTTTTGGACTTGGAAATTTTTTTCGAAAATCGAAATATTTTACTCAGCAAAATATGTTTGGACTTCAAAAATTCTTTTAGATATTCTACTTGAAAAAACGACCAAATCCGAGAATATTTTTGGACTTCGAATATTTCTCAAGATATTGCACTCGAAAAATATTATTTTTCCAGGTAATTCACTTGAAAAAAGACAAAGTACCAGAATATTATTGGACTTATAATATTTTCCAGGATGATTTACTCAAAAAAACGACTGAGTCCAAGAATGATGCTGGACTTGGAATATTTTTCCGAGGTATTTTACTCGAGAAAACGACCAAGCATTTTTTTGGACTTGGGATATTTTCCTGGATAATTTACTCAAAAAACGACAGTGTTTGAGAATCATTTTGTACTTGGAATATTTTTAGAAATATTTTACTCCAAAAAACAACTCAAGTAAGTCCAAAAATATTCTTGTACTTTGTCGTTTTTTCGAGTAAAAGTACCTCGAAAAATACTCCAAGTCCCGTATTATTCTCTGACTCTGTCATTTTTTTGAGTAAATCATCCAGGAAAATATTATAAGTCCAATAATATTCTGGTACTTTGTCTTTTTTTCAAGTAGAATATCTCAAAGAATTTTTAAAGTCCAAACAGAATATTTTGGTACTTTGGTCGTTTTTTTGAGTTATTTCAAAAAAAAATTTATATTCTTATACTTCGTGTTTTTTTCGAGTAAAACATTTTGGAAAATATTCAAAGTCCATACACACCCACAGTCCAAAGCATGAATACAAGACGCAATACCGTGCAACGCGAGCGTGCGAACTGCGAACGCAAGAACTTCGAAGACTCACGGAATCAACTTCCCTCCGAATGTGGCGTGCAATACCGACTCGTGATAGGAGCGCGCTCTGACGAATGTACGGCCCGAATAGGAGCGCTAGCACTTCAGCGGGTGAGCGGACGCACTGGTCTTGACAGGTAATACTGATAAAATAACGTATCGTTATTGCTCGCGCTCCGCACCATCATATGGATAAAGATTTCAAATTTTTAAACCTGTAATTCTTCGATGTAATCTCGAAATGTTATTATCAATTTGGTTGTTATAATTATGAAATTAATTTCTAGTCATAATGGTTGACGATAGCCAACAACTTTCTGTTAGAATCGTCAAGGTTGATTATTATTTGACGAAACCCGTCGCAGAACTCGATGATCCATGTTACTCCGGCTTCAGAAGTTCTCCTGTTTACCATGTTCCCGTGCTTCGAATTTTTGGTTCTACTCCTGAAGGTAAACTGAAGGATTATATTATGAGCTGAAGCTTGAGAGAATTCGTATTCAACGTGTCTCAAATTATCATTATTAGGTACAAAATGCTGCGTTCACGTTCACGGAGTATTCCCGTACATATTCATTCCCAACTGGAATCGTGAAATTCGAGAGAAAGATTTCTATGCTTTCGCTTCTAGTTTAGATAAAGCGATAAATACTTCTTTTGCCTGTAGTTCTTCGAAAACCTGTCACGTTCATCGTATCAATGCTACATCACGCAGGTAAAGAAAAATTCGATTTGACAAGTCCGAAAAATTATTCTTGTACTTATTGTCGCTCCTTTCTGTTAGACCGTACTATGGATATTACGAAGGCGAAAGGGAGTTTTTGAAGATTGAATTCTACAATCCGGCAATAGTAAAACGAGCATCGGATTTATTGCTGGTAAGTTTGAATATGGGATTCTGTTGAATTTTATTTTGTCATTTTATATTTTAAAAAAGAATACTTCTAATTACTAGAATGCAGCTGTATTCAATATCAACTACCAGCCGTATGAGGCTCATGTGCCATTTATATTACAATTCTTCATTGACAACAATTTATATGGTATGAGTTATGCGAAGTTTTCGTCTTATCGGATTCGATCTATGGCGGACTCAGTCGCTGTCAAACAAACTAATATGGTGCTGGAAGTCGATTGTTGTGTTAAGAACATTCTTTGTGAATTTATGACGGGAGGTATTATTCTTATTTGTAGTTAAATGATCTAATGAATTTGAGTGAAGTACTGAATAAATTACTCGTTAGACGATGTGCCGAATAATCCTGGGTTAGCCTTCATCTGGGAAGAAGAAAGGAAACGCAGGAGAATGCAAAAGGATGAATCCCAAATTACGCCGAATGTATCTCAAACGCGTCCTGATCATAAAGCTACGAAGACTGAATTGTACTACAAGAACAAGTTGGCGGAGAAATTGAAGCGTTATGTTGTATGTTATGTTAGACTTTGGTATTAAATTTCCCAAATTTCTCATTTGTTAATAAATTATTTTCCACGCATGCTTTTCTAGAATCAGAATGTAGCGGATAAAGAGAGTACGTCGAGTTCCGCAGCTATTGAGGACGAAGAAGAAGTTGCCGTGCCCCTTGACGAACGACGTGAGTTCCACTCATCACGCATTACGTAATTTTCGTAAATATCAAGAAAGAAGACACTAAAGCTTTGTAATTTTCAGTGAATCCTCTAGCAAACGATATTTTCGTTTTGCTCGAAGAATTGGCTCCGCATCGTGGACCCGACTATGTAGATAGGAAACCGATATCATCTCAGTGTAGCACTCCATCAATAGTATATTCGGATGATGAAATTGAACCTCAGCCTGTAGCAAACATAGGTCTCATTCGGTCTCAACCGCTCTTAAAACAAAGTGCTGAGAATGATAGTATTTTAGGAGATGATTTTTCTGATGACGAAATTGATGAGGAAGATCACATGATACTATCTCAGTCTGTTTACCGACCACTAGAAGAATCGTCTGACGATGAGTAAGTTGTGAAAAACAGTAATCGTTGATTATTCGTCCTTTTGTTTCTTTGAATGTTCATAATTTCAAGTTTGAAAGTGTACGCGCGGTAGAGGGTTCGGAGAAAAGGAAATGGGAGATATATTATATAGAATAGATGTCAAATATGCTTAGGTCAAACCTGAAGAGAGAGAGAAGAATTTAAATTAGAGTCAATTCACATTTATTATGAGCTTTTAGACTTTGTATGAAAAAACTTTTCAAGAAATTCCAAACGTCTTCTCACTCATTCTCAGATAGAAATTTATGTGAATATTAAACGAAAGTACGCATACGTATGGTATTACTTGTTAGTAATAATCTCGTTTTTTGTTCATTACTCAGGTTTATCGGTGAATTGAATAGTATTTCACAACTGGATGGAGCAGATGGTGCCGATATTCCTCCTATCGGCTTGAAAAAACCAACGAAACGAGACGACAAAAAGAAAAGTTACAATTTACGGTCGAAGAATAAAGAAATTCAGAAATCCAAAGACAAGAAATTCACTCCCCAAAAACAGTATCCGCAGTTAGAGATTTCCACTCAAGTGTCTCCTAGAGGCAGTCAGCGTGCAGCAATTCATTCACCATCAATAGTCGGCTCGCAAAATCCTCTTCCTTCCCCGGAAACCTTTGCAACTTCGTTTGTTCGGGATAATTTCTGTAGTCCTACATCAAGATCTCAAATTGAAGCGCGTAAAAGCGAATCGAAGAGAATATATCCTCAGTTGAATGTGAATTTTCAAAAGTCACCCAGAAACGAGATTAAAATTGACTCGGATAACGATATAAAGCGACGAAAGTTGTCCAGCAGTTTTAGAAAGCGAAAAATTGATTTTGACATTCTCGATTCGAAGGAAAGTAGTGAAACTATGACTACCCGCTGGAAACGATTGCAGCGATTAAAGAAAAATATGGCTTCACCGTCTACTACCGGTAATGATGGAAACGAAATCGCGAACGTCGAAGACTTAGATATGATAGCTCCAAACGCAACTTACATAGTAAAGGAAAAAGAAAAAAGTCAATTGATCTCCAATTCTAGCATGTTTCACACCGAAATCGGAAGTCAAAAATACAGTTTGAAAATTCGTTTCGACGCTTGCGGATCTGTTGATAGGGAAGTGATTTTAGAAAATTTACTCACTAAAGAGCCGGTTGTAATGTTAGAGAAAATTGACTATCCGAACTCATCTGCGGAGGGTGTGAAAAATGTTGGCGAATGTAGTCGGGAAAGTCAATCTGGAGTGGTAGAAAATCAAGACGACGAACCTGTTCTAAATGATGGAGAATGTAGTCCGAGAAAACCATCTCAAATGGAAGAAAATGAAAATTACGCACCTGTATTGACATCGTTATTCGATTTCAAGAATAGTGGTTCATCGGAGACGCTTTCTAATGAAACGAAGAAATCAGAAGAAGTACAATTTTGGGATGTTGGTGTGGTACTTCGTCCAAACGTATTGAATTTATCCCCGTCAGTGGATGGATTGTCAGATACACTCATTCCGGGTTCGAATAGTATAAGCTCATCGGAATATGGTAGCTGTTCTTCGTTTCCGAAGACTATTGAACCAACTCAAGAATTCAGTCAAGAACGCGAATTAGATAATGATTATCCAACGCCCGATATCGTCGATGATCCGGTATTATTTCCCAATGATTGTTTGTACAGTAGTATTACTGACGAACAATTCTCGTCTCCTGAAGTGAACTTCGGAATAAAGAAGTTGCATCGCACCGAAGCCATCATCGAAGAAGAACGGCTACCTGATTTAGGCATTTTCGAGGCCTCGCCAACCTTTGTCGATGATGAACATCTGGCTGGAACGACGAACGCCTTTAATTTTGGTAACGAAGTTAAAACGTTGTCTTCTCAGGAAGAAATGCTTAAGAAGACGATGAAGGATGCGAAATCGATGGCAGCTCTGTATAGTTCGATAAATGACGATGTATTTCCTGAGCCTGAAATTCAAAATAAGAATGCTGACAGTTACAATGATGATTCCGACCCTGTGATGTTCAGCCAAGATAGTAAATGCGAAAAAGCACTCGCAGAATTTGATTTGTCGCAAGTGATCAAATTGAATTCTGACGAGAAACGTGATTCCAACAACTCGTCTTCCAATCAGACTGATGTTCCGAATAACCGTGCCTCGAAAATTAGTGTTAAGGATTCCAGTAAGGTTTTTAAAGATCAAAATTTTGCTTTTGATAATAGCGCTTGGGATACAATAGAAAATACTAACAACGACGATGACAGAATATTTAGTTTTTACGAAGATAAATCGTTGAACGTGATAAGCGCGACGCAGTTTCTCGAGAGTAACGATGATGATAGCAATAAATATGTTTCCCAATCCGAAATTTTGACTCCTGAACTCGACCGTGGAATACTAACCTGGAATAATGAGGGAGAAAGTTTATTCAACGAGAGACCCTCGAGTAATGATGGGTCATTGGATACGGATGCAGAAATGGATTTGCGGGATAAGTTATCGAAAAAATCAAATATAGGAACTTTATCGGACGGAGACTCGCCGACTGTACTGAGAGAAAGTGTGCTTCATAGCACCCCTCAAAATCTAGCCAAAAAAAAATCTCCATCGCCAACATACACGCCGATAGTCAGAAAAGTCCTACTAAAAAATATAAATGATCAAACAAAAGGAACAAAAAGTCGTCTCTCGTCGCACAGATTTCAAACAGAACCATTTCTAGCTGATATTAAAGAAGAAGAAGACGATTCGAAGAATGACAAAAGCGTTGTTCAGAAGACCTCACCGGTCGATGCTATTGTAAGTATGAATGTTGTTCTATTATTCGATGGATGATGAATGATGCGGCGTGAGGAAAGTAACTGGACTAAGTGATCTCGAATTAAACTTTGTAGGTGAGAAATTGTGTGTAAAATCTCTAGCTACTTATTACAACAAAGTCATAACAATTTCTGGTGCTATTTACCGCTTTAATTTCCGATACAGGCGAGCACAAGTGCGGATAAAAGTGCCATCGAACGAAGATCACGAAGTAGTGTCGGCAGCGAGCAAATAGAAATAACGATGGGAAATACCTATGGATTTCGGATGAGTCTCGAAAATTTACAAAATGTAAAAACGGAGACGCAAGTAAGTCGTTCTCGTTCGAATGTGTGTGAGAATGACTAGAATGATGGAGGAATAATTTTCTTAAAATATCGTTGTAGCATCAGTTTATTACTGTGATGTCGATTGAAATATTCGCTTTGACTCGAGGAGATTTATATCCAGATCCAGAGTTCGATTCTGTTTCCTGTATTTCTTACAGCATATTCGACGATAAAAACGAATCTTTGAAGTTGACTTCAGGTAAATATATCAACTTGGTTGAGGAATTGATGCAGATACTTGTGTGACTAATTAATCATTTTTTTCTTCCTTCTTCTTTTTCGAGGTATCATAATTGTGAGCAACGACGAATATCGGATGGATGTTACCAGATTTAATTGTGAGAAGGATTTTGTAAAAGACGAAAATGAGTTACTAAGTCATTTCGTCACGTTAGTAGAAAAATGGGATCCCGATATTTTCATTGGATACGAGGTTAGTGGATACGATCTGCAACAGAGGGGCTATTAATCTCGTAAAATTCTAAAAATGTAACAATATTTCATGATACCTCTATCTTAGAGGTACCTACTGCAAACTCACTCAAAAATATCGCGCATTTGTTGATTTTCCATCAACGTTCATACTTAATTTATGTGACTGAGACGCATTTTGACCGGGGGGAGGGGGGAAGAAGACGCTGAAGATGATAAATTGTATAAAACCTTACTAATACTATAGCTTGGAAAAGGACGGATCAGCAACTGCCACATTATGTTTGTCCTGTCATCGGTTCGGCAAATCCGATTAATACTGAAGTGAGGAAGGCACCCCTCTCTTTGCTAGAATAAAATTTATAATTACGCCAAAATCTTGTCCAGACGGGTCAAGGATAGGAGAAAAACTGCCGTCTCATTAATTCAGTACTTCATATCAAATTACTTGAAAGAAAAAATGTTTAATTAACAGAATTATATGTTTTAATTAACAGAAAAAATTATAAATAATATTGATGAAACATATCAAACAAACAAAATTTTAAATTAGATTAAATATTAAATGAATAAAATGAATAATATTTAAAATTGAACTTGATAATATTAATTTTAATATTCAACTTTATTTAATTGATGATAGTACCAAATTTTAATACTAGTAAATATAACAATGAAACGTAAGTAATTCAAAATTTCACCATCTTGAGTGAAACTTTTTTATAATATCAAATGAATCAATTCAATGAAATTTAATATGAAAGATCACCTTCGCATGTCATTGAAAATTTATTATGTAGAAGATTTGAAAAATTAAATCAACTTAAGACGCGTTTTGCAAAAACCCGGCGCTGCTTAGGGTGGGGAAAAAGAGAAAGAGAACATCAATAAGCTTATGACAGATCTAGGCAAGATGTTGAATGCTGAATCAAATGTCGTCAATCTTTTTTTTTTTTTTTTTTTTTTCCTCTTCGTGCTGAGACAGATTTTTACAAGACGCGTTACGCTTGGCGATATTCATTTGTTAGGGGAATCAGTTTATCAATTGGAAAAGTCACTATTAATTCGTCACCTGTAATTGGTCCGTGGACTGTAGGTGGCACCACTATAAAATAAAATAAAATAATAAATTAATACATGGTAATTGAAAAAATTCAATTTTTTTTTTTATTTTGGTAAAACTTTTATGATTACTACCACAAAAACCAAGTAAAATAAATAAATAATAAATCATTATTACTTGATTGAGAATTGAAGTAAAGTTGAATATTTATGGAGTCAAATTTTATTTATAAAAATTTAAAATATTTTTCAGATCGAATATTTTTGATTTTAATATGCTCATATTGCCCGCTAATTTCAAAGTATTGAATAAAATAAAACATATTAGAAGGCAGTACCAGAAAATCAAAATTTTTTTTCTAAAATTTATATGTAATATCCTTATTCTGAAATCAAGGTTCATTCGTAATTTTCGATAATATGACTTTTTCTTCAATACAGATTATCCTTGAGGAAGAAAAGGCATGAGGAAAACGTGAACTTTGGAAATAAACTTTGTAGATCTTTCGTTTTACTGTCAAAACTGAACCAGGCATTTTTTGAATTTCAGATAGAAATGCTGTCTTGGGGTTACCTCATTCAACGCGCTCAACAACTGGGACGAAATTACATCGTCGAGCTTTCTCGTGTGAAAGATGAGAAGAAGGAGTCGTTTAAGGAGAAGACGCTAATCGAAGACAGCGAATATTCGGAGGATTTAAAATTGATCGGCAGAATTGTTTTAAATGTTTGGCGACTAATGAGACATGAGGTATGATATCGGAGAAATTATGACGTGTTTCGTGTATTTAGGCTAGATTTACAACTTGATTCAATGCGTGTTAAATTTCAAGCCTCACCCTACTTTCTAAATTTGCGTCCCTGTTTCTGGGTGCCCGTACACTTCTTCAGGCTAGTTTGCTGTACTCGCAAAAGAAGAACGCTATGAATTTAACTAGCTGGAGGGGGACGTTTCTATGAATTCATCGAGATCAAAAAGTCGATATGATTAGTAGAATTGATTCAATATGATCGCTAAAATCGATATATCGATGTCAAAGTGTTGGAAGCAAGCATAAATGTTACACTACCTACGTATCTCTGCAGGAGATATGTTAGCTTCTGTGTCATAGTTTTTGTTTTTTTTTCTTCCCTGATCATTCTTGCGTTTAAAAAATTTTGTATTCAATTCGTTAATTCTTTTTTCTTTTTCAGATTGCGCTCCAAAGTTATTCTTTTGAAAATATCCTATTTCACGTCTTACATCAACGAGTTCCGAAGCATTCTTTTCGCGTTTTGACAGAGTGGTGGAAAAATCCCCTTCGCAGGTAAATTATAGAAATGTCATTAAACATTCTAGCCAAGATCCTCTTTTGTAGGTAACGTTTCCTTGTAATCATTAATTGCCTTTTCAGGTGGATTGTTATCGATTATTATTTGCTCAGAGTGGAAAGCAATATCTTATTATTACAACAGTTGGATTTTTTTGGTCGGACCAGTGAATTAGCCAGACTATTTGGTATCCAATTTTACGAAGTTCTGTCACGAGGCTCTCAGGTCAATATCTTCATTTTACTTTCACTCCTATTAGAAGCATTAACTAGATCTCTAATATAATTTAGGGCTGAATTTTCGGAGGCAGGGAGATTAGAGGGATTCTACTCACCAAACCTCCGAAAAATTCTCAAATCACACTTCGACCATATCATTTTTCGAAACATGAATGGTTGAGTACCCCTAAATCGTCGCCTAATACGTAACTCGATGACTGTGATGCACTCCGAGAAAAGGGACACAAAGTGGGGAACGTAATCCCTTTTCACGTACAACTCGCGATATTATATAGGTATTTAGCTCGTCAATTAATGTTCGAACATTTTGTGTTTCAGTTCAGGGTTGAATCGATGATGTTGAGATTAGCGAAGAAGCAAAATTTTGTCGCTGTATCACCCAGCGTAAAACAGAGGGCGAAGATGAGAGCGCCTGAAAGCCTTCCGCTAATAATGGAACCTGAATCAAAGTTCGTAGTCGATTTTCGAATTCAAATTATCGTTTGTGTAAAGATTTTCAAGAAAACACAATTCTCGTATTTTGAATTATTCCACATGAATTTTTATTTTCATTTCTAGATATTACACAGATCCTGTCATCGTATTGGACTTTCAAAGCTTGTATCCATCGATCATTATAGCGTACAATTATTGTTTTTCAACTTGTCTTGGCCGCGTTGAGCATCTTGTGGAGTAAGTTTCTTTCTATTTTACCCATTGGATTATTGATTTTTGTAAAATACTCATAAGTATAAGTTATTTCAGGAAAGAAACGTTCAATTTCGGCTGCATACAGCATACTGTACCCGTCGAACTCGTATCGAGGTTACAATCGTCTTTAAATATTTCTCCTTGCGGTGTAGCTTTCGTAAAGCAGAGCGTACGACGAGGAATCTTGCCGGAAATGTTGGAAGAAATTCTGAATACGAGACTTATGGTGAGAAAATCAGACCGGATTTTATTGTTAGATGTGACAACGTTTACACGTCACTCGTTCTTACCACGTTCAATTCCTATTAGGTGAAAAAATCCATGAAAGATAACAAAGATGATAAAACTTTGCAACGAGTTCTACACGCGAGACAACTTGGTTTAAAATTAATCGCGAACGTCACTTACGGATACACATCGGCCAATTTCTCAGGACGAATGCCATGTATCGAGGTAAGCGATATTCATTCGCTGAACTTTGATCAGAATTCTGTCGAAATCTAGAATGTTATAACAGTATATCATCATTGTACTCAGATCGGTGACAGTGTGGTGAGTAAAGGACGAGAAACTCTCGAAAGAGTCGTCGAGATGGTTTCAAAGAACGAAAGATGGGCAGCCAAAGTTATTTACGGCGATACCGACTCCATATTTGTTATGGTTCCTAAGCGTTCAAAAGAGGAGGCCTTTCGAATTGGTGCTGAAATTGTGGAGGCGGTGACGAACGATAATCCCAAACCCGTGAAATTAAAATTAGAAAAAGTTTACTATCCGTGTATCTTACAGGTAAAATATTTTATCGGTAGAGAAATGTAAAACTTGATATTGCTTATTCTTAAAAACAAAATTTATTGATAAATTTCAGACGAAAAAACGATACGTAGGGTACATGTATGAGAGTAATGAGCAAAAGGAGCCTGTTTACGACGCGAAAGGTATCGAGACAGTGAGACGGGATGGTTGTCCAGCTGTAGCCAAGGTAATTACAGCCCATTTTGAACGACGATGAGTGCTTAAGGTTAATAATTTTCTTTTCCGGTTCATAGATTCTTGAGAAAAGTTTGAAATTATTGTTCGATCATAACGACCCGAACACTGTGAGACAGTACGTACAACGTCAATTTACAAAATTAGTCGCTGGACGTCTGAGCATTCAAGAATTGACATTTGCCCGAGAGTACCGCGGTATGAATAATTACAAACCAGCGGCTTGTGTTCCTGCCCTCCAGTTGGCCAGGTATATTTGTGGGGAGAAAGAAACAGAAATAGTCGAACTATTGCGGATTTGTACGGTGCAAATTTGATTTTTTAGGCAAGCTATTATACGCGATAGAAGATCCGAACCTCGTGTTAAAGAACGAGTACGCTACGTAATGACTGTAGGACCACCGGGAGTTCCTTTAATCAAGTCGGTTCGTACTCCGGACGAATTTTTGAGCAGCCCAGGCGCCATCATTAACGCGGAGTATTATATAACGCGCGCTATAATTCCCGCTCTCGAACGATGTTTCTCTTTACTAGGAGTAGATGTTAGAGTTTGGTAGGTGTGAAGTAAGATGCAAGCCTTTTAGTTTGTACCTACTCATTGAAAAAACGATACATTTTGTATAATAGGTATGCGGAGCTACCTCGGAGAAAGAAATCGTATTTACCAGTTGAGAATGATTTTAATAATAAAGCTTACAAGAAAAAGACCATATCGCATTATTTCGCGACGTCAAAATGCATAGCTTGCGAGGAAATCGCCGTTACAAAAGTGTGCAAAGATTGCCAGCAAAATCCGCAGAAATTATCGTTAACGTTGGGAACGATGATAAATAAGCTACAAAGGAAATACAATTATCTAGAGAAGGTATGTATTTTATTTGTAGGCTGTTAATGAGAGGTTGGACATCTTATGAATGTTGGAGAAGAAGCCTCTCCTGATTTTAAAGCAGATAATCGAGTGAAGCTTTCGGGAATTGATGCCATTTAAAAAAAAATTTAGCAAAACCCTATTTCCTTATTAATTAATTATTTACTTACATTAATAATGATATATTATCTTTGTAGATTTGCAGATCATGTACCTCACGAAATGATTCCGTTGAATGTTCATCCTTAGACTGTCCTTCGTATTATTTTTATCGACAAGCTTTGCGAGATGTCGAACAAATACCGTACCTGGAAGAGTTACAGCAAACGTTTCTTCGCCGTCCGAAAGTTTGACAATTATAGTGCTCGTCTTATTTTTCTACACATTCTGTTGATTAGCTTTGAAGTTGGGAAAAGTTTTTGTGATAGAAAAATATTTTCAGACATTGAGTCATTAAACATCATTGATTATTAATTTTTCAATTATTATTGTGTTCTGCTCTTTTTCTATTTTTCTATTTTTTTCGTATACCGTAATCTAATTGATAAGTATGGAGTAGTAACTTACTCAATTGTTCACCATGAAGTTCCTTTTGTGTAATACTTATTTTGATTATTGATTATCAATTACCAATTCTTTATTCAGTTATTTTTATTCCTCTTCTTTTGTATTGTGATTTTTTCGATTCTTTTTTATTCTTTGTTTAAATAATTATTCTGTATTGAATAAAAAAAATTTACGTATCGTGTGGAGTGTTTTATCACTGAAGTCAAAACGTAAACTATGCATGGGTCCAAGATTTTGGGAGGACATTTGTTCTTCGGATATAATAAGGAGAAAGAAGTAGGTTAGTTCTGGTTGACGTTACGCTCAGGTGATACCGCAAAATTTTGCCAACTTAATTTTTTTGGCATTTCATTACTTTTTTCAGCATGAGATTTCTCTTAAGCAAAGGATAATATTCTAGTATGATCGTCTCCAGTGTATCAGGCCGGAATATGGAAGAATGTTCTGGCGAAGCCAAATAAATGAAGATCATGTTTCATATCTATCATAGTGTATGTTAGTTCCCTTGAGCTAACCAGTTCGCCCTCCTTTAAAGCTAGTTATAAACGTTTGAGAGAAAAAAAATCAGGCAAAGGGCTTCATATAGCACTCGACCCATTTTTTTTTATCGCGACGTTGGCTTGATACTAGAGACAGCCATGGTTCTATGAATCAATATTTTAAAATCCTGGAAAACAAAGACTTTGGACTACTCGCCAAAATTTGAAAAAATACCGTTTTTGATTTTCCTCCTTTGAACAAGTAATTGCAAACCATCCATAGAATCGGATAAACAGACTAGCCTACGTTCATGTTCGGTGTGTATGGAGAGAAATCGTCTACATTGTTTAGTCTACATTTTTGCGGAAGGCCTCTTTATTTGAATCCGTCAAATGTATGTCGATTTTCTCACATGGTATAATTGGTGAAATTTGTTTGCCTGGTTGGTTGATTAGGAGGAACATATCATATAGTTCACCTTAAGTCGAAATATGGAACACGATCATCAACAGTGGGGATGAAACTGACAAAATATCTTTACTCGTTGGATCTCAACTTTAAATCATTCGGGTCTAATGGTTATTCTTACGCGTCGACTTAATTGTATACAGCATACTCACACACAATTTCGATGCTTTAGTAGATGGAGCAGCTAATTGTGTAAATTACAGGCGCGTTTCAACTCGATCGTATATGGTATATACAGCTTTGAATTTGCAATCGAATCAAATCGAAGACTTTCACAAAAAACACTATTCATGCGGAAGAATGATTTAAAGTAGGTAGGTATTTCTCATCTAGATTCGAGCATAGTCGAATAACATCTCATTGGCATGTAAACCTCTCCTTTGATGGTCAAAAAGTCGACATGGTCAGTGACATCTCCATCGATCTATCTATGATGGTCCCGTTTGGTCCCACTGTGGTCCCGTATTGACATGATTTTTTATCTCCAAAGGAGTATTAAATGGCCCTGAAAAGGACCGATTTGAAGTGATAGACCGATTCCCCGTGACGTCAACATTTTTGATTTTGATTGAATGCTTGTTCTCTGCTGCTGGCTTTGGGGCAGCCATTTTAGAATCCCATAAGAATACACAGGGAACATTTTGATCATTCACTAGTATTCAAGAACAAGAAGTACGTTAGCAATAATGGCTACACATTTGAATTCCAGAGAACTTCTAGATTCTAGATAGAGATCTCCAATACATTAGGAACATCTTGTTTTTGAATATCTGTATGTGATCGAATCGTTCCCTGTGTATTCTTATGGAAATCGATGTCATGATTGGCCCAATAATCATAACATCGATTACAAATATAGGTACTTTGACTCACCATCGCTCACTGTTATCAACACTGTGACGTCACCGGGGAATCGGTCTATAATGTTCACGCTAATTAGATTGGTGGTAGGTATTCTGTAAAGTAATAACATCTTCGTTTTAATCTGATATGTAATTCAGCTTCAAGCTCGCATATCATGATGGGATTTCCACCACACATCCCATCGAAGAGATTTTTCATTTCTTCCCACGATAAATGGACGAGCAGCTATAAGGATGTCCATTACATCTCGTCTATAATGAAGGTCTTTTATAACAAAGAACGTTTCGAAGTACCGTTCCTCGAGGTTCATACATGAATTCCGAATAAAATTTCAAATTATATCCATGTGATAACATATATATTTATTTTTCTTCATACGCATGCGATAGTGAAAGACTTGATTTTGATTTTTTTCCTCACCAAAGAAATGTACTATCACGCTGGATAAACGGCAAAATCTGAAAAAGTCTCGCCCATTGGGCATATATGTGCGAATCTTGAGAGAGTTTGGACTGAATATATTCTGAAAAACGAAACACCCATTCCTTGAATAGTTTGATGTACCTCAACACACATACATCCTATAAATTCTGTTCCAATATTGACGAATATTTTTCTAAGACATAATTTTTCTAAGCTCTTTGGCTGCCATACCATCGTATTTGTGGACATTTTACCGAGTCGCCGTTAAATGAAGACGATACTTTTGAAAACATATAAGTTTATCTTGATATTCGATCGCGGATATTCCAGCCTATCATCTGATTGGTTTGTTGAATTTAATCATAGGGAGACATGATCCACGGAAAAAAATGTAAGAATCGCTTTTCTAACGGATCATAGACCGTTACGGATACCTACACAGAATCTCACGCCCTGCGGTTAGAATTCTCTCACCCTCGGGGAAACTTTTCCAGGTGTTTTTTAAAAATAAGTCGTAAAACTGTACCCGTTTATATTCGAGTCGTATTTGAAATAATACTGAACGTCACCCCTCAAGAGAGAGAGAGAGAGAGAGAGAGAGAGAGAGAGAGAGAGAGAGAGAGAGAGAGAGAGAGAGAGATGTGTGCCCGTTTTTACGATGGACACCAGTAAATTGTCGCATTCTTATCGAGTTGCGAATAATATATTTTCACGAGCGTTTATCCCATTTAGTACTAGCGGTTACTGACAAAACATGATGGAATACTGCAAAATTTAGTTATACATTTATAATTAGTATTATAATACTTATGACTGTAGAGAACATTTTCAGAAGGCATGCCACTCAAAATTTCCCTTAGGGGGCTGGAGGGGGGCCAAAATGTCTCTCAAAAATCAGTATTTCGCTAATATCTCGAGAACGGTTGGGTATAGGAGAAAGATACCTCAGTATAAAAATAACCTCCGTATAATTTTACGTAAAAAACGTTCCGTTCATTTTTTCGCTACGACTCACCGTTGAACCACAATCGACGCAACAAAATTGAAGCTCGTAAAAAAACACATAGTCGGGAGTATGTACATAGTTACGCGCGACGCCACGCGGTGCACGGTTATGCCGTGGCTCGGTTTACCAGCTACGCTACGCCATGTTACCATCGTTTTCAACATTAAAGGAGAGAAAGTACGAGATCGAAAATTTTTCATAAGAATACCAAAAAAAAACACTCACGCTAGCACACGACTTTTCTTCTTACATACACATAACTCATTAAGAGAGTAACTCCCACTCTTTGTACTAAATACTGATTACCTATCAATTAAGTCCGATATTTGTAGAATCAATAGTAAAACTCAGTTTATGAAGCCTATCATCATGACGTCACATCATCTCATAACAGAATAAGGAAACGTAAATTTATTTTATTTAATAAAAAATAAGCAATTTTTTATTAACGTTATCAAATTTTTCGCTCGAGTTTTTCATTTACCAACAACCCCCCTCCTTTAATAGCTAGAGATGTGCACCAGCAATTTTTTTGACGACTGAATGAGTAGTTCTTGGGATGTAATCAATTTTTTGGAAAATTCTCACTATTAAACATTTGTACCACTTATAGCTGCTTAAATCATGAGAAGGGGATTTTCTTATCCTCTTGTTTTCAGTACTAATTGTCACGAAGAATCTTTATTTTTTTTTATTTTTTTGTTAGGCTGTTCCTTTTTTCTTTTTTTTTATTATTAGTCAAATTCAATTGTAAAAACCTTTAGTTTCAAAGTCCATACATCTATGAATGAGTACAATTTTTTAGTGTTCATCAAATATACTGCGAGACTAGCTTAAAGACTTCATTCTTAATTTATTATTGATTTGTAGATAATTTTTTTGTGTATATGTGATGGTCAGTAGTTTGATTTCAGGTGTCTCAGGACATGGGAATATTATTTTTAATTTGGAATGGTTTCTTTGAGTGAAATTTGAGGTTAGACTTATGAGTAAAGTGTTATTAATTTTTTAATATGTTTGGAAAGGTCGGAACGTGAGGGAAAGAATGAAGGGTTGACTGATGGGTCATTGGTTGCTTGTTTGGCTTCAATATAGATTTTGTCCATTTTTTTTCCCGGATGTCCTTGTAACTAGATTCCCAGTTAAAGAATATTGGGATGGAATTTGCATAGAAGGTGGTGATGAGAGTGTGACTACAATTTATGAGCGGATGAAAAGAAGAGCGCCTGGTGATAGCAATAAGTGATGCCAGGAATTGGAGAGGATAAGGAATTGAGCCTTTCAGACTAATATACAGTATACTAGACCAATATTAGACTAACATTAACGTTTACGGAGAAGTAATTATTAAGCTCTTTTAGAAGTGCTTGAATACGAAGACGCAAATCTAATTTCCAGACCACAGGGTGCGCGTTTTTTTGCCGACTTTTCTCATTGGAAAAGGGTACACCCGGTGTCTGTTTAGAAATTTATAAAATCTGATAATCAATAAACCTATTAGTTGATAAGAAATTCGCCATTTATTTTATTGCTGTAGGTGGAAAAATGAAGATAAGTTTTATTGATTTTTCGAGCTAAAAAAAAGGAAGTATTACGCCGATTCAAGGTATCTCGGGAGGTGGGAGTATTATTTTTAATTGGGACAGCTTTTTAAGGTGTCTCAGGAGATAGGAATATTATTTTCAATTGCTATTTTTCAATTTAATTTTTTATTTCTTTTTTATTTGAATTAAAAGTTGTTTTTTCTCGTTTTAGAAACAATCGTTTTGCCGCTAAGGCACGTTTTTCCGTTTGCGGTCGCATACTTCGATGGTCATTATTGGTGACAATTCTTAACATCGTTCCAAATAATAGTAAACAAAAACCGTTGAAAAAATTGCTTATTTTTGATTAAATAAAATAAATTTACGTTTCCTTATTCTGTTATGAGATGATGTGACGTCATGATGATAGGCTTCATAAACTGAGTTTTACTATTGATTCTACAAATATCGGACTTAATCGATAGGTAACCAGTATTTAGTACAAAGAGTGGGAGTTACTCTCTTAATGAGTTATGAGTATGTAAGAAGAAAAGTCGTGTGGGTTAAACCGTCGTGTGCTAGCGTGAGTATTCTTTTTTGGTATTTTTATGAAAAATTTTCGATCTCGTACTTTCTCTCCTTTAATGTTGAAAACGATGGTAACATGGCGTAGCGTAGCTGGTAAACCGAGCCACAGCATAACCGTGCACCGCGTGGCGTCGCGCGTAACTATGTACATACTCCCGACTATGTGTTTTTTTACGCGCTTCAATTTTGGTGCGTCGATTGTGGTTTAACGGTGAGTCGTAGCGAAAAATCAAGGGAACGTTTTGCACGTAAAATTATACGGAGGTTATTTTTGTACTGAGGTATCTTTCTCCTATACCCAACCGTTCTCGAGATATTAGCAAAGCACTGATTTTTGAGAGACATTTTGGCCCCCCTCCAGCCCCCTAAGGGAAATTTTGAGTGGCACCCCTTCTGAAAATGTTCTTTACGGTCATAACTACTATAATACCAAGTATCATTGTATAACTAAATTTTGCAGTATCATTTCACTAACCGCTAGTACTAATTTCATTTACAAAAAAAGTAGCTGGACCAAAAACATTAGGGCGAAATGATACGTGCGTAATGATCTTTACGACCTAATTAAAGGGTAGGTAAGCGGTTAGTTGTGTGGCGGTAGCTTTCATTACCCTAAACTGGATCATCGCGCAGATGCTACCTATGAGAACTTCTTAAAAAAATAAAAATTCTAATTAGGCTTGTTCAGACGATCGGTCGCAAAGGTAATTTACGCGAATATGTTACACTCATTCATATAAATCATGATTTACAAACGTATCTTTAGTCATACTATACTACGTATGTACGTACCTATTCTCTATTTTTACGAGCGAATGTGTTACACTATCCCTTCATTCATAACGAACATCGCGCTCCCTTTACTCTTACATAGGGTGGAATTCGTTCGTCGTATGCAACGACGTAGCGGCTAAGTACATATGCATACCCGGGCTAAAATCGTATGACCGGAAACCTTCGCATTACACCTGACAACCCTTTCTATGATGGTCAGTTGTCGCGAAACCGCTATTTTACAACTACTATAATATAAACTATCAATTTTTTAGTGTTCGATACTTCCATCACAAATGTAAAATTATTTACATTTTTGTTGGAAGTAATGATCTCATTCTCAGATGTATTTTGTTAATAATATTGTTCTTTGGATAGAGCCCCATCGATACCTTGTGAAGTCAACCGTGAATATAGGTCCATTCAGACCCGACACATAAGAACTAAAACGAAATTTTTCGATTTCTTGAAACCTCTTGAAATTGGACTTATCTGAAAGAAAATTTCACGCTCTTTCTCTACACTTTTCTTCAAAATCAACAATTTCTGGAGAAATTAAAGGAAAATTGATGTTTGCCATGTATTTTTGTGTTACAATCACCGTTGGATTTTTGCATCACCGTTCGCTTATCAGCATTTTACAATGTATTTTATACATAGACACTAGCGCTCCCTCGAACGTGTCCGGTCCGAATTGAAAATTGGTTTGATTAAAGTCAGTCAGTTGTGAGTGAATAATTATTGTGTGCTGTAGGTCAACTCATTAAGCTGATAACAATTAACTTAGAAAATACAAAGTGAAGCATGTTTGGAGCAAAATGAAGAGGTTACAACACTAGATATACATGGATCAGCAAAAAGGATACTTTTGATGCATTTCAGGAATGTCCCTTCTGCTGATTTTCTGATAAAACCACTTTTCAGTTGTAAGCTCAAGTCGAGCGTAAGTTAATTAAAATTTGTTCAAGTTTTAAGTTAGAATAACATATCAACCCGACATCAACATAACATATAAGAACAAATACTGGTATACAAACTATTTCATTACACAGGGCTTAACGGGACATGGTAACTTTGGACAGTACTTGAAACGCTTCAAAATAACAGACAGTGCACAATGCCTGCTATACCAAATTAACAATACAGATGATGTCACTCACGTTCTTTTAAAATGCGACTTTTTCAAAACAGCACGAAACAAATTCGAGATAAGAGGAGACACTCTGGCTGACTTGGAGCCCAGCGACTGTGTCTCCCTCTGTCGACTCCTATCGTACATAGACGAAATTATGAGGAAAAAACCTGCCTATCAATTATGATACATAATATAATGAATAATACGAGTAAAAGAAATTATAATTTTATTATACGAGTAGAAAAAATTTTGACTGAAATGCGAGTTTAAGAATTAATTTACGAGTTTAAGAAATAATACGAATTTAAGAAATAATAATTTACGAGTTAACGAAATAATATTGTACGAGTGAAAGAAATAATACTTTTAGTGTACAAATATAAATAAGTTGTAAAATAATTTGTCAACAGACAGGTTATGCGGTGGGGGCCTGGGCATAAGCACAAAATGTAAATACCGTCCCACCGCATACTTTTCGATTTAATAATTACTGTATATTTTTCTATTGCAATAAAAAAAAAGATGTAAGCCAAAAAAAAAAAAAAAGTTGGATCTAGTTGCGAAGAAATTTCAGTTATCAGTCAGTCAGTCAGTCAGAAAAATTTGAGTCGTCTGTCTGTGCTATGGTCTAATTGCAACTTAACACCTTTGCACAAAAGGATCCTGGCATTACAAAACGCTAAGAACAATAGAATCCTCGCAAAGCTGGGAGCGTTGACCGCTACGTCATAGGTGTTAAGTCTGTCAAATAAGTATTCAATTAGCTTGCTGTATTTCCTTTGTGCTAGGTTTACGTTATGATTTTCCACAAGAAAAAGTAACCTGCTAGAAATTGATGAATATTTAAAAAAGTAAGCTACAAAATATTACCCCAAATAGCCCGTTAAACATTTGATATTCCTATGGCAGAAATACCGATATTATGTTTCCATTGTGTTTGTAAAATATCCCTATTTTCCTATCATGGCTTCAATATGTCTCCATTTGGCCACGTTTTGGGGAGTTATATGCCGTCAAAACGTTCAACGGGAGATAGACAAAGGCATTTTTTTCCTCTCCATTGTGGTAGATGTAAAGTACAGCTTTGGGGGCATTTCATATATAGAGAATGGCCTATCCAGCGCTTTGCAGGGGTTTCTCGAGTACAAAGATTTACATCGTACATGGGTACTCGTATCGGGTGGAATATAATACTTTTTTGTGTCACATAGCAGACCAAAACTTCCAGAGCAGTCAACCTTATAAGAAAACCATAGATCGAGACCTTTGAGGGATTTGAATTATTTCAAAAATGAGGGAATGTTTTTGAATAAAAAGTGTTGATTTTTGTGAAGCCGAGATTCTCAGCTTCATTTTACACCATTTTACTCATATTGCTCTCTTCTGTTAAAGTGATGAAATAAATTTCTTCATTGAAAATCATGACATGTGATGGACAAAAGAAATGAACTGAAGATTCTCGGCTTCACAAAAATCAATTTTTTATCCTCAAAAAGTCTGGAGTTTTTGAAATAATTCAAATTTCTCAAAGGTCTCCATACTTTTCTTATGAGTTCAATTTGTGCTCAGGAAGCTTTGGTCTGCTGTGTGACGTCACCGGAAAATCAAATTATTGCGATGGCGGCACAGGTTGTGATTTCGTGAGGGGAAATTAACAACTTTTTGATATTTGACAAGCAAGAAGAAAAAAGCTCTCTCGTTTTTCCCTGAATTTACTTTTCCCCCTTTTTTTTAGTTTTTTCTTGAAGGGCGGATGTCGCTGAGTTCTCCCCTGTAAATCTGTCATAATTATTGCGAAGGGTTGGTACGTACACGTATCCGCAAAATTATATTTTTCGTATTGCAAAAGTTTGGTACATACGTTACAGACTTGTGTCGAATAGTAGTAAATTTAAGATTTGACATGTGAACGTTGATACTGCGAGAAGAGTGAGTCAAATATTTTTTTTCTTAGGAAAGAAGTATGAATCCTCCTCTTGGAAGCTGTGCCCACTGCTGATTAAGTGGTCAGCGAATGCCGTCCCTCGCTGTCCTTCTCCCAGGCTTTCTTATGTTCAGCCACTCTGTTCTTCAAATGCCGACCAGTCTCTCCCATATAAACGCCCTTACAATCTTTACACTCTAACCTATACACTCCACTCTTCTCTTCCACAGGAACTTGGTTTTTCAGCTTAACAAACAACCCTTTGACTGTAACAGGATTGTAGAACGCAGGCCGAAAACCGAAGAGGGGGAAGAGCCCATCCTAACCGACGGGAGAACTTTCCCAGAATGGGAGACTAATCCATCACAATTTCTCGCGGCTCATAGAACGGGGGAGGGAGGTAATACAGCCGATTTTACCTACTCTCAAGTAATTTCTGGCATTCGCATTTTTATTCTCGTGAGTATATTTTCATCGTCCAAATCTCTCTGATGGCCAGTCCATACGCAGAAAACATCATCTACATACCGTCGCCTTAACGATACGTGACGGAGGAGGTGATGGTTGTAGTGAAAAATCCCATCCACCAATCCTCTCATAAAGGCCGCTAACATGAGGGACCCTAGAAGAGAACCAATGGGGATCCATATTTTATCAAGAAATTTGAACACCAGAAACACATCACGAAAATTGGTTTTTTATGGACGTTAAGAAGGGATGAGAATTAGCATTTTTCCGCATTGTGCAACGTGATTTTTTTAAACAAAATTTTATTCGTGCACGTAAGAGTTAACAGGTTAGTGTATATGCACAAAAAGAAATATGCAGTATAGCTTTAGTAAGATAGTATTATACTGCAGATAATACTCTTCTTCTTAGACTAGTGTAGCTTAGTATGCTAGAGGGTCGTACGTTCCCCCGGACATATATCTCGGAACGAGGGTGAAGATTCAGGAAAGACAGGAAATATGTCAATAGAACAAACCTCTAGGGAAATTAACAAAAAGGTCGGCTAGACGACATACTCACATCTAAAAACAAAGAAACGATGTAAATGAGGTTCTAGAAGATTACACCTTATTTATATAATTGGTAACAAGCCAGTGGTTAAGCGTGTCGTGTAATTACTGAAATTAATTTGTAATTTCTTACTATGTCACTGTCGACATATGAGCATGAACTAGTTGAAAGAAAGGTAATTACCCCTGTATCACCTTTCAATTCATAAATTATAAAATTAATTGCTTGATACCTAGTCGTACGACTCACCACCGTCCTGAAATTGGTTGGAAATTAGTTTTTTTTTTCTGTATACGAGCGTGATTTTTTTCATTCTAGAGTTCGAGAAACGACCTTAAAGAGTGCGCAGATATTATTTTATTTATTATGATAATTATTGAGAAATCAAAATTATTATCATAATATTATTATGTAGATAACAAATTGGTATTTTAAATTAAAAAACGTCTCTGAATAATGCGAAACGTGAAGTATCGTCTTCTTAAGAGCCTTCGGAAGATTGACGATTTTCTTGAGTCAAGAATATCTCGTATCGACGTATCTGTTGATATTTTAATCTAACAGGTATTCAACACGATGCTCAAAGGAAAAACAAATACATATCATCACAAGCTTCGTTACCGTCGGACAAGTTGGTGCTTTCATTGATAGGCAGAAATACAATCTCAGCCAATTTTTCATATTTTATACCTACGCTAAACTCCACACACACCGAGCATCCCGGGAATTAAGTTTTCGTTCTCAATCGAGAGTCGCTTTGCTGAGAGCTTTATCCTAATAAAGTCTATTCCGCCCATCCTCATGTACGGCTTAAGAGCAATAAATACAACAGGAGTCAATGAACTCTAGGTATGATCCTGGCTATTTAGCTTGAAATATTGCATACTAGACTTATATTAGACCATAAAGGGGGAGAACGAGCGGAGCGATTGAGCCCCCAAAAGCTAATTAGTCTAAAATATTGTACACTGACTAGGTTATTATACAGGTATAATGAACAAACTTACTGTAGCAACCGAGTATAGAACCAATATTTTGATACAACCAAGATCAATACATTGATACGAGTATAATCGAAATTGATGTATCGATATGATGGACATCGATAGCTATATCTTGACATTGTATTTCCTTGCAAACGCCCAAAAAGACATACATGATTCAATATTTTCGATGTAGTGGAAATATTTATTTCAACTTTTTTCGCGTTTTTGGACGTGAAATATACGACTCGCGACTCATTTCTAGACCTTGAATTATAATATTTCCTTTTTGCAAGCTGCAAAACAAACGTCTCTGCTGACTTTAAGTGCATCTTGGGTAACTCCCGCATGACTGGTAAATTGTATACTAAAGCAGCATGAACATAAGATAAGGAAAAAACTTACTCGTGCAGAGATCCGTTATCAATATTTCAAGAAGAAATCCAAGTAGTGTTGGTTTTATGGCGTATGAGCACAGCTGGCGTTCGTATCAGCGCAGCCGATCGGTACTTCACCAGCACAATGGGGATATATCGACACACTTTTTCATAGTCTTCTCACAAAAGCTTCAAAGCAATATGTCTCATGCCGAATAAGGGTAACTGCTGACTTTTCGGTAGTACTGACATTTTGTCGCGTCTAATTTATTGCTGTTACTCGTGAGAATGACCCGACCCGGTGGTCATTCCGCAGCTATTTAGTCTAATAAATTTGATTTTTTATGACTTTTCGCAGGCCTAGTACAGTCTGCGAAGCATGTCGAATACTCTCAACATGCACGCGCGTTATAAAATTATTTATTCTACCGGCCGGTATTATGTGTTAGGAACATTTCCGCGATTTTAAAAGTACATTCTGCTATTACATCGTAGTTTCTCGGGGTACGTGTATCTTTTCTTGTTCACGGCCCAAGACACACCGAGGCAATTCGTCTGAGAAGCCAAAGAAGGTGGTGTTTTTAAGTGTTTAAAGTATCATCGTCTGACACGTGTATATACTTTCAAAATAAGTTTGATTTTGTCGCTAGTGGGCCTCCGTAAATTTATTCCATTTTTACAAACTCTTGTGTGACATTGTTCTATTCCCACACGCCTTTTTACGAGGACTATTAGGCGTACTCGTATTATGGACTTTAAAAAATGCACCAGTTCATTACGTTTCCCATCAAGTTATCCAATTAGATAAGCAATGAATCTCCCTCGAAATATAGTTCGATCAATGGTATGCATTTTTACAAAAGCCGAGGAAAAGGGGAAATCGTAGATGCCGCTAACATCGTTCAAGTCAAAGCGTTCTCTTCAACCCGCTCATAAGATAAGTACTGAATCACTCGTCCGCAGACGCAGACAGCTATCAAGATGAAATAACGTGATTGAACTCGAATAGAAATAATATATTTCCTCATCGCCTTAAGTTCTCATTCTTTGTTTACACCTGATGATGATACGTGCACTGCACTGTATCAAAACCGGTCGTGTTTAAACCCTTTTTTTTTCTTCTTTGAAATCGTTTTAATTATTTTCATCTTTTTAAAAATTAATTTTTACTTAATTATTTTTTCTTGTTCTCTTTCGACCTCTAAATTAAAAATATTTTCCGACGTTTCAAAAATTTGTTTTTATAGCTGTTACGTTCCTCTTTTACTTCATAACAATGGCTTGTACCTATGAGGATAAAATTGAAATTATGCTAGCTAAGAGAGGCGGCGAACTAGTTAGCCTACCTTGCGATACAGACATATACTAGGCTAAAGAGGGGAGCGAACGAACGGAAACCTTTCACATACCTTTTTTCCATTTCTTTTTTTTTTGATGAAGCTTAGTAGACGTGAAACATGATCTTTATTTATTTGACTGTCCCAGAAGATTTTTCGAGAAACATGGCGTCAGATGAGAAAATTCAAGAGCGTAATATTTTTTTCTTGTAATTTTCTAGACGTACAGACCTGATAAAGAAACTCAGACCCAGTTGAAATGTAAACAAACGGCGTGACGTCACAATTCTAACGATCGATTTATCACACAAGAGGAGTGTACACCCGAAGGTGTAGCAAATTATATTGAACCCCAAGAAAATCAGCCGCTAAACGTTTTCGGTTAAACAACCATCATCGGAGCGTAAACGAAAGCGACTGAATCCAACATCAACAAAGACAGAGGGAGTTAACCAGAAGATCATGATTTAACCAGCGAGTCATCGAAGTTTGAATCATTCTCATATACTAGCTCAATCAGACCCTCTTCAGGAATGAACCTGTTTAAAACCGTGAAGTCTTCGTTATTCCGGTGTCGTATGATTTCTATATTTTCTAAAGCCAACCGTTTAAAATATGAGTTCTCCCTATGGAGGAGGATACCAGAGCCTTCCTTGAATTTATGGCCATTCTCGAGTAGATGATCAGCAAAAGCCGACTCACCCAAATTACCCTTCTCCCACGCTTTTTTATGCTCCTCAATTCTTATTTAGAGCTGACGCCCAGTCATCCCTATACAAATACCCGGGCAATCGTAGCAGGCTATACTGTTTACCCCACTTCGCTCGACTGGAGGAATCGGGTCCTTCAATTTCACAAATAAACTTTTTACAGTATTAATATTATAAAACGCCGGCCGGAACCCAAAAGGACCGAGTACCCTGCCCAACTTCAACGAAAACCTGCCCAAGTAAGGGAGTTTAATCCAACGTTTTCTACTGTTATGCAAATCCCTAGGGAGGGAGGTGGTAGAATCGAGGCATTTTCTCGTAAGCCTCCTTCGGACCATTAAATCAATGTCCACTCGAACTTGGTTCACTCTGGCCAGGTACTTAATCGTCCCTAGTTCCTTCTGGAAAGCATCCTGACTCAAGGGAATTCTAGTCAGTCGATGTATCAAACTATTGAAGGTAGCGACCTTGTGTGCAGCGGGACAGAAAGATGACCCATGGATTGTTATATCAGTCGAAGTTTCTTTTCTATAAATACCAAATTCATGGACGCCATCTCTAATAAATATGGACAAATCAAAGAAATTTATTAATAATCCGCCAACTTCCAGAGTGAATTTTATGGAAGGATATCGGCCATTTAAGTGAGAAAGGAACTCACTAAGGAGTTCCACTGGGCCAGTCCACGCGCACAATATGTCGTCTACATACCTATGCCAGTAGAAGACGTAATTTAGAAGTACCTGGCCCGAAGAAAACAATTCGACTTCAAATCTGGACATGAAAACCTCCGATATTAATGAGCCTAAAGGGGACCTAATAGGGATCTTCACTTCTTCCGGGAATTCGAAAAATTTTCCCACAAATTTACAAAAATTGGGAGTCCAACAAACTCTCAGAAGGTCGAAGAATTCTACCAATTCCTCATGGGGGACACCAGTTTTTACAAGCATTCGCCCATATGTTGGATTGCGACAGCCTTCGGGATGTGAGGAAATAACCCCACCACATCGAAGGAACATAAAATCGTTTCCTCAGGGAGGCTTATATCCTTCAACCTCTCCGTCAACGAACCTGAGTTTAATACTGAGTGAGGGGAGGTATGATCTACTCGCGATTTGAACCATCTATCAATAAATATAGCTAACAAATAAGTTGGCGACGAGACAAATGACACGACCGGCCGCATTGGTACATCTTTTTTATGTACTTTGGGTAATCCATATAGGAGGGGAGGAACCAGGTTAGGCTCCAAGAGAGCTTTCTTTGTCCGAGGACTCTTAATAATCACACTACAATTATTAATAGTGTTCCTCACCTCTTTGACAAAACTGGGGAACAGAAGAGGCTATTCTCCTTAGCACCACATTGTTCCAGCACTTCATGAACCCCGGATACATAAGAGGACTTCTCCATAATCACTACGGCGTTGCTTTTATCCGCCTTGGTAAGGATTATGCCCTCCTCCCTGACCTTCCTCTTTAATCCTTTAATCACCTCACTACAGGCATTACACTAAATTACGTCTTCTACTGGCATAGGTATGTAGACGACATATTGTGCGCGTGGACTGGCCCAGTGGAACTCCTTAGTGAGTTCCTTTCTCACTTAAATGGCCGATATCCTTCCATAAAATTCACTCTGGAAGTTGGCGGATTATTAATAAATTTCTTTGATTTGTCCATATTTATTAGAGATGGCGTCCATGAATTTGGTATTTATAGAAAAGAAACTTCGACTGATATAACAATCCATGGGTCATCTTTCTGTCCCGCTGCACACAAGGTCGCTACCTTCAATAGTTTGATACATCGACTGACTAGAATTCCCTTGAGTCAGGATGCTTTCCAGAAGGAACTAGGGACGATTAAGTACCTGGCCAGAGTGAACCAAGTTCGAGTGGACATTGATTTAATGGTCCGAAGGAGGCTTACGAGAAAATGCCTCGATTCTACCACCTCCCTCCCTAGGGATTTGCATAACAGTAGAAAACGTTGGATTAAACTCCCTTACTTGGGCAGGTTTTCGTTGAAGTTGGGCAGGGTACTCGGTCCTTTTGGGTTCCGGCCGGCGTTTTATAATATTAATACTGTAAAAAGTTTATTTGTGAAATTGAAGGACCCGATTCCTCCAGTCGAGCGAAGTGGGGTAAACAGTATAGCCTGCTACGATTGCCCGGGTATTTGTATAGGGATGACTGGGCGTCAGCTCTAAATAAGAATTGAGGAGCATAAAAAAGCGTGGGAGAAGGGTAATTTGGGTGAGTCGGCTTTTGCTGATCATCTACTCGAGAATGGCCATAAATTCAAGGAAGGCTCTGGTATCCTCCTCCATAGGGAGAACTCATATTTTAAACGGTTGGCTTTAGAAAATATAGAAATCATACGACACCGGAATAACGAAGACTTCACGGTTTTAAACAGGTTCATTCCTGAAGAGGGTCTGATTGAGCTAGTATATGAGAATGATTCAAACTTCGATGACTCGCTGGTTAAATCATGATCTTCTGGTTAACTCCCTCTGTCTTTGTTGATGTTGGATTCAGTCGCTTTCGTTTACGCTCCGATGATGGTTGTTTAACCGAAAACGTTTAGCGGCTGATTTTCTTGGGGTTCAATATAATTTGCTACACCTTCGGGTGTACACTCCTCTTGTGTAATATGAATAACCATAAATTAGAACAACGTATTGATTCGATCGATTTATCCTTATCGATTATCGAAATTAAAAAATCCTTCCTTCCACCACCAAATATGAAACCGGTTTTAAACCCTTTTCAATCAACGAAGTAAATGAAAGAAGAACGTTTCTCTGGTAGAACTTAAAACTTTTTGAATTTTAATTTTCCAATAGGATCTAAAAAGCTAAAAATCGTCCTGTTGATTCACGTTCTACAACTTGCGGATAAGATTTAAAACATGTTGGATACAGGAGAACTGAGAGGACTTTCGACTGGCACCGTGACCATTGCCGTCTCTAGTATTAGCCTATTAGGCCGGAATATGAAACGTGGCTAGGTTGGTTGGCCCCGTATTTAATGGAAGTTTCGATGTTCACGCGGCAAGATGTTAGAATACCACACTTCGTCCTCTATCCGACTTTTTATTTGCAAATATTCATAACTCACCTGGCTATTAACCAACCTTAAAACGAAACTACGCTAAAAAATTGGAATCTACTCTTTCGGTGTATTCATTTATTTTCCCCTCGTGGAATCAAATAATAATTTGCGCAAATTATATAACGACGAACGTGTTTTTCAAGTGTTTTTCCATGGGAGCGTGTATGAATCTCGGCCCCCACCCTCTGTTGCTAATTTTTCCATATTCCAGCCTGATACTAGAGACGGTTATACCTTGATCGTCAGTCAGATACAAATCGATATCAAAATTGAGAAAGTAGAGATTATTTTAAAATCAAATCTCCCTTGCCCTTCAAGCCTGAATCTTCATCACACGGCAAAAAGCAATAACATTATTTCATGAAATTTTTGACGCCGATGTTCTTACATTCTTCCCTCAGAACAGTCCAACATTTTTCGGCAACTTTCGTATGTTTTCGGCGTAAGATTTTGGACCCCTCGCCCTTCAAACATAAGAATAACTCGAATCGATGCGTTCTTCCAATTTATGGTTATTCCTATTACAAAGAATAACTATGGAAGGCATTGATTATAGAGGGCAAGTAGGAAACGAACATCTCTCCTCCTCCTCCTCCTCGTGACATATGAGTCGACGGTCGACGGATTGCCGGTCAAGAGCATCACCACGAATACAAGCTATCAGAAACACATTTATAATAAGAACTTATCGGATATTTTACGGTAATCGGATGCAAGAATAATTTTTATGATGCGTCGCGAAGCTGCAGATTCTTCATCCCCGCGATAATGAAGGAAGTACATACTAATTAATGCGTTAAATTGTTCCAATCTTATTCGTGATCACGAATTATATTGGAAGCAAATTCATTTTCACAAGTCCGTTAGAGATTTCATTACCAAGAAAATTAACGACCGAGCAACAAAGCGTGAAATCCGTTTCTTCATTGTGCATGGGCACTCAAAGCGAGAGCGAGGCGCGGAGGCGTCTTAAGCGACGTGTAAAAGACGTTTTTCACGTTGTCTCATATGTGAATTTCTTTGAGGACGTTTGTTGGAGCTTCAAGGCAATTCACGCTAAAGCGTGTAAATAGGACTGTACGTCCTTTTAATTATGTCGTACAAGACGTGTCTCTGTCGGCTGAAAATCAACCATTCACATTTCCATCAACTCGTCTCAGTACTTGATTTCTTTTCGCGTGTTCGACGGAAAAAATTCGCAAATTTTGTGGAAAGATGGTTTATTATGCAGTGTTCTTTACATTTTTAACGGTGGTCCAATGTCAACCTCAACAAGAATTTGTAAATACAGCAGACTCGACGCTTCATTCTTCATCTTATATTCATTCTTCGTACGGTCATGTGCCTATATATTACGTAAGTATACCCTGCAGCGATTTGTTCAATAAGTCTTGAAGACGAAGTTTCTACTGAAATTCATTGAGGTCTTCGCTGTCACAAAGTTGCACGGACTCTTTGAGCGATGAAGTACACCTTTTACTTGCAAATACGATTATTATTTTCAAAAAACATTTATACGAGAATCGCAGAGGTGCACCTCCGTATCAGGTACCGTGAGATGGTCATAAAATATTTTCATTTTGGGCTTCATCGAAATCATACGACATCGTTATTTCACGAGAAATAATCAGTAACAGTAGCCCTGGAACTGAGGTCATATAATAATGAAGTGAAATCGTGAATTACATTGTGTAAATCTGCCACTAAAAAATATCATTGATAGTAGACTCAAGCCCAATATACTTACTACGTATCACGCTCGTTCTTATAAGTACGAGACAGGGTATAATGAAATTCATATTGAGTGTGGCGAGGGGTAAGCAGAGCATTAGATATTGAAAAATTCTCTAGTGTACAATTCTACTTTATTAGTTAGCTTACAAGAGTAGGTACTTCGGGTGTTACTGATGATGGATTCACACTCGTAACAAATAAAGTAGAATCGTACGCTTGAGAATATCGAGACAGGGTACATAGGACTATGAGACTTTCTATGCTACCAAATTGTACAAAACTATTGTTCGAACCAAAATTTGAAACATATATCTTCAGGTTTCTCGCGATGTACAAGTATACTTTGGAGATTTCGGAACATTTCTGGAATGATTAATCCATTTGTTTAGCATTAGATTTACGATTGAAAACTGTGCGCACAATTACTATTGCTATCCCTTGACGCTCTTGGTGTTTCATCTTCAAACTGTAGGACTTTCTATGGCCCTTCATCTGTCAAAGATTGGGCTGACTCTGTATCTAACTTGTCCGGGGTTTATTTGTATAAAAATCTTGTTCTTTATTCTTGTCGTTACAGTGTTGCGGTACACATTTTCTCTTGAAAAACTAATTATAGTACATTTTCTCTTCTTTCTACCAAGAAATTTAGAGTTTTGAAAAAAAACCTATCGCCCCCAGCCCTCCTGCTTCTTGAGATATGAGGATTGAAAGCTCCTCGCGAAGGGATTTTTTTCAGTTTTTTCAAATGAATTAATAAAATTGAATAACAGGGTTACAATATTCAAATTATAATTATGTATAATGAAATTAATTAATTGATCAATTGAATAATTTAAAAACTTTTTAGTTTGATGTTTAAATAGGTCTACTATACTAAATAATGACAATAACGATTGTGAGAGATGTCTTTAAAGGGTTGAAATTTTAACAAATATAAAAACATTACAGAATTATCATATTCCAAACGCAGAGGGAAAAAATTCCCGTACGAACACGCAGAGAAGGTGTGTCAACTAAGAGAGGTTGAAATTGAACTGGAATGAGAAGTTTCTTCTAAGTGATCGACAAAGTGAGTCATCTTTCTCCACAGTTCTTCGTGGGTAGGACCTTCAATACTATGAGCGCACAACTTTCTCATATAAATAACGTATTCGCGCACATTTCCTATTGATAATTCTGTAAGGAAAAGATATGAAAGTCTGTGAGGGAAGATTTTTATAAGAAAGTCTGTGGATTTCTGCAAATGCTATCATGTCATTTTGTAAAAATAATTTCGTGTAAATTTGATAAAAAAATGATTTCGTGATTAACATTTCTTCTCAATTGTTCGAAAAACTCTATACCTACACCTAAAAATTCCAACGTCTACTCAATTCTATAACAGCGGTTCCACGTAATTTGTGAAATTCGATTCGCACAGTTTGAATTGGTGAGTTTTAGTGGACGAGCTGGAGGGTGATTCAGCAATGAGATCTCTGGTGGGGGAAGCGAAAATATGCTCACAACACCACATGCGTCTAATCGATCCCAAATCGACTCATCACATTGACGAAAAAGAAAAAAAAAATTAGATGCCATTGCAGGACTGCAATCTGCAATGGCATACAATGGCCGCGGGGAACCCGCTGTCCCCAGTCCCCTAGAGTCTCAAGTTTTTCCAAGTCCTGAAAATCACGACGTGACAACTTGAACGCGCTGCAATTTCAAGGAAGCCGTCGTCTTTCCAAGTCCTCCTCCCATCATATATAGCTCGGAGGTCGGAATTTTTCTCAGTCCCCCTCCTATCATATATAGGTCGGAGGTCGGAATTTTTCCAAGTCCCTCTCCTATCATATATAGCTCGAGAGTCAAAATTTTTCCAAGTCTACCGAGTGGAAATTTTTCCAAGTCCCCCTCCCATCATATATAGCTCGGAGGTTGGAGCTCGCGCCCGCGGACGAAAATTTCCTAGAAGTACTCCCAACAAAAGGGATAGCGGGTTCCCCGCTAAAAAACTTAAAATCATCGTGAATCTTCTGTTCAATGAATTTTTAGGTTTCGAGAACATAATCGGAATTCGACTAAAAGTTGACAGCTAATTTTTCGTTCTGTCAAAACTGAGTCGACTTCGGTATCAAATTTCATGTCAACTGAGAATCGACGTAAATTTCGAACTAACAGATTGAAAATAAGTCAAATTCCGGTCGTGATAATCAATCATTTCGTTTGAGGGGGGGGGGGGGGCTGGGCAGTGGGCACGTTGCTAGACAAAAAGAGGATAGGTGGAATTAAAATATTGACAAATGGTCTTTAAAATTGGCTAGAAAGAAGGGAGACAATCAATCTTATTTGAACTTTAAAAATTGTAGGCATTATTATCGCCTACTAAGGTTAAAGACTCGCGAAAAGTGCGAACCATTATCTATGTAGAAATAAAGGGAGACCAAAATGTCACGAACACGTGCCTTTCATTTACAGCACGACTGCAGTTTCGGAAGAATGAAATCTTCATGAGTAATGATTTTGTTCTAGAAAAAAATCGCGTAAGGTTAACCAAGCACGTGGCTACAAGTCTACAGTATAATCTATTTTTAACAATTCGGATTTTAATGTTTATTGAATTCTTTCTTTACTGATTTGTGTCGTTCGAAACGTAGTTTCAAAAAATATGTACATGCAAGGATGAAAGCGTATACACAGATGATGTAATCATAAGAGAAGATTATATTATAATGAGTTACATATGAATAGATGAATACTATGAGAATTCTGCGTAAAAAGAATGTGGGAGACTTTGAAGTAATAAATATTGTTACAGACAAGCCTATGAGGAAAGTTGTTTCACCAGTACGAGTATATAAGCACAAAGAGAACTCAAATTTAAGGTTAGAGTTCGGTGGAGCTCACAGCTTAAGGGCGGGTGAACCCGGAAATTGAATAAGAAAACAAAGTAATTAATAAAGTTATTACAAATAGAAGTAAGTGGGTCAGGACATCTTCTAGTTTTCAGGGGTAGTTTAAAGACGCAAAAGTAAAACGCAAGAGAAAACTAATCAGTGCAAATCAAAGAAGATATAAAGAAAATATGAGTTGAGGTACGTCAATGCGTAACATTCTTGATAAGATCGAACAAGAAATACTACATCGTGACGTTTTGTATGACGATAAAATTATATTTCTTCCAAGAAGGCCACTCGAGAGGATACACTGTTGTCCACGCGGACACCGCGGCGAGCAACAGAAGGAACGATCAAAGGGGTGAGCAGACCAGTCCTGTGGTGACTGCGAAGGCTACCATTTTAAATTAATTTTCGAGTTGAGGGTGCGCTTCGCTTGTGAAAAAGAGTTTTAAATACACAAAGGATCTTTATAATTTTTTGATATGTGCTTCAGAAAGGTTCAATTAGAGCTGGTATGGAAGAATTGAAAAATTGTATTTCATACGCTTTTCATTTCACTTCGAAATCATTCCGGCCGGGTATGTTGCCTACAGTGCATCTTCAAGGCGTTAAAAAAGTGTAAGAGGTATAGTATATTGAAACATTATAGTAGGTACCTACCTATGGTAGTTGAGAATAATACTCATTTTACGAAGTAGATCTTCGTTTGATTCACTGTACGAGCAGAGGTAAACTTTTCTTTCGAGATCATTAATATTCATACCTAATATCTCTGCACGAGACAATTCTCTTTACATTATGGCAGTTACAACGTTGGCGATTTTGGATTGTGAATCTTATTCGAAACTACCTTCTAAAATAAGTACGATCTACAAATAAAGCTTGAAAGACGTTCTGAAATATCTAGTATTCTATCTTTGGCATTATTTACCGACAATTGAGAAATATTTTTGAAGTAAGTCGACAATTATACAAAAAAAAAAAAAAATGCTACACCGATATCTCAGTCGATTTTTCCGGGTATTTTTCGAGTATTTTTCGAGTTTCAGCTTTATAATAATACAATTATAATAAATAATGATATATATAATATGATACATACGGTAATATAATATATTGTTACCGTTTTATACGAAAAGAAATTTAGATTATTATACAAATATTCAATTTAATGATTGAATATGCAAAACATAGCAACTTTTACGAGACTGAGTCAAATGAAGTTGACTGAGTAGAAACAAGTAGCAAAAGAACAAAACGAGTTCTACCTACCACAGGTTATATAGCTAAGGAATGAGACGAGCGTGATTGAAATAGGAGGGGAAGATGAAAAAGAGACGATAAATTATGAGATGACATCGTCACAGAATAAAACGTAGATACAATACAAAGTTGGAAAAGTATGAAAAAAGAATTAAGAATTAATTGGACAAGCGCGCGTGTTTGCAAGAACGTGAATAGTTTATTAATAGTGGGTAAATACAAAGTAATACAAAGTAAAACTCAAAAAATAATTGAGGGTCAATACAAAAAGGTAAATACAATTAAAATGAAAAAGATGTAAAATTAAACATAAGATGCAAAATTATGGAATCGAAATGAAGAAAGAAATGGAAAGTATGTAGGATATGTAAAAAGTGAGATGTGTACGTAGAATTTAGAGTAGGAATGTAGTGTAGGTGAAGAAAAGATGGAAAAATTTGAGGTACTGGTGTAGGTGAATACATAACAATAATTTATATAATATTAGATATAAGATGTAAGAACTCAAAATCTTGTCCTAACGAGCTTCACTGAGCGGCGTGGAGAATAAAAATATTCGTTTCAGTATCAAATTTCAATAACAATTTCAATTTTGTTAGAGGTGCATCATCGAAAATTTCGTATTGGCTTCGGGCTAGAAAAAACTCAAATTTTGATATTAAAGGAGAAAAATTATAGAAAATTTCGACCCTCCAGCTTGAAATATATTCGAGGAGGGGGACTAGTGGGACTTGGAAAAATTTCAAGTTCCGAGTTTCTATAAAGGAGGGACATAGAAATATTGTAAGCTTGAGGCTTGACGTCATCAGAAGACTTAGAAAAAGAAACTTCTTCTACACCTGCATAGAGAAAGAAAGTAAACTTTGAGCTTTGAAGAGTAAAAGAACCTTTATTGTTCTCTCTAGCGCAATATATTTTTCATAGGGAACTTAAGGAGGAGAAGTTGCAATTTGCGAGATTTATCGAGGAGAAGGTACTCAGATGGGTCGCTGGGGTAGATTTGATAGAATTTGTCTAGAGTACGGACTTACAAAATTTACAAGCTGAAAGATTACTCAAAAGGCTCAAAATTCCTTTAATGAATACTTACGACAATTAGGGCGTGACAGCAAGAAACCTGTAATGGGAGGTTGGAGCACATAGACACGTAACAGAAAAAGGAAAAAAGATAGTTTCGAAATCACAGTTTATAAGGTTGAATCAAAAAAAATAAAATTAGATTTAAAGTTTTAAGAATGTTCGAAAGGTAAATAATAAATTCAATTAAATAAAAGTCAGAAAATGTAAAATAAAAATAAGGAGTCAGCTAATTCGATATATATTGAATCATCCGTCGACAGACAGAGGGTTAGATGAATCAACACGATCGAACTCGAACAGCTAAATAAAACCTTTCTCTCGCCTTTCGCTCTTTCTCTCATTCTTCGCGCACATTTGATGATGATACGTTCACCGTAGCGAAACCGGTCGTGATGTGTAAAATTTAGTTTCGACCTCTAGTTCTCATACATAATATAATTAACCTAACTTTTACACTGTGTATTTTCTAAATTTACTCTGACTCCTTATTTTTATTTTACATTTTCTGACTTTTATTTAATTGAATTTATTATTTACCTTTCGACTTAAAACTTTAAATCTAATTTTATTTTTACCTTGTTTTTGATTTAACCTTATAAACTGTGATTTCGAAACTATCTTTTTTCCTTTTTCTGTTACGTGTCTATGTGCTCCAACCTCCCATTACGTCAATATGGCTCGTACTTAGGAGGACAAAATTGAAATTAGCAAGAAACCTTACGAGCTCGGGTAAGACGTGACATTAGGGAATGACGCCGTCAGTGAGATTTACAAAAATATCAATTTAGGATTAAATGAAGTGGGGAGAGGGAATTATTTTTATCACTCGCTTTTTTCGTCAGAGTTCGATATTCTTCCAGATGACTTGTGTTTGTACTGCCATAACCATCTGGGGCAGAACTAATTGATGAACAAAAGAACAAAATACGTCGTCTATTTAATTCAAGTATTCACTTTTGTTTTTTCGACTTGAATTTGCGCTTAAAATTGACAGGGGAATCGATTCCACCAACAGAATGACCTCGGCGATTTATTTTAAACAAACGCACTATATTTTCGAGGTTACGGCGGTTTTAAAAAATATTTTGAGTTAAGAACCACAAAATTACGCAGAGTTATGAAAAAAAAAATATATTCTTGATTTTAATCTCATATATTTTATAGCAGCTTACTCGTATTCATTATTTTATGGCTCGTCAAACTAATATCATAACCTACATCTCGTATTTTGGGCGAAAAATTTCAAGTATATTTATACTCCGTAATGTAGACTATAACATGAAAGCTCGAAGGTGGAATCGCTATCCCATGGTAATGAAAGATGCGTGATACATAATGCGAGTAGACGTCGCGAGAACTGATGGCAATAAAAATTAAAAGCGATTGCTGAAGAAGGACTTAAAAATGAGTGTGACATTTAAAACGTAACAAAACGAGATGGCAGGTGTATTCTGCACGTTTGGACGACTCAACAAGGTCATTGAACTTATTGATAGCTCCTTCGGCGATATGTTCATCAAAAGTTCGATCTTTCTTTCTCGGCTTAAAAGAATTTATTTCTTAATTTTTTTTCTCTAGCTCAGAATTATACTCGGCTCAAACTAGGCTTCGAATACAAACCAATATACTAGGCTTCTGCTCCTTTCCATTGATGAACTTAAAATTATCAACTTGATATAGAAATCTGCAAACTAAGAAAGAAAGAGGGAGAGAAGAAATAGTAGGGTATTAATTAGATTATTTCACAGGCAGGTCCGAGCTGATGACGTCACGAACAAATGATGTCACGGATGTTGATGACGTCATAAAGGTGTTTAAGCTGATTGATGTCTTTACTATGACTTTAACCGCTATTGAAAATTATTTTCTCTTAACGATTTATATTTTGTCATTATTGTTATTATTATCATTATTTATTTATTTATTGTGGGTGGGAGGAGGGGGGGGGGGGGTATAGTAACACCGATCCATTCGCTCAGCGTATTGAGCACGGAGCAGGAGAAATATAATCTCTGTATAATTTAATTATTTTTCTTCTATTTTAAGGTTGATTTAACGTACCGTCAAACAGTTGAAAGCCAATTATTATGAGACGACTTTATCGTTTCCCTCAATTTCATATTTTGGATTATTAGGCGCGTTAAATACTTGGAGACCCATTGTACTTTTGAAAATATGTGCAGTTCATTTACTCGACGAACGCGTTTTGACCTGCTATTTTTTTTTTTTTTTTTTGCTGGGATTTTGAGGTTGAGCTCAAAGCCAAAAAAGAAAATAAAATTTCCTCCCTTTTGAACTCCAAGGCTATTGCCCTCAAAAATATTTGTGCTAATAATGGTGTTGTTCAAAATTTCCAGCCCCGCATTATTAATTACACCCAGACGCAATTCTCGCAAGATGAAACGTATTTGTTGGAGAAGGGTCTAAAATTTGGCCTACCTCCCCTTCCTAAAGATGAAACTCTTGCTAATGTCGTTGCCGACCTGACCATAAAAATTGGCCCCGGCGTGAATATTCAATCAGCTTGCGCTGAACTAGTCCGCGACATCCCCCTCCCTCGTATAAACAATTACGCATGTGAGGTGATAGATAATCTGAGGGGGAAGGTCAGGGACCAGGGGTTAATCCTTACTAAAGCCGACAAGGGTAACGCGATCGTAGTCCTGGAGAAACCCTCCTACGTTACCAAGGTTCAAGAAGTTCTCACTCAATGTGGAGCTATTGAAAATAGCTCTTTTAACTTTCCTAACTACGTCAAAGAGGTTAGGAAAGTTGTGAACGGGAGTGAGTTTATCATAAAAAGCTCTTCGCTCAAAAAAGCCCTGCTCGTACCTAACCCTGTTCCCCCCCTCCTCTATGGGTTGCCAAAAGTTCACAAGATGAATACTCCTATGCGGCCTGTCGTGTTCTACGTCTCCTCCCCTGCCTATTTTCTGGCCAAGTTCTTGGATCGTTGGTTCAAGTCTCGAATCCAGTACGAGTCCCCCTACTCCGTTAGAAATTCGGTTTCTCTGGCCGAGAGGCTCAAAAATGTAACCTTGCCTCCGGGTACTAGCATCTGCTCATTTGATGTAGCCGGCCTCTTTCCCAACATACCAAAGGCCCATACTATGCAGTATATGGGTGACCTACTTGTAAAGTTCAACATTCCTCATAATGAGATACAGGAATTTTTTGGCCTCCTTAATGCATGCTGGTTCCCTAACTTCTGTAAGTTCAATGGGAAATTTTACGAGTTCCCTGAGGAGGTAGGAATCCCCATCGGCTCTCCTTTGGGCTCTCTCGTTTCGGGGATATTTATGTCCAGATTTGAGGTTGACTTGTTTTCCTCTGGCCAAGTGCTACTGAGTCACATCCATTACTGGCACCGATATGTGGACGATATATTATGTGCGTGGACCGGTCCTCAAGAGCTCCTTGGTGAGTTTCTTCAGTATCTGAATAAAATGTATCCCTTCATAAAATTCACTACAGAAATTGGAGGTTCTTCCTTAAACTTTCTGGATCTCACTATCTCTGATAGAGATGGGAACCATGAATTTGCGATATTCAGGAAGGATACTTCGATCGATACAGTTGTCCACGGACCGTCCTTCTGTCCATTTTCTCATAAGATCGCTGCCTTCAATAGTTATATTCATCGACTGACTAGCATTCCGCTGAGTCAACCAGCTTTCCAAAAGGAGCTGGCGACCATTAAGCACTTGGCCGCTGTGAATGAGGTCAACTTGGACATTGACCGTATGGTCCGTAAAAAACTTACGAGGAAGGGCCTTGATTCTACCACTTCCCTCCCCCGCGATCTGAGTGGTAATGATAATAAGAGATTACGTTGGATCAGGCTCCCGTTTTTGGGTGAGTTTTCATCCAAGCTGGCTCGTGTCCTCCGCCTCTTTGGCTTCAGGCCTGCTTATTATAACCTCACTACTGTGAAGGGTTTGTTTGTTAGGCTAAAGGACCCCATCCCGTGGGGGGAGAGGAGCGGGGTGTACAAATTGGAGTGCAAGGATTGTAACGGCGTATACAGAGGTGAGACGGGTCGCCAGCTTGGAATTCGAGTAGAGGAGCACCTTAAGGCCTGGAAGAAAGGTAATTTGGGTGATTCGGCCTTTGCGGACCACCTTGTCTCCAGTGGTCATAGTTTCAAGGAAGGTTCGGCTACCCTTCTCCACAAGGAGAATTCTTACCTCAAGCGCGTTGCGTTGGAAAATATCGAAATAGTGCGTCATCCGAACAGTGACGATGTTACCGTACTCAACAGGTATTTTCCCGACGAAGGTTTAGTTGAATTGGTCTACGAGTTTGAGTCACCTCGCGAGGGCTCGCTCGTTCAATCCTGATCTCGTTGGTATTCTGTTTTATGAGTCGTATCTGGGTCAGTGGCGTTCTAACTTTGCCCGATGATGGTTTGTTAACCGAAAGATCTCGCATCTTCTCCTTTTTATCTGGGGTCTTTGTAATTAGTAATTATCGTTTACTTTACTCTTTGAGTATTCTGTCATTAGGAGGGGGACTTGAAAAAATTTCGACCCTCTAGCCATATATGATAGTAAGGGGACTTAGAAAAATTCCGACCTCCGAGCTATATATGATAGGAGGGAGACTTGAAAAAATATATGGCTAGAGGTTCGAAATTTGTCCAAGTCTCCCTCCTATCATATGTATATGGCTACACCGTACGGCGCACGGCAAACTTCTCAAAAAAAAAAAAAAAAAACATAAAACAGGTTCGCTGTTAAGATTTGGTACCCATTTTTCGGCCCAGTAAAAAGAGGAAATGAACAATAAAAATAGATGAAAAACACATACGTTAATGATGTCCAACAATATTTTAAGAAGAGAACATTTAAATATAATATCGCGCAATAAGAATATCAAGTCAGCAATAAGAAAATGAATAGAACATTGGTAAAATAATTACGCAATAAGATAGTAAGTTAACACGTTTAAATAATTATTTCCTCCCCCATATCCGCAGCTGCGTTAAAAAAATAAAAGTGAACATCAAAATTTGCTAAAAGAAACTGTAGACAGAGCAATAAAAAATTGTGGATAAATAAAAGAAATTTTGTGTTATGATTCCACCAATCATCCGGTACCCCATATTATACTTTTTACTGAAGAAGCAACTCGCGCTTCGCTTTGGAAAGACGCCCCCTCTTCTTTCTCCGGCGTAACGAAATCTGTTTCGCCGCCTCACCTCCGGTGCGGCGACAGATTTTTGACATAATTATTTGTAAACCAAGAATGTATTTTCGAAAAACCTGCTTGGTAAACGGACGAAGATTTTTCTTCAACGTCGTTGGGTACGGTTATGATCCAGATGCTGTACATCGGTAGATGCAAGAATGCTTCCTGATACTGACCGATAGGAATACCCGCGGAACTCATGCACTTCTTCCACCTCATTCCTTAAGTCATTCATGTTCAGGATTGTACTTATATAAGTTATTGTTTGTACAGGAAAAACGTATCGTTCAGTTTGAAATCATTATTCTCATGAGCCTAGTTACTGTTGAAGTTATTGCTCATCCACATCATTCTATTGTTCATTGACCTACAGTTGAATCACTTCATTTTTAATGCTCGCACAGGGTCTTTTAACTTATTGCGCAAATCATCAATTTTAATGTGCTGTTTAATATATCCCTTAAAATTTCCACTGTTTAGCTATATATGACAGGAGGCGGACTTTGCAGCGCGTTCAAGTTGTTACGTCATCATTTTCAGGACTTGGAAAAACTTCAGGCTCTAAGATTTATATGACAGGAGGGGCCTGCAATGGCATCTAATTTTCCTTAGGGTGAATGATTATGTTTTCAGATGTTTTAGCATTTACTCTACTGATGTAAATGTCACCTTCTCTGGCGTGAAGTTGCACTCATAAAAATTGAATACAAAAACAAATAAGGAAACTCGTTTGTCAAGCGCGCAGACTGACTGTCGATATAAAATTTGAACATCTGCAACCAGTTTTCAGATCTACTGTGGGCTAGAAACGCCCACATCGTAATTCCTAAGTGGTAGTAAAAATAAAATTTAGGTCTTAAATCGGGAGTGTCGCGGAGCTTTTCTGTTTAATTCTTCTAAATTCTTGGAAAATGAATCAACATCCGATGTAATTAATATGACTACTTACTAGGTAATGATTAAAAACTGAAAGCACTCGCGCGCGATTTTATAACCCATTTCATATTGAAAGCAAATTTTTATTTCTTGCAATTTTTTCCATCCTTCTTGATCCAATGTTTGCTGATCTTCAGTTTCATGCAAGTTTCATAATCGTGACCCTACGTTGAACCGATCAACAAATGAGACGAGAACACATCAGTCTTGAGCGCAAATTACATCATGAAATCACTAACAATTAAAGCTATAAAATGGACTGCAATTAATACATAAAAAACTGTAGCCTGAAAGACGCAAACGTAAACATTATCAAGTTTTACGGTCTCTAAAACGACTTTAATTATAAGGTAACAAGTATCGTCGTTCAGATTTCGACGTATATCCCTATAACATTACTGGATGCTGGAATTATTGCGTAAATTTCCTAATTAACGAGTGCGATAAAAGAAGATGATGATTCGGAGAAACGGATAAAAGAACGACAAATCATTCTCTGAACGAGAGATAAAGATCTAAAATAGTGCTAAACGATGTTTAAGAAGTATGGGTGAAAAATAATCGGAGGGCTATGGGTAAATCTTGACGTTTACTCATAGGTAGGTAGGTAGGTACAAAAGAAAACTGAAATGAACGTAAAGTGCGTATTTGTAACTCAAGACTAAATACCTACACCAACAAGAATCATCTCTGCATTTTTTTCTTCCAAGAATTCTCTTTTGCTTCCCGCCCAGTACCTACTTTACATTCTTATACGATCATCCTTCCTTCATTTATTCCCCCTGGGTCTAATTCTATTCAATCTGTGGTACGTTTCGAAACTAGTCTACCATTTACATTCAACGTACAGTTTTACCGAAAAGAGCTGGACAATCTAACGCACAAAAAGGCAGAAATTTGAAATTCGATTTTCAGTGAGTATCAAATTTTTGCGAAGAATGTGATTGTTTTCATTTTACGAAATAATGTCTTACAAAGCTAAAAAGTCGAAATAGAAACTAAAAAAAAAAATATTGTTCGTAAATCGATAAATAAAGACAAAATTTCTCTCGCTGGGGGATAAATTTTGTCAATAATTGATAAGGGAGGAGTTGAGAAGTAGCCATACTCTTAAACGCATTACATCAGTCTGCATAGACGCATGAGACGCATCACTTAGTTGTTTAGATGTACTTCCCACATTGCAAAGTCTAACGACGATATTTACCTGATGCATAGTAGTTACTCGTATCACAAAAAAAGAGCAAATTTTCAAGAAATTATTTCACATAAACGTCTTCCTTTTTAAAATCTAAAATTGAATTGGAAAAACGCGTACAGCGAGAAGTAGTTTCACTACGTCGAAAATCTTCGTTTTTCTTATTTTTTTGCCCGCATTACTCTACCCGAAAGGAGCCAAAACCTTGAAATTTATCTAAACCTCTAGCCGAATAAAATAAAAATTCTCGAACAATATTCCTAGTCGATAGGTAAAAGCGTTCAAATGACAGACATACGAACATGTTATCATACAAACAGACAAACATTCTACTTTATATATTAGAAGATTTCCGTCCTTCGTGTAACTTTGAGAAAATAAAAAGAACGTCTCTAACGTACTCAAATTTAGAAGGTAGCGCCCAAATCCGGTTCAGGTGTTCCTCCTCTCAGTTACCGCGCTAACTTTCTGGCGTCAACAGCCCAATTTGAAACCTCCCTTTCTCTTTTCAAATACTCTCAGCCCACGTAATTTAACCCTCCTGTCGTTTTTCCATCAAGGTACTCATCTCAAACTTGAACCTTTACTTTTTTATTGTGGATCCTCTTCCCCTTGGTTAACCTCGATCCCTGATATTTGTCTCAATCTTGCTGACATCAACAAAATTATTTCTTCAGAACTTTATTCTCACCTTCTCTGCTACTAGGACGGGTCCAAATCGAGTTCCAGAACCGGATGTGCAGTTTATATTCGGGGCAATACCTCATCTCTCCTTATGAAGAACTCCGCTTCCATATTCACCAATTCTCCTCTCTCTCTCTCTCTCTCTCTCTCTCTCTCTCTCTCTCTCTCTCTCTCTCTCTCTCTCTCTCTCTCTCTCTCTCTCTCTCTCTCTCTCTCTCTCTCTCTCTCTCTCTCTCTCTCTCTCTCTCTCTCTCTCTCTCTCTCTCTCTCTCTCTCTCTCTCTCTCTCTCTCTCTCTCTCCTCCCCGCAAATTTCTCATACTACGTGTTTTGTCATTTTTTCCAACCAATCCTTATTCTTATACACTCATTTGAGAATTATCCTCATCCACATCGACCTTCTGATTCCTCTCCCTTCGTATGATCTCAAATTTTATTACTACTCTCATCCTTTCCTGCTTGTGTGATTTCTGGTCTTTCTTCTTCTCCTCCAATCAGTTCCGTTCTATCAAAAAAGCTCCAATTCTTAATCCTTTCCAACGCGAGGAAGTGATCCTAATCCGTCTCAGAATAGGTCATACCCCTCTCATTCACTCTCCTCCCTTTCTACGCCTCTCACTCTCTTCATACCTGCATCACTATAAGAAAATCATTACCACGATGAACTGTCTCCGAACTGTCTCCGATATTTCTACAACACCATGTAATTCATATTCATCTCTATTGCCTTTACCTGCCTAGTCAGAGCCCATAATCCTAAGTGTAGTTGCAAGGCTCGAGAAAAAATTTCAAATACAAAAATTAAAATCTGATCCGAGTAAATAGAAAACAGATTTAGTTTACTGGTGGAAAAAAATTATGGTTTCGTAACTCTTAAAAAAAATGGTCTCAAGATTTGTCCAGGACTTAGGTACAGTCACGTCGGTATCCTTGATGTACAATAGATAAAAAAGAGCTTATAAAAGTGATTGAATAGATTTTTGCTACAAGGCAAGAGAACAAAGGTTCTTTAGTCAGCGAGGGAGAAAAGAAAAGGCAATGGACGTGATATTTCTGAAAAAGTGACCCCTCTGTCTTATTAGAACTAAGTTACCTGAAAAACTCGTGGACGGAAAACTGACCCAGGTATATACGAATGAGTATAACGACGAATAACAGACTGTAATTTATAAAAGGCAGTTTCGTAAACCGGATAAAAAAAATATTATCGAAGTGGCGCAGCATCCACGTAAGATAGGAGATAATCCACTGGCGCCTAAAATGTCGAGATTGGAGTTACCTAGACAAAATATTACAGGACGTACGAAGCCCTGCTGGTACGGCACGATACGTGTAACTTACCTCCGTAATAAAAAAAAAACAAAGTCGATACTCGCACAATATTGCTTTTAGTGAAAAAGTAGTACAGACGTACAATTTTTCATTATAAAAGCTCATTCCCAATATTTCCGCGACCTCCAAAGTATCCTTTCTAGATTTTCCTGTAAATACGAGAGTAAAAAATATAATTTCTTTCTTTTTCAACAGACTGGCGTTCCATCGGAAGTTAGTCCAGGTTTGATGGCAGTTGCCCAACTCAAAGCAGCGACGGATGCGAATATAGCGGGCACTGTAATCTTTTACCAACCTCGTCCTCCTGATGGTGCAGTTTTCGTCACAGGGAACATAACTGGTTTATCGAATGGATCTCATGGGTTTCACGTTCATCGAGATGGTGATGTACGAAATAACTGCGATTCAATGGGACCTCACTATAATCCATTTTTGGTGAGTAAGTTTACTAGAGAGACTCGTTCGCATTCGATTGAGTTTGGAATAAACGAGGAACGATAACTCCTCCTTCTTGTAAGTAGAGGATGGTCCAAGGCATAAGATTGAATATCGAGACGAAGTCATACTCAAGCGAGTAATTCAATCGGAGTAATTTACAAAATTTAGCCACAGAATTTTAACGATGCCGGAGCGCTTTCGATTAAACAATCATTGTCAACGGGGGGTCGTCGTTATTTAAATGACGGATTATTTCCATGTGTTCTAACACTTTTCGCTTCGAATACGCGTTTAGAGGAGGACCTCGGACCCCTCTTTAATGCTATGGCCGCTAGTGATTAGATGGTCCGCAAACGCCGATTCACCTATATTCTTCTTTTCCCACGCCTTCCTATGTTCAGCGATTCTAATTTTCAACTGACGGCCTGTCTCGCCAATATAAATTCCGTTACAATCCTTACACTCAACTTTATACACACCACTCCTCTCGGCCAGTTGGATGGGGTCTTTTAGCCTAACCAATAAACTTTTTATGGTATTGGGGTTGTAATACACAGGCCGAAATCCGAAGGGGCGTAGGACACGACTCAATCGAGATGAAAACTACCCCAAGAACGGAAGCCTTATCCAACGCTCTCTACTGTTTAGGGCCGTATTGTGGGGGAGGGAGGTGGTGGAATCGAGGCATTTGATCATAAGGTCAATGTCTAAGTTCACTTCATTCACTCTGGCCAAGTGCTTTATAGTTAATACCTCTTTCTGGAAGGCTGAAGAAAAATAAGAAACTTTGTTCCCTCCAGAAAAAGAAAGAAAATTTGAATAACCCCGCTGTCCAGGAAGTGAGACCTGAGGTCAGTATTATCCAAAACTTCCAACCGCGCATTATAAATTGCAGTCAGGTTGAGTTCAGTTACGATGAGGTGAATTTATTAGAGAAAGAGTTGAAGTTCGGATTACCCCCTCTTAATAATAGTAATGCTTTGGCTATGTTGTTGCCGACCTAGAGGTGAAAATCGGACCGGGGGTTAATACTCAAGAAAATTGTGCTGCTTTTGTCCGCAATACCCCCCTCCCTCGCATAAACAATTACGCAATTGAGGTGATTAAGGGATTAAAGAGGAGGGTCAGGGAGGAGGGCTTAATCATCACGAAGGCTGACAAAAGTAATGCCATTGTCGTGATGGAGAAGTCCTCCTACGTCTCCAAGGTCTATGACGTTCTCGGCCAGTGTGGTGCTAAGGAAAACGACAGTTTCAATTTTCCTAAACACGTAAAAGAAGTTAGACGTGTGATAAACGAGTGTGAATTTATTATTAAAACTCCCTCGCTAAAAAGATTGCTCCTGGAGCCCAACCCTGTGCCTCCCCTCTTGTACGGGCTACCAAAAGTCCATAAAAAAGGTAACCCGATGCGTCCGGTCGTATCCTTTGTGTCCTCCCCCACGTACGCTCTGGCGAAATTTTTGGACCGATGGTTTAAATCGAGAGTTGACCATGAGTCACCTTACTCGGCGAAAAATTCGGTCTCCTTGGCTGATAGGCTTAAGGATAATATTCTTCCGCTGGGATCGACCCTGTGTTCATTTGATGTGGTCGGCCTGTTCCCCAATATCCCCAGAGCAACCGCCATGCAACATATGGGAGACCTTTTGATTCAAACAAATGTTCGCCAAGAAGAATTGGGTGAATTTTTCAATCTCCTCAATATTTGTTGGTCTCCCAATTATTGCAAATTCGATAACAAGTTTTTTGAGTTTCCTGAAGAGGTTGGAATACCCATCGGTTCTCCTTTGGGTTCTCTCATTTCTGAGGTCTTTATGTCTAAGTTTGAGCTTGATTTGTTCTCCTCCGGCAGTGCGTATTTAGATCAGATTTATTATTGGCACAGGTATGTCGACGATGTGTTGTGTACGTGGACTAGTCCCCAAGAGCTCCTTTTGGAGTTTCTCTAGTATCTAAATAATCAATATCCTTCTATAAAATTTACTTTAGAAATCGGTGGCGCATCTATTAATTACTTGGATTTGACGATCTGTAATAGAGATGGTATCCATGAATTCGCCATATACAGGAAAGATACTGCGACCGATATTACTGTCCACGGAAAATCGTTCTGCCCTGTAGCCCATAAATATGCTGGATTTAACAGCCTAATCCATCGACTGACTAGTATTCCTCTCAATCAGTCAGCCTTCCAAAAAGAGGTATTAACTATAAAGCACTTGGCCAGAGTGAATGAAGTGAACTTAGACATTGACCTTATGATCCAAAGGAAAGTTACTTGAAAATGCCTCGATTCCACCACCTCCCTCCCCCGCAATACAGCCATAAACAGTAGAGAGCGTTGGATAAGGCTTCCGTTCTTGGGGCAGTTTTCATCTCAATTGAGTCGTGTCCTACGCCCCTTCGGATTTCGGCCTGTGTATTACAACCCCAATACCATAAAAAGTTTATTGGTTAGGCTAAAAGACCCCATCCAACTGGCCGAGAGGAGTGGTGTGTATAAAGTTGAGTGTAAGCGTTGTAACGGAATTTATATTGGCGAGACAGGCCGTCAGTTGAAAATTAGAATCGCTGAACATAGGAAGGCGTGGGAAAAGAAGAATATAGGTGAATCGGCGTTTGCGGACCATCTAATCACTAGCGGCCATAGCATTAAAGAGGGGTCCGAGGTCCTCCTCTTTAGAGAAAACGCGTATTCGAAGCGAAAAGTGTTAGAACACATCGAAATAATCCGTCATTTAAATAACGACGACCCTAATGTGCTCAACAGGTACATACCTGATGAGGGGTTGATTGAACTAGTTTACGAGTATGATTCACGTCGTGATGACTCGCTGGTTCAATCCTGATTTCCTCGTATGTTTCTAGTTTACAGCCGGAGTTGGTTCAGTCGCTTTCCAGTCCCCGTTGACAATGATTGTTTAATCGAAAGCGCTCCGGCATCGTTAAAATTCTGTGGCTAAATTTTATTAATTACTCCAATTGAATTACTCGCTTGAGTATGACTTCGTCTGGTATATCTGGTCATAAATTGAGAAACCGCATTGATTCTATTGAATATCGACCTATTTATACAATATATCTTATGTATTTTCCTATTTTATAGTGCTCGAAAAATTCCGACGAATGAGATTCTTCCCATAACTGAACGAGAACATAGTTTTCAAAATTTTAGTTCACCTGAATTTGAATTCTTATGCCCACCTATCGTGGAAGTAATCTATTCATAGCCCATCTTTTTGAAAAAGCAATAAAAAAATTATATTATGCGATCAATGAACCTTCTTCAAACTAATTTATACAGCTGAATACTCGAAATTTTTCCAAATTCCCCCTTTCCTCACATACTTGTGTACATGTGTGTAGTTGCGTAGATCCGGTCATTGACGTTCATCAATATTGAAACAAGCTTAGGTCTCTTGTATCGTATTTATTGTATCAAAACACACGAGCCACACACGAGCGCTTTTGATATACTTATCACTATCAAGCGTGCCTCTGATGATAAGTACATCGAAAGCGCACGTGGGTATTTTAATATATTAAATACGGATACGAGTAACTTCGTCTCTTGTTCCATCATTATACGTATCATGTATAGTTCATCCTCCACCTCTTCACTTTATTCATACAGCTCGAAAGTCAGAATTTTTTTTTAGTCGAGAAAATAGGTTCGAAACCTCGCTCTCTTATAAAGTTAAAATTCGCTTCAAAGGCGGCAGATAGTGCTTCGCCCGTTTGTCCAGTGACACTTTGTCCAAATTCTTTTCATCCAAAAAATTACGTAACAGACGTTTTGACTAAGGTTCCTCGTCCGGGGACATTGAGTCCACAACACTTTGAAAACGCGAAAGGGTTTAAAGTTTCCCTTACAAAATGAAATAGATTTTCACGAATGACGTCACTTGTTCATGATTTAATACAAATATAATGTAGGTGCATATACAATATAGTGAGACGAAGTTAGGCTGGAAAATCGACTCGTATAGGGAATGCAATAGACGATAAAGCGCAGAAAGAGAGATATACTCGTACAAACATCAAACAGAGAGAATTGAATAGGCTTTTTCGAGTAAAAAAACTATACCAGCTCCACGGCAGAAAAAAACGTATCGAAAATGAATTTTAGTAAATAACGACCCCACAAACATTTCTTGTCCGCTTCTTTTCTTGTTCAAAACTATCCCGTACATCGATGGCACTTAAATGTCGCAGGCTACAAAATTTTGAGCTCTTCAAGTCGTGCTTATTCGATATGAGTACAATGAAGTACGAGTACATTTAAGTATGTACAAATATCACCTAATGTGTTCTCGCGGTATTGTTAGTCGTACGCTTCTGGCGAGAGATAAGCTGGTGGCTGGGTGGATCATGTCAACTGTGATTGTGCGTGCACCGTACAGCTAAGAAAATTCACTGCCCTACTTCGTTCCATTGTCAGATGTAAACAGAATTTGTTGAAATAGGAAAGGTTTGCTTGTCGCGACGTTACTTCGTTCTTACATCCCGAAGATGATGTATACACAGTTATATCGAAACGAAGGTTGCGGTACTCTTTTATGTAATGAACGACAGCAAGGCCGTGAATAAACTGAAATTCATTTTCATCTTTCTAAAATTTGTTGACGATATCCTAGATGAAGTCCATGACAGTGTCCTCGATTCGGGTACACGTGTAGAAGCGACATAATTATATTCAAGGCCATCGAGGACAGCGGAGGCAACCACTACCCCTCGCCGTTCTCCAACATTTTCGAACGTCTATGAACTCAAGATACTTATACCGTCCTCTTCAAACAATTAACTGTATCACGTTGTAATACACGTACACATATGTTAGCCTAACAAGAATGAATAAGAGATATGAATAAATAGAACAAAAAATTTACATATGCAAGCGATTTTCTTGCGTGTCACAAAATTTCTTGTTCTATTTATTCATACAGAACGAGGCTTCTTAACCTTAATTAAGAAGAAGAGATGCTCCTTCTTCAAACTCCGAATGAGATAAAAAGATGTATAGAAAGTCGACATTATAAATAGAATCGATAAGAAATGGATCGATAGATTCGATTTATCATGATCGATAAAATTGGAGCGACCTCTTCATGCCAACATATAGCTCAAGGAAATCACATCTCAATGCTGACTTCTATTGAGAAATCTAAATTATGTGAAGAGAAGACATCCACGATTCAGTAAATGCCAATTCATTTTTGACCTTTTTAATATTTTTACTGGCATCCCATCCCACTATTGGAAATCTGCGAGGCCGAGTTCTGGTTTCCCAAAACTACCTACAGGATACGGTATATCAGACTATATACTAGCTGTAAACTATAGGCTAAATTAGACTAAGCTTTAAACTAGGCTTAGCCTACAGTATACTACAATTAGCTGTACCCTAGCATACAGTATTCTAGACCTCATTAGATGCTGGGGCCTAAACTAAAATGGCTTAGAATGTAGTATACTAGACTTGAACTAGACATAGCATACAACCGAGTTAACTCGTTCCTCAATTTTATGGTTGAACATATTATTAAAAAGGGTTGTACTCAAGAGAGTAGCGTTTTACAAAAATGTCTCCAACTCCATCCGAGACCAAACTTTGTTAAATTTCGGTTCTATTCTGATTGCGACTCCACGACCAAAAGGTTGGAGAACTTCATAACGGTCAAATGGATCAGAACGGAATTGAGAAGGTGGTATGGACAGCTCAATGTCACTACAAGGCTCAACCTGTTGGTCCATTCCTTCATCGTGGTGAGTTTGATTCGTTTATACAATCCGTTAATGAAGGTTGTCGTGATTTTGAACGGGAATTAAGAGAAAAGAAAAATGGCAAAATTGACTCCCTCCTCAGTGCAAAAGCCTCGGCTGAGAAAAAAGATTGTGCTGAGGATGGAATTGTCCAACAATTTCAGCCGCGTATCATCAACTACAGTAGAGTTGAGTTTAATAAAGACGAATTGACCCTCTCGGAGAAGGGACTAAAGTTTGGGCTACCTCCCCTCAAAAATCAAGAGACCCTCGCGAACGTCGTGGCAGATCTCATAGTGAAGATTGGACCTGGGGTAAATATCCAGAAGAAGTGTGCCGAAATGATCTGCAGTACCCCCCTCCCTCTGATGAGTAATGCTTGTAATGACTTGATCCTAGGCCTAAAGAGAAAGGTCAGGGAGGAGGGGTTAATCCTTACGAATGCAGATAAAAGTAATGCCGTCGTAATTATGAATAAATCCTCCTACGTATCTGGAGTTTATGACTTGCTCAGGCAGTGTGGTGCCCAAGAAAATGCATTCTTCAATTTTCCAAATTTTATCAAGGAAGTGAGGAATCTCGTGAATAGTAGTCAATTTATTATCAAAAGCCCCTTGACTAAAAAGGCCATCTTGGAACCCAATCCGGTTCCTCCCTTTATGGGTTGCCAAAAGTTCACAAAAAAAATATCCCAATACGGCCAGTTGTATCATTCTTTTCGTCACCTACTTATACCTTAGCTAAATATATCGATCGTTGGTTTAAGTCTCGAGTTGAGGTAAACTCTACATACTCAGTAAAGAACTCCGGTTTCCTTGCAGATAAGTTGAAGGACCTCAGTCTTCCTCCTGGAACGACTTTATGTTCTTTTGATGTTGTAGGTTTATTTCCTCACATTCCAAAAGCCGTAGCCATGCAACACATGGGCGAGTTACTAGTTAAAGCTAACGTTCCTCACGAAGAATTTGCGGAATTCTTTGGCCTTCTAAATATCTGCTGGTCCCCTAATTTTTGTAAGTTTGATGGAAAATTTTTTGAGTTCCCCGAAGAAGTGGGGATTCCCAATGGCTCCCCCTTGGGTTCGCTCATTTCGGAGGTATTTATGTCGAAATTTGAAAATGATTTATTTTCCTCCGGCCAGGTGTTCTTCAGTCACGTCTACTACTGGCATAGGTGCGTGGACGACGTATTATGTGCGTGGACCGGTCCTGTGGAACTCCTGAGCGAGTTCCTCAATTATTTAAATAGCCAATACCCTTCCATAAAATTCACATTGGAAGTCGGTGGCTTATCAATAAACTTTTTGGATTTGTCCATCTCTGGCATCCATGAGTTTGGTATTTATAGAACGCAAACGTCGACCGATATTGTTATCCACGATCGTCCTTTTGTCCTACTGCCCATAAGATTGCGGCTTTCAATAGCCTAATTCATCGACTGACTCAAATACCTTCGAGTCAGGCGGCTTTTCAAAAGGAACTTGTGACTATTAAGCACCTGGCCAGGGTTAATCAAGTTAGAGTGGATGTTGACCTAATGGTCCGGAGGAAGCTCACTAGAAAATGCATCGATTCCACAACCTCCCTCCCTAGGGACCACCTAGACAGTAGAAAGAGGTGGATTAGAATTCCTTTCCTGGGCAAGTTCTCTTTGAAATTGGGACGTGTCCTCCGCCCTTTTGGATTCCGGCCAGCATTTTATAATCCTAACACGGTTAAAAGTTTATTTGTAAGATTAAAAGACCCCGTTCCTGTGGCCGAGAGGAGTGGAGTTTATAGTGTAGCGTGCAACGATTGCTCGGGTATCTACGTAGGAATGACGGGCCGACAGCTCCAGATTCGGGTAGCTGAGCATAAAAAGGCTTGGGAGAAGGGTAAATTGGGTGAATCGGCATTCTCCGATCATTTAATTGAGAGTGGCCATAAGTTTAAGGAAGGTTCTGAAGCCCTCCTCCATAGGGAGAATTCGTACTTCAAGCGGTTAGCTTGGAAAATATAGAAATTATTAGACACCGGGATAATGAAGACATCACTGTTCTAAACAGGTATATTCCTGATGAGGGATTGATTGAAATAGTGTATGAGAATGATTCACAATTTGATGACTCGCTAGTTCATGAATTTCATCTCGTGTTCCTCTGTCTTCGTTGATGTTGGCTTCAGTCGCTTCCGTTCACTTACGCTTAGAAGATGGTTAATTAACCGAAAGCGCTCGCGGCTGCTTGTTTTGTGTGGTATCTTTTGTAGTACGCTACTCTCTTGAGTACAACCCTTTTTAATAATAGCATACAACCTTATCCAAAAATCTGCTATAGTCCAAAAGAGAAAAGCGAGAAACGTTGATGACGCCACAAGCTTGATGATGTCACGAGCAGGTTTAACGAATTGCGATAACTTCACAATGAGGTTTGAGGCTGTGCTTCGTCCGCTGGGAAACGCGGAAAGGGTGTACAATAGGTTGCCCATACACTCCCCAAATACCCTGCAAGGTTCGGTACACTAGCGGTCACTAAGCGACGCTTGTCGGACGTGTGTGTGTGGGTAGAAGACTCCACAAAAAAGTTACTCAAAGCTTCATTTTCCGAAAAATTTTTTCGATCTCCAGCAATGTTGAGCAGGAAAGTCCAACGGAAGGCGGTATAGGAACAGAAATAAGAAGTTTTGCTCTAAAAAAATTTTACAATGTCAGAAAATAGACGAAGTTTTGATGATTTCGAAGTGAAATAAATAGCTTATGGAAGAAAAATTTTCAATTCTCTGTGTCTATACCGCCTCTAGTTGAAACTTTCCGAAGAACATGAGAAAATTAGAAAACTCGAGCAGTGAGAAACTTTTTCCGGTACCGCATGTTTTTAATGCTCGTTTTCCCGAGCGAAGAACACCCTCTTTACAGTACCTCTATCCGTTATCGAAATTTCGCAAGTTTGGGACTAGGTTTCTTTTTATCAATGTATTTACCGACACCCCAGCTATCTATTGGAAATCTGCGAGTCCAAGTCCAATTCGATTCCCCCCCCCCACAGAAATTTGCGAGGAATCTTTGATTTTATCCAGAATGGTTAGCTTATCATACTAGACCCGGAGAACGAGCGGAGCGAGTGAGTCCCCGAAAGCTGTTTAGCTCTTACTAGACTACGAATGGGAACAAAAGAGCATGAGCAGCCTAGTACGCAATCGATATATCGATACAATCAAGATCGATATAATTGATAAACATCATTCAAGCGGAGAAATTTACTAGCTTTAAACTAAGCCTAGCATATGTCTATGTTAGGCTATACCAATACTATGCTATACTCAGCTCATACTAGGCTCCTGCTTCCTTCCCCTTAATGGACTTAAGGTCCTCTGCAAATCCGAGAGAGTAAGTTACTAATTTGATGACGTCTCAGATAGGTCCAAGCTGATAACGTCACAAACAAATGAGGTCACGAAGAGTTTTAAGCTGGTTGATGTCTTTACTGTGCCTTTATCGCTATCAAAAATTATTTTGCCTTGCCTTGTAGCTGGATCGAGCAAAAAGACACTTGATTTATTCGGCTCCTCCCGAACATTATTTTAACAGGGAACCTGTTCTATGGGGGATTTTTTGAGAAATTTGCCGTCCACTGTGCGCCGTCTGGAAAAAACCTTAGAACAATTCCGACTCTCGAGTTATACACATATGACCGGAGAGGGACTCGGAGAAATTTTGACTCTCGAGCTATACATGATAGGAGGGGGACTTGAAAAAATTTCGAAGTCCCTAAAATAGGTCCAGGTCAATGATGACGTTCTATTTTATACTAGGTTTATAGTAAGTATAGGCCTCCTTCATACTAGCTTTATACTAGGTCTAGGCTTGCTTGAATTCTCAATACCAAACCAATTTGCCTCATAGAACAGGTTCCCTGCGTTCCTCGTTCAACTTCGTTAAGGAAGCCGTCGTTTTTTCTATTTTTCTTTGATTGTTTGTCTTTTGGACGGTATTTGTGTTTTGAATTTTGAGTGTATTATAAATGAGTTGGATGTGACGAATTTCGAATATGTATGTATAATATAATAGAAAGGAAACTTCCAAAAAGTTTATGTTGTGTACATACACATCTCCTTTGAAAAATATTTTGGACATATTTTCCCTGCACAAAATGTGTCATGGACAAAGTGTCTGCGGACGAAAAGGAGAAGAGTAGGTTGTAACTAATATTTCAGAGCCGTGTTCCCGCAACACTACCCTGTGAGCATCGTTACTCTTATTCCAACGTTGTTGCATCCAAGTTGCTCATTTCTGTCTCCAAAATAGCTTTCAATCATAGGTCCATATATTTCTTTCGAATTTGTGTGGGAATTAGGCTAAAAGCGTAGTCCAGGCCTTTACTAGGCTACCGCGAGTGAGCCCATAAGCTGGTTAGCCCCCAATATACAGCATACAAGTCTTGATAGGCTAAGGAAGACCGCTAGAGGGAAAACGAGCGAAGCAAGGGAGCATAATTTACTTCCAATATGAAGTGATTGTACTAAACTAGATTGGGATTTAGTCTTGTCTGACAACGTCATAAAGTAGGCATTTACTACAGTTTGGCTTTAGGCTTGGCCAGGCATAGTTCTAGGTCAACCTCCCTCCTTCCCTGCATCCTATTTTTTTCCCTCTTTGGAAAAGCCGTAGGACATATTCATAATCCAATGTTTTTCCATGAAGATTTTTGTCCATAAATAGTACGTTCTCATTAATTCTAAGGCTTTTGAGTTTTTCTGATGAGAAATTTTGAAAAAAAAAGAAAAAAAAAAAGAATCCCCTAAATATTTTCCAAGAGAGTACAAAATACTTGAATACGTCGGCATCCTCCTACTCATTATTTTTTCTGGACTTTCTCCTAAACGATTAATCACCTGTTCTGATTGATTAAAATACTTCTTCTTTTTCTCAGTTGCAGCACGGAGGTCCAATAGATCCTCACAGACACGTGGGTGACTTGGGAAATATCGCTCCTGGTGATGATGGAACAGTTAAACTGCAAATTGCGGACAATGTTATATCTCTCGTTGGACCATTCAGCATAGTGGGTCGTGGAATTGTAGTGCATGAGAAGGAAGATGATCTAGGCCGAGGGGGCAATCCTGAGAGCTTGAAAACAGGAAATGCTGGTTCACGATTAGCGTGCGGAATCATTGGTCATGCAACTCCAACCGTGACTGTCACATAAAACAAAAAACTGCTTAACGAAAATGTTGACGTTGGCGATTCACCCACGTACACTCGAGCTTTATACAGTTTAATTAAGTACATTATTATGATAAATTTTTCGTTGTATACACGTACCATAATACCAGTGTGACTTTTTCGTTCATTCAGTAATATATTTTGTACTCTTCTAAAAACGTATGATTATAACACGTAGAATTAAATTTGGTTAGAAAAAAAAAAAAAAAAAAAAAAACAAAACAAAAGAAAAAACGCAGAATGACGTCCGATCTTCAAACGTAAGTTGTTCGTCATTGTGATTGTAATGTACGAAAGTTGTTCGCGATTGCTGTTTTGGTACTGTCGAAATTAAAGATAAAAATCGGAAATCGAATGTTTCAGAAAACATAACGGAGGTAACCGAAGTGACGATCATTGTTCGCGAGAAGATTGAATTAAATGATAAAAATAACTATACCTACTAGAGATCTTATGAAACAGTTCTTGATCGAACGTTTTCAAGATTTCTCAAATTAAGAAAATGAATTTCCTACCGTATGCGTCCACCAACGAGAAATTCCTGATGTACCTACGAAAAAACAAGATTTTTCGTGTAAAAAGAATGAGTTCGTTATCGAAGTCATCGATTTCTACAAAGTATCAAACCTTATGTTCTGCTACATTATATTGAGGAGAAAGTGTTGTAGCTATGTCTCGAGTCGTTATTGTCATACTTTTTAAGATCATCTCATCTTTTTTTCAATTTTTACATTTGAAACCTCTTTCACAAAGATTATTCCGTCCGATGTTTCTCGGTAAATCGTACTTTCAGAAAGACCGGGAGCTCTTTCGTCAGAATCCAAGTTATTCTAGGGAAAAGCTCTCCTCTCACAACTACTTGGCGTGTGACTAATATTTTGCTTGCTTTCCTGTAGGGGGTTTGACTTACCTACCTTCTACAGTTAACTTTGTACAGCACAGTCAATAAATTTGTAATCTTAAAAAGGAAGAAGAAGTAAAATAATATTACAATGAAGGAGTTGTACGTATTTCAATTTGAGAATTAATTTCGTTTTAATATTCTCTAAGATCAGTATTTCCCTTCCCCTCGTGGAAGAGGGGTGTTTCACTTCTAATTCCAAAATTTTTAATCACTCTCTATCTACAGGAGTAACAGAATATCAGTATGAACAACGTACTTCATCTTCATCAGAGGGTACCGAAGCATCAAAACATACACACCGACCCCAAAATTCAAAAAATTATGCGTCCCTTGAGGGAAAACATGAGATCGTAGATATATCTCGGTTTCATTTTGTCTCACTTAATCTTTATTATCAATCATCACGTATTTTTCAATTTTTATCATCTGAATATTTTATGTCATTTACGTGTGATACTGAAATTTTACTTATTGAATGACGTCATGTATACTTGTGTGACGTCATCAACCCGTTACTCAACTCCCAAACCTCAGTGCGTCATCATTCTGTAACGTCACCATCCCTAACCTTAAGGCATATCCGTGTTGGTATGGAAGTGTATTTCCAAAGTAAATTAGTTACCCAAAAAACCGATAGGCCACATACACCTCCAGCGGTTGTTCCTAGCATCGTGTTGGGCTAAGCATTTAGTCTAGTTTAGCCTAATATATAACCCATAATTTCAGTGTCCGGCTATCCGCCTCAATCCACCTCGCTTAGTTTAGTCCTCCCAACCGTATTACAGGACCAGCTCAAAGCTGTTTAAACAGTTACTTGAACTGTGCTTTTTAGCCTTGCTTAGGTTTAACACTATTTCGCATCCCTTCAAAATCACTCGAAAATGATATCGTTGGTGTAGTATTTGCCAAGCCGTCTGTGCTCCGTTGTGAAATGGGTGCCGATTGCGCGTATACATTAATCTTGTTTCCTCCAACACCGGAACGGACCCGTTCAGATACAACTTCATAGTTGGAAGAATTTCCTCGGCGAAACTCTCCCTTTCTGGCAACCGCCAAGCTGCAGCGCTCCCAGGTATGCAGGGTGAGATCTTTTTTCTCAGGGGTATAAAAATAGATTAGCAATTCCCCTCCCCCCCACCCCCGTAACCACACCACTGACTGTGTCAGTATCTAGTATACTGTATATCAAGTTATACTTTACATTTTTTGTATGAAAAAATTGATGACGTCTTCGGACGTGCACACTTTTCTCGCATCATCACCTTTGTTCCGAAGACTATAAACTTTTGTCATGACATCTCTGCATTACGTATCCTATCTCAAAAAATGTTGGCATATCCATGTCAAATCTCTGAGTTCCACGATTCAGATTTCCAATTTTGACAACCCTTATAGAAATGTGCTAGTTGTCTCCCTCACCCAGATTTCGAACATAGGAAATTTTTAATACATAAGATTTACTTACTTTTGCTGTTCACGAATGAGCTAGTTAGCCATTACAGTCTATTAGACTTATACAAGGCTAACAAGGCGGATGAACGAGCGGAGCACGGAATCTTTGAGCTCGTTAGCCCAGCTCGTTAGCCCAACGTAACGTATAATAGAGTTATACTAGGCCAAATACAGCGAGTGAGCCTGTAAGCAATAGTTAGCCAAACACGACTAAAAAAAATAATGGTGTTCAATAAGAAAGGGTCATTTCTTCATTAGTTGGTCGGAGGTAAGTACCTCGAACATTGTCTCCGTATTACGCAGCTCTTTCTCCAGCTTTTCGAGGAAAGAATAAAGACTGAAGTGATAAAGGCCAACGACCATCTAGAAACGCTAGTGCTAGCTTTCTCACATTCTTTTACGAGATGGCGTCGAATTAATTCCAGACTCGAGGTCTGCGTACTTACTTTCATATGACAATGTAACCATCTTGTTAATGTACCAACAAAAATTTTCTACACTACAAGAATTTGTAGGAATACCTCCCAAAAATTCTCTTTGAATTTGCTTCGTTGTATTATTGTACCGATCTGGCAGAGTTCTTTATAGGCACGTGAATGTAATTAGTGCGTCGTTCAACCGATATTGCGTTATCACCAGTCGTTATGGCACGACCTGGATATCCTCGTTGTCGTTTACCGCACATCACCAAAAACCATAAGAATGCCTATAAAGATGGGTAAGTACGTTGTCCTATTACGTAAGTTATCATAGTTTCTACCAGACTTCGAGACACCGGCTTCAAATACAAGAAATACCAAAAACGGTCGTCTGAGAATGATCAATCGATTCACATAAGGGAGTTCAAACAATTTGAACCTAGAAGCTTGACAGATACATAGGAGATGGGGGGGTCCTCAACCTACCATTCCTGTAGTTACTTAAGTCACGTCCACGGTCGTATAGGTGTACACCCTTTAGATCTTGAATAGAGACTTCAAAAAATACTGACCTCGGAACTCGACCTATATATCTTGAATACGGAAGAAGGGAGGAGATAATGCTTCCAGACAACTCTCCCTAATTAATGATAACGTCACAGCCAGTTCTGTAGGTACTAGTTTTCGACGTCGCCCTGTTCGCAATCTATACGTGAAACCTAAGGAATACAATTTTTTCGCGACCTTTTCATTTCATTTCTCCAGATTTCAATATTTATTTTCTTTTGCCGCATTTTCGCAGAAAAAGTAGACGTATTTGTTTCTTCCACAATTTGTATTTGTGTCACCGAATTTCAATCGAGAGTAAGGAGAACGAAACATTCTTCTTTGAAATTTTTTCGAAAAAAAATACGTACCTATTGTTTACACTATAACAGAATGATTCAATAGACGACTTATACTGAAATTTGTGTATTTAATTCTATGGCTCCTTGAAAAAAATTATAACAGTAGAATATCTGTGGGAACCAGCCACAAATCATTCCGTGCGTATGTAAGGCGCAACTTAGAACAAGTTGAAGGAGCGCACCGTTTCATCAGCTGATAAGAAGTACAATTTATGGCGATTGAACTTTTTCAAAGGTAAGGATAGTTATTTTTGTTCAATCAAGATGAAATATTCTCAACTTCTTACATTTACTAAACAATAAAGAGGAATACTCCGACGTGGAGTAAAAAAATGCAAACCGCAGAAAAAATGAAAATACGACGAGCGCTTTCGGTTAACCAACCATCTTCGAGCCTGAAATGAAAGCAACTGACGAACAAAAGAGAAGAACGAGGTATTAAGATCGTCCAAACGAGAAATCACGGTGTGAGTCATAAACAAGTTCGATCAGGCCATCTTCCGGAATATACGAATTAAGAACAGTGATACCGTCAGTGTTGAGATGACGAATTATCTCTATATTCTCGAGGGCGATACGCTTACGGTAGGAATTCTCCTTATGGAGGAGCTTTTCGGATCCCTCACGGAAGCTGTGGCCACTGTTTATTAAGTGATCGGCGAAAGCTGACTCCCCCAAGTGTCCCTTCTTCCAAGACTTCAGGTGCTCAGCTACTCGAACTTTCATTTGGCGGCTGGTCTCACCAATATAAAAGCCTCCACAATCCTCACACTCCAACTTATACACACCACTCCTCTCATCAACAGGTATGGGGTCCTTCAGTCTCACAAACAACCTCTTGACTGTGGTAGGGTTGTAAAACGCGGGTCTGAAGCCAAACGGGCGAAGGGCCCGACCCAATTGCTGGGAGAACTTCCCCAAGAAAGGGAGACTGATCCAACGCAAACGGCGATCACGGATTGTGTCTCGGGGGAGGGAGGTGGTGGAATCCAGGAGGCCCCTCGTGACTTTCCTCCGAACCATCACGTCAACATCAACATTGACCCCATTCACTCTGGCCAGGTGTTTTATTGTGATTAACTCTTTCTTGAAGGCAGACTGACTCAAAGGAATACGAGTCAGTCTGTGAACTAGGCTATGAAAAGCAGCCATCTTGTGAGCAACAGGACCGAACGAACCACCGTGGACTAAAACATCGGTCGTAGTATCTTTCCTGTAAATTCCAAACTTATGGATACCGTCTATTATAGAGATCGATAAATCCAAAAAGTTAATGGAAAATACCCCTATTTCCAACGTAAATTTGATGGAAGGGTACCAGGAATTGAGATACCTCAGAAACTCCCCAAGGAGATCTGGGTGACCAGTCCAGGTACATAGAACGTCATCAACGTACCTGTGCCAATAATGAATATGATTAAGTAACACCTGGTTCGAGGAAAAGAGGTCACGGTGGTTCGTTCGGTCCTGTTGCTCACAAGATGGCTGCTTTTCATAGCCTAGTTCACAGACTGACTCGTATTCCTTTGAGTCAGTCTGCCTTCAAGAAAGAGTTAATCACAATAAAACACCTGGCCAGAGTGAATGGGGTCAATGTTGATGTTGATGTGATGGTTCGGAGGAAAGTTACGAGGGGCCTCCTGGATTCCACCACCTCCCTCCCCCGTGACACAATCCGTGATCGCCGTTTGCGTTGGATCAGTCTCCCTTTCTTGGGGAAGTTCTCCCAGCAATTGGGTCGGGCCCTTCGCCCGTTTGGCTTCAGACCCGCGTTTTACAACCCTACCACAGTCAAGAGGTTGTTTGTGAGACTGAAGGACCCCATACCTGTTGATGAGAGGAGTGGTGTGTATAAGTTGGAGTGTGAGGATTGTGGAGGCTTTTATATTGGTGAGACCAGCCGCCAAATGAAAGTTCGAGTAGCTGAGCACCTGAAGTCTTGGAAGAAGGGACACTTGGGGGAGTCAGCTTTCGCCGATCACTTAATAAACAGTGGCCACAGCTTCCGTGAGGGATCCGAAAAGCTCCTCCATAAGGAGAATTCCTACCGTAAGCGTATCGCCCTCGAGAATATAGAGATAATTCGTCATCTCAACACTGACGGTATCACTGTTCTTAATTCGTATATTCCGGAAGATGGCCTGATCGAACTTGTTTATGACTCACACCGTGATTTCTCGTTTGGACGATCTTGATACCTCGTTCTTCTCTTTTGTTCGTCAGTTGCTTTCATTTCAGGCTCGAAGATGGTTGGTTAACCGAAAGCGCTCGTCGTATTTTCATTTTTTCTGCGGTTTGCATTTTTTTACTCCAGGTTGGAGTATTCCTCTTTATTGTTTAGTATGGATAGCCGTAACTTAAAGGAACGGATTCGTGTAATGTTCTTACATTTACCTCTTATCAGTGATGAATCGGTGCGTTCCTTCAACTCGTTCTAAGTCGCGCATACCTGCAGTGCTTTAATACGTAGAGTATAGTGACATCGTCGTACTAGACTGGAGTATTTCGCCACCCTTGAAGGTAATGAACGTGAAAACCGAGACGTGGTAATATCCAGACGAGAACTCGGAATATCAAAGCGTAGTATAAAGATGATCGCCGTAGACATATCTTTTTACTCCTACTATTGTTAACAACATTATTAATCTTCAGTCGTATAAGAATGAGGGAGGTCGGTACCTCTAGAAAGGATGCTTCTCGAGTCGTAAAATCTAGCATCCTTGTTTCGACGCGACGGACAACTGCGGGGCCCGAAATAATGAGTTGGTTCCCAAGAAATATTGCATTCCTCGTTTAGCTCCACATGCCCTTCTGGTATCGAATCGATAGCCTGAAGGAGGTATACGGGTATTTAATCTTACTTCGATTTTTCTCGTTCACCAGGACTCGAAGCTCGCCCGAAGTGTGTAAGTATTTACTGTGGCCCCAATAAAAATGTGTTCCGAATCCTTCAATAGTGCTAGTCGTAGAGAAGGTACACTGTTTCGTTAAACTCTTCAAGAGTGTGCTTCGATCGTGAAATCTAGCATTATAAACATGGTACCGGATGAATCTTCCAAATTTTTTGATCTTCAGAAAGGTATCTTTACTGAGCCTCTACCACTGAATTCAAATTGTACGAGTGACCCCTCCCCCTCACTTCACCCACGTTTTCGGACTAGAAACGTGTGCGCGTGCGTATACCCCGTCGGTGAATTCGAAATCTGCGAGTACACTCCCCTACTTTAGGGATTTAGAACAATTTCGACCTTCAGCCTTCATTATACTAGGCCTAATATATACATTATACTAGACTTATACTATAGACTAATCCGATTGCCCCCCCCCCGCAAAATTACTCAGCCTTACATACAATATACGAAACTTATAGTAGAGAACTAGGCTTTACTAACGGCTAAAGGAAGCATTTCGCTATGCTCGTGGTGCGTACTAAAGGGAATTGAAAAGAGGCGTCCATTGCGCGCAGAATAATATTCCAGATGTACTAAGTACCGCATGAAGTACATTGTATACATGACCATAGAAAAAATTTTGAATATTAAAACACGAAATGTAAATTGTCACAGAGAACATAATTTATGAGGGTAATTCTTTTCGTTTTAAACTCTTTTTCTTCAGCCCAGAAAAGAATTTAATAATGTGCCTAAACCCGAATGCTGCTGAATGTGTCCTTAGATTTTTTTGATACTCATATTCAAGAAACGTAGACGAATAATGCAATTTAGATACAAAATATGATACGTTTCATACTGATACACAGTATTATAAGTATTAAGTAAGCTGCAAACCTTAGATAGTAATAGGTATTTCTTTTTGATAAGGTCATCGCAATTTAATTGTTGTATCGTGAAACGCAAACATAGTCACAGTTGACCTTGCTTCAGAAAAAAATTCGGATAGACGTTGCGTTCGTTTCAGTTTGCACTGTAATCTCAGACAATTACGCCTTAGTAATAAGAAAGCGAATTTTTTGGGTATTCGAGGTAGTCGTAATAATATAATTATTCGCACATCCTAGATTGTTTACCTTGATCCCCTCATATTCGTTGTATAGACTTCCCAAAATTCGTTTTATTATTCAATAAACATAATTGAAAACTACCTATAGATTAATCTACGTCACTCTTACTTGAAGTTAAATTTCCTCTCTTTTTATGTAAGCTTAACGCGAACTTTTGACCTTTTAAATAAAACGACTTTAATTCACGCAAGAATTTTTTGAACATCCAAATGAAAAAATAGGCTTTTTTGTACATTTGTGTGAAGAAAAAATCGACTACCTCGTAGTCTTCATCAACGCAAAAATCGAAAAAGGAGTTAAAATAAAAAGTAAATGAATCAAGATACCGGTTGAAGCCGGTGAAGATCACTCATCTCTCTGACAGACTCTTTCTGAACGTTCGACTTTTCTTAAATTTTTGTGTTTTCTCCGCAGTTTTGTTTGATGAAGATCACGAGTTAGTCCAAACTTTCCGAATAAATTTTTTCTCACATAAATGTACGGGAGAAGCGTGTCTTCTTCTTTTCATTCGTTTTGACCGTTTTGCAGGGGTTGCATAATAACAGTTAACCGTAATAACCAAAATGAAAATATCAATTTTGACCGATTGACGGTTATCCATTATTCCTTTGGTTACAACGGTTTTTGACCAAAATAAATTTGAAGCGGCAAAAAAGAAATAGGCCTAGTTAGTATAAGCCTAGTTATACTGCATATCAAGCCTAGTATAACAAAGGCTAAAAATTTTCTGGCGCAGCCAAATGAATAAAGATTATGTTTCATGTCTTTTCCGGCTGTTTAAAAAGAATGTTAGGTAGTGTTGTTGTCTCTTACAAACAATATATACTAAACTAGCCTGTCCACTCGTTCGCCCATAAGTCAGGAATGAGAAATATTTTGAGGTATTGCCTTACATGGGGCTCACTCGCTCTGCTTGTTCGCCCTCTTTCTTGGTCCCTGTCTCGTTCTTCTTCTTCTTCTTCTTCTTCTTCTTCTTCTTCTTCTTCTTCTTCTTCTTCTTCTTCTTCTTCTTCTTCTTCTTCTTCTTCTTCTTCTTCTTCTTCTTCTTCTTCTTCTTCTTCTTCTTCTTCTTCTTCTTCTTCTTCTTCTTCTTCTTCTTCTTCTTCTTCTTCTTCTTCTTCTTCTTCTTCTTCTTCTTCTTCTTCTTCTTCTTCTTCTTCTTCTTCTTCTTCTTCTTCTTCTTCTTCTTCTTCTTCTTCTTCTCTTCTTCTTCTTCTTCTTCTTCTTCTTCTTCTTCTTCTTCTTCTTCTCTTCTTCTTCTTCTTCTTCTTCTTCTTCTTCTTCTTCTTCTTCTTCTTCTTCTTCTTCTTCTTCTTCTTCTTCTTCTTTTCTTCTTCTTCTTCTTCTTCTTCTTCTTCTTCTTCTTCTTCTTCTTCTTCTTCTTCTTCTTCTTCTTCTTCTTTTCTTCTTCTTCTTCTTCTTCTTTCTTCTTCTTCTTCTTCTTCTTCTTCTTCTTCTTCTTCTTCTTCTTCTTCTTCTTCTTCTTCTTCTTCTTCTTCTTCTTCTTCTTCTTCTTCTTCTTCTTCTTCTTCTTCTTCTTCTTCTTCTTCTTCTTCTTCTTCTTCTTCTTCTTCTTCTTCTTCTTCTTCTTCTTCTTCTTCTTCTTCTTCTTCTTCTTCTTCTTCTTCTTCTTCTTCTTCTTCTTCTTCTTCTTCTTCTTCTTCTTCTTCTTCTTCTTCTTCTTCTTCTTCTTCTTCTTCTTCTTCTTCTTCTTCTTCTTCTTCTTCTTCTTCTTCTTCTTCTTCTTCTTCTTCTTCTTCTTCTTCTTCTTCTTCTTCTTCTTCTTCTTCTTCTTCTTCTTCTTCTTCTTCTTCTTCTTCTTCTTCTTCTTCTTCTTCTTCTTCTTCTTCTTCTTCTTCTTCTTCTTCTTCTTCTTCTTCTTCTTCTTCTTCTTCTTCTTCTTCTTCTTCTTCTTCTTCTTCTTCTTCTTCTTCTTCTTCTTCTTCTTCTTCTTCTTCTTCTTCTTCTTCTTCTTCTTCTTCTTCTTCTTCTTCTTCTTCTTCTTCTTCTTCTTCTTCTTCTTCTTCTTCTTCTTCTTCTTCTTCTTCTTCTTCTTCTTCTTCTTCTTCTTCTTCTTCTTCTTCTTCTTCTTCTTCTTCTTCTTCTTCTTCTTCTTCTTCTTCTTCTTCTTCTTCTTCTTCTTCTTCTTCTTCTTCTTCTTCTTCTTCTTCTTCTTCTTCTTCTTCTTCTTCTTCTAAAATTTTCATAAGAATTCATAAAGAGCACAGCACAAAGATCTGAAGAGAGACCTGAACTAATTTGTACACGACTATCTAAAACAATGAAATTTTAGTGCAGAATCGATAAAGAAATAAAGCTCGGCGAAGATTTTAGAGCTCAATAAAACATTCGTATTCAGAGTTTTCTTACTTTCCGTACATCTGAGAGAAGGACCTCATAGGAAAAAACACTGAAATTACAAAGCGTGCGGAGGGCTATGAAAAGAAATGAAGTAAGCAAAAAAAAAAAACCATTTCAAACATACAGATAATAATATAAAACCGACAAATAGGAATTTCACATTTAAATGAGTGAGGCTCAAATTCCAAAACAACGTACCGCCTTTCTTCCCTCTTTCAGTGGTTTTCAACCTAGGAACTGTGCGTCCACTATCTTCGAATTTGATAGTTCTTCTTCAGAAAAGGCCAGTGGCCAAGGTCTCCAAAAGTTTGAAACTCATCAGTAATCTATTCTAGGGGGGTACGGACAGAAGAAGTTTTAGGGTTGAATGGAATTACTCGCTGACTGAAGAGCAGACAAACCATTGGTGTAAGAAGAGAGGGCGAAAATAACAGAAGAAATGTAATAAGAATGAACCACGAAAACAATTATGAAAATTTGTAAGTATTGTGGTGTTCTCAATCAAACGCGAGTTTGAAAAAGAAGCACTTCGAAAATATGACTTCGAAGTATACCACTGCTATGACCCGACTGAGACAGTGGCACTAATGTTTCGTACATCAGGGTAACTCACATAATGACATACGGCCCACACAGCAGAAGAATTTGATGACCTTTATTTTACGACTTAGGATATTTCCCGTCAGATAATACTTGTCTTAGACATACAGCTTCTTTTCGCTTTCTTCTTTCATCGATCTTCGACGTCGCGTTCCTTGCATATTTCTTTTTTCCTTCCCGTCTCTTTTCTCCCCCCCCCCCTTATTTCTTTCTTTTCAACTTAATAGTAGTTGTAGATACGTTTCCTGCCGTTGATTGTTGCTTTCTTCATGTTGTTCTTTTTGTGCTCCGGCCCCTTAGCCAGAATCAATTTGTCGTTGGGACTCCATAAAAGTTTGGAAAGTCGGACTCTCTGTTTTTTGTATTCTGTGTAGGAATGATGTTTCTTCTTTTATTAGTGTTGTATTTTGAGCTAGGTGGGTCTTAACACCACTAGAGGGGGCTCAGCCATCCTTTTAGATACCGGTCTGCGCTGCTCGATGACGGATTTTTGGAAGGAAACCTTTATTTTATAATTTATAGATATACTTTCTTGTGGGACTAGTACTTTCCTCGAAATAGGAGATTTTCTTCAGTGGACAGGTTCAAAGGTTTAAATGAAGGGAAAGGACGAATACTCCTCTACTTGGATATTTTCAGTAAATTTTGTAACACATTCAGGAGTCGAAGGGGAGCAGGCGTCTCCCTCACTGATATGGCTAGTATATTGTCCTTGAATTAGGTGGGTTTCCTTGAGTGACGTCTAGTAGCCAGGTTTTGGAGAAATGAAGGTACGAATGCTAATTTTCGTAAATATATTTCAGTAAGTCTTGTAACAAAAATTTGTCGTGCATAAAATGGAATCGGAAGAGGAGGAGGAAGAAGTCGTTTCCCTCGCTGATCCAAAAGCTCGATAGCCAGTGATGCACTTTCCCCCACAGTACATTTCTCGTCAAACAGTACACTTTTACTTCGGAACGGCGCACCGACGCGTTCGCGTAATAATCGCTTTTTGCTCACCTCGTCGGTTTTCTCATTGTTTCCTCTATGAATGAATTTTCTAGGCACGTCATTGTCGATAACATTGGCTTACGATTTCGGTCCTATACTCATAAATTCGTTGATGAAATCCTCGTCAATGAGTTTGCTTGAACAATCACCAAGTGTACTTAATGATATACAGGTATTGTGTAAAGGGATCCATTGTTGATGTAAATAAAATGAAAACCGTGAAACACAGAACGAAAGCTAGCACGTCTTCCCCAGAGACACGTCGAGTAGTATTGTATATGTTTGCTTCTTACATTTTGAAGTATTGACCATAATAAATCGACTCTACCTGTTTATCTCGGTCATTATGACGTCATAGTAATGTCCCCGCATGGTATAACTTAGTATTTTGTATATTAGGCTAACTAGCCGACGTACTCACTCTTAGCCTTACTTATGTGATCTATACTGTATGCTAGACAGAATGACTCATGGGACTCGCTCGCCTCGTTTTCCTCCATTGTTAGCCTTGCATTAAGGTGTTTGAAAAGGGATGTGCTCAGCTCAATGTAAACAACAACGCGCTACATCAGCTGATCTCCACTTAAAACAATGTAAAACCGTAACCGGGTGACGTCACTCAATTCCGCGTCCCATTTATTTTTAAACGTGTATGCGGGTTGCGTTTTGTTTACAATCAAACTGAGCGGCAAAAGATGAAGGTCCCGGCCGAAAGTTTTCCAAGTCTGTAAAGCAGGTGAAGGTCACTGATAACGTCATCAAGCGTGACAAAAATGACGGCTTCCTTAACGAAGTTAAACGATGAACGCAGGGAACCTGTTTTATGAGTCAAATGGGATTTGGTATTGAAAATTCAAGGAAGCCTAGACCTAGATAAAGCTAATATAAAGAAGGCCTAGAACTACTGTAAGCCTAGTATACTATAGTTTGAGAATCTAAATTTTTCTCGAATCTCCAGCTATATATGATAGCTCGAGAGTGAAATTTTTCCAAGTCCCTTTCATATCATATATAGCTCGAGAGTCGAAATTTTTCCAAGTCCCTCTCCCATCATATATGGCTCGAGAGTCGAAATTTTTCGAAGTTTTTTGCCGGACGGCGGACGGCAAATTTCTCAAAGAGCCCCCCAAAAAATTACGGCTTCCTTAACGAAGTTAAACGAGGAACGCAGGGAACCTGTTTTATGATTCGAATGAGATTTGGTATTGAAAATTCAAGGAAGCCTAGATCATATATAGCTCGACAGTCGAAATTTTTCCAAGTCCCCCTTCTATCATATATAGCTCGAGAGTCGAAATTTTTCTAAGTCCCTCTCCTATCATATATGGCTCGAGAGTCGAAATTTTTCCACTTCCCTCTTCTATCATATATAGCTCGAGAGTCGAAATTTTTCCAAGTTCCCCTCCTATCATCTATAGCTCGAGAGTCGAAATTTTTTCTAAGTCCCCCTCCTATCGCATATAGCTCGAGAGTCGAAATTTTTCCAAGTTCCCCTCCTATCATCTATAGCTCGAGAGTCGAAATTTTTCTAAGTTCCCCTCCTATCATCTATAGCTTGAGAGTCGAAATTTTTCTAAGTCCCTCTCCTATCATATATGGCTCGAGGGTCGAAATTTTTCCAAGTTTTTCGCTGGACGGCGCACGGCGGACGGCGGACGCCAGATTTCTCAAATAGCCCCCCATAAAACAGGTTCCCTGTTAAAACGTGACAACTTTTCTGGAAGTAGTCACAGTCAAACCTAGTATACTGTACTGTGTATCAGGCCTAGTACAGTAAAACCTCCCTTAGTGGACACCTCTAAATAGCGGACACTTCTAAATAACGGACACTTTTTCGGGAACGGGAACATTTCACCTTGTTTTCTATAGAGAATCCTCTAAATACCGGACACTCTAAATACCGGACACTTTTTTTGAACTTTTTCCATTTTATTATTCAATTTTCTACCTTACATGCATCTTTTTTTGTACCTACAATGATTTCTTAGTCTCTGTGTATAACATTAGGCTATGTTAGCAGAAGAAAGATGCTTCTGACAATGATAATCGTGCAATTTTTTGCACGATTTTGCGAGGTCCTGCTAGCTTATCTTCAACAGTGCCGGATTAAGCCTTCTGCCGCTTCGAAGCACTTTCCAATGTGCCGCTCCGTAAAGTGAATTTTTCAATTTTTTTATTCTTCACACGCATAATTCATCGTATTTTTTATTTTTCATTCGATTTGCCGCCCCCAAAAATTTGCCGCTGGAAGCACGCGTCTAGGGTAATACGCCACTGATCTTCAAACAGTGTTCAGGTGTTCAATCATTCTTCCTTTCCAACGAGTTGTGTTCGGGGGTTCACCGATAAAATTCTTTTCCTCTGAATTGGAACTGTAGACGTATTTTATCTTTCGCATCGTGTTTGCTATGACTTCCTGTAACAGTACTTTTTTTCCCCCCATCCTCTGAATACCGGACACCTCTAAATAACGGACAAATTTCAGGCGACCGCGAGTGTCCGCTAATTAGAGGTTTTACTGTATAGAGAAAACAGCATTGGAGGAGGATGAGCTAGTTAGCTTAAAGGTGTGCTTTGCTCGAAAACATACCACGTAAAACATGGTGTCAAAAAAAAAATTTTCATTGCTCGAATTTTCAACGGATTTTCCTGATCCAGTATGGCTCAATTAATACCTGTTTAATTTGACGCTAAAATTGGCAAAAATTTGTCTATTTTTCAAGGCAGTGAATTTTTTTTTTTTGCAGGTAAAATTTAGGATTCTGTTTCCCTAGGACGTTCCATTGAACTTTTCTGTAGAACATTTCCAACGATCGGAGAAATTTGTCGGAAAATGGAGCTTTAAGAAACTCTTTTGTCAAGACATTCCTTACAATGACTACCCACGCGCGCCCAACGAGCGTCGCGTAGTGACTGCAGGTATACCAAAATATGCAGGGTATTTGGGAAGTGTTTATGCAACCTATTGTACACAGTTTCAAGCACACTCTTGAGGTGACGTTACGAATTTTTACAAGAATAATAATCCCATCTTAGAAGCATATAAAATTCTAAAAATGAAAAATGAATGATCAACATTTTTGAACAAATACTATGAAGTATCCTTTTTTTTTTCTCTAGTAACGCTGACAGCGTCGACACAAACACAACGATCATCAATTGTAACAGATGGTGAACTGCTAACTTCTAATTATTTCCAGCAATTACGTAACTGTGAAAAGGTTTCACATCTGTATCTTTTAATTAGCTTCATTAAATTCAACTTACCACTTTGATACTTTTTTTTCTTACTTCCGTAGGAGAATAATATGTACATATTGTGACTTTCGAAATCATGCTGGTTCAGATTTCCGACCAAATGAATGAAATACAAAATATAAATTTTCTCTCGTTTTTTTCATGTCTATTACCTTCCTATAAATTATATTAAGAGTGCACGTTTTTGTCTTGTAGAGTGCTCACTTAGAAAATACAATCTCGCAACAATTTCTTGAAATAAGGCCAAATGAGGCGATTTATTTTTAACTAAGCATTATAGACGGAGTGGTATTTTAAGATAATTACCGTGTTTTTTACGTTACCGAACAAGCTTCATTGTCGTCAATGAACGAGTTCAACATCGTCTCGGAAATTTTTCTCTTATATACTTTTTGGCAGCCAACTTCAGGTTATTGTTTTTATTTCAAAAACTCAATGTTTCTGTCTTGAATATAATTACGCATTTTCAAATGATCTTGTGATGTGAGCATAATTAATTACACTATTGTTATTTCACAAGCTTTAATTTAAACCGGAGAAAGAGGGAAAAGAGATATCGTAGTCTAGACTACACGGTATGAATATTACTTTTACCCTGTTAGCTCAGGAGGTTTCCATTCGGGCCGGCCATCCGCTAGGATCGTTAATTACGCGCGTGGTTCATTTACCTAAAATGGTATTTTTGCCGAAATTGAAAACAGGAGCTAAACTATGGCGGTATATGAGAGAAAAATGATTAACTTGGAGTAACTCTTGAATGACGCGGAATTGAAGATTTTGTCATCTCATCTAATTTGTAGAATTTTTATTTGTGAACATCTTTTATAGGATGTCCGGAAGCCAAATCTGCTTCATTCAAGTGTTATTTTGATTTTTTCATTTTCCCCCATATACCGTCATAGTTTATCTCCCGTTTTCAATTCCTCCCCGCTCGGTAGAAATGCAGCACGACGCTAGGGCTGTCCAAATATCTTGGATTGAAACTTGGAATCTCAGTAGCTAATTTGTAGAGAGTAATTGTTTCGATTATTCATGAGTAAGTTATCAGAAGCAACCATTATTGCACGGAGTTGAACAAGGTGTGGCAGGGAACCTGTTTTATGGCGCACGCGGGATATGAATAATGTTGACGCACCAGATCTATGCCGTCATCAAATTGTGACGTCACACACCCAACCTTAGAGTTATATATAATAGGAGGGGAATTTAAATACCTTGGAAGGATGTTCTGAGTCTTATGGCTTTTGAAGCGTTGCATATCTGCTTTATTGAAGGGGCTAAGTCAATTGGTGCATGAAGCATTGCATATCTAATGACTTGAAGGGGCTATCTTTCAGGCTATATGAGCTATATACATATGATAGGAGGGAGACAGAAAATTTTTGAGCTCCAAGTTTTGCCAGCCAGCCAGACGTTCTTTCCACCCCCCCATAAAACAGGTTGCCTGTTAAACAACATAAATATCAAACTGAATTGAGCTTCGCATCACAGCATAACCGCTCATAGACCATGAAAGAAATTGCTCAGCAACAAACCTTGAGAGGGTTAAGGAGCTTTTAATGAAGAAACTCGAGCGACTATGATTGCATAAGGCGACTAAACCGCTCTTATCTCTTCTTTAGCTACGCCTGCACTGTTAGAAGAGGAACTATTTTGTGATAACATTTGCTGCATCTTGAGTGAATAAGTGACCACAAGACTTGGAAAAATTTTGCTAATGGCCTGAAGAAATAACAAGCGGAATAAGAGAAGTTTAGAATTTTGAGCTAGCATAAGAAATATAGCGTCACCCTCAAAATAAATGGTTGAACGCCCATCAAGAATTTCATTGTAAGTAGCTGAAATTTTACTCGCTGGCTTTGTGAGAATTAGATTGAGAAAATTAAGAAAATGGATCCTCGACAATGCAACGATAATTGATGATCAAAATCAAAAATTTGAAATCCTTTCATGATGCTTGTTCCTTCCTCACTAATGAAATTGACCTGATATAAGCAAATAAAAGAGAGTTGGGAGCATTTTTCCAAGGCTTGTCTTCAAATCATTTAATAAAGATCAGTTGTCTCTCTTTTTATTCCAGCCTCACAGTACTAAAATACAAATTAACAGTTAAGTAAATGAGCAGATAAAATAATATTTTTATTCGCCACATTCAACATTTGGAAAACGACATACAATTAATTACAAAAAAATTATTGAGAAAAAAAAAAAACAAGAAAAAACATAACAATAATTTATCTTTCGAATATAAAACATAAAAAATAAGGGGGACAGAAAAAAAAAGGGCAAAAGAAAAAAAAAAACAAGGAACAATGGTTTCTTAAATTTTACTTTGAAATAAACAATTTTATAAAGAATATTAACTCATTACTAACATGATTCATCTAATTAACATAATTTGACTTCTTTGAAAGTTCAATAATATGGTAAAGAGCTATGTTCTATCATCAACAATAAAAGTAAGACAATAATGATTGATAATAATGAGAAGATTCAAGTAGTTTCTCATTATTTACAACAATAAAAAAAAAAAAAAAATTATAAATTATTCTTTAGATGAACTTACTAAAATGTAAATTCAAAAACAAAAATTGAACAGAAAACCACAGCAAAATTTCAATGTCAAAGAGAATATTATTAGAATAAATAATTTTCATTTTTTAAATGCGTACTGTAGTCTGACAAGAATAATGATACAAAATCACAAAACATACCATGGGCATCACAAGAGGTCATTGTCATATAATGCATTACATAATTCATCTTGAAAGTGAGATTTCTTTCTAGTTAAAATTATTAGTTCTTTGAACACCAGCATGCTCGAAGAAATCATTCAAGCATACATTGGCGTAGTCTTGTATATTATCAATCTCCGCAGGATTATTTGAAGACTGCGACGAATAAGGAGACCAAGATTCGACTGTACTACTAATGCTCTGAAAATATAAGTAACACATTTTTATGATAACTGCAGCAAGCAAAATACAGCTATAACGCGTCAACTGATGAATCTTTTTACAGAAAAATACTATTCATGGTAGGGCAAGAGAATTTAAATGACAGAAATTTCCACTACACAAGGAACCTAGTTTAGTAAACCCACATAGCATATCATGTCAGTTCCGCTGAACAGGAAATTTGTTTGGTGGATGACGAAAAAACAGTTGCTCTATTGGGAATAACTTATAACTATAGCTATCAGCGGGAAAAAGGGTGACAACCTAATTCAAGGACATGGCTCGAAAAATTTCGTTGGGTATCTAGATGTGGGATAAGAAGAGAATTATCTGAGGAGGAGCAGGCTTCAATCTTGGAAAAATTTCATTTTTCAATATCAACAGCAAACTATGAAGCGCTGCGAAGGGGCCTCCGTTCCATAAGAAATACATTGGACGGAGGCCCCTTTTCCACGCAGCGCTTCTATTGTTCTAAAACGGGAGGAAGCTCCAACTTAGTTCAGAGATTCAAAAAATGTAGACTCATAAACTTGCAGGTTTTCTTTTGCTTATTTTTTATTCATTTATTTATTTTTTGCGGAGGGGAATAATAATTGTTCTCTTCTCTCCATCAGAACAGTATTCCAAAAGTAATAAAAGTTGACTTAAAGACACTCAGAGAAGTTTAAATACAAAATATAGAAGAAAAAATCAACTCACCAATTGTAAAGTTGAAGTATTCTGGTTGTACATATTAGGGTAACTATTATTGTTGGCGTGACCTAAATTAATATAAAAAATGCAGAAAATGCAATCATAATATTTTGATAGAAATTTCAACATTGCAAAGAAAGCATGAATTCCATATTACCATTCTGCCTGATATTTGATGACTGCGGATGAATTGGGCAACCATTGATTCCATAATTGTAATGGCTTGAACTAGGATTTATTAGTCCTTGCACTTGCAGTGCTGCTGGCGGAGTATTTGCTGCTGGCGGAGAATGCCCAGATGATGTTGCCTAGAACAATTTGAAAAACATTAAAAAACTAAATTCAGAGCAGAAAATACAACAGAAGTGCTAGATTTGTACCAACCAGATGAGTGTTCATTGCCCTTGCTGCATATTCAGATGTCTGAGAAGATGTTTGAAGTGTACTCAGGAAAGGCTGTTGCGGGTATGGGGGTGGCTGTGATGGCTGCGGCAGCCATTGTTTGGGATACGGTTGAACAGGTTGCTGGTTTCGTGAGGGTTGTCTTTGCGACTGAACCATTGGCGGATCCTGTGTTTTTTGCTGCAATCTCAGCCAATCTGATTGTGATTGTGGCACCATAACGTGATTTCCGGAAAACGTCCGTTCTACCCGCTCAAGCGTGCTTGGCCTTGGCTGTAACGTGGGTTGAGCCATTGTGGTCCGCTGCTGTTGTTGGTAGGTGGCGTACCTTTGCGGTGGTATGGGTGGAACCATGAAGGTTCCCTCCTGTTGATGGTAATTGGTCTGCCTTGGCTGCGAGGGTTGAGCAACTGTCATCTGCTGTTGATTACGCACCTGCCTTGGCTGCGGAGGTTTCACCATGGTGGAAACCTGCCTTGGCTGCGGAGGTTGCACCATGGTAGAAACCTGCCTTGGCTGTGGAGGTTGCATCATTGTAGAAATCCCAGGTTGACGTCCTTGATATTGGTGATACATCTGCCTCTCTTGTGTAGAGTTGTATGACGAAGATCCAACTGGATGTTGTGTAGAGTTGTATGGCGAAGATCCAACTGAATGTTGTGTAGAGTTGTATGGCGAAGATCCAACTGAATGTTGGGTAGAGTTGTATGGCGAAGATCCAACTGAATGTTGGGTAGAGTTGTATGGCGAAGATCCAACTGAATGTTGTGTAGAGTTGTATGACAAAGATCCAACTGAATGTTGTGTAGAGTTGTATGACGAAGATCCAACTGACATAGACTTTGCCTGAGAGTAGGTTCCTTGACCAAATTCTGAAGAGATGTTTGGCATCAAATATGGGTCCATTGAATTGGAAACGGGTGGTTGAGCAGATACAACAGGTACATATCTTGATGATGTTGCTTGAGCAGTATACAGGGGATTTATCGTCGTCTGATGCACTTGATTTGCTCTAGATACTGTCTCATTGAAATAGGGTGAAGGATATTGCAGTACATTTCTTGCAGGCGTGATCTGAGTAGAACTGGGTAATGTAGCACGAACTGCTGATATAGGCAATGCTTCTGGTTGTGATATTGGAAGACGGACTGCACTATTGTTTTGCGCAACTGGTGGTGAGACATGAACTTTTGCAGACTTGGAATTTTTCTTCTTTGGCTCAGTCAACAGATGTGTCAATACTGAACTCTGGGTACATTGTCGATTATGGTAAGCCTCTATAACAGATGCAACTGGATCTCTTTCTTGTGCCATGGGGCAAGGTGGAGGCTGCTCCTGAAGATTTTCTTGTCTTGTCTGAGTATCAATGGTGGGAACCTTTGCTTGAAAATGACTAGAATTAAATGGTACTTCTGACGTTTTACTACTGGATGATTTATCAACATGACCACCTCCAATGGGTTTACATGGGGAATGCCAAGTAGTCTTCTTTTTGCATGATTTGGTTAGAGACACAGATGATGACATAAGGTCTGCTATTCTTTTAATGCGAATTTTACCGATTCTATTTGTAGGTTTTGAATCGGTGGCCAATTGCCATTGTACCGGAATTTGTCCAGCGTGGAAAGTACCGCCTGATAGAACGGGGGCACTTTCCACTTGAGCATTTACTTCAATAGGCAGCTTATCACCAGGGGAGGAATTTTGATTTTCGATCAAGACAGGGTCTGTTTTGATACGACTACAATCGATAGGAATGTTTGGAACTTCATCAATATTTTGCGGTTCCTCTGTACAATTATCATTTGATTCGATGATTTCAACTTTAGGAGTTATTATCTCATTTGTGGGTACATAACTTTTACAAATGAGTGTTGTAATAATATCCAAGTCTGGTAACACGGGAGCATCGTCATACTCAGGAATACTTTCTTTGGGAGAGCTATTTTCATCTGATGAAACCGACTTTCCTGAAATAACGTCTTGCTTCTGGGGAGTGTCGTTCTTTTCAACAATATTTACATTGGCAGAGCTACCTTCGTTCAATATAACCAACTCTTCCGAAGTAACTTCTTGCCTCTGGGAAGTATTGTCATTTTCACCAATATTTTCGTTGACAGAACGATTTTCACCTGATACGAGCGACTTTTCTGGACTAACATCTTGCTTTTTGATATACTTTTGACAGCACTCATCTACATTTGCTTGCTGCTCACCATCGACCGTGATATTATCTGGTTTTTGTAAGGTCAATAATATTTTTGTTGATGATGAACTTGTTTCTGACTTATAATAATGACTAGAAGAAACAGAGATACCTTGTCTAGGCCTCCTCTGAGTACGGGCAAATGCACTTCTTAAACACCCGTTCAATCGTTTCAGGGTTATTTTTGGAACCTTGGGAGGTATAAATTTTTTCACGCGTTCCAGAATTACGTTCCTCTTCAAGAGCGCCTCTTCGTCCAGGACGAATTGGCTTACTCTCTTCTTTTTATCCTTGGTGGTTTCAGCTTTTTGAGCAGACTCAATCTCAGGCAACTCATCCTCCGATTCACTTTCGGAGTACCTGAAAAAATAATGAAACAACATATTATAGTCGTGTAAAATGATAAAAGCTATGTATATGAAAGAGGATAAAACTGGAAAAATTAAAAATACTTACTGGTCGATTTCATTTTCATATCTGGGTACAGCAATCACACAATCATTGGAAATTTGCCTGAGAGCCTTGAAGTAATCAAAGTTCCCTAAATCCATATCTGAAACAAGAAATAAGGTATCAATTAATGCCTCGAACATTAAAATCTATTCTACACACTAAAATCACATCAGTCTATAAAATGTTCTTCTTGCAATTTAGAGGCCATTATGATGTTTAAAAAGTTGGGTAATATGTACAGACTTTATTCTAGTTTAGACTGACACAGTTTTAAACCATCTCAGGCGCATAATGATCGAAAGAAGATGGGGCACTGACAAATCAATCCAAAACAAATGTTTCCTGGTCACATGAATATCAACCTTGAATTGTTTTTGTGTAGGAAAAGCGGAGGACAATTTCTGATTCGATGTGCGGGCCTAGACCCAACAAGGTGGGTTCCTTTGAAAATATTAGAGAAAAGTTAAGAGGAAGACTAACATCGACACTAATAACGATCACGAGGATAGGGAGATTGATAGAAACGACCAGGTCAAGCCCTGCACTAAGAAAAATTATAATGAGTACGAGAAAATTTATCGCACTACTTACTATAGTTTGATATATTTATGGTAAATTCTGTAAATTATTGTATTTCATCTTAGAAATGTTCTATTTTTCACAATTTTTTGTAAGAAAAATTACTGTACGTCCACTTAAACGCACATTAGGACGTTTTGAAAGAATTTTCGCTGCAAAAATTTTTTTCAGTGTGTAGTTAGAAGAGAGGATATCAAGGTCATAAATTAATGTTTTTTTGGAGACGAGACTGCTGCTCGAAAATACGTATCACAACGTTCTGAATAATTTATGAAGCGAAAATACTTTTCTTCACAGTAGCCGCTTTGTACCCACATTTTGGATGAAGAACTGTATAAGAAATCGTCCATCATCGCGAATAAGTTGAAAAGCCATCGAGTGGAACCTCTAAATTAATTTTATCGTTTCTAGACCAGAGTGAAATCGTATAATAAGAGTCTCTACAATAATAGAATACCTCCACTCAAGGTTCAGACCAATCAGACGAGATGAAATGACAAGATTTGTCTAACGAGCGAATTTGTACGAAATTGACGAAAATCAAACATGTGTATTCATCTTTCGAGGCTCGAAATTAAATATTGGTTACAAATTTACTGCACATTTATTCAATAAATAGTTGCCGAAACTTCTTTTATCGCGTTCGAATAACCTCGGTTAATTAATAGTAAAAATATCGTCAAAGAAACCGATGGGATTTAACGGAGTGCGGTACAAGGTCTACATTAAAGTTTTAAAAAATAAATCTAACATCCGTACAATGAGACAACGAACGTTGCTGAAGCTAAAAGGCAGAAATTTTGCGTACACTTATTATGACGCTGCTACGTCAACTATGATCCACCTTGCCACAGGGGAAATGATTATTGAGGACATAGATGTCAAATCGCGATGTATTTCCTTCAAACTTCATTTCAATTTTTTATTACACAATGTTCAACCTTCGATAGAAATATTACTCAATGAAATTTTTTCACCAGCAACGACACATCAACATAAAAAATTGTGATACGGTATTGATGCACGTAGTTCTCTATGGTCTTGAAACTGTACCAGGAGTTTGGAGAGGAATGGAATGTCAGTAAATACCAGAAGAAACTCCCAGCTCACAAGGTCTCTTCCATCAAGCAGGAAACCTGTTTTATGGAGAATTTTCTGATCGATTTTTTGGCCAAAATTTCTCTAAATTCCCCTTTTCCGGTGTGATCACGGGAAGTTTGATAATGGAAATTTTTTCAGATCTCCTTTCCAATCAACCTTAAAAAATTTCAGTCTTCAAAGTAAGCCAGAGTCCCCCTCTCAACTATCCTCATGTACAACTAGATAAGGTATGTCAAACACGACAAGGTCAAGTGCGGTCCGCGTCCAACTTCTAGAATCTGGAGAAAAAAATTAGAATTCTAAAAACTAGAATTTAACTTTTTTTTCTGCCATTAACATCAACAAAACGCTTTTTGTCTTATCAATATTGCCCTCCATTATGAGGCGAAATTTCAAAATTTTTATACAAGAACACAATATTACACATATAATTTGCAGCTGTTTATCCAGGAAAGCTTGTAGTTACAATACATCAAAGATAAGAAAGGTTTAATCTGTGATCCGCAAGCAAGATGAAGACTGCAATGCGGCCCATACTATGATATGAGTTTGACATGCTTGAACTAGATGATCGAAATTCTATCAAGTTCCCCTCAACTCAAACATGGCTTGAACATTGAAATTTCTTCAAGCCCTCGAAGTGGATCAGAGCCTTTGCATAGGGTGTCCATTAGAATGATGAAAAAATCCAAAACTTTTTCAGGGCCTATTGAGAACTTTTCCGGGAATCCTTTCACAAAATTCAGCAAGAGACGATATCGCATCAATTTTCCTCGTCAAATCATTAAAAAAATTGACATCTCAAGATAAGTTTCCGGGCCCACTTTGTAAAATCTGCTACTTTTTTGAGATTTTTGATGACCTGCCACTTTAGATTCTTTTTACTCTAAATACATTTTGACAGTCGACATTTTCCTAAACCCCGTCCACTCATATAAGGTTGAAAAATCAACTCAAAGTTTTTCCTTTGTTTGCCTCTTCTTCATATCCATAAATGTAGCATAACTCAAGTCCCTGTCCCAATAAAGCTTGAACGCATGCTCCTCTCGATACTCACACCTCCGCCTCACATCTAGCTCAACGACCATGTCTTCCTTCTCATGTATGTAGGTGCAAAGTGTGTTAGTCTAGTTTGGAGATACTCTCCTAGCACAAGTAATTTTTTCTTCTCTAGCCTACAATTGTGTTGGAATTTGAAGAACTACCTACTAAGCCACCCCGCTAAGATGATCGAATGTACATTTCCGTTAGGAAGCGCAGCTGTGTGTAAAATTTAAGAGCTTATTTATTCACAGGTGGTTCAGGTGGTTCGTGTGAACATATTGTCAGATCAACCAGCTTACGGTCTCGGCGGGTATTCAACAGGGTGGTATCGCTAGCAATCTGTCCCGATTATTATAGTCGCGGAACGCACCCTTCTACACATAAGAGACACCTGGCGCGAATTGCTTCTGTTCGATGATCTTGGCCGGATGCGTCGCAGTGTGTCGCTTCTCCCTCCTCAAATTCACATGAATTCAGTACTGACAAAATTGAAATACATAGTTTGAAATTGTATAGGCTAAGGGCCAGTCGCACAATCAACGTTCAACCTCGATGAACGTTCAAACGCTTGTTCGTCCGATTTCGGTCAGTCAGATTTTTCGATCCGTGGTGTCACGTTTCTCGATTGTACAACCGGCCCTAAGCTCCAAGATCCATCGTTGGTGATTACCCCGTCAGCGCCAAGCCATCCATTTTCCCCTTCATTTGACAATTAATACGTTATTAATTGTGCAGTTATTTATGGAACAATAACTTTACAAATTGGATTTACTCGGATCACAAAAAGAAAAAAAGATCTACATTACAATTACGTACGTATACAGAAAACTGAAGAAATTACCCCGAAAAAATATGAAAGCTTCGTTGTTTGAAGAAAGTAGCTGACAAAACAGATTTTATCCAAGATCAATCAAAAAGTCTCTTATTGTTAAAACCAGAAGACGTCTGGCACCCTCAGACCGCCGTGTATCTCCCCCAAGAGAAATAGCTTCACCCTCGTTGAAACACCGCCGGATCGCGATTCCGTTGAATAATGAAAACTCGAAAACGCCGATGTTACATCCTGTACAATCAAGGGAGCGTGTAACCATGGCAACCAGACGTTTAATTAAAGATGCAATACAAAGAACGGGAGAACCTCGATTTGTCATGCGTGAATGTTATTATGAACGGTTGCTTTTGTTTTAAAAAGGTAGAAACTCAGTTAAACTTAGTTTATTTGCGATGAGAAATAAACACAAAAAATGTTGGACCTATCTGAGGGCGAAGTTCAATGAGGAACGCAGGGAACCTGTTCTACAAATTTGTTTCTGATACTGAAAACTAAATTCGAAATTGGGAGTTGAGAATTCGTCAAATTTCATAGCTGGACAGTCGAAATTTTTTCAAGTACTTCCCTAGAGTGTCAACTTCAATAATCACCTACTCCTATCGATAATCTCAAGAATTTTTCAAGCTTCATAAAACGCCGGATGAGATGCTTTTTCGTATTTTCTGCCTCAAAAAAAAAAAAAAAAAAAAACACATACAAACATCTTCCTAAAAACTTTTTCAGCAATTCAAGTTTTTCCGAACAAAAATTTCGACAAGTAGCGGAAAATTCGACATGAAAACGGACATCAATCTCTCGAAATCGAAACGTTTCGCACACGATCGAGAGAAAATATTAAGGGCTATCGTATCGTGAATGAGACGAAACCACAATCGATTTTCCTCTTCATACAAACGTCTCTAATAAATTGAAAAATAAGCCTCGTCTATTTAGTCTTATCGAGTATAATAAAACTTACTTTGGTAAATTGAAAACGGATCGCGTGCCGCTGGTCCTTCAATTTGTTAAATTAAAGTACGAATAAAACAGAACGAGGTATAGCAGGGGTCTAACGCAAATACATGCGGGACATTAATTGGTAGCAGGTAAAAAAATAAAATGATATTATCTGAGAGGAAGTATGAAAATGAATGAAGAACGATATTGCAAGCAAAGTAAAAAAAAACGAACAATTGCTTGTTTGGCGAAGCTTTAATTACAATTTTATAAAGAGGCCTGTTGGGTGGTTCAAACGTGCCAGTGGGCACAACATAATTAACTCTTCTGTGTGTGCGTCTTGATAGAAATTTCTCTTCGTCTATTACAATGAGCCCGTAACTTGACAGAGCGTATCAATTTGATATTTTAACGAGCAAGCTTGAATACTTCCTGTATCCCAGAGAAAGAACGCTCATCAATAAGAGAGGGCAATGTAAATGGTAATAATGGATGAATTAAAGAAATACATACATCTGTGTAATGACAATTGACCAGAATAATTTTAAAAAATCAACTTAAAAACTTTCCCTTCCCTCCCTTGAGTGGGTACAAATTTTGAGTTCTTCAGCCGACATTGCCATGAAATACTTCTCATCGACTCACAGTCCACATGAACAATTTATAATGACCTATTTTCTAAAAATTTTCCCCTCTACAACTGTTGAATTCTTGAGCAGACCTTACTGCTATGAAATAGTACTCACAGACTCAACATGCTAGACTCACACACAAAATTCATAACAGATTTCAGGGGCTGAGCCAGAATGTTCTTACGGAGGGGGGAAGGGGCATGCATATGAAATTTCAAGGGGGGCGTACCTCAAATTTTTTTAATGTCCCATGTTTTCTTTTTTTTTGGTCACGGAGAATTTGTTCGGGGGGGGGGCAATGCCCCCTTTCACCCCCCTGGCTACGCCCCTGACTTTAATATGTCTGTGCGACTCTACCTGGTGTTGCCAACAATTGATATTCAATCTAACCATTCTGAAAAGCAATACTTTCCACAAACAAGGAAGAATTGAAAGGAATTCAAATCAAATTACAATAAATATTTCAACAAGCAGGTCATTATGAAAGCAGATAAGGATGATGTGAGCGGTAGAACAGAAAGAAGAAAAGAAACAAATAAGGGGGGGGAACAAACTCAATCTAATATATATAAAGCAGAAAGTTTGTCCGTCCGTCCTCCTGTCCGTTTATAACTCGAGAACTACTGGGCCGATCGCTTTCAAACTTTCAGGATATATTGTCCTCATCCCAGAGCAGCACATAGACTCATAAAAATAAAAATTTGACGGGGAGGTGTTGAGTAATTTCAAAAAAGGGCGAAAACAATGACTTTTTTCAATATAAAAAAACGTGGTGGTGTAGCTTGCCATCGAACGCGTCGTTAACGCGTTGAGCGGCGCAGTTATAAAAATTAAGTTATGGTGATAACTCGAGTTTTACTCATTTTTATGAAAAATTGAAGAGAACAAAAATTGTTGCCCCTTTAATTTCCTTTCGAATGAGCCCAATTCCAGATTTTTAGGAGGAAATTTTGGAACTATTGGTATTTTGACTGATGCGTATTTAAGATCATTGTGTTTACAGAGAGAGAGAGCATTTAAACTGGTTGCTCTGGATGAATCTACAGAGACTATTCGAGTTTTACGTATCCAATTTTCGATTTTGAAAGGAGACGTTTATATAAAATAATTTCTTGAAAATTTGCTCTTCTTTTGTGACGAGTAACTATACATTAGGTAAATATCGTCGTCAGAGTTTGAAACTACCTAAGAAAAGGTACTGGGTTCGAGAAAGAATTAAGAAAATTACATCCGGTTTCTCATATAGGAAACGACTGAGTTCGTCTCATGCCTCTACACAGACTGATGTAATGCTTCGGGGATATGGCAGGCTTTTTACCTACTGTCCATCTATTTCCTTAATCATTGCGACAGTTCATGAATTAGCCCGTTTTTTGCTGCAATACAGCCCTTACCTGTCAACTCAGCTCTTACCGTTAAAATCGAAATATTTACAAAACACTGATATCTACTCAACACACAGCTGGCGGTCAGGCGCGCCTCGCCAACCGCTAGTTACATATAAATATGCAATTACAGGTAGGTAATTATGAAAATATTTATTAACAAACAAATCATGAATTTGCAATTAGCATAATGAGGTGATTATGAAAACATATTCTGTTGATTACATCATAATCAATCAAAGACAAACTAATGGTAGTGCTCTATGAAGGTTGATCCAACTATTTCTCCAAAATTGCTTCAAGTAAATAAATACAATGAAGTTCACAGAAAATTATTTTCATATTTTGAAAGTTTGAGGATGTTAGGATGAAAGTTTGAAAATTAAGAGTTTCAGTTTCACTTCATGATAAGTTGTCAAAAACCAATTGTGCATTAAAATCACTTAGTTTGGTGAAGTACTAACAAATATCAACCGTTTCACCATCTTTCTCTTATTCAATTCAAGCAACTATTAGGACTTGTTTAGTCTTTTCCTGTGGTTATTTCACATAAATTCATTTTGAATTACTCCATCAACCATCAAGACTTCAACACATTAGCAAAGCTGATCAAAAGGTAATGTACACAATAAAATGTATTTAACTGTCAAATTGACCATTAAGCAGAATTCAATTAAAAAGTTGGACAGAAATGAAAGAGGTGTGGCAAGTATGCATGGAATTTGGATAATGAATTTTCATCAACAAAGAAGATTTAAGAGGAAATACCAGATTAATGTCATACTTCTTTGGAATAATCAATAATTCACCAAGGTCAATTTCTTGCAAGATAGATATTTTCAGGAAAAAGAGAAAGTAATGTATGTTCAACGCAATTATTTTAGGCTGTATGTCATTCAAAAAGGGTTCAGGGGCGGATTTACGGGTACATTTGGGGGGGGGGGGAACTTCCATTGTTCTAAAATTTTTTTCCTCGCAAATATAGTCAAATTGAACAATTTCAGTCTTTTTTGGAGTTTTCTTTTTTTTTTGGGGGGGGGGCGTTCCCCCTGTCCCCCCTGTAAATCCGCCCCTGGGGATAATCATAGATAGAAATTCATTTAATGAATGAATAATAAAATACAAATTTCTTGATAAAAATGAAATTTGTCAATCTCTTCTTTTTGTAGGTCTCTAGAAAATCCTGAACACTTTTGTTGCCTCACCATAGCAATTTTCTAATATCATTCATCACCCCGGTAGGTAATAATCTCCTCCCTTTCATCCTACAGCAGTAACTGACAATAAGAAGTTACTATCATGATTCACTGATTGAGGGCCACTTGTACCAAAAATTAAACCAAGGTTAAAAAGCTAACTACGGGTTTGAGTTAACTGGTCAAAATTGGGCAGTTAAATTAAACCTGGTTTAGCTTGTAATATGCATAGTTAAACTAGGATTACGTGGGTTGGTACAACTGAACAAAGTTTAAGTTAACTTAACCAGGAGATTAAGAAGTTGGTACAAGCGGCTCTAAAGCTGATGGAAAAACAAGTTCTTTTGTTATTTGTTGCGTCGCGTAATGGCGCACACTACAGGAGCAATGAACTAGCGTTGCATGGCGGCCCTTACTGCCTGCCGTGCTGCCTGCTCTTGTATCTCAGCTATGCTGACATGTTCTCACAATTTTTTTCTATTTTCTTTTTCATATGATGAAGTGCGTCAACCGCCGCAAACTAATTGCTCACAAACAGCAACAGCCAGCAGAACGTTCTCCTTCCTTACAGACCAATAAAAGCTATTATTTAAGTCACATTTATTCTTATATCTTATTTTTGTTTCTCGCCAACTAATAGGTGCCAAATGGGCAAAGCGCCAAAAAGATGATCATAAAATAGTCACACAAGCGTACAGCAATATAAATCTTCCAATGTCCTTCAGAACAAACTTTTAGCTGCTTATTATTGAATTATTATGTTCAAAGTACATAGTCGAAAATGAATTTTCTAGTGTCTGGAAACATCAGCGCTCCTCTCCTCATACAAAAAAAAAAAAAAAAAAAAAAATGTATTTCATCAGAAACCTCTGATTTTTAAACAGTTTATTGGTTTTTCAAATAAGTAATATTCATAAGAGACAGCAAAGGTAAGAGGATCAAACTTGAAAATTAACATAAAGGGAGAAAATGAAACTAGATAGTTACAAGAAATAAAAAATATTATCCAAAATAATTGTACTTACTTAAACAGATCTATAAGTACAGCCACAATTCTCGACTTGAAAGCCTATCAGAAAAACAAGCGCAAACAGAGGAAATCAACAATTATTTACCTTATATAGAATTTATTTAAAAATTTTATAGTAACTAGGTAAATTACTAACATTAGAGAAAAACACTGAGCATAAAGTAAGGCACATGATTTTCGACACATTCAATAATAATTCATCAGTCGTTTCCGTATTCTTAGTAATAAAGTTGGAAGTTCAATTCACAACACAACCGAACATAGAAAAAAAATACTTCTTAGCACACAGCACGACGACACGAACAAAAATTGTAGCGAGGACCGCTCGACAACAAGGGCACGGTCCGACTGAAACTGAATAATAGTGAATACTAACACGCAATACGTATACGATACCGGTGTACGAGGATGCAGACCGTTCGCGCGAACAAAGAATGAAGAACGTGCACACACAAACACACACATGCATACACGGAAAGGTAAAACACGCTCGCTCTCGACAGAGGGGCCACGGTGCACGACTAGAACGTTTTTTCGGGTTCCGAGAAACGACAAAACTCGTTTGAGACTCCAAACATTCCTTATAATTTTATTTCACAATCATCGCTTCTCTTCTTTCCTACGTTACACGAATGATGGGGTAAAAGAGTAAAATTCTCAAAAACCTAATAAGTATTTCAAACTGGTTACGAATAGACAAAGTATGCCGAATAATATTTTTCGCGTGGCTCTCATTATTTCACAAACCTTCCTGCGTCGTAATAAACCAATATGCGTTGAATTAAATTAAAATATTTCGTCTATTCAAATAAAGGAGTATCTTTGCGCGCGGTCTTCATCTCCATACAAGTAGCGAGTGCAGAGCGGAAAAAAATCGAAAATCGGTAGCGATTCATACGTATGTACGTACGATAATGAATCTCGGCGAGTAGAATTGTCTATTAGTGAAATTTTCATTAATTATCATAGGTTAGGTTGTACGTCCAAGACAGGTGATGATCTGGAAGAATAATTTTCCGATAAGCATATAATTTGTTCGACCGTAAACTCTTACACACCACCCGCCAGCGCCATTCTAAAGATAGGTTTTGTACGTCCGCAAGCTCAAAGACTGGAAAAAATTCGAACTTCCGGAAAAAAGTCAAGCCACTGTTTCGAATGTACGAGGAGAGGGGATTTTTAGAAGGCTAAATACTACAACGATGGTGACTAGGAAATCGTGAAATAAAATAAAATGAAATAAATCGCGAAATACCGCATAAACTTTACTATAACTGATACGATTGCAGTTTTGGATAAACATCGATTTACGAGTAAGATTGATTAAGAACGAACCGAAAATTTCCACAACAAGATGCAGGGAAAGAAAGACAGATCAACAAAGAAACTCGCTCGCAGCTCATATGGTGAGCTGCTCGGAGCGGCCTCACCTATTTTATGGAATCACTATTGTGCATTAGCTTGGAGGTAGACATTTTTCTAAGTCCTCCTTCTATTATATAGAGCTCAGAGGTGAAGATCTTTCCAAGTCTCCCTTCTATCATACATAGCTCAGAGGTAGAAATTTTGCCAAGTCTCACGTATTGCCGTCCATCGCCAGGCGGACGGCGCCCGTCATTTTTCTCCCAATTACCCTCCCATAAAACAGGGTTCCCGTTAAAAAACGAGAACCGAAGAAATGAGATGACGAGATATCTCGATAGCCTCAAGGGCCACACATTTTCGGAACTCATTCTCCTCATGAAGCATTATTTCGTGATTTATTATTTTTTATTTCGTGAATCTCTAGTCACTATTATGGAGCCGTAACATAGAATATCGCACATCTTTTATAACAAAGATGTTTAAACGCGCCAACCAAGGCATCTCTTGGCGTAGGGAAACAAACGAGAGGCGCGAAATTCGCGATTAGAGGATCTTTCTTCTCCATGAACCATAATGAGAAATGGTGGTTTTTGGTGTCGTTTGGGGAGGACAAAGCATTACTTCAAGATATATCAGCAAGGATGATACTTTTTACAAAAAACGACGATGGACATCAGAGAAGAGTAGCGATTTAAAATGCAGGGCTGAGAACCGGAACCTATATTCAAAATGGGATCCGGAATGTATTCTTTATCTTCACATGTATACGTCTTTGAGCTGAGGTCAGTCTGATGAAAGCTGCATTACCCGACGCTTTACAACGTCATCATTATACTAGACCATAAAGGGAGAGAACAAGCGGAGTGAATCTTCCTTCAAAAGCTGGTCAACCTAAAATATTGTATACTGACTAGGTTATTATAAAAGCCTATAATGAAGGTACGCGTATTACTATAGCAGCCGAGTATCTAATATATAAAGCGGAAAGTTTGTCTGTCTGTCCTTTTATAACTCGAGAACCGCTGTACCTATTGACATGAAATCTTCGCCACATATTCGTATTATTCCAGAACAAATTTTAGACCATGAATGAAAATTTTAGCTCCCATAGAAAAAAAGTTCTTATTAAAAATTGTGTGCCCTCGCTCACAGCCGACTCTACTGAAGGCCAAATAACTAGATATCTGGCAATGCGTCGTGTAGGACGGCTGTTGCTACACACGCTTACGGAAAAAACAAGGCAAAATACATGTTAATTGTTAATTTGTGAATTGTATTCAATCGCGCGAAAAAAATAATTGCATACATCAAAAGAGTGAACGATTCTTGATTTTTCAAGCTTTGTCTTGTTCCGATTGACCAACTACAAAACAAGTTATAAACTTTTGAAAATAAAAAGTCAGACAGACCACTCTTTGTCCTCTGTCCGCCTTTTCATTTTCAAGCAATAAGAACTCGCTAACTATTCGATCGATCTGAACGAGACTGAGCTCAAAAAATCGAGAATCATTCACTCTTTTTATATAAATCATGGAATTACTTTTATTTCAAAATCAAATACTAAGTGCAAATCTACGATGAACTTGTCTGAACTTCTCTTTCGACTGTGTTTTTCTGTAAATGTGTGTAGAAAACGAGGCGCCGGCCAAGAAATCGTGCGCACGCGACCCTTCATTAGAGTCGGCCATGCCTCGCTGTACGCCTCACTTGACGCACGCGATTGATTCGATTCACCAAAGAAGGGTACCTACACCCAACTATTTAATGTATTTCACTCCTACCCTCACATCCTGTATTCTTGAGAACCGGATTTTAGTGCTACTTTCTAAATTGCAGCACGTTAGAGGTGTGTTCTTAACATTACCGGAAGTACGGAAATCTTCTAATATATAAAGTAGAATGTTTGTCTGTCTGCATGGTATTCTGTTTGCATGTCTGTTATTTGAACGCTTTCACCTATTGACTTGGAATATTTTTTGATAATCTTAAGTTTTATACGAATAAAGTTTTAGGTTTTCACCGTTCCTGCTCCAACGAGGAATTTCGGCGGTAGTAAAACTGTTTCTCTACCCTGTTGAAATGCGTTAAGCTTTGCAGTTCTAAAAATTAAATTGTTGTAATTTTACTCATTTTTATGAAAAATTGAAGAAAACAAAATTTGTAGCCCCTGTAATTTCCTTTCGAATGAGTCTAATTTCAGATTTACAGGAGCAAATTCGGGGATTATTGGTATTTTGACTGATGCGTATTCAACATCATCGTGTTCACACAGAGAGAGCATTTAAACCGGTTGCTCTGGATGAATCCATAGAGACTATTCAATTTTTACGTATTTTTATATGGTAATTTCTTTTGCAATCCAATTTTCGATTTTAAAAGGACACGTTTATGTAAAATAATTTCTTGGAAATTCGCCCTTCTTTTGTGAGAAATATCGTCGTCAGACTTTGAAACCACCTAATAAAAGATACCGGGTTTGAGAGAGGAATGTGAAGAGAACATCTGGACCCTGTTTAGCCAAACCCAACCAAGCGACATGATAACGATCTGGCGAAAAGGAGAATCTGCGCTTATAGTAAAGGAGCATTTCTCTAGATTGTCATCATGTCGCTTGGTTGGGTTTGGCTAAATAGGGTCCATCTGTTCCTCATACAAAAAACAACTAAGTGTGTCTCATGCATCCATACGCAGAGTGATGTAATGCGTTAGGAGTAGGGCTGGTTTTCAACAGGGAACCTATTTAATAGAGGGGGTAAATTGAAGAAAAATGACGGGCGCTCACCATCCCGGCAAAACGTGGGACTTGGAAAAATGTGAACTTCCAAGATATACGATAGAAGCGGGACGTAAAAATTTCAAATATTGAATTCGACCCCGGAGCTATGGGAGATAGGAGTGGGATTTGGAAAAATGTCGACTCTCAAATTATGTATGATGGGCGAGGAACTTGGAAAAATTTTGAGTATTGAGCTGTGTCTGATAGGATGGGGGGACTTGAAGAAATTTTGGACCCTCTCGAGTCAGAACTCCAAAGGTAGTGAGAAACGAAGTTTCATCTTTATTTAGAAAAAGTATAAACAACAAAACCCCCATAAAACAGGTTCACTGCTGGCATCGATTAACACAGTTAATGAAGGCAATATCCTCAGCAGTTAACAAAATAAGCTGCAAGTTATCAGTTATTGTCGTCAGAGTTTGAAACTACCTAAGAAAAAGTACTGGATTCGAGAAAGAATTGGGAAAATTACATCCGGTTTCTCATATAGGAAACGACTAAGTGCGTCTCATGCCTCTATACAGACAGATGTGATGCTTCAGGAGTAAGGTAGGCTTTTTGCCTACTGTCCATCCATTTCCTTAACCATTGCGAATGGTAAAATATTGATGAATTAGTCCGTTTTTTGCTGCAATACAGCCCTTACCTGTCAACTCAGCTCTTACCGTTAAAATCGAAATATTTACAAAACACTGGTATCTACTCAACACACAGCTGGCGGTCAGGCGCGCCGGAGGCGCGCTGCCAACCGCTAGTAATCTTTATATTGTATTTCTTTGCAAATGCCCAAAGACACATGATTCAATATTTTTCCATGAAGTGGTGAAATTTACTTGCACTTTTTTAGGTCACAGATCCGGTTCCCAAAAGATCCCGTATTCTTATTTTCTGTGAGATCCGGATCCCGAAAGATCCTGTACTTTTTTCTCCATGAGAAACGGAACCCGAAAAATCTGGATCCTACTTTTCTATTGATATCCGAAACCCAGAAGATGTGGATCCTCTATAATTTTTTTTGGCGGATCTGAGATAGAGGATATCCTTTTAAAATAGCAAATAATAAAGAGTTCTCTTTCATCAGAAAAATAAAGGATATCCCTTGAAAAAAGCCAAAAACAGCGAGTATTCTCTATTTTTAAAGCAATATCCCTTATTTTTCAGTGAGATTCGATTATTTTTTCCCACGAGATCCGGGATCCAAAGTTCCCCTATTTTCTTTCTTGACAAGATTTGGATCTAAAAAAAAAAAAAAACTTAATTTTTCCATCTCTGAGATCTAGATCCGAAAAGTTCCCGAATTTTTCTCGGGATGGTACTGAGACTTTTCAAAATGCCGGCCATTTCAAAATGGCAGATTGCCTTTATGTCAAAAGGCAAATACCTTATGTTGTACGGGTCGAAAAGTCCAATTTTTTTCTCCAAAAGTTTCTCGAAATAACATTTGAAGCTTCTCGCCCCACGTCTTGCGCCTAATTCTTACTGCCTCCCAAAATCAACTTTTCTTCGAATATCTCGAAAAATTGGGCTCCAATCAAAAATATTTTCAGATAAAAATTGTTGCTAATGAAATTTTTCACAGAAACCACCACTCTAACTTTACTTTGTAAATCCAATTACCAGCTTCAAGAATTCGTCAAAGTTGAGAGCTTTTGGGAAAAAATCAATTCTTCGCAAATATCTCAAAAATTCGAGTTCCAAGTTTCGAACTATGTACAGATATTCATCGTGAAATCTTATACAAAATAGACTGCCTGTAGTTTCCTCCAAAGGTTGTCAAACGTCCTGATCTTTTGGAAGGAAGTTGATTTTTCCCATCAAGTAATACGAAAAAAAAAGTTGAGTTTCAATAGAAAGAAGTTCCGAACGAAAATATTTCTCGATCTTGTTCTTTTAAGGGCCTGTAGTCGGCCCCCATTGTAAGATCGATTCATCTCTGTCCAAGAAATCGTTATGTTCTCCGAGGAGTGTACAATCGTCAGAAAATACATCAACTTTGATTACACACCACATGCTTAGCTTAACTCGGCCTGTTACTCGACAAAAGCTTCGTCATCGACATAAGAAAGAGGGTGATGCTTCCTTTTGGTTTAATTGGGGGCGGGGGAGAATCACCCTGACAAGTCGCCGCTGTCGTAAAACTAAAATTAGAAGCTAGATTTGTTAGATTTGATAAGTTCTTTCCAATTCCTATGAAAACACTCTTATTATACCGACCATGATCTTAGAGCTCACTGTTGAAACTCTTTTAAATTCATTAATTTTTTTACGTCGCGTCGCAGCTTGTCAATCTACCAAGAGTGATAGTTTTACGACTGTTCCCGTAAGGATGAACTCCCCTCACTGATGGATTCGGGTGCATTTTCGCATCCGAATGCACTTCCTATGCTAAATAAATGCACAATAGGTCGTATGCGTGTGCGACTCTCTCCGCCTTTGATGTCCTATTTTTCCAATATCTGTTCATCTCGATATCAAGCCACCAGCTCTCTCCTCAGCGTCTGAATTCAACCACCAAGCTATAACCTAAATGACAGGTTGCGAACGGCCCATTATGTGAAATAAAAAAAAAAACAATTCAACTGATCCAAACTAGGTGACATCTGAGCTAGAATTGAAGAAAAATACGTTATCTCATCGTTTGTTTTTCTCTTATTCTGTTTATTCTCAATACCCAACAAGTCAAGACTAGTAAACGATTAGGAACATTATTCCAACAATTCTTGCATGCGCAAAACGTTTGTACATTTGTAAGCAAAAATAAGCTTACTCCGTCGATTTTTCGGCTAGGAAAAGAGAAAGATAAAGTTGACAAAAAATAAAGTTTAGTTCCTTCGGCCAAAATCCTATCAATCAAAAATATACATCAATTTTCCATTCTTACATTTGTCTAGACTACAAGTCACTCTCGAAGCAGCTGTAATTGTTTTATTAAAAAATTAATCGCAATACAAGAGATTTCGAACCGATTGAATGAACGCAATTTCAATTACGCGCCGAAACGACATTACTCAGCGAATTCGCAGTTCGATTGTTCTACGAAGTGACCTTGAAAGACGCATTTTTTTAACAAGTTCGATTGAAATAACGATTTCTGACCTCATTAGCTTGAACAAGGAGATTCTTATCCATTCAATGTAGGTGTCTCTTATCTCGAGTTTGCACCCACACTGCCTCATCAAATCGTTAATTATCCTAGAACAAAACTATCTTAAGTCCAATGTAATTTACATATGCAACTTACGAGTAAGATAGTTCTGCTTTATGGTAGGCAAGTGCTAGTCGAAAAATCGCGCAGTACTGCGGATGAGTTGTAAAAACCACCCACTCGAATTATTGTTTAGTACAAAATAACGGTTGGCCGGAAGTTTGAGATACGACTTTAGATCATTTTGCCGATATTTATGCAAGTATGAATCAATGGAAGAATACGCGCAAATTCATACGCTCGTAATTTCTGGACGATTTTGAAAAATATCACGAAAAGATTGGATTAATAAGGAAACGTTGGATGATAGGCTGAAGAATGATTTATGAACGAGGCGGAATAGAAATGTAGCGTGCCTAAACCCATTAAAAAAGAATACCTCAATTAGGCATTGGAATTTCTCATTATCGTTCAACGGCCATACCACGTGGCGGAATCAAATTTGTGCGAGTCAATTTTGTTTCATCATTATCTCTCAAGGCCTATATGCATTCATCTAGAAATATTAATTAGCGAAGAATTTTATTTTCGGTAGTCATTAAGTAGCATTCCTATCTGAATTCAATCGTTTTTCCGACACTCGAGTAGCATTCTTTGTCTCTATAGGTAACATCTGAAGCTCCTTTTGAATTAATTCAACATTCGTTGGTTGCGCTTCGGGTGCTCCCTTCAGTTTCCACTTTTGGGCAGGATTGTAAGGTGCATTATTAGATGCAGCATCATAAGAATCGGTTTACTTCTCTTTTTTCGAGAAGTTGGAGAAGTAAATAGGTAAGCCTTCTTCAATAGGTCAACCACTGATGAATTCTTACGGCATTCTAAGATACTTTGCTGCGATCTTTCAAATAGATCCTAAAGTCATCTGAGGAGAAAGTACGATATTCATGCAGTATGGAAATACGTGGGCTTCTCTCCAAGACCAACGAGTGAACCAGGCTCGGGTGCGATATATTTGTTTGTTAATGCGTTTGGAAAGATTGAAGCTTGAGGGAAGGAATGAGGGGTTGACTGATGGGTGATTGATTGCTTCTTTCGCTTCGATATAGATTTTTTTTTCGTTTTTCGGAATCTCCTTGTGGCTGGATTCCCAAACGAAGAATCTTGGGATGGAGTTTGCGTAGGAAATGGTGATGAGAGCGTTAATACAGTTTATGAATGCATAAGAAGAATATCAGCTGGAAGTAGCATTAAGATATGCAAGGAATCAGAGGTGATAAAGAATTGAGCGACTCAGCCTAATATACAGTATGCCAGACTCATACTAGGCTAAGAATAACGTATAGGAAAAAGTGATTATGAAGCCTTTTTTTTACCGATTTTTCTAGCTCGAAAAGTGAGGTATTACATCTGTAGCAAGATTGACAGCAAAATTAATAGCAGTTTTATTAGATCGGAAAGTGAACAAAGAAAGGGTTCGCGCATAAATTGATTCCGTGATTGTGCTCGGATGGTTAAATCGACCAGATGATAATTGATTGCCTTTTGTGAACAATCGTGTGACAAAAATTAATGAGTTAGTCCCTGCCGAGAATTGGTCATTTGTACGTGGAACAGAAAACCCTGCTGATCTAGCGACAAGAGGACTGACAGTTAACGAGTTTTTACAATTCAATTGGCTAACCTGGCCAAACTGGCTGAAGGATATCCCGTCTGGCTTCATTTCAAGCTGTGGAACAATAAGCAGTATTGATGCTGACGAACTGCCCGAAAAAAGGGCTGATAAGAAAACTTGCTTTGTTCTAAACAACGCTGATGGGCTGGAGGAATATTTTAATCAATTCTCATCCTACACACAAATGATACGAACTACTTCTTACATCAAACGACGACATACTCAAAGGAGTAAAACAGACGGAGTAATTTAATTAAAGCCACAGAAATACAAAATACACCGGAGCGCTTTCGATTAAAGAACCAGCAACTGAACCAACACCGGCCAGCAACAAATATGACCGAGGAAATCATGACTGAACTAGCGAGTCATCACAATGTGAATCGTTCAATCAACCCCTCATCAGGTATGTACCTGTTGAGCACATTTAGGTTGTCGTTATTCAGATGGCGAATAATTTCAATATGTTCTAACGCGGTACGTTTGAATACCGAGGACTCTCTATGGAGGAGGGACTCAGATCCCTCCCTGAAACTATGGCCAGTGGTGATAAGATGGTCCGCAAATGCCGAATCACCCAATTTCTTCTTTTCCCACGCCTTCCTATGCTCATCTATTCTAATTTTGAGCTGACGTCCAGTCTCACCTATGTAGATTCCATTACAGTCATTACACTCCATTTTGTAAACCCCACTTCTTTGGACCAGTGGGATGGGGCCCTTCACCTTAACGAACAGACTTTTTACAGTGTTAAGATTGTGTTACACTGGGCGAAACCCAAATGGGCGGAGGACACGACCTAACTGGGAAGAGAATTTTCCCAAAAAGGGGAGCCTAATCCAACGTTTTCTACTATTTGACGCCGGATTGCGGGGGAGGGAGGTAGTGGAATCAAGGCTTTTCCGAGTCAATTTTCTATGGACCATCAAGTCAATATCTAAGCTGACCTCATTCACTTTGGCCAAGTGCTTTATAGTCAAAAGCTCCTGTTGAAAAGCGAGGTGACCCAATGGAATACTAGTCAACCGGTGGGTATAACTATCAAAACCGGCAATTTTGTGGGCAACAGGGCAAAAAGATCTTCCGAGGACGGTAATATCGATCGAGGTATCTTTTCTATATATGGCGAATTTATGGACACCTTCTCTATTAGAGATAGTAAGGTCCAAAAAATTTATACATGAACCGCCTACTTCCAACGTGAATTTGATGGAAGGGTACAAACTATTAAGATACCTAAGAAACTCCAAAAGGAGATCTCGGTGACCGATCCACATACACAACACATCATCAACATACCTGTGCAAATAATGTATATGACCCAAAAGCCCCTGACCAGGAGGAAAAAAGATCGAGCTCAAATTTAGACATGAAAACCTCCGAAATGAGGGAACCCAGAGGAGAGCCAATAGGGATACCTACCTCCTCTGGAAATTCGAAAAATTTTCCTTCAAATTTGCAAAAATTGGGAGACCAACAAATATTGAGTAAATTGAAAAATTTTGCCAGTTCTTCGTGACAGATATTAGATTGGACCAAGAGGTCTCCCATATGCTGCATGGCAGTAGCTCTAGGGATACTCGGAAATAAGCCAACTACGTCAAAAGAGCATAGGGTAGAATCAGGCGGCAGAATGTCATCTTTAAGCTTATCAGCCAGAGAGACCGAATTCTTGACAGAGTAGGACGACTCAAATTCTACTCTAGATTTAAACCAACGGTCCAAAAATTTTGCCAAGAAGTACGTGGGGGAAGACACATAGGAAACGACCGGCCGCATCGGAGTGTCTTCTTATGAACCTTAGGCAGCCCGTACAATAGAGGCGGCATAGGGTTGGGCTCAAGGAGAAATCTTTCAAGCGAAGGGGTTTTGATAATAAATTCACTATTGTTTATAACACGTCTAACTTCTTTAACGTGATTTGGAAAGTTAAACTCCACATTTACCTTGGCGCCACACTGGTCGAGAACGTCATAGACCTTGGAGACATAAGAGGACTTCTCCATAACTACAATGGCATTCCCTTTATCAGCCTTAGTAATGGTTAAGCCCTCCTCCCTAACCTTCCTCTTAATCCTCTTAATCACCTCCAAAGCAAGATCATTTATCCGAGGGAGGGGGGTGTGACGAACAAAGGCAGCATAAGCTTTCTGAGTATTGACCCCAGGCCCAATTTTTATTTCGAGGTCCGCAACGACATTGGCCAAAGTGTCAGCATTATTAAGAGGGGGTAACCCGAATTTTAAGCCCTTTTCCAAGAGATTCAACTCACCACTCTCAAACTCAACATTACTACAATTTATAATCCACGGTAAAAATTTTTGGATAACGCTGACATCAGTACTCACTTCCTGGACAGCGGAGGCATTCGATTTTTGGAGGGAGCTAAGCTTTTTATTTTTCTTACGTCTCAATTTAGCATCAGAGGACCGGCATTTAAGGTTAACCGACTTAATAAAGAGATCCAACTCACCTGGCGAGAATACAGTCTCGAATGGACCAACAAGTTCAACCTTGTGGTGATATTCAACTTCCCATGCCACCTCCGCAACTCGGTGCGGATCCACTTTTCAGTCAGAAATTTCTCCAATTTCTTGGTGGTCTGAACACAATCGGAGAACAACCGGAATTTGATGAACTTGGGTTTCAAATGCAATTTTAAACACTTATTGAGAAACCAAATATGGGACGAAAACGACAAACCGTTGGTTCCGAAACTTCACGAAGAGAAACCGTAAATACGCCTCATCAGCGTTATTAATAGAATTGATTCGGTTCTCCAAATTATGACCAAAGACAACAAACGACGACATACTCAAAGGAGTAAAACCTTACTCCTTTGAGTATGTCGTCGTTTTATATCTTTGGTCATAATTTAGAGAACCGAATCAATTCTACTTCTTACATTTTGCGTTTTGGAAGATCTAAGAAGACGAGACACCAATTCAAGGATAGGAGTCTAAGCACCGACGAGTTCAACCAGTGTGTAAAATTCCTCATCCAAAAACTTCAAGATTGTCATTGGCGGAAAGAAATAGAAGCGCTGAAAAAAGGTGAAGAAATTAAAGACCAACTATTGTCAATCACTCCGTTCCTGGATTCAGATGGAATAGTGCGCGTTGGTGGCCGACTTCAAAATGCGCCTTATTCTTATTCGCAGAAACACCCAATCATTTTGCCGTGTCAGAGCAGATGGGTGCAGCTCTATGTTTTGTATCTACATGAGAAATTCTTTCACGCCAACAAGTCGTTGTAATCAATTTATTTCGTTCGTTATATCGGCCAATTGGTAGTCTCAATCAACTGGTTAAGAAAATTCTCCATAAATGTATACTCTGTACTCGGATGAACGCAAAAGCCTCGCAGCAATTGATGGGTCAAGTCCCGCAGTCTCGCGCCATCATATCGCGCCCTTTCACGTACACAGGCGTCGATTTTGGTGGACCTTTCAAAATTAAATGTCTGGGACATCGATCAATTAAGATTAATAAGGCCTATCTCGCCTTCTTTGTGTGTCTCAGGACCAGAGCTGTGCACTTGGAGGTGGTATCCGGAGACTTCATTGCTGGTTTTCGGAGATTTGTGTCGCGGCGTGGAACTCCAAGGATGGTTCATTCTGACAATGGTCGTAATTTCTTGGAAGCTGGCCGACTGTTTGAACTGAATCGAGAGGAGATGGAAAAGTATTCCTTGAGCGAAGGCTTCTCATTGGAGTGGGACAACATTCCACCATATGCTCCGCATCAGGGCGGTATATGGGAGGCCAGGATCAAATCGGCAAAGGGAATTATGGTCAAAGCTGTAAAGGATCTAGTAGTCACATTTGAAGAGTTGACGACAATATTTACTCAAGTAGAAGCAATCTTGAACTCACGTCCGATTTGTTACCGCCCTTCCTTCAGCGACGAGATCGAGCCTCTCACACCGGGCCATGCAACTCACTGTGCCACCGGATTTGGAGGCGAAGCCAATAAACCCTCTAAAGAGATGGAATCTGATACAACAGGCCATTCAATATTTTAATCGAAAAAAGAGAGCGAGTTATCTGAACCTGCTGCAAGTACGCAGTAAGTGGAAGAGGGTTCAGCCTAACTTGAAAGTAGGAGACGTTATCCTCCTCAAGGAGACCACCGACGTGCCAACCGACTGGCCACTGGGTAAAATCGTAACTGTTTACCCGGACTCTGAAGATAGGGTCCGAATTGTTGATCTCAAGACAAACAATGGAGTGAAGAGGCGAGCCATCAGTTCAATGGTTCTTCTTCCGAACGACATCCCCTAGGCTATCGCCTACCCTGAGGCAGCTTGTTCACACTGATTGCTAGTGCAGCCTAGCCTATAATGAGCGCAACTTTTTGTTCTCACCGAACTTCCTTAAATATAAACTTTGTCAGTACTGAATGATGAACGATCCTCTTTATATACTTGTTTGAAATTGATTCATAACTCTTCACTTTTATGCTTGTTCGACTTAATTGTCCATTTTGTATACTCGTTCGAATTAATTGTTCTCTGTTCCATGCTTGTACGAATTAAACGATCTTATCTGTTCTACTACCTATGACTTTGATTTTAATTTATTTGTGAATCGATAACGTAAAACATCCAGATTTACTTCTAATTTTTGCTGTCTTAATTTCATTGATTTCATCTAGTTGTAAGTCTATAGGAGAGATACCTGCTATTATATTTGTCCCTCTTGAATTTCTGACGCACGAAAACAGTTGATTTTCATTTCTTAAATAGAGCAAAACAAACTCAATTCCGCGACTTGTAACATTTCTCCGGTGAAAAATACAGAAATTTTAACGGTACCATTTTTCTCAGCGTGGAATTTCCTTTCAAATCGATCCACAGTTTCAGACTCTTGAGAGAAAGCATGATAACTTTTTGTGCCATGGCTAGTGTGTATTCTGCACCATCATTATTTGAACAGTGAGAGAGAAAAAGAGATAGCAAACCCTGGTGCACGCTGGGTAAAAAATCTTCATTTTTAAATCGCGAACAAGCCTAGTTCCTGTAGCAAGAATGAATATACGTTGTAACTCACATAATTTCTGGATCAAAAGTTTGCAAAGTGATCGAGATCGGTAGAGAGATGGGAGCGTTACAAGGTTTAGCACTTTATAATCCACAAATTACACGAGTGCCGTTCCAGTTGAATGCTCTCATATCCCCCTTTTTTAAAGGTTTAGAAAAAAGTAAACATTTTTTACGCGAGTGGATAAGAATAAACCACTATTACTGATGTACATTTTCACTTCTTCATTTCAAGTCAAGTTGTCTGGTACTGATGACAAGATTATTCTTCGTACAAAGACTTAGAATTGCTTGTTCACTTCTCGAAGTCTCGGCAATGCAAACAAATACTATTTTTACATTTTGACAAGCCACCTTTCACGGCAGTAGGATTGATGCGTTTTCATCAATCATATTTGGAGTGGTTAAAAGTCTCATGTTGTATATCAACGAGACTGAAGTCATTAGATTCTGTACGTCGTATCAACAACGTACAATCTTCAGGAGAGTGGGTGCATAATTATTCTAATTTAGAAGTCGACGTGACTCAGCAATGTGCAGCATATTAAAGTGCTCTCTACAAGTAAAGATACTTCCAATATTGAAAAAAATGTATAAATATAAATGTATATCTCAAAGGATGAAAAACGAGTGAGAAACGAAAACTCAAGCACATCTATAAAAGAACACCTGACAATTTATCAACGGAAGATTCTTTGAAGCATTTTGCCATCAGAGGAGGAACTTGTTCTATAACGTGATAATTGGTTACAGAATACACATATAATATTGAGGGCACATAAAATACTCGATTCGTAATTTTACGAGTATTTTACTTCACCACGAGAGACTGGAACTTCGCTATCGTTATAGAAAGCTTTCCGTACAAAATGACCATGGTTCCAGCTATTCCTCGCGGAGCTAAACCATACCACAAAACGAATTCGAATAACACTTAGTCCAATACGTGTACACAATGATATATTATTTAAGTGATGGAACTTTTGACCCTGTAATTATGTCAGCCTTAATAATACGTGTACTCGATGATAGGCGAGTGAATATTACGTTATTCGTATGCAGGTACGTCTCATAATTTCCCGCATGGTTACATTGATGATCACCTGAAAAATTTTCGTCATAATATATTTCAAAACTAGTTTCAAGAAAGTCGAAGAGGAGGGCCAGTTTTTGTAATCAATCTGCTGAGAGTTAAATTACAAGATTCGAAGGTGATACCGTAAATATAGACATTTCCTGGCGTTTGTGGTCGATAAGTTCAACGAATATACTTGAGTTTTGTTGAACATGCGAGGACCTACGTCGAGATCCATCCATGTTACGAACCTTCTTTCCTTCTACATATTGTTTTTCGGCACCGCTGTTCGAAATTTTGAAAGCTGAATCGCTAGACTCAGTGGACCTAAGGCTGGAAGTCTCGCGGGACTGGAACGTATTGTTGGATGATGAGAAACCAAGACAATTAGCCATCTACGTTAACTATCTCCGTAATTCTGGACTGACTTATGCTGGAAATGGTGACAACACTTTCATAAAGAGTGGAGAAGTACCAGCAAATATTTCAGCAGAATAAGAGGCGACGAGATCTGAGCGAATGGTCTTTTTGCTTGACGAGGACGTCATTGTCAGTCAAGAAGGCCTCGACTGAATGTTTTGAAAGGATCTACCTAATTTGAAATAGTCCAATGGTACCGAGAGAATGTTCATCTTCTAGGTTGTCATAGAAAAGGAGAACGGCCGAATGTCAATATGGCCTTGTAGTACAGTCGGATTAGGATCTGAAAGTGGAAGTACGAGGGCTGTCTCAAAAGTAAGTTTCCCTATCCTCGAAAACAACGAAAGAGTTGACGAAAAAATCTGAAAAAATTAGGAAATTTATTTTTCGAGATTTTGGTAGTACTGTAAAAATTTTATGGCGATTTGATTACACTGACGCGAGTAACAGTCAAACGAAAAATGAAGTTTCCATTGCACGTGTACTGCAAAGTAGAAGTTTGTTCAAGTTTGTTTGGTGATTCGATTTTACGCTGCAAAAAACACAAAAACATCTGAAAAAATTAGGGCATTAATTTTTGGAGATTTTGATTACACTGTGAAAATTTCATGGCGATCGGATTACACTGACGCGAGTAACAGTCGAACGAAAAATGGAGGTTGCCGTTGCGTGTGTACCGCAAAGTAGAAAATTTGTTTGGTAATTTTAATTTTACACTCTGTTTTTTGCAGCGTAAAATCGCTTCGCAGTACACACACAATGGCAACTCCATTTTTCGTTCGACTGTTACTTGCTTCAGTGTAATGCGATCGCCATGAAATTTTTACAGTGTTACCAAAATCTCAAAAAATTAATGTCCTAATTTTTTCCTCTTTTTTTTATTTTCTAGGATAGGGAAACTTATTTTTGAGATGACCCTTGTAATTCCTATTCAGCTGATTTTTAGTATAAATTTTATGTTTCACAAGTGGTCCCCCAATAACATGCTTAAATTTCAAGCCCTTCTCCTATGTGTTGACTGATCCACGGGGGGGGGGGGGAGGGAGAAGATCACATTCTATAATTTTTCCTCTGTAGCTCATTTTTTACGTATTTTATCGAAAAATATTTCAGATAAAACTCGTGGCCCACAAAATTGCCTACAAAAAAAGTCCTCATGACTTTCATTCTAAAAGGAATGGGAAGCGAGATAAGGAACGCTGAATGTCAGTACTTACAATATTTTTTTAGTACGCTATAGAAATGTAGTGGCGCACTAGAGGTGACGTCATTCACTGATGGGCGCGCGATCCTCCTTACTATCCCATGATGACGATATAATTATTATAACGATTACATTAGCAATAAATACCACCAGCCAGCAAGGTAGCGGTAGTGCTATACTAGCGGCAACTATGTGTTGAGTAGATATCTGTGTCTTGTAAATGTTTGGACTTTAACAGTAAGAGCTAACTTGACAGGTAAAGGCTGTATTTCAGCAAAAAAACGGACCAATTCATCAATATTTTACCAGTCGCAATGATTAAAGAAATGGATGGACAGTAGGTAAAAAGACTGACATATCCCTGAAGCATTACATCAGTCTGTATAGAATCATGAGACGCACTCAGTCGTTTCCTATATGAGAAACACAATTCTTCCTCGAACCCAGTACTTGTTCTCAGGTAGTTTCAAACTCTCATGACAATAACAGAGAACTCGCAGCTTATTTCGTCAACTGCTCGGGATATTGCCCTAATTAACTGTTTAATCGAGGCCAGCAGTGAACCTGTTTTATGGGGGTTTCTTTGTTTATACTTTTTCTAAATAAAGATTAAACTTTGTTCTCACTACCTTGGGAGTTTGAACTCGAAAGTCTATACTTCTCAAAGTCTATCCACCCCATCCTATCAGATACAGCTCAATATTTGAAATTTTTCAAGTCCCTCCCACCGTATATAATTTGAGAGTCGAAATTTTTTCAAATCTCACTCCTATCTCCTATAGCTCCGAGGTGAAACTCAATATTTGCAATTTCACGTCCCGCTTTGTCACATATAGCTTGGAGGTCGACATTTTTCCAAGTCCCACGTTTTGCCGGGGCGGCCAGCGCCCGTCAACCCTCTCTCTCTCAAACCCAGTACCTTTTTTTAGGTGGTTTCAAAGTCTGATGACAATATTTACCTGATGAATAGTTACTCGTATCACAGAAGAGGAAAAAATTTTCAAGAAATTATTTCACATGAATGTCTCCTTTTAAAATCAAAAATTGGATTCATTGCAAAGGAAACTACAATATAAAAATTCGTCAAACTTGAATACATAGTAGTCTTTATGGATTCATCCAGAGCAACCGGTTTAAATGCTCTCTCTGTGTGAACACGATGATGTTGAATACGCATCAGTCAAAATTGGTAATAGTTCCCAAATTTCTCCCTGTAAATCTGAAACTAGACTCATTTCAAAGGAAATTAAAGGGGCTACAATTTTTGTTCTCTTCAATTTTTCAGAAAAATGAGTAAAATTCGAGTTAGGTATTACAATAATTGAATTTTTAGAACTCGCGTTTAAACAGTTGGAAGAGAAGCAGTTTTACGACGTCCAAATTCCCCGTTTTTTCCCTTTTTTTTCCGCTCATTACTCCATCCAGAAGGAGTCAGAACGTTCAAATTTATCTAAAACTCTACCCGAATAAAAATAAGACTTTCAAAAAGTACTCCATGTCAATAGGTAAAAGTGTTCAAATAACAGGCATACAAATATATTATCATCGTCGTCGCAGTCGCGTTTCTACAGACAGACAAACATTCTAAGATTTCCGTCCTGCCGGTAATGTTAAGAAAATGAAAAAAACACACCTCTAATGTGCTGCAATTTAGAAGGTGGCACCAAAATCCGGTTCTCAAGAATACAAGATGTGAGGGTAGGAGTGAAATACAGTAGACGGTTGCATATAGGTACCCTTTCTTGGTGAATTGAATCGGAATCGCGTCAAGTGACGCGTACAGCGAGGGCACACAATTTTTAATAAGAACTTTTTTTCTATGAAAGCTAAAAGTTTCACTTATGGCTTAAAATTTACTCTGGAATAATACGGATATGTGGCGAAGATTTCAAGTCGATAGGTACAGCAGTTCTCGAGTTATAAAAGGACAGACAGACAAACTTTCGGCTTTATATATTAGATTTTATATAAGATCAGCAAAATGGCGACCTATTTATGTGGACAGCATGGTAAGGGTTTGATGACAGCAGGAATAGGGGCGTTTCCCCGCTGCCTACTTAAATGCGTCGGCATTTTGCTGATCTCACATGAAATGTACACTATATGTGTTGTTGAGAGTAGATGCACCAACCCACCAAGAAAATATTACGCTGAGATTCAGTGGCTAGTATCTCGTCTTTTACAGCCCTAATCAAAAACGTCATAAGAACCTTTTTTTAAGGAAATTTAGTGGGGCACAATTTTTATCCGATACATTTTTTGATTAAATGTGTACAAAATAAGCTACAAAGGAAAAACTTCAAAATGTGATTTGATGTTAGCCGAGGGGCTTGGAATTTCAGTATGTTATTCGGGACCACACATGAAACATAGACTGCCATGTCAGTTCAAAGTGATTAATTGATACAGCTTGTTTGGTACTGACCCTATTGAAAAATTCGTCGACATGAGACACTTCGAACGCTCTCCACTTCTCTTTTCTTAGCCTATAATGATAATTATTTCAACGTACGTGGATACAAACGAATTCTACTGAGCCTTTAGACTACCGCATTGTTACGCCGTGGATCGACGCGCTGTTTCTCTCGGTAAAAGAAACTGGTTCAAACGGAGCGTCGTTTTATTTTCATATAAGAAACCGTAGGAGCTGGTTTCGATGAATGCACCTGCACGAAAAGAGATATTTTAAAGAAAACAGAACTGGTTCGAAGGGCGCGGCAACGATCATAGTTCCTTTTGAGCAGTAATAAAATGAACTGTAAAAATAGTAACCCGACCAGTTATTTTTCAGCAGTAAAACTGGAGACTGCCAGCAGTTATGTAGAAATAATGCAAGTAATTTTCAGTCGTATGAACAGTAGAGAAATGATTTTCTTTCGTGAATGTTCCGAACAGTGTATACTATTTTTCACACAGTATAATTTTACGATCTAAACTTTTGTTTACTTTCTAACAAAAAAAAAAAAAACGAGAGCATACCATACCGCGTTACAACCCAGTAGATCATGAGTATCTAGTGTTTCTACTGCTATATGACGACCACCACTGTGCAAACCATCTGCGAGTATTATTGCAACACAAGATTCGGTAAGGTAGAATCTTATACAGTGGTTGGTGTTTTTTAATCCCTCTTCCCTCTCCAGAAATATAGTTTGAAAGTCGAAATTTTCCCAAGGCCCATTATTGACAATTATAACTAACTCGAGGTCAAAATTTTTCGAATCTCCCACCTCCCCACCCCTTATGTAGCTTGATGGTTAATACTCCTCCTGGATACTTGAGTTCAACTCCCTAAAGCAGATCAACGCTCCTTTTTAGGTCCGCATTCGGCCTACGAGACACGAACCAGTTCCAACAGTTTTTTTTTTTTTAATAAACATATACATCGAAAGTTCGTTTTTCATTGCTTAAGTATTTCCTATCGAGAGTGTGATTTTTCATGTAATATTGCTGGCAGAACTGTTGTGATTACTTTCACAACGAGTGTATTATTCGTTCCTTGTTGTCTATGATTCCTTCTACACTCTTATCAACAGCTGTTATTTTTGGCACTTTTACGTTCTCGAGCTTCACGTTTGTTCCTCGCTGTTACAACATGTCAACAGAGTTGCCGCAAATCACATAAATCACAATAATATTCTACATTAACATTTGTAAGTTAGCAGACGTTGCTCGTCATAAGAGTGTTCCACAAAAGTCAGAGGAGCGCTACAATTTCGCGTACAAGATTTTCATGGATTGGTACACCAAGCACAATTATAAGAGGTTCGATCAGGAAATATTTTTAGCTTATTTTAAAGTTTCACCGGGAAGTAAAGCACCATATCGACACTCTGGTCTACTTATTCTATGCTTAAGAAGATGTTTCGCGGTACACACAACGTTGATTTAAAAACATTTTAATTACTGATCGAATTTAGGTATCAAACAAGCTAATGAAGGATACATGCCAAAGAGAGCCAGTGTCTTCACCTCCCAACAAAGCGAACAATTTATTAAGGACGCTGATGATAAAACATATCTGATTCACAGAGTACGTTTATTTCAAGTTTTATTCAATAAATTATCATTGAAGAAATTAAGATTCCTCATTATTTTCATCCTGGTTTTTGTAGGTCGTTCTTATATTTCGCATGTGGCCAAGAGAGGAGATCGTTTGTTGTACGTAACATTACTGAAGACAAAAACAGACAAACCTAGATCGTTTAGTATCAGTGATGACTTTTTCGAGGTTGTTGAACGATATCCGTTTCTCCGACCAGATAATATGACATGTACTCGTTTTTGTATATCTTACCCAAAATCTTTCGAAGGTAAGGTCAATTTTTTCTTGTACCATTCACTCAAGACAATTTTAGGCATCTATCTTGTGATTTCTTTTCTTAATGGCAGGACACAGTCACAGCAGCAACAATTGCTGCCGATAAACGACGTTCCCATTGATCGACTTATGGACATTGGTGGATGGGATTCACCAGCTGTAGGCTGGGACCATGTTGGAAAAATTTTGAATCGTAAAACCACTTCGGAAAAGTTCCTTTGCCCAAAATGTGAGAATTTTTATGTAGACATCAACTTGGTTACCTGCTTAGTTATCAAAAATTATCGTCCTTTTTCTTCCTTTTTTTCATTAGCAAAATCTACTACTTATTGCTCGCGAAGATAAAGATACTCACGTTAACGATATTGACAATCTCGCAAATGGTGAAACAATTAAGACGTGCCCATTCTGAGAAATATTAATAATGAAGGTAATATGATTATACCTCACTCTTCAATGACTCATTCTTTCTTCTAGCTCCTCCTCAGCGTCACCTTGCGTACTTGTTTACCTAATTCGCTCTCGATTGATCTTATGGCAGGGGATATCTATTCCTCTACCATAAGATCAATCTAAAGCATGTTGTACCATTACGATACAAATCAGAGAAACGAACATGCAGTCAGATGTAGGGGAAGAGCCCGATCAACATCATAATTTTCCAGAACGACAGCGGGCAACGCACATCTTTTCCAAATGGATTTCCTCTTACAAATCTCGAACTAAGTACTCTTGTTCAATAGAACCTGTTCGGATTATGTACTACATAAGTCTTTTCTCACTTGATTTCAAGCTCAATCAGCCCTGGCCGGACTTTCAACTTCCGATAACTTGAGGCGACGATTTGGAGAAGAGAGAGATCGCGATTCTCAAACTAGTGCACCATGAAAAACTCACCGAACCAAAATCACAAATAAATGTTTTGAAATACACTTACTTATACTAGTGGAGCTATTGTAAGTTGAATTGCTATTTGGGTCCCAAGGGTATTACATTAAAAAAGAAATACTTGCGAAATGCGCGTTCAATTTATTTTGAAAAGTGAATGTATACGACTGCGAGTATGCATTAAAATATATATTTCAACAAGGTTGGGTATTGACTTTTTGCCTGCGTTATATGTACACAATATATCTTTAGGATGTTTGTCGATGACGCATAGTACCTGTCTCTGTTTGCAAAGGTAGTAGTAATGTCAATATTATGCTCGATAGAAAACATCTAGAATCCGAAAAAAGATTGTCGAAAGATTGTTTGCCGGCTCAAGATTTACACTCAATACTTCGCAAATAAATGAAGCGATACTTCTGAAAAATCTTGAAGAGTACCTACACTCATTTTTTAGTGCTAAAGAAATGAATTTTTCTTCGAGGATCGATCGAATTTTCCGTATCTTCATCAACAAAAGCACCCAGAATCACTGGAACCTATCCTCAATTGTTTCAGTGTTTTTATAGGGAATTTGTTTAATGGGACGGTAATCGACCAGATATCCGCATTGGAACGTTCCTTGACCTTGAGATTTTAAACAATGCAAATTTTCAAAGCTATTTCTGCAGGTAATCCGACCTAAACTGACGTGAATCACTTGACCAACAACCGACCTTGTTCCAAAGAAGGTTGATTAAGGGGAGATTTTTTGGACATATCGCAAAACTATAAGTGGTTTGAAGATGCAATTAATTAGATTTTATATAAGAGTAGGGGAAACGCCTTCGAATATAAATCAAAAAATGAATTTAGATGATGCGTTGTTGAGGAGGTTTGTCCCTCTCGGAACAGGACTGGTCGTAACTATGATGGGAACATTTTTTAGCGGGGAACCCACTATCCCTTTTGTTGGGGATACTTTCAGGAAATTTTCGAAGCGAGGTGGATGACATCACGGAAAAGGGGGCGGGGGATTCGGAAAAATATTGGACCTTGAGCTATATATGATAGGAGGAGGACTTGAAATAATTTCGACCCCTCTAAATTTCATCCTCCAAGCTATAAATGTACAATAGGGACCTATTTTCAAAGGGGACGTGGAAAAATTTTGACTCTCGAGCTTAGGGTGTCTACCAAGTCTACCAAATTTGAAAATTAAAAATATTGGACTTTTATTGGATCTTCTGTCGCAAATCTCCTGATTTAGATAACAAAAAAAAAAAAAAAAAAAACTTTTTTTTCAATCTTTGATTATACAGTGGAAACTCTATATAACGAACCCCTATATAACGAATTCCTCTATATTACGAATTTTTCCTCGGTCCCTCCTCCTTCAATGAATTTTACGTGTTAAAAAATCTCTTTATAACGAACACTCTATATAACGAATTTTCTACAGAAATCTTGTCATTTTTTCCAAAAAAATGTCGATTTCTGGCCTGAATTCTAACTTTTTTCTGAAAATTCTGATTCTTTGGTAAACATTTGAATATTTTCTCCAGAAAATTTGAATTTTGACGAATGTTTCAACATTTCCTTCTAACAATGTCAACTTTCAGGTGAAATTTGAAAATTTTCATCATTCAAAATGTGGAACTTCGCAAAAATAAGAAAAAAAATGAATTTCTTTTTAACGAATTTTCTATATAACGAATTTTTTTTTTTGTGGTCCCTTCAGATTCGTTATATAGAGTTTCCACTGTATATTGATTTCTATTGATCATGAGGTAAAATTAAAACTTTTATTCTCGATCATTGATTTTTATTGGACTTGCATCAAAATTAATGGACTTTTATTGACTTATTGATCTGGTAGACACCCTGGAGCTATAATATTATAGAAGGAAGACTTCAAAAAATTTCATACTCCACAATAGGAGTCAACATTTTTCCAAGTTTTTTTTCGGAAGACACGGTGCACGGCAAATTTCTCAAATAAGTTTCTATAAAACAGGTTCCCTGTTAAAATTCCGACCTCCAAGCAATATTTATGGTAGGAGGGGGACTTGGAAATATCTTAGATAGCTCGAGAGTCAAATTTAGCCTCCACTGTTGAGCTAGATATGACAGGAAGGGGACTAAGAAAAATAATAGCTTCCTTGAATTTGCAGCGCGTTCAAGTTGTCAGGTCATCATTCTCAGGACTTGGAAAAACTTCAGGCTCTAAGCTTTATATGATAGGAGGGGGACTTCGAAAAATTCTCGGGACAACGTGCAATGGCATCTAATCTTTTATACTTCCTTCGTTCGATGAAACACATCTTTGGCACGTCCTTCTGAATTGGAGTGTTGTTACTCGCCTTCAATGAGCCTAATCGATATCCAGACCAATACTAATATTTTCTTGATTCTCTCGAAAAAAGATACCGCAAGAACTTTTCAATTAAGGAGCATTGATATGTGCGGGGTATTCCGGAACCGGGAGAGGTCCCAAATACAGTCTGAAGCACAATATATTCAGTTGCCCCGGTAGAGTTTGTAGATACATTCAATATGGCAGTTGTTGAAAGACTGTTCCCTGAGCGCTGGAAGAAAGCTAGGCTAGCGTTGATCGAGAAGAATGAGAAACCGTCTGGCCCACCATCCTCTTATCGACCCTTTTCTCGTTAGATAACGCACGCAAACTTCTAGAGAGAGTGATAGCCAATCAACTCCAAAGTTATCTGAAGGAAAGAGACATAATTTCGAGAGGTCAACACGTTTTAAAAGTAGACGCTGTACATCAGATGCTGGAACCAGCGTTCCTCACTCGAGAAATGGAAAGTGAGAATTGCTCAGAGAAGTCAGGGAAATAGACTACCCGAGTACCAATACGCAATCTTGATGAGTGGATGGATTGAGACCATGGTCAGCGAAACCTTCCTTTGACGCAAGTAATTAAGCGGCCATGGCTGCTTCAACAAGTACTTTCATGGGAAGTTGAGGAAAGTCGAGCAGGTAAACAATTCGCATTGCGATCGAGGGCGGCTTATAAGACCATAGTACTCATTATTTGGGTGTGTGGTATGGGCGGGGCTAGATTTGTCGGTCACTAAAAGAGACTGGAGTCCATGAAGCGTTTTCTCCATATTAAATTCTGCTGAAGCATGAAACAATGCAGCCAAGAAGATGGGCACGGAATAGACAAATCCAGAGCCACGTTATGGCCTACTAAGCACCTATGTACCATTTACGTACAGATATCACGCATAGGGGCATAGCGACATGAAGACAGAAGAAGGAGAAGAGACTCCGACAACAATTTAGTAGTGCCTAATGGGTGTGTTTTAGTTTGCGTATCTGAGGGGACTGCAACTTGGTGGTTTCCAAAAAGAGAGGATGTCGCCGAGAAGGATCTAATCTTCCATCACAAATTGGTATCGGGATTGGAGGAAACAAAATCAATGCACACGCAAACCAGACCCACTCCACTATTGATGACACGGGTAAGCTGCACATGCGACACAAGCGATAGGCTCTGATATGGTGAACAGTTATGACTTTTTCGGGAAAGCTTCCGTAGCTCATTGTTCAGCATTTAGTCACGTTCTCGAGGATTCAAATTCCTATCTCGAACGGTCATCGATCAGGGAAAAAGTGGAAGAATTTTCCTGATGATATCACAGGTATACTCTTTTTAGCATCCATAAGAGCGAAGACAATCAAGTAAGTTAAGTGATATAATTATTCTAGTCATAGATTTTGTACTGATATAAACGATTCTTCGGGGCAAAGTTCAAGTAAGTGTCGCACAGATTATACAAAAATATTCAACGTCCTTGAATTAATGTTTGAGACGAAGTTATCATCGATCATTACTCGGATAATTTCGAGAAAGAATCAAATGATTTTTTCCCTGTGCTTACAATTAATTTATCCGATGACCCGATTCAAGGGAGGAAAAGAGGCCAAGAGTGAAGCGTGAACTCGAATATTTAGAACGTCATGAATATTATGTAAAGCGGCCACTTAGATAATGTATGCAGCCTCTACCACCGGTTCTGGGTTAAGTGTCGTCTGTTTACCAATCTTCATTTCTTAGTGTGATACGATTGTTGGCTCAATTATTTTTTAATTTGTGGTTATTTGTTGACTCCCCTATATTTTCGTTGTCCATTTCTTGATTAAAAAATTCTCTAATTAAGACGTAAATTCGTGAGTTTATATTCACTCCCTTTCACCCTCGTCCATTTTTTTCCGCCCATTCACTCGTGTTCAAAACGAGAAGTGCCTTAGCCTACTTCACGATATTCAGATGGTTGAGAACTCCGCCAATCGGTAACACTGTATTTTAATTTAATAGACGTTATCAAATCCAAACGGTCTAACTAATTATGAGAATAAATTTAAAAAAATTACCCTTTCAAACCTACTATCTCAACTCAGGGAATCGAACGTGTTTGTGCTGACCACATTTTGTGATCTTATTCTCAATCCACATCGCTTTACCACAGCTTTACAAAAGATTAGCAGGAAATCCAATCTTCAATTTGTTTTCAATATCCTATTTTTTGAAATCCACTCCTCATTTACAATTTGTGTAAGAATTATCAGAAATATCTGTTGATTCACAATTCGATAGACAGGGAATTCATGCGATATTGCGATAGCATAGTTACTCTTATACATAAAATAATTACTGTCCGTTCGAACATATTTTACTGATATCAGCAAAATATTTTCCCCCTAGAAGGAATTAATTGCTCGCCTCTTTGTCAGCATTATTCTAGCACGAGTAAAAAAAAATCTAAACTAGACCACGATCATCTACGCTAAAACCTAGGACGTCATGACAAAATTTCATTTTGACATAAATTGTAAGCTACAATATTTTTTTCATTCTCGGAGTTACTTTATAATTAAATGATAAGATGACACTCCTAATGATATCCACTTTGAACATGTTTCTTGTTATTTACATTGTCTCAAAGAATGCAAGTAAATTACTTGGAATAAGGGTCATTTTTTCAACATAGTTTGTCGCTGTTTTTTTTTTTTCCTTTCTTTCTCTTTTTTAAACCTCCTACCGTAAACGTAATTTCTGCGGACACAATAAAATACTTAAGACGTTCAGGTGTACAAAATAAAACATTATCAGCTGACATACTTAATAAACGCGAATTAGTAACGGTAAATCGTCGGAGCGATTTTGCGAATAATTTTCCACCGTGACAATGTATGTATCGGTATTTATTTACGAATGGTTTTACGGAAAACGGTTTTCTAAAATATAAAGTCGTTTGGCACACTTTAGCATCGAAAGTTATTTTCAGACCGTCCACTCGATCACGAACTTCAGTTGCACGCGTTTTGAAACATCGACATAATTCAATGAGCCTCGTTTACGGAGATAAGCACAGACCAAAATTGTACAGGGTGCTCTGGAAGTAATCTTTACACTCCATCAGGGTTGGATTACCAGTTCTCCATATTGCATACTTATTCTCCATTCTGTTATCGAGATGGCAGTGCATTGTAGAGAACATTGCACTGTTCTTACGGGTAACAACATCTACTCGTACATAATTTTAATAAATGCAGCCAGCTTCACACATAAGAGCAATGTTGTCTATACATACTGCAGGGAATCAGCCGACAATACGCGATAGGCAATGGTGGAAGAGCCCTATATCTTACTAGTGATCTATTCTTGAAATGAAAGGCGTTTTACACGGGTGTACTCGCAAATTTGGTTAGGTAAAGAATGACTTAGAATTCTTGCTTTATATTTGACTATTTGATGGAAAGTTCTACGAAGTGCAAGAAAATGACGCGGTGACGTAAAGTCGTTTTTCAGGGAGAAATTACGACGCTTTTACAAGAATTACACGAAATTCATTGACAGCGGCTCCCAAATCTGAATTGTCAAGATGCATTGCTAACTTCAGAGGTCGTAGCAACTTTTTCCTACTCGTTCTTACTGCTTCAGAGTATGGCCAGCTGTACAGAAGATCATTGAGAGCACTCTTATGTGCGACTTTGAATCAAGAATAATAAATGCTACAAGACAGGCGTTTTCTGGTGTACGCTGATATAATGCTGTTTTACCACCTTGATCAGCTGATTATCAGACAATCCAAAGAGCATGATTGAAGAAAAGCCATAACAGAAGCATCAAGGAATATATCCTGTAGTAAGTCTTCCTCTGGTCCATATCTACCCCTCTTCCTGACGTCCCTACTGCATGCTATTATGCATTACTAAGTTAAGAAAAAAGTGGTCGAGAGGTTATTTCCTCGGTTTCATGAAATACGGATTCTAGCTAACCTACTGGCATGGATCAAGAGGTGGTACAATCGATTCCGCCTTTTTTCAGTAAGCATAGCTTCAAAATTGCTTAACGGGTGAGTGGATACGACGGAGGTTGACCTCGCTGAGTATTTGATTAGAAAAAAAAACGGGAAAAGAGCTGAGAGCTGCTAACTCTGATTCAGTTCAGGGACCCGACATTCACGTACAAATGGGAAGATCGTATTCCGAAGTAACTATGAGTAGAGCCCTATAAATACGAGTGAGGACATGGAGCGTCATATTTAGTCGTTACGTCATCACTATTTTCACAGTCTCCTATTCTAATGACTGATAACAGTTTATCATGATTTGAAAATAATAAGAGAACATACCAGACTAAGTGCCAAAGCCAAATGCAAGACTCAACACTATTGAGAAATGCCAAATAGCTTCACTAATCACACAAATTCCCCATCTCAATAAAGAGCTATGGAGATGAATGATGACGTAACGACTAAATATGGCGGACCATGTTTTCACTCGTATTTATAGGGCTCTACTGTGAGGCGCATTGTGTACTCAAGTTAGGAAATGGTAGATTGCACAGGCAGCGAGAGAGAGGGTTGGGAGGAGAATTCCACGAAACGAGAAGTCGTGCTGCTCTATTTCGGATAGTGTGGTCTCATGAAATACGGGGAGGAGGAGAAATTTTTGCAATTTAGGACTTTTACTGCTGTACTTTCAATATCCTGCTGCGAACATAACATGCGCCCTCTCCAGAAGAAGAATACTCATAACGTTTGGGATCCGCACTCGATGATCATAAATGTTTCTAATTCAGCAGTGCTGGTAGTGCACGACGAATGAAGCATCATTGACTTATTCAATTGAGCTTCTCTCTCATATCTTCACTTGAACCCAGAGCTTCTCGTGAGCAATAATGCTTCAATACTTACGCGGTTTAGGAGGGTCATCATTTATCAACAACGCTTTATTGCCTCATCAGCAGACGTTTACACCTTAAGCTTCATGTCATTTTTCCTCAAAAACCGTCCACTCATCATCAGAAACAGCCAAACCTTCAAAAGTTCAACAATTCAAGATTGGTGATCGCGTTACAGTCAAAAACTTTGGAAATAATTCATCAGAAAGGAAAGTTCGATACTATTTGTAAGGTTCCGCCTTCCACTAGGAGCGTTACAATCGATGAAATTGAAAACGAAATCGAGGCGACTTTCCTATTCGAATGTTCATTGAGTAATCTTTGAATAAGTTGTGAATAATTTGGCAAAAAACTTCAAAGAACAAAATTTGTAGAGCGTAACATTTTCTACGAGTCATTTTCTTTCATAAAAATTAATTCAAACCGATTCAAGAAAACTCCCGGGTTCTTTAACGGAGTGGAGGGATCTGTGTTTATGGGGCACTTATATGATACCCAGGGGACTTAAAATATCTTAGAAGAACGTTCCGAGTCTTATGCTGTATGAAGCGTTGAATTTCTGGCTTATTGAAGGGGCCAAGTCAATTGGTGTATGAAGCATTGCATATCTACTAACTTGAAGTGGCTATATTTCATGCTGAGGGGACTTATAAAATTGTTGAACTCCGAGCTTTGCCGGCCGGCGGACGTTTTTTCCACCCCCCTGATAAAACAGGTTCCCTGTTGAGAAAAAACTAATCTATGACGTCATTAAACTGTGACGTTACATGCCACGCCCCTTCAGCTCTTTATGATAGGATGGGGACTTGGAAAGACTCACGAGTTCTTCAACGAAGTTGAACGAGGGTGGCAGAAAACTTGTTTTCTGGTACCAGATTGTGACGTCGTTAGGCTGACCTATGACGTCATCAAATTGTGACGTCACCGATCCGGACTTTACATTTGATAAGAGAGAGACTTGTAAAAATTTTAATCTCCAAGCTATATGTGTGATGGGGGAGGGGGTGGGAAGGAGCAGACTTGGAAAAAACAACTGATCTGTGACGTTATCAGCTTGTGATGTCACAAGGCTGACCTATGACGTCATCAAACTGTGACGTCACATGCCTCGCCCCCTAAGCTTTATATGATAGGAAGGGGACTTGAAAAAACTCAGGGTTCTTCAACGGAGTTGAACGAGGGGTGGCAGAAAACTTGTTTTATGGGAGATCTACCGCTTCACCAGATTGTGATACCACAAGACTGACCGATCTCGCCCTCCAAGCTATGTATGATAGGAAGGGGACTTGAAAAATTTTTGAACTCCGAGCTTTGCCAGCCGGCCGGATAGCGGACGTTTTTCCCGAAAAACCCCCTGATAAAACAGGTTTCATGCCCGTCGCTGTGCGCTACACTAACGCTGTCTGGAACAAATTGGACTCAGGTCGAACATTGAAATGACAGATTGACGAATTACTTCCTCCTACAAAAGCTTGTTTCGGAAGTTCCCCAGAAGAGTACCGTCTCATGAGCTACTAATGCTTTTTTTCTATACCTCCGGAAAAACCCCCTGTTGTATATCAGAGTATTCGAGAGGTTCAGCCAACACAACTGGACCAAAACAACGCCGCTCGGTTGGCATGCCGAATTCGCTCTTAAGTAGGCCTGATAAATCTCATGAATAATTTTCTTTTGTTAGTTTTTTTCTTCCCCCTTCCATTTTCGATTTCATTTTCCCTGTGAAAAACGAACCCTATCCTTCTAATAGTCTTCTGCGTCTCTCTTTTCTCATCTTCAGAACTTACAACAGTTTTGGGGACGCGGACAAACTTAATTTCAATCTTCTAGCTTTTTATAATCCTCACTGTAAGGAAAGATTTTCCGTGCTTTTGAAGTTTCTAAAAGCCCGCATACAGTTAATCTGTCTGTATATTTTGAGAAGACCGCTAAAATCATAAGCTGACGACCACAATAGATGGGAGAAAAATTTTTTTTAATTTTGTCTCAATTTCACAGCAAGAATACTCCATTAATATTTTCTTTTCTTCGTGAGAAAAAACGTAATTAGCAATTCCAATGGAAGATTATTTTTTTTTTAAAGAAATTTAACGAAATGCGTGATGCAAGCTCTTCGAAAGGCGAAAGAAATCAAAAATTTAAAACTAATAAAATCCGAAAAGGAAAGAGAATCAAAAATCAAACGTGACCTAAACGTTCGAAAAAACCTGTTAACACACATAATGTATTTGGAACGAAGATGTAAGGTAAAATATTATTCAGAAGCCAGGTCTTCGCACACAAGTTGCTTTTGCCATCAGCAGTATTTGTATTAGATAATTTATCGCTCTTCATCGTAGAAAACGTTTGGGTGCGCGTGAGAAGTGGGAGCAGCAGGTACCGGGAGAAATTGGCGTAAAATTGAGCGATTTCCTAGACGGACCAGGAGAAATCTCGAGTTAGGTGAATACTTCACCTCGTTCATTTGCAATGTTGACACGCGCAAACTGCAATTCCCGCGTCAATTTTTTCTTCACTTCGCGATATAACGCGAGTCGCATTTGAGCAAAATTTTACGAGTACAATCCGATAAGAAATAACTGCACGAGCTTTTGCGAAAACTCACACGTCTTACGTTACTCGTACGTTTTTGATTTTAAAGAACCCGAGCTTTTCTAATTCTGAATTACTGCTCATTAACTCTATCGACAAATATATCTAGATGTTGAACGTTGGTTTTAATATGAATATTTTCTCCTTCAGAATACAGCCCATCAGCAATTGCAAGAAACTTAATGTAAGAAGGTTGTTTCAATAGTTGTCAAACTGGATTTTGATTGGAGGAAGAAAAATTGTGGATTTATTACTGTCCCTCTTACTGTGTATAATTGATCGTCTATACCTACAAATTATATCGAAAGCAATTTTTTTAAGGACAAAGTAAAACAAGTACTAGCCTACGTTGCTGCCGAGTAAGTAACTTGTTTCAAGGGGAACTTTTCAATTTTCATTCACGATTTGAAAAGAATAATTTCGACGTAGGTATAGGTTTCAATAAAAGTAACAGAAAATCCGGTTCTGTCGTCGATATAAATTTGCGAAAATAATTTATATCGGCAGCAGAGCCAACTGTTTCTCGATTCTCTTGAAATTTGTATTCAATCAATCGAGTTTGAAGACCAGTTTTATAAAGTAATTCGGAAAAGTCGAGATTTCTTCGGATCACGGATAAATCGCTCGAAGGACGAAAATTTTCCGAGTCTAATTATTCTCACTTACTTTTCCTAACCATTATTACATTTATTCAAGAAGGTTTATCATTGAAATTTTTCAAAGTCTCAGCTCGCATTCCCTGGTAGGGTCAATTTTCCGAACAACATACTCGCTTACAACATGCGCGGGTGCTTCGTTGAAATATTTCAACCTACAAAACAACCCAACTTTTCATGAGCTTTTTCATTTGAGAAATATTATTTTGTTACTTGATGTTCCGAGCAAGGCCGGCCAAGGCTGTAGCCTAGGGCGCAAAATTCTGTTTTAAAAAAATGATAATAAAAACAAAATATAACGAAAACGAAGAAAAATAGAAACAAAGAGACGAAAAACAAAATGAGTTCGAGAAAATAATACTTTCAAAAAATAAGAACTATGCTTCTCTGAGAACTTTCATGGCATAATTTACATTCATACAGTACAGATAAGAAGGTGGGCGAGGAGTCGAGTGAGAAGAATTTTTATTCATGTGATTTTGCTATGCCGGTCTCATCTCAAACGTTAGCGATTTATGGCCAAAATGTGATTTTTTTGAAAAATGGTCTAAAAAAGGCGTTGAAGGTGAGGGCGCGAAAAAAACAGCCTAGAGCGAAAAAAGCTTAATGCGGCCCTGGTTCCGAGTACCATTTCTTAATGCTTACTTTTTCAGACAATATGCAAAAACCTACCAAGCGCCAATACTGGAAAGAAGTAACTCTTTATTATAGAATGTATTATTGCCGCTCAGTCGGTTTTTGCATATTGCCGTCAATATGTAATTGCTCACTCGCAAGGCGCAATGACGTCAGTGTGTAATTTTGTATGATACTTTGCAGTGAATGGTGACGCCATTGGCATAACGTAATCATTTAGACCGGTCAGCGCTAGCATCGCTAAAACACTACAACAGGAGAATAGTGTGACTCCATCTTGTATAAGATGAAGTCTCCCGATGGCTGCATTACGTTCACTTTTTTCTGTACCTTGATGACGTCATAATACACCAAAATGTAGAACTTGAACGTAAGTCTCGCTAGTCTAACATTCTACCACTCATTGAATGGAAACCAAAGAGCAATGCTATTTGAAATAGGAAAACAAAATTGTTTGAATTTTGTATGAAAGAAGTACCATTCAAAAAGAAATTTCATGCTCTAAAACTTTCACTCTGTTTGTTTTTTGGAACAGAGAATTATTTTACTAGGGCCTTTTTTCGCTTCGCTCGTTTCCCTCCATTTTTAGCCCAGTAGAAGTCTAGTATTTTGTATGTTAGGCTGAGTAGCTAGCCAGAAGCTAACTCGTTCTACTCGTTCCAAACTGGTATTCTTGATTTGCAAAAACCGGAAACGAAAAGAATATTTTCCTAGATTTTCTTTGGGAACTGGAACCAAAAAGAGTTGCTTCCCTCGATTTGCTATGGGAAGCGGAAAACAACCATTAAAAAATATTAAGGTTCTAACTTTTTAGGGTCATTTTCTTTTCTCCAAGACTGAGAACCAAAACTGGAACCTCTTCTAGAACCGCTTCCTTCAATTTTTCGCAAGAACCCGAATCAAGAATGTTAAAAAAATAATAGGTTCTGTCGTACACCGACTTTTGTTTGGCTAATTAGTTCAATATAGCTTTAGTTCGCCATAATATTGAACTATCTAAGAATTCACTGATAGTCCCTAGTGCTATAATCACTTTTGGCAAGGCAGGCCTGAATTCTGGACCACAAAATCGACTTTGATACCACTTTCTCTTATTTCGAGTAAAATTTGAATAATGATAAGATTCGTTAAGAATGGAAATCTTTTTGCCCTTCTTTTGCCTTAGTGTAGGTCTAGTATTATACAGTTTAAGCCAAACACAGCTTCAATAGACTACTGTAGGCCCAACAATACTACTTCAGTCCTGACCAGATTAGTTGTGGGCTCACCCTAGGATAGGCGTAGTCAGAGTATGGGATAACAGCTTCCAAAAAGAAGGAGAAGAATCTTCGATAGGAAGGATGATCCAGGCCTCACCATCATTTCCTCTACAAGACTTCATTAAATGATGAAGAGCATTAGTATTGTGAGAAGATAGGAAAGTATAAATCTAGACAAGAACGTAACAAGATTTCAAGAATAAATCGAAGAACCCGCGGTAGGAAGACAAGGAGTCATACTAGTTTGATTCAAGTGCCTCTATTGGACAGTAGATAAGTGTTGATGCGTAGAGATTGAATGGATACTTGGAACAAAGCTCCCGACTTTTTAAAATCAAATTGAATCCTAAAATTAAGTCAATACATAGAGTTGTTTTTCAACACAACTCGTAGAAGAATCAATGATGATTCTTTCAAGTCAATCATTTCGATATTTTACGACGTTATTTTGCACTAAAACATGTGCTATAAAATTATACTCAGTTGTTCTTCCCGTTTTCTTTTGCTACCATAAAAGTTTTTTTCTGAAAAAATAACACTCATAAAAATACACTCACTTTTAGTCGTAGGAAAATTTCGCAAATATCACTGGGAATTATTCTTCAATGTCGTATATTTCCTTTCGAACGAAAAATTCCCCTCAGTAAGCTTATCACGAACGGGGTGATTCTGATTCACACCCTTGACGAGCGTTTACTGAAACATAGAAAAAAAAAAAAAAATGAAATGAATAACTCGAAGTAACTAACGTGGTGAGACTTTCTTAGCTCATCTGCCGTAGGAAAAATGATAGACGGACAAGTAAGATCACAATTTAGGGAAAAGAGTCTTTAGGTGATGAGTTCTGGACATCAGACCATTGAATTGAACGCAGGTACGTCAAAACCTTCATCTGGTTTGTGATTTTTCCACAAAATTAACGTATACATAAGAAAAAGGTCAATGTCGAATATCTAATAAATAATACATAAGATTTGGATTTTATAATCTTAAAATAATACGCACTCATAATCATGCCTATTTCTCGTGGCATAAATAGGATGTCAAGTTCCATAAAAAATTCCGAAAAATCAAGTAGTCTAAATTAAAATCCACACGCAAAAATTCTAGGCAAATTTTTCAGTCGATAACATTCACAGCAAGAAGAAACAGAACTTTGTAGGATGAATTTCATAGAGTTAATCGTAGAAGGCAGAAAAGTTTGACATAAAAGAATTGAAAAGACGATGAAATCATGGACTTGGGTTTAGAACCCCATCCATTCGAAAGTCTATTTTCAGTTTTCAAAACTGGAAAACGACATCTAGAAGTCGATATCAAAAAAGACTTTTGGATACGTCAAAACGCAGAGAAAGAAGGTTTTCTGTTTCGGAATTAATAAGAACTCACTCAAATAACCGAAAAACTGTGTTTGTCAAAGTAAAATACAGCAGTAAAATCATACTTTGTAAAGAGAGAATTTTGAAAGTAGAACGATACAAAATTTGTAAATTTTTCAATTTCAAAGTCAATAATAGGAAGGAAAATTATTAGAGATTTGACTTCATCAGGGATTAGATACACTTCCTCAGTACTCGTACTCACGGATTTTGGGCCCAGCGGAAATATAACGAAGACAATTTGGGCCCTGTTAGTTGTTTTGAGATGCATACAAACGTGAAACTGATACCAACTCGTTGGTTTTGGACAATGCAAAAAGGCTGTAGACTAATTATGTTTTCTCGAAAAGAGAATTGAATATTAGTCGGAGTCAGATGGTAATGTGCGCTGATCTCAGCTTTCCGATAATGAAATCGGTTTGTAGGCAAAATGCTTATTGAAAAAGCTTAGAGAGAGAGAGAAATAGACAGGATTGAGTCCTGATAAGAAAAGATACACAGGAGATGAGCTTGAAACTGAATAAAAAACGCGGATTAAAAAGAGATAAATCATTTTTACTTCATTTCAACGTCACGTCAAAGTTTACAAGCAAAGATTTTGTCTTCGACCCGATCCAACTTCACACAAGTCACTCAACTATCAGTCTAACTGCGTCGCGACGTTTCAGTTTCATTTTAATCCATTTCAAACACCAATTTTCAGCATGTTGTACATGTAAATTTAATCAGTCGTAATTAAACGAAGTTTTATAAGGTCATGATCATTGTTAGTAATGATATTTTATGAAACCAACGTCCCCCTCTAGATTTGAGACGAATACGATTATACAGACGAGGTTATGTCAGGATAAAAAAGTGATAGAAGACGTGACACAGCACAGAAGTCAACACGTCAGAGACACGTTGAAGCATTTCATACAGTTCCTTTTAACAATTTGATGTAATTGCAGTGTATTGATTTTATCGATTATATTGAATCGATTCTGCCCATTACATCGACTCTTGATACCTTGGTCATGATGAAATCATAGTAGCGTCCCCCATGGTATGTCTGGGCTTAATAAAAAAATAGTATTCTGTATGTTAGACTAAGTAGCTGGTCAAGTTATGAAGTACACATAGCAAAGGTCAAAAGGCTCTAGCCAAGTAAGGGGGAAAACAGCCTTGGTCGCAAAATGTTCCAAATGTATAAATATATGTCAAAATTTTGTCAGTAAGTAGTATAAAGAAAGGAGTATACTGGCTCACTACATAGCCTGACTCAACACGATCACATTGGCGGCAATGTAATGATCACACACGTACCCAACCCCGCTAAAAAAAAAGTCAACGATTTTACAAACAAAATTTCCATTAAAAAACATTTTATTTCCGTTGTCACTTTTCTAAAAAAAAAAATACGGCATAGGTTGAATGTTGTACAAAAAATGAATACAGACCATAAAATTCAATTTTCTTTTCATCTTACTAATTTTGTATGAAAAAAGAAACAATTTGTTCAACACTTTTTTTCTAAATTAGTACCTCACACCGAGGATATCTAGATTTTAGAAAGTGATGTAATGATGCAGTTAGGCAGATACCTATTTATAGTTGAGAGTAAAATTTTTACGGTCTAGACCAGTTTTCAGACTGGTGCTGTAGTGTTAAAATGCATAGATACGTAATTACACTAGCTTCGTATAAAATTTTTATAATCTAAACAACTTTCAAGACGAGGGCAGTAGTAAAAAAATACATGTACCTACATAGACATAGATTGTTGCTTCATCTTCTAACGGAAATTTGTATGATCTCAACAACTTTCACGACAAGTTCAGTAAGAGCATCATCTTCTAGCAAAAGTTTTTCAGATTTCACTATAGGTGCATCATTTTCTCAAGGCAAGTACGTATTTTCTCATGTGATTGTTGGTATTTTAGGTAATAGGAAAAGTATAGAAAATGGTCCCTACTATACAATTACCTAATTTCATCTTATACCTAATGTCATACTTACACCAGAAAATACCGAATTAGAGGGGCACGCCACTGTATACTTCGATGATACAGAAAATAGAGAACCTAATGATACGGAGTAGAACTAAATTGTGAACTTTCACATACTCAGAGGAGTAAAATGAAAAATTCAGTTTCTCTCGTTGTACTAAGTTGTGAAGATGTTGGTGTATCAAATGTTGAACAAATTGTTCCTTTTTTCATACAAAGTTAGAAGATGAAAAGAAAATTGAATTTTCTGGCATGTCGTAATTTTTTATATAACATTCAACCGATGTCGTAATTTTTTAAAAAAGTGACAACGGAAATTAATTTTTTTTTTTTTTCTCATAGAGATTTTGTTTGATTGCCGCCAATGTGATCGTGTTGAGTCGGGCTATATAGTAAGCTAGTATACCCCTTGTCTTTAATGAGAAAACTTGAAATTCAAAGAATGAGACCCACCCGCTCACCCAAATGAGCTGCAGAGCCATTTTTGGGCCTAAAATCCAAATAGCTATATATCAGGCAATAATGATATTTTCTCTACTTCCTAAAAAAAATTGAAGGGCGGCACCTGAGGAAATTCATTATCTTCTAGTACAATGTCCTTGGTCAGGAGGAACATCCCCAAAAAATCAATATTTTGTAAATTTCTATGATTGTTTTCTTTTTGCGCATCTCACCGTGAGCTTACATAAAAAAAAATTGTCTTGGTATCATCCTTTCCGTCGTCAGAACATGAAGAGAATCGTCGCTTACACCTCCACTTGGATCAAACGCAGAGCAATCGCCGTTCCCTCAGCGCGTGCTCACATTCAATGTACAGAAAGTGAATGTCAGGAGCGCGTATCATTCAGCCAAATCATACAACTATTGATTTCACGCGATCTATCGTCAAAGTAGCGATAACTTACCCCGCTATTGATGAGAAAATCATAGAACATCACCAAATATTGATTTTTGAGGGAATGTTCCACCTGACCAAGGACCACGATACCAAAGTATGTTGTACCGAAAAGTATGGCGCATCAAATGAATGAATTTCTCCAGGTGTCACCCTCCAATTTTCTTTCTTGAATGAATTTGGAAGTTTTGTGATTGTTAGGAAGTAGAGAGACAGTAAGGATGATTTTTTTTTTTTTAAATACCATGATTGCATGTCTACATATTCCAAAGTGTTTCCAAGTTTGATCACTAAGCAATAATTATTGTCTGAGATACAGCTATTTAGATTCTAGGCCTAAAAATGGCTCCGCAGCCCTAATAGGTGAGGGGATGAGTCCAATCTTTTAGATTTCAAGTTTCCTCATTGGGGACAACATTTCGACAAACATAGCGGGTTCTGGAAGAAGGGCGTCTGTTCCATAAGAAATACATTGTGCGGACGTCCTTTTGTCAGTTTTTTTTATTTAAAAAGGAAGAAAACACATGGACGTGTAACGATTTATTTGTAACTCGCGGCTTGGTATCGGAAAGAACAAGGGATTGACAATTTAGAAGTCGATACAAATCGAAAATAGAGAAAAATCGAAAGCAATCGAGGAGTAAACAGAAATTAAGGATTAAAAGCAAAAATATAATTAAAACACAAGAACAAGACGCGAGTTAGAACGCTACCGGTTTCAGTCGTAACGCGACGACCATCATCAGGCAACTACAAAAATACAAGGTGGAAATCAATAAAGCCGAAATCGCTATCATCATAAAATTTCCTGTCGCGGAAGAACCGTTTACAAACTGTACTACATCCTTCCGAACTTCAAGAGTTCCTCAACCAGTTATCAGATAAAACAAACGCGCTTACCGTCTCCTTACACCACAAAAAACTTCGCAAATTGAGAAACTAGTGGATGCAAAGAATGCGAAATTCCCCGCACAAAAGAGGAGGACAACCGAGTTCGCCCCCTCCGTAATCAACCTTTCCGATGTTGTTTTGCCTGACAATGATCTAAAACTACTAGAAACAGGAAGAAAGTTCGCTGTCACCCCCACTGATAAACGCGAGAAAATGAAGACCATTCTGGTATCGACACCATGGTCTCTCAACTCTCAGCACCTCCCCCCCTCCTTTCTCGCAATTTCTTTCAACTCCGTCAACGTTTAGCACACGAAAATCTTGTAGTCGTCAAGGCTGACAAAGGCGAAACCCTTATCCTCATCTCCCGTGCCGATTATGATAAGAAGATGATCGACTTCCTCAATTCATCTGCAGCAGTACCCACGAACTTCAATCTCAATAACTACAGCAAAGAAATCCGATCCGCTATCGAAAAAGCAAGATACGTTATTCGCACCCATCATGATAATCTGAAGCAAATGAATTTTGCCACTCCGCGCCTCTACGGTCAGATAAAGCTTCACAAACCGGATCATCCTGTTAGACCAGTAGTCGCCTTCTTCTCAGACCCGTCGTTCTTACTGGCGAAATTCCTTGCCGCTTGGTTCCTGACCTCCTCCGGCTTCACTCCTCAACGTACAATAAAGAATTCCACCGAGCTGGCTAGAGATCTGCATCCTAAAACTTTCCCACCAGGCTCTCGACTCATCTCATTCGATGCCATGAGTATATTTACACGAATTCCGGTCCCCGATACAATTGAAATTATGATCTCGTATCTCCAGGAAAAACAACTTCATGACGACATAAGTTGTGAATTCAAAAAATTAATAACGCTATGTCTTCAAGACAATATCTGCTTCTACCGTGGAAAAACATACAAGTTTCCCGATGGACTCCCGATGGGAGGACCGTTATTCATTTTGGTAGCCGACATATTTATAGACCATATGGAATCTCAGATCCTCACTCATGATATCCTTTCTCAGCACGTCCTTTACTATGTGTGATACGTTGACGATATCCTTTGTGTGTGGAATGGTACCGATGACACCTTGCAGCATTTCTTATCCACTTTCAATTCCTTCCACCCAGCTATGAGGTTCACTCTTGAAATTGGCAACGATTCTCTAAACTTCCTCGACCTCACACTCACTCTGCGACCTTCACCTGGAACCAACCGCCTCTCTCTCTCGACTTCTCCATCTACAGGAAGAAATCTTTCACCGGAATATCCATCGCAAACGATTCTCTTCACCCAAGCTAGCACAAACTGGCCGCGGTCAATGCTGCTATCCACAGGCTGCTCGTCCTCCCTCTTTCAGAAGAGGCACGCCTCATTGAGATTCAAACCATTCAGGATATGGCTTCACAGAACGGCCTTGATATCGATGTTCCGCAAATGGTGCGTCGGAAAAACTTACGTCTGCTTCTTGCTGAATCACGTGATGATAATTCTATTCAAAATTCACCCCCCCCCCCTCCTCTTCGTAAATGCTGGCTTCGCCTTCCCTACTTAGGGAAAGTTTCTAATACACTTGCTCGTGAACTGAAGAGATATAATTACTACGTCGGTTTTTATCCAGTCACAACCTTGAATCAGCTCATCCGCCTTAAAGACACCATCCCAGAAGAAGAAAAATCCAGTATATACAGACTATCTTGTGGCGAATGTGCTGCCCAATATGTAGGTCAGACAGGTCGTTCCCTCAAAACTCGACTCGCCGAACATCGAACAGCGTACAACTCTAAGAAACCTAAAGATTCTGCAATGGCGAAGCATTGCCTTGAAAAAGAACACGATTTTCAGAAAATATCCTCCAAACTCATTCATCAATGCACCAAAGGGAACTTCATGAATCGTGCCGAGGAAATAGAAACCATATCAGCGTTCAATTCGATTGGTCCGAATCTTTTAAATGACCTCACCGCAACTTTCGTCACTCCTATTATTCGCCACGTATACAATTATCATGTTGATTAATGCCTCTATTCTTCCGCGACAGGAAATTTTATGATGATAGCGATTTCGGCTTTATTGATTTCCACCTTGTATTTTTGTAGTTGCCTGATGATGGTCGTCGCGTTACGACTGAAACCGGTAGCGTTCTAACTCGCGTCTTGTTCTTGTGTTTTAATTATATTTTTGCTTTTAATCCTTAATTTCTGTTTACTCCTCGATTGCTTTCGATTTTTCTCTATTTTCGATTTGTATCGTCTTCTAAATTGTCAATTCCTCGTTCTTTCCGATACCAAGCCGCGAGTTACAAATAAATCGTTACACGTCCATGTGTTTTCTTCCTTTTTAAATAACGATGACGAGTACCTTCGAAGGAAAAATCCTCTTCGTCCTTTTGTCAGGTACGTCCTCATACATTCGGAACATTTTGCGACCGAGCACAACCTTTTTCCAAATCCTGAGAGCCTAGTATGGAGAAAGTGGCAAATGTCAAAATTATCACAAGGCCCCAATATAGACCCCAGTCACTGATAACTTCAAGAAGCGGGACAAGAAACTAGACAGGAGAAGTAGTCCCAATTAAAACCTCGTATACTGTATATATTGGGCCTAGTATAGGTAGTTAGTCTGACATATGGTTTATGAAGGCCCAAGTATATGGTATTTCGGGGCTATTATAGCCTAGTATACTGTATGTTAGGCTTAATTAGTGAAAGGCTAGTATAGAGCCAGGATGCTGGTCAGCTTAGCAAGCAGTAGCTTAGTAGACTGAATGTTAGCTCTAGCATAACAAAGGCATCGTTACAAATTTTATGACAATTTTTCAAGAGTAACCCAATGAGAATAGAATTTTTCCAAATCTCAAAATTTCGTTACGGACCCCCGAAGTAATCTCATTTTTAAAAACAAACTCCCCCACCCCGTCTCGATGATGCAAGCTTCCAATCATGATATGAGATGGACTAATGGAAGAACGACTAACTATTAAATGAAAAGAATGAGACCTGCCTCTGGAAAAAAGAAAAAGAACAGAAACAGGAGGAAGACTAGGGAAACTTGAAGGTAAAAGAGAGCAAGCCCGTAGCCAGCGTGCGGGCAAAGCTCTCCCTGAAGAGTCCCACTGCCCTCCCTGGAGTCCCTTATTGGAAAAAAAACTTGCCTTCTCTGAAATCCTACTTGCCCTCTCAGAAGTAACAGGCTGTCTACGGGCTTGAAAGAGAGTCATTTATACTTTCGAAAAATAAATGTTTCTCACATACTTTTCCAAGAATAAACAAATTTATATCCACACTCACAATTTTTTAAAGATAGGCTACCATGCCTTTACGACTTTTAAAATTGCTATTAAATTACAATAAAAACTAATAATTATTGTGATAGCGCGGTTAAATCAAAATGCACAAAATAACACTATCGAGGTGCTCCTGCGTATATTCCTTCGTATTACAATGCAGTGAAATTATTCCTTGCGAGAATTGGATCAGACTGCAGAAAAAAATCGCATGACGTGGGGTTTTTAATTTATTCTGGTTGTTCTGTGTTGACATTCTAAGAACAACACTGAGTTGAGGGTATGATAGCAGACTTTAAACGCAGCCTGAATGACAAAATTTGATATCGTCGCTTCGAATCGAGAAATATCCGATTCTAACTTCCATTTGGTACCTACATTCGGGACTGGGCGAGAAAAATAACGAAGATCAAAGGTTGAGTCATATACCTAATTACATTGTATGAGCTATATAAATTACTGCACGCGTACTTTTACTTGTATAATATATCGCGCAGCTGAAAATGTAATCAGATACATTAAGCATACTTAACACTTCATACCCTGAAAATATTCAAATAAGCGCATAACGCACTAAATTATACACGAATATCGTCGATATTTATGATACCATCTTCTGACAGCGAAATAGGAACTGTATAGGCTTGAATCTCCTGCAAGGTATGTCAATCAGGAAAAGTGGGGGTAATATAAAAGTTGAAAATTTTTACGGACAGCCATTTAGGAATATGTCAATCATGGCGCACCCGCCAATGATGTCATTAGAATATTAGAGCTCGACACGAACGAGTGTTGGGTCAATAACCTCCTGAATACAGTCGCGAACCAACTTATGTGATATTCAGCCTCGACGTGACTTATTATAAGATTTTAAACAGATAAATTATACTAAGTATAAGAAGAAATGGAATTTTTCGCGTTCATTTATAGCGAAGATCTTGTTCCAATATTTGACAATGCTGTCTCGCCAGATTTTATACGTATATTATTTAGGTGTATGTATACTCGAAAATTTTTTATTACACGACACCCGCAACTGAAAAAATCCGCTTGAGAAATGTTTAAAGTTCGCTTTTCCGAGTATGATTAAAGTACAATTTTTACACTGGAAGCGTATAGTACAAAAAGGATTAGAACGTGGATTCTCTGATGATGTAACTTTCAATTTTCTTTCATCAATCAAAACGTCTACTCCCTTGATGAAATTTAACAAGGCCAAGGATGTGTAGGCATCTGTCTACAGTTTATCATAAAACAAGAAAATTTTTTACAGATTTCTTTCAGATACGACTCCTGTTGATAGAAGTTTTGAAATTCTAAAACTGATGACACGTCCGATTCGGAGACTAATTGGTTAAGAGTTCTTTTTTTACACTTCAGTTGGGTGTAAACTATCAGGAAATGTCCACACCCAAAATATGTCTAGACTAGATAATAGAGAGGTCAAGGCAAGAGGATTTGAAAATTTCTGAAAGTTGATCTGCTACATAGTAACTCAGCAGAGGTGACATAATTATAATCACTTTTTTAGCGCAACAAAAACATAAATCGATAAACAACATCGCTAAAACGCTCGGCTGCTCAAGCTGCTTACAATTTGAAATTCTATCTGTGAGTTTAGTGCTACGCTACCAACACAAAATGATCGTTACAAGTATTAAGAGTGTCCTCGCTGCCATCGCAAGGTATGTACCTCTAATTTTAGTTTTTTTTTTTTTCAAGTAAATAAGCCTGACAGAATAAACGTAGCTCGAATAAGCGGGGACAGTAATAGACAATAATATTACTGCAGGTCTGGTCTTTGCACCGAGACTTTCCAGAATAGACAGGTAGAATTAATAAGACAGTAACAAATTAAATTCATCACCTCACAATCATTTGATGCATATGGAATTTGAAGGTAAGAGGATCCTTCACCACAGGAACTTGATTGATGAGGAAGTGGTGAACACTCATACAGTCAAATGAAAAATCAGTTGTGTAATGAAAAATGTACGGTTTAGATATTTTAGATTATGCCTCACGCTTTGTAAGTATTCCTTCGAGTCATCACTTTCCTCTTCAATTTTTTTTGCTTCTCGTGTCAAATTGGTTTTAGTATTGAGAGTTGAAATCAAAATCTTGAAGAATCTGAAAGAAAAACGACATTTTTCAAAACCCTTGCTATACAATATATGATATAAGGGGGACTTGGATCATTTTTGCCAAGGTAACTTGGACCATTTTGACGTTAAGTCCCTTTACTAACAGATAATATGGCTCAAAAGTTGAAATTTTTCCAAGTCCTCTTCCTATCATATATTATGGCGAGGGACTTGGAAAAATTTTACTGACCTATGACGTCATCAGATTGTGACGTCACAAGGTCAAAAGTCGGAATTGTTTCAGTTCCTTGCCATAATATATGATGGGAGGGGAACTTGGAAAAAGTCCCCCACCTATCATTATATTATTGTTTGAAAATCGAAATATTTCTGAATTCAACCATTGAGCTATGTATAACAGGAGGAGGACTCGGTCCATTTTTGCCAATGATGTCGGACTTGGACCATTTTTATTTTGATCGGATATCACGTGGCGAACGGTGCATGATGTACGTCAAATTTTTCGACCCAACTTCCTGGTAAAATTTCGATCTTGGAGCTATAGGTGATAAGAAGGGGGGGGGGGGGTGGAAAAATTTTCGACCTCCAAACTATATATGATAGGAGGGAGACTTCGAAAAAATTCGACCTCCGAGCATATGATAAGAGGAGGACTTGAATCGTTTTTGCCAATGATGTTAAACTTGGACCATTTTTGTTTTGGTTGGACATCAAACGACTCGGAATAACCCCCCATAGAACAGGTTCCCTGTTAGAATTCGAATATTGAGCTGTATCTGGTAGAGGAGAACTTGGAAAAATATTATGTACTTTCGAGCTTAAACTCCCAAGGTGGTGAGGAATAAAGTTTAATCTTCATTTAGAAAAAGTATGAAGAAAGAAATCACCATAAAACAGGTTTCCTGTTTGCCTCGATTACTTATTGTCGGGTCCTGAAGTGTGAACAGGAAAGTAATGATTGGAGGCGTACTTGAGGAGGTAGCTAATGATCTAAAATACTAAAACGACCTGTAAATACATTCTACATTTTTATAAACTCTTAGCGTGCTCTCTTGAAGACATTCTTACAATCTTTGTGTTTGCATATTTAGGCACTCGAAGGGGTTATCTTTCAGGCTATATACACCGACCATCGAGCTATACATGATAGGAGGGCAACATGAAAAATTTTCAAGCGTGAGAGTGGTTGGAAAAACGTCCACTGTCCAGCCAGCTGACAGAGCTCGGAACTCAGAAATTTTTCAAGTCCCCCTCCTATCATATATAGCTTGGCGGTCGGTGTATATAATTTGAAAGATAGCTCCTTCAAGTAACTAGATATGCAATGCTTGACTTAGCCCCTTCAATGAACTAGATATGCACGCATGAAACACCCTATGACTCAGAACTTCCTTTTAAGATATTCTAAGTCCCCATCATATGAAGCTATGACGTCACACAACTTGATGTCATAGATCTGGTACGTGAACATTTTTCAGATCCATCGTGCCCCGTAAAACAGGTTCCCTGTCACCTCTTGTTCCACTCCGTTAAAGAACCCGTGAGTTTTTTTTCCTAAGGGGGCAAAACAAATGCCAGAAAATTTATTGGTCGGTTTTCCATAAGTTCGCAAATTTTTTGTTTCACCCTAGCATTCATCGTTTTGTTTTGTTTTTTTTTTCTCTCATTTCGTCTGACCGGGAGCAAGTTTCTCCTTGCCCTCTCTACTCCAACACCCCTTGTCAGCTCATGAAAGTTCCTGAGCTTAGTACCAACAATCTACAATTAGTTGGCGGCTGTTAGGAATGCGTTTTCGTTTGCTCTGGCCATTTACAGACATGCATTGTTATTGAGCTTATTTTTCTCCATACATACTAGTGAGGAGTCCTAGGTTATCAATTAGCTCAGAATGTCCTTAAACAGTATGTTGGACAAGTTTACTCTTAACCAGCATTTCTTAGCCTAATGTTAGGCTTCGCTTCAAGGTCACTTTAGTATAGTTCACTGCATAACCTAAACTGTATAATAAGCTCACTAGCTGACAAGACCTAGAATAGCTTAGTACTTGTAGGATATTAGAAGGCCGTACGGACTCCCAGACAGAAGTTTAACAGTGAAAATTTTCCAAGTCCAATGTTGTATTTATATGGACGCTTGTACGAACGCAAATCTCGAAATGAGGGTTCAAAACAGCCATGGAACATTTAGAAAAAAAACTCACTTCTCTTCGAAAAGTATGAATAAACAGATCAAAAATTGACCAGGACGGCCACAACAGGAGTATAGAAACTCATTTATCAATCATGGGTCTTATTTATAATATTACTTCACTCTTTTAATTGTACCTCCTTCAGTAAAAATAACTGTAACTTAAAAATCGACTCAACTCAAGTCAGCGAACTTTTAGAAGCCATAATACATTCATGATTACTTTCTAATAGTTATCCTTTCTTCACAGTTTGGGACTCTACGGTGGCCGTCTCATTGAAATTCCAACAGAATGGTTTTTCAATAAGAAATGTCTGATGCGTGGTGAAAAACTTACGTCACTTGTATTCCACTACAAATTTTCTGCTCTTCTATGGGCACCAATGTAAGAGTAAATCATATTTTTATATCCGTGTTGGGGTCAGTGCACTAGCAAGAAGAAGACGAATATTGCCGGAGGACCCAAAATTTGGTCAGAAAATCAACAATAGGTAATATTCAAACGGAAATCTCTCTAACAATACAAGTACCTATTAAGTTTAAATCTGTTGGTACATAATTGTTACGTCGTCTAGCTCATCATTATTATTGATTATATAGGTGTTATTGGAAAAGAATTTGACAAAATTACCAATAATGTGCATATCTTGGTGTAGCCGACTTCAATTTTCCACTGGATACAGTATAATAAAACTTTTCTTAGTAAAATGAAGGATCTTCTAATTGTATTAAATAGCATGAAAAAAATTAGACATACGCTAAGTATACACGTATTTATGTATTATTATTTTAAAGATGGTATCAATTTCTCACCTGAATTAAAAATCCTGTAAAAGTAACGATGAAACCAACTGCAAGGTTTCTATTTTGAGGTAAGAAGTTTTTAAATAAAAAATTGTTTGAACGAACATTTCTGCAGGTGAATTTTTATTTGAAAAATCGTCATTTCTATAGGTAACAGAAGTTGCAAATACACACGAAGTACGTGAAATACAGTTCAAATAATCTCGCTACATAACCTGATAAATTCTAGAATCAGGGCATTTCCATGGAAATCGATTGCAGTTCATGATACGTTTCTACTCGTATATCTTTGTTAAAATTTAAAAATTAAGTGGTTTTGTGTATTTACATATTATAATATTTAGGTCTCGGGGAGAAATCGTGCACTCAGTACCAGTACTGAGAAGTGCTTCCTTAAAGAGAGTATAAAATATATTGTTATGTCTGCTCGGTACGTGCTGTAAAAATGCAAGTGTCTGTCTAGCTAACCACTTCCTTACTTTTGCCGATAGCCCACAAGCGAATGAGTTTGTTATGTGCCACAAAATACTTTAGACTCTCCCTCACCCACACGCGTGTGAGTGCGGCTGCTCATTCTGTTTGGTAGAGCTACGAGTTTATCTCATTCATGAATTCCCGAGGACAGACTACCAATCTGATCCACCTAACTGGAAACGCAAGGTGATAGAATGGCATCATGGACTGATAAGAGGACTAAATATGGGGCCGAGCTTATGTAGGACAGTGAAACCTACTTTTCAGCAGAATGATGTATTCTTATACGTAACATTCGTCTCGAGGTGCCCTGAATGGTAACACCCGTGTAGAGGTGAGAGATAAATCATTAACTAAGAGACAAAAATTTGGGGTGAATGACAAGCCAAAAATATAAAGACAAAATCAATATTGCGAAGAAGAAGACCAATAAATTCCCTAACTGTCATTGTTGCTGAAATTTGCTACTGTGAAAAACTACCGTGAAAAGAACGAGGATAACGATGGGAAAATCAAAAATCATAAATTATAAGAAGACGTGAAACTAAAAAATATGTAGGAACTAGACCGTATATAAAATTGAAACGTAATGAAATAAGATAGGCAAAAATAGAAAGAGTGAAACGTAATAGAATAATATATAGAATAATTAGAATACGTCAGTGGAAATACACGAAAATACAAAGTAATGGGTGAGTAACGAGAGTACGAAAATTATGTGAAATTTGCGTAAGAGTTTGAAAAGGAGAAGGTTGTAATAAATCAGAGAGATGTAGGAGATTGAAATTGGAAACACGTGGTTGAAATTGAGGTATTGGTTAGGTGGATACGTAACAATATAATTATAGCTTTAGGGGCGGAGCCGGTGTCGTCACAATCTAAATTTTCCAGGTTCGACTAAAGTACTATAAAGGGGAGGGGGGGGGGGTATGGCAATACGCCATTTTAGCAGCAAAAAGAAGGCTCTCAAGCACGAACGCGTTCGCGCAGTGTCGCGGAATATTCGGCAGGGCCGGGCAACATCGGTCACGTTCGTTTTCTCGCGATGCTTTGCGATACGCATTCGTACATCGAACACTTCTTTTTGCTGCTAAAATGGCGTATTGCCATACCCCCCTCTATAGTACCCTAGTTCGACGTGCCCTAAAACAGATTTCCTGTCATCCCTCGTTCAACTCCGTCAAAGAACCCGTGAGTTTTCTAAATACCCCTCCTATTTTGTATAGCTTGAGAGTGGAAATTTTTCCAAGTCCTCCTACTATCATAAATAGCTCGAGTCGAAATTTTTCCAAGCTCTTTATCGGACGGCGCACGCCGAATTCCTCAACCCCCCCAGAACAGTTCCCTATTGAAATCTTACGAGCCTAAATAAAGGCCTATATATGCATAATAAATAGATATATAAAGAAACCTGAAGAAGTGATCTAGGACCCCCAAGACGTCGAGAATATTCACTGCTTACTCTCCCTGTCAATCTTGCTACATATTTCATACTTCACTTTCCGAGCTACGTAGAAAAGTCGGTAAAAAAAAAGAGCTTCACAATTACATTTTCCTATACGTTATTTTTAGCTTAGTAATAGTCTAGTAAACTGTATATTAGGCTGAGTGGCTCAATTCTACAGGGCCTTACTAAGGGGGGGGGGGCAGAGAGGCCATTGCTCCCTGGCCCCCACCACATAAGAAAAAAAAAGGAAAAAGAAAAGAAAAAGAGAAGAAAAAACTTTTGGGACCTCCATCACCGCTGGCCCCCCGGGCGAAATTCTCTTAATCCGGTCCTGAATTCTTGATCACCTGCGATTCCTGGCATCACTTAATGCTGTCTCTAGCCGCTATTTTTTCCATCCACTCATAAATTGTATTTACGCTCTCATCACCATTTTCTATTCAAACTCCATCTTAAGATTCTCTTCCCTCACGCTCCGACTTCTCCAAACGCTATAACAAATATATCGCACCCGAGTCTGGTTCACTCGGTAGGTCTCACCTCAAATCTCACTCTCAGAAGCTAGTCCATATTGAAAATAATATTACCATCTCCTGAGACACCACAAATCAACTATTAACCACTATCAAATTATGTATAGACGAAAAAATGACGTATAAATCAATAATAAATTTAAAAAAGAAGTCACGAAGATATTCTTCCAGCTCTTTTGATGAAGACCAAAAAATTGTCCTGAATCATTCAAACTCAAGGTTTTCATTATCGAGTATGACTAATAAAAAATAAAGAGTGAGCTTGACAAAAGGAAAAAAATATTACAAAAATCAAATATGAAGTACTATAAATTAGGTACGCGTATACACAAAAAATGATGTATAAATCAATAATAAATTCAAGAGTGAAGAATTGGGAGGTAAGAGTACATTTTATTAAATTAATGCGTTCTTGTATATTATTATTGTGGTTGATCATATTGATACAAAGAAAAGTACATTTATTGGTATTCTGTAACATTGATTGTCAATTCATCCCTTTCTTTCTGACGTATTTTTCTACAATTTCGATTAGGCAGTTGCACATTATTTTCTCCCAGTGTTGAATGATACCATTTGTCTATAACTGGTTACGAAAAAAAATTCAAAAAATTACTAACGTGTACGACTTCGTTTTGTTCATAGATTTTTCAATCGATGTTTTCAAGTCCAGATGCGTTCTTATCAAGTAACAAACTCGTTCCTACCGAGAGAGAGATAAAATTGCCTCGAAGAAACACGTGACGATTACTGATTACGATGATGTAATTGACATCATGACCGGCGCGGCGATTCGCCCACTCTGCATACGGTTTAAAATTCACAATATGCTATCGTTCTTTTTTTTTTTTTCACTTTTCAAAAATTTCTGTCCCCTTTAAGGGTCATTTCTTTCATATTAATAAGGTCTTTCTGACTTCAAAGTAAGTTTGATTACCTTTCTCAAAAACTTGACGAGGTTTTATATTTGTGCTCCTTACGAAAAATTAAAAAGACTTCCATTCCAATTTCGTACAATTTATTATTAGAGTATAGTAAAGTCCACAGGAACGTAACGTTTTTAATATGATATGGAATATAAATAAATAAAACGAAGATCAAATACGAATGATCAAGAATACGAGTCGATTTAAGTTTTGAAATTATGTTTTGCATACGATAATCGTAGTACAGGATCATGAACGAAAGAACGAAAAACGAAAAAATAATTTGGAAGTTAAATGAAGAAAGAAAACGAAAATTTGAATAGATAATGTTAAATTATAGTAGGAATCTTTTCCATATCATAGCGAACACGACCGGTTTCGACCTACAGGTTGAGGTCATCATCAGGTGAAATGATGATAGAATCGGATGAATGGGTTAACGAAGGTGGAGTGTAAGTCATTTAGAAAGTTGGAGCTTGCTGCAACTGCTGCTTTTATCGTCTCGTTTTCTTCTAATCTGTTTAGCAGACGCCCTTCGCTGCACGAATGAATGAGTTCGCACTCAGCAGTCCATATGTCGTGTCCTGTGGTTCTGCAGTGATCCGCGAACGCCGATTTCTTCTGATTATTTGGATGAATGGCGGAGAGGTGGTCATGAAATCTGAGGCGCAATTTTCGGCCGGTTTGACCTATGTAGAAAGCTTGGCATTCGCCACATGAGAGACGATACACGCCCGACTTATCCATAGCTGAGATAGGGTCCTTCAGCGCTGTGAGGTTGGACAAAGTGGATAGGGGGTAGAAGTCTGCCTTGTACCCATAATTTGAAGCTCTTCAACTCTCCACCCTCCGTAAGCAAGCCAAAACACATCACAGCATCCGTAAGATAAAATTAAATAAACTTCGGTTACTCACTGAGAGGCAGTCACAAGAACCTGGGAAAACCGGAAGCCCTCCTCCACGCTTCTCTACTCCGGATCCGCCTACGGCTTCGACCTTTGCAGCCCCCGTAGTCAACCTGTCAAAAATCGAAATACCGCAAAGCGAACTACAACTTCTACAGAAAGGGAAAAAGTTTGCTCTTCCGCCAATAGATAAACAGAATACGCTCAAGAGTATCATAATTTCTGACTTAACCGCGGGCATAGGATCCGACCGACGTCTCTGCACAGATGAGATCGTGAATGTAATCGACAAAATGGCTCAATCTGGCCACCCTCCCTCTCGGGACCTCCGCGCCTACAGATCACTACGCAAACGTCTCCACAATGGTAAACTCCGTCTTGTTAAAGCGGATAAAAGGGAAACAATTGTTATCCTCACCGAACAACAATACAACTCAAGAATGCAGAATCTTCTGCTCTCCGCCAACGCTAAACCGCTTCGTTTCAATCTCAATAAATACAACAAAGACGTCAGGGATCGCATCAATCACTCTAAGCACGTAGTCTCAGGCCAGCGCGAATTCCTCCTCCAGATGAACTATTCTTTACCGCAGCTGTACGGGCAAGTCAAATTACATAAGGAAGGGTACCCCATGAGTCCTGTGGTTGCCTTTTATACCGACCCATCTTATAAACTCGCAAAATATCTATCTAGTTGGTTTCAACACGCTGTCGATTTCCAGCCTAAATACTCGGTCAAAAACTCCCGTCAACTCGCTCTGCTCCTACAAGAGAAGAAATTCCCCGAAGGATCTATTCTTGTGTCTATCGACGTGTCTTCAATGTTCACCAACATACCTGTTTCCAAAACCATCGACCTCATGGTCCCACACCTAGAAGAAAAACACTGGCCACCAGAAAACTGTTAGTGAATTTCGGGGACTAATTAGTATCTGTCTCAAGAACAACTTATGCGTATTTCGTGAGAAAGTTTATAAATTTCCAGATGGGTTACCAATGGGGGGACCGCTTTCCACTATGGCTGCAAACGTCTTCATGGACCGCATGGAAACGGACATCCTCGAATATGAACAAGCCCCTAGCAATCTCCGTTTCTGGGCCAGATACATCGACGATATCTTGTGCGTGTGGCACGGCTCACCAAATGATCTACTGAAGTTTCTGGAAACCCTCAACAGTTACCACCCGTCCATAAAATTAACTTGCGAGATAGGCGGTGCAAAAATAAATTATCTCGAGCTCACCATTTCGCTCACCGAAGATCGCAACATCCTCCGCACAAATTTCGATATCTATCGCAAGGACACCTTCACCGGCGTATCAATACACGGGGATTCTCTTCATCCGCATACACACAAAATGGCAGCAATTCGGCTATCGATCGCTTGCTAAGGCTTCCTCTATCCCAATCAGCTCAGGAAGGTGAAATACAAATGATCAAAAATATCGCCAAAATCAATGGCCTCAACGTTGATATAGATATGCTGGTTCGGAGGAAATCTCTACGCACCCTTCTCGCCGAAACTACTCCTCCCCCTCTTCCCAACAACAACTATGGGAAAAATGGATCCGTCTTCCTTATCTCGGGAAAACTTCCGACAAGCTCGCTGCTATCCTTCGCAAATATGGGTACAAGGCAGGCTTCTACCCCCTATCCACTTTGTCCAACCTCATAGCGCTGAAGGACCCTATCTCTGCTATGGACAAGTCGGGCGTGTATCGTCTCTCATGTGGCGAATGCCAAGCTTTCTACATAGGTCAAACCGGCCGAAAATTGCGCCTCAGATTTCATGACCACCTCTCCGCCATTCATCCAAATAATCAGAAGAAATCAGCGTTCGCGGATCACTGCAGAACCACAGGACACAACATATGGACTGCTGAGTGCGAACTCATTCATTCGTGCAGCAAAGGGCGTCTGCTAAACAGATAAGAAGAAAACGAGACGATGAAAGCAGCAGTTGCAGCAAGCTCCAACTTTCTAAATGACTTACTTTCCACCTTCGTTAACCCATTCATCCGATTCTATCATCATTTCTCTACTTCTTTCGCCTCGACGTCATTACCTGATGATGACCTCAACCTGTAGGTCGAAACCGGTCGTGTTCGCTATGATATGGAAAAGATTCCTACTATAATTTAACATTATCTATTCAAATTTTCGTTTTCTTTTTTCATTTAATTTCCAAATTATTGTTTCGTTTTTCGTTCTTTCGTTCATGTTCCTGTACTACGATTATCGTATGCAAAACATAATTTCAAAATTTAAATCGACTCGTATTCTTGACCATTCGTATTTGATCTTCGTTTTATTTATTTATATTCCATATCATATTAAAAACTTTACGTTCCTGTGGACTTTACTATTCTCTAATCATTATGGATCGTACCCATGAGGATACCGTTAAACTGATTCGTACAATTTATTTGGAAGTTTTTACGATCGTTCATCATGAAATCTTTCGTTTCATAATCCTGAAGTCTGATAAAAAGTACATTGTACGCGAACTGATTTCGTTTAGTCTCGCTAATAAATTAATTAAATTAATATACGATAGCATTTTGACCATATGAGTAATGGTTGGTACAAATTATTCATATTTTTATAATTTAATAGCAGGAAGGAAGATTATCTTCCGGCACAGACAGTATAAAACAACATATTGATAATTTTCGCTCTCGTTTCCTCGGTCGTGGGATAGGACCCGTTTATCAATCGAGGCCTGTCATTCAAGTTCAAGTAAATGAAAGTTATAAATTTCGCAAGCAAATTAATAGAGCGAGCGTTTCTGTAGCACCATTGTAAAAGTTTTCCAAATATTTAAATAGTGCGAGGATTGTTTCTGTCTGCCATGAAAAAAATTCCATAATTGTTCCAATACCATTCGTCGCCACACGATGTTGCACTCAGTCAGACGACCCGCGCAATTCAGAAGATCTAGAGTTAGTATCATACCACATAATCGATATTAACAAGTATTATCTTGTGATACAGGAACGATTGGTAAAACGTTGTTAAAAATTTGGTCTGGGGTAGAGGAGAAACGCGAGGTTCAGAAATTAACGTGATCACGAACACTTTAAGGAAACGATCAGACAGACTTTTCACATTTTCTGGGTCCTATTTCAAGAACCAGAGAGCTTTCGGTAATGAGCTTCAAATTCTCGACCGGCTATTTCTCCTCAAATTCAAGCAATGCCAATTCGAGTAGGTATTTTACAAAATCAAATTTTAAAAGCCGTCATTACTTTTGCCGAGGGAACATCCTCAGTAATGTCCACATTCGTCCATCTGTGCATATAGAAACCTATCTTCAGTACAGATTTGGAAAAATATTTGGCTTGAATTTGTGTAAAAAAAAGTGTGACGTGATCAGAGGGAGTTGAGATAATTTGTACCAAAGAGAAGAGGTGGGAGATAATTGAACAGAAAGCGGGGATAACATCAGGGCTTAAAATTCTGATTGAAAGACGGGAAGGAGCCCGTGGTGTCATCAAAATGTAACTTCAATCTACTGTATCAGAATATAAAGTCATCAGACTGAGACTTTCGAGGGTCAGAATAGGGAACCTTTACATCAGTGCAGCTTCAAGAAACTTGTATAAACACACAGAATACCCACCTACTCGATATAAATCACCAAACTATTATCAAAAGAGGAGAATTTGTTCTCCTTGTTTGAAGAATTGGAATGATGAATCTAAGAAAAAAATGCCTTTGTAGCGCGAAAGCAAAACCAACTTTTTCTGTCTTATTTTCCTACACCTCTACTTCTTTTTTTCATTTTGTTCATTACACTACACAACAAAAAAAAAAAAAATTGAAAACCACATGAACGGAATAATACGATTCTAGAAGTATTTTCGACGCTGATCACGATGCCGTTGTCCGTTTTTCAAGTTTTGGCTCGGTTTTCGAGAAATGATCAAATCAAATTACCGCGATTCATTGCGACGCGCGGCGTATGTTACCCAGCTATCGAATTTCGCGAGAACGGGAACATACGCTGCGCGCCGCAACGAATCGCGGGAATTGGATTTGATCATTTCTCGAAAACCGAGCCAAAACTTGAAAAACGGACAACGGCATCGTGATCAGCGTCAAAAATACTTCTAGAATCATATTATTTCGTTCATGTGGTTTTCAATTTTTTTTTTTTGTTGTGTAGTGTTATTGGCAACATTATTAGACCAAGAAAGGAAGACATCTACCTGGACACGAAGAATACAGAGCTGATTTTTTCATAAAATGTTCGGAAGCCTCTCCTAATGGTGTCTTCAAAAACCCCCGTGAATCTCAGTAGGGTTTTCCTTTTTACAGGGGCGTAAAGGGGAGGAAATTGAGTTTTTTGTCAATAACTCGATAACGAGTGATCCTACAAAAAAAAAAATTTCATATAAAAATTCTTCTACGCCAAATTTCCTACAGAAAATGTTCCATGACTTTTTCCGTGTAAGTTCATATTTAAGTCGCTAGAGCGCGTCACATCCACCCATCTTCTTGTCATGTACGCGCAATATGCGTCATGCATGCGCTATACACGTATTAACTCAGCAAGATTAGGCTCAAAAATAAGAGTAAGTTTTTTTCTTGGATTATGTTTAAAATGGTCTCCTGATAAACATACTAAAAATCCATAGCAATCAAAGAGGTGGCTCAAAATACCAAAGAAATTAGTTTTTTGAGAATAAATCAAAAACTAAGCACCAGAGAAAAAAAAGTTTCAAGCAAAAATTGTTCCTCGTCAAATTTCCTACAAATTTCACGATCTATATGTCGAACTAGGCCAAAAACTCGAACTGAAAAGCTGGATTGAAAGTTGAGCGATTTCTAAAATTTTTGATTTCATCTCTGATCGCTGTGGATTTTCAGTATGTTTATCAGAAGATTATTTTAAACATAATCCATGAAAAAAACCTACACCGGCATTTATTTCCATTTCAAAACCTAATCTGCCTGGCCTAAAAAAAAATGACACAAATAATGAAGAGACACGCGTAGGAAGGTAGGAGCGTGCGCGCGTATACTTTTTGCATGTACTTCTGTCACGCGCAAACACGTGCATAAGTGAGAGGTATAATTTTAGCGTGCTGTAACGACAAAACTATCAATTTTTAGAAAAAAAGTAATAAAACATTTTTGGTAGGAAAGTGGGTGTAGAACAATTTTTGTTTGGAACTTTTTTTTGTAGGATTACTCGTTATCGAGTTATTGACGAAAAACTCAATTTTTCCCCCTTTGCCCCCCTGTAAAAGGGAAACCCTATCAGAATTCGCGGGGATTTTTGAGGACATCTTCAGAGGACGGTTCTGAACATTCAATGAGAAAACCAGCTCTGTATTCATCGTGTCCAGGTAGCCCTATTTTTCGGGCTTCATTTCTTGGTGTGCATATTATTACTTAATCGTTTTTGTTTCAATTTATTTTCCAAAATGAGCAAAGCTCTAAGTATTATTTTCATTCACTCTTCTATATCAGTTATCTACACCCGAATACGTCCCCCTCGCCTCCCGCTTCAATGAATGGAATATCCGTCAAAAATTTTCAATCACCAAACATGAAAGAACTACAGTATTATCTATATTACTAAAAATTAATCGACCCGACCCTGCATGCCTCAGCTCGGAGATACCCTATTACAAGTTAGCTAAAAAATAGCTAAAACCGAATAATTATATTAGCAAATCGCAACAGACAGCCGGCCGCAGAAAAAAAAAAGGAAAGAATTTGAACGCGCGGAGTAGCGAAAACCAGTAAGTTAAAATAAAATAAATGAAAGAAACTAAACTGATGAGACTGAAACAGACTTGAACTGCACACTGCTGCTGAAACACTACTGATTTTATCTTACTAATCCATCCCTTGAATCCAAAAAACGGTCGGTTATCAGTGACTTTGCTGTCGTCTTCCGAAAATGTTTATCACTATAATGATAAGAATGACGAAAAAGCGTGTAGATTGTAGATAGCAGTTGAGGTCAAGAAGTACACGATTGAAACACTCAAAAAACAAGAAGATGAAGGCAAAAAAACAAACGTAGTAATGAAGTTGCATTCCTGATATGTGTGAAGACACCAAAAAAATTTAAATTTTGTCCCCCTATCATATTACATGTCATAGCTTGATACTCGACATTTTTTTTGCAAATAGATAATTCAAAGTCGAACTTTCTCCAGTTGTAAATACTAGCGGAGGCAACAATTTTTTCCAAGTGTCTAGAGGTAGTTGGGTATAGGCCAGTTCCTGCCGCAAGGCGGAAATTTTTTGAAGAGAAAAAGCTAAAGAATGCGATAAATATCTCAAAATTTGAACTCCTAATGTGAATGGAATGCACACTCCAACATATTTCCCTGAAAAACCTGAGTGGCCCATAGATGAAGAATTCTCAGACGATACGATATTTTTGGGTTACGGTCTGAAAAAAAGATGAATATACAAACGAAAGGTTGACAATTGTTGATCAAGAGCTGAAATGTAAGAGAAAACGCGATCGGATCTGAATTTAGATGGTGTGATAGGTGTGATAATAGTTGATCTACTATTTCGGATGATTGACGGTCAGAAAATTTCAATTGTTGTTCTTGCAAAGAACTAACGACGTGTTCCTACGAAAAATGGGCGTCAGATGGGCTTGTGCCGAGGGTGGTCTTCCTTGAATGAAGTTATGAGAGTAATTTTTAAATAGAAAATAATTATAAGATATTTCATTATTAACACTTCACTTCACTCCATTGAAGGTGATTTGAATTTCAAACAAACCTGTAAAAAAGCTCTTTCTATAATCACTAAATATTTTTTCCCAATCTATGTTGAATACGATTCCTGGCAGTGCAGCTGCGTGGCAATTGTTACACTCATTTTTCCCCCCAAAAAAGATGAGAATAATTTAAAAAAATACGACGGAAGACAAGGCAAGATCTCGTCATAATATTTTACACGTCGCCATCTGCGCATATGAGTACCTAGTCCCGGGGGTACCAAGATTCTTTGCAAAAATAAATAAATAACAACCAACTGTTTCATACTCGTAACTTTATGTTTTGTTCATCGGTAAATGTGACTGTATCTATACAAACTATGAGTCAGTTTCGGTGAATTTTAGTCAATAAATACTTCCAGACCTAGCTGTAATGGGCAATAAACAAGCTCGGCCATGAGAAAGATATTGTAAGTGATTTTTACGATTGAGAAGTTAGAAATCATCACAATACGTCGTAAAACGGAGGCTTTGAAAAGAACCAGACATTTTTATTCTATTCTTCGAAACGTGGACCCCGCGTCAAGCAGTTAGAGTGAAAACATTCCTTCGAAATTACGATGATGTCGACAAGCACCATGGAAAACTTTTTTTTTTTTTCGTTTCCTGTTTTAACTAGCTTTTACAGCTACACAAATTGATTATTTGCTGGGCTTATAATACTTATTAATGTGGGATCAGATCCCGAATCCAGCCTGGACCGCAATATATTCAGTTGACGCGGCATTGCTGATGTGGCAGTTTCTGGGGTACTATTGCTTAAGCGGTGAAAGAAAGATAGGAACAGAGATGAACCACCTGGTCTACCATCCTCTTGTCAATCACTTTGGACGATGAGAGCAAACTTCTGGAAAGAATGAAAGCCAGTCGACTCGTGACCTATTTGAAGGAAGGAGACATAATCTCAAGCAGTCAGTGCGGTTCTCAAACTGGACGCTGTACATCAGATGCTGGCTAAAGAGGATAGCCGAGTCAGCAATCGCAGCCGTCAGCCTGGGCATAAAAAATGCGTTCAACTCGATTCATTGTGAGAGGATACTGGAAGCCCTCATGAACGACGACGTGCCTGCATACCAGCTCGGGATGATGGAAGTATCTCAGTTACCGAAATACAAGCAGAGACCCGTCTACTGGTACAGTAGAGCGCCTAGTTTTTTATGGGATACCGCAGGAGGCGGTCTTTCGGCCGCTCTTCGGAAGGGTCTTATTTAACGGGATTTTCCAAGGCCCAGCTGTTACCAAAGTAAAGTTTATTTGCTATGCGGATGACATACTGGTGGTATGAACAACCGAAATAACTGCAGCGGTGGAGCGTAGTGACGCGTTGGATCGAGTCGGTAAGACTAGAAATCCCAGCAGGAAAAACAAAAGCCATATTATTCACGACCCGTGGAAAGTTCAGCCCACCCGACTTTCGTCTGCAAGATGTGGAAATCACGATCAAGAAGGTGATGAAGTACAGTCCGTCAGCGATTACTTGGTGATTGGTGCACAGGGTCCATGCATGCTATCCGCAACAACAAGGCACGTTCGTAAATGGCCAACGCGAACGAAATCGCATCCTTAACAGCTGCCCACTAATCACTAACAGTCAAGGCGCTGAACATCAGGTATGGCAGAGAGAAGCAAGAAAGATGGTTATGATGAGGACCGCCTAGTCCATACTCCTACGTGGTGCCTTGGTGTCACTCTATAGACTGATTGCGATCAAGGGCAGGATAATGGACCACAGCACACCTTATTTGAGTGTGAAGCGAGGAGGCGTGAGCGGGGCAAGCTTAATGGTCACTGCAAGAGATTGACGTCGACGCAGAGCTTGCTCCGAGTAGCCTGGTAACCACCTTTTTACATTCTGATGAAGCATGGAACTAGCTTCCTTCATTTGCAGACGTTTCACCGAGGAGATTCTTCCAACGTAGAAGTTATACCCAAAAGAGTCGATTCCTGTGTTGGAGGAAACATCGCATCCAATCTACAAGGGAGGATGCGACACAAGAGATTGGATTTCAAATATAAAATGCTATGGAGAAGGAGAAATGTGAAGAGTTCATACGAGTTTCAGATTGTAAAATTGAGTTGATCGTGCCGGTGGTTCCACGATTATTGCCCAATGCCGAGCAGATATTTAAGGGAGGATAGGGTGGGGCATGAGAAGAAGTGTTCTACCAATAAATTTTCTACGATATGATGGAGGAGCGAGATTTTTGAGATGTGTTGTCGCCTCTTCTGTCCCAAAATCAGGTCGTAAGCGTCAACTTTTGTACCATAGACCTAGGTGGTAACCTTAATAAGCGAAAGTGGGACTGGCCGTTAGTCTCCGACCAACCCTTTCTCACATTGTCCAGTTCTCTATATAACCTCACTGGTCGGGCAATACATTCATTTACATAATTTCTTTCCGGGGTATAATATGCTCCTCATACCCAAGCAGTCTCACGGCGGATTTGAGTATGTGCTTGAATGATTTTTCAATCTATTGTGTTTAATAGTTCGCGGCTAAATAATATCAATCTCGAAAGGAGTGGGTATTGCAAATTACATTCTCGTGTGGGGGTCGATAAATATCTGCTGCCGCAAGGCTACGTACGAGTAGAAGATTCCAAGTTTCTCATGGTACTTTACTTCGATACTTGCTACCATTGATGATTAGGAGTGTTACATCTACCTTAGGAGAGGAAGAGCCCAGAGTTTTAGGAGCGGAAAGCTTGTACCAATACAGACTATTTGCAAATCTCAAAAAAAAAAAAAAAAATTGAGACTGTTGTCTTAAGGCGGCAGCAGTTGGCTAATGTCGTGAAAAATTTCGAAAATCTGTTGGTCCTCAAAATATCTCACCAAGAATTTTGAACGAGATGAAATCATTTTTTGACAGATTAAGAAACATTTTTTAGACATGTGTAGTCGTGTACGCAACTCATCTCTGTAGTTCCAAGTTCTTGTAGGAGTTTTATCCTTCTCACAGGAATACCGATCGTCTGTTATTTTTCAAAGTCGTAGGCCGTCACCAATTAGAAAGAAAGAAAGAAAAAAAAAAAAAAAAAAAAAAAAAAAAATTGCATAATATTTTTCTCATATTTTACGTCTTTTTTTTCTTTTTTTCGTGTTATGACCCAAAATTTTTCTCATATTTTTTCGTGCTCTGACCCAAAATTTATAAGTATATTGTTTCAATGATTTATTAAATATCTAACCGCAATTTCGTCGGTATTCACACGACTTCATTGGTGACGGACTATCGGTTACGTACCTGTGACTTCGAAAAATAACAGATCCTATGGCTCGTACTTACAAAGACAACATTCTACGAATTCCGATTATTCCAAATTCACTCGACCGCAAATAATTTTCAACTTTCGGTGAACAAGTCAATTTCATAATGGTTTGTCGGTGTACCTTTGACATAAACCGAATCTCGGGGGGTAATATTTAAACAGAGTAACGTAATTCAGTCGCGTGCCCAACGAGGAGGGATGCGTTAGGCAGATGGTTCAGTAATGATACGCATTTAAAAAGTTGATTGCAGCTGTGAGTGTTCATTTTATGAGCACATAGGTATTATTATAGTGCATAGCCGGTAAATATGAGCGCATCGAATATCTATATGTCTCAGCTGGGCGCGGAGCTGGACTTAAGATACCAACAGTCAGTCTTGACATCGAAGGACTCATCATATGAGATTCGAACAAAATTCGATATGTGACAGTTTCAGATGCGGATTCAATAAAAATAGAACGTTTATGGATAAACATTTAACAGCATCTGGGTGTTTTATTGCTTTCGTTTCCGTTCCAAAATCGCGAACGGATCGCCGCCCAGAAACCCGAATTACGTATTTAACATTACTCGAACATATGTGTACTCCTGTCAGTGAACGATCTTCTCGCTCAGAGTTGTGAAAAGTATGAAATATGAGTGAATTCACGATATCCAGATATTGAGCGCAGAATATGTTCGCGTAGGTCACCTTCCCTAGTTCACAGCAAATTATGACAGTAAATGATGACACCTACGAGTAGTTGGTCGAAGTTAAACAAAATATATGTACATCGAAAAAACAAATAATTTAAACGATCAAGTGAAATAGTGTAGTTGACGACACACGAAGAATAAAATAACGAACAAAAAGAGGCTTAACAATATTTCCAAATGGTGATGACAAATTCTCATGCAGTTAAGTAAAAATGTATAACACGATTTTAGTGACAAGTAATTTTTGTTATGTACTTTACGACGGGACTAAACGAATACTAATTATCATTATGATTTACGAGTGCCGTGTAGTAAAGTGGACCCACAATTTTCTTCTATTATAAGTTTGTAGGTGAGACTGATAATTTTCCATTTCGATTTTTTTTTTTTTTCAAAGATATATAATATACTTTCGAACGAAAAATTCTTCATCTTCTTGAGATCACATTGCTTTACATTGTAGAGAACGAAAATTTCTAAAAATGAATTACACAGTCAAAGTGATAACTTGATGGCAGCCAACAGCATGCTGTACAACATGTGAACATGCCAAGAGTGTTCTTCCTCTCGTCTCCGAGTTCAAAGGTCTCGTTTCCGTGTGTCTGCGAACTAACATTGGTAGTTTCCGCAACAGTAGATACTAGTTTCGGTGCTCATGAACAAGAGCAAGGTATTTCTTTTCGATCCCAGCCCTCACCAGTTTTCTATGTCGCGGGCACACACAAAAGAGTGGACAACATTTGTATCCGAATGGGTAATGAGGACTCTCTTCGCTCTTTCCATGAAGCTTTAAATTATCACGATTCTCCATGGAGTTGAAGCAGTCTTTCTCAAATCTCAAAATCTCCCTCCTCTCAAATTCTACAGGTACTCTCATATTCGTTTTCGATATTTTTCGTAAGACTCTCTACACCGGGCAAACTATCCACGGGAATTCTCTTCATCACGCCTCGCATAAAAGCGCAACTTTTACGGCCATTGCGTATAGGTTCGCCAACCTTCCTCTTACTCCTCGCAACTTCCAGAAAGAAATTAATACGCGATTTCCAACGTAATTGTGCGTGGAAGGCTGGGAGACTTTGGTGATTCGGAAACAAGTCTCGTTAACCACTTATTGCCTCCTTTTCCACAAACGGGGCTTCATAAGTCACAGAGTTGCGAAGATGGTATGGTAAATTTAATATTACGACTAGATTAAACCTTATGGTCCATTCGAGACTCTCCGGCATGCTCCCCCCCCCCCTTGAGTTTAATTACTTTACGCGGGACGTCAATGAAAAGTGTCGGAAGTTTGAGGCGAAGTTGAAGGAGAGGAAAAATGAGAAGCTGTCCTCCCTAATAACGGTTAATGAGGATGTGGTTGAGGAGGGGGTGAGTGACGGTGTTGTCGTTCATAAATTCCACCCCCCCCCCTCATAAATAATAGTCAGGTAGTGTTCAATAGTGACAAAACATCCCTCCTTGAGAAAGGTTTGAAGTTCAGTATGCCTCCCCTCAAGAATGACGAAACCTTGGCCAATGTCGTTGCGGATCTTGCGGTCAAGATTGGTCCTGGTTTTAATACCCAGAAATTCTGTGCCGAATTAGTCCGTAATAACCCCCTCCCTCGCATGAGTAATAAATTGGGAGGAGTGATTCAGGGTTTAAGGAGGAAGATGAAAGAGGGAGATTTTATCGTCACCAAGGCTGACAAGGGCAACGCTGTTGTAGTGATGGAGAGATCGGCCTATTCTTCTAAGGTCCATGAAGTCCTACAGCAGTGTGGTGCTAAAGAGAGTGAGGATTTCAGCTTTCCCAAGCACGTCAAAGAAATTAGGAGTGTCATCAACAGGAGTGAGGCTGTTATCAAAACTCCTGCTTTGAAAAAAGCCCTCCTTGTTCCTAACCCCACACCCCCCCCTCCTGTACGGGCTGCCTAAAGTGCATAAGAACAATACCCCGATGCGACCCGTTGTTTCTTTCGTCTCCCCTTTTACCTACCTCCTTGCCAAATTCCTTGACCGTTGGTTCAAAAATCGAATTGATTTTGAATCCCCTCATTCGGTCTCGAATTCGGCCTCTTTAACTGACGTCCTCAAGGATGTAAGTCTTCCCCCGGGAACGACCATCTGCTCGTTTGATGTCGTTGGTTTGTTCCCGAATATTCCTAAGGCTGCTACTATCCAGCGTATGGGTGAGCTACTCGTCAAAGCCAACATTCCTCATAATGAGTTTCACGAATTCTTCGATCTTCTAAATACTTGCTGGTCCCCCAACTACTGTAAATTTGAAGGGAAATTTTTCGAGTTCCCTGACGAAGTAGGGATCCCCATTGGATCACCACTAGGCTCTCTCATATCCGAAATTTTTATGTCGAAGTTTGAACTTGACCTCTTTTCCTCGAACCAGGTGTTACTTAATCATATTCATTATTGGCACATGTACGTTGATGACGTTCTATGTACCTGGACTGGTCACCCAGATCTCCTTGGTGAATTTCTGAGGTATCTCAATTCTTGGTACCCTTCCATCAAATTTACGTTGGAAATAGGGGTATTTTCCATTAACTTTTTGGATTTATCGATCTCTATAATAGAAGGTATCCATAAGTTTGGAATTTACAGGAAAGATACTACGACCGATGTTTTAGTCCACGGTGGTTCGTTCGGTCCTGTTGCTCACAAGATGGCTGCTTTTCATAGCCTAGTTCACAGACTGACTCGTATTCCTTTGAGTCAGTCTGCCTTCAAGAAAGTGTTAATCACAATAAAACACCTGGCCAAAGTGAATGGGGTCAATGTCGATGTTGATGCCATGGTTCGGAGGAAAGTTACGAGGAGCCTCCTGGATTCTACCACCTCCCTCCCCCGAGACACGATCCGTGATCGCCGTTTGCGTTGGATCAGTCTCCCTTTCCTGGGGAAGTTCTCCCTGCAATTGGGTCGGGCCCTTCGCCCGTTTGGCTTCAGACCCGCGTTTTACAACCCTACCACAGTCAAGAGGTTGTTTGTGAGACTGAAGGACCCCATACCTGTTGATGAGAGGAGTGGTGTGTATAAGTTGGAGTGTGAGGATTGTGGAGGCTTTTATATTGGCGAGACCAGCCGCCAACTGAAAGTTAGAGTAGCTGAGCACCTGAAGTCTTGGAAGAAGGGACACTTGGGGGAGTCAGCTTTCGCCGATCACTTAATAAACAGTGGCCACAGCTTCCGTGAGGGATCTGAAAAGCTCCTCCATAAGGAGAATTCCTACCGCAAGCGTATCGCCCTCGAGAATATAGAGATAATTCGTCATCTCAACACTGACGGTATCACCGTACTCAAGTCGTACATTCGGGAAGATGGCCTGATCGAACTGGTTTATGACTCACACCGTGATTTCTCGTTTGGACGATCTTAATACCTCGTTCTTCTCTTGTGTTCGTCAGTTGCTTTCATTTCAGGCTTGAAGATGGTTATTTAACCGAAAGCGCTCGTCGTCTTTTATTTTTCTGCGGTTTGCATGTTTTACTCCACGTCGGAGTATTCGTCTTTCACGTTTCACAAGAGGCTCTGATAAAACCCATTCGTAAAATGCTGGTTGTCGGATCATGTTGGAGTTTTTTTGTTTTTTTTTCCATGTGGCCGTAAACTTTTTAACAACTTAAAACTGTCGCAAACTATTCGACTCGTCTGAAAATCAACATTACATTGAATTGCTCGAAGGCTAGCCGGTCCGGAATGCGCGAATGTGATGACTAATATGTTTCTTCCCTTTTATATGGACAAGTAGTCGATTTAGTCAGCGCATTACACTTACGAATACGTGATAATAATACAAATTCAACTGTTCAACCATACTCTAAATTGTATTACCGTACTTTTAATTTTCGTAAACATGTGTAGATAACTGCACGACGAGGAGAAAAATTATTTTGCTTCTCAAATATTTCACCTTGAAACGGAACGTGCATCACGGAAATACAACAAAGTGTTCGAGTCTCAATATTATTGTTGCCGAAAATTCGCAACAACGAAATTAAACTACCTAACAATAATTTTTTTTGTTTTGATATACATCGATCAGAAGAACCTATAAAGTAATCCAACACACGTTGGGGAACGTTTCTTCCATATTAGTACAGCCTCTCGGCTTAATAACATGAAAAATTGTCTATTCAAAATATTAATAGCAGCCATTGCGCTTAAAACGATGAAACTCGTGCACATTTCGTCGAGCATCCATTATGTTATAAAGTTGACCGTACCTATTTCCATAAAATTCGATTTCACGTCATTACTTTTGTACGAATATTTTGGAACATATGCTACACAAGAGATTTCGAAAAGGAAATTACGTGTCGACTGAAATGGAGGACTCTCTTCTTTTCGAACACTACCACAAGTGGTACACCAGAAAGTACGGGGTATGAAGTGTTATGTGGAGGAATGACGAAAAAAAAAAAAAAAAAAAAAAAAAACATGGAAAGGGAAATAGAGAGGTGTATATCAGCTGGGATGCAAGTTGAAAATGAGCAAGTAAGAACTAGAATCAATTCTTTTTTTAATTTTACAGTTGTCCACTATGAAGAGGTATACACACGAAGAGTAAAAAAGACAAATACAAAAACCGCAATAAAATTACACTATTGAGCGCTTTCGGCTGAACAGCCATTCTCGAGGTACAGAAAGCGGCAAGCTTTTTGTACTTGTCTTCTTTACTCTTCGTAAGTATACCTCTTCAAGTAAGAACTCTTGTAGGTTAGGTCGATCATTAACCTGTCATTAGTAGGTTTGTTTGCTTTGACATGCAGAAGTTTACCTATAGATGCGTATTCAAATTTAGAATTAGAATCCATCTAACACATCGCTGCTGAAGAGTTTTACTCCTCGCGTATAGGATGTTATAGACAATAATATTCATTAAGGAATGATGTAAGTTTGTCCTACGTTTCAACTTACAAAATGCAAACATCCAAATATTTTAAATTGTGGTCCATTGAGAATGATACAATGACGAAATGAGCATAACAATAGTCAAAGAAACGCGTATATGATTTCATTTTTGGTAATCTCACAGTCCTTACGATTATTTGATGCTATCGCTCTCTCCAATCACTCTTCTGCTAATCTCCTCATAAATCTTATCCCCGCTCTCATCGCCACTTTCTATGAACTCAATTCTACGTCATAAGGTGTGCTGCAAAATCAGAAAGAAATAAATTCAAAAAACTTAGAAAAATCAATAACAAAATTATAAAAAAATGTTCTGGCCGAGTCGATTAATTAAAGATAATTTTCAATATCTTCTTATAGTAGCTCGATTAACCTGTCAGCCAAGATGAAGTAATTTTCAATAGCGAAAAAAGGCACAATGAAGACATCAACCAGCTTAAACTTCTTGCGAGTCACCAACATCCGTGAGGTCTTCAGCTTGGACCTGGCTGTGAAGTCATCAAGTTAGTACCTCACTATTTCTTCTATTTCTTTTTTCTCTCGGGACTCACACATTTCCGGATTAGGTCGACGATTCCAAATCCGTCAACGGGAAGGAAGCTAAGCCTAGTTCAAGTCGAGTAAAGCCTCGTATTAGTATAGAGTACCACAGGCATATACTAGACCTGGTTCAAAGTTGGTATAGCTTAATTAAGCCTAGTTTAAAGCTGAAAAGAGTATCTCCACACCATATGTCTTTGAGTCTTTTATCAGTACATCGATCTTGACTGAATCAATATCTAATATGCGTGTATGTTAAGCTAATGAGCTTTTGGGGACCCACTCGCTCTGCTCGTTCGCCCTCACTTGGTTTTGTAACTATTCTGGGTCAAATCAAGGATTCTGGAGGGGGGGGGGGGGGCGAGGTCGAACTTTTGCGGATTTCCACAAGACTTGACCTCGAAAATTTCCAGTAAACAACTGGGGTGCTGGTAAAAACATTTCAAAGAGGGGACCTAGTCCCAAACTTGCGAATTTTCGATAGCGGATAAAGGTAAGATATCAAGTGTAAATATTCTTGGGACGTCATCATCATCCGTTCTGCTTGTGACGTCTTCACCCCCTGACGTCATTAGTTGGTGACGTCATCAGCCTCAAGATCATCAAGCTTTTGACGTCATCAACTTCATCTCTTTCGACATAAGCTTAGTATAATCTAGTACATTGAATGCTGAGCCTACCTTACGCCTAGTATAGTTTAATATCAGTACAGCGCAGCATAAGCGTATAGTTTAAAGCTCAGATTCTTCAAGATTTTGATTCCAATTCTCGATACTAAAACGAATTCCATGCATGGTACAGGTTCCATGCATTCTTTGTTCAACTTCATTAAGGAAGCCGTCGTTTTCCAATCAGGTCGAGGGTTCGAGGATTCCAAATCCCTCAATGGGAAGAGGGCGGAGACAGAGCCTAGCATGTTAAGCTTAGTACAGCCTCCTACAAACACATTGCGTAGTATAAACATATGCTAGACCTAGTTTAAAGGTAATATTCAAGCAGAAATCCCGCACCTTTGGCGCGTACTACCAATATTTTATTTCAAACTCATACCATAAATTTATTTCCAAATACATTAATACCATGTACCACTTGTACTGCGTACATTGAAGAAAAAAATATTACATCAAAGAAAGAAGAAATTATTCCAATCCGTATGGAAATCAGTCATCATCCATTTTACCTACTATCATGAATAGAGCTAGGATTCCTCGGTTTTTGTCGAATGAGTTTGCTAACGGGCAGATCAGTAGAAATGAAATAGGAGTACGTTTCATAGTGGTAGGGACACATAAAAAAAATTTTATTTAACCGAAAAAAACCGAAAACCTTTTCAAGTACCGAAAACGGGCATAAAACCGAAAATGACCAAAATGGTGAAATTTATCAAAACAGTAGAAAAAAACAGTATAGCGAACAATTTTGAGAAATGGAAGTACAGAAACGATGCAATAGATGAAAAAAACTGTGTTACTCATCTACTCCAGTCGACGTAGAACGTTCGTTCTCCGATTGTAATAGTATATTACGCAACTAGGGGAAAAAAAGTGAAGAGTGACCTTCGAGTGCGAAATTTGCGGAACGAGGCGAAGCCGAGTGTAGCAAATGGCGCGAGAAGTAACTTTTCACTTTTTTTCACCAAGTTGCGTACGATATTTTATTGTATAGAGGGTTGTAAACGCCACCACCCGGGCAATAAACGGGCGTTTATTACCCTGAATCCAATAAATATATTCTTATGGACAGAAGACACTCTTTCACACAAGATGACCTCGAAAAGTACATTGTCGTGCTCTTCAATAAGCAGTTTTTGTAAAAATGTCAAAATTTCAGAAAAATTTGTATCATTTTTAATTTTTTTTCTATTTTACCGAATAAAACCGAAAATGAGATTTCTTAAACCGATTTTCAATGTTTTTACAACCGAAAAATCCGAGCTCTAATCATGAATAAGGCATCTTACACCTTTACTGCCTGTTTTGCACCGTACAAATTTCACCCGTAGACCCACTCATCTTATACGTCAAATTTTTAAATCTTGGAGCTCACTTTATATAATCACTAATCGATGCCTCGCCGTATGAAAAACCATTTCATTACTGAGAAGAATCTTTCCTTCCTCCACCAAGTTGGTTTTTCACCTCTTCAGTAAATTCTACTGCAAAAATTGGTGTCATACATCAATTTGAACGTAAAATACGTTTTAACACGGAACCAAACAGACAATAGTGCAAAGTAATAACCCTTGTAAAAGTTGTGATCCAAGTAAAAGATGATGAGAAGAATTTATTATTTTATCCAATATTCTGTGTTTTTTTTTATCCACAAAATTTCACTCTTATAGTTCATTAAAGGATAGGCCTGTGCACCTATGTTTCCTTAGTTGACTTGCATATACGAACATACTCGTTTTTCTCTTTTCTCTCTTGACCTACATTCCTAATTCACCAACTACTATACGTCATATAGTCCAAATATTCCCCAATTCTATCTCTCGTACTCTTACTATCCCGTCCTGCCCATATTCCAACGCAGAAATTTGCCCGTTCACGCATCTTTCATGGGTCTAATTGTTCATGAGTCATGATCACTCATCTAATATAATCAAAACCTACTCTCTGACCAATGCCACAAACCCAGTGAATTTAAAAAGTTCTATTCTTCTTCTATCAACTTGATATTTTCTCTCTTTTGTAAGGTTCTGTAGCAAAACACATTGCGAATCGCAGTGGAGTAGTTCATCAATAAAATCAAATCATTCAAATATTCTTAGCACGAGTATGAATAAGAAAAAGTCATCACAGAAATATACTCAACTACATTAATTTGTTCCCAGGCCACTCGACGCGCAGAAACAATAACTCGCATTTTTATATGGTAGAACGCAATGTGCAGCGTAAATCAATGTCAATGATACAGAGTAGTAAGAGGTGTTCACTTGTCACGCGCTGTAGCGGCGTATCAGTGCATTTACAGAAAAAATATGTAGAGACCTTTTTTATAGGAAATTTTACGATGAACAATTTTTGTTTCAACTTTTTTTCTCTAAAATCGTTTGTTTGCGAATTAGAGCTAGAAAACTAAAAAAATCCTTCCTTGTACCCCCTGGGGGAAATGCTCCACTCGGAATGTTGGGGAAACTTGGGAAAAGACTCATGAGCAGAGCGCGGATTCTTAGGCATTTGTAAGTTTTTTTCCTCAAAGGGCAGACGGCTAAAAATGAAATAGAAGTCCGTTTCATAACGCACTGACCGTTGGAAAAAATGTTCATGTTGCCTAAAAATGCCTAAAATGAAATAAATGCCTTAAATAGCGTTATTGCCTAAAAATGCCTAGAATCACAAAAATTGTAAAAAAAAAAAAATAAACATTGAAAAACGAAATACGAGTCAATGAAAAGTACGTGTACGGACAACGACGCGCTGATTAATTATAGGACGTATGTGAATTTTTGTTCATGTTCCAACACAGCCCTGTACTGATAGAAAAAGATGAGCATGAATGTGATTGTATGAAGGTTTGCTCATACAGCGGTGTAGACTGTACGTAGTCTGTTATAGTTCGCACTTCGGATTATTCACTTGCTAAAGAAAATTCTATTTGATCATTTGCGCTACATTATTCCAATCATGGGGAAAATGAAATCGTCTCGAAGTTCATCAATACGTCAATGGATAGCACCCTACAATAAGAACGGTGAGGTACTATTTTCCGACGGTACAATTATCACCTGCTTAGTTTGCGGTAAAGATCTTGGTGCTACGAAGAAGAACCATGTTGACAACCATTGTAGATCTGGTACGTAAATTTCAGTTGTTTCGGTAGGCCTACGTATTTTTTTCATGAATTGAACAACATGTCATTCTTCTCGCAGTCTCGCACGAAGCAGCCTTACATCGTACAACTCGAAACCACTTGAAACAAACCACATTGCCTGTTGTAGCTCCGATGAATACATCATCTGAGGATTTTGGTCGAGAATTATGTGAAGCTTTCCTAAGTGTCAACATTCCGCTACACAAACTAGCTGATACAAAGGAGCGACCGAACAAGTTGAGACTCTGCTTGGAGAAGTATACTAAACTACGTGTACCATCTGAAAGCACTCTACGGAAGACTCACGTTCCTTCAATTTTTGATGCAACAATGTGTAACTTACGAAATAAAATTGGGACCAACAATGTTTACATAATAGTGGATGAAAGTACCAACTCACGAGGAGAATACGTCGCTAATCTTCTCATTGGTACATTGCTACCGTTTGCGCCTGGAGATTCATACCTCATAGCCTCTAGACACTTAACAAAAACTAATGCCGACACAGTCACGGCTTTCGTTAATAATTCGCTTATTCAGTTCTATAGTGGAGAAGTATTTGCTGATCGCGTACTCCTTCTCGTCACAGATGCCGCCCCGTATATGGTCAAAGTGGGAAAAAATCTGAAGGTCATCTACCCCAACCTAATTTCCGTGACGTGTATTGCGCACGGCATACATCGCCTCTGCGAAAAAGTACGAGAGCTGTTTCCTGACATCAATAGCCTCGTAAGTTCATCAAGAAAAATCTTTTTAAAATGTCCTGCACGTATTGCAATTTACAAACAGTTCATGCATTGCGAACTGCCTCCCGATGTCGTCATAACGCGTTGGGGGACGTGGATCGAAGCGGCCGTTTTTTTTGCGACTCATTACGATGATTTCTCAATAGTAGTAGATGAATTACGCTCTGATGACTCTAAGTATATCGACCCACTAAAAACTTTGATGAAGAAAAGTACACTTCGTGCAGATTTAGCATTTGTTAACACATACCTCTCCTTTCTATCCCAAGCACTAACAAAATTACAAACCAAAGGACTATCTTTGAACGACCAGTTAGCTGTAGTGGATGATGTTACATCTAAAATTCATTCAATTCCTGGTACACGAGGTCTTCATCTGAAACGTAAAATTGACGATATCTTTCAGAAAAATGAGGGACTTATTCAGCTACGACGATTGAATGATGCTGTCATTCAAGGTATTGGTACCAGCAGTGTGAAGAGTCCCGCGATTGGGAGCGCGTACACGTATGCTCCAATGATGCCCGTAGACGTAGAAAGGTCCTTCTCAGACTATAAATTGATTTTAACAGATAGAAGGACCGCTTTTACTGAAGAAAATTTAGAGAAACATATCATTGTAATGTTTAATTCGAGATATGACACATTATAGACTTGCATCGTTTTATACCATATTTACAATCGTTTTATTCCATATTTTACGTCAATTTTTTTTATATTTACCTTAATTTTCTCCATATTTACATCAATTTTCTCTGTTTTAATCAATTTTCTTAGCAATTACGATCATTTTTTGAATACTCAATACATTTATGACAATGATGCCTAATACTGCCTAATTTATCATTTTAAGTGCCTAAAATTACCTCCTTCACTGCCTAAAAATCCGCGCTCTGCTCATGAGAAAGTTCCCAACAACTTTTCCAAGTTTCGCTTCTGTACCATTTATTGTTTTTTTCGACCTTTAAAATGGCTAATTTTACTGGACTAGCCTGTTTATGTTCATTGAAGGCTGTTCACGTGTGTAAGTAAGCAGTTTTTGTCTCGACTTCCATTCGAAATTAAAAACCAAGAACATTATTCTAATCGAGCAGGTGCAAGCATGCTTTTAAACGTACAACTTTCAAAAACCAACACCTGTTTCATTTTAAGAAACTCGTTTGTCTCTCCCATACAGAATATTAGGACTTACGAGAAGATACAAAATATTTCAATTTTAGTTAATGTATTCTTTTTCGATGATGAAACGTTGAAAATTATTCTCTACAATGATACACGTGAATTCCGCAAGGCGGATCAATCGAGTTGGAGCTCTCTACAGAAAAATTCTAAATTAGAACGGTTGTTCGCTTTCGCTAGAACACTTAGATGAAGCGATAAAGAAATGCACATTGTAGAGGACGAATCCAATGTGATAATTGAGGCAATAAATAGCGTGTTACAAAGAAAAAAGAAAGAGCAAATTTGATAACGTAGTACTCGATTTGGACCAGTTCACTACGACATACGCGCGCGTAAGCAAAATCACTAGTTCTCTAAGACTTTTTACCAAATTCAATTTACATGATTTGCTCGAAATGAAAGGATATTATCGTAGTAATTTATCATCATTATGACCCTGGTTTAGTTAGTACGTTATACAAATAGATGCATAAAGTGCGCGATTATAAACGAGTGCGAAAGTTCGCAAAGCCGGCGACAGCGGCTGAAGTAAACTCAGGAGTTGATACTTTTTATTATGAAGTAAATCAGATCATCGAACTTCAGCGCATACACAACTCCAGCAAAATTAAAAACAGCTCACATTTATTACCCTGTTATACATTTTATCCCGCTTTCTTCGTTATCACTTATCATCTTGAAAGCGAGACTATCCCACGCAAAATTAAGATATGAGTTCACGTCACTCCTGTTCGCTTTTCGATCATTCGACCATGAAAAATGAGAGCCTAAAAAATTACTAGGGGGCAATGATTGCACTTTTTCTTCAGCCTCATCAATGCGAATAGCATAAAAGTGGTTCGACAAAAAAACGTCAGAAGGCAAGTTACATTGAAGAATGTTTCAAGAACCTTTCGGATGAATAGGACGTGAAACATAGACAAATAATTCGAACAGCATTCATAAATATACGACTCAAAAGAATAGTTTTTCAATATTTAAAACCGTTATCTTTTCTGAGAAATGAGGTTGGGTGACAGCGGTTACGCATACGTTTTACAGCTGGACATTTTCTGCACTTGTTATCGAAACTCTGGTTAAACTAGCGATGATATGTTTTTCGTATTTTTCAAATGAATTCTTTCGCGAAATTGTATGCGTCGAATTCACAAAGTCTCATCAACCTATTTTTACAAGCATACAAAAAAATGTGTCATTAGTTGAACGTAGAACAACGAAGAGCGAATTAAAGTTATAACACCTTTAGCTTCTTACAGTGGGAATTTCGCGATAGGAATGGGTGCGATGATTCCGTGTGAAACTCAACCTTTGATAATCGGGTGTATGGACTAGCCAAGCTCCATAAGCGCTGTACAACATTCATAAGAAGAAACCTGGGCGCGCCGATAGGTTGTGTTGACACTTTAGCGGTGTGTTGACGCATTAACACAGTCGTTGTTGTCTGCCGATGCGTGAAAAAAAAACAAGTCCCACTATTTTCCAACACATGTCGAGTACCTGCGGCGTCCGGGTTTCTTCCCACGAAAAATGTGTCTTGGCTAGTCCATACTCTATAGATGTTCGAAAAACTCAACAGTAGTCTAGGCCTTTTTTATCGAGACAGGAATTTCGTTTGACGAGCTGAATGAAGCACAATACGTTCATCATCCTCTCAAAATGATTTCTTTTATTTACTCGTACAACGAGTCGACAGAAAAGGAACTATAAACGCAGAGCACTGGCTTAGGCCTTCTCTGGCTTTCATCGAGCTATTTTTGATGACTAACACTTTCTGGGACTGTGGAAGAGAGTTCTCATCAGCAGAAATGTGGCAATCGAGCTAGCCGCGAATCTAAAACAGAAAAGTTTTCCCCATATTATGTTTTTTCCGGGGCAAAACCTACCGGTTTTCGCCATGGGAGGACCATTATCAGCTTTAGTCGCAAACGGCTTCATCAGACGATACAGGGCGCGGAACACGTTCTCTATTATAAGCGTTACGTTGACGGTATTCTGTGTGTGGGACGGTCCTGACGAAGCATTACAAAAGTTCCTGACTTCGATGAACGAATTCCATCCATCCATGAAGTTCACTTTAGAAATGGGTAACAACACTATCAACTTCCTTGACCTCACCCTACACCTCACACCAGTACATTCTAATCCAACAGTTGAATTTTCCATCCATAGGAAAGAGACGTTCACTGGTATCGCAATCTCCAATGACTCACTACATCCACGTACTCACAAACTGGTTCAAATAAATGCCGCTATCCTCCCCCTCCCTCTGTCTGAGGCGTCTCAAGAAACCGAAACGCACTTCATCAAAAGTAGGGCGAGAAGAAAGGGACTGAACCTCAATATTCAGTCAATGATCAGGCGTTCTATTGGCCGAGTGTAACATCGAAGCTCCCCTTCCTGAACCCTCACCCTGGCAACGCTGGATTCGCCTCCCCTATCTGGGGAAAGTATCGAATCAATTGGCACGAGAACTCGGGAAATATGGTTATAAAACAGGCTTCTATCCACTCGCTACCCTCAGACAACTCATCGACCTCAAAGATGTGATCCCGGCCGACCAAAAATCGGGAATATACAGACTCGAATGTGGCGATTGCGACGCGCTGTATATTGGACAGAGCGAGCACCGAACGGCTTTCAACACAAAAAAGCCTTTGGATTCCGCCATGACCAAATATTGCCTTGAGAAGGAGCATAATTTCATTAAGGTATCCGGCAAAATTATATACCCATGCTCAAAAGGCAACTTGATGAACGAGTCGAAGAAAGTGAAACAATAGCAACTATTAAAGATCATGGTAGGTAGTAAGGTGCTGAACGATATTGACGCTACCTCTCTCACGCCCATTATACGGTTCATCCTTAAGCACAAAACTCGCGATGACGCATCAGCCGCTGCAAATTAAAGCTTGGACGTCGTTCGAGGCGTCGCGTTGTATGAAGTAGACTAATCTCATTTTTGTCTTTTAGTTGTATTCTTTTTCTCACCAGATGATGGTCGTCCTGCCACATCCGAATCCGGTGCTGAACTATTTCAGACCGTCGATCTCAACTGTATTCTAAACGTTTTCATCAAAAAAAAAAAATTGCTGAGAGTTTGGCTACTGGAATCGTGAGCTAGGACTTTTCAATTTCTCAAGAGTACTCTCGAACAGTAGCCACCAGGAAGTCAATCAAAATTCCAAATAGAAAATCCGTGACTTCTTCAATATTTTGCAAGAACTAATGAACGACATTTCCGGGAGCCTTGAGAAAATTTCTTTCCACTATATTCTTCTCAAAATTCAGCAATAGACGCCCTCAATCATTATGAAATTCTCTGAAACATTTTTGTTTTTTCGGAAAAATACGTGGTTTTGAGATAGTTTTTCATGAGCCATTGGGACCCTTCGGGTTTCCGGGCCACTTTGTAAAATCGGGGACTCCCAAGTTTTTTCCTAGGTCGACACACACCTGGGGAAGACGACGGCCAGCGGAATGAAAAAGGTGCTTATGCTTATTAACGGCTAAATTAAGGGAGGGGATGATTATGAAACAACGAAAAACGCATAAACTTCTACAGCTTGGAATATCTCTGAAACCACTTCACCACTGAAGTATACAACTGATGCGTTTTAACAGGGAACTAGTTCTAGGGGGTGTTCAAAGAATTTGCCGTGCACCGTACGATATCCGGCAAAAACTGACCTACCCTGATACAGGATTTGGACTTGGACTCAGAAGTGACTGAAATATCAAAATCAATTTGATCCATAGAACCGGTTTCCTGCGATCAACTTCGTTAAGGAAGCCATCGTTTTTCGTTTTTTCATAATTCTTCCCTCTCTTACAGTACGATTGTGCTTGAAAACCACCAGTCTTCCTTCCAACTGCTCTTTTCCCTTCCCTCATAACCACAAATAATGATGTGTGTTTCAAGAGTTTTCTCTTCAAATTGGAATTTCAGAGAAAAATGACGGTCTTTCGACTGTACCAACAATTATCACCAAGTTTTCGCCATTAGGTTGATAAAATCTTATCAATCAAGAAATGTTACTGGACACCTATGAAACGAATATATTTATTGAGACCATAAGGTTTTGAAGTCGGAAAAGGTAGACTGTATAATCAATCGAACGACATTGAAGTGACAAGAAAAGACGTACGCATAAGGGAAGGAGTATCGACCTATAAGTTTACCCATAAGAACGAGCAATAAAATTGTTATAAGAGATTAAAATCATTATCGCCTCGAAAAACACTTGCAAAATAATTCACCATGTATGCACAACGAGCATCGACCTATAAGTTTACCCATAAGAACGAGTAATAAAATTGTTATAAAAGATTAAAATCATTATCGCCTCGAAAAACACTTGCAAAATAATTCACCATGTATGCACAACGATACGTCAACAATATCTTGTGTATCTTCACTAAAAATGATACCTCTCGTAACTTCTATAATCTACTCAACTCTTACCATAGAAATATAAAACTCACGGTGGAAATAGGGGGAGAGTCTATCAATTTTTGGGACTTGAAGGTGTGCTTTGCTCGTTGAAAAACGCTGAAACTGTGTACGATATGTTGCATATACACTCCCAAAATACCCTGCAAGGTTCGGTATACCAGCGGTCACTACGCGACGCTTGTCGAGCGTACGTGGGTAGTCCTTGTAAGGAATGACTTCACAAGTCATCGTAAAAAAGTCGCTCAAAGCTCTATTTTCCGAAGAATTTTTTCAATCTAGAGAAATGTTGGGAATGTTGAACAAAGAAGTTCAATGAAAAACGGAAATCCAAATTTTTGCTTCAGAAAAATTTTATGTCGGAAAGTAGACAAATTTTCGAACATTTCAAAATAAATAGCGTATGGAAGAGAATTTTTTAATTCTGCTTCTATACAGCCTCTAATGGAATCTTTCTGAAGGCCGAATATGAAATATCTTTGTGTCCATCCTTCTACAGAAAATTTTCTTACACAATCGCTTCAAACTACTGCGCGGCCTTCTACTCCCTCTGTATACCGTTGACTCATTAAAGCCAAAGACTCTTCTACATTTTGGGACTAGAGTCACGTCTATCGACTGGAGTGCCAGAATTGTGATATCAAATATATTAGTCTTTTCTAGAATTACATATTGCATACTCATTCTCCTACGTGTTATCAATCTGATAGTGTTCCTCAATCATGATCAAGTAGGTGTTCCGTTTCTGGGTTGCATACTTACTTTCATTCCAGAAAGTTCGATAAAGGATCAACGTTGGAAACGTTACAAGGTTGATAGCGCTTAGAAGGAAAGTATGGAATATAAAATACTGGAAAAGCCTTACTGGACAAACCTACACGAGCACTTCAGAGCTTAGACCAGGAACAACCTCATTGGACACTCCTACTTCACCACTCAAAACACTTCTTTGAACCTGAAACCAGTGTGTCACTCCTTCATCGAACAAGAGAAGATCAAAATTTACAAGCATAATATTGATATAGTGGTCACAAATTAGCTAATAATATTATTAATTCTCTAATGACGATTTTATTGCATATTTTTACGGCTTGACTTATACGGCGAAGCTACTACATTCAATTTCTGTTTTTTCTTGTTAATTTAATATTATTCGACTGACGATCCAGTCTATCTTTTCCGACAAAATTTTTGTCTGCTTTCGATTCAACCACTCGAAATGAATGAATTCACTTTCCTTTCCTTGGAAACGTGGAAAAAGTCATCCGAGTTGAACATAAATAGCCTGATAGCAGGGACAGACTCGGATAAACGTTCCGAGTACCTACATTCAAATACATTTCAATTGATCAATGTCCAATAAGCTGCAAATTCTAGAAAATGTTCACCTCTATAGGCTTAGATTAGAATAGGTATTGAACTTCGTAGACCAGGCAGAAGTACGAGACAAACTGTTATGGTTGAAATCATCTTCCGAACTGTCATCTGTAAGACAGGTTCTCTGAACTTGATTCATGGGGTCGTCCTTCGTTTCACTTCTTGCAAGCCAACACATCTGTCATATCGAGTAACCTTTGGTATATTTGCGACGGCGACGTCTGTATGGAGCCGGGGAAAAGAGGCCCTATGCTATGTTATATTAATGTATATTCAGGTAGAATATTAATTAAGTATTCGTCTTCAAAATTATGAACAAATAATAAATTGACGATTATTACGCGCAAGGATAATCTCAATAGTTGAAATACGTAATAACGGCTCTACTTCCACAGCTGTACAAACAATATCAATATGACTCATACATGGAGTTAGGATTTCCGTGCGGTAAAAACACTAAAAAATGCAATAAAAACGAGTAACAAAAATCTAGAACGTATAATAAAATTTGAGATCATACAGTATACTACGACCAAAGAAAATTCATAAATTAACGATGAACACGATTAAAATCGACAATAAGCAGCCAAAATCGGACATAAAATCAGAAAATTACCAAAATTGAGGGAATAACATGTGAATTACCTGAATTGACCAAAATAATCCAAAAAGTTTCGAGACCCGAGAAGGATGGAATAAACGACCATGAGTAATCAGGAAATTATCGAAGCCAAGAAAAACAAACGTAGGAAATGATGAAAATAAAGCAGAATCAACCAAGAACGTTCAAAATTGATCGAAAAATGACAAAGAAAACCGAAGATGATCAAAACACAACAAAAATTGGATGATAGGAGGAAGACGGGAAAAAATATATGCTCTCGAGCTATAAACGATAGGAGGGAGACTCAGAAAAATTTCCACACTCGAGTTACATCCATATGAAAGGTGGGGCACTTGGAAAAATTTCGACTTGCGACCCGTAATATATGATAGAAGAGGGGGGGGGGGGGGGGCGACTTACGGTGTTTGAAGTATTGCACATCTGGCGGATCGAAGGGGCTAAGCCAACTGGCTTGTCTTGGGACTTGAATGGGCTATCCTAATGCAGGCCATATCATGTGTTATTTTTCATCCCACATAACCGGTTTCCTATGTATCGTTCAGAAAGTCGTTCTTTTCTTTGTCCCCCTCCTATCACATATACGTAGCTCGAGAAGCAAAGTCTTTCACAGTCCGCCTCCTATCTTATATAGCTCTAGAGTCGGAATTTTTCCAAGTTTTTGGCCGGACGGCACAAGGCACACGGCAAGTTGAAAAAAAAAAAAAAAAAACAGAGCAGGTTCCCCGTTAAAACCAGAGGAGGGCCTAATTTGACCAAAGAACGACTAGACACGGCTGAAAATTGACCAAATATACCGTCAAGAAATACTTTGGAAGCATCAAATCTGTCCATGAACGCAAATCGTGCAAATAAGATCAAACGTGCGAAAACGTGTAACATCAAATGTCATAGGAGACCTCCTACATGCGTAGATCGTCCAGTTTTTTTATTAGAATTAGCCTACCACTCCTAAAAAAAAAACACACAGTATGATAGTAGTCCTCACTCAACTCATTACTTGTAGCCCTTTTTCCAGTCCTTCGGTATTTTGCGTCACTGACAAATGATTTGTGGAAATTCTTAAGGGGTCCTACGGCGGATGTGTATAGACAAATAGCAGTACAATTTAACGGATCTTGCCTCCTATCATTCAAACCAAATTTGACATTTTGGCATTTATTCTATTTTCGGTAGTTTTAGACGGAGTTCACTCTTATCTACACTCGTCTCTTATCAACCTTGAAAGGACTTAATGACCTGACGTGACATAAAAAAGTCAGATTGAAGCCATCTAGCGCTTCTATACTCAGAAGTTGGCAAGTTTTACATAAGTATAAAATGCTCACCTGATAAAACATAGGATTTCTCAAATGCCACTTTTTATAACGAATCCGCTTTCGAGGGAAGAGTTGACAAAAAAAATTCGCATTATCGAACACGCACTGTTCCGAGTATGAATTCGAAAGAATCAATCACAACATCATGCATTTTAAATTTAGTTAGTCCAGCAAATACTCATAGGACAGAAAACGAATACAGTAGAAATCACGAATGACGATACCGCTTTTAGCGATTTACTGTTTACAACAAATAAAATTAGCGAGTCCTGGCTGCTATAGAAAAAATTGAAATTTTGATCCCCTTGGACATCGTTATATCCAATTTCTACTGTACACATAAATATAGAATGATGCTGCACTTGTATACGTTGAACGCATTTTACAACACCAAAAAAACAAACACGATCGAGTAGGTGCGATGGTTCGTGTTCTATTAAGGTAACTAAATTGAAACAAGCCTTTTGGCACTATATGTGTACATGGAGAAAATCCTAACAGGGAGAAAAAACTGTCGCCGAGAGAAGAATAGAGTCTAGACAGTTGATACATGTACCCCCAAATACATAATAGACATACGCGTGCAAGACCACGGGCGGACAAGAGACGGGCATTGTCAGCCAGGTAGGAAGTCCTTAACACAACTATGGATGTAATATCAACCCGGAAGTCCGGACGATAAGTTGTAGAGGATCATTTTATTCGCACTGTAATGTTCAATCAGCGATGAATACAAATTCAAATTTATTTCCATCTGACGGGGATTAAAATTTTTTTCGAGTATAAAAAATGTGGGTCGAAGAACATGAATCAAATTGCCACAGAATTACATTTTTAATTTATCTCGCACTCGGACTCGCGTGAAAATCACTCACAATTTCGAAGCTAAAACTCAAGAAGATCTTACGTTTGTGTAATACCTGCGATCATCAATAAAACGTCAGAACGACGACTACAGCAGATACGACACATGAAGTGAGTATTTTCCTCTCATTACCCGCAAACTTATTCATATACGACCTTCTCTTCTGGACTTTCTTCGTCATCATAGTTGCATAATCTCCAAAAAGAATTTCGATCCACATTATTAGCCTTTGTGATTTTTATTCACGTCATAGATTCAACATCACGCTTCCACTGTTTTCATTTACTAGCGGCTTACGAGATGCATTAAAGAGCCATGGAATAATATGGAATTGCGGCTCCCGCGTCTGACAAACCACGAGAACTCGCCTACGGTAAAAACTAGTTCAATACCCTAGACTGTAATCATTTTCGGCGTGATCTTTCTAGAGTGATCTGCAAATTTCCTTCAAAGAATACAGGAGGATTCATGGAACGAGAGGTTCTGTTGGGTGAATGTCGAGTTTTCAGAGATCGTGTTTTAGCAATAAGAAAAATGTAAAATTAAAAATTTTTACGACCCAGATGTCAATCAGACGGAAAAATTAAAAAAACTTGAACTGCTACTAGCGTTACCGAGTTGTAAAAATTGCTAATCGTCAATTGAGCGTTCAAAATACTCTATTTTTTGTGGGAAGGGGGTAGTCGTAAGTTCAAAGAGATCCTTGAGGTTCCTAACCTGCAAATAGAAGGAAAAAAACCATTTCTATAACAGTTTTTACACTTCAAGGCTGAGCAATGTTGTGCACCGCAACAGCCAATCCATTCTGGTTGTTCGTCAACGAAAGCAGTTGTTGGTTGAACGGGACACCTTCAGTAGTACTCCCACGCAAAAACTGTACACAATTGGATGTCCCCACCCTCGGGGCACGGGCATACGCCTGGTGTCAGTATCATTCTGCAATGTGCCGATATTATGCACATGAACTCTTACTCACTAGCATGTACCATAGAGTGCGCAGTTGAACTAGTGTTAGAAGTCAATGTTAGGGAGTCTGCATTATCCATTTCCTATTCACCATAACTGCAATACCTCGTTCAGCGTCCACGGACTTAATGGGCTAGAAACAGATACCACACTGAAAGAGGAGTTCTCAAGAGAGTCAACCAGAAAACTTGCAAATACCGCAAGAATAAATACCAGAGAAGCCGCGAGCGCTTTCAGTTGATCAATCATCATCTAAGCGAAAAGGAAAGCGACTGAAGCCAAAACGACTAAGACAGCGAACATTCAGAGAAATCAAGGATTTAAGCAAAACCATATCCTGATGATGTCACACTCTTCTATAACCTAAGGATTGAACTCAGGATCACAACTGTGGGAATCATTCTCGTAAATTAACAC